>CM077816.1:10437500-11747500 GCA_039764185.1 Tamarix austromongolica
TGTGGGATTTAAGCTTAGGTTTTTAGGGTTAAATTTTTGGATAAATGATTATACAAATTTTATCTATAAATTTATTGGGTATGGGGTTAGGTAAAAAATAAGATAATTAAGAAAATTCCAAATGTTATAAATTAGGTTAGATTAAAATGTTGATAAAACAAAATTAAAATGTTATAAGATTTCAGGGTATTACATAACATGGTTGTGAAACAACTAAACATCATCTTTCCAAGGTTAAGGTACCAAGGATGCTAATCGGTGATGGCAATTCACACTTCATAGGAAGAAAATTCAAAGCTCTCTTGATAAAGGATGGGCCAATCATAAAGTTGACACACCATATCATCTTCAAACTAGTGGCCAAGCGGAGGTTTTGAATTGTAAAATTATTAGTATCTTAGAGAAAATAATTAATCATTTGAGAAAGAACTTATCTCTAAAACTTCTAGATACCTTATGGTCATATCATACTACCTACAATACACCAATAGGTATGACACCATTCATGTTGTTATATGGAAAATCTTTTCATATCCCTATTGAGCTAAAGCATAAGTCTAGATGGTCAATTCTTGTTTGAATATTTTTCCGAGCAAGCTCAAGTCTAGATGGTCCAGACCTTTCAAAGTCCATAAGGTATTTTATAGTGGAGTTGTTGAAGTGTGAAGTGAAACAACGGAATATTTTAATGTGAATGAGTAATGATTGAAGATCTATATTATAGGGGAACAAAGTGATAAAGGGTTCACTTACACCCTTTATAATCCCTTTTCATCAAAGAATTAAGTATAATAGGCGTTGAGCTCATGACCATAAATGAGCTCTTCTTAGGAGGCAACCCTAGTTTTCCTCTATTTTTGTTCTTTTCTTCTTCCTTATTTTATTTTATTTTGATTTTTTTTATCATTTTTATAGGTAATTATATAGGCATGAATTTAAATTCTAATGTCTTCATTTACGTAGTCTTTACATAAGTGGCAGCTCCTTCAGGATGCACCCACTCCACCTCTTTCTGATTCATGAGTCGGTATGTTCCATGTACCCTTGCACTCATTTATATCATACTACACTGGGGACAATGTAGACCTTAAGCTTAGGGGTTGGTATGCTCCAAGCACCTTTACACTCGTTTATATCATACTATGTTGGGGACAATGTAAACCTTAACATTGGGCATGTGGGTTCATTATACGTTGATGATTACCTATGATTGTTTATTTTTATTTTTACTTTTACTTTTTCTTCTTCAATTAAAAAACATAAAAATATATATAGGTAATTGATCTCCTAATGATGATATGAATCCTTAGTTTTTAACAATCATTGAACTAGATAGATGCTCATTAGTTGGGAGTAGAAAAACTTTTTAACCTTTGTTTCAACTAATTTTGAAAGGCTTTTGATTGTAAGTTAGCAATAAGGGAGAATTAGACTTGTGTTTTCTCTTGTCTTATGAGATTTAGCATTTATGGGGCTAGCATCATAACCCTTATCATATTGACACAAAAAGGAATTAAATTTAGTGGACATTTAAAATCAGTGAGAGCTTGAGCCTAAAATTGGATGCATTACATATCCAATCATGATTTTTATTTTCTTGTATGATAATATCCAATGGTGTAGGAGACTATAACTTGCATTAAATTTCTTTGAGGCCACGTATAAATTTTGCATGCATAGAAAGTGATCAAGATATATGTATTTTTGTTCGCGATCCACTTTAGCTAAACAACCTACTATACGCTATTTTTCCTTTTGATTAGCACTTTTAAGCTTATGAGCCTAATTCTTGGTGATTCAACCCACATATGTAACTTTTAATTTCTAATGTAATCCTTACCCATGCCTAAGATAGGGGCATAATTTATAATATAATGGATTATGTAAGTAATGTGGTGTAAGGTTGGGGGTGTGAAGGGAGGTTTTTGGTTTCCTCATTACTTCTTTCTTCTCTTTAAAAAAAGTAAGAAGAAAGAGAGAGAAGAAGATGAAATATTGTAAATCAAATATTATCTTTATGGTTAATGTAATTGTGGGTGGTTAAAACAATTTATTTTGGCATATCAAAGAGAGTAGTTAGAAGAAGTTGTTTGATAGAAGGAGCTTGTGTGGGTTTTATTGATCTTGCTTTGAGATTTTGTGTTTTGAATGTATTGCTCCACTAGTGATAGGTTTTTAGCTACATTGCCAAATATCTATCCTACCCTTTTGACCATAGCCCCATTACAACCAAATAAAAAATCTCATGATTTTTTTTTTTTGCATGCATTAGTTTTTAAAGTGGTAGAGAATTGAGGTGATTTTCAAGCCTATGGATTGAATACATCCATTAAAAGAATTTTGAGTGACATAATTCTACCCTTTAACATTTGAGAGATTAAGAGTCTATATACCCTAAAGTGAGGTCTACCAATTTAAGTACCTAAATGTCTCAATTTTACTATTTCCAATTTGAAGCTAGTTACATGGATTGATTTTTCTTACTTTGGCTTGAGGACTAGATGGAAATGGTATCCTTGACTTGTGACACTTCTGATCGCAAATAAGTTTTAAAATGTGATTTTATTGAAAGCTATGGAAACTAATTTTTTAAGTCCTGATGACACATGTTTATCTTGTAATATATTAGATATTGGTTATAGGATTGATGAGGGATGATCCCTACTCCATTATCTTTCTATTTTCCTAAGGTTCTTATTGATTATTTTCTTGAGTAAAAGCAAAGGTCTGACTTAGGAAAGTTGATTAACACATAAAATATGTATTATCTTAATGTGTTTCAAGCATGATTTATGGTTGTTTGTTGTATATTTCATGCTTAGATCGAAGACACTAATTTGTTTTATATTCTTATGTGTAGGTGTTGTCTCAATATTGAAATTTTTTATGATCGTTGGAAGTTAAATAAGAGTTTGGAGTCACAACAAGATTTTGAGTGCATGGTTTAAGAAGAAAATAGATGCACGTGTATAACGAAATGAAATTTAAACCATGATGAAATATGAATATGAAAAACTCAAAAGACCACAGTTCTCTTCAATATATTTTTAATGAAACTTTTACAACAAAAATACTGAAGACTATCCAAACAAGCATGAATTAAGCAAGACGGCACATGGTACACATGTGGTTTAGTTACGACATTTACAAAACTTCTTTATTTCTTTCTAAGTTTTTATGACTTATATATATGTATTTTAGCTTAGTGTTTAGAGAATATTCTTAGCTATCTCTTAGCCACCAAATAGTATTTAGATTTACAACTTAAATATTGAAGGAAAATAAATAATTTCTTATGCAAGATTGGATTGCACGTCAATAAATTGAAGATTTTAATCAAAATACTGGTTCTTTCTTTCTTCTCTTTAATTAAATTATTCATATTTTTGGATTACATATTTATTTGATGTATTCTTTATTTTCAACCATGTGTGAGTAAATTTTTTATCTAAGATTAGGAAAGAATCCAACTTTTTTATAATTAATGATGAATTAGTATAGGTTCTTAGTAAAAGTTTCAATCTTTAAACATAATTTATTATTATTAAACTTTTGTTAACTCTCTTGATCACCAAATTAGCAATCATAGGTAATTATGTGAAGGATCAAAAAGTAAAAATTAATATCGGACCTCTAGAAATTAAGTAGGAAATTCGAACTACGAAAGTAGGTTAGATTCCTTAGGGATTTTATTAGATTAGCAAGAAACTTAATAGATTTAATTTAATATTAATTCCATAAAAATAGGTAATTAAGCTTAATTAGGAATGATCTTTATACCTTGAAAGAGACTCTAGATTAATTTAGATTAATTCACCCTTTTTAATTTAAACCAACACCGAGAGCTGAAAATAATTCATCATTGAGTACCAAAATTTTGGGAAAAATCCAATCCTGACCCTTCTCTATATTGAATTCCACCTGATTAGCTATTTACTTTATTTTTTATTATTTAATCATAAAATTTTATTCTCTTTTATCCTACTCTTCGTTCAGCTAGTATAAATCGTAAATGTTGGCAATGAACCCCTAGTCCTTATAGAATCGACCTTGATAGTTACAATAAATATGTGCACTTACGGATTTTCCTATCAGTCTGCACATACCAAAATGGGTTTGGGTTTGAATCTAACCAAATATAGACTTGAACATCAATTTTAAATTATATCCCATCATCATCTTCTTCTTCTTCTTTTCCTTCGTGATTTATATGTTTCTATTTCATTTTTCAATTTTTCTTATGTTCAGTAATATACAATACTTAGTGCCAAGGGACTTGTACATGGGATACTTCACCCGTCCATACTGGAGAGTGATACCATGTTGACCTACTACAATATAATCCTATACATCAAAGATATGTGCATACCTCTTATCAAATGCAACCCGATAGAAAAGAAAATAGGTACTGAGTAAAAAAGTATAATCCACAGGGTGAACCGCCCACTAAGTTCTAGTCAGCTACCCTGAGATTTGGAGAAAAAGGCTCGAACAATATTTCATTTCATTATTATATATTTTCAAGTGATATCACAAATCAAATATCAAATCCATAAAAATCTAATTAGGTGTTTCCAATTGACAACACCAAACACAATTAAATTTCATTATTAACCAAATTGGATATTTTCAAGTAAAAAAATAAAACATAATTAAATTCCATTATTAACCAAATTGGGTGTTTCCAAGTGATAACACCAAACACATTACAAGGCATAAAAGAAACTAATTTGTTGTTCAAAGATGACACCAAACTTAACCAATTCAATTCCAATTATTACCATTATGATTCTTATTAAATCTAGGGCAATAATAGTAGAAATCATAATTTAAATATTGTAATTACATGAAATTATCAACATGAGAAGCCCAAAGGAATAATAATAATTAACAACCGAAGCAAACAGCATATAACCGGACCAGTCTATCGATCCCTTGTACCAAACCTAAACTAAAATAACATCATAGGACCAATCGACTGGTTGGTCTCACCGATTGACTATTTATAGGAACCAGTTGATGGGTTTGGTACAACCAGTCGATGGGTCTAAATAGAGACCGGACCACTTTGATTGCAGGGTCACTAGTCAATGGGTTTGGTGAACTGATCGTCAGTTCATAGGAACCAATCAACTTCTTCATCTAACCAATCGAATGATCTCACAACCAGTTGATTAAAATTTTCAAACCGTGTGAATGCTCACACAACCAATTTATGGGTTCAACAAACCGATCGATTGGTCTGGGTAAAATATTACGCAAACTTGCGATACACACCCAAAAGTTACCACAATAATCCTTGTATTCTTATATGTCATAAAACACATAAAAGGACATGTTGTACACATAGAATCACATGAATATATGATAATGTAGGCATTTAAATGAATCATGATTAAAATTTTAAGTCATGTATAAAATTAGATAAACTAAAAAAATACTTAATCTCATAAATAAATTATACCACATGTTCAAATTCTATTATACAATTAAGTTATTCTCAACAGAAAACACACTAAGAACATGGAACCTCAATAAACAGTAGAACCTCATTCATATTAAAGATAAAAAGGCATTATCTTAAAGCAATTATTCTAGCACAAAACTCCTACTAGATGGATATCTAGTGGGACCTCAATTCCTAAGAGAATTAGAGTAAAAAAAAAATTGAAAACCCCTTTTAAAACTCCATTAAAATCAAAGAAAAATCAAAAGAAGAAGAATAATAATATAACATAACCTAATCTTTTCTCAAAAATAGAATGCCAAGGAAATAGAAACTGAAATCTTTAAGTTTTCTTAAACTTTAACGCTTCCTTGCTTAAGAGAAACAAGAAATAACTAAAGCCAAAATTAAAAGAAGAAAAGATAGTTAATTATCAACCAAAGAAGGAAGAAAATTAGAGCAAGCCTATGTTTTTCTCATCAAGGAGGAGAAAGGGAAAGAATGAAAGGATGTTTAATACTTAGGAAATTTTCCATCAAGAAAAGGGAGAAGAAAGAAAAAAAGGTGAGAAATGAAACTGGATCAGGAATGGAGGGTATAAAGGTGAGTGCTAGTCAATATTCATGAGAGAGAGAGAGAGAGAGAGACTAGTAAGGTTGAGTGTGGGCAACTAAGAGGTGAAGGAAGACCTGCAAGAGTGATGAGGGTTGAGTGCAGTCAGGAAGGGATATGGCAGTAGGTTGGTAATTTAGAGGATGGATACATGAATTCAACTATGCAGCCCAACTACTAGAAGAGAGATTTAGGTGAGGTATGTCTCAAAAAGTACTTTTTGGGAAAATTTAGTTAAATAAAATCATAGAATGATCGGAAATAATGTAAAAATAATTCTAAAGCACCAAAATATGCTTGTTAGTAGAAATAGACTCTAATTAGAAGTTTTCATAATTATTAGAAAGATATTCGAATCAAAATTAGAAATGAATATGAAATTGTAAGATAACTAGTATATTGATTTGGTCAAACTAGTTGGCTGGCTTAATCAAACTAGTTGACTAGTTTATCGATAATAAAATTATCAATTTTAAGCATACCAGTCGATCGATATGCCTGAAATTCATATTTTTATTAGAATTTCAAGTTCTTTACAAAATTAAAACTAAATTATTTTATATCAATTTTAAGCATACCAGTCGATCGATATGACTAGCAAAATTTTAGGACGAGGTATTACAAAATTCATATGAATAAGTAGTAAGGACTTGTTCACTTTAACACATTTTTAGAAGTTATCAACTTAGATTAGATCAATTCATAGCATACCAATAAAATATTATATTAAGAAAATATAAAACTAATGATAATAATTATGATAAAGATAGTAATGATGATAATACTAATAATACAACTAAGAGAAAATTAATTATGGTAATAAAATTAGTAAGATAGTAATAATAATTCATTAAAAATAATTAATTCATATTAGGAAAAATAAATGAAAATAAAATGCCCCAAGTAGTTTGCAATGACACCTTTTTGTTCAACTTTAGGCCTCTAAAAAATTATTGCCTAAGGCTCCTAGGAGCATTTGCTTTAGTGATTATAAAAATAAATGGGAACCAAATGAACCAATAAATAAGAAACATTATAAACTATAAAAAGTAAGTTCTATTTATATAATTAATTTGTAAAAATAAAAAAAATAGATGACAAGAAAATAAAGAAAGACAAAGCTCACACATAGCAAAAACAAACGGGAGGGAAAAGGAGGAAAAATAGCAGGGAAAAGTTTATTTACTTTTTTATGCTAAATTTACTTTATTTTCGTTTATCAAAAAATTAAATAACTATATTAAAATAAATATGAGATTTTTTCCTAAATAAGTAGGCATCCATATTAATATATTTCTAACATAAAAAATTGCTATATAAAATATCATCTTTTTAAAGTAAAACACGTAAGATATAAATTAAAATTTTATATAACCATTAATGTTGATTTAAAATTAAATTAGTTCTTTATATGGTTTATAACACATTTTTCTATTAGAAATTATATGTAGAACCAATTTTATGGTTCACCTATATAAATATTTTTAGGTTGCACGGTATAGCACTATGCAACACATTACATGGCCTAGCACTATGTAATATATGCTACAATATCCTTTTTTTAGTTAATTCTCTTCTAATTAAATTATTTTAACCTTGGTTTATTAAAAAAACATATACTATAATGTTTCTAAACTTTTTCTTTATAAATAGAGATCCATATTAATATATTTTTTATAAGAAAAAATTGGTGAATATTTAGTGCATTAATAGTGAAAGACTAATTTTAAGTAGAACGATGGTAAAAAAATCATCTCGTTAGCGAAAGATAAATACATTAGTGGTGAAATATTAGTTTTAAGTAACAAAATTGAAAAAAAAATAACTCATTGGTGAAAAATCAACACATTAGTAGTAAAAGATTAGTATTTTAGTGGCAAAATATCAATACATTAATAATAAAAGATCAGTTTTAAGTATAAGAATAGAAAAATATCAACTTGTTGATGAAAAATTAAGACATTAATGGTGAAATATCAATATATTAGTAGTGAAAAATTAGTACATTAGTAGTAAAATGTTGGTATATTAGTAGTGAAAGTTCATTTTTAAGTAAAATAATTGTGAAAGATTAACTCCTTGGTGAAATATAAATTTAATAATGGTGAAAGATTAGTTTAATAATAGTGAAAGATACTTAAATGTGAATTTTGAGTATATTAGTGAAGAAAGATTAAAAAATTTAGTACATTAGTGGTAAAAAAAAATTAGTACATTAGTGGTGAAAGGTTAGTATAGTAGTGGTAAAAGATAATTTTTAAGTAGAATAATGATGAAAAATCTGTTCAGTGATGGTAAACGGTTAATTTAAAAGTGATGAAAAATCAGTACATTAGTTGAAAATTTTTATTTTTAAGTAGAATAATAATAAAAGATTAACTCACTGTTCATAAATCAGTTCATTAGTAGTAAAAAATTAGTACATTAATAGTAAAAATTAATTTTTTAATATAATAGTAATAGTGGGGAGCAATCAATTTATTGGTGAAAAAACATAATATTAATGATGAAAAATCAGTATATTAATAGTAAAAAATAGCACATTAATGATAAAATGCTAGTTTAATATTGATAAAATATACTTAAATATATGATGATGATATATATATATATATATATACATATATATAATTTTTTTAATTAAAAGTATATCAATATAATTTGCAATTTTAGAGAAAAAAAATTTACAAATATTATGATATAATTGTTATTTTTTTTACTTTTTTTAATAATTATAGTGAAAGATAATTTAATTTTTTTTTAAAAAAAAAATATTAACTTCATGCTAATGTGAGTATATTACACCTATCTTCAATGTGCAACAGATTGTATGATATTAGTGTTGTGTTTTTAGGGCCAAAAAACTGTGCTTCGAAAAACGAAACACGCAAATGCATAGTTCATTCATATGTAGACCGAACTGCACTTTTATATTATGGTGACAAGAAAAACGGATTCAACACACTGCAGGTAGAAAAAAGGAAACCCGGGCCAGATGAAGTACGTTTCTGCTGAAGACAAGAGTGCATTATTTCACTTATCTGAGAAGCAATAAAATGGTGCTGTAAAGACACTATCTCACCAACCCCCCCCCCCCAACCAAACATATCTGTCTACGTCAAGGAGACTACATCGCGTGGCCCTAAACAAAAGCGAATCCCACAAATCTATAGAAGTTGAAGGGCAAGGAAAACTAGAATACAAGGAAGTAGCCAACCATCACAGATCATATAATCACCAACCAGAAAGCTCATATCCCTCTATAGGGCTGTCACCAGGCCCATCTCCCTCTACAGGGCTGTCACCAGGCCCATCTCCCTCTACAGGGCTTCCATCTTCATTGGATTCACCTTCAGGAGATGATGATCGTATATTTATGTCCATCATGACATCCTTGGAGTCTTCTGTCGAATTCAAGGAATTCATATTGTTAGTAGGGAATGACCGAGGTGAAGTGAAGTTTGCATTTTGCCCACCACAGCCAGTTTCTGACATAGGATGATTAACAAGTGTTACGACAGCTGGGATGACAGGTTGTTGAGCAGGATCCACTCTTTGCTTTTTGGACTTCTGCTTGGGCTGATGTTCAGGCAAGAAGCTACCAAGGATCACCTGGTTTGATCAAACAGTTTCATATAACCCGGTCAGGGAATCAGAGGAATGAACCGATGAACCAACCAGCAATCGACGGTAGTAACTTCAGAAAACAGGCAGCCAAAGCTTAAGGTCACGCTATCTACTACACCAAGAGGGTATTTGCGAGACTCCTTTTTCTTCTTAGGATTGGAAGTGTAGCTCATTACCCAGGACGATGAATGAATTACAGCCAGGACACCTGAATATGTTCCATGAAAACTGCATTTCTAAAATGTTGGTTTCAATTTCATGACTTTACCTGAACAGGGCTAGCAGCAACTAGTAGACCAGCAATCCCTCCACCCAGTACACGACCATCTGGGCCTGCTATAGAGATACTCAGTCCTCCAGATCTACTCCGCATTGTGCAACTCTCAGTGGGAATAAATGATCCACTCAATGATAGGATCTCAAAACGTCCCTGCACAAACACAAAATTGCCAGATCACTAGAAGAAAAAAAAAATAGAAATGTTGGATGAAGAAAGGGGAGCTATTTCCCAAGAAATGGAGTAAAATCCAAACATCTGGTTATAAAGAACATGTCGCACACACATAGATACAACCACACAGACAAAAGCAAAGTGTGACGCATGGGTATGGGGAGAGGGAAATGGAGACTGGTAATTTTTAGATATATAACTTTATGTGTGTTTAGGGGAAACTAGGATGCAAAAACAGAAAGCTGGAAAATATTTCTGGGATGGAAAATGCTGGGTCAACGAAGTTTCTGTGTACAGGTCACACAAGCATGTGAGCATGAGCATAACAAGATAAAGCCACACCGGTACAAAGTACTGGATGATATAGAAAGCTATTAAGGTATTTCTTCCGGCCTTATAAGGGTTTGCTGTAGGACCGGACATAATGTGAACTGAGAATGACAAACAAACAAAAGATATCAAGAAGCATTTTCTGTCAGCTCATGATGTACAAGTACACCACTTTACAGTATAGGGGGCATGGGTTAACCTCATAGTTGTCTCTCCCAATGTCGATTGTCTTCATAATGTAAAGTGGAGGGAAACACTGAAATTTATGAATAAGTGGATATTTTAACTGCATTCTTAAACAAATCTATATAAGGCTAAGTCTGTCACCTAAAAAATGCCAACTACATTCCCCTTGTCATTCAGTTAATCCATACTCATAAGAAAACACCCCAGTTTGGCATTTTGTTTTAGTAGAGACACATTGTTTGAAGAAAATGTTCAAGTACAAAATGCCACATACTTCAATGTTGGGTTTTGTTTAACAGAAAAAAAAATAAAAATAATCACTATGGAGAGAAACTGCCCTCTTCCCCCCCCCCCCTTTGATGACAACCAACCAACCATGCAAATAACAGGGACAACAGTTACACCTCATAAGTCAGAGTGCCTCCAGATGAAGTTGGCTGCTGAAGGGTCACATTGGAGATAGAACCACTAGCAGAAAGAACACAAATGGCTCGAGGCTCGTGCTGAGAAAAAGACAACACCTTCACAGCAACATCCTGATGGAAGTGAAAGCAAAATATGACTATAAGTAGGGCTATAATTTGCCACATGATTAAAATGTCGAAAAGGATATTCATCAAAAAGTTCTGCAGCAATAACAAGCCTGTCGTCAAAATCTTTCAAGTCATTAACCATGTAATTCACTAAATTCTCTATTGCCACAGTAGATTTAGAGAACTCTATGTATCAACATGTGGTTGGTCCTAGTATGAGGCAGAAAAAGAGATGAAATTGACACTTGAATAAGGGAAGAAACATATATATGAGAAACAAGATTCCACTACATGCATAAAAACTCCAAACATTAATCCTAAGAACCAAACTCATTTCATGCATAAAAAATCCAAACATTAATCTGAAGAACCGAATTCGACAAAAGCACACGGCGATGGGTTGTCAAATATTCAAACAAGGTATCATATATTCTGCATCGAGCGAGAGGAAAATGATCACCAAAAGATGAAAATAAAGGCACCTCAAATAATAAAATATATTGCAAATGAACAAACCTCCCCAGCATTTACAGTCATTACATGGACTGTGAAATTGGCATCAACTGGATATGCAAGCTTGTCACCTATATAAAAGAATTACAGATCATTACATTCCAAGACTCACTATTTAAACATCAATTTGCCAAGTCTTATAGCAAGTAGTAACATGTAATAGTTATGATATAAAAGGCAGGGCATTGAAACGCCAAATAAATCATCATGATTACAAGACTTGCAGAGTTGTCAAAACCCTAAATGAAAGTGGGTAACAAAATGTAACTGCTTCTAATTGATCCCTCTGGAATTTTTTAATTATGCTAGCCATCCAGAAAACCCAGATTTTTCAGAGCTAATCATTGTGCACATATTCAACGACAGAAGAAAATTCGGTTTTTATGCACTGAAGAAGGTAAGCAGAAGGCTATTTCTCAATTCGGTTCAGAAGGCACATGGAAAGATCTGACAAAACAATAATTACATAATCAACAAACAAATCACAAAGAAAAAACAATCATCAGAAATCTAGAACAGTTCACAAATAGCACCAATTAAGTAACAGCAATCAAAAACTTGTATCTTCAATGGAAATCTAGAAACTTCATGTAGAATTAAAGACAATAAAGCACAACAAACATATTTCGAGGCATCATTGCTCTTTCCCTTAGGTATACAATGAGGAGAAAAAATGAATTCGGCAGACCTTGCTTCACTGAAGAAGTGGCTACCAAGCAGGATCTCATGCATTTAGAGGTGATAATCCACCAACCCTACTTTCCTAATACAATCTAAAAGGTTGAAACTATACTTGGCAATACCATATTACTATGGATCACCCATATACTAGAATCCAGATTTGGGTTTCATATCTGTCAAATAGCACTTGATGGCCCATCTTTGATTCAAGAATCAAGTACAATGTCTCTACACAATCGTTCCTAGGGAGATTTCATTAAACAAAATTAATGATCCTCACAACACGTGGTGTCCCGAATTACAAATTATGGATTTCCCCAGAAATATACGTTTGGTAAGGACTACTTTCAGGATCAGACACATCCGGCATTCTCTATAGATTTCCTTGTTTTATGGCATGGTAGTATAAAATTCAGTACTTTCCATATAATACGAGAATCTTTACACAGCATCCCAAATACAATTGACACATCTGGCATTCTGGACAGGTGCACAAAATTGGAAACATAATATAGCCACGACTACAACCCATGCAATCCTTGCAAAGGACCAAAAGCAGCTCCAACTAATATGAACAATCAAGCATTATGTAAATATAAGAGGGAAAAAGATTTAGGTCGGAAATGTTCTAAAATTTGCCTTAAATACAATAGAGCTCCTCTTTTTGCAGCAACCCTTCAAAAACATATTGAAGAAAGCCACATCTAGATGACCGGATATAGAATTATAATTTATTGATTTATTAAAGAATATGCCACACAGTGGGTTAGAGGATCAAACGTCTACTAACGAAGACCACAATCATGAAGCCAAGTATATAGGAGCATCTACCCGGGTATCATGCCTAGGCACCATACTCGAAGGTCGAGATCAAGATACCCAATATAACAGTAGATATAAAAATGATTTACAGCCTATAAATGAACCAATATTGATAGTAACAAAAGCAGAAAATTTTTACCTAAACTCTCAAACTCCAATTTATGAGCCTTCTTGACCGTCTGAAATGGCCTGACTTTAGGCTGTTTCCAACCGGAAAATTCTCCAGTAAGCGGAATCGAGGCTGAAATTGGCATTGGAGACAATGCAGCCACCGGTGCCCCATCTGGGCCATACTTTCTCGGTCTACCCCTCTTCTTCTTCAACTCAGTAGGCGGCGCCACCATACTAACCGGCGGTGCAGGTTCCACTATAAACGAAGGTCCTGGTTGGGCAGGAGTATCAGCTCTGGGAGCGACCCTGAAGCTCTCAGGAGCCACATCACCTCTAACTGTCACTTCAAAATTAACTTCTTCTTTACCCTCCATGCATTAAAGCTTAAATACACCAGGAATTTTTTTTAAAAAAAAACTCTAGCAACCCTCTAGAACCCTAAATCTAATTAAGCAAAATTGGATAGCATAATTGAGAATACTTAGCTGAGAAACAACATTGTTGCAGCGTTGAAAAATAAAAATGATGAGCAAGACAAACAATAATATTCCTGGGAAGCCTGACTAACCAATAAAATTCGAGGCATAATCAACACCAAACAAAGCAAACCCTACACATATGCTTCAAAAGTCTAAAACCCTTGCTGAAATTAGTGAAAAACTGAACGAGTTATACCAAAACTTGATATTTATCTTGAATCTACAGATTACAAAACAACATTAAAGTATTGCAATTGTTTCCAAAAAATGCAAAAATAAAGAAAAAATAGGGATTTTGTGGTTTTAAATCACAGAAAAATTTTGAGGAGCACAAAACTTATTTTTTTGGTGTCTGAAAAACAAACCGATTGCTAATTGGGGTATTGCAGGAAAAAGATGGCAAGATAATAATTTCTTTCTCAAAATCGAAAAAATAAATAAATAAAAAGATATTAAAATTAATTACCACTATTATAATTATCAAATTACGAATTCTAATTATCAATTATGGTTAAGAAAGTGGTTGAAGTCCGTCTAGGGATTAGAATAAATAAAGCCTTCATAAATGACATGCGTAATAAATTAAATCTAAAATTAAAGTATTTGGCAATAGAAACCAAAAAATTTAATATTTTATTTAAATTTAAAACGATAAAATCAATTACAGAAGGCTGTAAAGGTAAGGTTGAAGCCATCGTCAAATTTCCAACCACTAACGGGTTCCTTGCCCATTCTTTAATAGGTTGAAGGTAAAACGACCTCGACTTTCAAAGTCTGAGAATTTAAAGAGTTCAACTATTTTTTATGAGACAGGGATGCGAAGTTTTGATTTGATGATTTAAGAAAGCGTACTTTTTTTTTCCGTTTCTGACTATACCTTTCGAAAACAAACTTTTATTATTAATATTTGTTTATTATATATATATATATATATATATTTAATACAAATATAATAATTATAATTTCGTACTATGATATATTATGATTCAAAGACATCTAACGATTAAAGTTCATCCCTAAAATATGTTATGACATCTATAAAGAAAATAGAGATAGTAGTAATTTATGGCTTTGAGAATTTTCCAACAAGTATTCTATTAACATAAATATTTTTATACATAATATATTTGTTGTATAAAAATACATTAATTTGTAACGATAAATAAGTATGTACTTTCTTTAAGTTAAAGGTATCTTAGCGAAAATATTTAAAATTATTAAAGTATATAACTAATTTTATTATATATTTCAATAACCACCACATAAACTACAATTCATCCCTAAAATAATTAAAGAAATAAAAATGTTAAGGTTCTCGCAACATCGGAACTTAAAAGTTGAAGTCTACGGACAACTTTAGTAACTTAATTATGATCAAATAGAACACTTAAAATATAACATTTTCATATTCTATTTAAATAAAGTAATAAAATCTATAAATATATGATAAAAATAATATTATCTATATAATATGTAGTGGTTATTTTGAGAATAATTGAAGTGTGGCTAGCAATAATATTGAGATATATAATAAAATTAGTTATGCAATTCATTAATTTAAATATTTTTGTTAGAACGTCTTTAAAATACATTTCGATTAAAAAAAATAGAATAGTATTTGCTTATTAGTTTGGATAGTTTCTCTAAATCAAGAAAAAAAGTTATATCATCATTTCACTTTAAGTAAGCAAAAAAATGGTAAACTAACATCTTTATCTTTAGCTCAATTGACAAAATATAACTCAACAATTGAATGAATGCTAAATTAGGTAAGCAATATTCCTATAATCTTAATGTGTGTGATTTTTTAAACTATGAAAACATTTTCTAAACAAAGGGAATAGTAATTTGTCGATAATTGTGAATGTTATTGTTAATATTATAATTTTCCATCCAATATAGGCCTAAAATTTAAATATGAGTAATTTTTCTTAAAACTAAAGTGTTTAAAATCTTTGGTCGGGAGAAATGTAATAGTTGTTTGTTTGTTGAAATTGTTTACTTTTTTAGTATATTTAAAAAAATTAATAAAATTAGTGTGATGTCCATCCCTCCCTTGCTTTACGTGGAATTCCTTTTTTAGTTTCCCTATTTTTATTTTATTTTTATTGTAATTTTTCTATTTTGAAGGTATTAAACATGTTATATTTCCACATATACCCTTATTAATTGAGGAATTTACATATACCAAATTAATTAACTTCTCAATACTTATAAATATTTATGGAATTGTTAGTTGAATTAGGAAAAGGCACTATAGGTTTGAAGAACACATCAATATTCATCTTAGGACACAACAATCCAAGAATCAACTAAGATAGCAACCAAAAAAAAAGGAGATTTTTCATGCACCGCCATAAGGGTAAATTGTATGTCATCAAAATTACCTTCCACATACATTTTTTCCCATACCAAAGGGAATGAACCCCTCTAATGCTAACCCCAATCTAACATTGTGAACCTCAACAACAAAATTCAGATGACTTGCATCAAAATCTTACCATGCTTGACCATCAACTGTATGTCATAAGATCTCTTGTTCTTTAGAGCGCCCATTCAAGTACCATCTTATGTAACACCCCCAAAATTTATTACTGAAAAATTTCATTTTATTAAAATATTAGCGGAAGCATAATAACAAACTGTAAATTTTGGGGATATTGTCGCCACACTTAGTACCAAACCGATTCACTTATATCGTTCCAATACTAAGTGATAAGGCTAAAGAACAAAATATCAATTGCTAGAAATTCAAACCATTTTTAAATCAGAGCAGCACAAGTAAACATTTTATAAGAATAAACTCCACCAATGGTGGTTACAAGAACAAAATTACATTTAACTAGACATTAGAAGATGAAGAATGAAATCCTAAAGGCCAGATAATCCTTACGCTCTTTCCCGCTACCCACTTGAATAACATCTGAAAAAGACCTGCAAGGGACACTACCCATTGAATAGGCAGGAGGCCCACGAATGGAACCCTTCGATACTATGGTACAGAGTAACCCTTTAAAAACACACTTAAAAGTATGCCCGCAATGCAACACATAATACAAAGCTATATACATATATAATAAGAAATACATGCACCACAATCACATACTTAACAAGTCCATCAATTATTAAAAGTCATAATGTATAATTAATGCTTCCGGGCCTTAAGTCGTGTCATAGTGCGAAATCAATACGTTTGGGCCTTAAGCCATTAGTCCATAATTATTGTAATCCTCCGAATTTTTAAGAGCCTATATGTTAATAAATAAATTTTATTTGGAATAAATTAGCTTTTAAATCTATTTATTTTAATTATTTTATGGATTTTTGAGTAAATAAAATTGGGTATAAATATTTAATAAATTAAAATAAATATTTTTTTATTTTATCACACTCTTATTATTTAAATAAAATTTTCAAATCATTATTATACTAAAATTATCCTTTTTAAACCCTTATATTTTAATTATATTAAATTAAATTATTAAATAAATTTATTACCCAAAAATATTATATTTTATAAATTAAACTATTTATTTAATCCCATTTTCCTTTTCTTTTTCTTTTTTTTTCCTTTCTCCTTCTCCTTTTTCTTCTTTTTCCCTTTTCTTTCTTCTTCCTTTTCCTTCTCCTTCTTTGGGTCGCCGGTTGGCTGGCCTTTCTCTCCCTCACTCTCCTACGCCTGGGACTGGCCTTTCTTCTTCTTCCTGCTCGTGAGCCTGGCGGCCTCCCTCCTTTTTTTTTCTTTCTTCCTCGACCGGGCCGGCCCGTTCCTTTTTCCTTCAGCCGATCTGCTCGCCCATCACGCACCTAGCACCCAGCCTCCCCGATTCTTCTTCTTTCTTTCTTCTTCCTCCATCACCAACGAGATTCCCGACCAACCTGCCAATCCACCTACAACTCCCTCTCCCTTATTGATCTCCCTCACTCTCTCTCTCTTCTGCCATTCTCTGCCCCATACTGGCCCCACCATTCTCCTTCCCCACTCCCTTCCATTGTCATTGCCTTCTCCCTCTCCCTACCATGACCATTCCTCTACCACCCTACCGCCACCCTTGAGCCTACCTATCCCCTCCTCTCTTTCCCTCTTCTTTTTTTCTCCCTTCCCTGCCTCATTCTGCAATTTTTTGAGCCTTATGCCTTGCCCAATCTGATAGATTGGAACAAGAAAAGACTATAAATGAAGAATATATATCAAAGGGAAAATTGTGTTGAAATTTCATGAAGAAATAATGAAGGAACAAGAAACACGCCCCCCCCCCCCGGTGTTTCCTAAACACGGCCCGTGTTTTTCTATCAGCACACAAAATTTCAGCATTTAAAATTCAGCATTTAGCCGAGAGTTCAAGCAAAAACACAGGGGTCCCGTGTTTTCTAATACGGATCGTGTTCTTCTCAAATTCTGTAACCGTTTGCGCAACGTTTCCCCGATATATTTCTAAAGTTGGAACATTCGAAAGGGTGGTTCGGGGGAGTTCGAGAATGGGATTATCTCTTTCTCTCTATACTCTCTAGATACCACATGTAATTTCTAATTCCAATTCTCTTTCTCTCCATTGTATTCAATTGAACAATCAACAATCTGGAATTCAATTCGATAAGTTCTTCTCCATTCCTCTTTTAATTGCAAGTTTTGATTTTTGATTGAATGCAATTCAATTCTCTTTATTGCATTATTATTTTTCTTGTGTTTAGTGTTTCATTGTTAATTTATTTATAAGCATTGATGTTAATTATAGATAATTGCAGTTAATTGTGTGTTTTTTCAATTATGTAGATAGTATAAGGTAGGAGGATTTGATGACGGAATTAGGGTTTTGGATTTTGAATTCATGATTCTAGATGGAATTTAATTGAATTGATGGACGGAATTGAATGATCTCGCATCATAGATTAAGAATTTAAACTAATTAGACTGATCACCTATCTAGTTTAGATCTTAATCTACACTAGGATAACAAAATTAATACGTAATTGTTAATTAACGTTTCTAGAGTAGCAAAAGATTAATTATTAATCTTGTCCATTAATTCTTATGATTGCATGATCCGAGCTTATGTGATTATGGCCGTAGTTGACTGCTTTCTATTCGTAATGCTACCATTAATTGAATCTAGCGTTCTTAACCTAGGTTATTAATTGGTTAGGTGATAAATTGAGAGCTTATTTAATTTATTAGAATTGAGAGAAAGCAAAGAAATGAATTATTATGAGTTTCTACATGTCAACGTTAAATCATTTAGAATATTTCGTTTCTCCATGATTATTTGATATCCTAATTCCATAATCAATACTTCCTATCCTTATTCATTAATTAGTGAGTACATTGTTTTATTATTTATCTATAGTTTAGATATTGATGATAGAATTATATGTTAATACATAACCAGGGTTTTAACATCGATTACAGAATTATTGATTATATACCATTCCTTGTGGGTTCGACTCCTTCTTGCCATATACTACGTATTTGGGAATTAGGATTTATTTATTAAATTTGTTTGTGCATACGGCAGTGCATCACAATCCTCTCTTTTATTCCCTTTCTTCTCCTCCCCCCTCTCCCCCTATTTTTGTTTCACCACCTAGCTTCGCCGCTGCCGCTGCCTTAAACGCCACCTGCACCACCTCCTTCCACCCTCTACCTCACCCCCGATCGATCACAACCCCCATCGAGCCACCCCGCAGCCCCATTCCTCCTCCCCTCTTCTTTTTCTCTTCTTCTTCTCCCTTCTCGGCAACCACCCTACACTGCCATATTCCGCCGCCTACACCGCCACTTGAGCCACCACAATAATCCTTGCAACCCCCTCTACTACCCCCAATCTTCATTTGGCCGAAACCATCACCCATAGGCCCTCGTTTTCCCTCCTCATTTTCCTTCCTCACCAGCCTCTATCTCGACCTCCCTCCTCGACTGCCACCTTCGTAGTCTCGCTTCTGCCATCTCCGCCACCCTTAGCCGCCTCCAACGCATCCCCGACCACCACTTACACCCCCTCTCTACCTCTACATCCTTCCCTTGCCTTAAATCCTCCCCCATATGCTTCTTTTCCTAGCCCAAAAACCCTAACCTGAAATTGCTCATTTTTCCCTATTTCCACCACCTTTGAGCCCCTCCTTTTTCTTTCTTTGCATGCAGCTCATGCTGCATGAGCAGCATGTGCTGCTGCCTTCTTTGATTCATTTGAATATTAATTTTTAAGGTATAATAATATTTTAATTTAAGTATTTGATTAATTAAGTGTTATAAAGCCTTATACTTTGATTTTTATTATTTATAATGTAATAAATCTTGATATTATTTTTAGGTATTGGTTTTGATAATCAAAGCTTGAACCTTTAACTGGAATACCGGTAAGGTTCGTTTTTGCGGGAATCGAGGTAATCGTTAAATCCCACTTAAACGCATAGATTAACGTATGTTAGCACATTAGGATTTTTAATATATTATTATGCTTGGTTTATGTTGTTTAATATGATATATGTGGTTCTTGTGTTGATTAACGAAAAGGAAGCATGATAGATTATTGCTATGTATGGAAATATTATTTAGGATAAGAGTTTGGTTGTTAATGAAAATGTTAAGTATTAACCATGTTATATTATGCTATTGTGATTCTTAATGCATGATTAATAATCTGGAAGCCTTAGGGGATTTTAGTAAGGTATCTTGTACAAGAATATGGCCTAATATATATATGGGTGCTAATAATGTTATATTAATTATAAGAGTGGTGGATGAGGAGTTAATATTAATATTTTATGTATTAATATTAATAATTTAATATAAGTGGTGTGCTAAGGGGCATAATGGTAAATTTTAATTAAAAAATGTATTATGGTAATTTTGGAGGCAAGGGTAAAATAGTAAATTTGTTAATAAAAGGATATAATGGTAATTTTAGAAGTAAGGGATAAATTGGTCATTTTGGAAGTAAGGGGGTAAAATGGTAATTTCGTAATTAAAGGGGAAAAATGGTAATTTTGTAAATAAAGGGTAAAATAGTAATTTTATGATTAAATGGTAAATTGGTAATTTTGTAAGAAGAGGACAAAATAGTAATTTTATAATAAGAGGGTAAAATTGTAATTTTGTAATTAAAGGGAAAAATAGTAATTTTATGATTAAAGGGGCAAAATGGTAATTTGAAAATTAAAAGAGGTAAAATGGTAATTTCGTAATTATGGATAAAATGGTAACATTTATAAGTGAAAGGGTGTTATGGTAATTTTTGGAAGTTAAGGGGTAAAATGGTAAAATTGAAAGTAAAGGGGTAAGATGGTAATTTTGTAAATAAAAGGGATAAAAGTGAAAAGTGGAAAGGAGTAACTTGATAAATATAATAATTGAGAAGGGTAAAATAATAAATTAAATAACTAAAGGGTAATTTGATAATGTAATAATGGAGAAGGATAAAATGGTAAATATGATAAATGTGAGGGGTAATTTGGTAATTTAACCGACTAGAGGGTATTTTCGTAAGTTTGATAATGGAGTAGGGTAGTTTGGTAATTATGACAATTAAGAAGGGTAATTTGGTAATTTAGATAACTAAAGGGTAATTTGGTAAATTTAATAATGGAGAAGGGTAAAATGGTAATTATGATCATATAAAAGGGTAATTTGGTAATTTAACCAACCAAAGGGTAATTTGGTAATTTTGATAATGAAGAAGGGTAGTTTGATAATTGATAATAGAGGACGATAATTTGGTAATTAACTAAATAAATGGTTAATTTGGTAATTAGGATAATGAAGAATGGTAATTTGGTAATTTGACCAACTTAAGGATAATTTATTAATTATAATAAAGGAGAAAGGGCAAAGTGGTAATCTAACCAACTAAATGGAAAGTATATTAAGGGTAATAATTATGAAGGGGGATTAGTGAGCTAATAAGTATGAGAAATAACTTAGTAACCTAAATCGAGTAAAGGGTAATTTGGTA
Source organism: Tamarix austromongolica (assembly GCA_039764185.1). Classification (NCBI taxonomy): domain Eukaryota; kingdom Viridiplantae; phylum Streptophyta; class Magnoliopsida; order Caryophyllales; family Tamaricaceae; genus Tamarix; species Tamarix austromongolica. Next base: position 10,459,241 of record CM077816.1, read on the forward strand.
ATTATGTGACAAGGAGGGTAACATGGTAAGTTGTTAAGTAAGGAAAGGATGACTTAGTAATTATATAAGTAAGGGGAAAATGAGTAGTTTGTACCTAATATGTCATTGTGATGGCGGAATTTCGTAATATGACTCAAATAACGCTGATTAGCGAGGTAATAGTATTTGATGATTAGTAGGTATCACGAGAACGACTTATAATTCGAAATTAGATGAGATTAAGATGGACTTAATGATTCTTCTGGGTTACCTTGGACAACTATTTGAATAAGAAATGTCTGATGAAATCCGAACAATTAAAAGTGAATAATGATATGATTGATGTGCTTCTATGATCACCCTTAATTAAGACACTAATACTTAAAGTGAAAGACCTCGAGATCGGGAATTGTGGCTCTTTAGGGGTCGCTACCCTAAAGACGTGGTTTAGCCCATGATTATTTGGTATTTGCTAGTGTGTCTTTGTGTCCCAGCCAGGCCCTATATCTACTCTATCTAGCTCTACGGACCTAGTTAGGGGGTATGCATACTTAAGGATTAGGTGTCCTTGTCGGTAGGGTACTGAGTTAGCTTTATGCACCAGTACGACCAGGGTACCTTTGCGTCCCTAGGTTGATAGTTGAAGGGTACTAAGTAGCTTTTATGCACCAGTGTGACCGGTGTACCTTTGTGTCCCGAGATCTTGATCTCCCTATCGAGGCAAATTAATGGAATTGTTGTGCTGAATAAAAAGAGAAAACACTAATCGTTAAAGTGGAAGATTAATGAGCCGAGCCCAGTTGGCCACTATTATTTGCCCGTGGACCGGTCTAGCCTTGACTCACATGGTTTTTCACTATAAGTGATTAGTATTTTTCCATAACTTTATTCACATCCATGATTGGTTTTATTGAGCTCAAGGCCCCCACTATTATTGCTGGTGGATCGGAATATATATCAACATCATCCAGGGCAACACACTCCTGGGCCACTATTATATCCGATGGATCAGTACTCATAATCATCTTCCGGGGCAACACGCTCCTGGGCCACTACTATATCCGGTGGATCGGTACTCCTAATCATCTACTAGGGCAACACACTCCCAGGCCACTATTATAACTGGTGGATCGATACTCAATATCATAAGTCAATTGGGCTCGGCTCATTAATCTTTCACTGTCATGATTAGTGTTTTTCCTTTTTTAATCATCACAATAATTCCATTTAGTTGCCTCGGATGGGAGATCAAGAACTTGGGACACAAAGGTACACCAATCGTACTAGTGCATACAAGCTACTCGGTACCCTTCAACCATCAAACCAAGGACGCAAAGGTACCCTGGTCGTACTGGTGCATAAAGCTACTCAGTACCCTACTGACAAGGACACATAATCTATAAGTATGCATACCCCCTAAATAGGTCCGTAGAGCTAGATAGATTAAGATATAGGGTCTGGCTGGGGCACAAAGGCACACCAGCAAATACCAGAATAATCGTGGGCTAAACCACGTCTTTAGGGTAGCGACCCTTAAAGAGTCACCATTCCCGATCTCGAGGTCTTTCACTTTAAGTATTAGTGTCTTAATTAAGGTGATCACGAAAAGCACAACAATCAAATGCTTATCCACTTTCGATCATTTTGATATCATTACGCATTTCTTATTCATACGGTTATCCAAGATAACATAGAGAAATCATTAAGGCCATCATAATTTCATCCAATTCTGATTTAGGATTTGTTCTCGTGATACTTACCAATCGTCAAATACTCTTCCCTTACTATTCAGTATTACTTGAGTCTTATTACGAACCTCTAGTGTCCCATCAACATGTTAGATATGAATTACTGATTTACCCCTTACTTTTATAGTTATTAAGACATCCCTTCCTTACTTGCCAATTTACCATATCACCCTTCAGGTTGCACAATTACCAAATTATCCCTTACTCGGTCTAGGTTATCAAGTTATATCCTACGCTTTTTAGAACACCATTCACCCTTCATAATTATTACACTTAACATATTTCCCATTTGGTTGGTTAAATTACCATATTTCCCTTCTCCTTTGTCATAATTACTAAATTGCCCTTATGTTGGATAAATTATCAAATTAATCTTCTTCATTATCATGATTACCAATTTTCCCCTTTAGTTGGTTAAATAATTACTAATTCACCCTTTAGTCGGTTAAATTACCAAATTGTCCTTCTCCATTATCATAATTACCGAATTGGCCCTTTAGTTGGATAAAGTATGAAATTACCCTTCTACAGTCTCATAATTGCCAGATTGCCCTTATACATTATTATAATTACCAAATTACCCTTATCCATTATCAAAATTACCAAATTACCCTTCTATTGGTTAATTTACCAAATTATCCTTCTCCATTATCATAATTACCATTTTACCCTTCTCAATTATTATAATTACCATTTTATCCTTCTCCATTATTATAAATCCCAAATTACCCTTCTCCATAATTACAATTCCCAATTTACCCTTCTCCATTATTATAATTACCAATTTACCCTTTCACTTACAAATTACTATTTTACCCTTTTACTGCCAAAATTGCCATAATATCATCTTATTTATAAAAATTACCATTTTACCCCCTTTACATCCAAATTTACCATATTACCCTTTTGCTTGCAAATTACCATAATACCCTTTTACATCCAAAATTACCATTTTACCCCTTTCTTACAAAATTACCATTTTGTCCTTCTCTTCCAAAATTACCATTCTTACCCCCTTTACTCCCAAAATTACCATAATACCCCTTTACTTATAAAATTACCATTTTGTCATTTATTTATAAAATTACTATATTGCCCTTTTTACCTCCAAAATTACCACTTTACTCCCTCTATTACACCATTTTTATTAAATTAACATTACCGCATAGAATAATAATATTAATACTCCATTAACAATATCCAAATCCACCAACTATTATATTTTAATATAATACTTATTAGCACCCACACATATTAGGCCACATTCTTCCACCAAAAATATTACTAAAATGCCCCTAGGGCTCACAATAATATTATTCATGCATAAATGGTCACAATAATATAATATAGCATGGATACGTACTTAACACTTTCATTAATAATCAAACTCTTCCCTTAAGCAACATTTCCACACATGGCATATAAACTAGCATACTTTCCTTTTTATCAATCAATATAAGCAAATATATATATATATATATTTTGTTAAACCACAAATATCAAGCATAATAACATATTAAAAATCCTAATATGCTAACATATGTTTATCCATGCGTTTAAGTAGGGTTTAACAATTACCTTATTTCCCATAAAAATGAACCTTACCGGTATCCCCATTAAAGATTTGAGCTTTAGATAATAAAATGAACACCTAAAAATAATGTCAATAATTATTATATTAGAAGTGGGAAATTAAAAGGATAAAACTTTATAAGAAATTAATTAATAACACACTTTATTAACTATTAATATACCTCAATAATTAAACAAATCAATTCCCAAAACAATGTGGAACTCATGCTGCATGAATAGCATGAGCCACATGCAAGCTATATGGGGGGGAAAAGGGCCGAAGGTAGGGAGGTAGAAGGGAGGGGCGGTCATTTTCGAGTTGAGGCTTTGAAGCTAGAAAAGAGGGCAGGTGGGGGAGGATTGGAGGCAAGGGAAAGGTGTAGGAGTGAAGAGAGGGTATAGGTGGTGGCTGGTGATGGGTTGTTGGCGGCCAAGGGCGGCGGAGGTGGCGATGAGGCGGCGAAGTGGGCTACAAGAGTGGATGGGACTGATAAGGAAGGAAAAGAGAGGAGGAAAATGAAGGGATTTGGGGGCTATTTTTAGTAAAAGGAGGTGTGGGGCGGTAGAGGAGGTTGCAGGGAGTGGATTAGTGGTTTGGGTGGTGGCAGAGTTGGACGGAGGGGTTGCAGGGGAGCTGCCGAGAAGGGAGAAAAAGATAGGGGAGGAAGAAGGAGATGCGGGGTGGCTTGGGTGGTATTGTGGAGGTGCAAGGTGGGAGTAGAAGGGTGCAGATGGTGGTTTAGGTGGTTGGTGAGGTGGAGGAAGCGGCGGAGCCAAAATCGAGGTGAAAATGGAAGGAGAAGAAAAGGGAGAAGAGGGAGGTCGGGGAAGGTATGGGGCTCAAAAATGGGACAGGAAAAGGGTTGAAGAGGAGAAGAAAAAGAAGAGGGAGGATAGGGGGATAGGTGGTCAGTCGGTGGCAGGGAGGTGGTAGGGTGGTAGGGAGAGGGAGGGAAAAAAGGGAAATGGAGGCCATGTGTGAGGGGGAGTGCATGGTCGGTTGGGTCCAAAACTGTGAAAGAAGGACAGGGGGAGAGAGAGAGAGAGGGAGGGTTGTAGTGGTGGCAGCAGGCGGTGGCCAGCGTGCCCGAGGTGGTAGGCGTGGCGACGGGAAAAAGTTGGGGCTTGGGTTGGGGCGTAGAAGAAGAAGAAAGAAAGGGAAGGGAAGGGGGAGCACCAAGGGGAAAGAAAAGGGGGAACTGGGTCGACCCAGGTAGAAGGGGAAGGAAAGAAAGAAAAGAGGGGGTCTGGGTTGGGTCATGACGCGTAGGAGAGGAGGGGAAAGGAAAGAGGGAACGGCTCACGCGGGAGAAGGAGAGAAAGGAAGGGAGTGGGCCGAAGGCTCAGGCGTAGTGGGAGGAGGGAGCAGGCCTGGTGCGGGCGGCTCGAAGGAGGAAAAAAGGAAAAAGAAAGAAAGGAGGAAAAAGGAGAAAAAGGAAAAGGAAAATGGAAAATGGAAAAATAGGAGAATTTAAAATAATTTAATTTATAAAATAATATGATGTAATATTTTTGATAATAAGTTTATTTAGTAATCTAATTTAATATAATTAAATATATGTGCTTAAAAAGGAAAATTTTAGTGAAATATTGGTTTTAAAAAATTATTTAAATAAAAGAGTATGATAAAAAAATAAAATATTTATTTTAATTAATCAAATATTCCTATCCCATTTTATATACTAAAAAATCCATAAAATAATTAAATTAAATAATTTTAAAAGCTAATTTATCCTAAATAAGAACTATTTATTAAATTCCAAGTTTTTAAAATTTTGGGGGATTACATCTTATGTCATGAGCAATGTGTCTACAAGAGTATAACTTTTTCAGTCTCAGTGTTAAAGGAAATACCGCAAGACCTTGTGTGGTACTGTCTTTCCCTTTATGGCCTCATTTACCCATCAAGAAGTACCACATACCGAAAAATTAGCTTTATCAGCGTTCTCTTTCCAATACAAGTCACAGTCAAACTTGCATATGTAGATCGTCTCATAGCCCAATCATAACTTATCCATCATCTTCTTAGTGTCATAATGTGATCCTAGAAGCTTATTACCGTCTGGAAGTGCTTCTTGCAAAAAATTCAAAAGTTCGTTGAAAGACTTGTTGCTCTATTTATCCAACACCTTGTGATGCATCAACTTCACAAAAAAATTTAAGGAATAATTTTTTTTTTACATATTGAATATAACTCTATCTCCATCTCTTGAAATAAAACCTCAACATATGGATCTTTATTATCTCCGGTGTCATTACCTATACCTCATCAACATTAATTCATCATTAATAGCACTATCCTTAATATATGGATCACCACCTAATAAATCACTCAAGACATATTCCATTGCATCTCCAATCTCTTCCTCCACACATTCTCTTTCAAGTTCACCATGAAATTCTTATGTATCATAATCGTCCATGAACCCAAACTACAAAGTATGAGCTTTAACCCTATCTATCGTATCCCATTCAAAATTAACACATATCCTATAAGGACAACGCATCAATCTATTCGATCTTAAATTATCATTTTCTAATCCTACAAATATTTGAAGACCATCCCAAAACTTATCGTATTTTCGATTATGCAACCTCGTCCAACTCTTATCAATTAGCATTGTATATTTATGAAAATTACAAGATGGATCAATTTTATAAAATTATTTCATTAGCTTAGTGACCAAGATGCAAATGTATTGTAAAAAAATTTATAAAATTACTTAAGGCCAACAATTTCTTATTATTTTTATAGCTTAACAAGAAGAAACATGGATCAACATACTAGCTATATTATGGACCTTAATACATAAAAGTATATTGATACATATTGAAGTACAACATAAAATGCCTCACTAAAATAAAACCCTAATTCCACCTCGGATGTGATTGATCACCCATTGAGTCCATACTTCTCATAAAAGCATTTGTTCTCTCACATCTTCAATAGAATCATAACCGTGATTTGGGTAATCATGATATATAGTTGGGAATCTTATGCCAAGACCTTCACTAGTCATGAATCATTATAAACTCCCATGCAATGTGATTATACTCTCTCATAAAATGTCCACCATCAATAAACCTAGGGTGGAGAAAATTACTATGGACAAACTCATCTATAAATCTAGTCCTCACCCATAACCATGGTTAAATCTATGGCAAGGTATACAAAATATAATACAACCTAAAATTATATGGTCTTGCATATAAAACTCTCTCTAGCATGTGGCCTAACTCGTCACGTATCAATCTCACGTGGTACCTAATATTTATGTTGGGAGACATTAAAAAGTAGATTGGAAAACATGTGTCAAGTAAAAGAGCATCTTATCACCTACAAAAAGAAAAAAATATCTAATGAATTAGGGTAATATTTAATTATTTAATCATATATTTTCAAATTTCAATAATATTTTACTAATTCTCATTTGTATTATCTTATTATTTCACTCTTTTAATAATACTTTATCTAAGGTCGAAAATAATTTATTATTTAATAATTTCTATTTTTATTATCTTGTTATTACACTATTAATAATACTTTATCTAAGGTTAAAAATAATTTATTATCTAATAATTTTATATTATTAATATTTTAAATGTTAATAATAAATTATTTAAGGCTACATATATCTTATTATTTTAAAGTTTTATTATTTATTATACCACTTAATTATTTAGTCATAAAAGTTTTAATACTTAGCAATATTTTATTATGTTACATTTTTATTATCATATTATTCCACTTTATTAATAATACTTTATCTAAAGTTAGAAATAATTGATTATCTAAAAATTTTGTATTATTATTAATTTAAATTTTAATAATCAATTATTTATAGCCAATAATATCTTATTATTCCACTTAATTATTTAATCATAAATTTTCAAAGTTCAATAATATTTTATTAATTCTCATTTTCATTATCTTATTATTCCACTCTATTAATAATACTTTATCTAAAGTTAAAAATAATTTGTTATCTAATAATTTTATATTCTTATTGTTTTAAAATTTGATAATAAATTATTTCAGGTCAAGAATATCTTATTATTTTAAACTTTATTATCTTATTATACCACTTAATTATTTAATCATAATTTTTTAATATTTAAAAATATTTTATTATTTTACATTTTTATTATCTTATTATTTCACTCTATTAAGAATACTTTATCTATGGTTAGAAATAAATTTTTATCTAATAATTTTATATTTTTATTGATTTAAATTTTAATAATCAGTTATTTAAGGCCACCAATATCTTATTATTTTAAAGTTTTATTATATTATTATGCCACTTAATTATTTAATCATATATTTTTTTTAATATTTAACAATATTTTATTAAGTTACGTTTTTATTATCTTATTATTCCACTCTATTAATAATGCTTTATCTAAAGTTAGAAATCATTTTTTATCTAAATAATTTTAAATTCTTATTGTTTTAAATTTTTATAATCAATTATTTATGGTAAACAATATCTTATTATTCTATTTAATTATTTAATTATAAATTTTCAAATTCCAATAATATTTTATTAATTTTTATTTTTATTATCTTATTATTCCACTATATTATTAATAATTTATCTAAGGTTAAAAGTAATTTATTATCTAATAATTTTATATTATTATTCTTTTAAGTTTTAATAATCAATTATTTATGGATAACAATATCTTAATATTTGAAGGTTTTATTATCTTATTATTCCACTTAATTATTTAATCATAAAATTTTCAATTTCAACAATATTTTATTGATTCTCATTTTTATTATCTTATTATTCCACTATTTTAATAATAATACTTTATCTAAGTTAAATAATACTTTATCAAACACAATATATGCATCTCAATTATCACCGCATATATCAATCACAATATGTGTGTGTGTATCCCAATCACTTATCACAACAATACATCAATATATGATTACCAATTTACCACCAGCAACATCTATATAATATTTAACAATAAACACACATCACAACAAAAAATTTAACAATAATCACATATAATATTCAACAAAAAATTTGACAATAATCATATATATATATATATATATATATATATATATATATATATATAACAATTAAAAAAACATACAGTAGCAGTAGAAGGCAATGACAGCGGAAACTTCTCAAGTGACATACAATTAAACCAAAAATTAAGCAAAAAATTTGTTGGCTTTAATAAATTAATTATTAAAACAAAATAAACTAAAATAAAGACTAAATAACAAAGATTAAATTGAGAGAAGGACGAGGAAGGAGGCAGTGAAATATAGTAGTGGTGGTGGCTACCATGGAAACCCATAAAAACATATAAACAAACAAAATTAAATGTAAAAATTAACAATAATACATAAGATTTTGGCACAAAATTAACAAAAAAATAATAATTAAAGACATAGCATACCAAACGACCGAGAGAGAGGCATCGAAAAACGAGTTGCAGGAACGAGAAAGTGAGAGAGATGAATGACGAGGATAATGGATAGGTTTTTTTTCATTTATGTAACTCACATCTGTTGTAGTGAATCATCCCCTACTATTGAAACGATGAGGTCATTGTAGTAGACCCCCATTTAAATAACAATAGCATTTTGGTGGTATATAGTGCAGTGACACTAAATAATATAACGTCTACTAGTCGCTACAATATATTCAAATAAAAAAAAATTCCACAACAACTTTTAGGATGGAGGAAAATTCCTGTTATACCCTACAATAACGACTCCCCCCATCGTCTTTATAGCCTCATTCCCCTTAGTTAAATTGCTCAATCACTAAATATCTATAACCACGATAGACATATTTGTTGCAATGAATTTGACCATCATAATAGATGAATATTATTGTAATCTTGTTTCAGTCAATTGAATATTGCACTTCGGTCAACTAGCTTACAACAAAGGGACATGTTTGTCTAGGGCGTCTAACAATCAACTGACTAGCCTTTCATGGTTGACTAGAGCTAGGTAGATTTTTACCAAACTTATTTTTATTAATTCATTTTTAACCCAAATAAATTGTGTGTCGAATATTTCTATATTTTGGGTTCTTAGATTATTTCCACACATTTCACTAATTTTTCATAATTTTTAGGAGGTATTTGATTATTTTTCTAACTTTTACCTAATTATTAGACTTCCCACAATACATAAATTATTTATAATTATTGTTAACTTTCTTAGCCTTGTTGTCCATGAGATTTAGACCCCATACCCCTCCCCGATCTAATGTTTTCCTTGTCTTTACTCATTTAACAAAAATCATGTGTATAATCAACCTCTTACACTTCATATCCAATCCCTTACACACCTTACTTCATTCTAATTTCTCTCCTTACTCCCTATCTTCCAAGCCACTATAAAATTTGACTCTCCCCCCCCCCTTCTACCCTTGGTCAATAGTCGTAAAGGATCTATTTCCTCTTTGGTTCTCATTTTACACTTAGCTAAATTTTTATATGTAATGCCTTAAAATTTACTATTGATTTTTTTTTACAAAAGGTAAATATAAAATAATTGAGTGTTACCCCCATAATAAATACAAGTTTGAATTATTATGTCATTATTGTGTCTGATACAAGGAAAAACAATACAATCATTAAATGAGGTAACAATACAATAAGAAATATTGCATAAATATAGAAGAGTTGGGGTTAAACTCCGAGAACAAAGATAATCAAAATACAACAAAAAGGAGTCATATGGCACTAAAAATCCATAAGGTATCCAGACAAAAATGTTAAGTACCAGATAATACATACTCTACACTTAAACCTATATAAATAAATTACTCCTCCACAAGAAGTAAATTGAACTCATCACATCAGTCATTAGAAACTTACGCATCAATAGCTAGGTCATATGCCTATGAAAATGAGCAATACCCATAAAAAAGATAGTTAATACTTGTATATTGAGTATGATAATACATACTAATAGTGAAAATGAATACACAATACTTATGGTTACATGAAGGAAATATTACACATGCACACTATTTTGTTACAAGATTACCTAAGAATTCAACCATATTGAGATTCATACTTAGGCATCCATATAGTTCCATTTTCTTAATCACACAGAGACTAGGTGTAACAACTCAATTTCACTTTTGAAAAAAATTCATTTTCCAGCGGAAGTAACTAAGTAAAATAGTGGGGGTTACCACCTTGATCGACATAATTCTGGCTTATGCAACCATCCTTACATCGATTACAAGGCTAAAACATTTAAGGTAATATAAGGGAATTAGAAAACAAAAGCACATTTATAGTATAATACTGATTTTGGGGTTTAACCCCGAGTTTTACAATACAAAAAAAACGGAGGATACCATAGATCAAGAGTCTAAAATGGTTATCCATTTAAATAGATAATCCGGAAAACAAGTACCCCCAACATAGATAAAGTTATTCATCCCCACATAAGGCGTCATTGGCTACAAAGTCATCTATCTGATCTTCTGAGATCTACACATAAGATCCAGGGCCTTCTACTAGTGAAAATGAGCATCACCTATAAAATTAATGGTCAGTACACTACGTACTAAGTAAGGGAAAATTACTATAGAAATAGGAATACATAGAGCATATGCTTCCACATTAGATAATAAATGAATATAACCAAGTAAACGAAACATCTCATACGGCATATTACAGTTCAGATCTTTTTATTAAGTATAGTCCATTTTTATTCTTTTATATACGTTGAGTGCAGGAAATCCACTATTCTTAAACCAATGGAACAGTCTGAAACTCTTGGGGATAACACACCCAAGCTACTTTTCTTTCCAGTGGAACGGAGGTTAAAAACATCACCTCGGGATAGAATGCTCCCGAGCCACTATTCTACCAGGTGGAACAAGAATACATATACATATAGAAAATATATCACTCTGGTCCCGACTCACATATTCTTCCATTGTAAATCATTATTATCTTTTCCATAGGTTATGAAGATATGTTTCATTTCACGACGAATAGGAACCCCACTATTCTTAAACTTGTGGAACGGTCAAAAAATCTAGAGGAAAACACACCCGAGCCACTATTCTTTCCGGTGGAATGGAGATTAAAAACATCCTCTCTGGGCAGAATGCTCCCAAGCCATTGTTCTCCTCAGTGGAATGTGATACATAGATACATATATATATATATATATATATATATATATATAGAAAAATAAATCACCATTGCCCTACTTACGTGCTCTTTCACTTTAAGTGATTATTATCTTATTCAAGAATGATTCTCAGGCATAGGATACAATCAAAACAAATATACATATAGCATAGGTCCAAGTCCTTAAGTCCTGGCAAACCCTATTTACACCCTTTTTAGTGTTCATTCTCCTATGTTAGTTGTTCTACTCATATTATATTATGTCATCTCCCAAATCCCATCATTAGCATCATAACCAAAATGCACAACCTAATTCCTATGAGTTTGCTTGAATAATCGCATCCCAATATATCAATCACTGAAGTATTCTAGCTCAAATTCCATAGAATTGTCATAAGAATTCCTATGAAATTTTCATGATTTCTAATTCCAATAGATAATCTCTAAACCTTGAACATGGAATAATGATATTAACATTACAAGATTGCTTGGTCCAAACTTACTATTAAAATATTTAAGAACCCCAAATAACAATAATCCTCCCATGAAGTATTCAAGCTATTATTATCATAATTTAAGCCTTCTAACACATAAATTACCAAAACTTTCTTATTATCTCATAATGACTAAATTACCCTTTGAGCACTAATAAAACATTTATTTTATAAAATCATATACCTTCCACACATATTATTTTTTCCAAGTCCCCATTTATCATCACACCTCATGAGAATCCTTAAGTCCATTTATCACAACTCATTCAACCCATATTTTATATCATAAGATATATTTTCACAAATATGAAATTATCATCTCGAATTATAACATAATGATACCTTTTACCAATTCTTACTTCCTTTCAACATAACATTCATATCATCACCAAAATGTCAATATCAACATATGTTACATCACATATCAATGATATCATGAAAGACACAGATAGCCATACAAGAAAATAACATCAAAAATCCTAAACATCGAATATTATCCTTACCAACTAGGACACTAGGCTCTAAGCATGCAAATCCTAGACTTCCTCCTCCAAAGCTACTAGAATACCATCTACAAAAATAATAAAATTCATGGTTAGGCTCGAAGAGTTAAACCAAAGGAGATATCAAGGTAAAGTCAGTAAAAATATATATAATTGTAGTCAAATGGAGCTTAAGATGTGTGGATGTGTAGAGGAATGTGTGGTGGAGATATGGTTAAATTTTGGTGGTGTTTGTATAAGATTTGGGGGTAAAAATAGGGATGCACAACCAAAGGAATGAGGTTGCATGGCTGTGCAACTTCTGGTTGAGAGAAAACAAGGTGCATGGCTAGGCGGTACAAAATTTGCACGATCGTGTAGAAATAAGCTGAGAGGAAAAATTATGCACAGTCAGATGGTGTAGGATTACACGGCTATGCAACAGGGGATCTAATAATTACACGGCCATGCACTAACCGTGCACTCTGCAACGCTGCAACACACAAGAAGAAGAAGAAGGGAAAAAGAGGCAACGGTTGGAGGCAATGGCCGGCGATGGTGAGGGGTAAGGTTGGGGAAACCTAGGTGGTCGGTCCACCGGCCAAAAGGTAGTGAGTGGTGGCTGAGGTGGTGTATGGTTGGGGAACGGTGGTGTGAAAGCCAAAAATAGGGAAAGAAAGGAGAAGAAGAAGAAGAAGATAAGGGAAAAGGAGGAAAGGAGAAGGAATAGGGAGCTTGGTAATGGCTCTTTGACACAATATGTGTAGAGTGAGGCAAAACCAAAGAGAAATAAGGAGAGTGTGAGGTGTGTGTGTGTGTGTGTGTGTGTGTGTGTGTACGTACATGTGTTCATGTGTGGTGTGAGTAGGGAATGAAGATGAGGATAGGGGCTGGCATATGACAGTGATGATGATGCTTGTGTAGCTGCAAGGTGATGGTGATGGTGATGGTTGCAGAGGATAGTTAGGGTAGAGTAGTAGATGCAAGTTGAGGGTGGTGATGGTTGATGTAAGTGTTGCGTGAGAAGGGAAAATGGTAGAGGAAGATGAGTGTGTGTAGAGTGTGTGATGATTGTGCAGTTGGGCAAGGATAAGGGTGCAGAAGTAGAAGGAGAAAAAGAAGAAGGGAGGTAAGGTGATGGGTGATAGATGTAAAAGGGTGATGTTACAAGTGCAAGTTGCACAAATTCAGAAGTTGCAGCTCAAAGTTGGCGGGAGGAAGAGAAGAAAGAAAAGAAATAGAGAAAGAAAAATATAAGAGAAGAGTTGGGAGATTAGTTTAGGGTAATTTTGGATTGGCTAAAGGTAATTAGGATTAGTGAAAATTTTAGCGGGTTTTCATTTTTGTTTACAAATTATGGTTTATCAAAGTTAATGTTTCAAAATTAGTTAAAGTTTTAGGATTAAGGAATTAGGTTAAGGCTAACATAGGATTTATTAATATTAGCATGAATTGAGGGCGCTAATGATGCAAGATTAGGCTAAGAAAATTTTCAAGATATTACACTAGGAACTCACTAATATGTTTACTTTCACGCCCAAGGTAAATCGCATCGAGTAACCACAAAAGTAGACTCCTAGTCCTTAAGTTTACATACTCCCTATAAGTCGGTGGGATGGGCATGGGTATTAGAACAACCAATAACTACATGGGTATCACAACAACCTAGTAAAGGACATAAATGAACACCTCGGTCCTAACTCACGTGATCTTCTACTTTAATTATTAATATCCTATTAATTAAATATTCAACACTTGACATAACAAAACTCATTACTTGATTTACTTAAGGTCAATGCACTTCCTCTTTTATTGCCATTGTCTTACCATATGGGGAAGCTGCTTATTATCTTATTACAATTAATATCAATGATCATGAATTCATTTCAATGATTGGATTTACTAGGAGTAATTAGGATTTCACCATGGTTAATTACATCAATCATGTAAATAACACATGAAGTACTAAGGAGGCATAAGATGGGATAACAAGTACAATAGGTAACATTACACAAGTATAAAGACCCTAATACCCTCACAAAGCTCTAATTCACAATTATACTACAAATCCTCCTATAGAGCTTCCCAATTCACAAAATTTAACATATTATCCTAAGATTTTATCATAAACAACATATCCAAAAATTAGGACTTAGTTCTAAAGTTTTACATATAAAATGCCAACGATAACCCTTTTGGTTACTATTTCTAAATTATTTAACCACTATACTTATGTTATTCATAATTAACCTAGCATTATACATATCAAAATTATATTAATTAACATCCAATAACACTTGTACAACCTCAAATTCCCAACTTCCACCCGAAATTACCCTTAGTTCATCTAAAGGACTCAAAACTTCTTATTATCATAACTTGATCCACTCTCAACTAAAATAATATAGGTGCATAAATTTTTTATACATCTAACATGTGTTATGGAAATGTTTAATCTGTTTATTGAGGTTATTGGAGGTGTTTTCCAAGTTAAAAAAAAGTTTCTTGAATATTTGGTTTGAAAATAAAGAATCTTGCTAAATAGGCAATTTTGTGTAAACAACCGAAGCCTTATTGAGTTGGACACTTTTTTAACTAGTCAAAGATGATAATGTGAAAAATTGGACATGGAAAAAAATCATGAAACATAGGGAACAACGATAGCTAGTTTTGAAAATAGTTAGCTAGGGGTTCCTCGTTAGTTAAGATTTTGTGTACTAATGTGTAATCTAGGCTTTAAATAGGTGTTTGAGAGGTGTAATTATATCTATATAGCAACTGGATATAACAACTATATTTATGGTAATATTTTCCTTGAATTATTTAAATTTAATTAAGATACAATCTTAACTAATTCTCCCCTAATCCTAACGTGTCATGTGGCTGATTGTGTGGATATTTTCATGAGTTATGCCTATATATATAACTTAATTTAGACCCTTGTATGATATTTAATATTGAATTGAGTAATAGAATTTTATTTGTGAGTTTTATTTCATTTCATATTCTTTTTGAATTAGATTTGTGATTATTCATTCATCATAGTGAGTTTAGGTCTGTATCCTTAAAGATATACCATGCGAATTTCTTTAAAGTCATTCCAACCTTTGGAAGTATACTTTGTGTCTTCTTCTTCAGGGATATTGAGTGAGAAAGTCTTTTAACATCCTTTGTTGGTAGTTTGAGATTTTTTATTTTGTGAAATCACTTTCATTTATATCCATTATTTTTAAATTATCCATTCGAAGTGCATCATAATCTCAATGGTATTTACATATGGGAATGGAGCATGTAAATACACATCACAAACCCTATCATATTATATATCAAAATGTAAGTAAAAACCTTAATGAATATGATAACCTACTTATGTTCCACAAAAAGAAAATTACAAAATTTGACCTAAATACCCTAAGGCTAAAAATAATACTAAAACTCTCAACTTGTAATTGCTACTAAACTTAACCAATTTATCAAATGACCTCCCACCTAACTCAAGTTACCCAAGTATATGATTTAATTCAGTTAAATCAACCTTAGTGCCACCAAACCTATGTTCAAAACACTTTAGTCCCAAATCACCAAAATTAACCAAACTCAACCATTTCCCCTAAAACATTATCATAATCACAAGTTATACACTTATTCACATTCTCATACAAAATAAGAGAATACAACACATACTTAAGAATTTAAGTAAACCCTAGCATGACCTTGCATATAGGTATCACATAAGATCATTAAACTCATAAAACATACATAACATCAAGGACCTAATCTAGAGACATGTATCCTTACCACAAAACAACTCCAATCTCTTAGTAAGAAAATTAAATAACATCCTTCCACACCTACAAATTCACCTACACACATAGAAATTAAGGTGTTAGAAGCACAAAGATTAGTGAGGAAGGAGGAGAAAATTTAAAGAGAAATAATGTAAGGAAGTAGGTGTAATTTAGGTTGATTAGCTACATGAGGAAAGGATAATTCTTGGCGGTGTTTGCATGAGTCTTTGACGCAAGAAAAGGTCTTCTAAGCGATCTATTCACGTTAGCATAGAAGGTTACTGTGAGGAGTGGATGTTATAAGGTGTGTAGTGGTGTGAAGGATTGACACAAATAGGTGGTGTTTGTGTGAGTCTTTGATGCAACAAGTTAGCTTTAACATGAGGTGTTGGTAAATATGGTGGTATGGTTGCATAAGTGGTGGAAAACGCTAGGATGGTAGAATCAAGGAGGGTGGTAAAGTGATGTAACATGAGATAGTGGCACAAGTGGCGGTGTCATAGTTTGGGGGATGATGCAAAGAAAAAGAGAAGATGATGTAGCACAAAACATAAACAATGGTGAACCAAGGAGGAAGAAGAAAGAAAGTGTGGAGGAGAATGTTAAGGCAAAGGAAAGGAGGGAGTTGTGATTTGGGTGGGATGAAAGATAGAAAAAAGAAGAATAAAAGACTGGGAGTATAAATTGCATTATATTTGAGTGAAATGGATCTAGTTTAGGTGTAGGAAAACCTATTTTTGTAAAAGAAAAGAAAATAGAAGCATGGCAGATGGCCTGAAAATTAGAGGGGGTACGATTGGGGTTGAGCATGTGGTCAAGTTTAGTTAGGGTTGAGGCAAACTAGGAAAAATATAGTTAGTATAAGGGGAGTTAAGGTAAGATAATTAAACATAGGTTAAGAGTTAAGGAAGAGATTAATTACCTATAAATTAGAGTGGGGAAAATTGTAGGATATTAAACTATACATTCCACTTTTTCTCCCTCCTCTCTCCTCTTGTGTTTCCCCTTTGATGCAAGTCGAGGCCCTTTGTGAAGGTTGTGTCCTAAGGTCTGTTGAAGTGTATGTTTTAACATTTTATAATATAAAAAACCCTAACACATGTCACTTTGCATATAATAAGCTAACAAATTGATGAATGAAGGATAGTGTACCTTTCCCTCACCATGATGATTTGGTAAACTAAAGCTAATCATCTAAGAGAGAACCCTATCTCAACTGACAAGCACTACAAAATATCTTCCATTTTTTTCCTCTTCTTGGAATATTTCATTGTAATGATTGATGGATAATATTCAATCCTCTCTTATCAGCAAGTGCAGCAAAAGATCACGAGCTAGCTGCCAACAATTGTGCCACAACTTGATGCTTGTGCCCTAACAACCTCTTCAAGCACCTAAAAAAAGATTAGTTGATCACATAGTAGAGTATAATCCCGATTAACTAAGTTACACATGATATTCATTCAAATAATAGATAGTTAAGAGTGTTGGATAGTAAATTATAGCTAATCTCATAAGGAAAGAGAAATAAGAGGATGTAGGGTTTGTAAGTAGGGTGCAATCTCTCCCCTTCCCTTTTTCTATTCTTATATTCTTCCTTAGTTCCATTCATGTTTAGCACTATGAAGCTTAGCATGAGCTAATATTCTTTGTGGGGATGATTGAATTGATTCTATCGCCAATATAGGAATAATCTTAAATGGTGGAAAAAAAGTAATAAAAAATCATTATGTAGCCTATTATTGTCTATCCTATAGATAATAGTTCAAAATATAATCATCTATAATGAAATAGAAAATAAAAAAGAAGCTTAAAAAAAATGTGGGAAGGATTAGACAGTAGTTGGGGCTAAAAGTAATCATTTATTGTTAACTATAGTTAGTGGTTATAACCCACAACCGCCATCTATGGTCTACTATAAACGATAATTTTATTGTTAACTATAGATAATAAGTTAAAACATAGTCATCTATAATAAAATAGAAAATAAAAAGGTCATTTAAAAAAATTGTGGGAAGGATTAGATGGCAGTTGGGGTTAAAAATAGTCATTTATTGTTAACTATAAATAGTGGTTATAACCCATAACTACCATCTATATCTACTATAGACTATAATTTTATCCCACAACCATCATCTAATTCTTTCTCTAATTTTTTTCCTAGAGTAATTGATAATTTTTACTTAAAATTAGTGTCTATAGCCTATTATTAAATAATAATAAAAGATGAAGAGTTCATATAAAAGAATTTGTAAGATTAAGGATCTAGAATGCAATGCTTAGACAATAAATGATCTAATAACCCTATTATATTTGGAGAAAAAGATATAGAGGAGATTTGTGACAAACATTCTTTAGTGCCTATTATAAGGGCACAATATCTATTTTTTGTTGAGGAGATGTCTTAGTTATATATATTGTCATCTTCGTTTCTCATGTTTGTGCTCATGATAAAGCTTTTTCTAAGCCCATGAGAAATGAACATGTTAAGATAGATAACAAAGACATCTCTTCAATAAAAAGTACACATTGTTCCCTTTCAATGGGAACCAAAGAATATTTACAACTATTATCCTCTATATCACTTCTTCCATGTACAACAAGGTTGTTACAACATTCATTACCTAAGCTTTACATTATAGAATTTTCCATCAACATATTAATTTTATTCTTAGAAATCCTTTCATCTAAACTAGTCATCTATATTCTTTACTGCTCTCCATAAATCTTCATTATAATCATCAAATGTCATACATGCATGAACTCGACAAAGAAATAAATAGACATACATCTTAACCAAAAATTGATAACTAATAATATACAATTTCAACAACCATTTCATACATCATTCAACTCTGTCACTTTAAGGATCTTATAAATATGTTCCACTACCATGAAATTCTAATCAATTATAATAAAAGAATCATATAAATGCATTCATGTATCATAACTACTTTTATAAAATTACACATGCTCACATGTTGTACTATCATATGATTATAAAAAAAAGTTCTTAGAGCTTAAAACATAAAGTCCTCATTTCAAAGGTTAAACTATTTTTTTCTCGGCTCTAAAAGTGTCAAAACCTTCTTCAAGGGGTTACCATGTAGATGTAAAAAAAATTACTTGAAATAGGAAAAAAAACATCTAAAATGAATAACCAAGTTAAAAAAATTCTCATGGGAAGATTGTTGACAAATTACAACAATAACATCTTAACTAAATATATATAAAAAAACATACAAAATCTAGTATATATATATCCCAAAATTAGCATATGCAAAAACAATAAATTTTGGTGTTGTTACCGCCACATTTAGTACCAAACTAGTTTCTTCTTACTATTCCAGTACCAAGTGCTAAAGTTGAAAGAAACAAAATACAATTTATACAAATTCAAGTTCCTTTTAAATTAGAGTAGTGCATTAAATTCGTTACAAGAGATAAAAACCCACTACTAGTGGTTACAAGAGTAAAATCATTTTAAACAAGGGAAATAGAAAGTTACAAGAGAAACCCTAAAATTTTCCTAGATAATCCTTACTCTCTTACCCGTTAATAGCTTGAATAGAACCTGTAAGGGACACTGCCCATTGAATAGATAATGGCCCACAAATGGAACCCTTTAGTACTATGGTGCTGATTAACCCCTTTATACCAAACCAAAAGGCAAGGCCTACTTGTAACACATCATGCATAATGATGTAAACATGATAACATATGTGAGCACAGAGGCAATCATAATCAACATAAGAGCTAATACACAATACAACACCTCATACATTTACCCATAAAGAGACAAGCACCCTAGATAAACTTATAACAATGGATCATAAAGGTGAAATCAATACTATTGGTCTTAAGCCATTAATTAATCATTATTCAATTATCATCTCTCAAATTATATCCATGTGAGTGTAGGAACCCCACTATTATAGTTGGTGGATGGACAATACCTAAGGCAGAACATGCCTAACTACTATTATTCACTGGTTGATCGATCTTTAGGGCACTCCTCACCTGACCACTATTCTCACCAGTGGATCAGTCTAGGTCCAACTCACATGGTATTCCACTATAAGTGATTAGTGTCTTATCATAATTTATTAACATCCAATGTGTAATTTATTAAGCTTGGGATC
Source organism: Tamarix austromongolica (assembly GCA_039764185.1). Taxonomy (NCBI): domain Eukaryota; kingdom Viridiplantae; phylum Streptophyta; class Magnoliopsida; order Caryophyllales; family Tamaricaceae; genus Tamarix; species Tamarix austromongolica. Next base: position 10,479,588 of record CM077816.1, read on the forward strand.
CTCCACTATTATAGCCGGTGGATCGAAAACCCTTTAGGGCAGAATGCACCTGACTACTAGTATTCGCCGGTGAATCAGTCTCTAGGGCATCTTTCACCTAGCAGCTATTTTTTCCCGTGGATTGGTCTGGGCCCAGATCAATAATATTTCACTTTACTTAATTAGTACTTTATTCATGTCTTATTCAACATATCCATTTAATTAATTCGAGGGGGGTCATGAATCTAGAGGCACAAAAATATACCGGCCATAAAATCAAGTATTCTATATCAAGGATCATGTCACACATACAACTCTAACACATACTTTAAACATATCTAACACACATCTCCATGCATACTTACAAGCTAGACACCTCTTGCATAATTGTGAGATAAATACCATATCACACCCTTAATTATCCATCTAACCCTATGTTATGCCATGCTCTTGTGATACTCAATGATTTATCAAATACCCATATTTTATTATTTAATATTACTTATGTCTTATTATGGAGAATCATTTAATCCATTGACATATTATATGTAAGTTACCGATTTACCCCCTATCACCCTTATAAAATTACTAAGATACCCCTTATTTGTACAATTACCAAATCATCCCTTTTTATTTGCTAAATTTTCTTCTTACCCTTCATGTTTGTATAATTACCAAAATATCCCTTGTATTTCTTAGATTACCAAATTACCCTCCATATATCAAATCACCAACTTTACCCCTCATAATTGTCAAGTTACCAATTTACCCTTCCAATTGGTTGAATTACCAAATTGGCCTTTATACTTATTAAAATTACTAAATTGCCCCTCAGGTTTATTAAATCACCAAATCACCCTTCATACTTGCTACATTTACTAGATTGCCCTTTTGGTTGGTTAAATTACCAAATTGCTCTTTTTCATATCAAACTACCAAAATACCCTTCTTACTTATCACTTCGCCATTTTACCCCTTTTATTCACCAATTTACCAAGTTGTCCTTCTTTTATGTTAAATTACCAAGATACCTTTCTCACTCATTATTTTACTATTTTACCCCTTTTACTCATAAAATTACCAAAATACCCTTCCTTTATGCCAAATTACCAAAATACCCTTCTTCTTTATTAAATCACCATTTGACCCCTTTTATTTACAAAATTACCAAGTTACCCCCATTTTCATGTGAAATTACTAAAAATCCCTCCTTACTTATTAATACCATATTACCCCTTTTATTTATAAGTTACCAATTTGCCCATATTTTGCCAAATTTCCTAAAATACCCTTACCACATAAAACATTAATATTCATGGTTCGTATACCTCATCTAACACCACCAACTATTATTATTTATTTTTAATACTCACTAGCACCCACCATACACACACACACACACACTCACGCTCACACACACACGCTCACACTCACGCTCACACACACTTACTTAGGCCACACTCTTTTACACAAGAAAAATTACTAAAATGCCCCTAGGGTTTATATTAACATTAACCATGGCCACATTAACTTGTCATGTCATATATAGGCATTTAACATTATCCTTAACCATAAGGCTCCTTCCTTAACTATCATTTCTACACATGACACATAAATCAACAAGCTTTTCATTTCATCAACTAACATATGCCACAAATTATATTATACTTAACATCATACATCAAGCACATAAATATATTAAAAACTCTAATGTGCTAGAATACATATGTCCACACATTTTAGTGTAATATAATGGTTACCTTATTCCAACAATAATTAAACCTTATCGGTACCTGGTTAAAGGTTTGAACTTTGATTAGTAAAAGTTAATACCTAAAAATAATACCAAAAATTAGTATATTAGAAGTAGAAAATCTAAAGATTTTTTTTTCAAAAGCTAAATAAATATATACTAATACTAACTATTTTTATACCTTAAAGTTTACCAACTTTGGCTCAAATATATGCAGCTGCATGTACTGTACAAGGGGATATCAAGGTCAAAGGGGATGGATGGAAAGAAGAGGAGGGTTGGTTTAGGTGAAGGTTTTGAGGCTTGGGTGAAGGCTTGTGGAGGGGAGTGAGGGTGGTGGTTGGGTGCATGGAGGGAGTAGGGGTGTAGGTGGTGGTGGGGGTTAAAGGTTGGTAGCTCAGGGCAGTGGAGGTGGCAGTTGTAGGGCTAGAAAGATGGGTACAAGGGTGGGTGGAGGAGAAGAAGGAAGGAAGAAAAGAAAAGAAGGAAGAGGATGGAGGGGGAATTTCAGCTAAAGGGAGGAAGGGTGGTGGTGGGGGAGGTTCCCAAGGGTAGAGTGGTGACTATAGAGGAGGCGGAATGGAAGCGCATAGTGGTGGTGCATGGTGGAGGCCGAGAAGGAGGGGAAAGAAGAAAGGAGCGGAAGGGTGCTACAAGGGTGAGTGAGGGTGATGGGGTAATGCAGGGGGTAGTAGGGGTATCGAGGAGGCAGATGTGGTGGTAGGTTGGGTGGTAGCAACAATAGTTGAGGGTGGAAAAGCAAAAATAGGGGAGGATGAGGAGAGGGGAAGAAAGGAGAAATGGAAGATTGGTAGAAGGAGAAGGAGGGCTCGAGCAAGGGAGAAAATGAGTAGAAGGGAAGAAGAAAAGAAGAGGGAAATGAGGCATATCCGGTCGAGCTAGGTGGAGGGAGTAGGGGCGGAAGGAGCATGACCTACGGTAGCAGGGAGAAGAAGAAAAGAAGGGTGAAAGGAGGGAATGCGGGGAGCGTTACAGGGCTGTGTTTAGCCCAAAAATGGAAGGAAAGGGAATGGGGAGAGAGAGTAGGGTTGACATGGTGGGTTGTAGGGGAGTTAGTGGTAGGGAGGAGATGTAGGTATGGCGTGCTTCGACGATCGAAGAAAAAGAAGGAAGAAAGAAGTGGTAGGCTGGCCGGGCGGGGAAGATAAAAAAGGATGGGTCAGCCCTGTGCTTGAGAGAGAAGGAAAAAATAGGGAGTTGGGCTAGCTCAACCAGGGGGAAGAAAGGAAAGAAAAGAAAAGGAAGAGGGAGACGGGCGGTGATGCGGGGTGAGGAGAGGAGAAGAAATAGAAAAAGGGCCATAACCCAGTAGGCGAGGAGGGAAAACACAGGCAAGGTGGCCCAAAGGAAGAAAATAAGAAAATGAAAGAGAAGGAAAAGAAAAAGGAGAAGGAAAAAAGAAAAAGGGAAAAATTAAAATTAAAATAATTTTTGAAATAAAGGTATTTAATTATTTAGATAGGTAAATTAATTTAAAATTTAAATTTATTTAAAATGTAAGATATTAATTTAAGAGGGCAATTTTAGTAAAATATGGGTTCAAAAAATTATTTATATAAATTGAGTATGATAAAATAATAAAATATTTATTTTAATTTGTTAAATATTCATATCCATTTTTATACACCCAAAAAGTAACAAAATAATTAAATTAAATAAATTTAAAAATTAAATTATTCTAAATGAAGTTTATTTATTAAGTTTCTAGGTTTTAAATTTTTGGGGTATTACAATATGCCTAGTAACTCTCCGCACTACATTAAAATAAAAACTACAAAAATGATACAAAATAACTTCTAATGATATATAAAACACTTAACATAGAAAAATTAAGGATGCATTTTTTATGAAAGAACATGAAAAATTTACACCTGTTAAGGAAAAAACAAAGAAAAGAGAAGAATAGTTGGTGGTGGTGATGGAGGTGACCAATGGAGAAGATGACAGATGAGGTAGTTGAAGAAACAATGATGGAAGGTTTTGGGGAATTAGTAGATCATGTGGTAAAGGCCTAGAAGGTTAAAAGTGAAGAAAAAAATCCCATTAAAGTATAGATAGTAAAATAATTGGAAAAAAATATACCAAAGTATAGACAACTATTGTAACCTAAAACACCATCTATACCCTTAAAAAAATTGAAAAAAAAAATCTTGCTAAGGTATATATAATGATTTTAGGTTATAAATATCATCCATATAATTCACTATTGTAGTCAACTAAATGGTGCTAGGTTTATTTCCCCAGTAGCCATATATTTCCTTTACTTTTTTCATCTCACTTGTTTTTTTTTACTTGAGAGTGTATATACTATTATATGTATTAAAACAATCATATATATGTTGTTGTTTATGTTTATTTTTTTAGTAGTGTACTATTATAATTCTTAGCATATTGTAACATGTTTAAGTGATATGGTATTTCATTTTGTTGTTTGAATTTCATAGTATTGATTGTTGCAACACTTGAAAGGGTTAAGCCACACAAACAAAGCTAAAATGGTTCTAGGTTCATCACAAATATGTGAGCAATCCTTGTGATAACACAAAAAGAATCATTGCATGACATTGATAGGGTCCATATACTCTGATAGTGGCAATCTAAGAGTATGCTTCACTTTAAGTGAAACTTAGTGAACTGAGGGTGTTGACAACCTGTGATCTTGGCACACCATGAAATGCTACATCTTACTTGGTTGGTGATAAGAGATATAAATCCCTGCATCTCCTACATGTTGATCTTCTCTACTTTATTGATTACATTTTCTTTAACAATCCCTACATTTATTTTAACTTTGTTACAACTTATTTTCTGATCCTGATAGTTTTCATAGTATAATTAGAGACTATCTCTTTATTTTCCCATTTGATCTACACCAATAATCTCTCTTAGTGTAGCCAAACACAATCTCTATGGTATAATACTCTACTCATTATATATTACTTAAAACATTTGTGTATATTACACAGTATGGTGTTACATTTTCTTTTTACCCTATTAAGCATTTTAACCCACAACCTACCACCGCCTTGGGGTGGTCTACTCTACAACACCCATAATAGTAGTGCCTCTCCCCAAGGCAATCTCTAGACTACCCTCCTAATTAAGGTGCAAACCCCACTAACTTGCTATACCTAGACAATATGATAACTCCAAAATATGTCTTATTCTCATCACTAAGGCACTACCAATTAAATGTTTTTAAACAAACTAGTCAACTAATACAACTAGTGGTCTGGTTCTATCTCGACTATTTGACTATTAACTTTCTAGGAAATTAATAGCAAAAACATAAACTAGTGGTCTAGTAGGGTCATACTAGTTGACTAGTAAACTAGTGGACTTTTTTTAACCCAAACAAATTGGTTGGTTTACCTAGGGAATAAATTCAACAAGTTGTTTGAGAATAAAACATGATATCACATTTCAATCAAAACATCAATCATGGTGCATACAAGGTTCCTAACACAAAATAGTCATGGCTTACTTACATAATGCTTGAATCATGCTTATACTCCCATCAAACCATTCTATTAAAGAATTTTATCTCATGACATGTCAAAAATCAAAACTTCTCAAGCATGCCTCATACTAGACATGCTCACATGCTAAAATCTTATCTACTTTGAAATATACAATAGGTATACAAAAATTTTCAAGGAGAAAAACATGCTTAACCCTATATTTTTCATGTTCTATACACATGCTTACACATATTCCCCAAAAATACTTATGTTTATGAAATGACCAACAATACATGTTCACACAAACTCAATATCCTAGAGCCTACGCAACCAATATGCTCATTTACCACAAAATCAAGGTAAGAACAACTTACCTTGAATCAAGCAAATAAAAACACTAAAAAATAGGGGGAAAAGAGTCGCATAACTTGAGATTCTAAAATCTTGATCGCCTTAGGAAAAAAGTCAAAAATTAGTAAAATATTCTAAAAACCATATAAAACTTAAAAATTAAGGACAAATATATAACTCAACCTCTAAAACTAAAATTTAAAAAAAATCAAGAAGTGGGAGAAAAATCTACAACTTCTCCTAAATCTAACTCCCTATTGTTTGAGAAAAACAAAAGTACGTTATCTAGAGGATTGGAAAAATAGAGGAGATCAAAATAAAGATGCATAAGTGGAGAGGATGATGAAAAGTAGGGATAAAGGTGGAGAAAAGGGAAACTCGGTGGTTTAGGGAAAATAGAGAAAAGGGAGGCTAATAATAAGGCATAAATTAGGTGGAAAATGAAGGGTAATGGGTTATACAACTTGAAACCCTAACCTCCCAACTAGAATTTGGATCAGCATAGGTGGGTTTTAGAAGAGAAACAATGTTAACTTCCTCTAGGGTTGAAATGATGCTTACGAGGAAGGTTTAGAGTATTGTACAAGAGAGAATCAAAAGCACAATAACCAAAATAGATAAAAAGACATGGAAAACATAATCAAAAGTTGGTTGGGATCTCCAAGAGGAAAATCATATGTATGGGTGTGCATAGTATATAGAGGAAGAAATGGACAAGATAATGAGGTCATCAAGTAGTTTTGAGAAATATGACCCCTAAATCTATTTGTGGTAGAGAAATGTTATAATTAATGGTCACAAAACTCTAAAAAGTTATTTAGAAATATCACATAACTTAATTTCCAAAATTCAAGATCATGTGATCAATATTTAAATCAAATTTGAACTCAAAAACTCCCAAGTAGAATGAACTAATTAGGTGATTTGATAAAACTAATCACTGGTCTCACCAGTTGACTAGCTTATCAGAACTATTTGACCAACTAGTGCAACAACCCCAAAATTCACTACTGAAAAATTTTGTTTTATTAAAAGATTCGTAGAAGAAAAATAATAAACTGTGAATTTTTGGGATATTACAAAGTGGTATCAGAGAAGTTGGTCCTTTTGACCACGCTCGTTTTCGAAATAAATTCGGTTTTCAAAATTTGTATTTGATTCTGAAGCGTGTTTTGACCACTCCTCCATTTTTTAATCTTATTAAGCAGATACCATAAAGTGGTATCAGAGCGTTGGTTCCGATAACCACGCTTTACTTCAAAAAATTTTAGTTTAATGAAGTTTTTCTTGTTTTAAAAATATTTACGGTCAGAGGTGGTTTCAAAAACCTTTTTCTATTTCAAATGTTTTAGGTGATACCACAAGTTGGTATCTAACATGGTTTCAATCACTCTTATAATTTTAATCATTTTAAGCTGATACCACAAGTTGGTATCAGGTATTTTCCAAAAACCTTCCTCGGTTTTTAAATATTTTGAGTTGATATTACAAGTATCAAAGTGTTTCGTAGAAGTTTTGAAGGTTAAATGATTCTTCTAAGGTTCTTCACTTAATTCTCTATCCTATTTTGGAAACCGGATTAGTCCTGAGAGTTGGGTATGGGTAGATTAAGTAACCTCGACTTAGGGCACTTGTGTAATTGCTATATGGTTGAATTACGTGCGTAATCATTTTCCATAGCTTAGTAAGTTTTTCTTTAAGGGGGTAGTTACCCCATAACTTAGGATCCATCCTTGTAACCCTAGTACTAAGGCGTAAACTTCGGGGACGAAGTTTTTCTTTAAGGGGGTAGTGATGTAATTCCCCAAAATTTTAGAAAACCTATAAATTAATAAATATCATTTATTTGAAATAAATTAGCTTTTAAAGTTAATTAGTTTAATTATTTTATAGATTTTTGAGTATATAAATTTGGATAGGAGTACTTAATAAATTAAAAATAAATATTTTGTTATTTTATCTTATGTTTTTATTTAAATAATTTCTCAAACTAATATTTTACTAAAATTATCCTTTTTGATCTAATACATTAAATTATATTGAATTAAATTATTAAATTAAATAATTTATCAAAAATATTATATTTTATTACTTTCTAAATTAAATTAAATTAGTTTTCTCTATTTTCCCATTTCCTTCTTTATTCCTTTTCTTTTCCTTCTCCTTTCTCTCCTTTTTCTTCTTTCTTCTTTCTTTCCTTTTATTTTCCCTTCAGGCCGCCGCACAAGACCAACCCTCCCCTCCTTGCGCATCTGGGCTGTTGGCCCATTCTCCCACCCCTCACGCATGGCTCGACCAACCTAGGCCCCCTCCCTTCTTTCTTTTCCTTTTCCCCCAGGCCGGTCGGCCTGCTCGTTTTTTTTCTCTTATGCGTCGGCCTGTATCTCCCCCCCTCCTTTCTTTTTTCTTCATCTCCCAACGCCTCGACCCAGCAGCTCCCCGACTCGTCGCCATCGCCATAACCGCCTGCGCCTTGGGCACGTCAGCCACCTTCTGCCACCACCTGCCTCTCTCCCTCTCTCCCTCTCTTCTCTGTACCTCTTTTTCTTTCAACATTTTGGAAGCTGGTCGGCCATGCATACCCATCCTGCATGGCCACCCTTCCACTTTCCCTACTATCTGACCACCACCCCTGCAACCCTAAACACTACCACCCGATCAACCACCTATCCCCCTACCCTTCCTCTTCGTTTTCTTCTCCCCTTCAGCCTTTTTCTGCCCCATATTCTCGAGCCCTTACCCCCGATTTCCTCTTCTCTCTCATTTTCTTCCTCTCCCATTTCCACCCCTATTTTTGCATCGCCACCACCCTCCGCCGCTCCAGCCGCCTCACCAACCCCCTGCCACCCTCCACCTTAGTCTTGCACCACCACGATATCCCTCTCAAGCCATCCCGCGGCCCTTCTTCCTCCCCACCTATTTTCTCTCCATTTCCCCCGTTCTCGGCATCCCACCTGCAACCCCGCCATTCTCCACCGTCTGGCCGCCTATGCCGCCACCCAACCCACCATTCAACTCCCTGCAACCTCCTCTACGATCCCCATACATTATTTGGCCGAAAAAAGTCCCCGAACCCCTTCATTTTTCCCTCCTCTTTTCCTTCCTTCTCAGCCCCTCCACCTCAACCCACTTTGGCAGCCACCTTCGTGGCCTCGCTGCTGCCACCCTTGGCCGCTGTGAACCCATCCTCAACAACCACCTACACCCCCTCTTCACTCCTGCACCCTTCCCTTGCCTCCAAACCTCCCCCATCTATCTTCTTTCCTAGCCCCAAACCACCAACCCGAAAATAGCCATTTTACCTTTCTTTCACCCCTCTTCGAGCCTTTCCTCCTTTTATTTTTGCATGCAGCTCATGCCGCATAAGCAGGATGAGTTGCTTCAATTATTGGACCATTTTTATTAAACATTTTAAGGTAAAATAATATTTAAGTTAATTATTTCATTAAGTAAATTTTATAAGGTCTTATGCTTTGATTTTCTTATTTCTAATATAATAATTATTGATATTATTTTTAGGTGTTGATTTTGCTATTTAAAGCTTGAATCTTTAACCGGGATACTAGTAAGATTCGATTTTTGCAAGAATTAAGATAATCATTAAACCCAACTTAAACGCATAGATAAACGTATGTTTGTACATTAGGATTTTTAATATGTTATTATGTTTGGTATATGGTTGTTAGTATAACTTATATGTTTGCTTGTATTGTTTAATAAAAAGGAAAGTATGCTCTTTTATGTGCTATGCATGCAAATGTTGTCTAACGGAAGAACTTGAGTATCAATAAAAGTGTTAAAGTACTTATCCATGTCATATTATGTTATTGTGACCATTTATGCATGAATATTAGTATTGGGAGCCCTAGGGGCATTTTAGTAATATTCCTTGTGCTAGATTATGGCTTAATATGTGTGGGTGATAATAAGTATTATATTAAAATATAATGGTTGGTGGAGTTAGATATTGTTAATGGAGTATTAATATTATTATTCCATGTGATAATGTTAATTTAATAAAAGTGGTGTAATAAAGGGGGTAAAGTAGTAATTTTGAAGGTAAAAGGGAAATATGGTAATTTTATAAGTAAAAAAAGGTATTGTGGTAATTTTGGAAGTTAGGGGTATTATTGTAAGTTTGGAAGTAAAGAGGAAAATGAAATTTTATGAGTAAAGGGGTATTATGGTAATTTTGGGAGTAAATGGGTAATATGGTAAGTTTAGAAAAGAAAGGCAAAATGGTAATTTTGTGAGAAAAGATAAAAATAGTAAGTTTGGAGGTAAAAGGGAAAAATAGTAAATTGTGAAGCAAAAGGGGTATTATGGAAATTTTATAAGTAAAAGGGTATTGTGGTAATTTTGTAAATAAAAGGATGTTATGGTAATTTGGAAGTAAGGGGTAGAAAGGTAATTTTGTAAATTAAAAGGATATTTATTGCAAACTTGAGAGTAAGGGGTAACTTGGTAATTATAATAATAGAGAAGGGAATTTGGTAAATTAACCAATAAAATGGCATTATGGTAATTTTAATAATGGAGAAGGGCAATATAGTAATTATGCACCAGTACGACCAGGGTACCGTTGCGTCCCTAGGTTCATGGTTGAAGGGTACTGAGTAGCTTATATGCACTGGTATGACCGGTGTACCTTTGTGTCCCAGGTTCTTGATCTCCCATCCGAGACAAATAAATGGGATTTGTTGTGCTGATTAAAGAAATGAAAAATACTAATAATGAAAGTGAAAGATTAATGAGCCGGGCTCATTTGACTTATGATATTGAATACCGATCCACCGGTTATAATAGTGGCCCAGGAGCGTGTTGCCCTGGCAAGTGATTATGAGTACCGATCCACCAAACGTAATAGTGGCCCAGAAGCGTGTTGCCCTGGATGATGTTGATATATATTCTGATCCACCGACAATGATAGTGGAGGTCCCGAGCTCAATGAAAGCAATCATGGATGTGAATAAATTTATAGAAAAATACTAATCACTTATAGTGGAACACCATGTGAATCGGGGACAGACCGGTCCACCGGCGAATAATAGTGGCCAGGAGCTTCTTACCCTAGAGACCGATCCACCGACATATAATAGTGGTTAGGTGCGTTTTTCCCTATAAGTGATCGATCCACCGGCTATAATAGTGGGGTTCCCGCACTCACATGGATATAAAATATAGGAGCAGCTTGTTGCTGCTATACTACTAGTATTTAATAGGGTTAATATTGGCGCTTTGTCGTATTAATTAATTAAGGGAAGTAATATAAGGGGTATAGACCTGCTTTTGGTGTGCAACTTGGTCGATCTCTTTCTCACGATTAAAAGATGACTTAGAAATAAATATTATAGTACGACCTAATCCAGTGGTGGATTCTTATTTCCCTAACGTATTTCTCATATCTACGGCTTCCTATAATTTTCATTATTTTCGTTATTAGTTTATTTGATTTTATTTATTCCTTTTATTATTTTATTATTTTGATAAACCCCCATTAGTATTTTTCTTATTCATTTATTCTGTGTTATTTAGGATTTTTATTTTTAGTTTTAGTTTTATTTTCAAGCTAGTTAAATAGAGGTGAGCCCTCTCAATCCCCGGCCTAGAACGATACCCTTATTTACCAGTGCTACAATTGACAACAAGAGGGTTTAAATTGCGTGCCGGCTACGGTCACACCAAAAGTTTCGAAAGAACTTGACTTGATGATATAAGATTACAAAATGAGAAAGTTATGAGATTAAATAGAATGCACTAAAAAGATATTTAAGAGATGGAACTCCCAAAACATAGTAAAAAAAATCAGGTAGCATTCTACAATTATGCCCAAAGACCACTCAACACATGCAAAGAAACATGGAAAGATCAAAGATAATCAAAAACATGCAAACATCACAGTATGCTCCCCTAAAATCAATGAGATAAATAGAACACTACAAATGGCATTAGCACATGACGTATTGGTAAGCAAAGTTATCTAAAAGATGTAGCATGTTGTACATTGATCATGATATACATAAATTAGAGCATGAATGCATACAGTACATCATACTCATGCTGGAACACATATGAAAAAAGATACATTACAATCATGTCGTCACTAAGCACAAAATTGAAAGATAACATCAAAAAGAAACTAGTAAGGAAATCATATTTATCAAAAGAAGAAAGCATGCATGTTACAAGAAACTTAATGGAAAGAGACATACTACACATGCATTCTACTCATGATATGAGATAACCTAAGGATGCAGCCATACTAGAGTCTATACTTAAGTGATCATATATTTTTAATTACTTAGTCACTTGAGTTCAAGGACCTCACTATTCCATAGCTGGTCAATTGGTCACAAACATAATTAACCCTCTAAGGTAGAACACACCCCAAAAACCACAGGTCTAGACTCATAATTTTCTTGTATGCATATCCCCTATAAGCGAATGGAAAAAATAATATAGAGTATATCTAGAGTCATTTTGGTTATCGCAACAACCAAAAAAAGCAGATAAAGCACCATTGTAATCCCCCAAAATTTTAAGAAACCTATAATTTAATAAAAAACTTTTATTTGAAATAAATTAGCTTTTAAAATTATTTATTTTAATTATTTTATGTATTTTTGAGTATATAAATTTGGATAGGATTATTTAATAAATTAAAAATAAATATTTTGTTATTTTATCATATTATAGTCATTTAAATACTTATCCAAACTAATATTTTACTAAAATTATCCTTTTTGAATCAATATATTGAATTATATTGAATTAAATTATTAAATTAAATAATTTATCAAAAATATTATATTTTATTATTTTCTAAATTAAATTAAATTATTTTTCTCTATTTTCCATTTTTCCTTCTTTTTCCTTTTTCTTTTCCTTCTCCTTCTCCTTCTCTCCTTTTTCTTCCTTCCTTTTCTTTTCCTTTTTTTCCTAGATTTGGGCCTCCAAGCCAGCCTATCTCTCTCCCCCACCTGGGCCACAGGGTCGTTCGCCCCACACGCACCAACGGACCACCCCCTCCTTCCCCTTCCTTTCCTTCTTCTTAGGCCGGGCTGGCCGCTCATTTTTTTCCTTATGCACCAGCCTACACCTCCCCCCTTCTCATTTCTTTCTTCTCCACCTGCCTCGACACAGCAGCCCGATCGGTCCCCTTCGCCATGACTGCCACCATCTGTAGCCTCCCGCCGCCACCTCCTGCAACCGCTGCCACCACCTGCATTCTTCTCTCTCTCTCTCTCTCTCCCTCCCTTTCCCTTTTTTCATTATTTCAGAAACTGAGCAGCCATGCACCCCATCCCGCATGGCTCCCCTTTCCCCCTCTTCTTTAACCTCTCCCTGCCACCCTAAACACTGCCACCGACTACCACCTATTCCCCCTACCTTGCCTCTTCTTTTTCTTCTCCTCTCCACCTTTTTTCTACCCTATATTCTCAAGCCCATACCCCCCGATCGTCCCTTCACACTCATTTTATTCCTCTCCCATTTTCCCTTGTTTTTGCTCCACCGCCACCCTCTACCGCTTACACCGCCGAACTAGACCCCCTAAGTTGCCTTCTGCCACCGCCTACTATGGCCCTACACCCTTAAGCCACCCCCTCGAGCCCCACACTTCCTCCTTTCTCTCCCTCTTCTTTTCCTCCCCACTTTTCTCCCTTATCGGCAGGCCACCTGCAACCCCTCCTTTCGCCGCCGTTCGGCCACCTCTGCCACCACCTAAACCACCAATCTCCTCCCTGCAACCTCCTCTACCACCCCCATACCTTATTTTCTCGAAACCAGCCCCTGAACCCCTTCATTTTTCCCTTCTCTTTTCCTTCCTTCTTAGCCTCTCCACCTCGACCCACCTCGGCAGCCATCTTCGCCGCCTCGCCGCCGCCATCGCCGCCGCTCTTGGCCGCCACCAACCCATCACCAACCTCCACCTACACCCCCTCTTCACTCCTACACCATCCCCTTGCCTCCAAACCTCCCCCATCTATCTTCTTTCCTAGCCCCAAACCACTAACCCGAAAATAACTAATTTTGCCTCCTTTAACCCCTTCTTCGAGACTCCCTCCTTTTTATTTTGCATGCAGCTCATACTGCATGAGCAGGATGAGCTGCTACATGATTTAGTATTTTGGTACAAAATTTTTAAGGTATAATAGCATTTTAAGTTAAGTGTTTCATTAATTAAATTTTATAAAGTTTTATGCTTGGATTCTTGTTCTAACATGATAAGTTTTGATACTATTTTTAGGTATTGATTTTGCTATTTAAATCTTGAATATTTAACCGGGATACCGGTAAGATTCAATTTTTGTGGGAATTAAACCCCACTTAAACGCATGAATAAACGTATGTTTACACATTAAGATTTTTAATATATTATTATGTTTGATATATGGTTGTTAGTATAATTTATATTTTGGCTTGTATTGTTTAATAAAAAGGAAAGTATGCCCTTTATGTGCTATGTGTGGAAATGTTGCTTAAGGAAAGAGTTTGGCTATTAATGGAAGCATTAAGTACCTATCCTTGTTATTTTATGTTATTGTGATCATTTATGCATGAATAATATTATTGTTAGCCCTAGGAGCATTTTAGTAATATTCCTTGTGCTAGATTATGGCCTAATATGTGTGGGTGCTAATATGTATTATGTTTAAATATAATGGTTGGTGGAGTTGGATATTGTTAATGGAATATTAATATTATTATTCCATGTGATAATGTTAATTTAATAGAAGTGGTGTAATAAAGGGGGTAAAGTGTTAATTTTGAAGGCAAAAGGGCAATATGGTAATTTTATGATTAAATGGATAAATGGTGATTTTATAAGTAAAGGGGTATTATGGTAATTTTGGGAGTAAAGGGGAAAGTGGTAACTTTGGGAGTAAAAAGGGCAATATGGTAATTTCATAAGCAAATGGCAAAATGGTAATTTTATAAGTAAAGGGGTATTATGGTAATTTTAGGAGTAAAGGGTAAAGTGGTAATTTTGGGAGTAAAAAGGGTGATATGGTAATTTTATAAGCAAGTGGAAAAATGTTATTTTTATAAGTAAAGGAGTAGTATGGTAATTTTGGGAGTAAAGGGTAATATAGTAATTTTGAAAAAGAAGGGCAAAATGGTAATTTTGTAAGGAAAGATAAAATTGGTAATTTTGGGATGTAAAAGGGTAAAATGGTAATTTGTAAAGAAATGGGGGTGTCATGGTAATTTTATAAGTAAAAGGGTATTGTGGTAATTTTATAAATAAAATGATATTATGGTAATTTGGAAGTAACGGGTAGAATGGTAATTTTGTAAATTAAAAGGATATTCATGGCACACTTGGGAGTAAGGGGTAACTTGGTCATAATGATAACAATGAAGGATAAATTGGTAATTAGATTATGGTTATAAAAGGGTAATTGGATAATTATGATAATAGAGAAGGGTAATTTGGTAAATTAATCAATAAAAGGGCATTATGGTAATTTTAATAATGGAGAAAGGTAATATAGTAATTATAAGAATGGAGAAGGGTAAATTAATAATTATAAATATAGAGGAGGGTAAATTAATAATTATAAATATGGAGAAGGGTAAATTGGTAATTATAATTATGAAGAAGGGTAAATTAATAATTGTAATTACGAAGAAGGGTAATATGGGATTTATAATAATTGAAAAGGGTGAAACGGCAATTATAATAATTGAGAGGGGTAAAATGGTAATTATGATAAAGAAGAAGGGCAATTTGGTCATTTATCCAACTAAAGGGGCAATTTGGTAATTTAGTCAACTAAAGGGTAAATTAGTAATTATTTAACCAACTAAAGGGGGAAAATGGTAATCATGATAATGAAGGAGGGTAATTTGGTAATTTATCCAACTCAATGGCAATTTAGTAATTATAACAAAGGAGAAGGACAATTTGGTAATCTAACCAACCAAAAAGGGAAATATGTTAAGGTTAACAATTATGAAGGGTGAATGGTGATCTAAAAAGTGTAGGAGATAACTTGGTAACCTAAAACGAGTAAGGGGTAATATGGTAATTTGTCAAGTAAGGAATGGATGACTTGCAATTATATAAGTAAGGGGTAAATGAGTAATTTGTACCTGACATGTCATTGTGATTGCTGAATTTCATAATATGACTCAAATAACGTTGATTAGCAAGGTAAGATTATTTGACAATTAGTAAGTAACATGAGAACAAATCATAATTCGAAATTAGATGAGATTATGATGGCCTTAATGATTTCTTTGTGTTATCTTGGATAACTGCCTAAATAAGAAACGATTAACGATATCAGAACGATTGAAAGTGAATAAGTATCTGAGTATTGTGCTTTTCGTGATCACTTTAATTAAGACACTAATACTTAAAGTAGAAGACCTCGAGATCAGGAATGGTGGCTCTTTAGGGGTCGCTAACCTAAAGACATGGTTTAGCCCACGATTATTCTAGTATTTGATGGTGTGCCTTTGTGCCCCAGCCAGGCCCTATATCTTACTCTATCTAGCTCTACGGACCTAGTTAGGGGGTATGCATACTTATGGATTAGGTGTCCTTGTCGGTAGGGTACTGAGTAGCTTTATGCACCAGTACAACCAAGGTACCTTTGCGTCCCTGGGTTCTTAGTTGAAGGGTACTGAGTAGCTTATATGCACCGGTACGACCGGGTACCTTTGTGTCCCGGGTTCTTGATCTCCCATCCGAGGCAAATAAATGGAATTGTTGTGCTGAATAAAGAAAGGAAAAATACTAATGATGAAAGTGAAAGATTAATGAGCCAGGCCCAATTGACTTATGATATTGAGTACCGATCCAACAGTTATAATAGTGGCCTAGGAGCGTGTTGCCCTGGCAAGTGATTATGAGTATCGATCCACCGAATATAATAGTGGCACAGAAGCATGTTGCCCTAGATGATGTTAATATATATTCCGATCTACCGACAATAATAGTGGGGGTCTCGAGCTCAATAAAATCAGTCATGGATGTGAATAAAGTTATGGAAAAATACTAATCACTTACAGTGGAACACCATGTGAGTCGGGGCCAGACCGATCCACCGGCGAATAATAGTGGCCAAGAGCGTTTTGCCCTAGAGACCAATCCACCGGCATATAATAGTGGTTAGGTGCGTTCTGCCCTATAAGTGACTGATCCACCGGCTATAATAGTGGGGTTCCCACACTCACATGGATATAAAATATGAGAGTTGATTGAATAATGATGGACCAATGGCTTAAGGCCCGAATGTATTGATTTTGCACTAAGACATGGCTTAAGGCCAGAAAGTATCGATTGTTCATAACGACCTATTGATATCTGATGTGATTGTTAATTATGTGAATGTTATATGTACACATCTTGTTATATATGTATATAGCTTTGTATCATGTGTGGCATTGTGGGCCTGCTTTTAAGTGTGATTTTAAAGGGTTACTCAGTACCATAGTACTGAAGGGTTCCCTTTGTGGGGCCCCTTCCTATTCAATGAGCAGTGTCCCTTGCAGGTTTTTTCAGGTGCTACTCAAATGGGAAACAGGAAGAGCGTAAGGATTATCCGAACTTTTTAGGTTCTCCCTTTACTTTTACTTTCTAGTTCAAATATATTCCTTGTTCTTGTAACCACCATTGGTGGAATCTATTCTTATAAAGTGTTTATTTGCGTAACTCTGATTTAATAATGGTTTGAATTTTTAGCAATTGATATTTTATTCTTTAGCCTTAGCACTTGGTACTGGAATGGTATGAGTAAACCGATCTGATACTAATTGTGGCGGTAATATCCCCGAAATTTACTATTTAATATTTTGCTTCAGCAATTTCTTCTAATGAAACGAAATTTTTCAGTAGTGAATTTTGGGGGTGTTACAACCATGGTCTTAACTCACATGATATTTCAGTTTAATTATTAATGTATTATTCATTCTTAACCATCAATTAACCCATAGCACTACATCACATGTCTTACTCGTCATCATAATACTTCTCCCTTATCTTACATTTATTATCACATGGGTAAACATCATATCATTTATTATATGAAATAGTTATTCATTTATCACTTATGTGAATTCATTCTAATACTTGTGTTATTAACATGAAATTAGGAGTACACTAAGGTCGATTAATGAAATCTCCACATAAAATAACAAATGTGGAATTCACATTTACACTAAAATAATACTTAAGATTAACATAAATAATTGAAGCAAGCTACTTAATTTAAGGTTTTCACCCTGAAAGGCTCTTAACGTTATCCTAAAGTCAAATATGGCCTAAGAAGATTATATTAAAGGTAAAAAGATAAAATTATCCTTATAAACCTTATAACCATAATGGCGGCTTCTATTCCTACAAATGTTGACTAGCATGATGATAATACCCCTATTCATGGCTAAATTTGAAATTACCAAACATGTCCATAACTCCATTTTAACCTAAAATTATACCACACTACCAAATAATAATACACATATTAAGACATTAATAATAAAAATTAATTCCACACGAGCTTAGACAAAAGGCTTACGGATGAGGCTTGCTAAGAGGACAAAATGCCAAAACCTTAACCAACAAGCATATTTCCATAATATCACAAAGCTACGTAGTAAAAATTCTAGCAACTTAATAATATGCATAAATGCACATAATATTCTAGCATGCTCTCTATTTAAGCTATATTCACATAAAATGATAACAAGCAGATAAAACATAAATATAGGCACAAAAAATAAAATCATGAGAGAATATAAAATAGCATGCCAAACCTGGTAATAAATTATATCACAAATTATTTCATGCTTAAATTACATTAGAAAATAGACAAAAAAAACACATAATTTCTATGCCTATAGAGTAAGTAAAACTTACTTAAATGCTAATCTTCTAGCAAGTCAAATAAAGTTTTATACACGTCCTCCTTCTACCACCTCTTGATCACCTTCAAATAAGTAATACAAGAGGTTAGGAAAATTAAAATTCGCAAAGGAAAAATAAGGAGGAAAGAGATAATATTGGGGGGCTGTAAAAATACAACACACATCCAACCAAAACATAACCTAAAGCTCACCACCACATGCCAAGAAAGAAGAGGAAGGAAAGGGGTTGTTGTAGGGGAGGTTGAAGACCACAAAACAAGGACAAATAGGTTTAATGAAAGATCACACAACTATAGAAACATGAAGAAAATGTTACGCAATTTTTTTATAAAAGAAACCCAATTTTAAAGAGACAAGTAGGGTGGTTCTTATAGTATGCAATGGAAGGATTCCAACACAAATAAAATCATGCAAAATGGTTGGGAAAAAATGGCTAGAATTGTCAAAAGTGGGCTCAACAATCAACTCTCTCAGCAACTACCACATGAAATAATAGAAGAAGGGGAAAGTTGGGGCTAAAAGATGATGAAAGGTCAGTGATTGCTACAAAAAAAAATAGAGTTTCCGTAGAGTATGCATTTCAAGGAATCTAACACAAAAAAAAATATAAGGAGAAACGAAGGATTTGTAGGTACCAAAAGTAGATAGCCCAACCAACTTTCCAACCACCAACAGGAGGTTTTAAACTCAGGAAAACAAAACAAAAAAAGATGTAGAATTGAAATGGGATTGAGGGCATGATTTTTTGACACAAAGGGGTTGTTATATGGTGTATTAGCTAATGGGATACAGGTTATAACATGTTACACAGTTGAATGAAATCATATGATGATGGTGTAAAAAGAGGTTAGGAGTGTATGAGTTTTATGACAAACATTATGAGTAATGTACTTTTAACCAATATTGGGGTTGCATGAATGTAAATAAGATAAAAATCTGATTTTAATCTAGTTGGGTGTTGTTTGGGATCAAAAGAGAGAGTAGGAAAATTAGTTATAATTAATTTAATAAATTAAATTTGAAAGAATACCCAAAATAGGTAGTTTCAGAGGAAAAAAATAAATGGACTTTAAAAGTTATTAAAATTTTTGAGAAGGTGCAAAATTATTTTAGAAACCCAAATATGTAAAAATATTGAGTATTGAAAATGGTTTGAAGCTCAAAGGATGGAAAATAAGAAAAATGGCAAAATCTTATAATCTTTGGAAATGCATTTTTCTATAAATGGGTGAAACAATTAATAAAGTGTCTAAAATGGTATAGATGGATGTGGAATAATTTCAAGAAGTCAAATTTCAAAAAATATTTGACTACAAAATTTGTTCAGAGCTAAAATGGATTAACAGGGAGAAATCAACAAAAATATCCATTGCGAAAAATAGAAATTTCTATGACTTTGTAATTTTAAAGGAACGAGCGAACATAAAAATTTTGATGAATCTTGTCTGAGATTAGAATATGTTTAGAAGTAAGAACATTTTTTGGACAAGTCAAACAAGAAATAAATGGATTAGAATAGAAAAATTGTATAAATTGTGATTTTCTGCAAACAACTAAAATCTTTTCACAAATGAGTAAATAATAAGCAAATGGCTTGAAAATGATACAGATAGTATCAAAATAAAAGAATAAGCTTGCAAGTATTTTTATGAATTAGTTCAAAGTTTAGAATAAACCAAAATAAGTGAAAATGACACGATCGAAGAATTTTATTTAAAGTATAATTTTTTGCAAATGAATAAAAGAAGTGTCAAAAAAACTCAAATTTAATATAAATGACTTGAAAATTTATGATAGAAATTTTTGAAGTGATTATGAACATAATTACGGGATAATTAAGGTTAGAAAATTTTAGAATATTACAATATGCCATAATATTTACCAAAAATAGCATGAAATTGTTCTTTGTGTTAAAAGTAAAGCTCCCAGTTCTATGGGGTATTTTGGAAAGACATGGCATTTTTGTCTAATCTTAAGTACTCCATTGAATTCCTTCCATGTGTTTATGTGAATTTCTCATATAATTCACCTATATTTAAATATGTGCGATGTAAAATATGCTAGCTTTAAGTTTGATGCATCATGTATTTTAACCACCCTAAGGGCATTTTTGTCTAACATTCAATCTAATTTTTTGGTAGAAATATTGTGTAAAAAATGCTTTGTATCCGTGCATGAGAAACATGTAATTTTTATGTTTATTAGAAATGCATGTGTTAGGGTTTTATACAAAAATGGTTTTAAATGTTAAATAAAGGGTGTTATGGTATATTCATAAATTCTAGAAATGAATATTTGTTTGAAAATAATTAGTTTAATGTTTTATGGTTTTTATGTGAGTTTCATTTTATTTTAAAGATATTTGGTATTAAAGTAACTTTAAATGGATTAGTTTGTTATAGAAAGCCATTTTTGTCATAAATGGAAAAATATGTGTAAATATGAATAATTTGGACTTAGAGTGGTTTTAGTTGACTTTTAGTTGAGCTTAGTGTTGGATGTTAACATTAAGTTTGACTATCGACTTTATTTCAATCATTGAAGATAATTGAATCTAAGTGGTTAAAATTATAATAATGGTTAACTATGTTTGAGATATATCTTATGTAACACTCCAAAATTCACTATTTTTTTTTAAACGGAAGCAATTAAATTAAAAACCTCTGAATTTTGGGGATGTTACCGCCAAACTTAGTACAAAACCGGTTCTTTCCGACTGTTTCAGTACCAAGTGCTAAGGTTAAGAAAATATTGACATTAAACTCAAACCAATAGTTCATAAAATATCTAGAAAGCTCATAACATCAAAAATCAGAGTACACGTAAAGAATTGTAATTCATATCCAAAATAAAATAAGCTTACAACCGATAAAAGGTTCATTTAAAATACTTAATACAAGTAATGAATCAAAAAGGGTAAATCCGATACAAAAGAAATAACCAAAGGAGATAAAATAACAAGAATAGTGAATCCGGCCACACTACTGTCAAGCTTTGAGCCAACCACAATCTCAAAACTCAGCCCCGACTAATGTCTCACCCACTTGCACAAAGTCAGAAGGGCCTACTACTCGTGGGAATGAGCAGCACCCATGAAAAGGGTGGTCAGTACGCTACGTACTAAGTAAGGTAACATATGCACTAAGGCTAACACATAAAATCACATAAACCATGCAGAAAAATAAAAGAGCATAATCATAATAACATAATATCGTACAAACATTCTGGTAGATTCATAAAGGCCCAATTATAGTCCGGATTAATTATTTAATTAATCTCTTATAAGAAATCGATTCACACCATGCATTTTTATCAAATCCATGCGAGTACGAGAACCCTACTATTATAGCCGGTGGACCGGAAACACACAGGGCATAAAGCTCCTGACCACTATTATAGCCGGTGGATCGAAAACACACAGGGAATAAAGCTCATGACCACTATTATTCACTGGTGGACCGGTCTGACCCCTTCTCGCACGGTGTTTCACTATAAGTACTTAGTGTATTTTCCATGTTTTGGCATAAATATGTTCGGTTTTGTTGTGCATGGAATCCCCCACTATTATAGCCGGTGGACTGGAAACGCACAAGTACAAAGCTTGACCGCTATTATTAACGGTGGACCAATCACATATAGGGCATCATGCCCTAACCACTATTATTCACCGGTGGATCGGTCTAGGCCCGGCTCAACAATCTTCCACTTTAAATGATTAATGTATTACGGTGTCTTATTTAGAAACTTTACCCTAGACATGCATGAGTCACTCCCTTTACACTTATCCTCCAACTGACCCATATCATATCATGAAAACCCTACACCTTCTAACTTGCCCAACAACATTTCCTTTATACTCAAACTCACACTAGAACTCCAACACTGAAATATATGGGTCAAGGCCCACTACTACACACCTCCAAGTCCACTTATTTCCTTACTCTAGGGTTTTTCCCAGAAACCCTAATTTAAGCCTTAATGGCCCACCTTACTCCACTTCACACAACCCAAATCATTTTAACACTCCACACACCATAACTCATAAATTCCATCCTCATAACTACACTTTAATCACCAATTATACATGATACCACAAAAACCCTAGGCAACCACATCAAACCCTAATTGTCTACACAAACCCTAGCTCGGTCTTCTACGTACCCTTATATTGCTCCACGTACTATTTTTCATCCAAAATGTTCAAACACCCAAACAACACTTACATTACTTCCTCACACCCCAAATCAACTTTTCATATGTAAACTTTACTCCCATGCAGATGCTAACCTCCCCGTGCAAACCTTCAAACTTTTTCATGCAAACCCTAAAACTTCCATGTGAAACCCTAAACTCAACCATACAAACCCTAGATCCATCCATGCGAAACCCTAGATTCCACCATACAAAACCCTAGATTCTCCCACTTAAAATCCTAGATTCCTCCATGCATAACTCAATATTCATCCATACCAAACCCTAGTTTAGATTCTCCCATGCAACACCATAAAATCTACCATGCAAAACCCTAAGTCCATCCATACAGAACCCTAGTTTAGATTCTCCTATGCAACACCATAAAATCTACCATGCAAAACCCTAAGTCCATCCATACAAACCCTAGTTTAGATTCTCCCATGCAACACCATAAATTAGATTCTCCCATACCTTCATTTTACTTTCACCCCTATTCTTCTCCCACTAATCGATCATTAACATTTTTAGGTCAACTTACCTCCCTCGCTCAACTCATTTTTTTTTGTCAACTTACTCCCCTTTAGTTAACTTATTTCCCATTTTCCATTTTCAACCTTTTTCCCACACAATACCACTTTTATACATCCTCACATGCATGTCTAAAGGGTCACAAACCAATCATCACATACCACAATATTTCATTACATATACATAATACACATACATGTAATAACACAGAAACATACTTCAACTCGACGTCATACCACATGCGAAATAATTATAATGATATACATAGGATGCATAACATACAAAGCATATAATGCACATCAACACACAATAGGATTTAGTAACACCCTTACCTAAAATGACACCGATCTTGAAGCACGCTCCTACGCCTCCTTAGGGATTTGACTGGTCTCACCTATATGAGGGAAAAACTAAAATTAGATTCTCTCCTACCAAAAAAACTATCAATTACTAACTTATTCTAAGACTAGGCTTTTAATAAAATAAAATAAAATAATAATAATAATAATAATAACCATTAACGAATTACAAAATTTGGCTAAAAATATAAGAATTAATAGTAATATTATAAATTTTGATAATACAAGGTTGAAGACTTTACCCTAATAATAACAATAATGATACCAAAATAATAATAACAAAGATACTAAAAATAATATCTATGTTAGTATAATAATAGTAACAATAATAATAAAAAGGACATTATTCAAAAATAAAGTGAAATAAGGGCTTCAGCCCATTTACCAAAATAACACTAATAATAACATTAGTAAAATAAATAACAAAATTTAGTAATATTAATAATAATGAAATAGTAATAATAATGATGATAAAAACCATAATAATATTGCAAAAATGATAATAATCATAATGGTAATAATAGTAATGATAATAATTGAAAATAAAATAAAATAGGGTTTCGACCCTACATTGAATACTAATAATAATAATAATAATAACACTGGTAATAATAAATGCTAATGATAATAATAATAATAGTAGTAGTAGTAGTAGTAGTAGTAGTAGTAGTAGTAGTAGTAGTAGTAGTAGTAGTAGTAGTAGTAGTAGTAGTAAGACTTGATATTTATAATACTACTACTACAATTGAAAGTAGGTATAATATGGTTTCAGCCCTATATAGAATAATAATACTAACAATGAAAATAATGATAATAATAATAATGATGATGATGATGATGATGATGACGACGACGATAACACTAATAATAATCACATAACAATAATAGTAATAATAGCAACACTAATAGTAAAATACTTGTAATGATGATAATGAAATAATAATAATAATTTTGAAATAATAATAATAATAATAATAATAATAACATATTAATATTAATAATAAAGATAATAGCAACAATAAGAATAATAATAATAATATTGAAATAAAAATATAATAGGGCTTCGGCCCTCAATAGAAATAATAATAAAACAGTAATAATAATAATAATAATAATAATAATAATATATTTGAATAAATGAAATAAATAAATTAAAGCTTATATAAAGAGTGAAAAAGGGTTTAGGGGATTTAGGGTTCAACCTTAGGCTGGTGATGACAAGCGATGCCGATGGTGGTGCATGGCGGCGGTGGCCGAAAAAAGTGAAGAAAAGGGGAAAACTTGGATGATAGGAAAAGGAGAGGTAGAATGGAGGTGGAAGTCAGGGTGCTGTGTTGCCCAGAAGGAGATGAATATAATAAGGGTGGTGGCACAGCCAAAGGTGGCAGCGCACAGTGGCGGTGGTGGTGGCCGAATGAAGAAGAAGAAGAGAAAGAGAGGAGGAGATGGAGGGAGAGGAAAATAAAGGTAGGGGAAGGTAGATGAGGGTCCAAAAAATAGAATGGGAGGTGAATAAAGCAATGGAAGCGGCGGTAGTGGTGGCGAACGGCGGCACGAAGGATCGCAGAGGTGGGAGAAAAGGCTGATCGGGAAGCAAATTTGCACAATCGGAGGGGCTCATGCAGGAAGAATCGAGGGATATGGGTGGTTCAATTAGTTAGAGGGTGGTGCAAGGATTAGTTTGGTAGGAAGAGAGGGTGGTGGAGTTGGCCGGAGGCGGCGGCAATGGTTTCTGAAGGGGAGGCAACGCAAGGTGTAAAATTTTCTAGGTTGAAATCAAAAACTCAAATAGGGCTAATTATGGGAGTATTTATATAGTTTAGAGGAGACGGTAGGGTTTTGGGGGTTGGCTAGGGGGTAATGTAGGTAGGGTTTCGGTCACTGGCAGCAAAAAAAGCTGGCAAAATTCAAATCGGGGCAGGGGTGGTTGCGAAAAAAAAAAGAAGGCTCGTGCGCGAAAAGGAAGGGAGATGGGTTGGGTAAATGCGGTCGCCGAAACA
This sequence comes from Tamarix austromongolica, assembly GCA_039764185.1. NCBI lineage: Eukaryota > Viridiplantae > Streptophyta > Magnoliopsida > Caryophyllales > Tamaricaceae > Tamarix > Tamarix austromongolica. The sequence continues at coordinate 10,505,110 of CM077816.1, forward strand.
GAGGGAAGAGAAAGGGAGGAAAACGGCTGGTCAAAGGGGCGAGATCGGCGGTGAAAAACTAGGGTGGGGTGCATAGTTGCAGGTTGTCAGCGTCGTGGGAGGAGGAAGGAAGAAGAAAGAAAGAAAGGGGGTTAGATCGAGTGGCTGAGGAGAAAAGAAAAGAAAGGAAAAGAAGGGGAAAATCGGACCGGTCAGGTGGTGAGGGAACAACTTAATAAAATGCGGCGCTCTAGGGGCAAAAAGAATCAAAACACGGTGTTCTAGATGCAGAAGGAAGAAGAGAATAAAAACCGAAGAATGGGCCACGGGTGAAGGAAAAGAAAGAAAGGGAGGGGCGGCCCATGGGGAGGAGAAAAAAGGAAGGAGGGGATTGGGCCACCGACAGGCTCAATCGGCAAGGAGAAGAAAAAGGAAAGAAGAAGAAAGAAAGAGAAAAGATGAAAAAGAAAAGAAAACGAAGAATGAAAAGAGGAAAAAGGAAAAAAGGAAAATAGTGAGTTGGGTTAATGAAATTATTTAGGATATTTAGGATAAAAATAATATTATTTAAATAAAATAATATTTAAATCCCTTTTTAGGCTAATTTATGATTTTTGAAAGATTTTTCATAAATTCTATTTTAATTAGAAAATCACTCTAATTTTATCCAATTAAATTATTTATAAAAATCCTATTAATTTGGACCTACTTTATCCTTCTTATTTTAAATAAAATAATTTATTTAATTAATTTTCAAAATAAAATCCTTAATTAGCTAAAATACCAAATTTTTTTAATAAAAATATTTATTATTTTCTTCTTGATTGAACCTAATTAATTTCCTTTTTATTTTAATAAAAATAATTTATTTAATTAATTTATATAATAAATCCTTATTTAACTAAAACTCTTAAAAATAGGTTTTGGGGTATATATCTTTATGTTTATCATTGGGCTTTTTATGGCTTGGTGTGATATGACATTTTATGATCTATCAATTTGGCCTTTCATGGCTTGGTGTTTATTTATGATCCTTTGTGATCAAAGTGAATTACTATTGATGTCTTTGAGATTGTTGTATCACTTGTGATAAGTGTATATTGTTTATAAAATATTGATTACTTAAATTAAAAGGAAAGCATGAGTTGGAATGAGGATCTCTTACCTCAAAAATAGGCCCATGGGTGTACCGATGGACCTGCCCATTAAAGGGCTCATTTTCACTATATAGGCTTTCTATGGAGCCTATATAGGATATGTGTAATTAAGCACTTAGTGCTAAGGTGGTGCGTTTGTGGTATTTTATTTGTTGGCTTTATTTTCTTCGTAATCCTTGGCCTCAATTAAGATATAGATCTCATCTCAATGTTTAGGTGTAAATAAATTGGTCTGATCACCATAATGAGAATTAATAAAAAAATGGTTTAAGTTAAGCAGCGTTTTGTCATCATGAGTAACATCCACTTTTTCCTAACCCTAAATATCATATAATTATCCTCTTGATCTATTTATAAAAATTTTAATATTAATTTACAAACCATTCACATTAACTTTGAGCATATTTTCTTTACGGGAAGTTACATTTTATATGATTCTTCCATTAAGTTAGTTTCAAAAGTTTTCAACTCATCCAAATTTTGTAACTTATCCTAAAATATTTCTAAGATTATCAATATGTTTTGTTCCATTTTAGTTCATTTGTTCCTTCTGAATTATTAAATAGAGAAATTTATGTTTATATGATTAGACAATTATAATCATTTTTATCTGATTGAGTCACATATCAAATTTAAGATTAAATATTTATACATGTTTGATTTTATAAAATTATTCTCTTTATTGTATCAATATTCTCTCTATTTCTTGGATTGATGTTTATTATTATGGGATTTTGTTCACATATTACAACAAAACTTGGTAGAACAACCTTAAAGACTTTAAGGTCTTGGACAAGTATGCTAAATCAACATTTATATATATAATAAAATTAATTAGTTATAGTATAGATTGGTCACCAACTTCATAGATTAAAAAAGAAATGTAATTAATTTATCTGGGCTCGTATGATTAAAAGATTAGAAAAATGTAACCAGTGTGTTTCAATCTACGCTGATTACAATGTGTCACTACCATTGAACTAAAGTAAGATTCTTCCTTTTATTTATCTTCACAAATATATATTCTAACTTATTAAAATATGGGGACCCAAAAGTTTTGGCAACTCTAGGACCAACCCAAGTTTGCCTAGATCTTAGGATGACCTTGAAACTTTGTAAAATGAAGGACAAATAAAGTATATAACTATAAATCTAATGATATAATTAGGTTACCTATTTTATTAATTTAAAAAAAAAGTAAACCTTGCAAGATAATTAGGTTATATATGGTATCTTATAATAATCACCTAAAATATCTCACATAATAAGTGAATCGATTCAATGGATGGTGATAAATTTGGGTGAGGGTTGCGAGGGGAACTTAAAGGCCTGGAGATGGGAATGAATTGATAATCAAGACAAATGTTTACATGTATGATTATAAAAATATAGTTTGATACATCGCATTAAGTCTTACTTACTAGTCTAAATATAGGGGTTATCAACCTAAATGATCAATCAAATGTAGTCTAACCATAATTATCTATTTGAAATTATAAGAAAGGAGAAAAGAAACTCAAGAAGCATAGGAAGATATCCTTTCACAATGACAGACTATTGAAACCTACAAGTACTTGTTTAATTAACATTAACCTAATAGTTGTTACATCATACATTCGTATATAGTGTTCTTGTTGTATATGTTCTATTTATTTATTTATTTATTTATTTTGTTATTTGTGTTCTTCAAGTACTAGTGAATCTCTTCAATTACAAGTGAGCGGAAGAGATTTATAAGTGAAATCACACTGTAGCCAAAATTGAATTCAAACAATATTCAATAAACATTTAAAATCGAACAAATCTGACTATCATCGATCAAAATTGACCAAAACTACTAGTGAAATAAAACAAATCCATTGATCAAATTTGACCAAAATTGTTGGTGAAATTAAACAAATTTAAGTAGACATACCAGTGAAATTGAACTCAAAGCATCATCTTGATAAAAATAAATTAAAAAACTAGATTCATCGAAGATCCCAACCCTTGCAAATAGATGGTGATGCAATTATAGGTGGTTATTGTTGAAATCTAAGTTTCAATCGAAGTTAGAAAAACATTGACGGAGATAAGGCGGTGCTTGTCAGCCTATAGGGACGAAGAGGATCTTGGATGGTTGAGGAGGTAGTAGGAGGAGGTAGGAGGAGGAGGTTGACACACAATGGTGATGGATGGTTGTTGAGTCTCTTACTTTTTCTTTTTTCCTTTTTAATGAAATTAGATGCATATTGATATTTTATAATATGTGTATTTATATTATGTAAGAAGTGTGTTTAAATTTTATAAAGTGTGCCTAGCGCACGTGTATGCTTGTGTGTGTGTATTATAAAATGCGTACTAATATTTGTAAAATTTGTATTTATATTATGTAAGATATGTGTATATATTCAAAAATATGTGTATTTATATTCTATAAAATGTGCATTGATATTTTGCAAGAATTATATTTATATTATGTAAGATATGTATTCATATTCTATAAGATGTATATATATACATGGAGAATATCCAATCAGAACTAGCTCTCTCGATGAAAGTCAGGAACTAGTACTCTCAGTTGAAGAAACTACTCATAGTTGATGGTGAAAACTACTCTTAGTATGTAAACAAAACTATTGTAAGTAGCTCAAGAAACTATAGTATTTGAGTGTTAAAATAAAATAAAGGCGGTGTCATTTTTATAAATATTGTATATTTATATTTTAGGTTAGGAAACAACCTAGAGTAGACAGTGGAAATTATTTTCATTAGGTAGAAAAAAACTATAATAAATATCTTTAAAAACTACATTATTTGAGTGTTAAAAATAAAAATGGTGGTAATTTTGTAAATATTAGCTATTATGTTTCATGTTGGGAAATTGCCACAGTAGGTGATGGAAAAAATCTCTGGTGGATGGAGGAAACTACCATATTTTTCTCAAAAACAAAAGATAGTATTTGAGTGCTAAAAAAATGGTGACAATTTAATAAATATTAAATATTTATATTTTAAGTTAGAGTAGTGTTGTAGATGGCAGAAACTACTATAAATAGCTTAAGAAATTAGGATGATTATCAATTCTCGCGATAAAGAGTGATTCTCACACACACATGCATTTGTAAGATGTAATTCTTACCACAAAAATGTCACCGTATTTTTCACTAGACACCTAGAGCGTATGAATTCACATCATATAAGATACGCATTTGTAATATATAAAATGAATATCGCTATTAAAAAATTCTAATAAATTTATAAAATTACCCTATATGATGCTTATGACTCCACCCTATAATTTAGATCAACCTATTAGGGTGCAAGTGACACTATGGACGTTGGTGTCACAAACAATTATTTGGTCACCCTACATGGCACAATACTTAAATTTGTTATTTGTTTTTTTGATTTCGTACTTTAGACGCCAATTTTGTTTTGATCATTATACTTTTTAAATTTGTTTTATTTTAAATTTGGGTCTTAAAAAATTATAATAGCCATAGAACAAATTTCAATTCCAATTACTTGAAACAAAATAAAGTATAGTAATCAACTTAGAAGAAATTAAAAGTTTAGGTGACCAACTTGCAACAATCATTGCTAGAACATGTCCTTTACAAGAGAGATAATGGATATGCCAACATAGAGAATTTGGCTTTATCCATCGAAAAATGACAAACATTTAAGCATAAAGACCAATGAAAAAATAATTTATATACTAAAATTGATCTAACTTTTTCTCAAAACTCAAACTTGTATAGCTTGCTTTGCATGCATGTCAGGAAGGACAAAACCCGCTCTTCTTTCCTCAAATGAGTACTCTATCTCTTTAGGTGGAGCCTCATCATCTTTGTTATTACCATAAGGGTGTAGAGGAGGAGTTAGTGTCATGATAGTCTGCATCGGAGCGGATACCATCGAAGGACTAGATACAATAGGAAATGGCATAACCTTTAGCGTTATGTTTTCTTCATCTGAAGAAGAAGGCTTCATGGGAGTGACCACCAAAGATGTGCTTGTAACTATTTCTTCAAACTTGTCAATATTGGGAAACATCTTCTACACAACATCACAATTAGTTTTGCTCTGATCTTCAAATGAGTTTGCATTGTTAACTCTAGATGAGGTGGTGGTAGATATGGGAGAGAAAGGTCTTCGAATCATAGGAGACTCTAGTTCATGACCATTAAATGAGTTGCACTTCATGGGAAAATTAGCAATGGCTAGTCCTCTCTTGACTGCATTTACAACCAAAAATGTGAAAGAAGGTTAGAAATCCTATGAAAAATTATCATGTCTAAACTGTATATTACGTCACCTTATCCAACCAACATGTTATCTACTTAGAACTAATGTGCAAAGAAGTAGAAATTGGTATTTAAGAAGTAGAAATTGGTATTTACCTTCTTCTTCTTTTTCCAAAAAGGTTTCAACATTAATAAAAGTATAAAGGGTATGCTTATAACCTTCACACGAATCAAGCTAAGCTTAGAACTAACCATTTGCTCCAAAGTCATCCTCTGCACGATGACTTATAAGGTCGTATCGGTCGGCCTTCTTAATTGTATGCGAGTGTGGAGTCATTCTAGTAGAATGAGCATATTCATACCTCAAACCCACAGAAAGTCTTTTATTATTGTTACCTACTACTCCATTTGACATTCTCGAAGCTTTCTTCCCACCTTGTAACTTCATTGGACTTAATTTTGAGCCAAAGAATGTCTCTTGTTCTGCAATCATTTGTCCCTGAAGCTTCCTTTGTTCCTACAAAAGGTATCACATAACCATATCAATCCAAGGTCAAACAATATAGATTACTTGTATCCATACAAGGATAGAGGAAAAAAAACTAAGAAAAGGATAATAAATCAAAAGCATTATACTCGTTGCCTCTTCTTTTCTTGTTGTTTTTCCTGCCTTAATATGGCATCCTCTTCAAGCATGGACAAAAGGCGAATCTGGATGGCACATTATAGAATACATGTTAAAAATAATAATAAAACATATTCATTAGGACAACATGAAATGAGTAGGGAATTTTTTAAGAATTAATGTACTTACACCATCATACATGAACTCTATTCCTCTTTCATTTTCCCATGCTCTAGCTTTTGCAGCCAGTGACTCCACCATACCTATATACCAACCAAAAACCTAAGCTTAATATCAGCCGTAACAAACAAACTCCTACAACAAACCAAATATAATCTAAATTTTATGAATAGCTAGGACCTCTAATTCAAACTTTAACTTATGTACGTCAATGACACTTAATAAATGAAGGGTATATTGTTGTTATCTTGCATTTTCTATATTTTAATGATTTGTTTGGATTGAAGTGAATTGAGATGAGGATAAATATGAAAGTTTCAACTAAACTTAGGTGATCAGAATAGAGGTGAATCGGAACAAATGATTTAAAATAGTCTTTAGATAATATTAATCTAACCAAGGTAAATAAATATATATCGCAACTACAAAAAAGTCCATTTTTAGCAACGACAGTTTTTGTTGAAAAAGATATAAAGTCGTTCTAAAAAATATATATCGCAGCGACATTTTTTGTTGCAGGGTCGTTGCGCGTCATGGCGTTGCAAAAAAATAAAGCAATGAATTGTCGTTGCTAAAAAGTAATTAAATGCAACATAAATTGTCGTTGCCAAATAAATGTCGTTGCAATACATTACTTCATCTAACTACATGTGTTTATATATTGCAACGACTTACTTCAGCAACAATTTATATCGTTGCAAAAACCTGTAATTAGTAACAACTTTTGTCGTTGACAAAAAATGGTTTTAGTTTGGCAACAAATTATGTTGTTGCGAAAGCTTGTTATTTGCAACAACAAAAGTTGTTGCAAAAAAATAGCATATTATAGCAACAATATTTGTCGTTGCAAAAACACATTAATTGCAACGGCTTATGTTGTTGCAAAAAATTGAATAAACTGTAGAAACAAAAAATTATAAAATACCCAAAGTCAATACAAGCACATAAACGCCACCTGATAGCACCCGAGACTCATAAATTTTTAACATCCCGAGTCGAAACGACCATACATGGCCACTTGGTAGCCACCTAGACCCACAAGAACTGTGAGGGCTATCCTGGAGCGCTTTTGGATTGATCGACTAGCCCCACGGATCAACATAAGTCATTTTCGAAACTTTTCAGGAGGGTCACCCATCCTGAAAATTACTCCAAGGCAAGTACGCTTAACTATTGAATTCTTCGGACAAAATCACCAAAGGAATTGTATACTATAAATAAGCATATCAATCCTCATAACATTCCACCTAATTTAGGGGCATTACACTTTATCATTACAAAAAATACATAATTACAATAATAAATTCATTGCAAAAAATTATCGACAATTTCTTTTGTAATAACTTGTTGTTGCATTAAAATAATATAAATATTTACAACAAGTATAGCCGTTACAATAAATTCAATCAATATTTTACAACATAAAAAAGGTCGTTGCAAAAATTTTATATATATTGCAACAAATGAATGTCATTGCAAATCAACTATCGTATATATTGTAACAACAAATGTCATTACAATAAATCCAATCAAAATTTTGCAACAAAAAAAAAAGTCGTTGCAAAAACTTTTTATATATTGCAACATATAAATGTCGTTGCAGATAACTATTATGTATATTGCAACAACAAATGTCGTTGCAAAATATATAAATGTCATTGTGTTAAAATAATATAAATATTTGCAACAAGTATAGTCGTTGCAATAAATTTAATTAATATTTTGTAATAAATATTTTGTAAAAATATTTTGTATATTACAACATATAAATGTCATTGCAAATAAATCATCGCCTATATTGCAACATATAAATAAACTATCACATATACTGCAACGACAAATGTCGTTGCAAAACATATAAATATTATTGCATTAAAATAATCTAAATATTTACAACAAGCATAGTTATTGCAATACATTCAATCAACATTTTGCAATAAAAAAAAGTCGTTGCAAAAATATTTTATATATTGCAACATATAAATGTCGTTGCAAATAAACTATCACATATATTGCAATGACAAATGTCGTTGCAAAACATTTCCTAATAATCATCATATAAATAAATTATTTTTGGCAACAACTTTTTGTAAAATCATAAAATTGTCGTTGTCAAATGACATTTTTCACAACCACAAAGTGTTGTTGTTGCAAAAGTTTTGTTGTTATAAAAGAGTTTTCTTGTAGTGTTTGTTTTAGCTCCACTTAGATTGGGATGAATCAAAGTGAATGAAGGCTATATCATTTAAGTTTTAGCTTCATCTTAATTATTCTCAAAACAAGGATTAATAAAAACGAGGTGATGCAAGGTGCATATCCAGCCCTCATTAACTAAGGTGAACGTTACTAAAAATGGTTCCAAATGGGGCAAATGAAGGTCAATGATTTCATTCACTCTGATTCAGATCAATTCAAATGGACATGGAGTACTATTTCAAATATGCACAATGCAGGTATCATGCTTGGGACGAGCTAGGAGACATCTATTACTTTTTCATCTATGACTTACTATTAAATAGTACTTAAAATGTTGAAAACATGAAAAGACTTACAATAGTTATTGAAAGAAAAAAAAAAGACTTATAATAGTTATCGAATAGCCCTACAAATTTTGTTTTAACTCCGCTTAGATTGGGATGAATCAAAGTGAATGAAGTCTATATCATTTAAATTTTACCTTTCACCTCGACTACTCTCAAAATAAGGATTAATAAAAACAAGGTGATGCAAGGTGAATATTCAACCCTCATTAACTAAGGTGAACATTACTAAAAATGATTCTAAATGGGGCAAATGAAGGTAAATGATTTCATTCACTCTAATTCAGGTTAATTTAAATGGACACAGACTACTATTTCAAAGATGCACAATGCAGATATCATGGTTGGGACTAGCTAGGAGACATTTATTACTTTTTCATCTATGGATTCCTGTTAAATATTACTTAAACTGTTGAAAACATGAAGAGACTTACAATAGTTATCAAATAGCCCTACAAATTACAACGGTTATTGGGTTGTCCATTTGTCCAAAATTTCATGGGAAAGAATGAAAAGAAAAAATGAACCTCTATTTCATTTAATATAAATGTACCAAGTCATATAAAAAAAATTTATGATCAATCATCATGATCCTAACTAACTAATTTGATTCCTAAAATTAATACAAAATACATAACTTAAATGATCAAATGTGTTTAAAGAGAGAAAAGAGAATTGAAAGATCAAGAGAGGAATTGGGGTGAAAGGTTTGAGGTAAAAAAACAATTGACCATTTTGCATCGATACCCTCTATCATTTATTGATTCAGCGATCAATAAGCTTTTGGCCAAGGAGATATGCCTTAGGTCTTAAATAGAAATATATAACACTAGCTAGCATTCTCTTTGATGCATTAGAAGACTTTGAAAATTAACTTATGAATCACATTGAGAAGAATCAAGAGTCAATTTCTATGGAAACAAATTTTCCCTATAATATAGATGTCATTAGAAAGTTTATTTAATTAGAAGTCCGACACATATTTTGGATCTTAAATACGAGTTTCCAACACAAAGTTATGTATGTTTTAACGTACATCTATCAACTTGAATTTTTATGCATGAACGAATAAAGTGTAGCGTGAATAGCATGATATAGACATCATTATATTTTTCACATTTATTAATTAGGGTGTTATTGACTAAGTTAATAAGTTTGTTAAGATATTAGTTAGTTAATTAGTTTGTTTAATCATTATGAAATTAGGTAGTGTTTATTTTTTATTTTATGATATGACTTATTTTATTAAGATTTTTTTAGGATTTAATTGTTATTATCTTAGGATTTAGTAGGGGAACTATTCACAAATAACTCTTTATGTGAATAGTAATTTATTCATTAAAAGTTTTATCTAATGTAGATTTAGTAGATGTTACATAAGGAGGTGGATTTTAACATATAAATATCCGACATAAACTCATATTATTTTCTCTTGATGGAATTTAAGTTTTATTAAAAAAAACGTGTTCTCTTTATAAGTTCTACTCTAATTTATCGATTTTTTGTGAGTGAGAATTTAAAAACCCTATATATATTTCCTATGTGGACTTGTATAGAGTTATCTAGTAAAGTTTACTATGTATATTTTTTAATAAATTGTTTGAGAGTTATCAGCATGAGGCTTTCAAAGATAATTTAAAAAATTACTTTGTGTAATTATTCATTCATATCCTTTAGTTTAGACATCACCCATCCTTACCCTACACCCTATTATTCTAATCATCATAAAATATGGTATTTCTAAAACCATCCATTTTATTACACACTACCCTTAATATTAATAAGGCCCGCTTATTATTATTTGGACTATAGTGGTGGCAAATTTGCAAAGTTTTACGCCTTAACATTTTCTAGAAGTTTTTTTGCATCTAATATTAATTTTGATCTTGATTATTCTACTGTGTGGGGCCTTATATAATAATGATGAAAAGGGGATATCATTTATTGATGATTACATGCATTCTTGCTGGGTTTACCTTATGAAACATCATTCTGACTACCTTACTATTTTCAATAATTTTCAGTCTCTTGTGAAAACTTAACATTCAATTGTTGTAAAGTGTCTTCATTATGACTTGGGAAGAGAATACACATCTAAATGTGTTCTCAAATTTTCTTGCCTCTAATGGTATCAAACTTCTTATATAGACACCCTTCAACAAAATGACATTACAAAAAGAAAATATTGATATCTTGGTGAAACAACTCTTTCTTTGTTGTTGTCTACCAATATGCCTAAGGTGTCTTGCTTGGAGATCTTGGGGCTAATACTCACTATTCTCCCTTTGATGGTTCTCCCATATAAGATCCTAGTCTATATTGTATATTATTGGTAGCTTTGTTTATCTTACCATCACTAGCTCAAATATTGATCATATCGTTCATGCATTAACTAGTAGCCAATTTGTTGTTTCTCTTCCTTATATTCTCCCATTACCATCAAGGCACTCAATTTGAAAGCCTTTTTCATCTTATTCATCCTTCAAGTTATACACATACTTTGATTTAGGTTGGTGGCCCTATAGATCATAAGTCCATCACCTTTTATATTTTTCTTAGTGTCTCTTATCTCTTGGAAAAGTAGGGAGCAAGATTTTTTTTATCTTCTAAAGGTATGAGATAGATTGATTGCTTATGAGACATCAAGACATGGCTTCCACTACTTATGAGATAGATTGATTATGTCGATTGTTTACAATTTTGGGTGTTCTTATTTCTCATCCTACAAAGTTATATTGTGATAACAAGAGTGTTGATCACATCACCCAAAATTAGATGTTTAATGAGCACACCAAATATTTTAAGCTTGATTGTCATGTCACTCACCATCATCGTAACCATGTGACAATTATGTTGCCTTTCTTTTTCTTTTAGTCCTTATTTACCAAGGAACACTCCACTTTACATTTTCATTTATTGTTTAGCAAACTCTCAATAACAATAGCATCATAAGTTTGAGGGGATGTTAGCTCATATTATTCAACCTTATCACTTGTGCATCTTATTAATATTAATGTGTTACTAGCTAGTGTTCTATTTTTACACATTCTTGTGATCCTTTATAAGCTTACTTATGTTATTGCATTAGACACTTCTTTTCATTAATAAGAAACCCTCACCTCTTTCAAAACTCTACAATTATCTTATGCGCTTATTAAAAGAACATGTTCAACAATAGCAACAACATATTATTATTTGTAGTACGTTACTATCATAGCACTATCATTGTAACAACAAAGACAAGCAAAAAAACTGGATATAATAGTCATAGAAAATATCACACCACGATAGCCACAACATGCCTTTTCTTGCTCTAATATTGTAAAATTATGTCCTTAGCCATGGCCATGATCATGACTACCATTTCATTATATGGCCAGTGCCACACAATTGAAAAACATGGATGCTTAAATCACTAAATTATTAGAAATATAATCATCACACAATTGAAAAGCATAGATGCTTAAATCACTAAGTTATGAGCAATATGTACCTGGAAGTTTATTTATCAGAGCTCGAGCTTTTTCAGCACGCTTTAGGATCAAATGAGAACCTCTTCCAGTGTTATAACGATTCTCATCCTAAATAAATAGTTGCTATAAACTAGTCAATTCAAGAGAAAAATGTAATTCAATCCAATTTACTGAATTAGATGCTACCATGTTATATTCTTCAAGCCAAGATTCCTCCTCACATGCAAACCTCCATTTCTCAACTCTATCTAAAATATCTTTTCGACTGAAAGCTTCATCTTTGACCTTAGCAATTTCAAGCTCAATTTGTTCCAAGATAATTGCTGCATTTAGTGCTCCTGCATCAAAATATATGATTCATAAACTTCAATATTATAAAATGGAATTGGAAAAAGCAAGGGATTGAGTTGTCACGTACCAAAGTCTATCGTTTCAATAAGATATTCTGTTTCACCATCTGTTTGTGAAAGCATATGAGTCCTCCGGCAAATCTCTTCTAGCTCTGACCTCTTCTTCAGCACCAACTCTTTCATCTTACTAGATTTAAGCTCTTCCAGTCGAGACACTTCTTCCTCAACCTATAGAAAAGACAGTAATGTAAGAGCTCATAATTATTGGTAAATAAAATCTAGACAGAAATTGCTAATATCAGGATTGCAGCTGATGTTAATCCACTTACATGCTTGATGAAGTCTGATGACAACATGTTGGGCTGTGTTATTTCTTTTTCTGATGCAGCTACATTACATGTAACAATTTGAAATGGTTGTTGTTCCTCGATTGGAGTGTCCATCAAGTTCCAGAGCTCTAATAACGTTCTTGCAAGGTCTTGAAGCTACCAAAATTAAAAGAAACAGAAAGTTCAAAAGTACCCGGACATAATTGTGCTTAGCATGAAATCTAATTTATACAACTGTACCTTCTGCATTCTCTGAGCTTTTAGCTCTCGCTGACTTCTAATTGCTGACTCCAAACACTGAATAGTGTCATTACTTATGCCATATGATTCTTCAGACCCACATAAAGTGGGATGAACTTCAGAAAGCATTTGCTTAAAGTCCAACCCAAGAACCAAGCACAGCGAGTTCAAATCATTCAGGTGTTGCATAACCTGCTTTAACCGGTCACTCTGCAAGTTGAAATGACAAAGAAAATCACAGCCACAATTTATAATTAGCATAAGTCTATGGTGAGGAAAAGAAAATCAGAATGTCAACATGTTTATTGCAATATGAGCTTATAGAAGAAACATTCTGTGATGGAGGACATAACCACAGCCAACTGACCTTCTCCCTCTGAAGTGCGTGCAGCTGTCCCTGCAATTCTTCAAGCTTTCTGGTTGACAAATCTGCTTCATCCACAACATCCCTAAAAGTGTTTTGCCCATTGGATCCATGAATTTCATTTGACACTTTATGAATTTGATCCAGTATATCAAGAAAATGATTCTTCCTTTCCACTTTCCTTCTCTGCATCTCTTCCAGTTGTGGGTAAATAGTGTTAAGCTCCTCCTTTAAGCTTCCTGTCTTTTTCTCGGACTACAAAAGGGGGGGGGGGATGCCTAACTTAATTTATTGCAAACAGATCATAAACAGATAAAAGTGTTCAAAAAGCAATCATATTCTTCTGCAAACTTGTCCGTGATCCTACACAATATGTTCAGATAAACACTATGGTATATAAAGCAGCCTAGTCACAGCCAGCAGACCTCACATACAATTAGAAAGATATGTACTGACCAATGCTGGGCCCTTGACTGACAATGCATCAATGCCCTTGAATACTTCAGAATGTAATTACTATATTCGCATATCTTTCCAACTTTAAGATTCAATGTGAATTTCTTGGCAGTAAACCGTGGTGTTGTGAACGATAGGAACTGAAAATCCTAACTAAAAACAGTGCTGAAAATTCCATTGAGGAGCCCAATCGTATCGACAAAGCATCCTTACCTGCCTGAGGTGCACAGGCCGCTCCCCCATTGCAGAACATATGGAAGCGAGCTCCGCCTCAGCGTCAGCAATTGCCTGACGTAGCTGAGCTCTACATCGGTTTGCCTGATCCACTTTTCTACGGTATACTTGAAGACATTCTTGCTCAAGGTCAAGTAACATCTTATCTCTGTCGGTCTCAGACTCACCAACTTCAGCCCAGATTATCTGTATTCGACAATCAGGCAGAATACAACGACATATAATCAGAATAGCCAGAAAAGGGACAAAACGAAGAACAATAGAGAAGTCAGATAACTAGAAAAGGTAATCCAACAGGCAATAACTAATCATGATATACCTGAAGTTCATAGAGAAGAGATCCACAAGTTGTTTCCATTTGTGAAAGTGGATCGTTCTGTGCCTTGCCCATTGTTAGAGAACATGAAAAATTAAGCTGTAGAAGAGATTAAACGAGCAAGGTAAAAAATAAGAGACGTTAATCAGAAAATAGAGAAATGATATATATATATATATATATATATGAGACGGGCTTCAGACGCTCGCGAGAGGTAAACAAGAAACAAATGGGGTCGTCGGCATAAATTAAGGTAATGAATACAGTGTGGCCACCGACAAAAATATACATATCTACTTTTGATGCGAAGGAATTTATCCAAACAACTAAGCTAACTATTCATACCATCTTGGAGGGAAATTTCCGGCATTTCATCTGTATCAAAAACAACAGTCGTACGTTTCACAACGAATTTGCGTGCACTAAACTGCCAAACCGAATCCACGTATTGGTTTATGAGCAATTGCCCACAAAAGACACATAGGGTCCGCAGCAAATTACGAGTCCGAAACTAATTTTGATCCTAATTACGAACACATAACTCGAGTTTCAATTGCATCAATTTGATCAACTTAATGAAAAGTCCGAACCAGACATTACTCGAACATAAATTTTAAAATAGAAATTAAACAAGCGGCGATGAAATCAAGGAAATTAGGTTTCCTAACTGCTAAAAAAATAGCTCAATTTGATCCATTCGTAACCTTAAGAAAACAACCAAAAATAAATAAATAAAAGAATCTATCGAATATTATAAATATGATCGAGACTAAATTGGAACCGACGAAACTAACCCTGTCCGAACAATGTCGTCAATGCCGGAGATTGTAAGACGGAGAAGGAAAGAGAATTCATTCGAGGAAAAGAAAGCTGAAGGAAGAATAAGTATGCAAGGGAAAAATAGGATGAGAAGGGATTCAAGGTGGACGGAAATGAACAGAGCGGTTCGATAATTCGACCGTTATAGAATTGGTCTGAGTTTTATATCTTGGGAGAATATTAAGGACAAGAAGAGGGGACGGAGTCACGGAGTTAGGGGTCAGGTCAGGAAAGAGAGGGATGCTTCCTTTCTAAGAAGCCTAAATAGAAAATTTTGAATTTCGAAAGGTTGGGGCCGATAGCCGAAAGGAGACAGGGACGTGAGGGTATAAGACGATGGAAAAGAGCTTACAATCGTGCTTTCAATTTGAAGCGCAGTGGGCCAAAACTCCCGCGGGTCACGCGAAACCAAGTAACGAACTGGATGTTCTGCATGGTGGGACGACATTCAACGGCTGTTTGGCGTCTCCCGAACGAAAATGAGCCTGGAAATTGTCAAAGACGAGACAAAACGCGGCAGAAAAAATAACTGTCTCCAAAACGATGTATTTTTGGGACTTTCTTTTTACAAG
Organism: Tamarix austromongolica; assembly: GCA_039764185.1. Taxonomy (NCBI): domain Eukaryota; kingdom Viridiplantae; phylum Streptophyta; class Magnoliopsida; order Caryophyllales; family Tamaricaceae; genus Tamarix; species Tamarix austromongolica. The sequence continues at coordinate 10,520,973 of CM077816.1, forward strand.
TAATTGCATAGGTAGGCCGTGAAATCAAGAGAGTTTGTACAAAATTTCCAAATCTACAAGTTCAACGAGAACCCAATAAAATTTACAATGGTGAAAGCTCTCAATACATGTAGCCGTCTCCCTAATAATCTTTTGTATGAATCAGATTGTTTATCTCATGATTTTTTAAAAACTAACTTGTATTGTTCATTTCATATTTTATATGTAGTAGCTATCACCATCGCCCAACCGAATTGCTTTTTTAATATTTGGTCTTATGACTTATTTAGAGAGACATTTTCATACTACAACCCACAAAGCTAATTGTTGAATATTTTTGGTCTTCTTCATAAGAGTAAGCCCAACCAACCTTGAAAAGTTACAATCAAATAATGGATATTTCACTATCTCATTTTGTTGTTTGGTAAAGTTCACATATGAGAGCATTTCAAAATCCAAACGGTGCATGCGGTCTTACATGAAAAGTCATTCATGCATGATCAGCCATAAGTTGATTTGGTGGTGAGGAAATGTGAGTTGATTCCCTATCAAAATACACGAGGTAGTCTATGGCGTATTTTATGATAGGTTTTAGGGATGTTGTACTTGTCTTAGCTAGAAAATATATCTTAACCCTATATATGAGCAAACTATGCATGGAAAACATTATGAGCTTTAAGGATGTTTTTGAAAATCCATGAGGTTGAAGAGGGGATGGACATGATCCACATGCTTCAGCCCTTAATATAATATGCATAAATCTATCTAATATATAACACGTCCTTATGTTGTATTATGGACCAAAGGTGATTTCCAATTGTTGCTAAGTTCCACCATTGAAGGTTTGAAATTCCAAGTCCATCATCATACTTAGTGTGCACACTATTCTTAGGCCACATGACTCTAACACGCATAGTCTCTTCCAACCCAAAGGAAGGATTGAAAAATGGAATTGATTCCATGCAATACATGCTTAGTAAGCATAAATAAGAGGTTCCAATAGGCTTAATACATACCAATACAGAGGTAATAAGTTGCAGAGGCCCAATATAGCTCAGTAACTAAGTTTACCATTGATGTAACTTACTTATGAGTTTTTACAATAAAGGATGATAATGTAACACCCATATTTTTTGCTAATGAAAATTTTATTTTTAAAACATTTGCAGAAGTAAAAAGTATAAAAATAATCTTATAAAAATGGAGTGTTACTACCACATCTAACATGAAATAGACGTCACATTATTTCTCTCTTGGTAGATGCAACAATATAAAAAGAAAATTGAGTGTGCAAATCTAATAGCATAAAGGATATGAAGCATTTAAGGTTTAAAAATAGATGCCATATTGCACCCAAAAATGAGTACAAACAATACATAAGAAGAAACCAATAACCAAAAGACACAAATACAAGGAGGGAAAACATCTCGGTTACTCAATGACTATCAAAAGAGAAATTCACTAAAAAGTCTATGCTCACGTGCCCCAAGGCCAATAAAGAAAGTGGTCAGTCTTCTTCACTAACTAGCACAATGTCGCCTACTCGTGAGATTGAGCAGGTGATCGACTAAATAGACATATTAATACTTGTGTAACAAGTCAACTAAGTTACTTATTATGGAGGTTCATGATGCACATAAGGTTATTTAAGCCATATAACTCATGATGGATACATATATAGATCATACTCAAACATTAGCATACCAAGCACACACATACATGCTTATAGGATCTACAAACCATGTTACACTCACGCATGCACATGAATACCAAGGAATACATGCTTAATGATATTATGGAATCGTGAATGGTTACTTGGGTCATAATAATGAAGTGACATGATTCATCTCAAAACATCTTGTCATGATGTGGTATGCCTCACATACATTAATGAAGGTAAAGCACACGTATTACACTTATATCTTAAGGTGGTAAAACATTTGCATCCCATCCATACTACATCTCACATACAGTGTTACTCATGAATTAAGAACATAGTTTTTCCTTCCTAAATGTACTTGTGCAACAACATGAAAATGCATGTGTGGCATGAGAATCATGCAATCAAGGTATATGAGAACATAATTACAGGATCACACATTGCTCCATTAAGCATACTTTCATGTTCAAATCATACATTAATTAAGGGCATACTTTCACAAGCATGTGATCATTACAAAAATGTGCATGGATCATATATGAAGGTCACACTCCTTATTATTCATGTCACATGGATGAAGGAAACATGGTTCATATCAAAATTCAACATGTATAGGTATTAAACCTTGAAGAGGGACTTAAGTCTTCCAATGCACCTCTTTAATCCAATTTCATCTCCTTAGGGACACGATCACATAATTTTCATTCATGTAATAAATTTTGAGCAATTTCACTATGTCCTCCCACCATGGAGCTAAGCCTGGTAGCCTAATAAAATAATTGGGTATCATAATAACCAAGTGCAAGTAAAACATCATGATCTACTACTCGTGGTTACAAGTCAATGTCGTGAAAAATCTCATCGCATAGCTCGGTATCATAATCCTTAGGTGTCAAAACCCCCTAAGTACGTGGGTAGTGTAACATAAAGTAGGAGAGATAACTAAACAAACGTGGTTCCCTTACCCATAGGCTAATGCCCCTAGGCTAATGTACGTGAAGTATCCTAGGTTAGCTACTTTGAGAATTGGAGATACATAGGCTCAATTAAATTATTTTCCTTTAATTAATTAGTGTTTTATCAGAGAAGATCACTTAAAACATGAAGGCCAACGACTTAATCACTTACAAATTTACTCATCATAATGTACTTTCAAGCATAACATAAACCACAAAATCGCTACTCCATTATATCTCATAGGGAACAAAACTCATGAATTTACTAAGTCCCATTTTCCAACTAAGTATTAATCCTTCCATTCCATTTTGGTGCAAATAAGATTTGTAGATTATGTGTTTAATCATAATTCTAACACTTAACCGCATAAAGTTCTCATAACATTCATTAATTCTCTTTAGGAGTGAGTATGGTACAAATCTCTATTACTTGATCATTTTATGCAAATAAAGGAAAATCTATATTAATACCAACCCTTTACATTAAGCCATTATTAAACTCTAATTATTCTCCTCTTTTACCTGTAAGTTAAAGTCTAAGTCAAACCTAAGTCTAAGGTCAAACCATGGTCAACTCTAGGTTAGGTCTTCTTAAAGGTCATTATGTAGCTCCATATTATTTATATTATACAATTAAGTTATCCCATGCTTTCCAAGTTTGATAATTTATACTAAGGCATATACCATTCAAGGTTCACAAAACTAGGGTTTTAGTCCATTTATTGAGGATGAAATATAGGAGTTAACTTTTAAGACCAAAATTAAGTCAAGCAAAGATCGAATAAGTTACACAACAACAATGGAGTGGTTAACATGTCCAAATAGGTCTCAAGGGATTGTGTGTTAGCCGCACATAATAAATAAATACAATTAGGTCTTAAATAACAAGAATGAAGGAAATTAAGGAAGTCTGTTGATCGAGCAGGCATATAAGTCAATCAGCCAAAAGGCTTAGTTCATCAATCAATAGGTTGTGGCAGTCAAGCAGCTAACTAAACACTTTCTAGGAGAAATATGCATAATTAATTGACTAAAAGTGAAAATTAGTCGAATGATGGGAGCGATCACAATCAGTGAACCAATAATACACATCAATCAATGAGACCACTAGCAACGCATCAATTGAAAGTGCACATTAACCGATCAATGGTTCTAATACTCCAAAATAAATTTAAAAATTCAACATAACCTTTCCAAAACATTCAAAACATAAAATCCATCGTCAATCATGCATTTATATAAATATAAATTAAAACCCTAACATGCTTGATATCCATCCATGCTTGAGGGTTCATTAAACATCAAGAATTATACTCACATACAAAAAGTTCATCATTAAAACTTGGGAAATCCTATAATGTGCTTTCTACTTTAAGTTTGCATACACCTTATTAAAAATGTCCACATGCATAAAACAATCACACATACTTATAATTTGAAGTCTCAACATATTCAAGGAGTATAACATCTACACCTAAATCTATAAGAAGAAGCACTTGAAAGCATGTTCACAACCCTATATTCATGTTTTCTACTTATACTTACATGTACTCTACTAAAATATACTTATATTCACAACTGCTAATATACATACTCATGCATACAAACTTAGGAATATAAAGCCTACACAACCCATATGCTCATTTACCTCACGATTAAGGTAAGATTGACTTATATTGGACACTACCAAAATGCACAAAAATGAAGGAAGAGAGCCTTCCTTCAACTAGGAAGTTTAGAGATTTAGACCATTTGAGTACCTTTATAAGAGCAATAAAAACTCATAAAAATGCATTAAAATCTTAATACATTAAAATAATGCTAAAAGATCCAAAATAACATAAGGAACACACGAGCTTTCTCAAAAAATAAGAAAACCGAGAAAAAGAGCTCAAAACCTCAACCTTTTTCCTAAATCTAATCCTCTTTCATTTAGGAGAAAAATAAGAGAGAGTTAGAGAAAGTGTTAGGATAGGAAAGGGAGATTGAATATAGGGAAGTAGAAAAGGAGAGAAAAATTCATTTTGGAGAGGAAAAGGTGAGCTAGAGAGTATCATTCAACACTCAGAGGATAAAGGAGGGTATGAAAGAGAGGAATGGTGTTAGGGCTTTCAATAAATAGGTTTACGGTTCCTAAAACCATGAATTCCTCCTTTCCAACACACTAATAAGTATAAAATTCAAATGTTTGAAGTGAAAATCTAGGCTAACATAGGGGTTACCTTGTTTGGTGAAGACAAGGAGATTCTTGAGTAGTAAGGTCGACTCTTACTATCAAGGATATGGAAAAGTGGACAAAAGGGAGAAAAGATTGGAGACTTTACAAATTATTATGCAAGTATATTGCATGAACCATCAGGTGTATAGTAAAAGAGGGAGAGATGAGGATGAAATAATTTTGGTTATGATATGGGTTGCTTTTTGAAAGCCTACTTCTCAAATCTGGTTTTGATTTGTAAAACATTTTTTAAAATGATTTGGAAGATATTCATTACATTAAAATTAAGTTCCCAAATCATTTGGAAAGAAAATAAAATTAAAATAGAAACATTATACTAGGTAAGCTTAACATCAGTTAACCGATGAACCCTGTCCATCAACTGATTATTCATCAATTAAAATAGTATTAAAAACACATCACACATCGATCAACGGGCCAAAAACACCATTTTTCCTCTTTTCTTCAAACGTTCTCAAATATTTTGCAAATCAAACCTACAATGCACTTTCAAAGAAAGATCAAACACACTCATATCATAGTCAAACACATGAATTAACCCCTATTAGAGGCCTAAATCTATGGGGTATTATAGATAGTGTTGTCTTCTTAACGTGGTACCAAGGAGAGGCACCTCAAGATATTTTATTAGTAAAGTGCTTGAGGAAATCTAGGTAGCTTCTTGAGGATAATCCTTAGTTGTTCTCATAACTCAAACACCATAGAAAAATTTTTTTTAATGAGATTTTTTATAGTCCATAAAGGGTAGAAAAATGATCAAAGGTATGTATAAGAGACATTAAAAATTTAAATTCACCTTAACAAAAGAGTAGGAGATTGTTAATGAATGTGAGGTTAATAAGTTTAACTCTCTTATAGTGTAGATGCAGTTTGAAGCTAGGGTTAGACCACAGACTTAACAAAGCTATATGTAGATATCCCATGATGATAACAAACAAATATGGGGAGAGTGAGCCACCCTATCTTGCCCCCTCTATACCTTGAAAGGTGCCAAAAAAGAGCCATTATAATATAAAAAAAGTTATGATGAGTGAGATAAAATATGGAGAGAAATTTAAATCAATGAGAATCTCTTCCAAGAATACCTAATTCACACTGTCATACTCCTTTTTCATATCGATCTTGATAGTACACCTTAGGTAAACATGTTGTTGATTATATCCTTTAGCTAGCTTTATAACTAAGAGGATTTTTCTCCCAATTATCCTTCCTTTAATACTTATATTCCCAAATTCATATGTACCCCATATATTTTGATATCATCCTCTAGATATTGTCTTTTTCCAAATATTAAAAATACTAAACATAATTGTGTACCCCAAAAAATAGAAGATGTGATAGTGTAATACCCTAAAAATTTGCTTAGCCTAATCAATAATCATGCATCATTAACACTCTAATTTAATTTTAATCTCAAGAAATCTTATTTTATCCTTAACATAATTTATTAATCCTAAAACTTTAACTAAATTTAAAACCTTAACTCGAATAAATTGTAATTCGTAAACAAAAATCAAAATCCGCTAAAATTTTCACTAATCCTAATTACTTATGGCTAATCTAAAAACACCCTAAACTAGTCCCCACCCCCTTCTCCCTTTCATTTTCTTTCTCCTTTTCTTTTCTTTCTTTCTTCATCTCCTTCCATCAACCTTAATCTGCAACAATTGAAATTGTTGGAACTTGCACGTACAACTTGCCTTACCTTCCCCACTTGCAACATCACCTTCTGCAGACATCCATCACCCATCACCTTACTTCCTTTCTTCTTTTTCTTTTTCTCCTTCTACTCCCTTATTCCTTCCCAAACTTCACACTCCCCCTACCATTTTACTTATCACGTAAAACACCTACATACAACCATATCCACCCTCACCCTACAGCTACTACCCTACTCCTCATCATCCTCTACAACCATCAACATTAGCATCATCACCTTGTAGCTACACCATCACCATCACCATCATCATCACTGCATAGCTCCCTTATTCTTTTTCTTTCTTTCTCGATTCACACAACACATGCACATATGTATACACACACACACACTACACACTCTTCTTTCCTTCTCTTTAGTTTGCCTCCATATGGCCCATCTTTGTGTCCAAAATACTACCTGAGCAATCTCTCTACCTTCTCCTTTCTTCCTTCTCTTTACTTCTTCTTCCTCTTTCTTTCCCTATTTTTGGCCTATGCACCATCTATTCCACCACTGTGCACCACCTTAGCCACTATTCACCGCCCATTGGCTGGTGGACAGACCAACCAGGTCACCCTAACCTTCTCTAACACCATCGTTGGCCATCGATGCTGAACACAGGCTCTTTTTCCTTCTTTTTTCCCTCATCCATCGCACTTTTTTAGAGTACACGGCCTGCGCACGACCTTAAGCACGGTCGTGCAACCCATTACCACCTAGTTGTGCGTGGCCTTTTTTCTTAACCAAGGCTACACCACTTGTAGCATAGTTGTATAACTTCCCATTTTAGGCAGTGCATCCTTATTTTCACCTCCAAACCTTGTCCAAACACTACTAAAAATTTACCATATCTCCACCAAACATTCCTCTACACATCCACACATCTTAAGCTCCCATTTAACTACATTTATTTCTATTTTTACCCTATTTACCTTGATTTCTCCTTCGATTTAACTATTTGAGCCTAACCATGAATTTTGTTATTTTTCATAGGTGGTATTCCAGTAGCTTCGGAGGAGGAAGTCTAGTATTTGCATGATTAGAGCCTGGTGTCCTAGTTGGTAAGGATACTATACGATGTTTAGGGTTTTTTGTGTTATCTATTTGTATGGTTATATGTGTTCTTTATGATATTGTTGATATATGATGTAACATGTGTTGATCATGATATTTTGTGATTATATGAATATTATGTTGAAAGGGAGTAAGAATGGGTTAGAGGCACCATTATGTTATGATTTTATTGTGATAATGTCATATTGTAGAAATATATCTTATAGTATGAAATAAAGGCTTAAGGATAGTATGTTATTGAAAGAAAGTAAGAATGGATGAGAGGCACCATTATATTATGATTTTGTTGTGATAATGTCATATTTGTAGAAATTTATCTTATGGTATAAAATATGGGCCTAAGGATATTATGTTATTGAAAGAAAGTAAGAATGGGTGAGAGGTACCATTATGTTATGATTTTGTTGTGATAATGTCATATTTGTGGAAGTATATCTTATGGTTTAAAACATGGGATTAAGGATATTATGCTATTGAAAGGATTTAAGAATGGATAAGAGGTATCATTATTATTTTGTTGTGATAATATCATATTTGTGGAAATAAATCTTATGGTATGAAATATGGGTTAAATGAATTTTGATAAATGGACTTAAGAAATTTCATGAGGTATGATGATAAATTATGGACTTGGAAAATAATATATGTGGAAGGTACAAGATTTTATGAAATAAAGATTTTTATTTGTGCTTAAGGGTAATTTGGTCATTATGGAGTAATAAGAAAATTTTTGGTATTTTATGTGTTGGGTGGATTAAAATATGATAATAATAGGATGAGGAATTATTGGAAGTATTATAATTGTTTGGGGTCCTTAAATGATTTAATGGATAATTTGGGGTAAAATATCTTATAACGATAATATTATTATTCCATATATAAGATCTAGAGATTACACGAATTTTTGAATACGTTGTTAATTTTTAACCTTATGAGGTTATCTATTGGAATTGGTAATTATGTAAATTTCATTGGAGATGTTATGAAAAATCTATGGAATTTAAGTTTAGGATATTTCTATGAGTAATATATCAGGATGAGATTATTAATGTATGTGCATGAGAATTAGATCGTGTATTTTAGGTATGATAATAATTTTGGGATTTGGAGATGATAATATAAGTTGTGTGGAATAACCAATATGGAAAAATGAATACTGAAGGGCGTATAATTAGAGTTTGAAAGGACTTAAGGATTGAGACCCATGCTATATGTATATCTGCTTTAATGAGTTCGATATCTGAGAATCAATCTTGAATAAGATATTAATCACTTAAAGTGAAAGAGAATATGAATAGGGCCAAGGTGATCTATTTTCTATATATATATATGTATGTATGTGTGTATGTATGTATTCCAGTTCCACCAAGGATAATGGTGGCTTAGGAATGTTTTGCCCCAAGAATATGTTTTTAATCTATGTTCCACTGGAAAGAATAGTGGCTCGGGAGTATTTTACCCCAAGAATTTGCTTTAGTCCATTCCATCGGATTAAGAATAGTGGGACCCCTACTCATTATAAAATGAAAATGTATCATCATAATCTATGGAAAAGATACTAATAATTTAAAGTGGAAGAACACGTGAGTTAAGACCAAGGTGATCAATTTATATATGTGTGTGTGTGTGTATGTATTCCCATTCCACCGAAGATAATAGTAGCTCGAGAGCGTGTTGTCCCAAGAAGGTGATGTTTTCAAATTCGTTCCACCAGATGATAATAGTGGCTCAGGTGTGTTGTCCCTAAGATGGAGTTTCAAACTATTCCACTGGTTTAAAAATAGTAGAATTCTTGCACTCAACATATATAAAAGAATGAAAATGGATTATACTTAATAAAAGAATTTGGGTCAATTTTTGTCTTATGAGATGTTTCATTTATTTGGTTATTCACTTATGATCTAATGTGTAAGCATGTAATATTTGTATTCGTATTTCAATAATATTGTTCCCTTGCTTAGACTACCCATTTTATGGGTGTTGCTCATTCTCACTAGTAAGAGGCCTTGAATCTTATGTGCAAGCCTTAGAAGATTAGTTAGATGATTGTGCTGCCTATGATGCCCTATGTGGGGATGAATGACTTCATCTATGTTAAGGATTAAGTGAAGAGTGATTGTTATTCGGTTGATGTATATAACTAGATACCCTTTTTGGACTCTTGCTCCATGGTATCCCTTCTTTTCTATTTTCTATTGTTAACTCAGAGTTAGGCTCCAAACTCATTATTATACTATAAATGTTCTTATGTTTCTAATTTCCTTGTGTTACTTTAAATGTTGTAACCTTGTGATTGATGTAAGGATGGTTGCATAAGCCAGATTTATGTTGATTATAGCTGTAACCCCCAATATTTTACTTAATTACTTCTACTATAGAATGAAATATTTTAGTAGTGAAAATTGGGGTATTACAGATAGGTTGTACACGGCATGTCAATACCTTGGCAGTGCTTTTATAGATCACATTAGCATAAGCAATGTGTCTAAAAGCACTTGATTTGTCTACGTTAGGGACTTCGGGAGTGATATTCCTGGTCATAAAGGTCACCTAGTAAATTCTTAGTTAGAAAGAAAGCATAGATACACTTCTATATATCTTCACCTATCACATCCCAACTTGACTTATTAAAGAAGGTATTAAAACCATCTAATTCTATGTTTTTTTTCATGACTCATTAGGAAACTAGCATGTCGAACTTTGTCTCTATAAACTAAAGGAAGAAGTTAATGTTGTTGTATATGAGTGAGTTTAGACACATGATCAATTATCTCTTGCACTAACAAGCTTGAAGGGTAATAATATTTCCTAAGTAAATCAGGCGTAAATTATGTAATGATTCCTTTAACTATAGAAGGTTCTTATTGCAAAGTCCCTATTATATATTCAATGGCACCAATATGATTAGATTGTCTTATTCCCTTCAATATAGTACAAAAATACTTGGAGTTGCTATCACCTAATTTCAACTGTGTAATTTGGAATTTTTTCTTAAGAAAGCTTTCTTCACACTTTGATAAGTGGAAGAAAATATTTTATTACTATTTTTCTCATTGCATAAAGGTAAGATTGAGCATATCAAAGGTAATTTGTTGTGGACTATGTTCTAAAGAATCTCAACATGAGTTACCTTCTCTATAATGACACCATATTTCTTTCGATTCACAATGGTTGCTTTAAACCTTTTAACTTGGGCATAAACGTTGTCAGATGAGAGCTATAGAAGTACTTGGACTAAATCTTACATATCAATAGAATATATTCCACATCTTGAGTCTAATAATCAAAGATTTTAAATAATATTGGGGGAAAGTTTAGCACACTAATAATAGGGGTTATCATTGTTACATGGTATAAAATAATAGGTAGCTAAAAAGTAACTACAAGATAGGGGAAATTATCCAAACATGTAGCAATACCCATTATCCTATCAAGCTTGCAATATGTTGGGATTATCATGTCTATTGCACCATGTGTAGTGTACCTTAGTATATCTCAAGTTTGTTAGTTGGAAAAAAAAATTAACACACTACATGAAGTATTTAACATCTTGGTTATTTATTAGATCATTTTAGAACTTTTCATACGACGTTATTTATTAGTTCATCTTACAACTTTTCATAGGATGCTATTTATTGGATCATCTTACAAATTTTCATAAGGGTAAGAGTAACACCTTAGGGATTTACCTAGTAAATAACCTAACCAATTATATGACTACTCCTTCCTTAATAATGCAATCAATAAAGAGAAGACTCAACTTAGTCCCTTTCCACTTTCAATTTCAAATTTTCACCTCCCCTTTCTTGACTCAGTGGAAAAAACCCTTCAATCTCCTTTTTCATTCCTATTATTACCTTATTGTGCTCCATCTCAAGATCTATTGCAACACTATTATCACTCGATCATTATTTTTGGGTTAGTTGGTGTTGTTATTGACACGTCAATTTGAGTTTACACCATTACTATTTAAGGTTCAATCATTTAAGATCTAGCACAACATTTTTAATCTCTAGTTAAAGTTATTGATAGAGGATCAAGCGAGTTTTCTTACACACATGTTTAAGCTTAGTTCAAATATTGAGTATGTCAGTAAAAGTTTTGAGCATTTTCTTTCATGTATTTGATTTTTAAATACACATTATTAAGTTGTTGTGTTGAGAAGTAGATGTTGAATTAATGTGTTTTAACATGGTGTTGGTCTTGTTTGGGTATTGTGGTGTTATAGTGTTGACTTCGTAGCCTTGTTTATATGCTATTTTCTTACTAGTATGGTGTTGCAATATTGTGTTATTGATTTTGATTATTGACTTTGTGCCACTAGTTGTGTTATAAATATTTTGGTGTGGTATTTCACTAATTTATGGTATGTATTATAGCTTCTAATAGTAGTAGTAGTAATGTGGTATCTGTGAGTGTTGGTATATCTTATAAGAATGAAGGTGATAACCCTCTTGGGAATAATGTTACTAGAAGGGAAAAACTAATGGAGTGGGAGCTATTTTGTGGAATTCTTTGTAATTAAACAAAGAAAAGAATAAATACTATAGTAAGAGTGTATTTGTTGAACATTCCTATTAAATGTATTATAACTTGTGAGAAACTAAGCATGGAGGATAAGATTGAGATGGAAAAGTTCAAAAAAGAAGTTGCGAAAAGAGTTGAAGACATGCTAACAAAGGATGTGTATTTACCTTGTTTAAGTGGTTCTAATTTGAGAATGGATGTACCTTTTGAAGAGGAGACAAGTAAATGAAATGAATCCTATAAAGAAAGGTTTAAATAATCAAATGTCTCAATTATATGTCAATTATATGTATTAATTGATATGATTTCTTATACTTGTAGTGCTCCATTTAATTTGGGAATAAATTATTTTTTTTATAGAAGTATATGTTTTTCGTGCTAACCATAGTTTACCTAGTCATAGTGCACCAAGCAATGTTACTTTAAGAATAAAAGGCAATCATAGAGAGATAATTAGAACTAGTCAAGAAGACATGGATGGAAAAATGTGTTATGCAATACCCCATTTGTAAAAATCCTAATTATAAAATTAATAATTATGTGTAATTAATTATAGAAATTATTTTAGAGTTGGATGTTCTATTATCATGTGTATAATTATTTTATATTAATAATATAGAATATTATAATTTTATTTTAACAGATATTAATTGAGTAAAATTTTCATGTTTATTAATCTCTTAATTTATTTATATTTTTTAGTTCTTAATCATTTTATTTTAACCCTTAAACCCAATCATCTAACCTCATCGTACTTTCCCTCTCATGTGACACCATCCCCTCTCTTGTCTTACCAAGTCAGTCACTCCCCAATCCAAGCCCCAACCAAACAAACCCTAACCTAGTTCCAACCTAATTAAACCTCAAACTAATAGCTACCCAAACCACCCCATACCTCTTGCAAATTCTAATTTCTCTTCTCCTTCCCTATGTGGAAACTTCACCTACCTACCTTGCCACACTTGTCCTTGTACTATCTCCTATATACCCAGCCTAACTAGATGTCGCATGCATTTCCTCCCTGCCTTATTGGTATTTTTCTTTCTTGCACAAACCAACCCTTTAACCCTACCTTCCTCCTTTGTTTTTCTTTTTTTCATTCCCTAAACCCTAAATTCCCTCCTCCCCTTTATTCTTTTGACCTTTGACTCCCCTAGTTAAACCATCAAATTTGTTTACCTTATAGATACCCTTAGCATTTGTCATCTGCATGCTAGGCCTAGCCACCCAAGCTCCATCGTTAGCAACCACCACCAGTGTTGTTCTCTCACCTAATCTTCCCTCTTTGTCCTACATCTTATTTCTCCAACAACCACCATCACCATCCTCTACATTTTGTTTCACTGGCCATTACCACCATCATAATATCTTCCCCTAGCTTTGCCTAACACTACAACCATAAGCTCCCTCATGTGCAACCTCCCAACTTTCACCCTTACTAATGCAACAATCATCCTTGCAATTCCATCCCTATAATTTCTCAGCCACCCCTCTTATTTGAGAAACCTCTATCCTATGGTTTCCCTCTTATAATATGAATATCCAATGCAACATACCAACCATTCTCAATAGAACACCCACCTTGCACGAGCTTATCATCCACCACCATCAACCATCATTAGGTTCCAATGTAGGCCTCCCCTTTTGCATGCATTTGTCACCATGGGATTCAACCACAACATGAACTCATGTAGATCCTAGCTCCATGCTGCATGGATAATTGATAAATAAAACTCCTCGTTGTATAGAGAATCGATGAAGTTAACCGCTTTATAGTGTAGGGTTTGGATGAAACCAATCGTGTCAATATGAGCCTTGGTTTTTTATTTTCTTCCTTGCAGGAGCTTTTTGTGTTTCAGCCATTAGCCTTAGTTAACCTCTACTTGAATGTTTGATTTATATTTTTTTGTCTTTTCATAAATTGGTGCTAGTGTTTTGTATGTTTTTTTGTGTTGTTTGCTTAGGTGATTCTTGATGTGCTTTAGAGAAGGCTTCTTTTTGTTGTGCTTTTATGTGATAGCTTGGAGAAAAATATAATCACTCATGGGATGGTAGAAATTATGTGTAAGCATGATAAATTTTATTAGGGTATAAAGCATAATATATTTTGTCTTAATGCAACCCTTATGATTTTTGTAATGAAAATGTAAGGCATGATAATATGATGTCTCTATGTGCAAGTTGTAAATATTAAAAAGTTGTAATAGCATGTTGTGGATTTAATAACATGAATGTAATTTCATGTATTTATGTGGGGAAATTCATGCATGTGAGAATATGTGAATGTGGCTAGAATATGCATCGCTAGGGTTTTGGTCTTGGTTAGGGTTTTCCCTTCCAAGCAATTTACATTAAATATTGAATGTTCTATTAAATATCTTGCACTTTGTATATTACGTTAATATATAGCATAGTAACACTTAAGCATGATTAAAGGTATTTATAGATAATTATTTATTTACATGCTTTAAAGGTAAGAAGGTAAATTGTATTTATATTGTAATTTATTTATGCTATGAGTTTCAATGCATATCTCTAAATTATTATGTATCTTTAGCATGAAATAATTGGTGTGGAATATATGATTAGGAATTAATATGCTTATTATATACATCGGGGTAAATTAACATGTTGCCATCTTTAGAAATTTACATACCTATGTAAACTTTTTTAATTATTGTATTTTATCTTGTTCATGATAAATTAATTAAAATAATAAATTTTGGGAATAAATGGCTAATTTATAGATAATTAGGGTTTTAAGGGCATGTTGATCATGCACCATTGAAATGTACCTAATTGTAAATAATTGATTAAGATTAGCTTAGTTGACTTTTAGTTGACTTAGGATTGGCCTTGAATAATTAGGAATAATTATTAAAAGGAGGATTTAAGAGTGTGAATTTGAAATTGTTATGGTTAAAGCATGAAGCCTAACCCTAGGTTGTGATGGCATTATTGTTGTGATCTATGTGGTCCTTTAGAATTAAATTAATAGATATATTCTGATGTAGCCCTAGTGTTTCTTGGTTGATTTGATTATTGTATTTAGACCTCGGTCCTTTGAGGAATAATAATATTTAATTAATAAGATATTAATCACTTAAAGAGAAAGAGTTGAGTTTGGAAAGAGAACCCATGCCTTAAAATAGGCCTTGAGTGCATAGTTTGACCTTCAAGTCAAGGGGCTAACTTATATACTATAGGTATTTCATACACCCTATAGAGGATACACATACTTAAGGACTTGGGTGTTGAGGCTTAGTATGAGCAGTTTTCATGTCATGTTTTGGTGAGCTTTGCCTTAGAATTGAGTGATTTTATTTAGTACCACCACCATGACAATCATTTTCTAAGATATGGAATTGTATTCTTCTCAAGATTTGATAACACCTTTGACTAAAATTGACATAAAAAACTACTCTTATACCTCTTGAATAATCAATTAGGGTTAGTCTATAGAGTCACATTTGAGTTTGAAATCTCTCGTGTTGGATTTTTTTTTATGATTGTTATGTTGTGTTGAGATACAAATGCATGTTTCCCTTTATATATCGTGATCACATGTGATTATTTTTTTTTTAATTATGTTTTTGGTTATTATATGAATATGTCTAATATGATCATGATACTTCTTGTGAAATATTGTGATTTATTCTATATAAGGAAGTCATATTGACACCACATTTGTATATGATTATGTGTGGTTCATAAAGTGGCATGAGACGTATAAGCATAGTGAGGATTAGTGGGAGGATATTTCATTATTGGAATGAACTTTTAGGCCGGAGAGTTAGGGTAAAATTATGTTGTACTTTTGGGTACTAACTTTTGTTGTAGTTGGTTTTTCTTTGGAATCTTGTGTCTCTTATTTTATTTTGTATTATCATGTTGTATGGAGGACGTATATTCATAACATTTATCTATATTATTGTATCTTCTTTCCATTACTTTATTTTTATCTGACTCATTTTGAAGCAATTGGTATAAAAAAGGTAAGGAAACCAAACTTATGTACCTATGACGCCAACACATTATATTTTGATATTACGCTTTATATTTTTAAGTAGTAAAAATAAGGGTGTTACATGTTAGTAGTATTTGATGGTTGGATTAACACACAAAAAAGACCATTGATGACTTTTATTGTAATTTGTAATACATGTCCCATGTGTTTGAAGGTCATTGATGCTTTAAGTGAGATCAAAGATGATCACATTATTTATAGGTTGTCAAAAAAGTCATTGATTAGGTAGGTTATAAAAATGTTGTACAAGTCATTACTGGTAATGCCCTCAAATTGTTAAGCAGTTGAGGGGTACATTGAATAGGTTTATCCTCATATTTATTGGACTCCATATGTGATGAGTTCATATTTTTACACATTTTATACCCTTATAATCTTAGTTTTTGGTAGTTTATTTAACTAATATAGGGGAATAATTATTATTTTATGCTTAAGAGGTAAAAATTACATAAATATTATTATTTGAGCTAAAATGATATAAATTAAGTAAATTTAGAATAAAATATTATTTATTAATATTTATTTAATTTTAATTTGCAGGTTTTATTTTTAAGTAGAAGAAAAAAAAAGATAAGACCTTTGGACCAACGGCCAAAAACTGCAGGCCCAAAGGCCTGAAAAAAGCAAACCAAACGGAGCCGAACGAGACTTAAAATGACGGCAGAAGAAACGGACCTGAAGAAAAGAGGAGCGCCGCACGAGGAAGAAGAGTCAGCCGTCAGGGCTGACGTGGCATGGAGGAACGATAATAAAAAGGGAGCGAGAGGAGCAGTGAGAGGTGAGTGGGCCACAAAGCCTTCAAAGGCTCGGTCAAAAAGGAGGCAAGCGAAAGAGAGCCTCAACAGGCTCGGTAAAATAGGGGCACGGAAGGCGTGTGGGAACGCAGCGAAGAACGAAAGAGAAAGAAGAGAGAGGGGGCGGTCGAGAGCCTCAACAGGCTCGAGGCGTTCGGCAGAGCCTTGTTAGGCTCGGGGAAAGGCCACAAACGGGGAGAGCCTTCTCAGGTTCAGAAGAGAAAGGACGACGACGGAAGCTTCAACGCACGGAAGCCTCAGCGCACGGGGTCCGAGGCAGCGAAGCAGCAGGTGTCAACTGTCAGCCGGAAAAAGAAAAAGAAGAAAAGAATTGTTGCGCAGAAATCAAAGCAGCAAAGGAAGAGAGAATAAGAAGAAATTTTATACTGGTAGAATTTATTTCAGATAAAATTAATTTTTATCTGAATAAATTCTTGATCTTTAATTCAAAATTAATTCCGGTTATTTCTTTCTCTATTTTAATTTATCTTTTAGATATATATTTCTGTGTAATTAATTCTTTAATTATGGCTGGCTGAATATTTATTGTTAGGGAATAATTTGAAACCCTGGATTAGGATTTAAATTATAATTTTATTTTCTTTATTTCGTGAGATTGTTTCTTGACTCTATATTAACTGTTATTGTGTATATGTATAAATCTGTCAAGTATAGTTTATTTGGTGCATGCCTTGTTCTGGTTCCTCATAAGTGACAGTATGTAGGATTATTTGCCTACTAGGTGGCCATCTAAATATACTAGAATTTATATGTATAAATTGCAGCTAGGTTAGATAACAATTCACCTAATCGTTTTGTGATTCTAACCGAAGTGGTAAAACGTTTCGATACATGTGGGTCAAGGAAAGGAAATACAGCTAGACATGCGTTTTGTACTAGCCTGGGTACTTAGATTGATAGCCTTCCACTTACACATAATGCATTAAATCTAGTTAAATATAGGAGCCACTTGTTGCTGCTATACTGCTAGTATTTAATAGGTTAATATAGGCACGTGGTCCTATTAATTAATTAAGGGAAGTAATATAAGGTGTATGGACCTGCGTTTAGTGTGCAACTTGGTCGATCTCTTTCTCACAATTAAAAGATGACTTAAAAATAAATATTATATTACGACCTAATCTAGTGGTGGATTTTTATTTCCCTAACATATTTCTCATATCTGCGGTTTCCCATTATTTCCATTATTTTCATTATTATTTTTATTGTTATTAGTTTACTTTATTTTATTTACTCCTTTATTATTTTTATAACCCCCATTAGTATTTTCTCTTATTTATTTATTTTGTGTGCTATTTTGTGTTTTTATTTTTATTTATTTTTAAGCTAGTTAAATAGAGGTGAGCCCTCTCAATCCATGGCTAGAACGATACCCTATTCACCAGTGCTACAATTGACAACAAGAGGGTTTAAATTACGTGCCGGCTACGGCCACACCAATTTTTGAAGTATATTTGTGCTGGGGAAAAAAAGGAAAAAAGTGGAGGTCAGTGGTGGTACATTTGAGGAGTGTCATTAGATAATTGAGATTAATGGAGATGTTATACAAATCAAGAATTTTATAGTGATGCATTACATTAGATTATCCATCTTCAATAGGTTTTCTTGTGTAAATTTGCTCGCAATTATAAACACTCATTTTGTTCAATTTATTATTACACTTAAAAGAACAGGGTTTATAAAATTTAGTTTTCAAGCCATAATTATTAGTGAAGAATGACTGCCCTATAAAGCCAATGACGCTGGAAAAATAAGGTTTGTAAAGGAAAAACTCCTTTATGTTTTATGGTGAAAAATATTTGATTGTATTCTTGAGTTCATACTACCTATGTACCATATGAATAGGGAGTGTGACACTAATAAACCAACCCTTTATGATGTTTATGAAATGTGGGATATAATGAGTGATGAAAAGATAAATGTCATTTATAAACATAAATGTAAGGGAGTTAGAAAAGTGTCTTCTTTCTTTAAAGCGGTATATGCTATAATCAGAGCTTATTACATCAAAAGTAGTACACCACTTTCTTGTTTTGCATACTCATAGAACCTAATGCAACCTTAACTCTCTAATTTAATAATAATTTAAAAATATTGTTTTGTTTATTTAATTTGACAATTAATAATAATATCTGTCATTTTGTTGATTTTTTTTCATTTTAATGAAGGTATTATAGTGATGTTAGGTTAGTTACTAAGTCAATTGGAGTTTCTCCTTCTAGAGATGATGATATTTTTATTGAAAGGAACATGTATTTCATAAGACTTTTCCATAACCAAGAATTGTTCTAAAGTCAATTTAGAGTTTGCTCATTTTGCACTTAAGAAATGTCTATTTGAAAATTTTGACTCTATTTATATTATATGAAATGCTCCAAAAATACTGGTTTTGAGAATTTTAGTTAAATAAGGATTTATTAGGAAAATTAATAAAATTAATATTTTTATTATAATAGGAAGAAATTATTTAGGGCAAATTAAGAGGAAATTTACAAATATTTTTATAAAGGAAAATTTGGGTATTTTGCTAATTAAAAATGAATTTAGGAAAAACCTTTTAAAAAAATCCTAAGTTAACCTAAAAAGGAAATTAAATATTATTTTATTAAAATATTTTAATTTTTATATACCCAAAATAATCAGATTTATTTAACTAACCCCAACCCATATATTTTTCTTTTTTCCCTTTTTCCTTTTCCTTTTTCTTTCTTTCATTTCCTTTCTTTTTCTTTCTTTTCTTTCTTTTCTTCCTTTTTCCTTTCTTTTCTTCTTCCGACTAGGCCTACTCGTGGCTCGTTTCCATCGCCTCCTTTCCTTTAGTGCGGCCCAGGAGCAAAAAGACGCTCATTCTTCCCTTTTTCCTTGGAATGTTGCGTTCCGTTTAAAAATCTTATAACCGGCGTCGGCCCAGTTCTCCCTTCTCTTTTCTTTTCTTTCTTTTTCCCCAGTCGGCCGATCCACCCTCTTCTTCTTCCTCCTCCTCCCTTCTTCTTCCTCATCGACCTACAACTACCTATATGCCCGAAAATTTCACCAGCGACTACGCACGATCGCTGTCCATCTCCCCTCTCTTCCACGTCAACTCATCAACCACACTTGCCTGCCCACTTATCCACTCCCCTCGCACGTTTTCCCCTCTCCCCTGGCCACCGGTAGACCATGAATGGGGAGTGCGCCAATTGTCATCATCGGCCGGTGCCCACTCCTACCTACCACTCTCCCATCTTCTCTTCGACCCTTAGAACCATACCTTCTCCTCCAAACTCTATAAACACCCCTCATTTGGTTGATCTCAAATTTTTTTTCCCAAAACCCTAATAGTTTACCCCTATACACCATCGCAACTTCAAACACCCTTTCCTCCACCATTAGCCAACTATGTCGCCTACTCTACCTACCTAAGTCTTCCTTGCACTTCCGTTTAACTAACTACGCCACCCTTTCTCCTCGATTCTTCCTGCACAAGTCACCACAGCCATGTAAAGTTCCTTGTACAACCAGCCAAATTTTTACACTTGTCATCCTTCGTACCACCATCCACTACCACATCTGCCTCTATCACTACCTTCTACACCACCCAAAAATAGCTACCAACCCTTCTCCACCTCGCCCTAGCCTTCTTTTCCCCTTCCTCCTTCCCCTCCTCTCTTTTTCTTCTTCTCTTCATTTCGGCCGCCACTACTGTTGTCGTGCACCACCACCATTTTCTGTGCCACCACCCTCATTTTACTCCCCTCAGTCTAGACTACCACCAACACCTCAACCTCCACCCTTATTCTCCATCTCTTCTTCTCAAATCTCAACTCTTTCCATTTTTTCCTTTTTTCCGGCCATCGCCGCCACCACCGTACACCATTGTCGGTGCCACCTATCTCCGCGGGCCTAAAGTGGAACCCTAAACCCTCTCATCCCTTCTCCCCTATTTATTTAAGCTTGTTTTATTTTATTTCAATTTTTAACTAGTATTCGATTATTATTATTATTATTATTATTATTATTATTATTATTATTATTATTATTATTATTATTATTATTATTAGGTTCAATATTGCTATTATTATTTCTTATCAGGGTAGAGATCCTATTTAAATTATTTAGATTATTAGTTTCGTATTATTAATATTATTAGTATTATTATGAGTTTTATCATCATCATCATCATCATCATCATTATTATTATTATTAGTAATATAAGTAATTTGTGTTAATATTATTATTATTACTACTAATGGTACTTTTACTATTTTGGAGTAGGGTCGAAAACCCTACCTTATATTACTTTTGGTTTAAATCATTTTATTATTATTATTATTATTATTATTATTATTTATTTATTTTTTTTATAATTTTGATTATTATTTCATTACTATTATTATAACTATTTTTATTAATAATGCCCTAATGATATTATTAGCATTATTTTGGTGAAGGGTGGAATCCCTTATCTCACCATCCATTTTTAATTATATTAATATTTTCATTAATATTTTTAGTATTATTTCTTATCGTTATTATTAGTATGGTATTATTTTATTTAAAAACCTGGTCTTAGAATAAGTTGGTAAATAATAGTATTTTTGATAGGAGGGAATCTAATTCTAGTTTTTTCCTCATATAGGTGAGACGAGTCAAAGCCCTAAAGATGCGTAGGAGCGTGTTCCAAGACTAGTGACATTTTAGGTAAGGGTGTAACTAAGGTCGTTTGTGTGTAATGTGTTTTACATGGATTAAATGTCATGTGATATGAAATATGATGTATTTTATGTGTATTTTTATAACTATTATATATGCAATATAACGTGGATTTGAGGTATGTTCATGCAATAATTTATGGCATATGTATAGTATGTAAAGTAGTGTTTTATTGTAATATGGTGTGGCCCATAAGACATGCATGCTAGGTTATGTAATATGATGATATGGAGTGAAATGATGTGGGGCTGATTTAAGTATTATATGAACATGCATGGGGGAATATAGGGTTTGCATAGGAATCTAGGGTTTCACGTGGGAGCGTAGGGTTTTGCATGAAATAGTATAAAGAGTTGCATGGGGGATATAAAGTTTGCATGGGAGTAAATTTTACTTATGAAAATTCAATTTGAGGTGTGAGGAAGGAGATGAAAGTGTTGTTTGGGCGTTTGAATGTGTTGAATGAAAATTAGTGCATGGGATAGTATAAGGGCATATAGTAGACCGATCTAGGGTTTTGTGTGGTGGTTAGGGTTTGGTGTGGCCTTTGGGGTTTAGGTGGTTGTGTGTGTCTGGTGAGTAAAGTGTGTTAATAGAAGTAAAACCTATGGGAAATGTGTTAAAATAAGTTTCGAATTGTATCAAGTAGAGTAGGATGGACCATTTGGGTCTAACTAAGGTTTCTGGGTAAAACCCTAAAGTGAGGAAGTGAACGAGTAGGTGGTGAAAAAGTAGTGGGATTGAGTCCACACGTGGGGGAAATGGACTCTAATGTAAGTTTGGTAAAGAGGGAAGGATAATGGGCTAAGTTAGGAAGTTCATAAGACTAAGGGTGAGACGGGTTCTGTTGGGGAAATAAGCATGGAGGGAGTAAGCAATGCATGTATAGGGTTAAAATTATGAATAAGATACATAAAACATTAATCTCGTAAAGTGGAAGAGTATTGAGCCAAGCCCAGACCGATCTATCAGCATAATAGTAGCCAAGTACCGAGGTATCCTAGACACCGATCCACCGGCATATAATAGTGGTAGGGTATGTTACCCTAAGTGACCGATCTACCGACTATAATAGTGGAGGATCCCGAGCTCAATAAACCAAACCCTACAGTTTTCTAAGACACGTAAAATACACTAATACTTATAGTGGAACACCATATGAGCAGGGGCCAGACCAATCCATGGGCATAAAATAGTGGTAAGGTATGTTATCCTAGTGACAGATCCACCGGCTAAAATAGTGGGATTTCAGTATTCATGTGGACTTGATAAAGAGCATGGTGTGAAAAGAATTTTGATAAGAGATACGGGTGTTGATTATGGGATGGATCAAGTCTTTGGAGTGGTGTGGCCGGTTTTTCCTTAATGATATTATTATCCCTTTCTCTCTTTTAGTTATTTTTGAATCGTAGAAACAATTTTAACGTTGTAGTCATCTTTCCATTTCAAGAACTTCCTCTCGTATTTTGGATTATGTAATAACTCATGCATACTCTGATTTTCATATTATGAACCTTGGTTTATGTATTGTTATGAGTTGATGAAAATCTCTTTTCTTAGCCTTAGCACTTGGTACTAGAACGGTAGGAGTGACCAGTCTAGTACTAAGTGTGGCAGTAGTATCCCCAACATTTATGGGCTTTAAATTTAGAGGTTTTAGTTTAAAAAAAAATAGTAAATTTTGGGGTGTTACATTATAATAGAGAGAATATTGATCCAAATTCTTAGTGGGGAGTTCATGGCACAAGTGCAGTATTGCTTGAAGATATTATCCTTAAATTACTTAGGTAAGTGTCTTCTTTTTCATGTAGTGAATGTAATTAGAGTCATGACCTCATATAGTAAGCCTAGCACTAGCTACTCGTGTTTGGCCTTGTAATACCCTAAATTTAAAAAAACCTTGAATCCTTTAGGATCTTTATGAATTCAAAATAAATTTATTATTTGCACAAATTATGTTACATCATTTAATGATTTCAAAGCCTTGATCACATTTTAGAAATGTTTTGTTCTCATTTCCTTGACATTTCTTAAAATTTTGCTTCCTATGAGAATTTTGAGCTACTTTTCGCTATATAACTTCTTCTAAATAATTTCTCAATATTTAAATTAATTGTCTTTTTTTAGTCTTTTATTCTTGTTCAAAATGATAAATGGAGATTATGATTAAAAATTACTATTTAAGTCTTGTTTAAAAGTTATTTGTATTTTAAGCCTTAATTTATCCTTTTCCTTATCAGAAAACTATGAAATTGTAGGAATCAACGTATTTTCATGATTTTAACATAACATTTAATTAGAATATTTTATCTTTATTTTTATGATTACTCATCATTTTCTAACATAATCGTTTATTAAAACTTACATTTCTCTACCTTGATCTTATCTAACCTTTGTGAAACCTAATCTAAGACATTCATTTCTATTAAGATCAAATATAAACCATTTATTTAGCCTAATACAATCCTATAGTGACATTTTTTGGCACATAAATATCTTAAGGAATATTTCCTAAAGATACTTAGATATTATTTCATTCCACCTTATAAAACACATGTAATTTCTACCTAAATAACCCCTTCCTCTTCTTCTCCTCATGCCATATATAACATTGATTCTTCTTCTTGGATTCCTCTTGAGCTTGTGGATTCCTTTAAAACACACCACATTGCAAGATTCAAGTGCTTACAAATATCCCATGAAATCACAATAAATCATCACCTGACCAATCATCTTCTTCCACATGTGTTCTTTTCCTTTTTCTCTTACTCTCATATGACATATCCAATCCTATATATTGCTTTATTAGTTTTGTATATAAGGCTTTAATTATTCCCATAATTACACACCATGTTTCATCACACTAGTTCTCAAACCATACACAATTCCTTAGCATATCTATGTGTTTGGTGTGAGTTTAGTGGCCATCAAATGACCATGAACTTCTCTCCTTTATTCTTTTTTAAACTCCTCTAATATATAATTCCTTCATTAAATCCAATTCCACCATTTTTTTACCACCTTCAAAGCTTCACAACTTCAAATAATACTTAGATTTAGCTCCTTAGTGCTTTTAATTAAACAAAACGGAGTTAAGTCCTACTTTGGGTGATGTTTTCCTTATATATGCAACCTTTTTTCAAGAATTTTAGGTTGTATTCTAATAATCTATAAGGTTATGGTAATCTCCTCTTTTTTATTTGGTTGTAACCCTCCTTCATTTAAGTGTGCTTTAGGTTTGATTCTTACTTAAGCTTTTATTATGATTCATGGTTTTTTCAAGGTGTTTTGGTATAGTGTTGGTGGCATGAACCCTTTATCTATTTTGGGCCATTTTTTAAATTCTAATAAAAGGTAAAGTAGAGTTTTTTTTTCATGCTAAAACACAATTTGGGTGGATTCTACCTCATCTCGGAAGGTGAGGGAAAGGTTTGGAGATGTGTTGTTATGAATCTTAATGCTTTATGCTTGATTTGGCAAATTTAACATGTAAAATTTTAATCTAGATCATCTGTTGTTTTTATGGTTAGAGATATTGGTATAGGTTTTTAATAATTTAATCTAAGCATGAAAATTATTATCAGTTGTTTCTTGAAAATTTTCATACATAAATGTTTAAGAAAAGCATCAAATTTGGTATTTTAGTTATAAATTTGGTATAACTTTCTTGATAAATTACTCTAAGTTGGATAAAAGTTAGAATGCCTATTTAGTATAAAATTAAATCCTAAGATTTCTAATTTCCAATTCAAATTTTAGATATGAAAAATGTTAAGTACCAAAAAAGGTTATGACTATTTTTCCTTAGTTGTGAAAATATGTAAAACAATCTTATGTTTTGATAACAGGCTTAGGTTTTGGCTCGTTTTTGGTGATAGTGTTAGTTTTTGTTTATTATAATGGTTCCATGATTTTTATTGGAATTTTAGGCTAAATATTATTTATGATTTTTTGTCATTTAGATTAATATAACTGATGATTGATGGAAGTTTGTTAAAATTTGGTTGAATATGTTTATGCGTGTTTGTGAACATATTCAACATGTTCTTTATTATTCATTGAAGATGTTCATGGTTATTCATGTATGCTTTTGATATCTTCAAATTGTTCATCACTGATCATAGTCTTAATTACCTATTAATGACATAATTAGGATTAAAGTAAGATTAATCATATTTAACCATAAGAATGACCATATTAGCCTTTTAAGGCTAAAATCATATATACATATACATATACATATATATATATATATATTACGAGACAACATTGGATCATTGACCATGACCTTAACTATTGACCAGTGACTTAGTCTTTGATAGTTGACCATGAATAATATTTTTTATGATTTCTGAACAAAAGTTATTTGATATTTTATCCCATTCAGCCATAAAGTGGTATTTATAAATTATAAAGTAGTTCTTTTAGGATATTTTAACTATTGCTATAACAACCTAAGTTTGGTGTTACTTATAAATACTTATGTGTCAATTTACTGTCACTTGTACATACTTTTGTGAAATTTTGGTGTAATGTATAAACACTCATTATGTGATATATGATATAATTTTAGTGTTATCTACAAAGACCCATTTGGATGATATATTGTGTTATGTTATGATATGCTATGAATGGTTTGGTGTTATCCATAAATACCCAGTCGGAATAAGCATTAAACCAAATAGGGTGGATGTGGTATCCCCTTTCTAGCCTCTTAGCTTTGATGTCCGCTAATGGTTTGGTGTTATCCATAAATTTATAGTTGGATTAGGCATTAAATTAAGTAAGGTGGGTGTGGTATCCTCTTTTAATCCTCTTAGATTTGATTTCCTTTATTGATATAGTACACTAAACTAAGGTGGGTGTGGTATCATCTTTGAAAGCCTCTTATCTCTAGTGTCCACCAAATAAATATCATTACATATTGGATGTTAAGAACAACATGTTTATTGTTAGATGTTGGTTGTTAAACATTAAAGGCTATAACCATAGTTTGATGCATACACTAAATAAAGTAAGGTGGGTGTAGTACCCCATTTGAAATCCACTTAGATTTGGTTTCCATCAAATAAATATCGTTGTGTGTTGGTAGTTAAATACGATGTAATTATTAATGTTTGTTCGTCATTAAACATCTAAGATTACTAGTGTAGTATGATGTATATGCTAAACTAAGTAAGGTGGTTGTATTATCCCCTTTGAAAGTATATTAGCTCTGGTGTCAATCAAATAAATATCATTGCATGTAGGTCGTTAAACACATCATACTTATCATTTTGCGTTGGTTGTTATACACAAGAGTCTTTAGATTTTTAAAAGGTTGCCTTTGCCATAGCCTTAGTTGGTAGATGTGTATAAGCCATGGATTTCAATTAAAAAGATGTCTTTACTATGACCTTAGTTAGCGGGTGTTTCAAATGTCAAATATTAATTTTGGCATGAATGTAAATTTTTTTATGTGTAATCCCTTGGGAGATTACATGCCATCTATACCTACTTAGTCAACAATGCGAGCATATGTAAATATGATATGTGCAAGCATATGTTTGCATGTGTTTTGCTTTAAGTGCTCATAGGAGCTATATTTTATTAAATATTAAATTGTACTAATGTCCTACATGATGTTGCATTGACCCTGATACATTGGGAGATCAGTTAGCCTTGTTTCGTAGGTTATCCATTTTGACGAAGTTTTATCTCGAGGATCGACGTTAGTCATTACATAAGCTATATGTGCTTATTTTCTTTCACCATTTCCTTATATATATTTTATATTTTCTATTGTAAATTCAAACATTTGACATTTTTCTATTTCTTGCTTTAGTTTAACTTATTTAAAGAGTTTTCTTGCACTCTAATTTACCATTAAGTAAGTCTTATATCTACCTCGGGTTATGTGTCATCCATACATAATCTCTTGAGGTATGAGATCAATTTTAGCCTTGAACTCAACATAGGTCAAGGAATGACTGTACCTACTCCATGTTCAAGGAATGACTGTACCTACTCCATGTTGGAATGAATTTATCCCCATTTTGTTTTAGCTTATGCAAACTCTTTTCTAAAGCAATATTTTGCTGTTATAAAAATGGACATGTTATAGGTGTTTAGCTCAACAACACTTTCCCATCTTCCTTATTGTGAACTTTGGAATAGTCCATTGTTATGCTAGATAGTTCACTTAGATGAACTAAACCTATCAAAACCCTTCAAGCATTTGGGACTAGTTGGGACTTTGAAAACCCAAATTGTTTCAAAAAATTTCCTACTAACTTTGGTAGAAAAACCCACAACCCATATTAGAAAGGGTACTCACAAAACCCAACTCGACATAGGGAGGCCTAATCTTCCCCCTCCTTTGATCAAGGAGTCCTTACTCTGAGATTGAAATGGATGTCATAATCTACCCTTATCAATGATAGGAACCCTCTAGGATTCTTAAGTTACGGGTCTCCACTTCCTTTTCCACAATGATCAAACACTTAGCTTCACCCTCATCTATCAATGGGTCATAATCTCTTATTGTAGCCCCACATTCAATGACATGAACCAAATTTGGGGTAGGCATACTTTGGTTTTGCCCCATGAAATGTCTTCTATTTGAGGGTATTCACTAGGCTTACCACCTTAGGAACAAAAGGAGTCACAATATAATTTTTAGGGGCTAAATTGAATTCCCCTTCCAGCATCATAACAACTAGTTCGTACCAACATTGAGGTTTCTCATACATGAAGGAGACAATTTTGTAACAAAAGATAGTTAAAAACTCATCATAAAATAGTAATTGACCACTCTCAGGGTCTCTAAGCTTGGACAAGAATAATACAACAACTAAAACTCCCTTTTTCCTTTATCTTGAAAGGGTAGGGAATATCAAAATTAAAATATTTGGGGAATGCCATACTCCATAAAAAATGATTCCATTTGTCCTAGCCTATCGATTAGATCATAAATCGTCTTGTAGAGGCCAATTTAGGCCCATAACAACCTTGATCACTAAGACACCACTATCATATCCACTCCCCAACTAAAGTCCCTTGACTCAGGGAGTGGGGGATCAATATAGAGGACAAGTATGACCCTATAACCCAAACTAAACATGCAAGGTCTAAGTATTCAATGCACACTAGGTGAACTCAACTTTGCAGGGGTTTCCACTATAGCCCAACTGGCCTAGCCCCATAATGGATATCCTAAGCAATTTTTAGGGCCTCAATTAGTAGCATGATTATTCAAATATAAATTGTTATCCACATTACTTAAGGGAAGATCAGTTCCCTTTAATTTCCTAGTGGTAATCACCTGCGAAGGTAGACTCACCCCACCTATCATAGAGGCATGTTACGGGGTAAATTTTCTCTAAATAGAGGGACCATGAAGCTCCTAAGGTATCAAAAAATAGTAGTTATAACTCTAATTACTATCTATACCTGCCTTTGCTAAGAATTTAGTTGTGAATTCTCTTAGTTTTCATTTTCTTCATAAGGACTCGAAGGGACCCCTACAAACAACTTTGACTAAGGACCCCAATCCTTCAATCCTTGACGAGGTGTCCCTTACAGTCCTAATGGTTAAGTTGCCATGACCCCTTCTCTAATCTTACATTACTAAGTGTCAAAGTGCCCTTAGGTTAATAACACACCGGTGCCCCTCTAATGATGGAAGTGTTAGGTTTGTCTCTTTTTTTTTGCAAGTAAATCAGTAGTGACCTATCCGACTACAATCAACTTCTCAATTGTAAATTATGAGGGTCCATAATACCCTCTCCATTCATAAAATCTAGTTTTCAAATATCTCATTTAACTTACTCTTTAATTAACCAAGATAAACATTTAATGTACAAAATAAAAAGAGATAGGAAAATAATACCCCCTTTCCTTAATCCCTCAAAAGGTTTAAAAGCCTAAGGATACCTCACCATTCCAAATAACCTAGACCATAACGTAGAAATACAAAACATGAAGAGTTGTATAATAGGAGCATAAAATTTAGTAATAGTAAGTATCTCCTTAATGAAATTTTAGGAGAGTCTATCAAACACCTTCTCCAAATCAATCTTAATAGACACGTGACCGAAAACACTCTTCTACCTTCACATAACATGCAACACCTTAGGAAATGATGATATTAGCCCTGATTTGATGTCTTAGTAAAAAGAACTACTCTTAATAGACACATGACCGAAAACGCTCTTCTACCTTCACATAACATGCATCACCTTAGGAAATGATGATATTAACCCTAATTTGATGTCTTAGTAAAAAGAGCTACTCTGCTTTGGACTAATAATTCCCATAAGAATCAACTTAAAGCGGGAGGACAAGACCTTAGTGATGGATATATAAGCCACATTACATAAACTAATTGACCTAAACTCCATCATAGAGGTAGGTTGCTCAACTTTTGGAATTAGAGAAAGCAAAGTCTTGTTTAGAGAGATAGGAAAAAACACCCCAAATGAAAGCACCTTGCACTATTAAAACCACAGAGCCACCTACCATGCCCCAACATTTATGAAAGAAAAGTAGGCTAAAGCCATCAATATCAAGGCTTTTATAGGGGGCATCAAAAGAATTATATTATTTAACTCACTAACTAATACAAAGTCATTGAGAGTAGTACTCTTAGACTTGGAAAGTAATGGAAAAACCTAAAGGAGTTGCTATCATGAGCAGAGTTGGGGTCTACTAGAAAAAGAGATTTGTAAAAGTCAACTACCAACTTATGAAGCTCATAAGCGTCTGAAATCCAAACACTGCAATCATTCTTCAAACAAGAAAAAAAGGATTAACACCCTTTATTAATGGTTAGAAAATGGAGGAATTGAGGTATTTCTATCTTGTAAGGTGCCCATGTTGACTTTAGCTTTTTGATACCAAATCAAAATCTCCTAGACCAAAATGTCATTATACTCAAACAACAACTTGTCTTCAAGATAGATTAAATTGATTGAAAGATAGGTGGGCGTTTTTTTTGGACTCCCTCAAGGTTGGCCAAGACATGACATTTTCATCAATAAATATCCCCCAAAACTTTAGCCTTCTAGTTTGGAAGATCTTAGACACAAAAACTTGTGGTGTCGCCAAAGTTAGCTAAAGAAACCCAAAAAGACTTCACTATGTCTGGGAAAGAAGGGTGTAGAAGCCAAGCAACTTTAAACCTAGAGCTCTTATGACATGCTCTCTAATTACCATTTCGTATCTGTAATAAAATGGGGTGATGATGTAAATAAGTATGCAGGAGATGAACAACTTGGTCCTCTAGAAAACTAAATCTCCATGCTTCATTTGCCACAACCATGTCAATCCTTAATCTAACTCTTCTTCCTCCCACTCGACCATGCTAAGTAAATTTGGGATAGAAAAAATCCAAGTCCTAAATATTACACCACCATAAGTGGTCATGCAATAATACGCAACAATTCAAGCTTTTAGTACTCCCTTCCCATTATTTCAATGGAAAGCAAATGCCATTAAAATCTCCTCCAAAAAACCCAAGGGGGAGACAAATGTAAATTGAGAGAATATGATATGGTACCCATGCCCACCTAGAGCTTATTGTAGACTAACAGAGGATAAGGATGTGTATGCCCTTGTAAATAAAAAGGCATATTTATCGCCAAAGTCAAGGCAATCATGTAAGAGTTGAGAAGAAGCATTGATCACCTAGAAATTCAAAATTTTTGGTCTCTGCAAAAGCTAATTACTGCCCGAGAAACCTTGTGCCTCCACTCTAACATTCCCCTAAAAATTTCAACTTATAACATCATCCATTCTCAAACCACTAATGCCGGTCTCTACTAACAAAACTTGTCATTAGCTACTTCCTCAACATTTAAGAGGAAAATACATAGGATAATCTATCAAATAAATAAAGGATTAGGATAAGCCTCCACCTACAAGGCCTCTATCAAAGTCCAACGTATGAGTTAAGTTCATTTTTTTTCTTCAAGGGGTCTTATTTAGAGAAAATCTAAAGCAACGTCCCTAGCTGAGTCTTACTAATTGCTTGGGTTGCTCTAGATAAAGGTGCCTCCCGATTGCCTTGTTGCTTCAGCTAGAGTTAGGGGAATTTTAAAGGGATGCTAGTAGCTCACGATCCACCAAGACTTATTTCTAGGAAGGTCTAGCTAGAAGAGCTAGGCTTTTGATATTCTTTTAGCACTAGTCAACACTACTTGTAGACGTCGGTCTCTTAATCATAGATAGAGTTGTGGGAAAATATTTAAGATCCAAAAATCTGATCTGATATTCAAAAAATATAATTTAACATCCAACAAATTTGATCCGACATTTAAGATATCTGATATGGTTTTAGTTAAAAGGATAACCTACATTAAAGATAAATAATTTTTTACTAGAGTATCCAATATTTTAATAATTATTCTAGTATTATATCATAATATTATGTTTTTAGAGTTTAAAATTTTTTAATTTCATTTATTTTTGTAATTTAAACTTTTATGATGATACTTTGATACTTTTTCTTTAGATAAAATAAGACATTTATATGAATATAAATATAAATATTTACTAATATACTATCTTTGTTTTCAAAAATCTTCTTACAAGAATTATTAAAATTGATCAAATAATATTTGTATATAGATATTGGATATATATGAATTTAATCAATATTTTGTTCATTTTTTTTATATATTTGGATTTCATATATCGAGTTAAAAAATGAAAAATAGATATTATAAAACAAATATCTGAACATATATAAATATTTGTTTTTGTACACTCATAATCATAAGTGTAGAACCTCAAAACTTATTGCTAAAAAAATTTCATTTATTGGAAGTGTAATAACAAGATAAATAGATGTTACCACCATATTTGATATAATTTTGGCCTACCATACCATCGTTACATCGAATACAAGGGAAAAAATAATTAGAACTTAAAATAATATAAATAGAGAATAAAGGAAACTTTTATAAAACATAAATAAATGTTTGAAGATTAACTCTGAATACAATGTAGTGAAATAAACCCTAAAGGGATCTATTGGAAATAAGAGTCCAAAAATAAATCTAGGCAAAAACTAATAACTGAATAGCATGACTCTACATCCACCCCTATGGATGATATGATCACTCCTCCCAAGAAAAACATCATAAGCAAAAAAATTATCCTAACAATCCTCAGTGACCTAGAAGGAGAAAACTAGGTTATTTGCTTGTGCGAATGAGCATCATACATGAGAAAGGATAGTCAATACACTATGTACTAAGTAACATAACACTATAGTTATAGTAAAAAAAGGGCATGTATAACATTTAAGGCCAAAGGGAAATATGGATTATGAATAAAAATCTTATCAAGAGATATTTCAAGAAAGGAACCAAAAGAGTTCCACAATAAGTATACTTATAATCTATTTCTTTATTAAGTTGAGTTCAAGGACCCGCTTTTTATAACTGGTGGAATGGTATCAATAATATACAATCCCAAAGCATAACACTCTTGACTACTATTTTTGTCCAGCATAATAGACTAGTAAAACCCTAGGATATAACGCTCTTGACCACTATTTTTATTCAGTGAAATGAACAGGTACAATCGATCAAACTCATATGATCTTTCACTTTAAATATTAATGTCTTATTATATTGTTGTTTATTTGATGTTAGAAAGTATACATAAGTATAAACATGGAAAATACATAATTCAAACTTAATATAATTTTACAAGACACATAAGACACAACCACCTGATGATCAGGACATCGCCCAAGGAAAAAGAGTCATAATTCCCCTAAGAAACCCTAATTTCACAAGATGAGTATAACTTCTCCCTTATGGCTCATATTATTACCAAATGTATTACAACATCTTAAAATAATATAATTAAAATCATATTTGAAAATTTATGTTCAACTCCAATGTCTTACACACATATGATAACGAGCTTGCATTTAGAGTTACTATTCCCATTCAAGTCATTTTTTCATTTTATTATACCTATGCTATTCATAATTATACTAAATATTTCAAGTATCAAAATTACCATATTTTATGTCCATTAACATTTTATAATTACCAAATTTCCATATTTAACCTATATTGATCGAAATACCATTATTTTACCAGAATCCTCAAATCTCATTTTAAATAACTTATGTCTTACTCAACCATCATTTAATCATATTACTTATGAAATAATTTATAAAATCCTCAAATATCATCATGCCATACTTATTTTCCATATTATTATCAAATGACCAAAATTCCCTTACGATAGCCACAATACCTGAATTTCTACAAAATCCTCTAAGTCTGTTATCATTACCTCCCAACCCTCAATTTAGTACATCTATATGAAATTAACTATTTTCCAAAATCTATCAAATCTACAGGCCATATTACTACACTTAGGGTTTTAAGATAAAACATATCGCATATATACCATATAAGCTCATGCTTTCACAAAACACCCACATTTCTATATTATATTACAACATTATCATAATATGATATTAACACATAAATTAAGAGATACAATAACACCAAACATGATGTCACACACAAAATACACGTCGCATTAAAAAATTCCTAAATATGACATGCATCCTTACATAAGGTACCACTCATCTATAAGTAAGTATGACCTTATGATGCCTCCTCTAAGACCATGGGAAAATCACATACAAACCAAGAGTAATACAAAATTTGGACTTAGGAAAAATATCCATGAAAGATTAAGTCAAAGGATGATGGAAACGTGAGCAAAAACAAAACAAACAAAAGCTTTATGCCAATGGAACTAGTTGCATTGGAAGGCGCAACAACAAGAGGTGTGGTTGAGTGGGAAAGTCATGCAGCTAGGGGTGGATATGTGAGAATATGAAACACTAGAATTGTGGATGCATGGGTGGTTGACATAGATAGGGGTAGTGGTGTGACTAGTTGACACAATTAAAGGGGTATTGGCATGAGGTGGTGATGTAAATGGGGTTAAGTTAAGTTATGATGTCACGTAGGGTAGCTTGAGTAACGTGAGGTGCTCGCATTGTGAAGGTTAAGAAACATGAGGTGTGACAAAAAAAAGCAACTTCATTACATGAAAATAGTGGAGCTTTGAATGGAATAATGTAGAACAAAGCTAAGAATGGATATGAGGGAATATGGAAAGAGTTTGGTGAGGTATTAAATGGGCTAAGGAGAAAAGGAGATGGGTATTTATAGTGGTAGATGGCATGCGTGAGAGCTAAGATATGCTAATGTGTGAGGCATGGTGGTAACCTATATGAGCAAACAAAGTATGGCAATGGATAGCGTGAAGGTTACTTGATTGAGGTTGGGAGATGATGGTAGAGTGAAGACTTGGTGATAGTTGGGATAATTGGGGAAGTTTGGTTCGATCAATCAAACTAAACATAATTTCGTTAGTAGGGAAGGGATATGACGCGGGAAAAAGGAGAAGAACTAGGGAAGGAGAAGAAGACAAAGGAAGAAAATTTAGGATTAGGATTAGGATTAGAGTTTAGTTAAAAAAATTAGGATTTCAAAATTAGGGCATATTAGAATACTAATTATCCGAGAATAGGGTTAAGTTAAATTTGGTGTATTAAAATAAATAGGTTTATCGCACATGGACATAAATACGGATTAACAATTGTAAAACCTCCTCATACTGAATCTGTTTCTCCATGTAGGCCCCAACCATCTCCATGAAGTGCTTAATTTGCTAATTCACGACCTATAAACCCCTAAAATACTAAGGCCACGTTAGAAAAGATCAACTATTGGATACAAAGTTATTACAAATAAAGGTAACATATTTCACATAACATTAAAAATTAGTTAAAATGAGAAATTTAATAACAACTCCCAACTTGCATTAATGCTCACTCACAAACTACACTAGATTATACTAGCTTGAAAAAGGGATAACTTGTGATACCCCTATTTTTTTTTAAGACAATATGAAAGAGTAACAAAACTAAACCAGGGAATGTCATTGCTACATCAACTATGGAAGATGTGTGATCATTATTTAACACATGCTTTTAATAATATAGAAGGGATAGGTATATTAAATACATATACAAGAAACAAAGTGAAGAGTTTAAATTACTAGAAAGAACAAAATCATAAAAAAAATAATCTAAACTTGTTAGCCTAACTCTTTACAAACATAATGTTAATATTGATCCTTAGGCAATGGCCAGCTATTGGCCCACAATATCCTTCTCAGTATACTGTAACCAAGAGTCATACTCTTACAAATTATCCTTTGCTTACTGAAATAGAAGTTAGATCATTATAATAACCACACAAATGTAGTATCAGTACAATAAAGTAATAGTAAAACAAACTACCTAGAATATGGTAAGGGCTCATGCTGCACATTAAGATCATATATTGATGTGGTATAAGACACGCCTAAAAATCATAACACATAAGAGTATGGATAACATATATGTCATATCAAAATGTGTAAAGTGCACATCACCACTCATTTAGAACCCCTAGGATAAACCATAAGGATATTTTCAAGTAATTTCATTTTCCATGATGAAAGCTAACATAGGATTGCAACTCCCACACGCCACAACATGCTAGTACCAAAGGGGGTTTTTTTTCCAGGGATTTTCAACATCCACTGCACTTAGGTATCCTAGGTAAGGGGAATATGCTAAATTTTTGGTCCACCACACCCTGAAAACATCAATTATAATCAAAGCATTATCTATATCTAAGATTGAGACAAATGTAGGGCTACAACTCCTACCACCATTGTATGTTAGTGCTAAGGAAATTTTCTCAGGGATCTTACATACACCACACTTAGGCCCTTAGGTAAGGAGGATACACTCAATTTCGAGTCTATAACACCCTAAGCATACACATGAGGAAGGCATCAAAGATTTCCTTATTTCATTCCATAGAATAATCCAATTTTGGTGCTTTATGTCTTGAAAACAAACAATAAACAAGGCAATCCAAGCCACCAAAATGAGTGTTTAGGATATAACACAAAGCCCAAGCGCTACAACACACAAGGAAAAAAATTCCATTTTTATTTTTTTTCTCTTACTTAGATCCCATTATTGATAATTTAAGCCATACTCAAAATTAGAGACTAATGATCAAATCCTAAGTAAATTTTCAAGAGAAAACCACCATTATCCCTAAAGACCAAAAATAAGAAAAATCCAACAAAATATGACAAATAATAAACCAAAAGCACTGCTTGGTTAACCCCTTAAAAAATTAGAAATATTCCAAAATGCAACTCCTCAGTTAATTGAATTGGTGGTTTTGTCGATTGATCATTCAAATATAATAGAATGATAA
Organism: Tamarix austromongolica; assembly: GCA_039764185.1. Classification (NCBI taxonomy): domain Eukaryota; kingdom Viridiplantae; phylum Streptophyta; class Magnoliopsida; order Caryophyllales; family Tamaricaceae; genus Tamarix; species Tamarix austromongolica. Next base: position 10,557,949 of record CM077816.1, read on the forward strand.
CAAAGTGCACCAATCAACTATCGGAGTAACATAGTCAACCGAACCAAGAGTACCATCGACTTGCGAACGGGAGAATTTAATTGATAACATAACAGAGAACATATCATAATTTTCCACTAGTTGTCCCATTGATTGGAGACCCAAATTAACCAACTAAAATGAGAATTTAGTCGATCAATATGGGCCTTTGGTCGATGGCTTTCTAGGTGAAAAAATATGTAAATAAAGTTAAAATAAATCAAAACAACCACACCTAACATGCTTATAAACTCATCAAGAACATATAAAAATCACGCTAGGAACAAAGAACATGGATTCATGCTATCATATTAAACATCACACCCTTTTATACTCAAAATCACAAGATCATGCTAAAAGGACCTAAAATCCTAAAACATTTTTGAACTACCTAGGCAGCACATGAATAATGCCACATGTTTGGAAATAAAGGATCTAATTAACACATGATACACATGGAACACACCGATATCATGAAATCACCATATAAACCACAAGTACTTAGACATATTAGAGATAAGATTGCCTTATATTCAAGTAAAATTCTTCTTTCACAAGGAAAATCTCCTAGCTTGATACCTTCTAACAAGATTATTGCTTTTTCTAAGGAAATAAAGAATCAAAATAGCTAAAACCCATTTAAAAACTTAACTAAAATTGAAAAAATAGAAACAACTACTCCCAAGAATGTCTTGCTAAGAGGAGAAAACCTAAACCTTCGATCATTTTCTCTAACTTAATCCTCCATTATTTAGAGAAAGTAAAAGAGAATTGAAATGAATATTAGAAGAAGGAAAAGGAAAGGATTTGGTTGAGAAAAGAGGGGGGAAATGGGGAGAAGTTCTTGATTCAACAAAGAGAGGAAGGAGAAGAACTAGTTGCACACTTAGAAAGTTTTAGCTCAAGGAAAAAAGAGAAAAGGGAAACAAGAGTTGGGGAGGGGTGGAAAATGAATTAAGAGGAGGTTCCCAACCCTCCATGCTAAAAAATTAGAAGGAAGAGAAAGTGAGACACACACATAGAGAGAGAGAGAGAGAGAGAGAGAGAGAAGGGTTTGACTTGGTGAAAGGGACGATGGAGTGTGAGGACAAATATGTAAGGGATGTGAATGATGAAGCATGGGTTGGTGGAGTAGAAATCTGACCAAAGTACATTTGAAAAGTTGAGAAAATCACCCTAAAAGGTCTGCACACACAACCTATGAGTAGAGGAGAGAGGTGAGGTAAGAGAGAAGAGGGCAAGTATGAAAAAAGATACAAAAAATACATTTTAGAGGATTTTAATTAACTAAAATATTACAATAATATAAATAATATGAAAAATATTCTCCAAACACCTTCAAATGATTAATAACACAAACAAATGACAATCTAAAAGTTTTGAAACCATTTGAGCAAGATTCAAAATAAAAATAGAAACATATCTTATAATCCCAGGCATTAGTTGATCAATTATCATAGTCGGTCGACCGATGTGTGCTGGGTAAAATGCTTGTTTTCTAGAGTTACCTTATTGACTGATGCTACTCTACTAAGGGGTGTCCATCAATTAATTTGTACCATCAGTCAATCAATACTCCAAAAACATCCACTTTACATAATTTTTATGTTTGTTCAAAAAACACATTTATTTATTTTAGTATCAAAGTAATTTTAAACACATTTTAAAAGATTTTAAGATGAGATATTATATTAAATTTTCTTACCCTGTCATATTTTTCCTTTCCAAATTCCAATGGTACTAATAGTTTAAATTATTCTCATTTTTTTAAATAATAACCACATTAATTTTTTCTACCCTATTGATGTCACCCCTTCTAAAACTTAATGGTACTAATAACTATAATTTTTTCTCATTTTTTTAAATAATGACCACATTATCAATATTCTCCCTTCCAAATCCTAACAATACTAGTAGTTATAATTTTTCTCACTTTTTTTAAATAGTGACCATATCAAAAATTTTTACCCTATAAATTTTCTCCTTTTCAAATCCAAATGGTACTCATAATTTCAAAATTTTCTCACTTTTTTTTCCAAATGGTGACCACATTAAAAATTTCCACCCTATCAATTTCCTCTCTTCTAAATCTCAATGATACTAATAATTTCAAAATTTTCTCACGATTTCTAAAATTTTATTTTCTCTACTAAAACCCATTCCCCATCTGTTAGATGAGATATACTAAAGAACACCTATAATTGAGTACAATTCTACAATCTATTTTGTTATTAACAAACAATATTTTATTTCCTTTCTATCAAAACTACAATGATATATCCTTTATAATAATCGATTTCTCAAAATTTATTTTAATTATATATTCTTTGAAATAATGCTTATTCTTTGTAAGAATTTTTCTATTTTCATAATTTCAAAAAATAGTATCATTTATCTATCATAACTCTGTTGTTATTTTTTTTGTTTATCATTATCATTTTTAATACTTATTTATTACATATTGTGCACATGACTTCTAATAATTTCATCAAGTATCTACTATAAAGAGTGTAAGTTAATTACAACCTTTCAATAATAAGTTTATATTACATTTAGTTTTAGACATATTATATTAATAGCAAATATACATCATGCAAAAATCACATTGACATATACAAAGGAGGCATAAAAGAATAAAAATAAAGAAACTTATCTATATTCTAAAATATATAAGACCTCAAAAGTATATATAATGCTTCAAGAATTGTATAAATTCCACAAATATAATAAATTTTTTTAAAAAATTTATGCAGCGTACGAATTTAATATAATTCATAAAATTAAATATCTAAATTCATATATAAATTTATTAAATTAATGAAATAGCATTATAGTTGTCATAAGTTTCTAATGTCTTTAAATATTTTATTAGAATTTTCAATAGTACATATATGCACCGATGTTTTTTTTTTTCTTCAAATTTTAAAGTTCAGAAGTTAACTAGACAGAATAATTATAAAAGTTTACAATTTAATAAATATTATAATAACTGATATATGTTTGATGTCTTATTGGATTACTCGGCAAACAAGCTAATTAATATATTATCTTGTAGTTATTCGTTCCGAGTAAAGATCACCGGCAGCAAACTACTTAGTCTGCTAGTTTGTAGATAGAAATCGAAACGGTGCAATAGTACGACCCAACGTCACGTAACCTTACCTCCTCTTCGGCGCCGAAGCCAACAAAAAGTAGTAGAAGGGAATGCAGAGGAAGCAAAATTCCCAAGCCCTTCAAACCATTGTTATTACTACCACGTTCACTCAACCTGCTCTCTGACCACTTCCCAATCTTCCATACTCAGCTCAGCTTCCTGATTTCATAATTTATTACGATCCTTCGAAGCACAACATGTCTGTTCAAGCACTGAGCCTGCTGTCAATCTCAGTCGCCGCCTCGCCATTCAACTTAAAGAAATTCAATGGTCTCAACTCACTTGTTCCGTTTAGTCAGTATTCTGTCGGTTTAGTTAGTTCATGGGTTGGAACTAAGATTTCTGTCCGACCTTCAAGCTCAAACCATCTCGTTTTAAAGCGCCGGTCGACGGTCATGACTGTGTCGCTCAGCTTGCCGACGACGTGAGTTTCAATTGGTTGAGTCTGTTTCAAGGGTTTGGAATATTACTATCTTAATTTGATGTTTCATTTGTTAATTCGGTTTTGTAGTAAACCTAAGGACGGTTCGGTGGAGAAATTGCCCCAGTAAGTTGATTGGGATTGCGTTTCTATTCTTTGATTCTTTCGTTATAGATGTTTAATTGCTGAAAACTTCGCAAAATGTGGGAATTGACAGTGTGTTACGATGCATTAAGTATGGTTATCTTATTCTGGAGAATGATGCAGATGGTCAGCTAGGGCAATAAAGTCATTTGCTATGGCTGAATTGGAAGCAAGAAAGCTCAAATATCCGAATACTGGTACTGAGGCTCTTCTGATGGGGATTTTAGTAGAGGGTATGTTTCATTTCAGTCTGGAAGTATCTTGGTTTTCACACACACAGACACACACACACACAGAGACAGATAATACTTTTGTTTTATTATTATCATCTTTCAGCTCGTTGTGATGCTCCCTACTTTCATTTTTCTGAAGTATCTCTGTATTGGAGTGGCACAACAAATCCGCAAAACTATCTTCTCATGGATGACATTCTGTACGACTAATAGCAGAACTATATGCTAGCTCACCATTCTTTTTCTAGTCGGCGAACAATAGAAACTGAGAAGATGCTGATAATCTATTGCCATCATGTGTGTGGAACCTTTGATACCTCCGCTGAATTTCATCATTTTCACATGCCATCTCATTCAATTTGTACCAAAAACCGCGTGTTATGAGGTCATGGGAATTAGCATTCTTATGTAAATGCTGACTGAAGGTTCAATTTTGCTCGAGTGTTTACACTTAGTGGGAGTGGAGTTCAAACAACTTTTAAACAACAACGTGAAATTGTGAAGATTGCGAACAAGGTTGTTGGTGGAATCAAGTGCTTGATGGCATTCTTAGAGCACTTATGGTTTGTTGAACAACAATTATAGAGCTAGAAAGGGAGTGCCCCCCCCCTCATCCTGCTCCTCCCACCCCACAAAATGTAAATAAATAAAAGGTAGGAAAATAGGACTGATTTGATGATTTTGATGAATCTAAGAACAAGTGAAGCTGGCCAAAAGTGCATAGACATTGTTTAAAGTGTAAAGCAACATAGGATAACATAGACGTTGTGCATGGTTGTTTGATCTAAGGCCATTGAGTCACCATATTCCACAAGTACTCGAGAAGTCGCGCAAAATGTTCAACCTACCCCCCAACACCAGAAAAGGTTGATTTGCTCAATGCATGAAATAAAATATTGGATGAAATGCCTTTAGTCATCGATATATATTGAATTTTTAGCCTATCAATAACAAAATATTAGATACGTGACACAAAAATGAAATCACATGTGAGTATCAGCTCCTATTTACCAATATGGGCTAATATTTATCGATATTTGCTTATCTTTATCAAGAATGATTGGTGACTCTATAATACCATCTATAATAAAAATCATGCCATGACATTCTGAAATAATATTTATCGTCGGTGACTCTAATTCCAAGCCACCATGACTGCAATCGTGATTGCAATTTTATTACTTGCCTTCATGACTAATTCTTGTCCTACTTTTCTTGGTCATCCCCAGTGTTTGAAAAGGCTTAAGGTGCACCAAGGCGCTAGGGGTCCTGGAGCCTAGGCGCTAGGCGCAAGGCGAAGGCGCACGCCTGGGCGATGTGAGGCGCCTAGTGTTTTTTTTTTTTTTTTGTTGGCATATATACTTTTTTTTCCAATTTTCCTTGATGCTCTCTCTATTTTTTTTTTCAGATGTAGTGGTACATTGTTTTTCCCTTTGTTGTTGTTGTTTTTCTTTTTGCTTTTTTTTTTTACATTAGGAAGAAAAAGTTTCTGCAAAAAATATATAGGACAAGGGGGGACCTTTCTTTTTCCCTATATCTTTTGTTTTCCCTTATATCTGCAAAAAATATATGCAGATATACCTTTGGTTTTTCCTAATGCCCTATCTGTTTTCCTCTATATCTGCAAAAAATATATGCAGATATACCAAAATAACTATTTCTTGCTTTAAATTGGTGGTAGCAGACTTTACAGTCTCTGCAGCTGGTTTTTTACCTTTCCAAAATAACTCTTGCTCTCCCCAATTCCCATATTAATTGCAGAATATTTTTACTGCAATCAAGACTATAAATAGACTTACATTTTTCCAACAAATGACTATTTAACTCCCCTAAGTCTCTGCAGTCTGCATGTAATTTTTTTTTTCTGCTGAAAAGGTTTTTTATCCCTCTTCCCTAAGTCCATCCTCCCTATGTGTCTATTGATCTCCCAAGTTTCTGCTTGATTTTATGCTGCGCCTCATAGCCTCTGCGCCTAGCGCCTGAGGCGCGCCTTATATGCGCCTCACTTACGTAGCCTCGCCTAGCACCAAAAAAGCCCTAACCCCCCATCGCCTTGCGCCTTAGGCGCGCTTTTTCAAACACTGGTCATCCCTATTTAGAAAGTGACAAATGGGTTATTCAATTTGGTTTTGATTCTAAATGTTTCGAATTGAGTTTACCATGCAACCATTTGGGTTCAAACTATTTTTGGTCTATTTGAGGTAGTGTTATTTTGGTTTGGTTTGGTTTTGGTAAAGGTTAAATGTTGCTTTGGACAATATTTTGATTGGGTTACTAGTTTTTCACTGTTTGGGTTGAATTTAGGTTTATAGTCTTTGGGTTGGAGCAATGTTTGAAAAAGCCCAAAGTGCACCTAGATGATAAAGGTCCTAGAACCTAGGCGCTAGGTGCAAGGCAAAGGTGTGCACCTAGGCAAAGTGAGGCGCCACTATTACCAATCTAATGCTACTTTTGATCTTCTATTTTCTCTTCAAAATCATATCTAGTGGTCTTCCATGGCCCTTTTCCCTTCCCTCTCCTTCTTAACAAGAGATTTGGTTATTGTACCATATGAAGTTTAAAAATTGCTAAGCAGAATTTATTTCTCTACACTAAATGTATTTCTTTCCTTTCTCATTCAAAATTACGTTTATTGGTCTTCCTATGACCATCTTTCCTTCCTAAATTACATTTATTGGTCCTCCCTTACCTCTACTTCCTTCCTAATTGATTGAAGATGTTTTTTTAAATGAAATGAAAATCTAAAAGCATCTAATTTTTAGTGAGACGTGCCCCTTGAATCCTTGTGCGCCTTGCCAATGTAGCCTCGCATAGGATAAAGAAGGCCCCAAGCCTTTGCGCCTTGTGCCTTAGGCACACCTTTTCAAACGCTGGGTTGGAGTGAATATTAATTGGTTGAAGTTGATTTAGAATTCATATCGACATTATTTGTTAATTTGTTATTAGTTTACTATCTTGTTCAATGCATGATAGTTTTGTATAAATAAAAGATTATATAAGATCTTCTAAATTTAGGAAGTAATCTAATAGCTATATTGTTGATACTTGTACACTTTTTCTATATTTATAGCAGACAAATATTAACATAAAGTTATATAATATATGTAAAAACATTTAATTTTGTATTTTTTTTATGATATTTGTTCAATGCAACTATAAATTTTACTCTTTGTTTTTGAAAATATCAAATATAAGTTTATGGCAGACAAATATTTTTGTATTTAAGTAGATTATGATGATAATATTAGATTACATTGATTTTTTAAGTAAAATTATTTGCAAATATTTAATATATTCTGATGGTAAAATTACTTACTATATTTTTGATAATATTGAATATAATTTTATAAATTTTATGCATGTAAAAAGTTTACATTCAATATGACAGCATATTATGATGATAAAATTAGATTGCAACGATATTTTAATAAAGCTTATTTACAAATATTTTATTTATTTTGATTGTAAAATTGCTACTATATTTTGAGAACACTAAGTAGGTAACAAGACTTATTTAGGGAAACAATATACAATTAATAAAAAAGTAAAATTCAATGACTAAATTTATTATGTTGATTTTTTATATCTATTTTTATTAGTTAGGAAAATTCATTGAGGAAACTAAACTTATAAATTTGAATTTTGTATAATAGCAAGAGATACTAATTGATAGGGGTAGTGGTATTTCAAAATGCAAAATAATAGCTATGGATAGATATAGTAGTGGTTTTAGCTTGGATATAGGTTACTTTTAACTTGGGTACACATATTATTAAATAATACATTTGAAGAAATAAAATTTCAAGATAATTAATCTTCCTTCACATAAATATGCTTTGAAATCTTGATTAATAATTAATAAGAGAGAAAGTAGAGGGTATAGTAGGAAATTTAGCATTTAATTCATCATTTTTCGTAATATGATTCTTATTTAGGCATAAGTTTTGAACAAAAAAGTAACCTATATTGGGAAACAGAGGGACTATTAATTTATTGGGGGAGAATGTAGTGAATATTCGTTCACTATTAGAACATAAAAAATGCTTGTAACATTTTAATATTAGTGGCATTATTTTTTTGATCAACAAAATAATAATAAAAATAATAGTTGCACTTGTGTGAAAAAATGTTGAATTTTTGGTTAAGAAGAAAGTTATTTTGAAAAAATTAATATGTAAATTCTTCTTTTACCCTTACTTTGTTTTTCTTTTATTATCTAATCCTTAGTTGCTTTGTTGTTTCCAATGAAGAGTATAATTATAATATTCATGCAAATTTTATTATTATTTTAAAAAAAATTGTGCGAATTTTTTTTTTGTTGAAATGGAGGGAGTATTTAGGTAAACAATAAGCTATGAGTTTTGCAGTATTTTATCTTGTTATGACGTTAATTTTTTTAAGCTTTGCTAAATCTATACAATTGGATCAAATTGTTTGTAACTAGAAAAGGACATACCTTTCATTTCTACAAGGTTGGTAACTTATATGGGCCAATTAAGGTGTTGTCATGACTGATTTTATAAGATATTAAAACAATAATATGTTTAGAATATTTTAAGGTTAAATATGAAATTATACATAAAGCATATTGTCATCAAAATAAAATATTGGAATTCTGTTAACTTTCATGCTTAACCTTATGTTAGTTTATAGTATTTATTATCGTATATTATTTTTCCTTTAATTTAATTATTACATAAAAGTAATGAATATTATTTATATAGTTAATTAATATAAATGATTTATACTTTTCCTAGTGTTCGATAAATTTCTTATATATTAAATTGTTTTATTTATTTATTGATGTAGTGAAACTAGAATATGATTAAGGAGCCTAAATGTGGAACGCTTACTACATTAGATTAAATTTTTACTACCTATTCTCCATAGCTTATTTTTTTTTTGATATGACATATGAATTTAAATTTTCAATGAGTTATTATGATTATTGCCATAATTAATATTTTTCTTCTTATTATTAATATCATAATAATACTTATCATTGAAACTTTGTTTATCTAATTTTGACTTGATTTGATGATAACTGCAAAATACAAGAACAGCCCTTATGGTATGCGTTGAGAGCATCATATGTTTGTACAAAGAATTATGTTAACGAAAATAGCCTATTAACATTTTGGTTGAAACTTATTTTAAAATAAAATGTTGTCTTTGTGAATTAACAATCAGATTATATTAGGTTTGCCTTTGGTTCGGATATGTGTTAGGGTTTATGGGTAGTATCGGTATATGTTATTTTTGGTTCAGGTTAGTGATAGACCAATCATCAAATTCACCTATGTTAGAAAAAGAAGGAAGGCTAAACCAGGGAGGGTCGGGGCTAAATAATGAGGGAGGGGCATATTTTTCTCTGTTTTTATCTCTGCCCTTTTTAGTCTTTTATGAGCCTGTTATGTGGTTATGCCAGGTGTCGTGTCATTATAGTATTTTCGGTTGCAGGAGCGAGAGTTGGGCAGAGGGAGGAGACAGAGAGGATATATATATAGAGGGGATAGGAAGGTCTCGAGGGGAGGAGGGAAAAAACTTTGTAAGGGAGGAGTCAGGACCTCGAATTCCTGACATTTTGGCTCTTGTTAATCAAACTATTTCCTTAATCTGCCTGCGATTGTATTCCTTTGCAATATACTGAACTGGGTGCGTTTAAGAAAATATTATAATTGAGAAAAATACAGGAAGTCCTATCAGTTAGTTTTGATATGGGTCGTTATTGGATCTAAGTAATGGGTTGGTTTTTTATCCATTTGGGTTGTTTCGGGTTTCAAATCTTATAAAATTACCCATAATTCCCAACAAAATACACTTCTTTCGGAGTGTAAATGCATATCTTACAATACATAAATACATATATTACAGAAATATATATAAATACACATCTTAGAATATCAGTATACATCGTATAAAATATAAATACACATCTTAGAATATCAATATACACCGTATAAAATATATATACACATTTATCCTGAAAAGAATGCATATCTTTTATAATAATAATTCATATATTTTATAATAAGAATACACTTTTTAAATATGTGGATTCTTGTAAAGAAATAATATACATTTTTATAAAATAGATTATAAAAAAAGTTATATGAATAAGGAAACAATTAGGTGAGGCTATTTCCCCCCTTTTTCTTCCAGTTCCTTTTATATAAAATAGATTATCAATTACACATCATGTTTCTCCCTGTTAAATGTGCATAAGACAAAACAGCACCGTATGCAATGCACCTTGCTAGGTGCATATGGTTTACCGTGCATGAATTGATTATACATACAGACTAAGGAACATTTTCTTTTGGAAAAATTGATCTTAGCCCCATGTAAGTAAGACCCATTGCAAAGTACCTGACACTATATGTTATTAATTGTGCAAATGAATGTGCTACTCTATCATGTTAGTTGTATAAAAAACAGGAAGTACTTAGTGAATGATGACCAATTATTCGCAATTATGCTAGTTTCAAGAACTACTTTATTCAAATTAATGTCCTATATTATGTTGTTGATTGTTTCAGCCATCAAAGTGTGAGCTACGACCTAGTGTGAAAAATGTTTGTTGACTGATAAGCCCTTGATCAGGTTTATATATGTGAGAAGGGGTAAGAATTGAATGGCTGGGTAAGGGTACATGCGTAGCCAATTCTGCAGGGAGTATTTTAGTTAATTAGTAGTGGTGAGTTAATATTATTATTATTAGCTACTTTTTTTTGTTAATTTTGAATAAATAGTCTGTGAGGGAGAGTTTGTTATTACAGGAGGTGAGTCACACCAAAGTCTGTTATGCTGAGTCATCTGCCAGGGGGTTGTTACTTGCGCATATAAGAGAAGAGGGGAAAGGATAGAGGAGAGGAATTAAGTGGGAAAATCAGTGCGGAGGTCCCAGGTCCTCGAAACCTGATTGTATCCAGTTTTACTCCGTTTCTCAATCAAACACCACTTAATTAATCATCTTATTTGCTATGAATTTTCTATAAAGTTTACTTAAGCAGCTTGGTACCTATCAATTGGTATCAAAGCATCGACCTTGGTTAGCCGTGGCAGATTTCTCTATGAAACATAGCATTGAAACGGCTGATTGCATACTTAAGATGCTCAAACGCATGAATCAACAGCTGGATCAAGTTTTGATATCAAGCTGCATTGAACCACCACCAAGGAAGGAAGCAGATGAGCCCTTAACTGAGGAGAATAATGATGACAAATGGGGCTGTGTTCCTCATGATCCACCAGACAAGCACAGTAAAGGACTTTGTTGAGAATTTTGAACTGTTAGCAGCTCCATTGCAGGGGCGTCTCCCTGAGGAGGTTCTGGGGAAAATTTTCTTCAACGGGTTGAAGCCAACGATCCTCGTGGAGGTGAGAATGATGAAGCCTAGTGGGCCATCAGAGATTATGGGTGTGGCCCAAAGGATTGACTATAAAAACCAGGTGATCCAAGCAGGGTGAACTGGTTCAGGTGGATCCAGATCCAAAACAGGCAATACTGGTCAGAATTCACTCAGCCCAGAAGGGAGTTATTCTGGGGCGACAACAGCCGTAGCCCTGAACACTTATTTCGCTTCAACAGTGAGGCAAGACCGCAAGGCACACCACTGGCCACCACAAATAGCCACGCTGGTGAGATGACAAATAGTTGGCGATCAACTAGGTATAAGAAACTGATTGACGTTGAACAACAGAGACACCGGAGAAGGCAGTGAAGGTTAAAATCATGTTGGCGGCCAGCAGATGCCATGGTCCCAGGAGAAAAAAACTATCACACGTTGAATTACAATTATGTTGAAGATTTTTGGCCAGCTCATGAATGGAAGAGCCAACTGCTGGGTGTGTTGCTGGTTCATGGGACTCGATCACCAGAGGAGACTGTACTGGAAGTCATCTACTGTGTCGGACTAAAGCAAGTTGTATGGGCTGAAGTAAGCAGAAGTGGCCCAATGGGATAACCAGCAAACTTGATCAAGTGAATTAGGCTGTTGGAGTTAATCTGTTGTCATTTTCCTTGCTCCCTGATATTGGGAAGCTGCTGAGCCATTTTTGGTCCAGACTCAGAGAGTTTAATGTATTTTTTATCATCATGCTGCGTCTCTCTTCATTTTCTTGAACCTCTGGATGTTGAATGGGGGACATATTGTATTTTATATGTAGCCGTTGGAAGGAAACGACTGCCGGACATGCATGATTTATACTTGAAGTGTGTCTCTATGATTATGTCTTTTGCAAGTGATGTGTTTGATAAAATGTCTGAAAAAGTTGTGGTTCCATGGATTTTCATTGTTACGGGTCTGATGGATATTCATGTGGTAAGGAAGGCCTGTTATTGCTTGTAAAAAGGTATGCTAAGAAAGTGGATCTTGCTTGTGGGGTATTGGTACCCATAAGGTTTCTGGATTTTTGGGTTAAAGGAGTGGCAACCAAAACATCAAGATGGGTCTTCCACCACCCAAACATCCTGATAAATGGCCAACAAGGTAGATGAAAAGGCTCTGGACAGCAGCAGTGAAAAAATGGAGAGGGAAAGGGATGGTCCAGGAAAAAGCAGGACTAAGAAGCAACTTGAGATCTATGATGAGACTATTGTGGAATTAAGGATTGTTGTTGGTGCACAGGAGATGAAAATTCAGCAGGAAGGATATTTGGTAACTGTTGTGATGCATACAGAGTACACTCCTCCTGCTTGGTTGAATTTTGGTTTATGTTGGTTAGTTGGGATCATTGCGGTGTACCCTTCTATCTGGGTCACTCAATGCTACACTGAATACAAGCATGGGCTGTACAGTGTACACACTAGCTCTGGCTAGCTTCTATGGAAAATAATTGGTTACATTATACAGGGACACGGAGGTTCTTGGGGATGTTGCAGTCAAGCACGAGCATTTTCTTTCAGATGATATTGGGGCTTCCACACATGGTAGGGTTTGTATTGCAGATACACAGATAATGGCTCTGGCTGCAGTCATCTTGCTTGCTTACTATTGACATTCACCACATATGAGAGGACAGCCTCAAGAAATCTCATATTCATTGTTAAGAGTTATTTCCTCGTCCTCACCTCGAGGACTAGGTGAAACTCTAACTGGCTGGTATAGATAAGCCCTTTATCAGGTTTATATGTGAGAAGGGGTAAGAATTGAATGGCTGGGTAAGAGTATATGTGTAGTCATTGCTGCAGGGAGTAATTCAGTTAATTAGTAGCAGTTAGTTAATTTTATTATGATTAGCTACTGTTTTGTTAATTTTGAATAAATAGTCTGTTAGGGAGAGTCTGTTATTACATTGGGCAAGTCATATGCCTGGGGATTGTTACCTGCGTATATAAGTGAAGAGGGGAAAGGAGACGGGGGAAAGGAATTAAGTGGGAAAATCAGTGCGGAGGTCCCAGGTCCTCGAAACCTGGTTGTATTCAGTTTTACTCTGTTTTTCAATCAAACACCACTTAAGTAATCATCTTAATTGCAAATAATTTTCTAAAAATTTTACTTACGCAGCTTGGTACCCCTGTCAGACTGTCGAGGTGAAGGCCAGATACTATATCATTTATGATAATGTACCACATACTGTCCTAATAATTATATTCAAAGTATAAGTTAAAGATATGAAGTTGGATATTATATAGTATTTGGGGGGGGGGGTGGAGGTGGAGGTTGATATACTGAGGTTTCAGTAATTAGTTGAATCAAAGTTGTATTAAGATCAATTCTTTATATTCTTTTTTTGCAGTCTAATATGAGTTTCTTTGTGGATACTACTCTACAAAACTTATGTATGGTTGCTCTGTTGTCCTTTTCTCTTCTAAACTCAAAGTCTTTCGTTTTCAGGCACAAGTCTAGCTGCCAAATTTTTGAGGGAAAATGGGATCACGCTGTTTAAGGTCCGTGAGGAAATTGTTAACTTGCTTGGAAAGTCAGACATGTATTTTTTCAGCCCTGAGCACCCCCCATTGACCGAACCTGCACAAAAGGCCATTGATTGGGCTGTCGAGCATAAATTAAAATCAGGTGATTGGTATTGTCATAGGGCTTTTGAATATTATGCTTTTCTTCGACATCCTTACATTCCAACCTATGCTATTTCGTACTATGTGCATTTTAGGAAAATTTTTGCAGTTACTTCTATTTCTGTTCTCTCTTCCAGCAGTTGATTTCGTGCTTCAGGTGCTCTTTTATTCAACTTAATCCACTTTGTGGGTAGTCGTGGGTTCTGTGCTTTTTGTTAATTCTTTTCATATTTTAGCAGGCATTTATATTTTCTTTATTTACTTTGATTTATTTTTTTATTACTTGGAAGCCAGTAGTACAACATGCTTGTATGGCAAAGATCTCATTGGCTACAAAATCTGTGTTGGCAGAAATATCTAGGTTTTTCACTTGATACATGGTGGTGTTTATATATGTATATTTTTTGCCCATCACAAAATCTATCAACTTTCATCAAAAAGGCTATTATATTCTTCCTTTTCCTTCAAACGGAAAATGTGGATTTGGTTTCTTAGCAGTGTACAAATTGTGAAGCTAAAAATTCTGGAGGCATCTAGTTTGATGTTACTCATGAAAAAAGAGGGAAAGGGGGAAACTGGAGTAAATTTGAGATAAGTCCTGTCTGTACCTCTGGACATTCTCCATTGAGGAATCATGCTGCCACTATCTGTCTTCCACAGAAATCTAATGCTCTTTCTTTTGGCACTGCTGTTACGAGATCTTTCTTCTTGGAGCCTTCCATACTGCTGTTACAAGATCTTTCTACTTTGAGCCTTCTATACATGTCCTACTTGGATCCTTTCAAACTTCTTCCTTTTTCAGTGCATCATTGCTTTGCATCAATGGTCAGAGGTGCAAACTGTTAAATGGAAGTATCAGTTTGGTTATTTGATGCACCACTTCACCCTGACCCCAACACTCCCTGCCCAGTTCTGTCACAAAAGAAAAAAGGATAAAAATATGTGCTGTAAATGACTTCAAGCCTTTATACCAAAAGTGGTATCTAACTTGTTGGCAAAAGCATGATTTATTGCAAGCTGTCTACAGACTTGACTAATATGTATCTAATGCAGTTTTGGGACTAAGTTTTGTAAACCATTTGGATTGGTTTTTGATTTATGAATGAATTTGAGGATTTTATTCAAATTTCAAGATCCAATTCCACTATTAGCTTTTCTCTCATATTTAACTAGTCACACAATAACAACCCTAGAATAGATCTTTTAAACCCTTGGGAATAGAATAATGGGAAATTTGAGAGTGAATGGTTAACAGATAATGGGACTTAGCTAAGCAAGGTACCACCATCTGATGCTGTATTACTGGAGAAGGAGAAGCATATGATGTTTGTGGTATGTTCAGATGACGGTGGCGTATGATTGGCTGTGGAGGTGTTTATTGGGTAGCTTTTGATGATTTTGTCCGGAGGAAAACTTAAGAGAGCTTTTAACTCTGGGAAAAGAAGGGATATTTCTGGAAAGTACTTACCGCTTTCCCAAAATCTAGAAAACATGTTCAAATTGTCTAATTTTCAGCAAATATCAGTTTCCTTGTTTTCTTCCACTTGTTAAGAAAACTGAGCAACTCAAGATATTGGTTTCCATGTTCGTTTCACAAATGGAGACCACAGGAATCTGCCTAGTCAAAAGATAAACCCTCCCATACTGCCACTGCTTCATTCTGCCCATTTCTCCTTCCATCCTCATGCACCATCTCTTTATCCTTCCACCTTTTGTGCCTAAGCTTGCTGATGCTGGAATTGATACTGTTGGTGTTGATCAGCACATCTGGTCTCATTGGTTATGCTGAAGTTGGCAATTCTGCTCGTGTTGGCCGTGCTTCTGTTGGTGTTTGTCACTGCTAGCATTTCCGTGTTGTTGGATTATTCTTTTTTAATGTCCTCTTGCTTTTGTTCGACTAACCATGATTTGTTTGCCAGATGTTGATTGAGTTTACTTAAAAATTCCTCAGCCAAACTCACAAGGGTGTGTATTCTCCTCCTTTTCTTGTTGTCTCATTTGTTTTGGTTCTTTCTCTAATTTCAGTCATCTTTTTATGGCTTTGTGCACTGCTTCCTGGATTCATTAGCAAAAAGAAATATTATGAGATGCTTGCAGATAAAAATTGATGGTGTTAGTGCTTTTCATTGTTAGTGGACAATAACAGTGATGGTGGTTGTTGAGGTGGAGTTTAATGGCGTAATTGTAGAGGTGCTGGTGTAAAGAATTGATGGAATAAAGGGTAATATATGAGGGAGCACAGTTGTGGCAGAGCAAAATTTAATATGTAACTAAAATTTGCAATGTTAATAACTTTTTTAGACTATGCGACAAAAAATGAAACGAAAACAAATAAAAAATAAGTGTAGAAGTGGATATTGTTTTTCATCTAGAATATGTCTAGATTGCCTTGATGTTCATTCAAAGCTCACGTATTTAAGTGCACAATTTTGAGTTTAGTTTTCTTTGGTTTCTTGGATTGATTCCAGAGATTTTTGGGTGTGTTGGCTCTAGTCTTAAGTTATTTAGTAGAGAGGATGAATTATTATGGTGGTATACAATTGTAATGATTCTAAATCTCGTCATGGGATGGTAGGGGATTTGGAAGGAATGGAAGGGTTTTTGGTGAGGGAGGCTGCCTCAAGGTTTTGGGAGAGAGAGACAGCGAGGCACGACACTTGGAGAGAGAGCTATTGGTAGTAGAGAATTGAATCTTTCATCCCCCAGCTTGAATTTATTCATGAGTAAGATGTTCCATTTGTGGAGATTTTAGAACCCTAAGGAGCCTAAGAGATTGGCAATATCTAACTAGATAATAGTAGTAAATACCATATCTAGATATCTTGATCCCTAAAAGATGTTTTTTGAGTAAATAGTTACCAAAATAACTATGTTTTTACTAGACGTTATTGGTAACTATCTTTATCTAAATTGATAATAAAACTAGCTAGATAATAACTACAGTTGTCTAGCTCCCTAAAGGGTAAAAAGTTCTATAAGGACAATCCTGTAGATAACACAAAATCTTCGATACTTGGGTGTAATAATCACTGCCATAAAAGAGAATTATTCTTCTAATGATAATACCTGACTACCATTGCTCATCTTCAGTAACTAATACTAATTACATAAATTAATAATTCATACTAGTAGCTCATGACTAAGCCCATAGAAGGGTTTGTAACATTGCTTGTCTCCTCAAATGTGAGCTTGTCTTCAAGCTCGTAAGTTGGGTAGGAGTGACATCAACACGAAACTAAACTCTATGCAGGCTTTGGTTTCCCGACACTATATTCATCTTAAAGATATGTCAGAAGGACTTGAGCCACTTCTTTGTAAGCTGTTAGGTGAGGTTGTGGGCTTGGTGCAGTGGTAATATTGGGAGTAATGAGTCTAAGGGGGGACGTGACCCAAGGGACCAATTGTTGTTGTGCCTAAGCGATTCTAATGCCAGGCCTATCAAAATCTAACTGCCATCTCTATCGATAAGTAGAAGCCCTAAAATACTTTTTGGCTTGAGATCCCTCATAATGGCTATAAGGGACCCTTTTTTGGGATGTTGTAGCTGGCTTGATGGTGATGAGGTGCCTTGACTAATCAATTATGTTAAAGCTGGGGTCTCATGGGATTGCTAATGGCTGGTGGATAATGAGCTAATTTTGGGAGGGTACAACAGTAGCCGACAGTAGGTGCACAACCATGTGTATTCTCTATAGTGATTGGTGACAACCATCAAGGTCTTCATGGGGTGGTTGATGGAGCGGTTGTTGGAGGTCTGACACCAACCCAATAAGAGTGGTGTATTGCTATGAGTTTTTAAGAGCTTCGATGATTGGTGGTTGAAGTGTTGGTTGGTTGATGATATGTTATGGCTTTGTTTGGCCTGCTACGGTGGGTGGTGTTATGGTGGGAGGAGAGTGGTATAACAGGTGGTGGAGGGGTGAATTGGTAGGGGTGTATTTGGTGTGGGTGAGGTTGTCGAAGGTTTGGTTGTCGAAGGTTTGGTTGAGGGTGAATGTGCAATGACAAGTAGGGATAAAGCTAGGACCCACCATGGTTTTAGGTCTCCTATAAGAAATTTTGTATTCAATCCTAGATCAAACTATGTATTTTTGTTTTGCTCAATACTTATGACTTGGTCATTAAACTTGCCGTTTTAATTTTATTTTAATCAAACCTTGACTACTTCCTCCTCTCTATTCAGTCTGTGACATCAAATGTGGTGTGCCTAACAACCTAATCCTCCTATTTCATTCCTCATTGTTGCTTCCCTCGCCTGTCATTGGATTTTGCATTTGCCATTGCCTAGTCTATCATCTATCATTGCTTCTTGCGTCACCTCTTGCCATCATTGTATTCTTCGATGGCCATTGCCCCTGTGTTTGTTGCTTTCTCTTTCTCGTGTCACTACTATTTCAGCTCCCCTATTTAAGCTCAATTGAAGATGTAAGTACAAAATAGAGTTGATCATTTCTTACTACTAATTAATCATACTAATATTGTTCTTTCTTTTACTACCTTTTCATTTCCTCTTCTTCAAATGAAGGTGTCTTTCCCCCTTCCCCTCTCTCTCCTTTCTTTTCCTTCCATCTTCTTCCTCACTAATGACTAAAGTAAAGGGAGAATAAGTCTCACATCCTTCATCTTCTTAGAAGATTCAATGTCGATCGGTGTTTATATACATCTTTATTTAATTAGTGAAATATGTTGTGGAGAATAGATAACTTATATTATTTTTTCGTTATTCTGTTTATAGTACATATATCCTCTTATATACCGGATTATCTTCCCTAAAGATAGGGATTAATATTACAGGAAGATAGGAATAAATATTACAGGATTATATTCCCTCCTGAAGATATCTCCTAAAATTAAGAAACTATCTCGACAATAATATGCAACAAAATCAATCCCTAAAAATTATGGATTCACACTGTGAAGTTAATCCTAGATTTAAACTTGATTCATGAAAATCAGGGATTGACAGAATAAAATTAATTCCACCCACATCTTAACAGATTGGCATCAGAGTAATTCCATATTGTAACAATTTTTATGATTTATTTGCTGATAAATTGTTAATTAGTATTTAGTATTTAGGAATTATTAATTTTTTGGGTGGTTTAGTGTAATTTATTGCTGCTGTTTATCTCGACTTTAAGTTCCTTCTGGATTTTGAATTGATTTCTAAAGTCAATTTTAGTCACAATTTATGTTTTAGTTCAATGGATTGTTATATAGATGTTGTCTTTGGAATGTTATATGGTGACAGGGACACCATAGGCATCAAAACCTGACTTTGTCATTAGCTGCAGAGGTGCACCAAACACAGTGGTGAGTGGGGTGTGTGTTTATGGGCTGGCTATTAGGGATGGTGGTGTTTGGGTGCGATGCAGTGTCGGAGAGTTGTATGAATGGTTCGGATGATGAATTTGGGCTTGTTGATAGTGGTGTGCTAGGTTTGGTGGGGGTGAGGGGTGGCATGGTAATGTGGCTTTGGTTGGGTGATGATGGATGATGACCATGGAGATAGGTCTTGCTAATGCTCCTTAATTGGTGCTACTCTTGTAGCCAAATTTGAGGGTCCCTACTAAATTCGATGAGCGAGGAATATAGTAGAGTGTCCCATGACCTTGGCTAACACTTGTTATGGAATTTTAGAGAATATGGAAACTGTTGATGGGATTTTGTGGTGATAGTATTTCCTTCAAAATTAGTCAAGTAATTGGATGGCTAAGGGTTAGAGGACGAGCTAGAAATGGGCTCCTTCCTCGTACCTATGGTGGAGAAAGTTAACAACCAACATGGAAGGAGAAAAGGAGGGTTGTCAACCACCAAGGAGGGCGGCAACAGTTGGAGACAACAAATAGGGGCAGAGGTTGCGCACAAGAGAGGGGGGAGAAGGGAGAAGAAAGAGGGGAGGGCCCACGGATTCCCCCCCCCCCCTTCCAATTCTCAAAAATTGATTTATTGTTGAGGCAGAGCCTCTTATTTATAGAGAAGCATAGCTATACAACCAAATTATTTTCTCTTTATAAAAGCCCATACACCGGGCGGAAGGGAGTCACTCAATTAAAGATGACTAACAAAACACTGCAAATACATCACCACACAATTTACTGCATTGAAGATGGTATGCTGAGGACATGGCCAATCTCTTGCCGCTCACTTGGAAGAATTCCTTCCAAAAGTTGCTAGTGAAAGCATGATTTTGATCACTAATAATAAATTTTGGTGCATTGTAAAGCTTTACTACATGAGAAAAGGATACTTGGGCCACAGAAGCAGTAGTATATGGATGGCTCAGAGGGATGAATTGAGCTGAATAACCAGTCAACCACAACAAGCAACACACTCTTGCCTTGTGACTTTGGAAGACCATCAATATAGTATATAAAAATACTGACCCATATTTGGGTGGGGGGTAGACGGGCTGCAGATGGCCAACCATATGGACATTCTCTGCTTTGTGTTGCTGACAAATAATGCGGCCTCATGTATGTTCTCGCTGGTAATATTCGGCCTGAACAAAGTGTAGTGTTATCTAAATCCCTTAAGGGCTGTCGTGGTGGCTACAGTTGTCCAAGTATGCAGAGAAGAGGGCATCCAACAGTGTCTTTTCAAGCATGTGCGGATCATTATCCCTCCCTTCAATGGGCAGATTCTGTATCTGGCCATGCTCTGGCATATGGTCGTGCCACACCACTTGTCTTAACTGGTGGCGGTGGCTACAATTGCCTAAGTATGCGGGGAAAAGGGCATCCAATATTGTCTTTTCAAGCCTGTGCCGATCATTATCCCTCCCTTCAATAGGCGGACTCTGTATCTGGCCATGCTCTGGCATATGGTCTGGCCATGCACTTGTCATCCATCAATCTGGACGGTCATGGTTGAGGTAGAAAATTTCTAGGGGTACTCAGCCATTTCACCCTTAGCATCACATCAAATCTGTTGAGGGGAATGGCTTAGAATTCCACAGTTAATGTGTGGTCATCTACTTGTACCGGAACTAATCCACTGGTTGCGAGCTGATAGCTACAAACATCATGGATGCATGGGGATGACAGATCTCTGCCATTTTGTGTCCCGGGAACATCCTGGGCAGGGCCTTTTGTGGAGCTGAAATTTGGTGTTTTGGATATTTTATCATCGGATATCCAAACTTTTGGACATTTATTTATGATCCAATATTTTGGATATTTGAAGTTTCAGATCGGATCATAAATATGTCCAATACTAACCGGTAACAATTTCAAGTGTAATAAAAGGCATTGGATCACAAATATATCTGATCCTATTTGATCCTTTGGATAATATCTGATCCAATCTGCTAAGTAATATCTGATTTGAACTTGTATTAAACCTGTACCATATAAGATCCAATCGAAGAATCCGATCTGATCCTTCAAATTACATTACATCTCTTATAATTTGTTCTATAATATTTCATAAATTTATTCAACTACAAGCAAATTGAAATTACAAAAATATCAAGAATCAACATCCATAAGCTTAAGTGGTCCTGCATGCTTGCATGTCCCTGCTATAAGCCTGTTGTGAACCTGCGAATCTAACAACAATAGTGCCTGCCTTAGTATAAAATCAGTTACCCTCAGTTGTCTTGGAAAGAAGGAACAATAATCAAGTTCATCAAGAGTAAGAACCAGAAATAGCCATCGATCTTCACAGACCAAGAAATTTTTACATTAAACGAAATATGTCAAAGAAGATACAACAAAGCTGGACGTTGTGGGCTGGCTAAGGCAAAATGGAAAAACCATGGAAGCATGTGTGTCAAAAAGGCAATTGTCTAATATCACTTCCTACACTATCAGAGAGCTAATTACATGTTGAGGAAGTTCATGATTCTTCACCTAAAATAAATTGCAATCAGATTTAATCAATTTCTCCTGCATATATTATACTCCAGCTAGTATTATTCTCCATTACATAGCAACCAAAGAGCAGCTTCTAAGTAAAAATGGAAACCTAACATTAGCCAAACAGCAACCTCAATTAACCATCCATATGACTACAAATTGCAACAAGTCATTGCAAACAGCCGCAAACAAACTAATCATTGCAAATTATCCCAATTTTTTTCCAAATTGCAAATCTATCACTTGAAATCAGATCAATGAATTAATATGCGCAAACATCCTAAACAGCTGCTAAATTTGACTTTGAAGATCATATCAGCAAATTATGCAGATCAACAATTAATTACCTGCTGGGATCTCATGCAAAATTTTAAAAAGATGTTTAAATAGTTAATTGAGTTATTTTAAGATTCTTTAACTTTTCTTCCAACAATAATGACTCCTGTGACTTCCGAAGCCAATCTTGTGCACAAATCAAAGCCTCTGCCATCCTTCTTATTAAAGAGCTATGAAAAAAAATCAGCATGTGGCCTCTGGTACTAAAAGTTGATTTTGATGCAACAGTATAAATGGGCATAGCTAAGATATCCTTGGCTATTGCACTCGTGACATGATACCTTGATTCATTCTTCGTCCACCAACTTTAACACATCTTTAGGACTAAAAGGTCTCTTTACTTCCTTACTCGTTCCTTCATTGATCTCCTCCAAATTCTTGTCCAAGTGGCTTTTAATTCAGATTTTTCCTTAATGTTTTGGCTTTGACTCATTATCATGAACATCTTAGCCATCCATCTTCTTGCTTCATTCACATCTAAATTAGATGATAGTGAAGCCTTAGAACTACTAATAGAGGAACCCTTGATTTACTAACTAAAGCTTGTGATTGACAAGAGGCATTGAATGCATGCAAAGCAAGTAATAAAACTGTGATCATAATTGCAGTACTAGGATGTTGCAAACGATATTTTATGTCGCCGTTGATGCGGTGTGATTTTAAATGTTTTTTCACTACAAATAGGAATAAATATTGGTAAATATGGCAAATATAGGTATATATTGACCGATAATTGATATATCGCCGACAAACATGTGAAATTCTAAAACCATCGCATATCGGTTAACCCAAAATCCGATAAATGTTAGCCAACATTGCGTATCGGAACCAATATTTAATTGTATGATACAAAGGCCTCAAAACACTTTACATCCACTTTGATAGTTTCCATATTCATCGAAGTCATAAAAATCTTCATTCACATCACCCAAATCACCAAAATATTTATTAATTGCCCAGTCCACTTAGACTAATTTACCACTGGAATCAAGAACTACAACAACAATCATCAACAAATTCATACTTAGTGAAATTGGTTTTCATCCTATATGCCATTGCTTTCTCATTTTCATCATCACTTTTATTGATACAATAATTAATCAATGTACTAATAAGAACTACTTACAAATAACCGTTTCCAGTGACATTAAATAGAACTGAAATTATCGAATTAGCTTCATAGAATTTTTTCAATAAAGGCAACAAACAACAAATAGATTCCCAATCCTCATCTTGAGGTCAACCCTTAGTCTTATTAAGCTCATCAACATACTTTTCATCATCCGTTAATAAGTTAAAAGCCTTTCTAAACATTATAGCAGAATCAAACATCATGTAAGTAGAGTTCTACTGAATGTTTGAATCTCAATATGAAGACAAACTAATTTATTGGAATTTAATTTGACTTGTTCAACATAGATCTTAAACTTTGCCAAATGATCAGGAGATTATCATACATTTTTCATAGCTAATTCCACAACTAATTCCAAATATGGGCAACACACCTCATATGCAAACAAACCTCATTCAAAAGTAGTTGACCACCCTAAATGCCAATTATTTTCTTCAAGTATTTGATGCGCAAGTCATTAGAACTAGCATTATCAATGTTTATAGTCTAAATTTTGTCAATTCTCCAATCAAGAATATACTTTTCAACAACTTTACCGAGAATTTCTTTAGAATGACCAACCGCTTACAATTTTTTTTTTTTTTTTGTGAAAATGCCAATTTTGCTCAATATAATGGCCAATCAAGCATATATAGCTAAGATTTTGGCATGGAGTCCATAAATTAGTAGTGAGACTGACCCGACAACCAAATCTTGAAAAATATTGCTTCAGCTTTTTATTTCTCTTCCACAAATATTTTATAACAAACACTAGTCATTGCCATACTTAAAAGTATAATGAAATCAGGCTGAATAACTTGTACATCAACAAACCTAAAAAGAAGCTCATCCACAATCATCATTCTCTTCCACATGGTTATCATTTTCTTCGATCTAGTGTTGGGATTATTTGATCCATCACCCGCGTTTCTTGCCTCGTTTGAACAAAGAAGAGCCACTAATCTTATATTTTTCTCATTAGATGGATATTCTTTGAAACCCTTAAAATGATTTATCATAACACTAGTTCTTTTCTTGGAATCAACAACACAATCTTTTCCACAATAATTATATGTTGATCTCAAAGCATTAATAGTCATCTTTGTAAATTGTTTCCGCATCCAAGATTTTTTCCACTTACCTTGAGATGCCTAATGTTTCAGCTTCTCTTGAAGTTGGAGAAGGAGCATCTCCATTGTCTTCCTCGTTAATGGTTGGCAAGTCATCACCATTCCACAAATGGAGATTCAAAACTCTCCACCTCATCAACAACCACATCCATCTCATTATTGTTGGCCATAATTGATTAGAGCTAAAAATTAGAATAAAAGAAAGACAAATATTAACATTTCTTCACCAAAGACAACCACCACATTCTAGACTGTCAATCAAGTCGATACTTAATGGTTGAGAGTCTAAGAAATCAAAACTCATTCTAGTCTTCATAGCAACTGAAACTCAATCAACTCAATATTTGATACATCTGGCTTGTAACCAAAACTAAATCAAATTATAATGATAAGCTTTTATAAATAGTGACATCCAATAACTAATCTTAGTAAATAAGGGCAAGGTATTCATCTTGTTCTCAAGAGCAAAATAAAGATAAAATATCCTCCAATTCATAATAGCAAAATCTAACTCAATATAAAGTAAGCTTGCTAAAACTACATCAAATCCAACTAAAGAACGAAAGAGATGAACTTACAAATTCAATTGCTTAGCCAACTCACTAATTGAAGACTCAAGCTCAAGCAACTTACATGCCCTAAAATAGTAAACTAATTAAAATTTATAAAACTAAATTTATTATAGAACAATTCAATTGAGAGAAAATATAAAAAATCTTGAGATAGGAGAATATAGTGTCTTACCGAACCAAAATCAAGAGGGAAACTGTGAGATTGAAGCTCCTATGAGTTTGAAAATGAAGAACACAACGTGAGATAGAGTTTAGGGAGAGAGGAGGTCTAAAATGGAAGGAGGCAATGGTAAGCTGATGAGATTGAAGTGCGAGGGAGATGAAAGTAGTGTTTGGCATTCATTTTTGAGGGTTGAATCTTTAAAGTTCACATTGAGCTACTACTACAAGCTACGTGGTGCTACTGATAAGGAATTAGATTATTAAGATTAGAAACATGTGAGGACGGGAAGTGAATCCTATGAGAACAGAAAATAAAAACAAATAGTGCCCTTCTTGGCAAATGTAAAGAATGGGCTGAATAGATAAGCTTAATTTTGCCCAAATATATATCTACTAAATTATTAAACTTTAATATATATATATATATCTATATATATGAATATATATACGTCCAAAATTATTTATATATAATTATATATAAAAATTATAAAAAAATAAAAATCAAAATAAAAATTTATATTGGATACCCAATTTGTTTGATTTTTTATTGACCACATCAGTTATTTGATCCAGGAAAAAATCAAATCAATTTTACTTTTTAGATCATATTGCTTTAGATATCGGATCAGATTGTCAAATATCGGATCATACAGGGATGGGAACAAGGTTGGAGACTCCTAAATTAGGTGGAAACGCCATTGCATCTTGTCGTCAACCTCTCCGTCCATTCATTGGCAATCTTTGATCTGTCATAGATTACTAGTTGTTGTGGACTTCAAAGTGAGGAAGAGGCTTGTATATATGAGTAAATATAGGAGCATGTTGGTTGAAATATATCGTATCGACTGGTATGCATGTGATTTTATTTCTACATCGTGTATTGGCAAGCCAAAAATAGGTTGCTTATTGAGGATATTTCAGTGTACTGGACAATATTTTATTCCATGGGTATAGACTATAGACAAAGAGACTTGTAGGAAGAAAACAATGAGATGGAAGGGAAGAAGTGAAGAAGACATATAGATCAAGAGGGATGTACAGGTTGTCTGTGCTTGACTTCAATGGTGTGTATGCTAGCTTGATTGTTTGGACTGCCGATGCTTTTTTGTTTGATGAGGAAGAAGATGATGCTCTCGTACCTTGTTTTGATAATGTTATGAACTAATCAGAAAATTGGACTTGGTCCAATTATTCTACCTTTTAGATAATAAAACACTTAGGTTGCTTAGAGTTCAACTTCAAATGAGAGTAAAATTTTGGTTTAGATTAGATAGAACTTAAATATTAGCTTATTTTAGTATAAAATTATATATATATAATGTAAAAATCTTTAATCTAGTATATATTAATATTTTTTGTTGTTGTTTTATAGCATCTCCATTTCCTATACTTTTTAAAATTGATGTTTCCCTATCTTGACATCCTCGTTTTCCCATCCCCATCTTGGTTTCCATGCAACGCTAACAGGCATACATGATACATCTATGGGTGTTAGGTTAGGGTAACGCCCCTTTGATTTATTACCACAATACTAATGGATTTGTGGGTACTTTTAGAGTCGATCAGGACTAGTTTAGGCTTTCTTGCTATTGTGGATTGCAATTGCATGGTTTGAGAATCCTTGATCCCACTCTCCAGTAGTGGCATGTATCTCATTGCTTTCATCATGGTAGTGGCCAGACCCTACGGTCTCATTAGTTGGTGCATCCATCGTAATTCCAAAGATTATCTTACGTTTTTGCTCGAGGTAGAAGCATGCATCACAATGGAAATAGAGTCCCTCATCCATGATTTTTGCCTTAGTCAGCTTGCAAATAGGAAAAGGCATCGTTGCTAGTGGGGCTTACTTTGTGTGTGATTAGGGTTAGTGGTTAGAGGTTGCCTTAGTGCAGGATTGCTAGCCCCTTAATTTCCACATGGTCGTGCCCCCAACTTGCATTCACAGGTACGAGTGAGATTCCTTACCATAACTAGAGTTTTAAGTTTGGCCAATTCTACATCAATTCTCAATGTTTCTAATCAGGGTGGATGGTTAGGGTTTGTATTTGCCGTTGGTATTTTTCCATCATATGATTTTTTGTTGGGCACATCAATTCTCCTAATAGTGATGGGCTAAACCTCTAGTTGCAATGGCCAAGTGAGGGTTTGTTCCTTCAATTATAGGGCATGATGTCATAATTGGGCCTTGTCTATCATATAGTATGAAGCTAACCCAAAATTGTCTTCCTTTTAAGTGAATTGATGCCGTAAGAAAAAATCACAGGGAGTTAGCGACCCTTGAGGGTCCTCTATTCCGTCGTAAGTGTAAAATTCGATATTTGTTATACCTGGCGTTCTAACAAGGGTACACATTGGTAGAAATTAGGGTTGTGGACCAATCCTTAGGTTAATTAGGATTTAGGCTAAGATCATGTAGTTGATCCAAGATAGTGGGGGGTTGTGCCTGTGGATGGAGACAATCGGTCAGTTGGCGCCCATCAAGATTGTGCATCATTGTGGCTTGGCATTCATTGGCGGAGTTAGTGGGTAGGAAGATGAGGGTTTTGGCAGTTCTTGGTCACTGTTGAGTCTTGTTGATTCTGTTGTTTGCTGAATTGGTTGTTGCTTTGGCTTGATTGCAAGTGTGTGCAGCATCCTTCAGGGATTCTTGGATTCCTTGGAGAGTTTCTTGAATCTATTATAGTGATTGTTGTGTTTTCTTGCATAATTCTGCTATGCTCACAATCAATTGCTTCATGTTTTCCATAACTCAATCATAAAGGTAATGAGATCCCCCATGTCCTTTGACTTTGATGCCAATTTGGTATGTTCCTTACAAAATCTAGTAATTGGACGATTAAGGGAGGGGTTAGGTTGTGAGAGAGAGTTAGGAGTGAGCTCTTTCCTCCACCATAGGTAGGAGGAAGGTAACGGATAGCAGGGAAGGAGAAAAAGAGGGCTGGCAACAATGAAAAGAAGGGTGAAAGTTGCAAGACAGAGGGGAGAGCTTCGGGCGGGCATCCCCCCCCCCCCCCAAATTCTCAAATGGATTTATAATAGAGGCAAAGCCTCTTATTTATAGGGAAATATAACTTAGCATAGTTTAGTAGGTCTTTTTTTAATTAATATTGTTAAACCCTAATTACACAAACCCTACCTAGCTAAAGTTCACTTTGAATTAACCCAAACTACAACTTGTTACTTATTAACAAAGACTAGTCTAACCTAATAGGGTGGGGATTGGACCTGATTCTAATGAATCCATGCCCAACTATAGGCCCAACCCACAAAAGCATGTGGTGGGGAGGCCGAAAGCTTCAAGGTTTGTGTGTTTGAAAAAGGGGGGGGGGGCTAGGCGATAAAACAGTGGTCGTGATTGCATTTGTAATCATGGCGATGTTAAGAATGATATTTCATATGTCATTGTATTCACAACAAATATCGACATATATTATTAAATATTGGCAATTATGGATAAAATATTGGTAAATATTATAATATATCAGCTGAAATGTAGTATATTGGCCAACATGGAATTTCATTTCTACATTGCTTATCAGCAGCCAAAAATCCAATATCTATATCAGGGATATTTTGGTGTATTATCGGACTATTTTATTCTATGGGGTACACTAGGGAAAGAGATGGGTAGCTGAGAATCAACTGTTTTGTTAATTTTCCTGCTTTAGTTTATCAGTAAGGAAGAGTTTCTATTGATGAATGAACCTAAAAATAGGTAATATGTACCATGAGATTCCTGGACTCGGGAGGGAAGTTATTAACGAGATATTTACCACGACAGTTCTCTCTTTGCTAGAGGTGATTGGTACATTATCTTTAGGCAAACTAATAATAAAACTGATTGGATATTAACTCCAATTATCTGGCTCGTCTAACAATAATCCTAAAGACAACACTCCAAATCCTCTATAGATAACATACCTGTCTAATTATATAATCACACACGTAAGAGATAATTATTCTCTTTAAGCATAATACTTGTGCCACATCTCTTATTTAAAATAAATTAATACTAATTATACTAACAGATAAATTAGATCAGCAGCTCATGGTTAAGCCCAGAGGCTGCCGAACTGCTGCTGGTGGGACAAGGACCGGGTCTCGCCTGTTGTAGACCCGGCCCATAGAAGGATCGGCAGCAACAATCCTATTACCAATGTGGTGTTTCCATTTTCTAGTTTTCCATTTGAAAGAGAACATGATCGATTTGAACATATTTTCTAGGTTTATAATGATGAAAACTCTCACAATATAGATCTTTATATCTATCTATATATAAATAAATATGATATTCTAATTTTTTATGTTTTCCATGGAAAGCCAAAAATGAGAAATGGAAAAAATGGTTTCCCAAAGTTAATACCCACAAAGTTACGCTGCCTCTTTTATTTTTTATTTCGTGGCCCTTTATCACATCATCTGTGCAGTTTCATGGCAGCACTTAAAGGCATTGATTTCTTGCAAGTCCATTTGGATCAGTATTCTTTGAGGTTTAAACTGCAAACTGTATGAAGTGATGCTTTTAAATCATCGAGCAAAATGGACTCCTGATTTACAGTCTAGCCTGCATATCTGATGCTGACAGCATTCTGATATCTCAAGTCTCAACCCTGTGGCTTGTGGGGGCATTTTTTGTAGTATAGTTTAGTGTGTTGGATCCCTGTAGTAATAATGATTACAGTTGTGGGAAGTGGCTACAGCTATCTATAGTGTCGTGGGCCTATAATCTATGTTCGACCTGCAACAGTTTGGAGTTTGCCCGAACTGATTCTACTGTAACTACTTTTCTTTCAGTTATCATAACACTTAACCTCTGATAAGCTATTGATGATGAATATAGGAGGAGAGAGTGGAGAAATAACAACTACTCATTTGCTTCTTGGACTCTGGGCCCAAGAGGATTCCGCTGGTCGCAAGATTTTAGAAACTTATGGCTTCAACGATGAGAAGGCGAACAAGCTTTCTGAAAATGTAAGTTTGAAGTGCAGGTTTTTTGCCTGGGGGCTAATTCTTGTCATCCACTAATATACATCACTAATTTGAGTGTTTTTTATTTTTTTATTCCTCTCAGATGGATAAGGATATCATCTTGAGCTTTAAGTAGCGGGATTTGAGGACTATATATTGACCGCCGCTGTTTTCGGGTAGCCTTCATCACCAATGAATTTGTCATCAAAGATGATACGCCAGTGGCTTGTTTCTGATGTAGTTGCATTATGCTGTGCTTATCCTGACGTGGAAGGCTATATATATTCAGGAAGGAGAAATTCATAGCTTTTTCAGAGAGATTTGCCGAAGGCTCTGATTGTACGTACGACATAATATTTGTTCTTACGGATACTGGAAATTCTGGTTCTCCTGTTGATTCATGAAATTGTGTGGGCTTCTGAATTCTGCGTTGGTTTCCCTCTAATATCTGGCTTATCACCCGGGTTTGGCATTGTCTGTGGCGATTAGCAAACATGAGGCCCTTGTCAAACGAGATGATGCATATAAAAGCAAGACGAACAGTTGTAAGGCCAGGATGCGCTAATCTTTGGATTAATTTAAGCTGACTTGCTTCGTATTTTAATCGGATATTCTTCTCTGCCTTTTTGCTTACGAATAATGCTAATACTTACAACTATTCTTTTACTGCTTTTTTTTATAACCTCTTGTAAACAACAGGTTTCAAGTGTATGGATTTTACGTGGAGAATCTATATATTTGCACAGAGTTAAGTTCTAAATTTAGCATTTTTGTTTACGATAACTTCATATCCATCATCATTGGCATGGCGTAGCAGTTCGAACGGCTTTAAATTTGATCGTTAGTTTCTCTCCTCTTTACGCTGAGCTTCGAAAGTCAATTGGCTGTTTCAAGTTTTAACCGGAAGGGTCTTGTAAAAAGACATGGTATGTAACTCATATGGTATTTTATATCCTTTTTTGTTTACTTTTGGAGCTCAAGTTGTCTTAGAAGATTTGTGAAAGAAGGATATTGAGGTCATTATTTGATCCAGAGTGTTTAATGAAAATATCTTTTAATCTTGTAGCTGTTACTATGATGTTTGGGTCACCCTGGTATTGAGTCTCTTGACGGTTCTTCCACTTCTAATGCTTACATTTGATACATTCTCGCATATAAGGAAAACTATGCCTTTTTTTCCCCCTAATTGAAGAAGGTGTTGAACATCATTGGCATTTAGCTTTTGTAAGCACTATAAAGCAAATACATGATTCACTACTAGGACAAAGAGCATTAAACATTCTATTATTATTGTTTCTGTAACGCATACATGTTCACCCTTGCAATCAATAGGCTTTCTGTAAGTCAACATGCATATTACAATAGTGCATTTTTACAATGGAGATGACTCACTTCTACCTCTTGCATCATATCACATTAGAAAATATGAAGAATGAATTAACACAACTTCCATAATTAAAATAATTAGGTTTCTTCCTACACAATCTTTGGCAAAATTAAGTGTCATTGTAGGTCGCACTTTCAGAAAAGTAATTATTATATAACCTTTTTTGATTTGCTTCTTGATTACTGTCAATGCAGATTCGTTGCCTTCTTCTAGTAGCCCTCTTAGTTATATAGTTTGCCATGTTTGCATAGTTTCTTAAAAGTGTCCGTAGTTTCATTGGATGTTATATCTCTAACATACATGCCTTCTTATGGATTGAAATTATTTGACATTTTTGGATGTGGACTATAGAAACAATACGAAAGAATATAAGTTGAGATAGTGAGTTGAATTTAGGATAAAAATTACTTAGATACTTTGATATCCAGTCTTATATTTTTTTGGATGTTTTTTCTACTTTGGCACCTTCACATTTAAATTTATTTCCACTTGAGGATTTAAATGATATGTTTGGAATTAAGAAGATGATGTACTTTTACCATTTAGGTACCCAAGTGTAAATACACATAAATGTGAATTTACTAAATGATATTGTAAAAGATAGGGGATAATAAAAAATTATTAGGTTAAGTGTAACATACCTAATAAAATATATATTTGAATTTATCTCCTTGATATGTGATATGTTGTGAGTCGATACAAAAGAAAATCTTTATATATTGGCCTTATTATGATTAAAAATTATGGTTGTAAAAGTATACCTTATCTTGTAGAAAATTAATTTAACATTGTCTTGAAAGGAAGTTGACATTATAATTCATTATTATACATCAAAAGAATATCTCATTCTTGTATAAAAAATTATTAGACTTTCAGATGAGATGATAATTCAATGTATTTGTAAAATTAATAATTTATTACGCAGTGAAACATTTAATTGAATGAAAATTGATGTGACTTTTTAATATTATAGAGGGCAAGAGAATCCAATGGTTGTATAAAAATCATTAAAGCTTTACATGACTATTCGATGTAGTTATAAGATAATCTCTTATTTTCTGGAAAAATAATTACACCCATACATGTAGTTGATTGGAAGTTGACAATATAATTCAATATTATAGATTTTAAGAGTATCTAATGGCTGTACAAAAATATTACTATGGTTTCATATGATACGATAATTCAATGTAGTTGTAAGATAATTACCAGTCTCTTTATCTTTATGCTCTATTTGGTTTGGGGTCAACAGGGGTTAACGGTTGATTTACCTCATTTGGGGACGGATTTTGTTAACCTTAACTAGGTAAATCAAGATTAATTTTTTATCTCAATTTACTCTAGTTAACCTCATTTTTATTAACTTTCAATTTCAAAGGTAACGGAAGTGAGGGTAAAATAATAAATAAATTCACCGCAATTAACATCAATTTAAATAAAATTTTAAAATGTTCACCCCGATTTACCCGTGTTAGGTTAATATTATCTAAAAAGTATTTTAAAACAATATTCCACATTCATCTCTATTTCTTTTACCTAAGTTAATTTTTAATGTTTACTCTCACTCTAATTTATCATAATCTAAACATATTATTAATTTCATTTAATATTAGAGGTTGTAGAGTGCCAAATGGCTATCGTCAAATTTTTTGCAATACTACAATGTAGAATTTGGAAAGATAAACTTTCATGATTAAAGGTTAAAATGGAAATATTTAAGAAAAATATTACAACAAAAAGAAACAAAAGGAGAAAATGTTGTGATTAAAGTGAAGTGCAAATCCAAATATATTATCATATACATAAAAGATTTTACGATAGTTTAGTACCTCCTCTATCATCTTAGGTATATTTAACATATGATTGCAAGATCTAACCCCTTCACATCATTGTTCTTCGTTCAAACAATTGCAAATATAAATTTTCCAATATTTGAACTATCTTGTCTTTCACTTCATTTAATTCCACAAATTCTTGTTTTGTTTCGTCAAAATATGCATTATTATCGGTACTCCATTTTTCCTTAGCCTTTAGTTTCCTCTTTACAATTTTTTGTCTTATAGGTTATATGTCTTCCACTTTAATAAGGAAGAATGTAATACCCCAATTTTGAGAACAATTTTTTAAAAATGTAGAAGCTAGTTTAAATGTATAGGTGTTACCGCCACATTCTGTACAAGTATGGCTCTATTACTTTTCTTATACAAAATATAAGGTTAAAACATTCAAATACAATATAAATATGGGAATGAGAAGAATATATAGAAATCTAACAGATATCTAAAAATGAGTAACACTCCAACAAAAGAGATACATAGAAAAAGAGGTATAAAAGAAGGAGAAGAATATCTGTATCTGGATTATAAAAAAACACCGACATGGCATACTAAATACCCTTATTTAACTCCTAGCCCCTCAAGTAAACTCTGTGAAGTTAATGACATTCTTACCGATGTCGACCTCCACTAAAACGTTTGAAAAAAAAAGAAGAAGAATAGAATTGGTACAATGAATGTATTGAGTCAACTAAATCTACTAAAAGCGAATACCATGCATTCACATAGGACATACAAAGCATGTTGAAGTAAAATAATAATTAAAATAAAATGGAATATTCAATGAAAATCTATATTTATTACTATTTATCCCAAACCCTAAAATCACATCAACACTTAGAATATGAATATGATACTAAACAATGATATTGTGAAATACACACAAATGTAAACTCCACTAATTATATAGCTCCATATTGGGTTATAAAGCAATCCACCAAATTATATTTTATCTAAGAGGGAACAATACTAAGCACAAATGACTAAGAATCAATCCAAAACACTACTACTAAGGAAGTATCCCGAAAATACCGACGAGCACTTTATCCTTATGTATCGATACCCCTTAGAGGACCCATAGGTTACCTATAGAGTATAAAAATTCATCGCTACACACTAATGGTGTAACACAACTACATATATAAATTAGAATTGGATCCATCGCAAACCCCACCTTGGAGGC
Source organism: Tamarix austromongolica (assembly GCA_039764185.1). NCBI lineage: Eukaryota > Viridiplantae > Streptophyta > Magnoliopsida > Caryophyllales > Tamaricaceae > Tamarix > Tamarix austromongolica. The sequence goes on from CM077816.1 coordinate 10,592,480, forward strand.
CATCTTAAGGCTACTCACCTAAATTTTCAAATTCAATTTTGCACTTGAATTATTAATGAATTTCAAACAAATTAATGATTACCACACCAAAATAATCTCACACATCAATTAATTTTTTTTATCACTCACTAAATACTATTCATGTATTGAATATTTCGTAGAAACATGCCAAGAAGCTTAAGTTTAAAAATTAAGGAATTTTGTTATTATCAAGATATACTATTCATGGCGAATCATTATTCTTATCAATTTACTATTTTGACAGTCACATCAATGGTAAAGATAAACCATTGACTCAAACATACCTAATTAAGTACTTTATGTGCAAAATAATTAAAATGCCTTAATATAATAATTATGAATAAAATAGTAAACTAACTCCTAAAATTATTAAATTAAATAGTAAGCACATTTAATTAATAATTAGAATTCTAGAACTCAAAACTTGAAATAATAAAACATATTTGCAAGTAGAAAGATAAAAATACCCTTAAACCCTAAAAACAACAAATATAACATAAATTTTAGCATATAATGATATAACTCCTCAAACTTTTCACACTATCTAGTAAACACATTGTAAACATATTAGAATATAAATAATAATCAAGATCTTAGCCTAGCTGTGCAATGACCTAATATCCCTTATTCATGCTTAAAACTTAGCTTAATCACAACTTTAATTATAGTAAATCAAATCAAGACTTATAATTTATGAAATTGCATCTAAAAAAACTAATTAATCCATTGGAATCTTCAAAAGTTAATAATAACAACTAAATCACAACATTATGCCTAGAGGCTGAGTTGCTCAAACTATAGCAAAAAAGTCATTAACAACAATAACACATTTAAGCATTATACTACATCAATATCTATCTAATATTTGTACAATTTAGTTTAAAAATTAATTAGATATAGCATTGAACAAAAATAATCCCAATACCAACCCTTTCCAACCACTTGAAAATGTTGCATCAGAAATCAACAAAAAACATAAAAAGAAAACATATCAAAAATACAAAACAAAACAAATAAAAATCAAGGAGAGAATAGATTACGATCCCTTTTAATTATTTATGAAATTAAGGAATATATTAGGAATATTTTCCTTCAGTTTAATTAATTTTTAACACTTAATTGTGCAGGAAAAACAATACTGAGCTAAAAATCAAGAATGAAGAAGCAAAAATCAAAATAAATGTCAAACAATGGAGGAATGGCTTGAGATTGAAGGAGAATATTCTTGGGAGATAAATTAATGAAATTATGAAGAATAAAAGAGGTTGGACTAACTTTTGATTAAATTTCAAATATTTAATAACTTTAAAAGACTTTAATAATTATTGTAATGAAAAATAACAAAAATAAATGAGAGAGAAAGAGATCATACTAGGACTGGAATGAAAGCCTCATGATCATAGAAACCTTTATTTTAGATATTATAGGAATATATGATCCAATTTTAGATAGTTAAGATATATTTTGTTCAGAGAAAATTGAATTTGGGGGCTAATTATGCCTAAAATTGGAAAATTTTTTCTGCAAATTATAAAAAAATTATAACCTATTTTAATCCATATTTAGCTTAAATATACCAAAATATAATTATCCTTGAAGTGTCATAAATTTTCGTTTGCTAAAACACTCGTTTTAGGACTTACAACTTGAGTAAGTGTTAAGAAAGGACAATGAATAATTTTTTCTGATAAATCTCCTTTTAAAATTTTAAAAAGGCTTAGGCTAAATAATTAAAATATAATTTAATTATAAAGGTGTATAAGAATTATAATGACCAAAAGTGGCACAAAAGTATTACGAAACTTAAAACTATAATAAGGGTTAAATGATTGAAACAAACATTATAAAAATGTAACGAGAGTGAATGTAATTTTTTTTGATTAAGAACAATTTTTTTATAATTATAATAATAAACATATTTAATGAAATTGGGGTATTACAAAGAACATGTTCCTAACACATTAGCTTTTATTCATTTTGATGTAGGATTTCTGAGAATATTGTTATTCATAACCCCCCATTTTGGATGATCCTTCATCATGTGAGCATGCCTCATCACTAAGTAGTACATTAAAATTTTTTTTCTTATAAATAATTTAGGCACCTTGGGGGAGTATCTATCTTATTGGTGCTAATTTGGTGGTATTGAAAAATTAGATTGTAACACCTAATCACCCATTTTTATTGATGGTATTTTCACTTCACATGTTGTGGAGTTCTAGCCATTCCAACTTCTAAAAACTCTAACTTTAATGAAATTTGCCACATGTTTCCAAATAAAACCTTGTAATTTATTGTTTCCTATTATCAAGCCATTTGAAACTTGTAATATCCTACTTATAAGGAATTCCTCTTCTTTTTCTAACCATCTACTCTATTATTAGCTTAGAGTCCTATTATTTTATTTTATCCAAGCTTAGTATCCAGAATTTAGCTCCAATTTATTATGAACCACTTTCCGAAGGTCTTTATGTAATATCTCATTCTTAATTAACCTTAATTAAAAATCTAAGTATACACTTATACTTTATGTGCAATTATATATAGAAATTATTGTAGGATGTGTTTAATGTATTATTATTATGTGTAAATATTATTAGATATTATTTGTTTGATTAATTGAGTTAAAAATAATTAGAAATAGAATATTTGGACTAACACTCAGCTATTCTTTGGTTGACCAGCGAAACCCCCTGGTTTGTTGTTGCACTACTAGACAGGTGGTTGGTTGGTTGGTAGAGTTGGGTGGTCAATCACCCTATAGGAAATTATTTTACTTTTGTGTTTTGGATTTTTTTTAGCTCCAATTTGAATCTTATGCCCAATATTTTATATATTTGGGGTTGAAAACTTATTTTTCACCTTCCCATAAACTTTGGTAATTTTTGGGATCCGTTTGATAATTTTCTCAATTAGTTTATATTTCTTGATCTTTCACCCACTAATTAAAAATCTTAAAAATAAATGGATACCACAAAAATTAACTTCTATCCTTCCTATATTATATTACGAGTCATTTCATATTTATTGTGCATATTTGAGCTTTTTATTGATTCTATTCATTGACTATGCATGCTATCTTGTGTCCTTTGTGCATTTCTTGCACTCAACCTTACTTTCTTCCATCTCCCATGCATTGAACTACAAAAATAACTCTCCCTTTATGAAATTAGACTTTATCCACCCCATCCCTTCATTTGGCTTGACTTTTGGTTTTCCATAACACCTTACCATTGTCTTACACACTTAACTACCTACCCTTTATTCAAGTGTTGAACATGAAACATTGACCAACCCTCCCTATTATGCCTCATATTGTTGATTTTTTTTTTCATTAATCACTTCCCTTCTTTGGTTTTCCCTTGTTGGTTCTCTCCTAATTTTTGAGCTTTGGCTAAGTCTTATGGGCTTTGTTCTAGCCTTGATCAAGCAACTTCCTCCTATTCTTATCCTTGATTTCTTTTGCTCCTTTTCTACACTTCCTCTTATCTAACCTCTATGTTTTTTAAGTAATTAAAGGAGGTTATATTTTTGATTAATCTATGAGGATTTTTATCTCATTATTCCCCCTTTTCTACCCTTATTCTCAAAGGGTATATTGTTCTCTCAATTGGAAATTTTGATTTTTGGTTATTATTTTCATGTGTTGTTGTGGTTATATGTTTTATTTTATAATATTTTGTAGTGGTTGAAATTTTTCAAGAAGGTATTGAATTTTAGGGATCCATTCCCTTTTTGCTTGATCTTAAATCTAGGTTAATCCAATCAACTCTTAATATTTTAGGATAATGGGTGTAATTTTTTAGTCTTAGCATCATACTATTTTTTTAATTGTGGAAATTGTGATTATTATACTATAATGTGCAAGAGTGTAAAATTTTAGCATGTATAAGCTATTTGATGATTTTCAAATTTTGTATGATGCCATATTTACATTTATATATCATTATATGTATTTAAGTATGAAATTTTGTACATGTGATAATAGGTGAAAATAAGATAAGTGTTGTTATTTCATGTGTGGTCTCAACAAGAGCATTTTCATCCTTCTAAAACCAGTATTATACTTAAATAAATATATATATATATATATATATATATATATATATATATATATATATATATATATATATATATATATATATATATATATAATATGTTAGGATTTGAGCATGTTTAGGGTTAAATTGTTCATGACTAAAGATTTGTATGTTCAAGAGGTAAAATATCATTTTATGTGTATCATGTTAATTTCTTAGCATGAAAGTTGATCTTGACCCATGATTTATTATGTATGATAAGCATGTAATTTATGGAATGCTAGTTATGCACACATATAATTTTATGTGTTTGCTATGTTTAATTCTTGTATAGGGACAAAATAGTTTTTTTTTACTTTCTATAATTTTCCAAATTAATATTCTTATGTTAAAGTGTTATTTCAAAGTATTTTAGAATTTTCTTGAGATTTATGAATTATATCAAGGTTGGCTTTAAAATGGTTGAAATTGGAATAGTTAAAGTTTGAGGATATTTTGTTCTTTTGGGCTAAAATGTGCCTAATATAGAAATTGGTTTAGGCTAACCTTATTTTTCTTGTAGTTTACTCGAACAATTATCCTTTAAATAATTGGAAATAATTTTTTTAAAAATAATTGAATTGATTAGATGTGGATAAGTGTTCGAGTTATGGTGTGATGCCTGACCCTAGACCTTGATGAAATTGAATTGAAGTGACCCTTGAGGTCATCTTGGTTTGATTGGAAGGTTGGTTTGTTGTGGTGACCATTGAGGTCCCCTTGATTTGATTGAACATATGACTTGTTTTTGTGTTATTGGTGATCTTTGGATTGATTGGCTTGTTGTTGTGGATATCAATATCCTCGAAATGATAATTTGACGTTGAATAAGATACTACACACTTAAAGAGAAATGATTTGATTTGGAAATCAATCTCATGCCTTATAATAGTCCTCCAAGTACATAGTTGAACCTTCAGGTCAAATAACTCATTTATTCTCTTATGGCCTCACAGTCTATATAGAGGATAATCATTCTTAAATAATTGAATGTCGAGGTTGTATATACATGGATTTATGGCTTGTGGTTTCCTTAACTTGTTGTCTTGGAGGTTAGTTGTTTGGTTTTGTTGTTATCCCTAATGACTATTGCTTTGGATTATGAGATTATATTTGACATAAGATTTGAATTCACTTGATTTGAAATGGATTAGAAAATCACCATGGTAGCTCCTAAATAATTGGATTAAGGGTGGACTTGATAAGTGTTGTGGTTTTATTAAAATTATCCTTTTGAGTATGAACCCTTCGTAAGGTAAGATTGGTTATTATCATATGTAGAGTTATACAATCACATTGCCCTTGAATATTGTGATTAAATGTGACCATATAATTTGCACATCATTCTTGTTATCATATGAATAGCCGTGATTTGAGCATGCTACCTCTTAGGAAGTATTGTGATTTACTTAAAATGAGGAATTCATACTTAGAGGTGGCATACAAGTTAGGTTAAAATTGGGTTGATATGTAATTGGGTCAGGTTTGGGCTCGGGTCCAATTCAGGTAACATTGATTTAAGTTGGTTCTATATTGGGTCGGGTTATTTTGGTTCAGGAGAATATTAGGTTGGGTCTGGCTCTAACCCATTAGGTTTCTTTAGATTTGGGTTTGATTCAGGGTTATAAATTTTGAGTCAGATCGGGTTTGGGTCCGGTGAATTTGGGTGTACAAATTTCGAGTTGTATTATTTGTGTCAAGTAAATTCAATTTAGAATTTGTATTGATATTAATTATCATTAATTTAATATAATTAATAAATTTAATTTTGTGATTTATTATTTTTTTATGATTATCATAGTAATTTTTATTATAATAATATAACAAATTGTTATCTTAAAATACTTAATAATACTAATTATAAATTAGGATTATTATTATAGTTATTGTTATAAATACAATTATAAATATTATTCTGTACATAAGTATAATGATTGTTATAATAATTATGATTATCATGCTAATTATTATTGTTGTTGTTATTGTTGAAGTTATCATTACTATTACTATTAATATTGTTATTGTTGTTATCATCTTTAGAATATAATGACAATAATTATTAGTAGAAATACAAATATAAATTTAACTATTGTTATTACAATAATATATATTATAATGATTATATTTACAATTATAATTTTATGTTTATATCAATAATAATAATAATAATAATAATAATAATAATAATAATAATAATAATTTGTATGATATAATCTGGTTGCTGCTATTATGATATTAAAATATAGTGAGGAGATCAAAGTTTCACCAATTTTGTTTCATTTGTTGTTATATGAATTGCATATTTTTGTTTACAAATAAGTTTATTAATAAGATAATTTATTGGTGTTTATATATCAATTTATATAAGATAAAATTTTACCTTTATGAATAAAATTTAACTTTAGTTAAGATGAAGTTTTAAATTATGTGTAGGGTTCAAATCAAATCATTTTAGGTTGAGTTGGGTCATTATCGGAATTTTGTTCACTTATGTGTTGGTTTTTTTTTTGGGTCATTAGAAATTTGAATTTGAATTTTATTAATATTGGGTTATTTTGTTTAAATCACAATTCTTGCAAAAGTTTGATAATTTTTCAATTTGTTTTATGGTTTTACTCACGATTTTGAGTTTATATTGAAATTTATTTAATCATTTTCTATTGTGTATAGTTCAAGATAAATTTGTTCACAACTATGATGTTATTAAATTCATATGATTCAATTTCCATATAAAACATATTTTTATTTCCACCATGTGTTTTTAATTTAATATTTTAAATTTGTTTTCAATTTTGACTTTGTCATGTGATTATTATTTTAATTTGGAGCATAACAAAAATAAATTATTTTAAATTATAAAATCTCTTTAAAGTAGTAAAATTATTTTATCAAATATATCTATAGTAAATACTTTCATCTTTAAATTTATTCTTTTCTATGAGGTCAATAAAATCTTTAAAAATTCTTAAATTAAAAGTTTCCGTAACTTATTTATAACTTTCTTCTTGAAATCAATTTTCTTTTAATTTTTTATTATTTTAATTTACAAAGGACTTTTTTGAAAATGTGTTAAATTATTTTTAGTTCTTAAACATTTTAAAACAATGATTCTCTTGATTTATTTTAATATTATTTTGTCATAGTGTTTTTATTTTAATAAGTGCGACAATTTATTTTAAATAATTTTATTTTATTTTATAGGTCTTTTGTTTTCTTTGAAAAGTCTTTATGAAATTATTTCTATTAAATATATTATAGTTGATCTTTTTGATGTGATTTAGATATCTTTTGATATTAAAGTAACTTTATGTATGAAAAAAAAACACCCACATGAGGATGCTCATGTTATCCAATATTTGATGAACCGATATAATATCCTAATGGGCCCAAAATTAAAAATCAAATAACCAATTTGATGTATTTTTTAAATCAAATAACTGAATGGGTGAATAAAAAACAAATAAATAGGATGTTTGATCTTACAAATATTGATAATATCCGATGTAATAAATTATATACATATATACTCTAAAAAATATTTATTTTTCATAAAATTTTATTGTATATAACCATGTGTGTGTGTGTAATTTGAAAAGAAAATATCTATTGTAATTAAACTTTATACTTTTTAATTATTATTTTCATTAAATATTATCCAAAATTTAGAATTAATAACTAAATATAATGTGAATAGAGATTCAAATTGAATCACTGAACCAGATTGGTTCACACTAAATCATTTCATTATATTTTAATTAAAGAATTTTGAATATCGAGAAGAGCTTTTTACAAGATATCCAAAAATTGAATATCCATATCACTAGATATCCGATCTTACTTTGGTTATGTATGGTGTTACCTCTAAACACCGATTGTTAATTAATGGAATTGAGATGTGATGAATCCTTAGTTCTTACTCTATTTTATTTCTTTTCTTGAGTGAAAACCAAACCCCAAAACCCTGGCCTACTCCTTCCCATCTTTAACCACCACCACCCAATGCCATATCACTACCACACGACAACAAGCTACCACTGTCGACAAGATTTAGCACACAAGCAAAACAATGGAAATGTGAGAAACACCATCGGACAGTGGTAGCAACAATGATGCAACACTTGTTCAACCAATGGTGGTGACACTTGCTTAGGGTCTCAACAGACAATCGTAGGGATGCCTATGGGTCCCAAACTCAACCCTAGCTTGCCAAACCTACTTGATTTTTAGTGTGTAGGGGTCCATGATTTTTTGATCAGACGGGGTATAGGTCGGATTTGAGTTCTTTATTCATTCTTTAAAATTTTATTTAGCAACATATATAATATTTTATTCTAAAAGTATTAAAACACAACTTAAAATTTTAATGTAATTATTTTGAAATATTTATCTTTCACTTGGACATTTTTTTTAACAAAAAATACATATTAAGCTATATAAAACATAAATGTATTTGTATTTAGCCAGACCCATTTACCTACTATACCCGATAGATCTGAGTTTGGGTGTAAACTTTTGGGACTTGATGGGTCTAAGTCGAGTTTAAGTCTGGATAATTTAAATGGGTCTAGGTCTAAGTCGAGAGGGATCCAACCCATTTCCATCACAATCTCCATCGAGCAACCACTACCACCTCTCTTTCATCCTCCTCTCTTCTACCTTAGTTCCTCACCGTTGATGCTAATAACAGTCGAGTAAAGCAACAACAAATGTAGTGTGAGAGTGCACGACTTCAGCAACAACCACCAAGTGACCACTGTCTAATGACGATTAATGACCAATTCACCACAATCAACAACGCAAACCAGCTTGAGTAGGGAAGTAGAGTAAGTCACTCAACCTCGCTCTAGTGCCATCTCTCCTCTATGTCACCACTAGCACTGGTTATTGACCTCCATGGAAGCTACTAGTGACACTAGCGAGTTCCTAATGAGCTACTTTAATTATGATTTGTAGTGTTTCATTTGGTATATTTTTTATTCTCCTCTTTTCATTTTCTAATTATTGATTTGTGTGATTTGGCTCTGATTAAGCCTAATTAGTTGTTAGGCTTTGTTTATATGTGATTGTTGATTTGTTTAATTTCTAGGGTTTTAAGTTTTAACTCAGATATATTCATATAGGTTGGTTTTTTCTAATCTAAAATTATTTTGTCAATTTTTCAAACAAAATGTTTAAGAATGTGTTTAATTGTAGTTTGAGACTATCAATTTGAGAAATTTAAGCATAATCACTTAAAATTATATTTTTAGGTTTAAAACCCTAATGATATTAAATTAGGTCATTCCTTGTTTTTACTCAACTAATAATACAATATATTATAAAATGTGTCCAATTTTATTTCTAAAATTTTAATTTGAATAAATTTATATGATTTGACTGAATTACATTACGAACCTAAAATCCTAACTCCAAAAGTGATTTTCTATAATTAGTTGACATTTTGATTTTATGTACTAAAATTCATTGTCAGGATTTATTCAGAATTTGCTTAATTGTATCTTTGAGGCTTCAACAATTTGAGTTCATTAATTTGAATAGTTTGAATTTGTATTTCTGGCTTAAAAATCCTGATTTTTTTTAATAGTTTCTGAAATTGAGTTGTTTTTTATTCTTTTACTTATTGATTATCATTTTTTTTTTAAAAATCAATCAATTTGTGTCACTAATTTATTATTTTGGATAAATTCTCTAAAATTGATTGGTTTGACATTTTGATTATAAAAGCTAATCTTTTAAGTTAGTTTTGATAAAATTTATTTATTTTCTATTATTTTTCTACTTCAATTAATTTTTCTAACCTAGTCCTATGCTTTTCAAATGTGATATAGAAAGGCATTCTAGTGGATCCCTAATGATAGGGTTATCCTTTTCTTGTGTTAGGATAACTCAGAAGCTATGTAAACCTCCTAAACTCATAGATAATAGACCCATATGTGTTATTGTGTGTTATTCTATATCTTAGTTATGCTAGGAGTATATTGAGGTTTGTTAAGGAAACATGTATTTTGTGTATAATGAGTATGCTAAGGGTTATGTAAGAGTTTCATGTTGAGGCTGAAAGCATGGATAGTGTGTATTTTAAGTGTTTCCGATATATGTCATATTGTATTGAGTTGTGTGTCAAATGACCAAGTATAGCCATGCTTGTGTGTCTCGACCATTTGACTATGTTGTGGTTATTATCATATATTGACCTTGTGATGGAATATCGTGTAATTCTTCATAGGTATGAATTATGATTCTTCATAATTGTATTTTATAAGATGTATATGCCATGAAGTTGTTATGATATGTAAGTTACCTAAGTATACCGTGATCTATTCATTTGATATCATGATTGTTAATGTGAATGTAGGTACCTAAGAACATTAATGATATGTTGTATGTAACACTCAAAGTTGATACAACCACACGGGGGCTACTATGGAGCATTTTTTATTGATCTGATTTCCTCACAGATCAATACGAGTCCTTTCAACACGCTTTGTCATCACTCATGCGCTTCCTGAGAAATTTAAAAAAAATTCTGAAACTTTACAGGAGGGTTACCTATTTTAAAAATTGATCTAAGGAAAGCACACTCAACTATGGAGTTATTAGGATAAAATCACCAAAATGATAATATAACATATTGATATAAATAGCCATATTAATGTTTATATCACTGTGCTCAATTTGGAGGTATTACATTCACACCCACTCAAAGAATACCACGCCCTCGTTGCACCTTAACCACCAACTGTATCAATACAATTTATCCCAAGACTCATCCCGCTAAGCTATTTACTGACTCATCCAAGTTCAAATTGCAGTTGCAATTTTTGCTCTAATATGATTTTGTAATACCTTCATTTTTGAAACACAAAATACTTTAAAATAAATGCGGAAGTTGAACAAGAACGAGGGTATTACCGCCATATCTAGTGCAAATAGGCATTGTTATTCCACTTGTACTAGATGTTAAGGCTAAATCCTAAAATTGAAACTAAAACAAAATTCCACAACATTCTTAATATAATAAGATGCCATAATAAATTCAAATAATAACTTTAACAATAACTAACAACATATCATAAAATTAAATAACTCATACTACATTTATAACATGATGAATCAAAACACCAATAAAATATAGAGCTTCAGAGGGTAAAATACTCTCTCAACTCATCCCACAAGCATGCATCCATCCTCAAGTATGGTCACAATTTACCTGCACCAAATTGTCTGTTCACCATATACATCATGGATCGTTGAAATCCTATTTAAAACAATTATTTAGAAGAAAAATATCATAATTTATAGAATTAATATAATACATCAAATGCGACAAAATATGAGTCAAATAATAAGGTAAATATTAGTTCTCCATTCATGAAGTCCCTTTTATTAGTAACTACATAAATAAACTATCCAATTTTATCTATTAAGTGAGTGAAACCCAACCAGGAAGGTCACTTGGAAAAATAAAGTCTGAATATATCAAATAACAACCAAAACTAACCATAGGAGATCCACCTCCTGGCCAATCCTAGTGGTTGTAAAATCCAACCTCAATCATCCAATCTTTAAGTGTGCATACCTCCTAGGAGGTACAAAGATCCTATTAGAGTAGACATGGAGCCTTACTTGTTCTTGTCTAGGTAAACAAATCAAGTAACTATACCTCACTACAAACTAAGGAAAGGCTATTGCCGATCTCCAACTTCAGAAGGCCAACTCTAGAGGACCCTACGCCCAACACAAATATTTCATTTTAAGTTTTACTGTCTTATTCAAAGTGACCATATAACACATCCAAAACAAAACCATATCCATTCCTTAATTATTCACCTTTATAAAATTGGGTGCTGAAATACCCCAAAAACTCTAATTTAGAGAATTATGGCAGAACGAGGATTAGTTAAAGAAAATAATTAAATACATTATTTTATTAAAATAACAGAAATTAATTAAGGTAAAATCAAGAGGAAAATAATAAATAATTTAATTGAAAAAAATTAAGGTATTTTGCTATTTAAAATGAAATTAAGGAAAAATCTTTAAAAAATCCTAAATTAAACTAAAAAGGGAATATAATTATTGTTTTATTAAAATATTATAATTTTAAATATCCTAAAATACCAAAACATTCTAAATACCCCAACCCATCTATTTCTCATTTTTTTCTTTTCCCCCTCTTTTCTTTTCTTTTCTTTCCTTCATCTCCTTTCTCCTTTTATTTCTTTCCTTCCTCCCTATTCTGGGTTAGCCCTTCCCTCGCATCCCAAACTTCTTCCTTCCCCCATGCGGTCCAAGTCCACTGCCCTTCTTCTTTCCCCTCGCCAGCCACTCGGTTCGGCCCCCTCTTTTCTTTCATTCTTTTCCACAAGACCGACCGGTCCACACCCCTTCTTCTTCCTTTCTCCCCCGACCCCTCAACTTCCTCTCTTCCCCATGCAGGCACACAACCTCTGCAATGCCGCACACCGACCTTCCACCTCCACTCTCTTCCTCGTCAATATCTCTCCCTTCTCCACCCAATCACGCTCTCTCTCTCCCTTTCTTTCTCCTTCCCCGAGGTGGTAGACCTGTAACTTTGTAGGCCTATGCCGCATGTGCGCCATCAGCCAGCAACCTGCCACGCGTGCCATCATCTTCCCCTATTCCCCCTCTTTCATTTTCCCCCATTAATTGCATATAAATACCCTTCAATCCTCCCCCTAATTGACCTTTTTTCTCTGCCAAGAAATTTCCCCCCTTCATGTGCCGCTGCCTGTTCAGCCATCCACTCTGTCGCCATCGTCAAGCGCCTCCATCCAAACCACCTCCTAAAATACTCCTTGTACCACCCTCCACTGAGCTACACTCCTCACCACCCTCAATCCTCCCTACACGAGCCAGCTTGGTTGTGCAAAGTTGGCCATTTGACCAACTTCAACTCACCCATCGCTACCCTTCACGCCGCCGTCCGCTGCCATTCCCGCCGCAACCACCACTCCCTCAACCCCCCAAAACCACCAGCAAAACCTCCTCTACCTCCCCTACCTTCCTTTTCCCCTGACTCCCTCTCCTTTTCCCTTCCTCCCTCTCCACCACCTTCAACCACCATACCATAGCCATTTGCGCCGCCCTTTTTTGCTGCATTACCACCACCATTCCAGCCCTCTCAACCTAGGGCATCCTCCACCACCTCAATCACCCTCTCATCCCCCTCTCCTCTCCTAAATAATCAACTTTCCACCCTTATTCTCTCTTCCCCACCGCCGCCACTGTCGCCGCCGCCACTGCTTTGTCACCACCAACCCTAAGTGGTATCCCAACCCTTAAAACCCTATTTATGCTATTATTATCTCTTTTATTTGTATCGATGTTATTATCCTTAATAATAATAATAATTATAATAATAATAATAATAATATTATTATTATTATTATTATTATTATTATATCATTACTATTATTTTTATCATTGTTATTACTAAATATAGCCTCGGGATATTTATCCCATTATTATTTTAAAGAATTCAAAACCCTATTTTATTTATTATTATGATTATCCTTATTTTTATTACCATTAATATCATTATTACATTATTATTATTATTATTATTAATGATAACCTTAATATATTATTACTATTATTATTATTGTAAATATTTGAACCCTTACATTATTATTGTTTCGATTATTATTATTATTAGTATTATCCTTAACAATAGTATCATTTTTGTTATTATCATTATTTTTATTACTAACACTATTATTACCCTTGACCCTATTATCACTAAGGTTTCTATTATTATGATTATTAGGACCCCTTTCAAGTATAGATTAGAACTATTTCTATTATTATTATTATTATTATTATTATTATTATTATTATTATTATTATTATTATTATTATTATTACTTTGCTACAAATATTATTATTACTATTACTAGTAATATTAAAGCTATTATCTTTAATAATATAAATATGGCTATAAATACCTTAACATGAAATTATTTTGACGAGTAATAACCTAGTTGGCTACCTTGAGAATAAAAAAAACCCTATTTTTATTTGTAAAGCTACTATTAATAATGATAACCCTAATATTAGGGTAAAGTAGGAAATACTAGTAATTTTTGTTAGGAGGGAAATTAACCCCTAGTTTTTTCTTTATAGGTGAATCCAGTCAAAATCCTAAGGAGGCGTAGGAGCGTGCTTTAAGACCGGTGTCGTATTAGGTAAGGATGTAGCTAAGGCCCTCTATGCCTGTGTTAAGTTCCTTGTATGCCATGCGCTATGTTATGTTGTGTATCTTATGATTATTATAACTGTTTTACGTATAGCGCAGCTTGGAGTTGAGGTATGCATATGTGTTTTCCTTATGGCATGTGTATAATATATATATGTGTGTGTGTGTGTGTGTGTGTGTGTGTGTGTGTGTGTTGTGCTTATGATGTTGTATGATGTGACCCTCTAGGACATGCATGCTAGGATGTTTAATATATTGATATGGGGTGAAAGGATGAAAAAGGGAAAAAAGGGGGAAGTGAGTTGAATAAGGGTACATGGGATTGACCTAATTATCTCATGATCTATGAGGGGGAAAATAAAAGGGGATTTTGTACAAATAAAAGGATGGGGTTAACTTTGCATAGGGATCTCAAAGGTTTGCATAAGAATTCTGGAGTTTGCATGGGAACTTCTAAGGTTTGTATGGGGTGGATGGAGTCTGCATAGGAATGATCTTTATGTGTGAAAAGTTATCTTGGGGTATAATTAAGGCAAGGGAAGAGTTGTTTAGATGATTTGAGGCTTTAGGAGAAAAATAGTATGTAGGTTGGTAAAATGGTGCATAGGAGACCTAGCTAGGGTTTGGGAGAAAAACCCTAATTTGAGGTAGTTGTGAAAGTAAAAATAATTGAGGGTGAGTGGAGTATGGGATAAGGGTGGAATAATATCATGTGTAGGGTGATTATGGGTGTCATAGGAAAGTAAGGATGACGGGTGATAAATGGAGGGGTGACATGTGGGAAACAAGGGTGCTAGGGTTTGATGTGGCCAACTATGGTTTCATGGTTACACGTGTATTTGGGAGAGTAAAGTGAAATAATGGGGGTTGAATCTAAGTGAGATGATGTGTGGAGTGGTAAAGCAGCCTTAATTACGTAAGGTAGAGAAAGATGGGCCACATATGCCTAAATTAGGGTTTCAAGAGAAAACCCTAGGGGAAGATAGTGAGTGGACTAGGATGGCGTAAGGTAGTAGGTCTTGACCTACACACTTAGGATTTGGGCCTCTAGTGTGAGTAAGTGGAAGAAGAAAGGATGTTGGGGTGTGTTAGGAGATGTAGAAGTCTCAAGATATGGGACGGGCCCTCTTGGGAGGACAGGAGAAGATGGTTTGGGACATGTATCTCTAGGGTGAAAATTTGATGAATAATACACAGTAAGACACTAATCATTTAAAGTGAAAGGTTATTGAGCCAGACCCAGACCGATTCACCAGCATAATAGTGGCCAGGTACCGAGGTTCCCTAGAGACTGATCCACCGGCATATAATAGTGGTTAGATGTGTTCTGCCCTGTGCGTTTCTGATCTACCGGTTATAATAGATGGGGATCCCAAGCTCAATAAACCAAACTCTAAGTTATGATAAGCCATGAAAAAGACACAAAGTACTTACAGTGGAACACCATGAGAGTCGGGGCTAAACCGATCCACTGGCATATAATAGTAGTTAGGTGCGTTCTACCCTGTATGTTTCTGATCTATCGGTTATAATATTGGGGTTCCTGCACTCGCATGGATTAATAATAAGCATGGTGTAAAATAATTATTGATCGGGGATTAGGGAATATGATTATCCGGACTATAGCTTGACCTTTATTTATTGGTATTGTTGGTATGTTGTTTATATGATAATGCTTGTGTTATATGTCCTTGTATGCTTAGCCTTAGATGCATGGTTACCATACTCAGTACGTAGCGTACTGATCACCTATTTCATGGGTGTTGTTCACTCCCATGAGCATAAGGCCCCTATGAGTTTGTTTAGGTAAGTGACGATATTTTCGATGCCTTCGATGCTTACAAGGTATCGGGTGAGGCTGAGAGTTGAACGTAGACTTGGCCTAGGGACTAAGGGCGACATGGCTGGATTTCCTTTTTAGTATCTTGTATCGGTTTATTCAGATTTGTTTTATCATACTGTAGCTTTTATTCCTTTTGGGAAAGTTTAATTATGTACTCTTGGATTGTAACTCTTTTACACGTACTCTGATTTCTGCATTATGAACGTTTCAATGTTTTTATGAAGTCTCAATTTAAGTTTGACTGATGATGGATGGTAATTTTTCTTTAACCTTGTGGTCAGTATGAGACTGGTTGAGGGCCGGACTTATACTGATCACGGTAGTAATATCCTTAAGATTCACAAGTTTTGTTTTACTTACTTTCGTTGATTCTTTTAATAAATGAAAATTTTCAGTAGTAAATTTTGGAGGTGTTACAGGTACCTTCCACATTTGAAAATTTCCAAAAATAGCAACTTTCGTAAATAACATTTTCCATTAATACTATTTTTATCAAATAAGGCCCTCCACAATACCACTTCGCAATTTAAATAATTTTCAAAAGAGTTGACCACTTGGGTCATAATCCAACCACCCTTATAATTTAATACCAATTAGGAAAAAAAAGGAATTAGGTATATATACTCATATTATAAGATAATATGTGCCACAAATTTTATATGACTACCATCAATAACTAGCATAATATAAACACTATATATGAATTCCATATAAATTAGCAAAAGCAATAATAAAACACCTATAAATAATTTATATTCATAAACTCATATTTTTAAATAAAATCTAGAGCCACATTAACAAAATATAAGAATTTTGTAAAATATGGGTTAGCGCATATAAAAAAAATTAAAGCATATTAAATCATACAATACAAAAATAGTATTACATATATTAAAATATAGTTGGTAATTTACCTATGGGTAGTTAGAAAAGTAAGTGGGTTAGCTCAATAGATAACTAGTCTTAAAGATAAAATAAATATATTAATATTTTTTAGATAGTATTCTCATATTTTATGTATGGAAATTAATTTAGTGTCTAAATTCTCTAACCTCTAAAATAGTAATTGGTACTAGAATTATTTCATGTTAAGAACCTACTCTAGCAAAGGACCTCTCAATTCTAATTTACAAAAATCGCTTAAGTTATAGCTTAGCAGTAGTGAAATTAGCTAATTATCTAAATTTAATTAACTAACCCAACTAAACTAGCCCATCGGTTCAAAAAGTAGAGGGATATTGGTAGAGAATGAAGGCTGGTTTCAGTAGGTTTTAGGGTACCGAATATTTTTCCGATGCCTAGATGTTAATTTATATTTTGTTTTATAAAATTATTGTTATTATTTTATAAGTAAAGAATATTATATATATATATATATATATATATATATATATATATATATATATATATATATATATATATATATATATATTAACTATTGGTATAATTCATATTAAATTAGATATAAAGTTTGGCCATAAAGTTCATATTACATGATAACATATTAGTAATCAAGCCTAACCCTATATCTCTCTATCTAATTCTTGAAGGTAGAATTAAAATTAAGTTATTATGGATACAAGTATATGTGTGTGTCATGTGAAGAAGAAAATAAATGAAATAATTTAATTAAAGGAATAATTAAATTATTTAAATTCTGAATTTGAATTTGAGAGAGGACACCGTTTTTGGTGCACGTAACATGTGTGGAATTTGTGTGTGCAGACTCTCTTCTCTTCTCTCCCTATTTGGTGGATAAATTTTCCTCTCCATTTCTAAAGAAACATATAAGTCATTTCTTAAACATACACACACATATATATCAGTAAGAGAGGGGGTGGAAGAGGCAATTTTTTCACCCTTTCTTAGTAATTTCTGTGTGAACAGTATGCCGAGGCAAGCTATATGGATGGCTGATATGGGAGAAGTCTCGGGCCAAAAAGAAAAAGAATACCAAAATAATATTAAAGGAAAAACACCTATCTTCATGCATTTCGTAATGTGGTTAGACGTGAACTATTCATTTTCGCTCCTTGAAATCTTGAATAATAAATCAGGAGCAGAATCCTGTTCACCCTAAGTAAGTCAATCATAACATATAATCCATTTCATTATACTCATAATTGATGAACGATCTAATAAACTTTATAGTGACAGAATACCTCGTCTTCCAGAAGCATACTTTGCTACAATTGATGGATCGTCAATCGTCCTAACAACTGAATATACGCGTACTGCCCTGTGGGTTTCTTGTCACCTAGGCGCCCCCAAGCGCTCGTCTGAGAATAGACAGGCATCTTTTACTCACGGGGGTTTGGAAGAGAATAATGAAAAAGTAGGGTGGGTTCATATCGGGTATTATATATTTATATTCAAATTTGATTAAAAAATTAATATCTATATCCGTACATGTACCCGAATAGATATTTACTAATATATCTATATTTGTATCCGACAAATATCTGTTACCCGATAGATAATTTATTTATCCGATAAATTATAAATAACCAATAAATAATTCATCATTATCCAACGGGTAAACTCGTTACCCATTACCCATCACCCGTTTAAATTCTTAATTGTAAACTATTTTTATATAATAAGTTAAGAGTAAAATAGTAAATATATAACGGGTAAATAGATATGGATATGGGCATGGATGCCGCTTACCCGTATCCGAACCCGAACCCGCCAGATATTTTTAAACCCTACCCATCTCCGTATCCATATCTATATCCATTTATCATTACCTATATCCATATCCATCAGGTAAAATCCGTCTGATTTCGGATATTATCTGCCCTATTTAGATCCCTAGGGAGATTCACAGTAGTATGCCAACTTAAAAATGATATTATTTAGAAAGCAGGACGGTAGGAGCCATTACGTTGAAACTATTAAGTAATTTATTACTTGTAATTAGAAATTAGAAATTTGAATTATTAGCTTATTAAATTTTTAGCTAATCGATTACTTTGTTAGCCTATTGTTGATATTCTCGTGTTTGAATTCATTTGTTATTATCATTACCTTCGTTTTTATTTTATTATTTTTATTACATTTTTTGTGCCCTGATTTTATGGCACTCTGGCCACAATTAATTAGATCTGGAAGCCTCTTTAGAGGAATGCATGCAGGTCCCAAAGCTTCGGGAAACTCAGTAGCCACACCCACAAACATCAACCGCCTAATTTGTTCTGCAGATTACTTCTATTACGGGAGCAGCTCACTGGAATTAATCAGCAGCCAGGCATGCACCATCCCGATGCATCGGGGAACTCAGAGTGATATTTATATATTACCAGGTTACTGGAATTCTTTTAATTAACTTTATATGGAGTATTAATTAATTTGAAAACTCATATTATATGGATCAGTAGCTCAACGATCTCAACACTGAAGTAACGGAGTTACATGGGCGGGAAGACCTGTCCCTCATTCATAATTATAGATTATATAGATGTGTAGCGAGCACCAATTGAGCAAATTCATTCCTCAAGCTGGTGTATTACTCGTTCCTGACAGACAAATCAAATTGTTTAAGCTCGGATTGGTAACCCCTCATATTTTTTTTAATTCTTTTTTTTTTGTATATTATATTTATAGTTTTATTATATTTATTATCTACTTCATATTATAATTTAATGACTAAATCCACTATCTTTTATTAAATACTTAAACTATCTTATATTTCTACCCTTCTACCCTCATTAACAATACTCACCCACCACATCCCTACAATTATTAATATTAATATTATTGATTATTAATAATACTAATTATTAGTATTCATCATTATTAAAAAATAATAATAATTATTGGTTATTAATAAATAAAATTAGTTATTATTAATATTCATTATGAGAAATTATTACTAAATATTATTATTTAATAGTTCTTAATAAATAATAATAATATTAAGGATTAATAGTTATGACTTATTAATAATTAATGATTATTCATAAAAATTAACAATTGATATTCATTATTAATTATTGATTATTAATAACCATTATTTATCAATATTATTGATATTAATTGTTAGTATCATTATTTATAAGTATTATTATTATTAATTATGAATAATAAGAAATATTATTTTTAAATGTTTACTTATTAATTATTATATAATAATTATTCATAATATTAATCATATATTGATTCTTCATTATTAATAATTATTGATATTATTAATTATTTTTAGTAACATTATTTATTGTTGATATAATAAATAATATATTATTATTATAATATAAATACTAATATATTGTTATTATTTATAATTATTAATTTTAATATAAATTATTAATATTAATATAATTATATATTATTATTATTATTTTGGAAGATTAATCACTGTTATGATGCTTAATTGTTATTAAATAATATTTCTTATTAAAATTAAATCTATGAACAAATAAAAAAAATATCATAAGAATATACCTTATTAAAATAAAGAATTTTTAAAATTGTCAGTATACATGAATTCATTTTAGATAAATTAATTTGTCAATTATCATTATTGGTTGAACAATTTTCATACATAAATAATGTATTTACCAATTATTATTATTATTTCAGATAACTTATTACTTCGTATTAAATAAAAAACGAGGTTACAAAAAATATACCAAGTATGGGAATCATGGGTCAACATTTTAATGTGAATTTAAAATGCTATACTACTAAAAAAAATATTCTGCCAAGAGTGCTCCAACCGGAATTAGGCTAAAATAATGTATAAACCTGACTCAATAAAAAACCACTCACAAACATGTGAAATTTAAATTTATAATCAATTGAAGTAGTCAAAATATTACTACATGAGTCATTTTCTATGGAAAATCGTTACAACATGAGTCATTCTAAATGCCTATTCTATTCATCCAATTTTTGGTTACTTGATCTAATTTTTTTTTAATAACTTATTATTACTATTTAACTAATATTACTGACATAATTAATATATTTCTTATTACTATTGTTATAACTACTATTATTATTGTGATAATCATCGTTAATTTTTAAAAAAATTTATTGTTAAACTTTTACTGAATTAATTTGATACAACTTCTATAAAAATAGATCCTAACGCTGGTACAAATCATTCAGTGGTACGACCAAACCAAACCATAAAGACCAGCAGTCCCCCATTTCACGTAGGGTTGACTTAACTCTGAGCAAGTAGGCGTAAAAGCACTAACACAAACAAACAAAAAGTCAAAGGTCAATGAGAAGGGAGCAGTTCCATTTGGAAAGGGTTACCGACGTAGAGGATCTTCAACTGAAATATATAGAAAATTGCTGAAACTAATGACGAGAGCTGTGCATCCTTACCAACCTTTTTTAAAACAGGGGAAAAAAAAACTTCAGCTATAGTGGCATGACATAAATGAAGCAATGTAAATTGGAGGAAGCAATAACTAACAAAATCGTACTCTTGCCCTTCAAATAGAGATTAGGTAGGCTTGCCTGAGATGGTTCAGTTGACATACATAAGTTTTAGTTGCAAACTCTTCTAACCCACTAACTTTACCTCTAAATATATGCATTGTATAGCTTCAGACCAAGCAAACATATAGGACCGATCAAATCCCCATATTTCAAAATGGTAGATGTATCAGTTCAAGGGGATGATAACAAAAAGCGGGTGAGGCAAGAGATTACGGTACCATTCCTTTGGGAAGATAGACCAGGATTGCCCAAAGAAGATTGGAAGCCAATATCCAATCGACCTCCACCTCCTGCTCTTCCTGTCAAGCATGTTGTTACAGTTCCCTTCAAGTGGGAAGAGAAGCCCGGAACACCACTGCGGTGTTTCGGGCAGGAATCCTCAGAATCAAATCAGCAACAGCAGCAGAAAGAACACAGTTGCTTGCCGCCACCTCCAGGATACTTTCCGAGGTATGACAATAATGACGGTTACAGTGATACTTCTGGTGACGATGAATACGAAGATTGGGACTGCGCGTCTGACTCAGAATTCCAAGCAGTAAGCAACCAGACATGTGAAACATTCGGCTCAACTCCAACCCTCACGGCCACTAACCTGGTACCTACTGCAGCAATCTTTTCTCCCGTTCCCATGGAGAAAAACACGTATCCGATGGAGCAAAATGATGAAAATAAAGGCACTGCTTTTTCACCAGAGAGCCGTGAACGTGTGAGCAGCTATGCAACTGTGAATGCCAGTCTAAAGGGGAATAATTTCTTGGAACACCTTTTCCCACTATATCCACCCAAGTCCGGCCTTCTAGATAAGACCCACTACACACCTCAGAAGCTTGGGGGCGCAGACAATGTCTTCAATGCTCCAAAACAGCAGCATAAGAGTTTTGATTGTGAGAGGAACCACCAGAGTGTTGTGATCAGAAGGCCGCTGACTCTCGGAGAGCTGATAATGCTGAGCCGCAGGAGAAGCTGCAGAAAAAAGGCTGTCCAGATGAAGGAAACGATGATCACAGACACAGAGGTAAATCAATCTTTCCAAACTAGGTCAAAATTCCTGAGTTTAATGCCTTAAATGCTGCCATACAAGTTCGAAGGCGGCCATAAATGAAGCACTTTTATCTGCTGAAGCTCCCATAAAATGGTTGAATATTTAATAAATAAATAAAAACTGCAAATGCTCGATCATTTTTCTGCTTTCTCCGCCAAGAACTAGTTGAATAATTAACTTTTCCGTCAGAATTTTGGAAAATATACTTTATCAATGCAATGACTTGCCTGGTCTTGGAAAATGGCAGGAATTTTCAGAGATGAAAGCTCCTGGATGCTGCATCTTTAAAGGAGGGAATGTTGGAATTGCAAAATTGCTGGGAACAAAGAGCCTTCTTTCTATGAAGTTTGCTTAGGGGCGAACAGCTGTGTACTTGGTACACCTGAATGTTTTCTCCACACTTTCTCCCCTTTCCATTTTAATCAGCAAATTCAGTACTCTAATAAAACTATGTTCTAAATTCTCAATTACACACTTCCAGCTTCCTGCAAATAATCTAGTTTTTTTTTTCCTTCATTTTCTATCATTCATCGTCCCATGAATCAAAATTGAAAGCTTTATAGCTAGGCTGTCTGTTTGCCATCAGCGATTTTAACTACTCAACCAGGCAATGAAACCATAATTGTAGTATCAAAGAATTGCAGAAGATATTTTATGTCATAGTTGTCATAATATAATTTTTTTTTTCAGAACTAATATTGGTAGATATCAATTTTTATCGGTTAATATCTGTCATATATATGTGAATGTTTTTCTCTCTAGTGTATCACCGAAATATCATATTGGTAGGATCAAAATCCAAAATGTCTCAGCCAATATTTTTTTGTATGAGTTTTAACAACCTTCTTAATCCTATCAACAACTACAGGAATGTCTTTCTCAACTAATGTGGTAAAACAACACCTAAACCATCCTGGTTCAATGCAGTGACAAGCTGAACCAGGAGTAATAGAGACTTTAGCTACATTAAGCAATTTATCCCACAGCTCAAGCTCTCCCTTCTTGTCATAAGGCCGAATTAACCTGCTCATGTCAGCCCAACAGTAAAATCCCCCATCGCTCTTTACACATGCAATTCCTAGCTGCCTCAAAGCAGCCACCAACTTGTCATACATCACTTTCATCCTCTTTCGATTGGTCTGGATATATTCCTCGATAAATCTCTTATCTGACAGCATTGATATAACCAGCCTCTGGGTGGGAGCAGAAATAGAGGAAAATCTAGTCATCATTTTAGCAGCATTCAATACATTTTCATTGAACGAGTAGATAGCTCCAACCCTAAACCCTGAAAGAGAAAGATCTTTGGATAGTCCATATACTATATGAACCCTGGTCTTGTCGAGGTCCTCTGATTCAATAATCTTTGCCATGCTAACAAATTCACCAGTACCATGGATAGACCCACCAAATATCTCATCAGAAATGATATGGATGTCCTTTTGCTGGGCAAAGTCCAGAAGACCATATAATGTTTCCCGAGAGAGCAGATTCCCCACAGGATTTGAAGGGTTTGACAGCAGAATACCACAGACTTTAAGCCCTCGCTTTTTAGCCTGACTGTAGGCTTGATCAACAGCATTTTTGGTTAGAGTAAAATTTTCTGAGCTGCGACAATGGATAGGGATTAGTTCCACGCCTGTTCGCACTATGTCCCTATCAAAACTGTATTTCTTTATATTAGTCCAGGCACAAGTTACCCGAAGATATAAGGAACTTACTATAAAGTTTATGGAGAGAACAGCGTATTTGAGAAAAATATAATAATGATATGAATAAAGGGTAGTTACCCAGGATAATATGGTGATGGAATAAGAAATGCATTCCCGTGGTCTGCCAAGCAGAAGAAGAGTATCTCAACAGCAGGAGTTGCTCCACATGTCAATACTAGTTTTGATGGATCAAACGCAACTTCCTTTCCCATAACTGTAGACATGAAATTTGCCAATCCCTACAAGAGAAAGGAAACACATATGAACAAGCCATCATTCCATTATACCTAGAACAATCCGTTTGTTCCGAGTTCAGATGAAATTTATTCAACCAAACTTTCTTTTAAAATAAATTTTCAAAACATAAAACTTAAGAAAAGGTAAAATTTATATATATATATAACATAAATGATGGGTATCGCAGAACTACAATAAAAAATATTACCAACAAGGCCGACCCTGAGCCACCTCGGGCTTTCAGAAACTCCGGACCCAAAAGTTTTGTTGCATGTATATAAGAACAGACACTTTTGTTTCAGAAAAAGGCATGGTAATTCGATTACGTAATATAATTTCAAATTCAATAAGTTAGAGTGCTATTATCTTTTGAAGATGTGAAAATTACGCAACGTTCCTGTCATTTTAACATCCCAGAATGGCAAGTATTTTAAGAAAATTACCACGGAGGGTTGATAATTTCATAAAAATAAGGAAAGGGCATTGTACTCACATTCACAATAATTTGGAATTGGATGTGAAAGCAATTGATCTCAAATCTAATGCACGCACATACATGCATCCCAAAGACTTTTACTTGATTTTCTTACTCAAGCAAGAAACAATCCGATAGCAACAGTCATAGAACTTGGTAGACAATAATTCCATCAAATAATGTCATGAATTGAAAAACCTTCATTGTGAAATCACACAGAAGTTGGTCAACTTTCAGTACCAGCTCTTTCACTCACCGAAGGCATCACAGGAAAGGCCCGTGAGGTGTGAGCGCTAGCAAAAAGGCATTTGAACGTTTGCGCTAAGACATAAACACTTCCAGTCTGCAACACATCATGATGACCCTGTTCTTCTTCATGTTGTAATTAGATTGCAGTAATGCTCGCCTTAAAAAGTTTACTCTGCCCATTTTTACTAGTTTGGGCATCATTATAGATAAATTCACGTTTTCTCTAACCACTTTTACCAGTTTGGGCATCATTATAGAATAAATGCATGATCTTCAACAGAGGCACTGTATAAGAATTAACTATTTCTGTTAAAAGGATTGATTTCTTTAAGATCATTAATCTTCTCAAGAATGTGCATAAATTTTGCTACCTCTGAACTCTGCACCAAAATATTAGTGCAGAGTCAGTCTCTACGAAAAATTTGATAAAGCAAATTACAGCTCTACAGACCGAAGGCATATTATATATTTGGGTGAATGTTTTAGACTCAACGCAATTTTTTAAAATTTACAATATTTTTAGTAAATTTACTTTCTAAATATAGGCAAACAACAGTTAGCAACAGCTACCACAGCATACGCATAAGCTAGTGGTGCCACTTGCAGCCGAAAGCACATTAAGTACCCACATAACCCGCTCTTTTTCTCCTAGCTGCTCAAACTCATGCCCCTTAGCCAGAAAGCTTCAAACTCATTCAATACAAGTGCAAGGTAATACATAAACAGTGATGTAAGGCAACATAGGTGATAGCAGGTAGCACAAACACTCAACATACCACTTTTAGGTCCGTTAATCCATCAAATGGTTGGTAAGTCACAATCCCGTTAATTCCTAATTCGTTGTCATTCCCTACTGAATACTGCCAGTTTTTCACCAGCCAATTTTCAATTAAATCCAGCGACAACTGAAATTCAACCAAACATTTAAACATCAGAACAAAAAAAAAACACTCACAATCAGATATAACAATCAACCAGATTTCAGGAAACCAACCCAATTTTCTGTCAATCCGAGCTGAAATATCCCATTTGGGTTATTCAACTCATGATACGCATCCTCCATAGCCTTCATACTCCCCAAATAATAGGTTGTCTCAAACGAAGAGACCATGGAACTAGCCCTAGCTGAAATTAGGGTGGGACCATTCGACCCACGAGATGCGGAGGTCAAAACCACTAGGGATGAAGACCGATGAGACTCGGAGTCAGAGGATGTAGGAGAAAGAGAAGGAGACGAAGCCGAAGGGGGTGGCTGTGGGGAATTATTTCGATGTTTCTTGAGATAGAGTTGGAAGAAGTAGAGAAGTGCACAAGGAATGACTGACCCTAAAATGAGGCCACCACAACCATGGACTATCCCTTGTAAAGGCACTATAATCCTCATCACGGGTTCCGGATAAGAGTTGCGCTTTTCAGCAGAAGAAGGGTTGGAACTTGGGTTTGAGATTGCGCATCGTAGGAGCAGCGGGTGTGGTGGAAGAGGAGGTGATGGGATCATGCCATGGGAGAGATATTATGGTTTCGACGGTTCCTAGTGAGGGTGGTTGGGTGAGCGCCAAGAACTGAGATCAGCAGGTTTAACCGTTGAAGTATGTGAAGATGCGACTTGACAAGGAGGGAAACAGATATACCGTGCATTCGTTTGTCTTGAATTCAATTTCCCCAATATACCCCGCCCTCTTTTCCTCATCTTCCTCTTCCTTTATTTCCCCTTTACCTTTTTCCTTTCGACAAAAGGAAAGTATATTGCTTGCGGTGATGATATATCTTAGATGCCCTACTATTCTCTCGATAAATCCCCAAGTGAAATTGGATATATTAATATATTGAGGGTTGCATAATTAGATATGTTCTAAGTTGAACGAATCTAAAAGCACAAATGAAAATGAATATAATATAGCCTAAGAAATTATAAATTTTGAGTATATTAGATCTTACCTAATATATAATATGACTAAAGAAATTATAAACTTTATTGACTTTCTACGACTATGCTTAACTAAAACTTAATACAATCTAACAAAATTATGAATCCCAAAGGACTTTACATGACCTGATGCTTATTAAAGAACTAACATTATGTTGAAACTTAAAAACTGATAGTAGTACGATCTAACTTACCAAAGATTTAATATAACCCCAAAGCTTATGTTAAAATCAAATTTTGTGTGAATAGGTTATAGATGGGTCTATAATGATAGGCAATAAAAGAAGAAAGGGGCCTACGAGTGTAACATGACCAAGGAGTGTCGCAATGCACATTAATGTCAAAGAGGAGCAAATAATGAAGATTGAAAGGTTTTGTACGGCAAACCATGGAGGGGGCATTTAGGAAACATGATTGATGTTTCTAAACACAGGCATCACATGTTTCCTTACATGATTTGTTCTTGCTTAAGTTTTGGTGGTGAATTCAATTCATTTATATTTTGTTCCATGATTTATCTTTTAATGATTTTAGAATTTATTATTATCCAATAAGTGTTTACACATAATCTAGAGTGAAAGATCTAGGCTCTAGTGTTTCTAGAGTGTTTTAGAGAGGAATAATCTTGATTGAATGAGATGTAATTTTTCAAAAGGAAAAACTAAGAAGGGAATGAGAAAATCCTAGTGAGGAAACATTCTTAAAAGGGAGAAAATTCTTATATTATTGTTATTTTTCTTTAGTTTTTTTTTTATTTTTCTAGGTTCCTGACTTCTTGTTTCTTCCTTTACTTCTTGATTCTTTCCGCCAAAAGATCTACACAAGTCATGCAATACTACTTGTATAAATAAATAAAGAATTATTTGATATATAAAAAGAATTATTCAATAAAAAATATTAAATAAAAAAGAAAATAATAAGATATTGTATTAAAAAATAGTTAACTCATGTATTAGGAAATCAATCATATATATATATATATATATGATTATATATGAATGAATATAATGTATAAAATCTTATATTTGTACGAAAAGAATAAACTTTATTGATTGGATAAATTTTAACCGCTTAAACTTTCATTATTAAAAATTTGAAGGTGTTTTTTTTCCCTTAATTTAAAATATATCTCAAACGTTTGTTCCTTATTTATCAAGTATCTGCATTATTAATTGTGTACAATAAAACAACGTTTATCCGTTTCATTATTGTGTTCGTCAATTTCCACGCACCACATTAACCATCATGCGGTGAGTATGATGGCTCGTTGAGAAACTTGCCCGTTTCTAGAAATATCGGTAGAGTTGAAATCATCCGTAATTCTCCATTGAGCTCCTAGTGCTTGCTTTAGCCCACACGGAACGTGCTTAATTTATAAGCTTTGCTCGCTATGGATTTGATCGATCAGTAACTTATTTAGTGGATTCCATGCAGGCTACTAATTCCATTTAGCTATGAGTTGAGCTTCTTATTTATCGAACTTTTCGTTATTTCACCTAATCCTGTAGGTTTATTTTAATTCGTATTGCCTTATGACCCTTTTTATAAACTCCATGAATTCCACAAGCTGATTTTCCTTCGATGGCTGTTATCTCCTCAAATTATGGGATCATGACCTAAAAATAATTAGGCAAAGTGCATGAAAGCGTCGTCTGGCTAAATGAGCAATAATGCTAGCCATCTTAGTCTAATTAATATCCATAGCGGCATCCTTTTAACAAAGTCAGGACACGTAAACAACGATCTTGAAGCAGATGGTAGTTCTTGGATGTTGCTGATACATAAATCTAAAAGCACATATTGCTCCATTTGGTAATCTTTATCTGTTCCATCAAACTCGATTAAAACCCATCATACTATGACATCATCATTCCTCCATTAAAAAAAAAAAAAAAACAAAACAAAAAACTTCACTCCATCAAAGACAACATTGCAAAGATAATATTATTATTTTTTTCCCTTTTTTTCTCTCAATGGTTAATGGTGGCCTTGGTGGCGTCCAAGATATTAGTTGACGATGCATATCCGGAAAGCGAAAGACGACCACTCCAGATGAAGAGGAAACACAGAGGGGACTTCTTACAATCTGTACAGTGCAAAACTGACAACTGGCTAGTAGATTTTTACAAACCATGAAGGTATTTACTTCCTCAAACGAGAGTTGACGAAGCTTATAGTTGATGAATATAAATTTATTAACCGATGAATTCTAATTATACTTGTGCAAAATTTAAACGGTGCACCCAACTCACAAATTCAACCTATATAAGGCCTATGGGTTTGATTCAATCTCTTTTTTTATCATCCCATATTTCCAAACCCTAATCACATTATATAATTATCCATGTTAATAGTTCTTAAATATTCTAAACTCATTCTTTTTTTCCTTTCATTCAACGTTCTTTCATTCCTTCCTACTCCTTGAATCACAAAAAAAATCTTTTTCATATGATCGGACAATTTTGCAGTTTCATCCCATTTTAATTCATTCGAGTTTCAAACTAATTATAATACCATATACTTTTATATCTTTAGATTTCTAAAATTATATAGCATCTTTTCACATTTTTTAGGACTTATTTGCTATTTTTTCCCAATAAATACCCCATTATTTAACTTTCCTTACAATTTAGTTTCTAAAATTTATTGTGAATTAATCCCCTAACTACCATTGGATCCTAGCTAGTCCTCTAAATAAATTAAATCAGAATAATAACATAGTTATATTCATTCAACCCAAATATTGGTTAAGAGTACAATAATTATAATATTTGTCATAAATACTCTTATACACTCAACTCTCTATCATCAGGTGATTTTATTCAAGTGCTTAAAAAATTAATCACTTCCTCTCTCTCCCATTAGCTTATCCACAATCCCACATATTATCCAAATCTTGCATCTTTTATTTCATCTCAAACATCACACGCACATATTTGCCCCATTTCCCCTTTTGTTCGCTCAGTTATGTTGTTGATCATTTTGACTAGCCCCTATATCTCTAGTTGTTTGGTTCCTCATCCTCTTCCTCTCATTTTTTGCTTAGCTTAAATCTTTGCACCGGATAATCCATTGACCAACCATTCTCCCCTTTGTTCCATAGCCATTTCTTCCTCTTTTTGCCCTCAACTTTTAACTATCAATCAACCTGAGCATTGTCAAATTTCGTTTGTCAGGGTTGAGTTTTCTTTAACTTCAACTAGTTATGTAACATTCTCATTTTTTTTAATTGTAAAATTTCATTTTAAAAGAAGAATGGAAAAGATTAAGAGAGAGAGAGAGAGAGAGAGAGAGAGAGACGCTAATTAGAGCTGGCAAATGTTGATCCAACCAGACCTAAACCCGAGTAAAACCCAACTCGTAACTCGACGTCAATCCAACCCGAAAATCAAATTCAATATTACCCAATTCTGATAATAATTATTTATTTAAAGCTTTTAAAAATATATAATTAGATAAATTTTACTTATTTTTCTTACTTTGATTGTGGACATACTAATTCACCAACAATATGCTAATTTTATCAAATTTTTTATGTAAAAAATACAACATTAAAAATTCATAATAATAAAAAATAACAATTAATAATACACTATTAATCACTTGTATATATGAAGTCAATCTTAATGTTTGCTTACAAAGTTAACGAGTTAAATTAATTTTGATGGTCAATGTCTAATTTGACCCAAATCCAAAGTAATTCGATCCAAGATTAGCACGATCTGAACTCAATCCGACCCAACAAAGCTTAAAAAAAATGCTTTGTTAAGTTAATCCAAACCTAACACAACAAATTAACTCGAATACGAAATTACCTTTATATGACCTTCCTCGACCCAAACCCAAACTTGATTCAACTTAAACCCGAACTAGCTGAACCCAAACCCTACCCAACCTAATACAATTATGATCTACAGCAACTTAAGCCAACCCAAGCAATAAGATGACCCAAAATGACCCGACCCACAAAGGAAAGTGACTTGCAAACAACCTAACCCAATTGCAACCTATACAGCTAACACTACTGTAACACCTCCACTTTTACCGACTAAAAAAATTTGTTTTGAAGGATCGTGCAAAAGCTAAAAAATAAAAAATCAAGAATGCTAACTCCATAATTATCATAAGGAGATGTGTATGCATTTACCTAACCCATGAAAATTAGAATGTTTTGTTTAAAAAAACAACCAACAATAGAGCACAATTATGCTAGGTGTAACTCTTTATAGAAAGGCAAACAATTATTAAGAAAGGAAATCAGAAATCTCAATTCACAAAAAAAAAACACTAGAATTCTTACTCTCTAACTTTAGCCTAAAGCTGTAGAAGCAACACAAACACATACATACAACTCCGTCATTTTCTCATTTGACTTGAGCAGTGGCTATAAAATGTACACATCAGCACTTGCATATTAGTAAAATTAAACTACTATGTAAAAGTATGGATAGCATGTAGCACAATATAGGTTTGACATTGCATATAGCACTCACACAAAAGCTTGAGATCATGACTAAAGACACTATATCACATGGTTTTAATATATTATGCATAACTCACGATAACATAAAGTACTCATGAGCAATATCACCAATTATCTCAAATAGTCAAGGCATTAACTTTGAGATAGTGCACAAAATGCATCCTATCAAAAACACTTTAACAATAATGATGATGCACATGATACCTCATACCAAAACAATAGCATGCAATGACAGTGCACATAGATGTTTACAATATAAGCCTTTGAATGGATAAATATATCAAATTGATAAATAATAGCCATAAATTGACAAATATATACCTTTGAGTTGGTTATTCATATCATATTTATGAGTTTAAACCTTTTAGCATTTAGCCTTTAACTTGACAAACATTAACCTTTTAGCTAATAAATATTAGCCTTTTGGGTTTATGAGTATAAGCCGATGAATATTAACAATTAAGCAAGTAAATATTTACCATGTCTTGGATTATGTACAAGATACTCTACATAATATAGTTTTTTGGGTCACTATCAATATAGATATTTATTATTTGGGGGGGGGGGGAGTAGATGAATTAAAATGTGATGTTGTAAGTTGTCTGTCCAGGAACAAGAAATGAATTTTATCCAGTGTAAGAGCAGCTTCTGCGCATTCTTACTGAATTCACTACTACTAGTATGTCAAAAAAATGGCGGATAAGCACAACAAAGTAAACAGATTGAAAATGTATATAGAAGGTACGATCAAACTTAAAGCTGTATAATCCAAAGCTTTCCTACATCAAAAAGATATTCAAGGCACAACAGATGTTTCTCATGTGATACTATATAAATCAGCTCAACATAATCCTGTTTAGAAAAATGAATTGTTTAGAAACCAGAAAAAGGTTCAAGTAGCACAAAGAACAACCAATATCTTAGTGCTTGCACCAGTTTCTCAGTATGTCTAAGGAGAAGGATCAGCATTGTGCCAGCCTTTAGTGCATGGAGGAATGCTCATAAACTCGTCGAATTCCTTGACATGAACATCACAGCATTTCCACTAGAAAAAAAAAAGAAAATGACAGGAGATTAGCAACCAATATGAAGTAGAGTGCAGAAAATGAATGTGAGTGGATATATTTGAATGAAAAATGCTGCCCCTTACTCCTCTCATACGGTCATGAAAAACAGCGGGGCCTGGATGATAGTCGCATGCGGTATCATGATTATTTATCTCTTTGAAAGATTTCCCACACCCCTTATTTTTACAAATTTGGGGCTCATTTAAATCAACCACCTTCTTCGGTGAAGCAGAGACAGCAACATTTCCCTCAGATGCCACTTTGACACTAGATGGTTCTGAAAAACTCTTCCCTTGTGAACCTGTACACATGATGATGAGATCATCATTTCGCACAACCAAAAATCTTCCCCTCACTCCCTCCTTTATTGTACCTGTTTATTTATGCTTAGAATACCAAGGGAATAAGAAAAAGGTAGGAAAGGGGTGGGAAGAGGGGGAGCTAAGCGAAATAACACTTAAATCACATGCTAATAGGAAATATCAACAACATAATAATAGAAGAGGGGGACACTAAGCAAAATAACACCTAAAGCACACGCTAATAGGAAATATTAGCAACATCCTAATAAAGTACGAAAAGAGATACCATGGTCTGAGCAGAAAAATCCCTGTCTGCACCTAGCACAAGCATCTTTTGATGATGTGTTTGCAGTAGGAGCTGCAGAGGAACCTGAAATAGGAGCAACAGTCCTTGGACTTGCAGCGGCCTTCACTAAGACTGGTTTCTCAGTTGTGTGTTTGCCAGTCTTGCAACTTCAATGGCATATCAAAGTTGAAACAATAAGCAGCTGAATCATGGAAGCAAAGACGCTAGCAGAAACATTTCCCTCAGCAGAGATAACTCCAAAAAATATTTGTTTTGACAGGCGTCTGGAATTCTACAAATCCTAGAATGGGAGATTCATGCCAACATAAAATGACATTGACACATCCAAAATATTAATTCACAGAAGAATGGTCTCACGATTGAAATACCCATATTCTCAACCAGTTCAACAGACAAGTAAACTTTTAGGTCAAAGGCAATTTTACAAGAAAGTATAGAACATACATCACAAATAACTCCCAGTACGAAAAGTTGCCAGAATCAAAATTCCTAGATTCTCAACCAGTTCAACAAATAAATAGATCTTTTGGTCAAAAGAGGTATAACTGTAACTAAAAAATATTAAATATACAAATTACCCCCAACAAGATACTGTGGCTTTTTATTAAACATCTTAGTCCAGGCTCAGAGCAACTGGTACAACAGCAAGCCTACTAGACAATTTTCATGGCATAGAAGGAAATCTAATGCTACACACGAAGCTTTCATCCACAACAACAAAAGGGAAGACATCAGCAGGTACTCATTCCTCAGTTTTACAATAGGTTTGCAAAGTTCCTACGATCATCATTATTGGTTGCCTGGTCAAACAAGTAGTTCAAACTTCAAACCGGTACAATGAAATATAATAAAAATTACAAATAAAATTTTAAATTGAATTGAATTTACAGAAAATTTACTCAAAAATAATACAATCAGATGCAATTTCAGCAAAATCTACTTTATATAACCCAACTTTAGACCAACTAGCCAAATAAACAGAACCCCAAATATACCCTGTCCATACATACGTACTATATTTGCCCTTTTTCACTCTCAGCCATCAACCACAGAAGAGCCACAAAAACTTCATTATGCCCTTCACAGACTCCTCTAAAGCCATCAAACACTGCTCCCCGTCCCCCAAAAAACAAAACCAAAATAACACACCAAGCTGCTGGATCGGGATTCCACAACTTCTCATTCTTTTGTGATCCAATTAATTCTTAGAAAAAATGACACCAGCCACACCAAACACTGACGCAACATATGTCCATCAACCTTCTTTTCAGTCATAAGCAATGTTTGAAAAGGCATGCCTAAGGCGCAAGGCACGGGGCAACCAGGGTGGGGGGCTTTCCTTGTCCTAGGCCAGGCAATGGAAGCAAGGCAAAGCTAAGGCAGCGGAGGCGCCCCAAGGAGACCAGGAGCTGAAGCGCCTGCCTTTCATAAATTTTGGCCAAACTGCTTAGGTATCGTGCAGCAATCTGTACATAGACTAGAAAAATATAATGTTTTGCCCATTTTTAGTTTTGATTGCATTGAAAATAATCTGCAATCACTATGGGGACTGTGGAGAGCAATAGACTTCTTTGGAAAGGGAAAAAATTATTGCAGAGAAGGAAAGAAAATAATAATATAGAGTTTTTGGCAGATGAGAAGTCTTCACCAAAAAAGAGAAAGAAAGGCAAATAAAGGAGACAGAGAAGGAAATGGGAGTGAGGGAAAGGAGGGGAAAAAGCTCACGCACACTATGCACCAGAAACAAACATTACAGAAAAACAGAGCAAGAGGGAAGGAGAAACACCTATCAAGTGCCAAAAAAAAAAGAGAAAGAAGGAAGAGAATATAAGAAGCAGAGAAGGAAATGACAATCAGAGAAAACGTCAAAGCTTACCCAGTCAGTACTCAACACCAGAAAACAAAACACACAAGCACACATACTCTCCAAATATTTTTCTTTTTTCTTTTTGTGTTCTTATTTTTTTATACTGTTTCTCTTATTTTTTTTATACATGTTTCTCTCTCTTTTAAATTTTATTTCATGTGATTTTTCTTCCTTATTACCTCTCTGTTATTTTCTGTATAATGCATTGTTTCTCCTATTTCCCCTCTTCCTATTCTTTCTAATGCTCTCTATTTTCCCTCTTTGTAAATGTTTTTTTTTTAACCCTTGATATGTTACATGTTGCTCTGTTTTCTTCACTGGATTACCTCTGATATGTTACATTAGTCTATGTTTTCTTCCCTAGATAAACAATTGATAATTCTCTACTTTTCTTCTGTTATATGCAATGGATAATTATCTGTTTTTCGTCTTTTCTCATCTTTACACTTTGTAATGCTACTGATTAGTGTTTTTTCTTTTCCCTTCTGTTTCTGGCCTTTTGTTTCTCAGCTGCATGTTGCAGCTTAGGCAATCAGGACTATCTCATTGAGTCAAAAAGATGGAGAGGGTGATGGTGGTGCTAAATGTGAATTGGGATGGAAATATGGATTTTTAAGAGATCCTAAGAACAAAAATGATGTGACTTGCACAATCTGTCAAAAAGTAGCTAAAGGAGGGATACATTGACTCAAACAATGCCTTGCTGGAGGTTACCGAAATTTACAAGTTTGCATAAAATGTCCTGAACATGTCAGACAAGAGATCATTAAGTATATGGCCAATAAAAAAAGTGCACGTGATAAAAAAAAAATTGCCACATGAATCTGATCAAATAGCAGACTTTGAAGAAGAAGAAGCTGAATTTTTTATTCCCATTGCCCTAGAGGGCCAATGGGTGTCAAGCATCCATTACCAAGAAAGCTAGACAAGTTGGTCCACTGGATGTTTTTTGCATCTCTAAGGCAGTAGCTCTTCAAAGTGGAAAGGAAAGCACAATTAATGAAGTCTACAGGAAGGAACAAAGAGAAAAGGCTGATGCTGATGTTGCTCGATGGATGTATGATGCTGGTATTCCCTTCAACGCTCTCAATTATCCTAACTTCAAGTTTGCAAAGGATTCTATAGCTAGAGCTGGAAAAAGGTCAAAAGCCATAAAGTGCTTACAAAGCAAGGGATCCTTTCCTTAGAAAAGAAGTCCAAAGAACCAATGATTTAATGAAAATTCATAGAGAGGAATGGGCTAGAACCGGATGCTCTATCAAACAGATGTAACTAGTCGATAGTGAACTTTCTTGCAAAATGTTCTAAGGGGAGCATGTTCATCAAGTCAGTTGATGCATCAAGTTATTCAAAGACTGGGGATAGGTTGTATAGGCTTCTTAGTAGAATTGCAAAAAATATTGGAGAGCATAATGTAGTGCAAGTGATTATAATGGGAGAGATTTTGTGGCAGTAGGTAAGAATTCTTAAAGCAGCTCATACTTGATGCTTGAAGATATTTCAAAAATTACAGCCATTGATAAAGTTCTCAAAAGGGCATTCATATGACCAGTTTCTTCTACCAGCGACCAAATCTTATAAATTTGATCAGATACTTTAGTGAACAAAGAAATTTATTGAGGCCAGTAAAGACCAGATTTGCTACTGCTTTTATGGCTCTTTCATCAATACACAAGCAACGAAATAACCTAACAAAATTTTTTACTTCTCAAGAGTGGATAAGTCCTAACTCCTACCTTTTGAGGAATACATGTGCACTATTTACATTAAGTTCTAAGTTAAAACAATTGATTTTTCATTAGGTAACTAGTAAATGGACCAAGGAACATGTAAGAAAAAGAGTTATCCAAACAAGATTGATCACATTTCTTTGAAGGACATTGATGAGAGTAATGAATGGTTAATTGGGAGAATAGAATTAGATGAAAAGGGTGCTGAAATGATATTGTTTTTGCGGATGATGATTTGAATGGGGGGGTTGTTGCTGCTGCTGCAGGAATTGATGAAGAGAGGTTTAACCTAAGATTTAGAGGCAATATGCAAGGTGCATGTAATGGTAGCAGCAGTAGCTCACAAAGATATATGTCTAACAAGAATAAGAGGAAGAAGAGGAGGAGGATGATGAAGGCTATGGGTCAAAAGAATCGGAAGAATTGGAGGAGGATGATACACTTATACAAGAAGATGATTTTTGACAATTTTGCTAGTATTAGTAATAATGACTCATAGGTTACTATTTTACGAAGTATTTTCTTGTTATGGTATATTTATTTATGTTAGAAAACTTAATTCATTTAATTATATTTTCAGTACCTAGTTAAAGGCACATTCTGGTGGATGCAAAATCAAAGCAAATACAGATAGGCCTCCTTAATCCATGGTATATATCAGTTTCTGCTACTAACTACATGCTTCCTAAGTGTTAACAAATCAATGAAACATGCTGAGCTAAGGACAAAAAAAATGATGGTGCAACATAGTACAATAACAAGATGTTACTATCATTCCTTCACCAGGATGACTATCCTTAAAATAAATGTACAGTATGATTATGTACATTAGGAGAATCCATGGAGTAAAGCTGAAATTGAACTCCCAGGATAACAGCAATACACTGATAATGAATATCTATACAAAAACAGGACGTACCCTGGAATTTCCAAAAATAAGCTGAAGTCATGACTTCTTTTCTTGCAGCAGCTCCACTCCTTCATTCCATCATGGAACACAGGCTGGAAGAAAATTACCCAGCACGTATTACGTAACATTAATATTTCGACAAAGCCTTACAGGAAATTAAATCTACATTAGAGATCCATCTATCAAGGACTGTATATGCTCCAATCAATGTTCACGGCCAGTGAGAAATCTCTACATTCAGAGAAACCTTCAGGCCACCCTAACTGATACAGTGATACTCAAGAATAAGTAAGCAGAATTAATAGGATAAACTATGCATTGGTATAAGTTGTTTGTTCGTCACCATTCACCAAGCAATTCAATGGCACTATTGGTTTACAATTTAGTTGATAGTTCCCAGACATGGATTAATTTGGAGCTGATTTGGCGGAAAAGGTTTTCTAGAAATGATAGATTGGACTGGATGGAATTCAAAACTAATATTTAATATGTTTCTATGTAAATTTGATTCCAGCTATTTAAGTAACTTGTTCTATTTATGAATTTTTTTCTGCCCAGATTTTGAGATAACTCAAGTTACCGGTGAGGGAAGCCTAGAGATGGGAGTACTGGGAAACCTGAATGCAAAATATTTGCCACAGGCAAAATGGGGTCCCAAAAAGTATCCTAAAGGTTATGGTTGCCGCAGCAGTTTACTTCATCTTGCAAAAAAGAAAGAACATTCAAAATATTGGACTACACATACTGCTATTGCCAATTCAATTTTTTCTCTTTCTTGTTGATCTCATTCCAGCCTTAAGAAGAGGAAATATGCTAAGGTTTTTGAGAGGCTAGGTAAATTATGTTCCTGATTAGTGAATACAAAGTGCATATGTTTACCAATACGCGCTGAAGAATAAGAACCACATGCGGTGAAATTAACCAAAAGAGGTAGAGCAAGTCATTGATATCTTCAAAAAGTAAAATTGATAAAAGCATACTTACCCCCTGATGAAGGCACCCCGGGAGAAAGAAGATCACAGAGCGATGCAGAGTCAAAACAAAGAGTTAATAGCTACATAAATTTTACTTATACAAAAGCACAAATCATAAGTTTGAAATTAAACAATTCAATTCAGATAGGAAAAAAAACAAAGTAATTAAATTCTGCGCATGTGGAATTGTATCATACTTTCAGTTGCAAGCGAAGGCCATTATTCAACAATTGACTGCACATGGACCCTTCTTTCACATGCTTATCACCAGACAAATTAAAGCTAAACACAGTATGCAATCACCAAAATGCCCTAAGTAAGAGGTCTTCTCATTGGGTGATGAGGGGATTTTCAATCCTTCTGCATCTTTCAGGCTTATCATCAAACAAATTAGATATTCAAAACCACAGAAAGCAACAGCAGCATTCACTTTTCCTTAGCATCCATTGTCATGCAATGCAACCAATCCTCTAGCATTCTGGGAAAACCAAGTGGAATAATCCTTTCAAAGAATTGCGTGAGCGGAAATTTCTCCCCTAGATTGAAACTTAACTACCTCATGAAAAGTTTTTTTCAAGTTTGCATCATCTCTTCATGTGGACAAAGGCTTCCATGCAGCTGAGCCCTCCACAAAGATAACAAAAAAAGGGCTGCCATCATAACAGGGAAACTGAACATAAAGGGAGCTATCACTATATCACACACACCTACAGAAGTAAAGAATCCCTATCCCCTACATAAGGAAATAGAAGCTCTCTTGCCCCCACAAACCTCCATATCTCCAGTCTCCACCCATAACATCATGCTCTAATCTCAAGTGCATATTTCACTACTAAAACTCAGTTACAAGGTAAAATCGAAACTTATATAGGTATAAATTAAAGATCAGTTTGCAAGAATAGCATTACAATAAAGCAATATTCATGGAACGGGATCCTTTATGATCCATATTAGCGTAGTTTTGAAGAAGTATTAATGAACTTACACCAGCTCCTAAGAGAAAGGTATATTATGTTTAGAAGGACAAGTACAGGAAAGAAAAAAAAAATCATTTTTCCATACGTCTATGAACTCCTGAAACATACATTTCCAGCAGCCGGACTTCCTAGAGATAAATTTACAAGCATAACTGTCCCAATGAAATCGATTTTGCAGTTCAGTCAGCTTAAGAAGCTCGGAATCAATTAGATCGAAGGAGGTAGAAGAATTACCGCATCATGGTATTGACAGGAACTCTCTGGATTGTCGTCTTCCGTGAACACAGCGTTGCAGCCGATTCTCTGGCATTGGAGCTTCGCCATTCTCTCTCTTCCGCTTCTCTCTACGATTCTCTACTCTCTTTTTTTCCGTATCGTCGCCTTCTCTCCGTTGCGGTTCCCGATTTAAATAAACTGGTTCGAGAACAAATAACTCGAACCGAGTCGAGTCAAAGTGACATTTAAATTATAAATGAGCACGCGACGCAAGGTTATATTATTAAATTTCTAAAAGATATGGATGATCCTTTGATACACAAAATTTGAATTTCAACTAATAGAGAAAAAAAAATCACATGAATAAGGTCTTGCTTTCTTTGTCTGAATTTTCTAATTTGGTTAGATTAGTAATGATGAGAATTAAAGTAGCTTATTATTATTGTTAATATTATAATAATAATGATATAATATTAATATTAATAATGTTAATAATCAATATTATTATTATTATAAATAAGAATAATAATAATGATGATTCTAATTAATATTATCACATGTGTTATTTTAATTTATGGTGATATTTATATTATTGTTATATTTTTGTAAATGATAATTCTTATATTAGTTATAGTATTCATGTAGATATTATTATTATATTATAAATATAAATATAATTTTATTTATATAATAAGAATGATAATATTTTTAATATGATTTTATTTTTATTAATATGAATATGACAAATAGTATTATTATACAATTATCATAAATAATAATGATAATAATATAGTTTTATTTTTACTAAAATCATTATTAATTTAAATATTCATATTATTATAATTATTATTTATATTAATATTAAAATTATAGACTTTAATATTATTATTATATATTATTATTAACAGTAATACTATTATAAATAATATAATATAAAAAGAAAATAATAATAATAATAATAAGAATGATTATAACATCAATATTAATATTGATTATATAATATTGGATAAATTACAATTAGGTATTTTATAACTTGTCATAATATTTTACAAGTTTCTATTTTGAATAATCTTAAGTGCCTCCACATTTTAAATTATCATAATTTACATACCTTTTATGTGAATTTAGATTAAATTAAATTTAGTAAAATTAAGGTAATTTTTTATAATAAAGATAAAAAAATGTGTAAAATTTATTAAAATGAATGGAAAAATTTATTAAAAATATATTTTTTAAACAAATCAAAATTTTTAAATAATATTCATAATTTATATTTTTTGAAATAAAAAATTAGACTTTTAAAATTTAGGTTTTTATGTATATTTTTAACATATATTTAAAATAAATTAAAATTTTTAATGTTATTTCTTATTAAAAAAAATCTTTCCTTGATTACACTAAACTTGACATAATCTCAATTTATTATAATTGAAAATTTTATCTAAGTGATAATATTTTAAAATATGGAGGTATCTATATGAGATAATTCAAAACCTAGGTACAAGTAACATATTTGGTCAAATATCAACGTTCCTAAATATAGTTTATCTTATATTATTATTATTATTATTATTATTACTACTACTACTACTACTATTATTATTTCTATTATTATTATTATTATTATCATCATCATCATCATCATCATCATCATCATCATCATCATCATAAAAAATGTAGATGATAATGACAATGATAAGCATCTATAATAATTATGATAATAATGTTGTTATTATTATTATTATTTAAATTTTAATATTTAGAATAATAATGCACAATGTAGCCATAAGTTTAAAAAAATATATAATATAACCCTAAATTTTGTTAAATAAACCAGATAATCTGTTTACAATATTATTAACTTTTTGTTAAATTTTTATAATGAAAAAAATTAAAGTTGAGCCTGCAAAATGACATTTTTACTTGTACATATTATACTTAAAATTCCTCATTTTTCTCACCCCTTTCCCCTCTTATTATTTAATGTAAAAGACCTAATATATCCCCAAATATTTTAAAAGAATGTCTCTCATCCCACAACACTTTTAATCTTCCCTTCCATGCACAATCTGTAACTCAACCTCCCCTAATTTTTTCTCTCTCTTCTCTCTCCCCCAATTGAATTGAATGAGATTACCTAATTGTTTCTTCCATTGCTCTTCCACCACCCCTGTTGTCAATCAACAAGCACCAACAAACACCACCATTATTGAGGGATCTTACTCACAAAGAAATTTTTTTAGAGTAGCTTGGGTTGAATGCACCTTCAAGTTCGACTCATTGGTTAAAGGTGAACAAAATATTGCTTCTCGAGGTTCATCATTATTATAGGAATTGAAAATTTAGGCATATCTTCAACTCTTCAACAACCATTCAAATCAACTTCATCTTATACAATTTTAGAATTATTGTGATTTGAAGACTTGTGTTTGAAATTATCAACAAGATCTAAAAGGTGAGCACTTTCAAATGAGGCTTCCACTAAATCATCATCCTCAGGGACAATATTCAAGGAGTTTGACATCACATGGGCTTCAAACAAAGCATCATCTTCAAAAATTGGTTTCAAGGATGTCAACAAGGCACTAATTAAGTAATTAGAGTTTGAGCATAACCGCCATTTTTGTTGTTTGCATCTTTAAATCCATAAACCATAAACAACATAGAAGAGAAAGATCTAGGGGAGAGAAGAGAGACTAGGAAGCAAAGAGGAAAAACACACATAGTTAGTGTGTCTTGAAAAGGCTAGGAGATTCAACTTCTGCATACCATCACCAAGGAAGAGGAACAAGGTCGAGAGAGGAATCACACATATTTCTATGTAGAGCATTGTCTGTGTTTATCAAGATTGAAGAAGAAGAATTATAAGGAGGAAAAAATGTATAGCATGAGAAAAAACAAACAGCTACTCAACTTTCTCCCAAAACTAAAGAAAATCACGAGAAGAATAACTCAAGCCTTTAACTTTCTTCTAAATCTAATGCTCTTTTATTTAAGAGAAGCATAGAGGAATTAGATAAAGCATTGGAGGAAGGAAATGAGGGCAATATAAAAAGAACAAGGAAGGAAGAAGCAATGGTGGGAGCAAGAGAAAGGGTATCCTTAGTGGTAAGAGAGAGGTGAGAAAAATGGAGAGCAAAAACACTTGTATGAGGGGTGTTAAGCTATAAAATGAAGGGGAG
Source organism: Tamarix austromongolica (assembly GCA_039764185.1). Taxonomy (NCBI): domain Eukaryota; kingdom Viridiplantae; phylum Streptophyta; class Magnoliopsida; order Caryophyllales; family Tamaricaceae; genus Tamarix; species Tamarix austromongolica. Next base: position 10,635,756 of record CM077816.1, read on the forward strand.
TGCATAGTATAATTCTAAATAGCCAAACTCCCTTCATTATATCATGAATCATGGTCGCCAAGTGCAAAAGAGTTGGTAAATGTTTGAGTTAAAGTTGGTATTGGTCAAAATGAAGGAGACAATGGATTACTTAAGGGCCAAGGTCAACTACACTTATCTAATAAAGAGGAAAGAGACAAAAGAGAAGGGAGAAGGTAAAGCAGGAAACATGTAGCTCCCTCTACAAGCAAATCACATAGAAACCTATTGACACAATAGAGGAGACATGTGAGAAGAAGGAGATAACCGTGCTTAGGTAATCAAGCTACACTTTTAAAAATTCAACTCTCAAATCCAATTTTAAGTTTTTAAAAATGTGAATCATTGTTCATAAAATCCCTACAAAATGATTTATAAACAAATCACAACACAATCATAAAGTTATATAACCATAGGCAATGTTTCGAATTAAATCAAGCTAAAAAACTCACAATCCAGATGAACTTGTTGACTGATTTCACCGGTTGAATGGTCTATCATAATTAGTTAGTTGGTTCTTCCAAACTTGGAACTCCAAGAAACATATGAACCAATCAATTGGTTTCCTCAGAAACTAAGTCCTCCTTTAAAATCAAACCCTCTCAAAAAAGTTTTTAAAAACCAAAATTGAAACACATCTCTAAATCATAGTTAAACACATTCAAATCATAATCAAATACATAAACTAATATATATTAAAGGCCTTAAAAGTGGGGTATTACACCTGTGGCCACAAAAATACTCTTCAAAATACAATAAGGAGATGAATAAAATCATAAGGCATGCACCAAATTTAGAATATGGCAATTCTTGCATTCTACATGATCATTTTGTTATGGGGTTCCTAAATAAGAAGCTTGATGTAAATAATATGATGTTAAGCAAATATTAATTAGCATTACCACTATAAACTATCTTCAGTTTCTCATTAAATTGTCCTTCCATCATAGTGAAGAAGTTAGCCAACCTCTTTGCCATGTTTTTCTCATCATTGACCCAAAAAAAACCCACACAACTCAAGATTAATCATCAAAAATTGTCAAAAATAAATAGTTCCACGTGACTCTGTGATGCAGGAGCATCCACTTCATTTTAATTTTGGTTAACAAAATTATAATGACATTAGTTGACTTCTTAAACATATTCCTAAGGTTTTATTTAAGCTTATAGCTTAAGGTGTTTTCAGCATAAATGTTGATCAAACAAAGGCCACATTACAAATGTTGAAATAGTCTTGCATCAAGGAGGTCCTTTGGCACTAATTATTTTTTCTAAGTTATGAAACTAAATTATACTTTTAAATTGGAGCAAAAATAATCATCAACTATGCAGGTGCCAAATGGCTAGCCATGCAAAGCCATGCATGATCCACAAACCTATCAACTTGGGAGCCACTAAGCCAAGCCTTTCAACCCCCTAGCTCCTCATTTTTGAACTCATCTTTTAGCCATAAAAATCATCCTGTAGAAGCCACCTTTTGGGGAGTATTGGGTCAAGAAAATAAGGAGACCTACGGCCCCATCTATGGTGAATAAATTACCATGCACACTGTAACACCCCAAAATTTACACATTTTTTTTTAAAACACAAGACTTATAAATTAAAAACCATAAATTCTGGGGATGCTACCGCCACACTTAGTACTAGATCGATTCACTCCTACTGCTCCAGTATCAAGTGCTAAGGCTAAGAAAGCTACTCATAACATTATTAAATAAACCAAGGCTCATAAATACGGAAATCAAAGTACGCATAAGTCTTTACATAATTTAAAATTCTAGCTGTTGTTTTTTCAGAGAATAAAAATAGTAACAATAATAAAATTGTTTTTGCAGGCTCAAACATAATTAAAAGATAACACGAATAGTAATATCAATGGAAAGACCAGCCACGCCATTCCTAAGACATTGAATCCAGCCTAATCATCACTTGGCCCCACCTGATGTCCTATAGACATCAATGGCATCAAAATAAGCATCTCCTACCTGCAACACGTCAGACGGCCCTTCTGCTCATGGGAATGAGCAGCACCTATAAAAAGGGTGATTAATCCGCTACGTACTGAGTAAGCTAACCGTGCACTAAGACCAACATACAAAATTCATACATACAATGTATAATAATATAGGAGCATAAAGTCTAATCATAATAGCACAAGATAAATAAATGCTCAGGTGAAAATGCTAAGATCCAAGTACATTTCCGAATAATTACTTCATCAATCTTTTATCGAATTTATTTTTCACACCATGCTCTTTATCAAGTCCATACGAGTACGGAAACCTCACTTTTTTTGCTAGTGGATCGGTCTCCAGGGCACTTTGGCACTATTCTAGCTAGTGGATCGGTCACTTAGGGTATATGCCCTACCACTATTATATGCCGGTGGATCAGTCTGGCCCCTTTTCTCGCACGGTGTTCCACTGTAAGTAATTAGCGTCTTCCCATATCTTAGTCAAATATAGGGTTTGGTTTATAGAGATTGGGATCCCCCACTATTTTAGCCGGTGAATCGGTCACTAGGGTAACATACCCTACCACTATTATACGCCGGTGGATCGGTCTCTTAGATACTGTAGTCCTTGGCCACTATTATGCTGGTGGATCGGTCTGGGCCCGGCTCAATATCTTCCACTTTACGTAATTAATGTTTTAAGTGTCTTATTTAGAAACCCATTCCAAGACATGCAAGTCTGACTCCTACCATGCTTACTCTTCAATTCGGGTTAACTACTCCAACCATAGTTAACCACCACCACCATAGTTAATCATGACATGCCCTAACACCCATGCAAACCCTAGCTCCACGTAAACCCTACTCCTATGCAAACCCTAACTCCCATGCAAAACCCTAGCTCCACCATGCAACCATTAATACCACCATGCAAACTCCAATACCACCATGCAAACCCTAATACCACCATACAACCATTAATACCACCATGCAAACCTTAATACCACCATGCAACCATTAATACCACCATGCAAACCCTAATAACACCATGCAACCCTGATACCATCATGCATACCATATAATGCTTAGACCACTCCCACATTAATTCATACCATAACACCATATCCCACGACTTACATGCATGTCTTATGGGTCGCATCAATTCATATTAAAAGCACAACTTATTCATATCATATACATGCCATAAAATCTCATATGAACATACTTCAACACCACATCATACTACATATATAATAGATATAAGATTACACTTAAAACATATTATATTGCATACCACATGGCAAGTAAGGCATGTAAAACACATTACACACAACAGCCTTAGACACACCCTTACCTAAAATGTTGCTAGTCTTGGAGCACGCTCCTATACCACTTGAGGGATTTGATCAGGCTCACCTAGTGTGAGGAAAAAACTAGAATTAGGTTCCCTCTTAAAAAATACTATTATTTACTAGCTTACCCTAAGACTAGGTTTTTAATTAAAATAATACTATACGAAATACTACTAAAAATACTAACAATAATATTAGCGTAGTTTAAAATGAATGGTGATATAAGGGTTTCTACCCTTCACCAAAATAATGTTAATAAAGATAATAATAATAATAACAACAACAACAACAACAACAACAACAACAACAACAACAACAACAACAACAATAATAAAATATTAGTAATAATAATAATACTCATAGTAGTAGTAGTAGTAGTAATAATAATAACATAAACTTAAATAAAACAAGGTAGGGTTTTCGACCTTACCTCCAAATAATAAAAGCACTATTTAATAATAGTAATAATAATATTAATAACATATATTACTTATAATAATATTAAAATAATAAAGATAATAATAATAATGATATTGATAATAGTAAAAATAGTAATAATAATCATAAAATACAATCATGTGAAACCTTAACCTAAAATAGGGCCTTGACTCCTTATGGATAAATATTATAAATAAAATAATAATAATAATAATAATAATAATGATAATAATAAAACTTATAATAATTCAATTAATACCTAAAATTTGAAACCAACAATATAATTATTTTATTCCTACTCTTGACCTTGCCAAGAAAATTTAGCATTAATATTACATCCAATTATTATTATTATTATTATTATTATTATTATTATTATTATTATTATTATTATTATTATTATTATTATTATTATTATTATTATTATTATTATTATTATTATTATTATTATTATTATTATCGAATAAACATTAAAATTTGAATAAAAACAAAATAAATTTAAATAAATAGGGAAAAAGGGTTGAGAGGATCTAGGATTTCACCTTGAGTTGGTGGAGATGGGTGGCACTAGCGATAGTGCACGACAGCAGCGACGGTGGCTGGAAAAGAGGGATAAAAGGGGAAAAGTTGAGGTTTGAGAAGAAAGGGTGGAGAATGAGGGTGGAGGTTGAGGTGATGGTGGTAGCCTAAGCTGAGAGGAGTAAAGTGAGAGACTGAGAGTGGTGGCGCGGCAAAGGGCGGCTGCGCACGACGGCAGAGGTGGAGGGCGAATGGAAGAGGTGAAGAAAAAGAGGGGAGGAGAAGGAAAAAGGAGAAAAGAAGGTTATGGCTAGATGGAGGAGAATTAGTAACAACTTTTGGGTGGTGCAGAAGGCAGTAGAAGCAGCGTATGTGGCGGCGAACGGTGGCTCGAAGGCTACGGGGGTAAAAATTTTAGTTTGATGGGCAGGGGACTTCGCACGGCTATGGTGGCTTGTGCAAGAAGAATCGAGAGAAATGGGTGGCTCAGGTAGCTAGAGGGTAGTGCAAGGAAGATTTTGGTAGGCAGAGGTGGCGGCGAAGTTAGCGAACGGTGGCGGACGGGTCATTTGAAATCGTGGTGGTGCACAGGTAGGATTTTAGGGTTGCGGGGGAAAAAGTTTCGAAGGTAACCAATCAATGGGGTATTTATAGTGTTTAGACGGAATGGTAGGGTTCTGGAGGTTGGCAGGAGTGCGACACATGTAAGGTTTGGGGTAGCCGGCGGCGTTAATCAGCCGGCAAAATTTTTGGTCGTGGTCGACCCTTCGCGAAGGAATAGGGAGGAGAAATGGCCGGTCAAGTCTTGCGTGGTCGGCGACGCCATTTTTGGGGCTTGAAGGTGCAGGTCGATGGTGGAGGAGGAAGGGGGAAGAAGGAAGGGGTGAACCGGGCGGCCGAGAGAAAAAGAAATAAAAGAAAAAGGAGAAGAACTGGCTGGCTGGCGACTGTTATAAGCTTCTTAAATGAGACACGGTGTCCCAGGGAAAGAAGGTACAAAACGCAGCATTTCAGCTGCCGAAGGAGAGAAAAGGAAAGAGCAATGCTGGGTCGCGGGAGAAGAAGAAGAAAAGGATTGGGCCACATCAGCAGGCCCAATCAATAGGAAGAGAAAAAGAAAAAGAAGAAAAGAAAGAAAAGAAAGAAAAAGGAAAAAGGGAAAAAGGAAAATTTAAGTGGTTTGGGGTTAAATAAATAAATTAGAATATTTTGGGTATTTAAAATAAAAAATATTTTAATAAAATAATATTAAATTTCCTTTTTAGGCTCATTTATGGTTTTTAAAAGACTTTTCCTAAATTCCTTTTTAATTAGCAAACAGCCTAATTTTTCCTTTATAAAAATATTTATAAATTCCTTATTAATTTGCCCTAAATAAATCCTTCCCATATCAAATGAAATAATTAATTAAATTAATTCCTTAATAAATCCTTATTTAATTATATTTCTTAAAATAAATATTTTGTGGCATTTCACACATATATGCAAGTCTCACGTAAATAAACAACCCATGGTAACCTCATTTGCTAGATGCAATTAGCTCTACTTTTTCCCTTTGTGTTCGTAGCTTTTCCAACCACCTAGTAGCTAGCTACAATCCCCATTCCATGGATGAATTAGGCCAAAAATTAAGGTGAGCAAGGCATCACAAAATTTTCCTAACATGCAGGTTTTGGTCATCCACACATGCATTGACTTTGGGTTATCTATTCAATTCCCTATGGTCATTATCCAGCACGCATGTACCAACTGGATAAAGGATTAACGTTGCCAATTATAGCTGGTCTTTTTTTTATGCATAGAAGGTATACTAATGGGACTAAAATGTCCAGCTGGGTGTCGTGTAAGAGGCTCTGAGTCCGGGCCTCAATTTAAGCAATTGTGTTCCCTATGTAGGTTTGAACAAGAGCTGAATGTTATGCATGTTTAGTAGGTAGTCTTGTGAGGATATTCTACCTGCTCTGAGTTTTTTAGGCCTCCCAAGTCAGGCCCTCAAATTAGGGATTTGTATTTCTCATGTTTTCATTGTAGTTTTTCGAACAAAACTAGCCTAGGAATAATGTTACCATTTGGTTGTTCCCTTTTAGTTAAGTTAGAAGTTAACTAATTAAGTTATGTTAGAACTAGATAGTTTATGCAACTATGTCAACCCTTAGGGGCTATGAAGGATAACACATCCTATAAATGCATTAGTTCCTACCCAAGACCTGCATACCACCTTGGAATTAAATTATGAATGTTAAAATTTATACAACTCTAAGCTTAGTGCATAGCTTTGTTTTATCTCCTAAAAATCTTACATAATTTATGTCAAGTGTTGAAACCTTGATTGGTTTATGTAAGTGCTTAGTTTTGGAGGGCTTTCAAGACTAATTTTCTATCCAATATTCCCTCATACCTATTCTTGATTTTCTCTTTTGTTGGAGCTCAATCCAAGCTCCACTATCAACTCTTAGTAATGCCCAATTCGTTTAGCATTATGGATCACTCTAGAGTAGTAAGGATCCCATAAATCACAGTGTATTAAGTTAAAAAACACCTTTAGAATTATTATTACTAGTAGAAAAATGGTCATGAGTTTATTTTATACGACAAAAAACATTACAAATCTTTTTTTTCTTCATACTACTACATCTATTAAAACTAAGTCTGGGAACTAACCTGATAATTTTTTCTAAATGATGACCTAATGTATGTTGTCATAAATTAAATTAACATATCATTAGCTAATAATTTTGTTGTAGGTGTCACTCCTTAGAATTAATAGCGCCCTCTATCTATTCATATATAGCAATAAGCATCCTTGAAGTGTGACTCTATATAACCAAAAAAATATATTGGTGAATTGGATAACTCACACAAACTTAGTAGTTAATTGTGATACAGAAACTAAATTGTAATGCAAGGTTGGAATATAAAGAACATTTGTGAGTTTCATCCATTCATTCAACAAAATTGTTTATTTCTTAGTTGCCACTATACTTTGATTGTCTTGTATTCACTAGTACATGAATTGGATTAAATGGCTACTAGTATAAGGCAGTTTCAAACTAAGTCATCATCTAATCCATTATCAAGTAAGAAACAACATGGAGGGAGCATTTTGGCAATTTAAGCGGAACATATACACGATTATTTTAAATTATAACCACCGTGTATACCCTTAATAAGAGAGGTAAATAACGGCCAAGGGTACACATGACGACTATAAGTTAAAACCATTATGTATACCCTAATAATGTAGAAGGGAATACATGGTAATTTTACCTTATAACCATCGTGTATTCCCTCAATGAGAGAGGTAAATATCGGTAAGGGAATACATGACAATTTTAAGGTAAAACAATCATGTATTCCCTTCTGCATTATTGGAGTGTACATGATAGTTTTAACTTATAATCGTCGTGTATGCTCTTTTCCCTAGTTTTTTATTTTGTGATTTTTTTAATCTAGAATCACGACCACTTTTTTGCTTTACCTCTATATATCAAAATAGTGTCTTTGAAGCAAGGAATCTCTACGACCATTGTTGGCTTTCTCTCTTCTCTTTACCAGAGTTCTTACTCATTTTCGTTCATCTATAGTTCGCCGATGTCAGCTTTCTCTCTCTCTGCTCATCGTACATTCATTATTCTTTATTTTTCCTTTTTTAAGTTTAATCATTGTGTAAACATTCTCTTTATTTTAAAATTTTTCTTGTGTTAATTCTTATTCGAACCTCTATATTGTGTATTTCATTATTCTTTGTTCATTATACTATATATGATGTTGTGGTGTATATCTGTATACTTTATATTGTTAGTTTTTGTGTTGATATGTTTTGTGAAGATATAATGTCAAACTATATATTTCAAAAAATAGAGTATATAAACAAAATAGGTAATAGATAATATTCTATAGAAATCATGGTATTGTTACTAGTGCAAATATTGTTGTGGTGTATATGTATTCTGGGTTTGTTGTTAGCTTCTTTCTTTCTTTCTTTTTTTGCTTGACTTGACTAATATTGTCAAATTCCCATTTTTTTTTCAATTTTGGAGTCTAACTATACTTATACCTTGTTATGGATTGGAAGTGGATATATGCAATTAGGTTATCAAGAGAATATATATATGGTGTTCAATACTTATTAAGTTAGTCATTGAACATTTAAAAGATCATTTGCAGATATCTCGCTCATGTGTATATTGTGGAAATATGATAAGAAGTGGGGTAAATGAGATACAAGATTATCTCATTATCTGTGGAATTGATAAGAGTTCTAATAGGTGGATATGGCATAGAAAGTCACTTTTTAATGAAACCTAGTGTGGTTGACCATGATGATCTTGAAGGTACCAATGATTTTACTTACATGGAAGACCTGACCAATAATGTTTAAAAACGTTTTAGAGACCATCTAGAAATGTTTGAAAAGTTGGTTAATGATTTGAAAATTCCTTTGTACAATGGTTGTACTAAATTTACGAAATTATCCATCGTATTATGACTGTACAATTTGAAGGCTAGTAATGAATTGAGTGATAAAAGCTTCACTACTCTTCTTGAGCTCTTGAAAGCAATGCATGCTCTCAAAGGACAATATGATTCCTCCCCATACTTATGTGTAACACTCCCAAAATTTACTACTGAAAAAATTTATTTTTAAAAGTTATAGACATAAGCAAATATGGTAAAGTTTGGGGTGCTATCGCAACCCTTAGTACCAGACCGATTTCCTCCACCATTCTGATACTACGTGTTAAGGCTAAAAACATACTTTACACAAACTCAAGAATATAATTATAAAATAGAGTAGCATAGTAGTTAGAACGTAGGAAATATAACCCCCTAATTGTGGTTACAAAATAAAGTCAGTGAAAAGAGAATACAAGAGATTATAAGGAAAATACACAACCTTTTTTAGATAGTCCTATGCTCTTAACCCAAGAGTAAATATTGAAGAGCACTTGCGAGCTAACCTGCAAAGGCCACTGCCTATTGAATAAGTTGTGACCCAAGAAATGAACCCTTTAGTACTATGGTGTTGAGTAACCCATTATACAAGACTAATATGTAAGGCTTGCACGTAACACATCATATGCAACACATCAAATACATGATCATGGAATTATACATATGTAACTGAAATGCATTAATCATTCAGATAATCACATGCATCAAGATCACATGCCAATAATGCTAGTTCAATTAGAAATAACAGGACTTACTAATGGAACATCCAAGCAATGCTTTTTATAGTGTAATTAGAGAGCCAACATCATACTCAACCATACACCATTCACTCAACTCACAGGTAGGCCCATTAGGCCATCAATACAATTCCATACAAAATCCATCCTAGTAGGCATCAAGGCTACTACCAAATCATTGCAGGCTTGAAAGCTACTACCGAAACTCAAGTAGGCTCAAAGGTTACTATTGATACACAGGTGGGCTTATATTAGTTCATTCATTATTATCTGGACTCAAGCTATTAGTTTAGAAATTATTTATCTCTCGAATTATACCTATGTAGGTTCGGGGACCCCACTATTCTGACTGGTAAATACAATTCAACCCAGGACAGTGCACTTCTGGCCACTATTCTCACTAGCGGACCGGTAAATTTAATACAAACTAGGGCAACATGCTCATGGACACCATTGTCACTGGTGGACTGGTAAATACAATACAACCCAAGGCAGTATGCTCATGGCCAGCATTCTCACTAGTGGACAAGTAAAAATAATACACATGGTTTCAACTCACATGGTATTCCTATAAGTAATTAGTGTCTTTTAATTTAATTATCGCACAATTCCATTTTATTTACTCAAGGGGGAGATCACGATCCCGGAGACACAAAGGTAACTGATCATACTCGTGCATAAGAGCAGCATAGTATCCTACCGACTGTCAACTCAGGGATGCCAAGGTACTCTGGTAGCACTAGTACACAAAGGTGCATAGTACCCTACCAATAAGGACACCTAATCCATAAGTAAGCATACCCCCTTCTTAGATCTGTGTATAGCTAAATAGAGTAAGATGTAGGGCCTGGCTGAGACACTAAGGCACACCAGCAAAATCCAAAATAATCGTGGGTTAAACCATATCTTTAGGATAGTGACCCCTAAAGAGCCACCATTTCCAATCTCGAGATCTTTCACTTTAAGTATTAATATTTTAATTAGGGTGACCATGAAAAGCACAAATTAATCACATACTTAACCATTTTTATTTGTTTCTAACATGATAAAGTAACCATAATTAGGATTATTATTAATGTCTATATTAGTAATCCACTAAGGCCATCCTAGATTCCAATGCTCACACTTAGGCACCTTAGGTCAAAATGACCAAGATGTCCCTAAGGCTAAGGCTACCTCTTTACCAGCCCTTTCCATCACAAATTTCATTTATTTATCACATGCTATAAAAAGAATAACATGCCATAATTAAATTATCAATCATGAAGTCAACACACAAAATGACCATTTTACACATAAAACCCTAACATGTGCCTCTAGAACAACCAACACACATTCTCATGCTTAATCAACAATTAATGCACTTATTGCATGTTTATGAGAATAACAACACAACATACTCTAATTTACCAAGTTACTCCTAAACCATGCATATTCATTATGATACTCTTCAAATTACCAAAATACCCTTAGGCTTATACTGTTCATGATCATACTTGAACAGGTGATGCTAAGGCAATAAACCCCTATTCTCATATTTAACATCAATTAATACTTATCATGAAGGTTTATTAGACTAATTGCCATATTACATGAAAATTTACCAAAATACCCCTAGACCATATTTTATTAAACATCATGCTCATATAAATGATCCTAAGACAATAACCCCTATTATCATATTTAACATTAATTTATACTTACCATGCATATTTATTAGACGCATCACCATATTACATGCAAAATTACCAAAATGCATCTAGGTCATTTAATATTAATAATCATACCCAACATACATAACTAACACCACAAAACCCGTATTATCATTCTTAGCACCAATTATTACTTACCATGCATATTTATTTAGGTAATCCCCATTTCACATGTAAAATTATTCAAATGCCCCTAGGTTATAAAATATTGATAATCATATCCAACATGCATTACTAATACCACAAAACCCCTATAATCATTCTTAGCACCAATTATTCCTTGCTATGCATATTTATTTAAGTAACCCCATTTCACATGCAAAATTACTAAAATGCCCCTAGGTCATAATATATTGATAACCATGCCTAACCATGCATTACCACAACCACAAACCCCTATTATCATTTTCAACCCCATATAACACTTAGCATGTATTTTTATTTAGATGACCACCACCATATATTAAAATTACCAAAATACCCCTAGGCCATGAGCTATAAATATTTCTACCAACACGTGTATTTATAATGCACCAAACTCCTATCTCCATTCTTAGTAACATATATAACACATTAGTCATCGTGATTAGGGTTAATTATCATGATGTGTTCAAATGATCAAATTACCCCTAGGACTCATAATAGTAATATTTTTACTACAAGTATCCATCCATACTCCGCCTAGCATTTTATATACACATAACATTCACCATCAAACATTAGACCACTTCGTAATCCCTATTTCACACACATCACAACATTCACAAGATACATGCATCCTTTTTCCATTTTCCAATATAACATTGATAATCATGGAATTATTGGTAGCACATTATATTTACATAAATCACATACCAAAAACCCTAATGTGCTAATATATACTAATCCATAAATTTTAGTAGGGTATAACTAGGGCTGTTTATGGTTCAAATATCCGATATTTCAGATATTTGATTATCAGATATCCAAAATTTTGAATATCTAAAAATAATATTTGATATTTGATTTGGAACTTTAGATATCTGAAATATCGAATATCCAAATTTTTGGATCAGATATCAATTATAACCGATATTATCTAAATAAAATTTCAAATATAAAAAAATCACCAAATCACAAATATATTTGATATTATTCGATCTAATGAGCAAATATCAGATCCTCTCAGCAAATATCTGACTTGTTTAATAAATATCCAATGTTAAAACTAAAATTAAAGCTAATACATCACAAGATTTAATTAGATTATATCATATCTGAAAAGAGATTATATTAGAAATATAATTTCAACTAAATTAAATTTTGGCCCAAATACTTAATGAAGTAAAAATTATATATATATATACACACCCATTTAATTTTATTTATATATAATTAAATATAAATAAAAATTATAAAAAAATGTATAAATATTTTTCTTCAGATTGGATATTATTTGTATTTTTCATATCGGATATCTAGTTTGTTTGATTTTTTGTTGACTAGATGAGATATTTGATTTGAAAAAAAAAAAATCGGATCAGTTATTTTTTTTTCGGATCAAATCACTTTGGATGTCCGATAGGATAAGTAGATATCGGATAACATGAATAGCCCTAGATATAACAGTTACCTTATTTTCCGCAAAAATCAAACTTTATCGGTATCCAGTTTAAAATGCTTAGGCTCCATTTGATAAAATTTTGTACCTAAGAATAATATCATAAATGCAATATGAGTATTAGATAAATAAAAGATTGATTTTTATTAAAAAAATTTATTAAATATAATATTACCAAACTATCTTATACCTTAACATTAGATACAATATACAAAAATCACACAACATAACTCTTATTGCATATGCAGCGTGAGCCATGCAAAATGGGCAAAAGGGAAGGAAAGGAAGAATGGGGAGGCTCAGCTTGAAATACCCCAAAACCAAAATTTTAAAAATTACGATAAATTAAGGATTTATTAGAAAAATTAATTAAATAAACTATTTTATTAAAATAAGAGGAATTAATTAAGGCAAAATTAGGAGGAAATTAATAAATAATTTAATTGAAAAAAATAAGGATCTTTTGCTAATTAAAATGGAATTTAGTAAAAATCTCTCAAAAATCTTAAATTAGCCCAAAAAGGAATTTAATTATTATTTTATTAAAATATTATTATTATTTTATAAATATCCTAAAATACCAAAATATTTTAAATAACCCGACCCACCTATTTTTCTTTTTCCCTTTTTTCCTTTTCCCCTATTTTCTTTCATTTCTTTTCTTCTTTTCTTCTTTTCCCCTTCTTTCTTCTTTTCTTTTTCCCTTCCTTCTCCTAACTTGGGCCAGCCTGCCCTTACGGCCCAAACCCTCTCCCCTCTCCTTTCCTCATGCGCAGCCCAAGGCCCGCACGCCCTTCCTTCTTTCTCCCTCGTCCCCCAACCCTGGTCCACCTTCTTTTTTTCCCCTTCTTTCCTTCCCAGACTGCCTGGTCTAACCTTTCCCCTTCCCCTTTCTTCTCCCCCCAACTCTCCCTCTCCCCAATGCTAACCATCCCACTTCCCAATGCAGGCACACGACCTATGTGCCGCCACACACCGGCTTGCTGCCCCTATCCCCTTCCCTAACACTCCCTCTCTCTCCTCTACCCAATCACAACCTCTCTCTCCTCATGTGTGGCTCACTTCCCTTGCCTTTTTCCCTTCCCGAGCAACCAGACCTACATAAATAGTAGGCCTTCTCCAGCCCTTGGGCCATCATCCGGCGAGCCACATGCCTACCGCCGACCCTCCCTCCTCCCATCTCTCCTTCCTTCGTATCCTTAGCCTATAAATACCCTCATCCACCCCAATTTAATCTTTTTTTCTCTCAACCCAGAAATCCCCTCCATTGTATGCCACCGCCATCCAGCATCGCCGCCCAAACCACTCCTTGCATCACCCTCCACCACCCTCGATTTGCCTTGCACGAGCCACCCTCGCTGTGTAAAGTCCCCCTCCCGATCAGCCCCACCTCGACCACCGCCGCCTTTGTGCTGCCATCCACCACCACTCCCACCGCAACTACCACCCCTTAGACCCTCCAAAATCACCAGCAGACCTTCCCCTACCTTATCCTACCTTTCTTTCCCATACCTCCCTCTCCTCTTCCCTTCCTCCCTCTCCACCACCCTCAGCCACCACAGCACCGCTGCTTGCACTGCCGCCTTTGGTTGCGCCACCACCACCACTCCAACCCTCTCCACCTAGGCATCTTCCACCACCTCAACTTCCACTCTCATTCCCCCTATGCTACCCTAAATACTCAACTTTTCCCCTTTTCTCCCTCTTTCGCCGTCGCTGCCGCGCGCACCACCGCTGGTCACCACCAACCCTAGGTGGTACCCTGACCCCTCTCAACCCCTAAGTTCTATTTATGCAAACTTTATTCTTTTTATTTGTATTATATCATTAATATTACTATTATTATTATTATTATTATGTTATTATTATTATTATTATTATTATTTACAACCTTGGAATATTAATCTTATTATTATTAAGGGGCCAAAACCCTATTTCTATTATTATTTAAATTATCATTATTTTTATTATCGTTATTATCATTATGGATATTATTATCGTTATTAGTATTATTATTATTATTAATTACAACCTCAAAAATATTAATACTATAATTAATATTAATGGTCGAACCTTATTTTTATTCTTATTGATATTATTGTGACTATCATGGTTTTATTATCATTAATATCGTTTTATTCTTGTTAGCATTATTATTATTATTATTATTATTATTACTATTATTATTATTATTATTATTATTATTATTAATGCTAAGATAGGCATAGTATTACTATTAGTATTATTATAAAAATATTCAAACCCTTATATTATCATTATTTCGAATATTATTATTATTATTATTATTATTATTACCTTTAGCAATATTATTATTTTGTTAATATTACTATTATTATATTATTATTTTTTATCACTAACCCTATTTTCAGTCTTAACCTTACTAATACTAGGTTTTCTACTACCATAACTATTGGTATTATTATTATTATTATTATTATTATTATTATTATTATTATTATTATTATTATTAATATCACTATTTTACTACAACTAGTATTGGTACCTTTATTAGAAGAAACAAAGCTATTAACTTTAATGATATAAATATGGCTACAAATATTAACATAAACCTATTTTGACTAGTAATACTCTAGTAGGCTAACTTGGGAATTAAAAACCATATTTTCACTTGTAGAGTTTCTTTTAATAGTTGTAACCCTAATATTAGAATAAAGTAGGAAATAATAGTATTTTTGGGTAGGAGGGAAATTAATCCTTATTTTTTCCCTCTTATAGGTGAAACCAGTTAAAACCCTAAGGAGGTGTAGGAGCGTACTCCAAGACCGGTGACGTTTTAGGTAAGGATGTAGCTAAGGCCCTATGTGTGTTATGTGCCTTGTATGCCATGTATCATGATATGTTATGTATCTTATGATTATCATTATAATTGTTTTATGTGTAGCGCAGCTTGGAGGTGAGGTATGCTCATGTGTTTTCTTATGGCATGTGTATAGTGTGTTTACGTTGTGATTATGATACTATATGATGTGGCCCTTTAGGACATGCATGCTAGGGTATTTAATATAATGACATAGGGTGATAGGGTGAAAAAGGAAAATGGGGAAGTAAGTTGACCAGGGGAAAATAAGTTGGCCAAAGGGAAGCAAGTTAACCAAGGGATATGGTATTAACCTAAATATATCATGATCCATAAAAGGGAAAATAAAAAGGTACCATGAATAAAATAAAAGAGGGGGTGAACTTTACATGGGAGAATCTAGGGTTTGCATGGGAGAATCCATGGTTTTTCATGAAAACTTTGAGATTTTGCATGGGGTGGATGGAGTCTGCATGGGGATGAACTTTATGTGTGAAAAGTTGTCTTGGGGTGTGAGTAACATAAAGGAACAGTTTTTTTGGGTGAAAAATAGTACATGGATTAGTATAAGGGTGCATAGGAGACGTTGCTAGGGTTTGGGAGGAAAACCCTAATTTGCGATGGTGGTGAAAGTAAAAATAATTGAGGATGAGTGGAGTATGAGATGAGAGTGGAGGAATGTCATATGTAGGGTGAGTATGGATATCATGGGAGAGCAAGAGTGGAAGGTGAGAAATGGAGGGGTGACAGGTGGAAAGAAGGATGCTAAGGTTTGGTGTGGCCACCTAGGGTTTCATGGTCACACGTGTGTTTGGGGGAGTAAAGTGAAATGATGAGGGTTAAATCTATGTGATGTGTGGGGTGTTAAATGGCCTTGGTTGTGTGAGGTAGAGAAGGATGGGCCACATAGGCCCAAATTAGGGTTTTTGGATAAAAACCCTAGGGTAAGGCAATGAGCGGACTTGGCAGTGTAAGGTAGTGGGTGTTGCCCACACACTTAGGAGCTGGGCCTCCAGTGTGAGTAAGTGGAGGAGGTAAGGATGTTGGGGTGTGTTAGGAGGGGTAGAGTCTCAAGATATGGGCCGAGTCCTCTTAGGAGGATAAGTGTAGATGGAGTGTGACATACAAGTCTAAGGTGAAACTTGTTGAATAAGACACAGTAAGACACTAATCATTTAAAGAGGAAGACTGTTGAGGTGACTAGGAGCTAAGGTGCACTAGAGATCGATCCACCAGCAATAATATTAGTCAGGAGCATTATGTGCTGTATCTTTTTGGTCCACTGGCTATAATAGTGGGGGATTCCATGCTCAACAAATCGACACAAGTGAAAAAGTATAAGGCTTGGAGATCATACAATTGTGAAGATAACATCAAAGCACAAGTTAGATCGACACAAGTGAAAAAGTATAAGGCTTGGAGAAGAATCAAGCAAACACACTTCCTTTGACAAGAATAAGAGGTTGTTGATACTCCTTGATTTGATTCTTTGAATCTTAATTACATTTCTGTAGGAATTTAGCCAAGCGAAACACAACGCAGTGGAATAAAATCAAAGGCTAAATTTACCAGGAACATATGCTAGATTAAAGACGAACCTGCTTGATCCAATTGAGTTTGTTTCAATTGATTGATTTCAATCTCCTTTGAGCGAGCGAGTGTGAATTGTGTCTCACCTCTACCGGTATCCACGCACTTTGAATTTGGATCACTAAGGAAGCGTGCTAGCATCAATGGAACACTCTCTCAATTTCGTGAATAACCAGCGTTGGTGGCTAGGTTATTTTCTCCCACTTAGAGAGAGAGAGAAAAAAGGTGTATATATAATAAAACCCCAGCTTGGGTATTTATATTAACACTCTAGCCCACCTAGAAGCATTGGACTTGGGTCTTAATCACATTAAAACCACTTTGACTTGATGAGATATTAATCATATTAGGATCTCATCTTATTCTTTTGATCCAGTTCAGTTCGGTGTGCGACCCTGTAGGTTCACGTAATATTGGCAATGGACCAAAACTCCTTTTGGGCCCACAAATCATAAGAGGTCTCTAGCAAGACGTTATGACTACCCAAATTACGCAAATGTCCTATGCTCGACATAACCTATTAATAACCCGTATATTTGTCCTTTTGTCACACGATATTTAGATTGAACACAAGGCATTTGTCGTGTCATCCTTGCTATGTTCAATCACATTCTTTCTCGATCACCAAGTAAGACTAACCTTAAACAAATGACACCTCGTTTGCACATGGCCATGCTAACATTAGTCATACTTGTCGAGGGGCCCAAAGATATCTCTCTCACGTCATGAGAGGGACAAATCCCATCTTGATCAACTATGTGCCTCTATATGATCCACAACATGTCTAATCAATACCTTTATGATCACCCCTAATAAGGGTAACATTTGGTAAAGTTAAAACAGAATGATCATCATACCGGCAAATACTAAGATCTCAGGTCAAAGGACGATATACAATTTAGAGAACACTGATGACACTTTGCACAATATTTAATGCAGTGTCCTCCTACTAGGTCAGTCCAATATCATGTTCCCTAACATGTATCTATGTTATTAGTTTGATATCTCATATCAATGATCAGTGGAACATGATCATCAACTAATCAACATACTAGTCTTATAATCACTAATATCCCTTAATTAGATGATATTAGACTAGGGACAGTTCTTGAATAATAATCTTTCTATCTATTAGTAGAGTTCCATAATCCAATCACATACTTGATTATCTACATAAAGAATAATTATTCAAAGGGATAACAACATTTGAATGAATAACATCATTTGATACTTTTATTAATAAGCACAATCTCTAAATATGCAAAAATAAATTATAACATATGATTGGTTCTAGGGCATATTTCCATTATTTCTTGAATTCTTGCATGCATGGTATTGTTCTTGAGTGGTAAAATGCATGAATAGAATAGGAATTATATTGATCTTGAAGTGAATAGGAATTATGTTCTATAATTAGTACTTCAAGTGCAAGCTAATAAGCAACCTAATCAATGAGAGAATATATTCAAGATTGAAGGAAGAGTGGGAGATACAGTTTATCGGGGTATTATTGATAGTGGATCGTGTACAAATGTAGCTCATGAGAGGATGGTGAAGGAATTGGGGTTAGAGACAACAACACATGAAAAGCCTTATTATCTTTAATGGCTTAACAAGGACAAAGGCTTCAAGGTAACAAAACAAACCCTTATCTCATTTAGAATTGGGAATTATCATTATGATGTGCTATGTGTTGTTTTTCCTGTGGATGCATGTGGAATATTATTAGGTAGACCATGGTAATATGATCAATTTAATATTCATAATGGTATTACTAATGAATATCTTATTGAAAAGGATAAGAAGAAGCATAAACTTAAACCTTCTGAGTGTGATAATGAGAACATAGTCAAAAATAAAAAGAGTTTATTTTTGTAGGACAAGGCTATGATAGAATTTATTAAGAAGAAAGTAGTTTCTATGCTATGATTATCAAGGAATCCCTATAAGGGGAGAAAAATAAAAATAATCCTAAGGTATATGAGCCAAGTATAAGGATGTGTTTTCTAATGAATTACCACAAGGATTAGCACCTAAAATAGGGATAGAACATGCTACAAATTTAATTCCTGGCATTTCTTTACCTAATAAACCTTCTTATAGATGTAATATGAAAAAATCGTAGGAATTAGAGAGACAAATACAAGAGCTCATAGGAACAGGATATGTGAGAGAAAGTATGAGCCCATGTTGTGTACCTGCATTAATTGTTCATAAAAAAGATGGTACGTGGCACATGTGTATTGACTCTAAAGTAGTGAACAATATAACTATTAAATATATATTCCTATGCCTAGATTAGATGACATGTTAGATAAATTATTTGGAGCACAAGTATTCTCTAAAATTGATCTAAGGAGTGGATATTATCAAATGAGAATAAGAGAAGGAGATGAATGGAATAATGCTTTTAAAACAAAATATGGTATTTAACGAATAGAAGGTTGTGCCATTTGGTTTGTGTAATGCACCTAGTTTGTTTATGAGATTAATGAATGAAGTTATTCAACCTTTTCTTGGAAAATTCATTATGGTATACTTAGATAATATACTTGCGTATAGTAAAAATGAGAATGATCATCTTAATCATTTGATGATATTATTTGATAAGTTAAGGGAAACTAAACTCTATGGAAAAATAGGAAAGAGTGATTTTATGCTTGAGAGTATTTTTTTTCCTTGGTTATATTGTGAGTAAAGAAGGTATAAAAGTGAATTCTACAAAGATTCAAGTTTTTTTTGTGATTGGCCAATACCTAAGGATATTCATGAGGTAAGGATTTTTCATGGATTGGCAAGTTTATATAGAAGATTCATTAAATACTTTTAGAATATTACCACGCCAATTACACATATTATGAAGAAAGGTGAATTTAAGTGGGGAGAAGATGCCACTAATTCCTTTGATATTTTAAAGGATAAGCTATGTAATTCACTGGTATTATATTTTCCTGACTTTTGTAATTTGTTTTAAGTTACATATGATGCTAGTGGAGTAGGGATAGGAGGTGTACTCTCATAGGAAAAAAATCTATTGCATTGTTTAGTGAAAAATTAAATGGTGTTAGAATGAATTATTCAACATATGATAAGGAATTCTATGCCATCATAAGAAGCTTGGAAACATGAAGTCATTATTTGAGACCTAAGCCATTTGTTTTACATTTGGATCATGAGAGTCTAAAATATTTGCATGGGCAAAAGAAGATTAGCCTTAGGCATGCAAAATGGACTAGTTTCTTACAATCCTTTGTGTTTTCTATCAAACATTTCAATAGTAAAGACAGTTTCATAGCATATGCATTATATAGGAGATCTATGATACTTATAATGTTGGATTCTAAATTATTAGGATTTGAAATGTTGAAAGAATTATACGCAAAAGATGAAGATTTCTTTGAAGTTTAAAATGAATGTAAGAAAAATCATAGTTATGGTAATTATTTGCTATTAGATGAATTTCTTTTCAAACTTAATAAGTTGTGCATACCTCATTCTAGTGTATATGATTTACTTGTTAAGGAATTACATGATGGGGTCTAGCGGGTCATTTTAGCGTTCATAAAACCATGAAAATATTACAAAAACATTTTCAAATGATAAAATTAGTACGAGATATTATTTGGAAATATGTAACTTGTCAAAAGAGTAAGAGTTTCTTCTATAAAGGTTTGTATGTTCCTTTTCCAATACCTAGTCAACCATAGGAGAGTGTTAGTATGGACTTTATCTTAAGTTTACCAATGACTCAAAGGAGAAATGATTCTATTATGGTGGTAGTAGATATATTTTATAAAGTGGCACATTTCATACCATGTAATAAAATATATGATGCAAATCATTTGGAAGATTTAGATTTCAAGAAAATAGTAAGGTTACATGGTATTTTTAAAATATAGTGTCGGATAGAGATGTGAAAATTTTAAGTTACTTTGGGAAGACACTTTGGCATATGTTAGGTACTAAGTTATTGTTTAACACATCTCATCATCCACAAAAGGATGGCCAAACCAAAGTGACTAATAGAACCTTTGAAACTTTACTAAGAGGATTAGTTAAAAAAAGTACTAAGAATTGAGATATAAAACTCTCACATGCTGAATTTGCATACAATAGGAGTCCTTCTAGTACAACTCACTCTAGTCCGTTTTAGGTTGTATATGGAGTTAATCTTTATTTACCTATTGATATGTTGTCATTGAAAAGAGTTGATATTAAAAATTATAATTATGAAGAAAGAGTTGAATTATTTAAAAAACTTCATGAACAAATAAGGAATAATATTGAGAAATCTAATGCTAAATACCAAAACCAGGCTAACAAAAATATAACTATATAAATATTTTCACTGAGAGACTTGGTATGGTTGAATTTAATATAAGAAAGATTTCCAAATTTAAGAAATAATCAAATAATGCCAAGAGAAAATGGACCTTGCAAAATATTAAGGAAATTTGGAAATACTGCTTATGAATTAGAATTGCCAGAATCCTATAGAGGTGTTTCTAAGACTTTCAACGTTTGTGATTTATCTCCTTATTATAGTGATGCTAATTTGTGGACAAATTCTTCTTTACGAGGAGGGAATGATGTAGGAGCATCTCCATCTCATTCTTCTCAAGTTGAAGGCCAAGAGTTAGCATATTTGGAGGTAGTACCAATTATTTTGGAAAACCTTGAACATAATCATAATCATGCTAATAATATTTCATTAGATGATTCTTACAAGTATTATATATATTTGCAAGAAAAGGACTTCAAAAATGATATCTAATGTATAAGGAAATGATAATGCAAGAGTTACAAAGTTGTATGGGAGACAAAGTTACAAGACATGAAGCTTGATTATATATTATTTTATGTGGTATCATGATTAGGTTTTATGCAGCTTTGATATTTTATGTAAGCTTTTTAATATCTTGTCATTGTAATTGTAACTCATTATGTATACTATATGGATATGTGTTGGTTTAACTCTTATGTAATTAGGTTAGTTGATTTGGGCTTAATTAAGGAGAGTTGAGCTTGACCTCATTACAATATGTGTATATGTGTGTGTATATATACATGCCTTGTTCATTTGATTAATGGAGATTGATGAATAAAAATCGAGCACTTAATGCATAAAAGGAGCAATAGTTGACATCTTTGCATTATTTTTCCTATCTTTCTCTCAAGTAGGGAGTGAACTTTAGGAATAATTCTCTAGAGAAATTAAAGATTTATCTTTAGAAGTGAATTTTATATTGGAGTAGATCAAAACATAAATATTCGAATCAACATTGTAACGTACAACATCAAATCCTTCTTTACTCAAGTCAACTTTATTTAATTTCAATCCAATTTCAAAGATCTTGAAATTGTGAAGATAATCATCAATATCTTACACATTAGAAAGCCTACTAATGAACCAACTCAATGAATTATTGAGAAAATTTTAAGGCACACAACATTTATCTTCACTTGGTCTAATATGGTTATTTATCCCTAACTATTTTTTTATACTTTAGATATTTGGTTTTCAAAAAGGGATATTTGGCCAGTATTTTTGATAAAGAAGGTCCAAATAACCTTGTGACACACACTTTAGGCACTCAAGAGCATGGTAGTCAATGTAGGACATATAAACGAGTTCAACCTATCTAAGGTATTTGGATGTTGCCTTAGTTTTCACCCTTCAAAAAAAATATGAACACATGGAGAAAGAAATGACGGCGTTAAGGGAATCATAAAAGGAAATCCTTAAAAGGTTAGATAGTATGTCATTATATTCACAATGTCCATTTCAACCCACCATCTAGAGTCCCTAAACCCTTTTTGAAATTATTATACTACACTACACTCTATGTACTTGAATATACTTAATTTTTTGCCATAACTTGAATCTTTTGACTATTAATTATAGGTTCAGTATCCTTATGACTTGAAAGTCATAGAGGATGGACCTATTGTAGCATATGCTACTACATTTATTGAGAACTTTATCAACCCTTTGTAATATGCCATTTAGGGTTGATAAAGTTTGGGTCTCAAATCAGGTAATTTTTTGGATGACTGAGTAACCTTGTAATTATAAAGGATGGGGTAATCTAAACTTTTTCAATTTTCAATTACATTCTTTTTACTTAAGTGATAATATATGCTCTAATAATTATGTCATCCAACTTTTCTTACTTAGGGAGATTAGTGAGAGGGAAAAAATATATGGCGTATGTGGAAGCCCAAAAAGCATTGGGAATGAAAATAATCAAGTGTTGTGACCTATCACCTCACTTTAGGTTGTGTTTGGACATGGAACTTTTGTTGGATGGTAATTCTATTGGGATTCCTCTTCCAGCTGTTTTACACATGAAATCAAAAGATATGAATATCCAGACTGGGGAAAAAGACATCTTACATTTGTTATAAGGTGAAATGTTACAATGTCAACATATAATTGCATATACTAGGTAATTTAAATCCTTTCACCTTTGACCTTATTTTAATTATGTTGATACTAAAAAATTATTCTTTCATGGTTATAGGTTCTTGAAAGATAATTTATTATCTGATGTCTTAGATAGGTTTGATTTATATAGATTTCTATACTCACACACAATCTCCAATGAAAATAATAATATTTAATGTATTCCATATGTGGTTAACTCCATGAAGATGGATCTACAGTTTCTCTTGTTTTCTCCATTTTCCTTTGACATGCATTGGACACTAGTGATATTGTATCCATCTTCAAAGACCTCATATTTGATGGATTCAATTGATAAGAAATCCTTACTCTGATCTAAAATTACTTGGGGAAAGGTACATATTTATCTATATAATGATATTAATTAGAATCTCTCTCTCTTACACACACACACACACACATGTATATTTAATATATGACTACTACATCAATTAGGTCCTTTAAGATTTATTTTGGGCCACAAAAGAATGAAAGGACACCTTCAGCCTGTATGTTTAGGAAAAAATTAAGGTTTTAAGTTTTTATGTCGTTTAAGAATCATTATCATTTAATATTAAGTATTTAGTATGAGAAACTAATAAGATAATGCAATAACTATTTTATTTTTTAGTGTCATTGACAACAAGATAATGTAAGTTGTGGATAATACGTCATGATATTCATAAAGGAAATCATTTGCAAACATTGGATTGGACAAGGAGAGGTATTTATTTACTTTATTTAGTTTATAATTGTGTTTATCTATATACATCAATAATAACATGATCTTTTCCATCTTTTGTAGGTCTATCAATATCATAACCTTCTTGATTATCAAAATAACATGATTAATGAAGTTAGAAAAGAATGGTTAGATTTTAAAACAAGTTTTATGATAATTATGTGTAGAATCATGTGCAACTTTATTTTTTCATACATAGAGTGTAAATATGAATGAAAAATAATTTTATATAAGGATTTATATGCAAAGTATATAATAAAAGTATATAATCATTTATTCTGGTTGTTATGATGCTAGTAAAAGCATCATGCAAACATATGCAGGTTTTATACAGTGTGGTAGAGAAACGATCAAAATATTCTTAAAAAAAAGGAATATAAGATAGTTATATATAAAACATGTCGTGTATACCCAAAACATTGCCCTAGCTATCGAGATAGAGAATACAATGCCGTTAGGACCCATAACTATCGTGTATATATACAATACACGACGATTATGCATTCTAACCGTCGTTTATTCTCCATCTCGCTGGATGGGGAGATGTTACTAGTATACATGGTGGGTTTTATATATAACTGTTGTATATCTACCATTTGACCATCACCAACGTTCCACCTCAATTACTTTGGCCCTTTCATATGTTCCTTCCCCTTAGGTAACACTTACTGTTGCTATTATATACCCCCTATAAATGACATATCGTGTCATTTCTACCCCTTTAGTTTGCCCACTTCAACCATTCCCCCTCCTTGTTTCACAAAGTTTGGCCAAGACACCTTAGAGTCTTATATTAGGTTTTCCTCCATTATTTCACTCTCTTTTACCTTAGAATTTCCTTAATTATATCATTAAGTTCTAATTTTACTTTATCATTTTTTCTTAGGTATTTTTTAGAGGTTCCGGAGGAGGCAGCAAATGATATATATGCTTAGAGAACGATGTCCTTTTCGATAAGGATACTAATCATAGTTGGGGTTTATGTACTAAATGTTATGTATGTTTGTGTGGTTTATCATATTGTTATTATTATGTTGTTAATTTAATTATTGTTAATATTATGATGTGGTAATGTGATATTATATAGTGAAAAGTGAGCAAGTTGAAAAGTATGTGCTTATACGATATTGTTGTGATAATTCTTATGGTGTAAGTTTTAAGTAATAAGCATGATATATCTTATTGTAATTCTGGATTTAGAAAATTATGGTAAGTGGGAACTAAGTATATTCAAGATGCATGATGATGTAATAAATTGAGGATTTGGAAGTAAGGGCATCAGACACATAAGTTTTTTTTTGTGAAATAAGGGTGTTTGGTTATTATCAATGGTATTTTATTCAATATGTGTTAAATATGGAAATTTTGGTATTCTCATGTGTTTAATGGGTAAAAATATGCTAATAATAGCATGTGTAATGTTTGAAGTATTTATGAATGCCCTAATTCTAAATAAAATGAGAAAATAGCTTAAACTAGGAGTAGTAACTATAGGAACAAGGCTATTATCACATGTGTAAAAAATAAGAGATAGGCCATGATTTTCAGATATGTTTTTAATATTAGAATTTTAGGAATGAATATTGAATTTGGTTACCATATGAGCCTTTTGGGGAAAGTTATCATTTACTTATGAAATTATGGTTTTTTAAGATTCATAAATAGTAACTCTTGAGATAGGGTTATTATTGCTTGTATAAGAAGTTAGATTTAGACCAAATTTTTTGGATATTATGTTAATAATATAATTTTAAGAATGTATATTTAATTTGGTTACTATATGAGCCTTGTGGGGAATGTTATGACTTACTGTGAACTTAGGGTTTTGTAAGCATCATATAAAGTAACTTTTTAGATATGGTCGTTATTGCATGTGTAAGACATTGAAGTTAGACCTTTATTTTTGGATTTTTTGATACTAATAATAATGTTTGAGGAAGATGTACTGAATTTGGTGGATAGATGATCAATATGGAATAAGTTATACCTATAATATGAAATTAGGGTTTCTAAGGGAGATTATGGAAATATTCCTTGATAATGGCCTTGATAACTATGTGATTGTGTTTTACATGTTCCAATTATGTGTTGTGAATGTTAAACCAACTATGAGTAAGATGCTAATCATTTAAAGTGAAAGATCATGTAAGTCGAGACCGGATGTAACTGTCCATTCCACCAGACGAGAATAATGTCCAGACGCATTTTGCCTTGGGGTTATATTTTATTGATACCATTCCACCGGTAGATAATAGTGGCCAAGATTATTTTTTTCTTAAGGTTGTATGTTATTGATATCATTCCACAAGTATAAAATAGTGGCCATGAGCATTTTCCCTATGGTTGTATATTGTGACACCATTCCATTGGTTGAGAATAATGGGGTATTGAAATCAATTTAAAATAAATCATGAAAATGATCATAACCATTGATCAGATATTAATCATTTAAAGTAAAATATTATGTGATTAAAGACCGGTTGTACCTATCCGTTTTATTGGATGAGAATACTAGCCAAGACCATTTTTTCCATAGGGTTGTACATTATTGATACCATTTCATCGGTACATAATAATGGTAAGAGCATTTTTTCATGGGATTGTATATTATCAATACCATTTCACTGGTTAAGAATAATGGGATTTTTGAACTCAACGTAAATAAAAGAATTGATGACATTATATCTAATAAAGTGATCTGGAATCAATATTTACCTTTCATTATTTTATATATCACGCATGTATGCTATACCTATGATGTGAAATCATGCATGTATTCTTTGTATCCCTTTATTGATTTTATTGTTACCTTACTCAATACATAATGTATTAATTATCCTTTTTATAGGTGTTTTTCATTCCCGCATGCAGACAACCCTAATGTTTTTGTGTAGGTTGATGAGGATCTGCTAGATAATTTTGTTGCTTAAGATTCTCTATGTGTGGAGTAATGATATTATGTTTTGAGGTTTGAGCATAGAGTCATGTTATTTGAATATTATTTTTACCCTAATACTTTTCTAGACTCTTAGTTCTATGGTATCCCTATATGTATTTTTGGATATTGTACTTAGAGTTAATCTCTAAGCCATTTTTATATTTATGAAACTTCTCTCATTTTCTATTTATCATGATTAGTTTAACCCATCCATTGAGTTAATCCATATATGCCAAGACACTGGATTATATCACCCAAAAGTATCACCATAGCATGTTTATTCCAATTTACTCATTAAAATCTTCCAAGGACACTTAATGATATTACCATGAATTATGGTTCAATTTATCCATTTAATAGGTTAGTTGATTCATGGAAAAATGTGTGTTTTCATCATCAATGAACCATGTCATAGTATAACATCATGTCTCAAATCATACCAAGATCTCGAGAAGCAAGTATAACACTATTTGGCTGAGCTAGTTGATCAATTTTGAAAAACAAGTTCATTAGTTTGACTTAGCCGAAACCTAGAGTTCCCTATCAAAACTAGTCAACCGGTTTGGAAAAACTAGTTTAAGGCTTTAAGCATAGAAATATTCAATTGGTTTGGCTAACCAATAAACTGTTCTAATGATCAGTTAATTGGTTAGGCACAACACAGTCAATGGGTTCACATAAAGAGCATACCATGGTCACCACAAACAAATCAGTTAAAGGGTTAGGCTAACCAATCAACTATTTTATGAACTAGTAGATCGGTTTTTCCAAACCAATCGATTGGTCTGCACACATACCATACTCAAGCATTTCCAAAGATGATTTAAGCTCTAAAATCCAACCACATCAAATCCATAACATTATTATTGTATAAAATTAGGATTAAGCATGTTCATATACCAAATCATACTGCACTTATAGAGAGTCAACAATATATTCCCATGAATTCATATTTTATCAAAATACTTCAATCTTCCAACATGAGTCATCAAAATACTAAAATTACCATGTAATCATGAAAAGATAAGAAATTTACAACCTACACGAGCTCACATGCTCATTCATTCCACATTTTAAACGCAAGAATGGATTATTTGCAAGCTTAGAAAAATCACACTAAATGAAAAAACCTTAGCCAAAAAATCACAACTCATGATAATATTAAAGAAATGATTAATTAGTAGAAAATATTTCTTAAAAATCTCAAAAACCAAAACAACATGAATATGAGAAAAGAAAATAAGATAATACCACTTATAAGAAAATTAGTTGAACACCTCAGCCTTTTCCCAAATCTAACCCTATCTTTCTTAAATTTTAAACAAGAAGAAGTTAGAGGAAGGATTAGAAGAGTTGAAACTAATCAAGAACACAGATATGAAAGGAAGAAGAGTGGAACTTAAGTATAGGAGAACTCAGAGTATTTTTGTAGCTCAAAGGAAGTGAAGGAGAAATAGGGTTAAGGTTATTTATAAACAATAAAATTGGTTAGGAAAAGAAGGGAATAGGTGCAAAAAATCGAATCACTAATTATCCCACTCGAATTTGGACCATACCGAATGGATTTATCAAGAAATGACTTACTTCCTTCTCAGGGATCAAATGGTGTATCTTGGAAAATGCAAGTCATTTTTTTTTTCAAAACGGTGTCGAACGCAAGAAGGTGGAAAAGGTAAAATTCATGGGAAACAAATTTCCCAGGAATACAGTGATTATCTGGAATGAATCATCCATCCAGGCCTACATAGAAGAGAAAGGAAGAAAAAGGCAAGGGGATAAGGTCATCCTCCCCCTTTTTGTCAATTTAAACCATTAAATTCGTTTGAGGCAAAGATAAAATTGGGATAAATGGTTAAATAGTGAAACATTCTCAAAAAATAAATCAGAGTTGGAATACCAAAGTTCCAAATTGTTAGAAGAATTTTCCTAGAGAAATTATGATAAAAAAATCACACATCTCGACAAACTGGTCGATTGATTTTCCAAACTAGTCGATAGGTTTCCTGAAACTAAAACTTAATGCTGAAAATGATAAACTAATCATTAGTTCATAAAACCAGTTAACTAATATGCCAAAAAAAATTACTTATTTTCTCAATTTTCAAACTTTTCCAACTCCTCTTTAAATCAAATCCAAAACACATTTTTAAATCACGATCAAACATCATCCAAACTCCATTAAGCAAAAGAATTTTACACTTCATGGATTTTAAATTTATGGGGTGTTACATGCATGCCCATCAAACATGCTACAACCTTTTGTAAATAAATAAGAGATATAAAATTTCCTATCATATGATAGGACACACTTGTGTCAATTATCCAATCCTTATAAGTCCATTTATTACTTATACCATAGGAATTAATGTTGAGCATGTTGAGTAGTGTGTATCACTTATCAATGTTCAACCCATTAATTTCCACTAGATTAGCCATAGTCACCATAATTTTTGTTGAATCATCAATCTTCTTGTTGGCCCCATTGTCTTCCATTTACATAATGGGTTTCTAAAATTACATTCAATATTTGTCTATGGCATGTTATGATGCCATAAAAAGAATATTTGGAGAAAAGATGAATTATTCTCTTTATTTCATTGAGCTATATACCCTTATAGATATATACAAAGATGATGAAATATTACTTTCCAAAATATTACTCCCCAAATTACGGATCTAAATCTATCCCAATAATACTAATTGCTACTAATTTGATACTCTTCCAAATTAAAAAGTATTTTAAAGATAAAATATTATTAATATAAAATCAATAAACTATCAATGTACATAATGATACTAATTTAACTTAGCAAATATATTTATCTTACTTGATAAGTATAATCTTTCATATGTTAGAATATTTGGATATTTATTTTGCATGTATTATAATATTTAGTTTCATATAGTAGTATCTTTAAGATATATTTATTATAATGTACTTGCATTGTTATAATGCTACTACAATCACCTCTATTACTACTATTATAGCTGCTACCACTACTATTTTCGTTATTCCTCCTTCTCTTGTTACTCTTGTTGCTGCTACTATTACTCTTTGCTGCTACTGATGCCACTACTACAACTGCTACTACTACTACTTCTACTCCTATTACTCTTACTGCTACTGATGCTACTACTATTGTTGCTGCTACAGCTACTTCTGTTACCGCTACATCAACCATAGTTAATCAAAAATAACTTTTTAGTTTGATAAACTAAAAAATAATTTATAAAATATAATCAATTTTTATACTTCCTCCATCCCACAAAACTGGTCATATATTTTGTAATACCCATTCTAAATTTCTTTGAATTGTATTTAAAATTATATTGATATAAAATAAATGAGTTTTGGTTTTGGAAAGGGCTTGAAATTTTAATAAGATTGTGAATTTCAAGTGCACCGATCGACTAGTTTGCCTAACTAATTGACTGGTACACTCAAAAAGTGGTAATTTTATTTTTCGATAAAATAATCGATTGGTTTGCTCAAACTGATCGATTGGTTATCTTGCAATTTTAGAACCTTTTTTTTTATATTCAAATTTCTTTTCGATGTTTATAAAAACTTCTAATTATAATCTGTATGTGCTAATAAGAATATTTTGGTGTTTTGGGATTATTTTTACATTATTTAGATCACTCTATGATTTTTATTTAGCTAAATTTTCCTAAAAGCACTTTTTGAAGCATATCTTACCTACCAAACCTTTGCCATGTCTCTTCTTAGTCACATCTTACCTCACTTACCTCAACTTGTGATCTCCTTACACTTTGGGTTGCTCACAACTAACCTAAGTTAGACTTCCTTTTCTCCCACTTGTATGTTGACCACAATTCCTTCCTATAAACCTCATTTCTAATTCAATTCACTCCCTATCATCTATATTTTATAATTCTCTCCCTTTTCCCTTGTGAAAATTTTCTAAGTGTTGAGCATTCTCCACTTTACTCTCTTTTCTTCTCTATTGGGAAAAACATATGCTTTCCTCTTGTTTCGTATTACTTGGTAATAATTAATGTCTCTTTTTTTCTTCTCCTAATCTTAGCTTTAGCTCTATCTTGTTTCTATTAAGCAAGGACAGGTTCAAGTTTTGAGAAAGGTTGAATACCTTGGGTTTTTAGTGTTGGGTTGCAATTATAAGAAAATATTGTACTCTTATCATTTTTCTTCTCTCTCTCCTTCTGATTTTGTTTTTTCATTAAGTTTTGAAGATGAGTTTTAATGGTTTTGAATCTTGATTCTCTTAGGAATCAAAGTCCTAGTAGATACTCAGCAAGTTAGGAGTATTTTGTGCTAGAAGAATTACTTGAAAGTAAGAAATTTTTATCTTTAATATGAGTAAGGTATTTTGTTACTTATTATGGCTCCATATTCTTGGTGTTTTTGTGTTGAGCATGAGTTATTTTATTCTAGGAATAGAGCATATGGTAGAGTTTTCTTCTTGAAATTTAAGCATGTTTTGGGATCCCTGATATTATACATGATTTTAGTAGTTTTAGCATGACTTTATTTAATGCCAATATTACCATGTATCAATGTGATTCTATGTGTGCAACATGTCTTTTTATGTTTTTTATGACATAGAAGTATGCTAGGATTAATATGGTAAGTTGGGCAAAGTTTTGGTATGTAGATCATAGGTATGGGTGAGGTTTTACCCAGACCATTCGATCAATTTTTTGGACCCATTGACTAGTTGTGTGAAAAGTCACTCATTTTGGGGAGTTTGATCGCTCGGTTGCGAGATCATTCGATTGGTTCGATGAACCAATCGACCGGTTCCTATAAATAGTTGATTGAGATGCCAAATCCATCGACTGGTTTCCATGTAACTAGAATAGTTTGGTTTTTGTTTAAACCCATAGACTGATTTCCTATAAATGGTCAATCTTTGGGACCAACCAATTGACTAGTTCACTAGTTTGTTTTTCTGTACAGGCCTAGTATGACCAGACCCGTCGACTAGTCTGAAGGACCAGTTGACTAGCTGACCAATTTTCACCATATTTACTTATTAATTAATATCCTTTTATTGGGCCTTCTATATTAATGCTTTCATGCAATTTGAATATTTTAATCATAATTACAACCATGCTTACCTTAAAATTAATATAAATCAAAATGATGCTAATTGGGCCTTGATTTGGTTAAGTTTAATGTCGTCTCTAAACACCCAATTGGTGGATTATATGCCTTGTAATGTATTTGGTGTCATCACTTGGAAACACCCAATTTGGACAATAATGAAATTAATTTGTGATTTGTGATATCACTTAGTAATTAATAGATAGTGGATTAAGATTTTATTTGATATATTTTCTCCAACTCTCAGGGTCGCTAGTTGGGAGTTAATTGTGTTTGTTATGTTTTCACTTAGTACCTATTTCTTTTACTACCAGGTTGCAATCAGTAGGGGGTATACACATATATTTGAGGTATAGGATTATATTATGATAGGCCAATATGGCATCAGCGTCTAGTTTGGGTGGGTGACGTATCGCAGTACAAGCCCCCAGGAACTTCGTAATATCCATTGATTAAGTGGGTGTAGTATTCCAAATTTTTGCCCTCACGGCAGAGGCATTCAAGATGTGGTAGGTGAGGTTTCCCAATACAAGCCCCCTTAATGTACTTCAACCACGTGTGGTAGGTGTGGTATCCTATGGTGTGTTAACCCTCACAGTAGTTACACTCAATGTATGGTGGGTGTGGTATCCCCGTAGAAAATCCCATTCAATGTATCATGTTCCCATGTGATGGGTATGGTATCCCATTGTGTGTGTGTGTGTGCTGCCATGACTTTTTTTCATAGTGGAGAACTAGGTGTGGTCAAATGGATTATCTTAATAATTAAAAATTATGTGATCACTAAAGGAAGATTTATAATACGGTTTATATTATATGGTTATGATGCATTTACTATATTATGATTCTTCCATGATCTCCAAGCAAGAATGCCTTGTTATATCACTACCATGAGCCTGAGTGTTATTTTATGTTAGTATGTGTATTTCTATGCTACTATGTGACTTCAATGTGCTGCATGAGCCAGTACTGTGTATTAGGTAGTTTGTTTTACTAGTACTTCATCGTACTGATACTACATTTGTGTGGTTACTGTGATAATTCAACTTCTGGTCTAGTGAGAAGGAGACGATTTGCAGGGATATGATTTTTAGCTAGAGCATGTTGAGGATGATACTGTGGGCCAACAGTTGGCCATTGTTTAGAGATTTGAGAGTTACTTTCTGCATAGTTAAGATTAGGCTATTAGATGTACTTTTTCCCACTACTAGGATATTTTTGGTTATTTTCTGTTGTTTAAACTCATGGCTTTGATTTCTGTATTCAAATTAGTAAACTCTCTCTCTCTCTTATCTATAATACCATTTTAGCCATTATTATTGTAGAATTATATGATTGTTAGTGAGCATGCATTCTTACATGATTATTCTGTTTTGCCTTAAATCAGGCATGAGATAGGTAATGACCACACTTCTCTTATGGTTGACATGGTGGTAACATTTCTCGGTTTTGCTTTTCCGCATTGTCTTCAAAATAAATTTTTATGGTTAAAAAATTAGGGATGTTACATATTCTATTTTCAAATATATTGAGAAATATGATTTAGTGTTATTCAAAAAGTATATATATACATGTTTTTTTCATTTTTTATCCTTACTATAACTGCTTTAGTTAGCAAGTTAATTATATCAAATAATGTAACAAATAAGGATGTATTAGAAAATGAATACATTAATTTCACTATGTACGATGGAATATGATTATAATTTGGGTCAAACAAAAAATTGAATCTATGGCCATTTTTATAAGATGGAGGAGGTAATTTTTATTGATTCTAACTAAGAAAAAAGTTCAATTTTCTATTGATGTTAGTTTCATTTTATATTTTCAACTAATTTGATAGTTTTATTGAATGCTTTATAAACTCAACAAGTTTTTGAGCTTTTAGCTCTAATTATAAAATTTCAACTAATAATTATCTTTTCAACATATTGGAATTCAAGATAGCTTATCAACTTTTACTCGGACAAAGGCTGATATTTAATCAATACTATCTTTAGAGATTGTGTGGTTGGAAGTAAGTAGAGAAAGTAGTACTAAACTAAAAGTGGGAAAAAGTGTATTGTATAGTGTGAAGTAATCTAGCTTCCATTTGTTTGTACCTACTTATAAAAAGTAATTATCCAAGATAACTACTTCGCTTAATTTTTTTAAAATAAGTAGTTATTTTAGATAACTACTTTTAATGATTAGCTCCAAGCAAGCACATAATATCTATTCTTTTTCTAAGGAAGTCATTCACTCACCAACCCCCAAGTGTTGTTTCCTTAGTTCCTAATTACACATTAGCCCTCAAATTTTATAATGTAAGATAAAGAAAAATAACTTGATTTATTATTAAAGAATGATACTCCCTTGATGTCTCAAATTTTGTGAACAAACTTTGACCATTAAATTTTCTTAGAGTATACTTCATTATAATTTAAAAGGGTGATAAAATATAAAATTATTAAGGTTGACTTAAATGCCCCTCAAATTTTCCTCCTCACCTACTCTCATTTCTCCTTTAATCTTCAACTCAATCTTCATCCAAAGTTTCCACAATTTCAAAACTTATCACTCAAATAAGAAATAAATAATCTATATATTGATGAAGATGAACTCAAAGAATTTTTGGTGCATAATTTTTTATTGATGCAAAATTATAACATACGAGCCAATGACCCATAGTTCATGCCAACTTACATGCCAATTACCCATACATCTAGCTTACATATGATTCATTCACCCAAAAAGAGCTAAGAGTGACTATTCACCCACCTATTAAAGACCTTGAGTTATGGGTCATCTACTTGTCACCCTACCATAGTTACATGCCATCCACCAATCAATAGGCTAGGGTTACGAGCCATCAACCCGAAATATCACTAGTGAAATAAATTTTTGTTTGAGATATATTTTTGATGAATTATGGATTTATCATGTTAATTGTAGAATTAGAATCCAATTAATACTAGTTGGAGTGGATTGTTCATTATGGAGAATATTTTTAATGATTGTGAGTCGTTGATTCAATATATTAGAGAAACGGGGATAACACCCAATATGTTTTCTCTATCTAGTGATCAAAGATTGGTAGGTTTGGTTATGCTGTGAGAGAATCAATGAATATAGAAGACAACCTATGGTAGATTCGAATAGTGCTCAATTGATCAAGTCAAAAAATTATAGCTGTAAATTTAGGATACATGGAAGATAATATACTTATGATGGTTGGACATTGGTGGTTAAATATGGTGTGCACAATCACATATTTGTAAAATATTCACAAGGATGTTCATTTGCTTTTCAATTATCCTCAAAAGAGTGTAGGATAGTAGAAGAACTAATCCTAATGAATGCCAACATAAGGAAGATTATAGATAAACTATAATGTGGTGACAAGGATAATGCTACAACACTTAGGTTAATCTACAATGATACATAAGTTCAAGATGCATAGCTTGGCCATACTTATATTAATGAAACAACTATTCCACTTGATAGAAACCAATGAATATCGGTCAATGAATAATAGCTTATGAACTCTTATGTGGTTAGTGATATTATTTTAGCGCACCTAGACTCTGTTACTTTGTTTCATGCATTTCCATATGTCATTTTTTTGGATTGGACATACAAAACCAATAGGTACATCATTCCCTTTATAGAGTTTGTTAATTTTGTTTCTATTGGTAAGAATTTTACCATTGTATTAGCGTTCATCGGAAGAGAAAAGGAAGATAACTACAAATGGGTTCTTGATAAGGTGAAGAGGATGATGGAGCCGCATGAAAAAAAAATGTTATGATCATCGGTAGGAAATTATCACTAAAAAAATTTATAAAACCCTAAAAATTTAAGGCATTAAAATTTTTATTTTAAAGATTTAATTGTGTAAGCCAAAACACAAAATGTAAAGGTGTCACACCATATCTAACATAGAAGTGACACTCCATATACCTAGTTTATGTCAGGTGCAAGAAAAAAGTAACCTCAATCCTAGGAATTAGGTATGGGAAGAACTTGATTCCAAATTGATACATTATATAAAATAGAGAGAAGGGAACAAGTATAATGAAAATAGAGGACTAAGAGTCTATAGAGAAATAGAGATATCCAGATAACCATATATATACCAATTTGATTCTACACTCAATGAAGGAAAGCACATTATGAGTAGTAATCCACAATCACCTACAAAACAAGGTGAAATATACTTGCGGTAATGAGCAGTATCCATAAAAATAATAATTAGTATGCTACATATTGAGTAAGGTAACAATATAAGTATAACAAGGTTATGCAAGGCCATCATGTCACATGAAGGGATAAACACAAATATAAATTAATGCAAGATGATGCAAAGTAAGAATTGATTTCACAAATCATTATTAAGTATAATCATAATAAATACTTTTATTTAAGATAAGCTCATAGACCCCACTATTATTAATCTGATGGAACACATTGAAGTACCTCTTAAAGCATAACACACTAGAGCCACTATTATCGTTTGGTAGAATGGACCTAACATATAATAGGGCAACATGCTCCTAACCACTATTATTAAATATATGGAATGATCTAAAACACTTCTCAGGTAAAAATACATATGAGTTACTATTATCTTTTAGTGAAACAGACACAACACTTCGGTCTTAATTCACGTAATCTTTCACTTTAAGTATTTAATGTCTTATCCGTTGTTAAATTTTTCAAGATCATATTATTATTTATGTTGAGATAAAGGACTCAAATATTATTAATCCAGTGGAATGGACTAATGCATCTCTTAGGAAAGAACACTCCCAAGCCACTAGTATCGTCCGATAGAACGAACACACAACACCTTGCCCCTAGCTCATATGATCTTTCACTTTAAGTGCTCAGTGTCTTATTCATGGTGGTATATCTAAATATCATAATACATAGACACACTAAGGTATGCAATT
The DNA here is from genome assembly GCA_039764185.1 of Tamarix austromongolica. Classification (NCBI taxonomy): domain Eukaryota; kingdom Viridiplantae; phylum Streptophyta; class Magnoliopsida; order Caryophyllales; family Tamaricaceae; genus Tamarix; species Tamarix austromongolica. The sequence goes on from CM077816.1 coordinate 10,673,118, forward strand.
AACATAATCCATCTTAACATAATCATTCAAAACACATAAAATACAACCACATGAATATCGATACATTCCTTAAAGAAAGGGCCATATTTCCCCGAAGAAGCCCTAACTTTACAAGTAAAGCATAACTTCTTTCCTGGTACACAATTTATCACCAAATTTAACATCATTCCTTTAACTCTTATCATTGAGAACATATCAAAAATAAAGATCTCACTCCAATTCTTAAACATGCGATAATAACTTGTCTCTAGGATTCCCATTCATAAATCCCTACAAACCCTAATTTGACAAATTAAGCCTAAATTTTTCCATAAAACTCATATAACCAAAAAATAATAATACACATTACTAAAATTAAAATACTAAAAGCATATCAAAAAATAAAGTTCTAACTCCTATATTTTACAAATGTGATAATGAGCCACCTCTAGGGTTACTATTCTTATTAGGGGAAAGTGTTATGTATGGGTGGAGGAAGATTGTACAGTTAACTACAATGATAACATATGAGAACGAGCTTTTATTAATGAAATAAAAATTGAGGTACATTTCCACATCTTATACAATATGTCTATGAGACTTGGTTCAATCCTTATAAGGAAATGTTTATTTTTGTCTCGGTTGACAAGATTCTTCACTTTGTCACTCATACAACCAACCTATACAACTTAATCTTTTATGAATATATGTTTCCATTTAATGTATTACAAAATAGATATTAGATATATTTCAAAAAATAATTATAGGTGGAAAGTGACAATGCCAAGCTAAAGAGATTTATAACAGCATCTCAAATGAGATTCGACACATTATGGACAAAAATTGACACATTAATTTGGTTCTAAGTAAAAAAACTAAAGAAATATTTGGAGAACTCATGGGTTATTATTTTGCATTACTCTACATGCCATACTTTTTAGTGATCTTACATATGTTTTATGTCGTAGAGCATTGGACCTGATTGAGGAGGAGAGGAAGATATTTGATGAGGTTGGTGATCATCCTTTATGGTGTGGGTGCTAATTCTAGCTAACACACATAATTCCACGTGCACACAATATATTCTAATATAAATGCAATTAGCAACCTATTCTTGATTTAGAAATAAATAAATTCTAGAATACTTTTAGTTTCACCATACTAATTGAAAAAGGTTTATGTTCAAGGATCTGGTTATTGAGTATGAAATATGACCCTTTGTGTTTAACATCATGCCTAAAGTGAAAATGATGTTTGATCATTTGCCATCATGTCTACAATAATATTCAAATCTGATCAATGAGATTCGTGAACTCGCAATGACAAGCATGGTTGAGTACACTCATCACACTTATTCGGGTTCATCTAAGAGAAAAGGTCGAGGACATATCCATCCTTTCCTTGGTATAGGGTACTTTTGTAATAAACCACATTGAACCTAACCCTAATTTTGGGTAATTAATATTTTAATCTAAATCTATTCCTATATAATTAATATTTTAATATTGTCCTAATTCTTTAATCTTAATTCTATACTAAATTCTAATGCTAATCCTGTTGTTTTATTCCTTTTCCCCCTTTTCTTTTTTCTTTTTCTTTCTCCTTTTCTTTTCCCCCCGATCTTTTTATTTGCTTGATTTGCTCCCTCCCCTAACCAAATCCCTCCTATTGAGGTTCCACCCTCCACCCTACCTAGCCTAAACTCATCACCACCACCATTACCTCCCTTAACTCAAGGGATGTGTCATAGAACTTTTTACCCCAAAATTTCCCCTGAATATGTGCCTCACCCCATAACTCTCTATGTCTCATCTTCTGCCCATCCCAACTATTAGTACACCACTTATCCTATGAATACCCTTATATTCTCTATCCTTGCCTCATTTAATGCCTCATCAAACCTTCCCCAGACTCCCTCTTTCCTTCCTCAACTTCTCTACGTTAATTCCATCATTCTCCACCATTATCGTGTAACAAAGTTGTGCGTAATTTTGTCAACCTCACACTATACCACCTTTTCCATGCCAAAACCTCAAGAAAATCAATCTAACCTACGTGAAAAGCTCACTCAACTCATCCCTCATGCAGCAGACATTTAGCTACATTTAGTTTTTACACAGCCTTCCTCTTCAGCATATCACACATGCCCTAATTATGTTGCTTTGGCAACTCTCTAGTGACTTGGGGGAGGCCCCTTAGGGTTATTTGTACTTAAAGAATGGTCTCAGTTAGGTAAGAATACATATCATAGTCAAGGTTTTTGTATATTATATGTAAATTGAGGGTAATCTCATGGTTGGTACTATTATATCATGAATGTCATATTGATAATGTCATTGTATGATAATGTGGTATTGCATTATGGAAATTGAGTATTATGATAAAGCATGAGTTTAAGTGGTATTTCATGTAATAAATATTATCTCAGAACCCTAAATGGGGTAGTATGACCTATGGTATTAATAAATTATTAAAAGTGGGAAATTTATATGGTTAAGTTGTATGTTGATGTAATAAGTTGAGGTTCAGAAAATAATGATATCCGACTTATAGGGTTTTATAAGAATTTGAGTGTTGTGCCTATCTTAAGGGTATTTAAAAAAATTTATGATAATGTGGAAAATATTTATAGCATGATAATGGTTGAATAAATTAATTCATAAGTAATATGATCAAGTAGTGATTGCATAGGATACAAGTAATATAAAATAAGACTTGAGGCATTTCAGTAAGAAAAGAGTATTTTGGTTAATATGGGTTAATTATGAAATATTTGGTATTCAAATGTGATATTAGGTTAAAATATGTTAGGCATGTCATGTGGAACATTCAGATTAATTATGAAGAGCACAAGTATAATAAAATATGAAAACGGCTTGTATAGTGAATAGTAACTCTAAAAATAGGCTACTTATCGCATATGTAAGATGTTAGAGTTAGAACGTTCTTTTTGGATATGTTATTGATAATGTTATTTTAGGTTGGTGTACTAAATTTGGTTATGAAATGAGTCTGATGAGAGAATTTATGATTATCTGATGAAATTAGAGTTTCGTAGGGAAGTTATGGCTTTTTTATTTATAGAATGTCCCAATCATCATCTAGTTATGTTGTTTATGTCTTTTTTTTTTGTTAAGTCTATTTTATGCATGATGATATCATGATAAACAACAGTTTAATAAGGCATTAATTATTTAAAGAGAAATATCACATAAGTCAAGACCAAAGTGTTGAGTCTAATCTACCTGACGATAATAGTGGATCAAGAGCATTTTTTCCTAGGAGGTTCTTCAAACCATTCCATCAGTTTAAGAATAGTGGAGGAGAGTGTGATGCCTTGGGAGGTGTTGAATCCATTCCATTGGCTTAATAATAGTGCTCAAGTGCATGTTTCCATAGGTGGTGTTTAAGTTTGTTCCACCAGATTAATAATAGTGGGGTCTCTTAACTCAACGTAATTAAGAAAATGAATTATGATTACACCAAATAATAGAGCTCCGATTCAATTCTCCTCTTGCATCCTATAATGTTCTATTAATATGCATGTCTATTCTCTCATGTGATTTCATGTACTTATATACCCTTGTCGTGAATATATTATTCCTTTACTCAGTATATAGTGTACTGGTCATCTTTTTCATATATGTTGCTTATTCCTACAAGTAGATGGCCTAGAATTTGTCGTGCAAGTCGATGAGGACCACTTAGATGATTTATATGCATTTGATGATCTACCTATGGATGAGTGATTTTTGTATCTTGGGATTTTGACGTAGAGTTAATGTTATCCAATATATTGTTTTTTTCCGAATACCTATTTGGAATCTTAATTCCAATGGATCCCTTTTAGTTTTATTTTATCATATTGTACTTGAAGTTAATCTCTAACTCCTTTCTATGGTTTATGGACCATTTTCTTCATTCTCTATTTATCTCTAAGTTTAAATTCTAAGTTTTGCCTTGTATTTAATGTAAGATCGGTATGGTAAGCCAGACTTATGTTGAGTATAACACCCAATTATATTGTTATTATGCTTTCGCTAAAATAAAAATTTTTCAGTTGTAAATTTTGGGGTGTTACAACTTTTCCCTTGGTCAAACACAACAAGGATGGAGTAGTAGTGGGAGGCATAGCACTAGTAGATCTCGTTGACGTATCGCCGATTTCCCATGGCCGAGTGGCATATCACCAGTGATGCTTTAGTGGGTAGAATATTGGTGTGATGTTATAAGTGATGGAAATTGTGGATTTAAAGTTGTTTCACTGTAAATTTTTGGTATCCACGAAGAGTGGTCAAATGTACGAGAATTTTTGTATAGGGAATTGCTACATCATCAAAGATTGTATGAGCATGCAATCATACATTTTGTTGTTGAAAACATGGCCCACTTTATGCTTTGGAGTGGGGAAATTTTGATAGAAAAATAGGGCCAATAGCTTGAGATAGAATTTCTCTTAACAATAATGTACAATGCGGTATTTATCTACTTGAGTCATTAGGGATTGATTACATTTTTATCACATAGTGAGCCACATGGTCAACAACCTGAACATATTATTAGTATCTCAAGTGTTAATAGTTTTAATCACTTTGTATCGATATATTTATTATCTTCTCAACATAATATCTATGCATATTACTAGCATTCACACTCATCTTTTAATACCTTATATGCATGCAGATAACCTTGTTGGAGAATGCAATTTAACCACCTTTGTCTGAAAAATGGTATGAATATTCCAATTATATCATTTCTAGTAGGGATGAGTCATATAGTTAGCGCATTCAGCTATACCAAGATGTTTTTGGTTAAATATTTAACTAAGGGGAAATTTTTGGATGACAATATGTTATCCTAAATTAACTACCTATTTATGTTAAATATTTGGTAATGAAACAATGCTTGTTGTACTTACAATATTATCTAAGTACCAATCTAGTAATTTGATCTTTGTTTGTTCTACCTTAAATTTTACTCTCATAGTTGAACAATAGCAAAAAATATAACAATAGAAAAATTCAAATAAAAATACCAAACAAAAAAACCATCTTAATAGTCCATACATATTTATGTGATAAATTATAGTCCCTATACAATGCTATCTATCCAAATTATCATCATCGAGAGGGGGTTGCTAGGCTTCATATTCACTAGAATGAAAGAGCAAGCTCATTAAGATGGCATGAAGTGACACATGTACGGGAATGACCCCATTGAAAGATGGGAAAATACCTGTAGATCCATGATAGCACACATTTTCAACATCAACAAAATATATCAAAGCTATAAGTTAAAAACTTATGTAATTAATAATTAAAAATAAAGTATTACCTCTAATAGTGTGGTTCTACCACCTATCTACTTGCACTTGGCTATATATGTTATCCCAAGCCACATGTATAGATACACTAAAGTACCATCTCTAACCGCCTTCTTGCCTAACCAATCCAAATTAGCTACCAATCTCAACACTAATAATGAAGCATGGTTACCAAACGTGTCTAAGAAAAGCATACAAGAAATCAAGTACCACAAATATATTTAGGCATAAGACTGATAGTAACCCAATTGTTCCTTAGTGAGCTTGTACAAAATACCTTCTAATGAGATTGTGCATCCCTTCAAAAAAGCCGCCTAATTATCATCTCAGACTCACACACATCTTGGCCAGCAATGCCACCGTATTGTTGTTGCCACCAAACGAATCACCCATCTAATCATACCCATCACAATTATGTTCCATAATTCAATGTACATTATGTAGGGTAATAATAATCTCACCAAACGAAAGGTGGAAATTGTTAGTCTTCAAATGACACCTTTCAACACAGGTGGATATAAGAGTAGTTTCTATGGCATTAGAAGTATCCCACATATACATCAAACCAGCGGCTTAAATGATCTCATATATATTACCCATATTAGGGCTGAGTTGAGGTAGTCTTGCAAAGCACTTTACTGTTAAATGAATCCTATGTAGTGGCATGCATGGTTCCTACAAAAAGGAGATAAAAAATTATAATAATTAATTATATAGATTTATAAAAATAAAATTATGTATTGGTTAATACATCAAATAATAAAAATTACGTATGGCGTATGCCATATGGCCTTTGAAGCTAGTGAGAAGATTGGGAACCTATGGACTACCATTAGGTCCAATCAACCACTAATCATCATCCATTTCCGATGATGAAGAAGATCTGGTTGTTGCTTGGCCTGAGGCACTCATGCAAGTATCATCTCTCTCAGTACCAATCTTAAAATCATCATCATATAAAACATAATCTATGTCTAAATATCGAGGCATTGTGTGTTTTACCTCTACTTGTGCCCTAACGCTTACAACCCTCCTCCTCTTTACCACCCTACTAGCCGGAGTGGCCTCCTTCGACACTTTTCCATTTCCTTTATTATCAATAATCTACAAATTATGATTAAAAAAATGTTAAAACATATTCTAAACTAAAAAAGCATATAATATTATCATATAGGTTTATGGATAAATGATTTAGATTTTAAGATTAAGGTTTAATGGTTAAATGTTTAAGGATTAATAGCTAATGGTTAAAGGCTTAGGGAATAAAGGTATGATGTTTAGGGTTAAGAGTTTGGCTTCAGGGTCTATATACAAGTATTGAGTGCGTCGATGAGGGACATGAGTAGGTTAAGGTGCGAGAAGGGTGATATGTGCATAGGAAAGGGTGTACTACAAGTCATATGTGCATAGGTCTTAGTGAGGGACGAATGTTGTGTGTGTAGGTTTGGGGCCATGAAGGGTTGTTAGTGTGTATGTCAATGTTACTTGCAAATGACCCATGCATACGTTTGAGGAACATACGGGTGTACCATCTATAATTCTCCATCATCTACAAGCCAACAGTGCATATGGCTCACAAAATTATAGGTAAACCATCTACTAATGTTTGTCAACGAAAGTTTTTTTTCTTGCAAATCGAAGGTCTAATTCCAAAAAAATGGATAATTCAACTAAACAAAGATCCATCTATACATATTAAAAATAAGTTTGAGCAAATATCTTAGTAAAATTGAATATTTAAGTGCCAATTCATTCATTATAGCCTTTCATTCATTATAGCCTAGGTTCAAAAATAATTAATTTAAACACACATACACACAAAAACAACAATTAACAAGTAATAACATAATACTATTTTTTTTAAGTGTAAAAATGGAGGATGAATTGAAGATTGAATTTAAAATGAGTTTATTGGAGTTGAAGTAGGCAAAGTGATGGAATGGGAGGGAGGAAGAGGAAAGAAGAGGGAGGATTTGGGGTTTGGTGAGCAAAAATGAAAAGGAAAAAAATTGAAAAATGGGTGAAAATTTTAGGGTATATAGGTGTGAACTCAACAAAAAAAAGGTGTGTATTTATCTAAAGTGAATTTGAAAATATAGTTTTTATATTTTTATTGAAAAATAATTTCATAATATTATTTTTTATAATTTATATCAATATATATTATAATATATTAATAGTCAAAGTTTGTCTTTAAAATTTGAAACATCAAATATATATTTATAGAAGGAGTATTATAATTTAGATGTTTTTTCCTTGGTAATATAATAGCAAAAAAAATTTAAAATACTATTAAAGTTTAGGAAGAAGATATGTATATCAAACATAATGCATTCTTATTTCTAATCCTATTTTTCTACAAAATCCTAAATTAGCCTAAAAAGAAATTTAATATTATTTTATTTAAATATCATTATTTTTTAAGTGTCCCAAAAATCCTAATTAATTTAATTAACTCAACGCACTATTTTTCTTTTTCCCTTTTCCTTTTTCCTTTTCTTCTTCCTTTTTCTTTCTTTTCTTCCTTTTTCCTTTCCTTTTCTTCTTCTTCCCAATTGGGCCTGCATTCCATGGCCCAATTCTTCTTTTCCTTCTTTTCTTTTTCTTCTTCGGCAAAATGGGCCTGTCTTCGCGGCCTGTTTCCTTTCCCTCCGTTTCTCCTTCTATGCGGCTCGTCTCCTAAATGCCACATTTTGTTAAGTCGTTCCCATGCTACTGGCCCGGTTCTTCCCTTTTCTTTTCTTTTCTTTATTTTCCTCAGTCGGTTGGTCCATCTTCTTCTTCCTTCCTCCTCTCCCATCGTCAAATTGCAACTCCATCCGTCCCCAAAAATGGCATCGCCAACTATGCACGTATTGACCGGTCATTTCTCCTCTCTTTCTCTTCCCCCTAAATCGCTAGTCAACACGACCCAACCCACCTCCCTTTTCTTCTGCGCAAAATCCTCCTTTTTCCTGCGCAAATAAGCTACCACAATTTGAATTTTGTGTCGGCCAATTAGCGCCGTCAATGACCCTAACCCTACCTACATTACTCCCTCACTGACCCACAGAACCCTACCCTCTCATCTAAACTCTATAAATACCCCTCATTAGTTAGATCTCAAAGTTTTTTTTCGGAAACCCTAAAAATTTACTCCTGTGCACTGCTGCAACTTCAGACGCCCTTTCCTCCTCCGTCGGCCAACTATGCATCTTGCTCTGCCTACTAGGTCTTCCCTGCACCGCCCTCCGACTAACTACGCTACCCTTCTCCCTCGATTCTTCCTGCACGAACCACCCCGACCGTGCAAAGTTCCCTTCTCAATCAACCTATTCTCTACCCCTACCACCCTTCGCGCTACCGTCCACCACCACATATGTCATTATCATTACCTCCTATGCCACCCAAAAACATCTAAAGACCCTCCTTTGTCTCTCCCTACTCTTCTTTTCCTCTTCCTCCCTCTCGTCCTCTCTTTTTCTTCTTCTTCCCCATTCGGCCACCACCACCACCGTCGTGCGCTACCACCATTGGTTGTGCCACTACCCTTATTTTGTTCCTCTCCTTCTAAGCAACCATAATCACCCCTAATTACACCCTCCTTCCTATCTTATTCCCAGCGTTCAACTTTTTCCCTTTCTTTCTCTTTTTTCGGCCACCGCCGGTGCCGCCTATCACCACCAGCCTAAGGTGGAACCCTAAACCCTCTCAACCCCTTTTCCCTATTTAATTAAGCTTATTTTATTTCATTTCAATTTTTAACCTATTATTCGAATATTATTATTATTATTATTATTATTATTATTATTATTATTATTATTATTATGTATTAATATTATTAGTATTATTATTTCTTATTAAGGCCGGCCCTATTTAGCTTCTTATATTAATAGTATTAGTATTATTAATATTATTAGTATTATTACAAGTTTTTATTTTATTTAGTATTGTTGTTATTATTATTATTATTATTATTATCACAAATATATTATTATTATTATTATTATTATTTATCAAGAGGGCCTAAGCCCTACTTTATTGTTTAAATCGAATACTACTACTTTGACTATTATTATTATTACTACTACTACTACTACTACTACTACTAATGGTATTGTTACTATTTTGAAGAAGGGTCGAAAACCCTACTTTATATTACTTTCGGTTGAGGTTATTATTATTGTTGTTGTTGTTGTTGTTGTTGCTCTTGTTGTTGTTTTGTAATTTCTATTATTATTTCATTATTATTATTATTACTATTTTTATTAATAATTTTCTAATGTTATTATTAGCATTATTTTGGTGAAGGGTTGAAGCCCTTATTCCACCATCCGTTTTGAATCATATTATTATTATTATTATTAGTACTTTTAGTATTATTCTTGTCGTTATTATCAATATGGAATTATTTTATTAAAAACCTAGTCTTAGAATAGGTTAGTAATTAATAGTATTTTGGTAGGAGGAAATCTAATTTTAGTTTTCCCTTGTATAGGTGAGACTAGACAAAGCCCTAAGGAGGCGTAGGAGCGTGCTCCAAGACCGGTGTCGTTTTAGGTAAGGGTCTAGCTAAGGCCATTTGTATGCAATGTGTTTTACATGCCAAGTGATATGAAATATGATGTATTTTTATAACTATTATACATGCAGTATGACATGGAGTTGAGGTGTGTTTATGTGATATTTTATGGCATGTGTATAATATGTATAAGTTGTGTTTTTTATTGTGATATGGTGTGGGCCATAAGACATGCATGCTAGGTTATGTAATATAATGATATGGAGTGAAATGATGTGGGGTTGACCTAAGTGTTATATGACCGTGCATTGAGGAATCTAGGGTTTGCATGGGAATTTAGGGTTAGACGTGGGAGTTTTAGGGTTTGCATGAAAAAAATTTAAAGGGTTGCATAAAGTGTGTAAAGTCTGCATGGGGATGAATTTTATGTATGAAAAGTTTATTTGAGGTGTGAGGAAGGTGGTGGAGGTGTTGTTTGGGCATTTGAATGCTTTAAATGAAAAAGAGTATGTGGTACAGTATAAGGGTACAAAGGAGACCAATCTAAGGTTTTGTGTGGCCGGTTAGGGTTGATATGGATACTTAGGGTTTTTGTGGTCGTATGTGTACTTGGTGAGGAAGGTGTGATGATGAGGGTGGATTCTATGGGTGGTGATGAGTGGAGTATAAAGAAAAAAAAGAATTAGGTTGTGTGAGATGGAGTAAGATGGGCCACTTAGGCCTAAATTAGGGTTTCTGGGGAAAATCCTAGAGTAGGGTAATGAGTGAACTGTGAGGTGTATAAAAGTGGGCCTTAACCCACATATATGGGAGATGGGTTCTAATGTAAGATAAAGAAAGGAGGGAAGGATGTAAGGTCGAGTTAGAAGGTGTTTGAGTCTCGTGATGTGGGATAGGGCATTTGGAAGATAAGCGTCGAGGGAGTTAGTCATGCATGTCTAGGGTGAAATTTCTAAATAAGACACTTAAGACATTAATCATTTAAAGAGAAAGATTATTGAGCCGGGTCTAGTCGATCCACCAGTTAGAAATAGTAGTTAGGGTTTTTACCCTATATGTTACCAATTCACCAGCTATAATAGTGGTCAGGAGCTTTATGTCCTATGTGCTTCCGGCCCACTGGCTATAATTGTGGGGGATCCCGAGCTCAATAAATCAAAACCTAATTTTGCTAAGATATTTAAAAGGCATTAATTACTTACAGTGGAACACCACGTGAGAAAGAACTAAACCGATCCACTAAGAAATAGTGGTTAAGGTTTTACCCTATACGTGACCGATCCACCAGCTATAATAGTGGTTAGGGCATGAGACCATATATGTGACCGAGCCATAGGCTAAAATAGTGGGAGGTTCCTGTACTTTCATGGAATTGATGAAGAGCGTGGTGTGGAATGAGTATCCATAAAAGATTAATTAAATAATTAATCCAGACTATAAATGGCCTTCGATTATTATTTTTCTCTGAAGTGATCACATGTTGTTTTATTATTATTTGGTTCAAATTATGTGCTTATATGTGTTGGCCTTAGTGCATTGTCATCTTACTCCGTACGTAGCGTACTAACCACCCCTTTTATGGGTGTTGCTCATTTCCACGAGAGGAGGCCCATCTGATGTGTGGCAGGTAGGTGATGCCTATTTTGATGCCATTGATTTCCATGGGGCATCTGGCGGGGCTGAGTGATAATCACGGGTTGGTTCGATTCTTGAAGTGGTGTGGCTGGTTTCTCTTCTCATGATATTATTATCCCTTTTTATCATTTTTTCTATGTAATGAATTTTTATAATCAACTTTAATGTTCGCAGACATTATTCCTTTTCAAAGAACTTTCTTTCTTACTTCAAAAAATGTAAACATTCATGCATACTTTGATTAGCATATTTACGAACTTTTGGTTTAAGTATAAATTTGAGTATTGAGGATAATCTTTTTTTATCCTTAGCACTTGGCACTGGAATGGTTTGAGTGAACCGGTCTGGTACTAAGTGTGGCGGTAACATCCCCAGAATTCATGGGTTTTTAATTCAAGTGATTCTCTTTTTAAAAAAATAGTGAATTTTGGGGTGTTACACCTATATCTTTTTGGGGCCCTAGGCTTAGTTCACCTAACTTAGGTATGTTACACTTATTTATCCAATAAGCCAAGTAAGCCTTGCACTATTGTCATACATACCTTTTACCAACAAAAAAAACTAGTATACATATCTTCATTTTCTATAATAAAAATAAAAGAACTTATAGAAAAAATAAAAAAGAAAATTCATAAGCAAGCTCCATGAAAAAAATTCAAAAGTTAAAATGTAAATATTTATCTCCGAATACCTCAATCCAAAGGCTAACTTTGGTAATTTCACATACATGATACATGTAAAAATATAATAGGGCATGCTTTTGATATAAGTTCCTTTAAAAATGAAATAGAATTTAGATGAAAAATTATACTTGTGGGATGAAGCCTCTTTAAGGATTCCTCAATCAGGTTCGAGGGAAATTTTGGAGATTGGGGTCGGGTTTGAGAAAAGTTACAAGGATTGATTTGGGTTCGGGAAGGAAATGGGTATGGGTATGGGTATGCATTCCTCATCCTTGTAACCACCTTGATTATATATATTTAAATTTATACTTTTATAAAAAAAAATTAATTTAAGTTAGGCTCTCAAATCTCCTCATTCTAGACCTCAATTATTCTGATCTCCTCTATGTATCGTCCACAACCACATGGACCATGATACTCTTTGTTCATTTGATAGACTCTGAGAATGGATTTTCTAAGCAAGAAATTCCCAATCAAGTAAAAATAAAATCTGAAAAAAGAAAACCAAAGCAGAAACTTGCAGGATTGAAGCAAGAATGGATAGATCTAGCTGATATTTCAAATGATCTAGTGGAGATTAATTCAAATCTAGAATAACTCACATAGATCTTAAAAAAAGTCACTCAATTTGTGTAATACCCCATCCTATAATCTTTCAAAATATGTTAAAATTTAAGTTAATTAAGAGAAAATTAGCTTTAGTTGTGAAAAAGGCTTAAGATTTGGGTAAAAATGTCAATTTTAGACATATAGATCAACTAGTAAAATTAAGAACTTGCATTTTTATTTTTGGGATAATTGGTCAACCAATTTTCTAAAGCAATTGACCAATTATATAGTGGTTTCATATCTTTTTATACTATGGTTCCAATTCTTTTTTCAATGCTTATGAAAACTTCTAATTAGAGTCTCCTTGTGCGAATAAGAATCTTTTGGTATTTTGGGATTACTTTTTATTATTTAAATCATCTTATAATATTATTTAACTAAAAAAAATACCCAAAAATACTTTTGAAGTACTTTCTCACCTACTCTCACTCTCCCTCACTTTCCTCTCTTCTCTGACAACCATGGTTACGTGCAGATTCCTATCACTCTAACATGCCTTACCTCTATCACAACCTGATTGCACTCCATCTCCCACATGTTCATCATTTCCTCCCTTGTACTTTGGTCCCCTCCACTCAACTAAAGTTGACTATATCTCTCCTTCCTTTTGATATGTTGACTCTCCCAACCTTCCTTAGGTTTCATTCTAGTTTATTTTAACCCTGGCCTTCAGTAATTACTCTCTTTTTTCTCTTTTCTCTTGGTTCATTTGCTAAGTGTTGAGCATGTCCACATCTCCTCATCTTACTTCTCTTTTTTCTCTACTAGAAAACAAAGGGTTTACCTCTTGATTTACCTCCCTTAATAAATTGTTTCCTCTCCTCTCTCCTCCTAATCTTAGCCTTCGATCTCCCTTATTTTCCCTTTTAGACAAGGAAGGATTAAGGTGTAGAGAAAGATCGAAGGTCCTAGCTTTTCTCCTCTTTGTACCTTTTTTCTTAAGAGAAGGTTGAGTTGTAATTCTTTTCCTCTTCTTCTATTTTAAATTTTAATTTGGTTTTAAAAGGAGGTTTTGATTTTTTTTATATTCTAAATTCTATTAGTAAAATAAAGAGTCTTGGTAGAGGCCATCAATTTAGGAGTTTATTCTTGTGCTAGAAGATCTTTTCTTGGATGTAAGACATATTTTTTTAATATGACTGAGGATTTACGTTTTTAATTGTGGTCTCATGTCCTTGGTGTGTTCTATGATGCATGTGTTATTTTAAATCCTTGATTTTGAGCATGTGGAATTTTTATATCTTTGGAATTTGGAGCATGTTTTTAGTATTTTGATATCAAGCATGAGTTTGGTGAATTAAGCATGAATATGATGTGTACTGATTATCTATCATGAATCCATGTGGTTTTAGGTGTGGAATATGCCTTCCTGTGTGTTTTACTACATAAGAGCATAATAGAGTTATTTTGGGAAGAGCATGTGATTTTTACTAAGTGTGAAATGTGGGTTTGGGTGTTATTTCACCGGTGTTTTTAAAACCAAACCAAAAATTGACCCGATGGACCTTTCGGTACACAATCTGACCGAGGTTAGATCAAAAATGTCTTTTATTAAAAAAAATGTCCAAGATAACCTGGTTTGATCCCGATTCAATTGGTCTGACTGGGTCATTAACCCCTTGAATTTTTCCTCCCTATAATTGAAACGATGACATTTAATATATATCGAGTCAAACTGGTCCAATCCCTTTTTTTGGTCCCATCTAATTTTTTTCGGTTGATACACTATTTTTAAAATTAAATAATTTTGTACCAGTGGGCACCCCAGTACCTAGTTGAACCAGCCGGTCCAATCCATTTTTATTCATTGATTTCACCCAAAATGGTTGATTGGTTGGTCGAACCCATCAAGTAGTTTCCATGAACGGTCAATTGGTTTGATAGACCCATCGACTCGTTGTTTTGTATCCAAAGCGATTTTGGTCTTGGCCTAAACACATTAACTAGTTTGGCCAAACCAATAAACTGATTCTTTTGAACAATCAATCTATTGGACCAACGAGTCAACTAGTTTTGCTATGCTATTTATTTCTCTTTGGGCTTGGTACGCCTAGACTAGTTAACTAGTCTTAAGAATCGATGACTAGTTCCACCTATTTTTTCTATGCTTGTTAATTATTTGTTGATCATTTTTTAGGGCTTCTATGTGAAATTTTCTATTAGTTTGTGATATTAAATTATGATCTTAACAATGTATAATTAGAACTAAAGGAAAAATTAAAATAATGAATGTTATCGCATGGCTTGAAAGCCTTGTTTGACGAGTTTGGTGTTATCTCTTAAACACCCAATTTGGTGGCTTGGATTCATTGGTTTGTGTTTGGTGTTATCACTTAAAAACATCCAATTGGTTTGTGATGCAATTTACTTGTGATTGTGATATCACCTAATAATTATTAATAATGGAAGTTAAGAGTTCATTTGTGCCCTTGTGGTTATTATATTTTCACTCAGTACCTATTTTCATTCCCTATTATATTGCAATTAATAGGGTTATGCATATATTTATAAGGTATAAAATTAATATTGTGGTTGATCGGTATGACATCAGTGTCCAACTTATATGAGTGTGGTATCCATACACAAGCCTCCTAACACTTTGTATGTACATAGCTTAGGCGTGTGTGGTATCCCAACTTATGTAGCTCTTACGGTAGATGCATTCAAGGTGTGGTGGGTGTGAAATCCCCCTCGATGTATTCTAACCATGTATGGTGGGTGTGGTATCCTAAATTGTGTTAGCCCTTATGGCAGATACATTCAAGGTGTAGTGAATGCGGAATCCCCTAAGAAAGCCCCCTCGATGTATTCTCACCTCGTCTTATGGATTTGGTATCCCATTGTGTGTGTTATAATGTCATGATTTTTGTTTATGGTAGATAATTAGTTTTGGTCTATCCAACACCTTAATAATTGAAAAAAAAAATGTGGCCACTTAATGGACATTAGTAATATGGTTTATTCTATGTGAGTTTAATGAATGATCTATATTGTTATCTCTTTCATGATTATTATGCAACCATGCTTTATTATATGACCATCATGAACTTAGAAGTTATATATTTCCTAAGTATGATTTATACCATGTTGTTGCGTAACCTTAATGTGTAGCATGAGCCCTTAACATATTTTAGTTAATTTGTTTTGTTAGTATTTCACCATGCTAATACTACATTTGTATGGTCTAGTCAATGTAATGATCCGGCTTATATTCCAGTGAGTAGATTACGCTATGCAAGGTTATACTTCTTAGCTAGAGTCTATTGAGGATGATGATGTGGGCCAGTAACTAAACATTGCTTGGGGATCAAAATTTACGTTTTCTAATTTAGTTAAAAGTTAGGGTAACCAACTTAGATGTTTTGCCTACCGTGTTGGGATGTTTCTGTTTCTTTTCGGATATTTAAATTCTTGGCTTTGGTTCTTGTATTTGGATTTTTTAAACCTCTCCCCCCTTCTATATTATTCTCATCCTTACTATCATTACTATTTTGTTAGTGCATGCATCTTTTGTTCCCTCATTCTATTTTGTATTATATTAAGATTGTAATAAGTGATGATTATACATCTCCCATAATTGATGTAGCAGTGGCACCCCTAAGTTTATTTTGTTATGCTTCAATATTATCTTAAAAAAAATCTAAAATTTAGGAGTGTTACAATTCATCTCAAATAGGGACACATATGACCAAGACTTCAACAAATCTCCACAATAATCTCAAGATACTAAGATTTCGTGGAAGATGTACTAGAATTGAAGGGTATATCATTGGAATGGTGGGAAAGTTAAGATGCCTTTTATGAATCAACCACGATTTCACAAAAATGCACGGAAATGTGATTTGTTGCTGCAAGCCTTGGCTCCACTATATCTAGCATAAGCCATGCTTCCCTTAGCCAACCATCACCAATTTGCCACTCCTCTTCCAATCACCCTTCAAGTTCGAGTTTAAGTTCACACTTCAATTTATATATATATTTCTTTTGTTAAATTAAGGTGTTGTTTGGTATTACTTATTATTAATAACTACTTTTAGATAAAAACTACTTTTATAAATCTACTTTTAAAAAAGTACTTTTATAAGTAAAATATATGTTTGTTTTAACTTTTATTACATAAGTGATTAATGCTAAAAAAACTACTTATTGTATCTTATTAGTGTTTGGTTTTCATTTTCCTACAAAATTACTTTTTTTCCATCTTTAGTTTTTATCTTCCTATATATATATTTTAGTAATAATTACTATATAAATTATGTAATATTAAATATTAAAAAGCATATGAAACATTAACAAGTATTAAAAAAATATAAAGATATTACAAAGTACTAAAAATTATAAAATAAAAATTATAAATGTATTAAAAAAAAAGTATAAACAACCACTAAACAAACTTTATAAAATTCACAAACATCTAAAACTCAAATATTAATTGTAAATCAAAGTTTATATTATGCAATAAACATTCTTAAATTTATAATGAGCATCATAATATAGGTCAATGACGTGCATTGGAGAATACTATTTTATGTTAACCTAAAGATTATGGTGTGCATTTACTTTCTTCATTGATGCATATATAAAAGCATCTTTCCTTTTCCTAGTTATCATTCGGTTTATTGGTTCAAAATTTAACTGCTCTTCTCCAATAATTTTTGCCGCTTTTAGAGATGTAGGCTTCTTTCGGTAAATTAGTTTATTGCCTTCATTTTAGATGTGTATATTAAATTTTTGGTTATTCTATGCTCTATTTGCATGCAATATATATATATATATATATATATATATATATATATATGAAATTATATGCCTTTTAATAAATATCCATGTATCCATGGACACAAGTCACACAACCCTAGTGCTACATAAAAGGAGTTCTCGTCTAGAATTCACTAAACATAAAGTTTAGGCTTAGTTACTAGACCAATACCTTATCTTTCGATCTCTTCTTACATCTTAAATGACTCTCGAATATCATTAGCACTAGCTTCATAGGGTCCGTCGATACCAATAGCGATCAATACCATAATGTGTTGTCACAGTACAACACTATGTTCCCTGTGTCACATCTCTATTCCTCTACATGAAGAGGAACTATTGTATTCAGAGCTTATATCATCTATTCTGGGATCCAGTGAGTACACTGAAAGGTTATATATATGATATTGTGGGATCTAGTTTGGCCTACAGCACCCTCCAACTGAAATGCTTTTCAAGAGATCTTAATTGCCTATCAAAATAAGTATCAAGAGCCTAATTGCCGGCCTAAAGGCAAAGATATTTGATACTCTTTTATTCTCATAGAGGTCCTCAGGCCTGCAAGTTGCCCCTTCTCAGGCAAGCTAAAGCCGAACCCATGAAAAGTTTTTCCTCCGCAGAAGCTTTCTTGAAATCTTCCAGAAGAAGGAGAAAAGGCAACAAGCTTGTGCCGATTCGTTTGGCTGCTTTCCTGATTTTCGGCGATTCTAAGTCCTTGTTCATCCAGCAAACTCCTTTCCTTCTCCAGATCAAACTCAGACAGAAACAGCAATTACCAATGTCAACCACAAAAGAAAAAACAAAAACAAAAACAAAGGCGAAAAAAAAATGATAGCAGCACCAATCAAAAGTGATCCAATATATTAGATTGCAGTCAGTAAGCATACAATAAAATATATATATATATATATAACACCGATTCACCACCACAAATTGTCAATTTAACAACTTTTTGTTTTGAGTCGATTGATGAATAAACTACAATCACTCAATGCAGTAAAAACAACATAAACTACAATAATCAGATTCGATGGAGGATGGAATAAACTATTTCATTTAGCATACCCTTCCAAAAATTAGCTACGACTGAGACGGGAGAACTCGATTTCTCCCTCTCGGATCCGCCTTGCTGAGCTTCCATTTTATCCTAATGCAAGGATTTGCGGCAATAATTTAGGCCTTAACTTCATAATGATTTAACAGAGAGATCTCTGAATTAAGCAGGGAAGAAATCAGCGCCAGTGTGCAAATCTTGCAGTTAGAAGTTTCAGAAGATCCATTGCAGTTTCGCAGCGTAAGAAGAAAACGAGCCAAAGCAAACAACGGACAGGGACGATCGGACGGGGATGTCATGAACGACTTTTTTTTTTAAAGGAAATACCGTGTCGCATGGGGAGAGAAGTAATTCAGAAAAGTAAGTTAAACTTACTTATAGATTATTACTTTTAGGAAGTAATTTTTACAAATCACTTTTGTATAATTACTTTTGAAAAGGAAAACTAAACACTTAAAAAAATTTATAATTACTTTTTATAATTAATTATTAAAAAAACTACTTTTCTTAAGTAAAATCAAACAGGCTCTAAATGATTGCTTCTAATTTCTAAGTTGGTAACCAATAAACTCACTTTCAGGATTTGAGAATTTTTTTTGGTGCCCTCTACCAAGTTCACTTTTAGGGATATGGATGGTTGCTAACTTGCTTGCAGGTTTCGAGTTTCAGGGATGAAGTTCAGGAATAGGGATTATGAGGGAGGATTGAAACGGGTATATGGGTCAACTCTCTATGGGGGATCAGGGCGGAAACTTTTCTGATTAGCTAATTTTGGAGATTGGGACATATTCTGAAATTAGTGTTGATTTCGTGGATGGGGAAATATAAATCGTCCCCCCAAATAATAATGGATCAATGGAGAAATACCATCAACCATAACATTGTGAATCTTCCAAGGCCATCACAGATTCACATCTGCAACGAAGGAACTAAATGTCGTAACAGAATTAATGCTTATAAATTATACATCTTCTTGACATTGTTCTTCAGAGTTTGTCATAAAAACGCCTTAGTGGAACATTACATGGCTACGAAGAAGATATAGAAAAATCAGAGGCTCACCAAAAAAGGCAAGACTTTCTGCCTGACCAATTTTAGGGAAAACGTGGTAGTTGGCGGCCATCACTAGGGAAACAAAAACAATAAAAACAAGGCTTTGGACAGAAAACTGAAAGATTAGCACAAAAAAACTAATCACACAATTACATTTTTAATGTGTTCTTTTGCCATCTACTGCTATCAAAATCAGTGGAACCTTAACGTGATCCTGCGCTGCTCACTTAGGGCAAGCCAAGTAGGTTCAACGAGTAGCAGTGAAGAAAGCTATATGTACAACATAAAAAGAATATATGTACACTAAGTTTCCTTAACTTCTGACTCCACCGGCAATTTAAAGCCATCAGTTCTGCAAGCGAAGTCTTCAATTCTTCTACGCTTGGGAGAAAATCGTGATACAAAGTTGAGACACACAAGTATTGTACTTACAACATTCTGTTATGGGAATCAATAATAGAAGTTTTCTCCTGCAACATCAAAACAAAAAACAGAAGCTGATAAGTACAAAAGGATTCAACAGACTAGATTTGAGTCATTTAAGTAACAAGCAGGAAAGTTGCGATGGGTTAGTATGGAATATGGACAATGATCAGGAATCAAGTGAAATACTCCCATGGTTTTTACAAAGAAGTGAATGCTAAGCATAGAGGGTGGCCGGTGGCTCCAAATGATTTCATGTC
The DNA here is from genome assembly GCA_039764185.1 of Tamarix austromongolica. Classification (NCBI taxonomy): domain Eukaryota; kingdom Viridiplantae; phylum Streptophyta; class Magnoliopsida; order Caryophyllales; family Tamaricaceae; genus Tamarix; species Tamarix austromongolica. The sequence continues at coordinate 10,693,396 of CM077816.1, forward strand.
TATGCACACTTGAATGGTGATTCTGTTAGAGCACGTTTTTCTTTGCAGAAGGCAAAGTTCCAGCACAAAAATTAAAGAATTGAATAAAAACAGAAAAGAAAAACAATGATTGAAAGGATACCTTCCGATCGATTGAGTACCTACCCAGGGTAACATATCCTCTTTAATACCTTTTGAGTTATTTTCAACAACTATATACATGACAGCATAATACTAGGACTGAATTCTAAGCAACGGTGTGAGCCCCATAATAACAAAATACATATCCTCTTTTAACTACTGATATGTAAATGCCATCATATTTATTTCAAAGATTTGGTTGGTTAAGATTATGTAAAGTCTAAATTATCCACTTCTGCTACTTCAAATCAACCTGAACACAAGCTTATCAAACAAATTTAGGACTTACACAAGATTTTGATAAGCCTGAGGCTGAGTATGGCATAAACAGGTGGTTAGATGGGCTAACGGCTGTAAATAATTTCGCCGGGTAATAACTGAGTGATAGAGTCTGTGAGGCATTAATGAGTCGGCCTTCTGTAATAGCAGTATGCTGAATCTTTTATTGAGTTGTATATATAGGGGGTAAAGGGGAGGGGGGGATGAAGAAAGTTAAGAAGTGTTTTAAGGAGAGGCCAGGCTCTCAAATACCTGGAATTAGGGAGAGACCAAGTTTTCAAACATCAATTATTAGCTTTGTGATTACAATTAATCCTAATATGATTTTAAATTTCTCCAAAAGTCTCCTCAATTTACTGATTGTTTGAGAATATTTACTGGATACCTATCAATTGGTGTCAGAGCATCCTATGGCTAATTGTGCTGATAGAATGCATGCAAGCTTAGATTGAATCTTCAATATGATGGAACAACTTAATGAAGTGTTTGATGTATATGCACTATCAAGAGGCATTGTCCCAACACAAAGGACTGGTTGTCGAGCACACAATTTCTAAAATTGAAGAGAGATGCTGGAATAGAACTACATCCACCAGCGAAGGCAGACCGCATTAATGCTCGGAATATAGAAAGGGACTATTAGATTCAGCAGCCTAACGAAGTATTAAAAAGGAATAAGGAGGCACTGCAGCCAGAGAGGAAGAAGCATATGTTCACCGAATTCATTTCTGGAGAAAAGGTCAGATCAGCTGGGTCACCAAGCAAATTAAATCAGTCAGGATCCACCTACACTCAGCCCAGACTCACGAAACCTTTTTTGCAAATTCGCCTACAACTCTAGTGACACCCAGGGTCTCTGTAGTAGCCAAACTGTCTTGTTTCAACCTTGCAATCACCATTGTAGGATTCAAAGAGATACTACAGCCCCTCCTTTCACCAGGATACATGCAATTAATGGACACTGAGTACCAGAAAAGGTGTGAGAAGAGGCTTTTTGTTTGCTGGGATGAAGATTGTTCACCCGGTTACTTCTGTAAAGATGAGTTTAATGGACGATCATGTTATGCACTTGTTGTTCGGCTGATTTTTTCTCTTACAATTGTTTTCAAAGGTTATGCAAGGCTTGGTTGAAGAACTGCATGCGTAACAGAAATATTGTCATACCAATGCCAATTTTAGTAAGTATGCTAGTTACATATGCTACAATGAAGCTATAATGCTGTTTAGCTACGTGAATCGGGTGCAATTGAAGCTTACTTTGAGGACACTAGCCGCCAATGCATTATACCCTTTATATATTTTTAGTGTGGAGAATCTGCCTGCTCGTAGCAGTTGCATTCTGGTCGGACAATATTACTTTATTGATGTGGTCATTAGAAGTTGGAAGTATAAGTCCCTTAAGTTGGAGGAGTGTTGAAACACTAGGAGGTTATCCCGATCTTGCACAAAATGGCACATTGCCATCATATCCTGAGACGTGTGGAGCTGGTGTTATTCTACAGAAATTTGGTGACATAGATTTTGATGTACCGCTAGATTTAATGTTCACAATGGTGGACAATTTTCTGCATATTGTTTGACTCCTAGAATTAATACCCAACTGATTAGAGGAGCTACTAGCCTTGCAGAAAAGGTGGAACTTAGTAGTATTCAAGACTCATGCTACAACCTGATAGGCCCAATGTCAGATACACTTATGTGAGGAGAGGAAAAGGGTGAGGAAAGGCTTACGGCATGCTGTACTGGATGGGTTTGGGCTGCTACGATTGAGCTGGGTTGAGTCCAATTAGGTTGAGTCCGGTAGTAACAGTCAGTTGGTACTGTTTGGAGTCATTTTCTTTTCTGTTATGGTAATGTGGGAGTCAGCAATTTCTGTTAAGGAGTCGGGCATATGTTATGTTAAAAAGGTAAGGGTAGATCGAGAATAAGGGGTGGGAATTAGACGGGAGGGGAGGGGCCTGGATCTCAAATACCTAGTTGTTTTGTCTCTACTGTTTTCACCATTAATACACTCCCTCTCTACATTCTCTCAACAATCGAACTTACTCTATTGTGAATCCACTTGGAGTTGCAGGGTCTTAACATTTTGGTAACAAAGCCATCTATCAAGAGCTATGGCACCAAAAAGGACCGAGGACTTGAAGGAAAAATTACTTGTAATCCAGGAAGAATGGCAAAAGGAGTTAGACAAGGTGAGAGAGGACACTAGGCGCTTACCGGCAGTAGAAGGGAAGCTAGGAACTATGGAGAATGCAATCAGTGAAATAGTAGGAAGATTGGACCAACTAATGGGGAGGAGAGAGGAAGGCCAACCACAAGAGGGATGGAATAGGAAGGTCCGACTAGAGAGACTCACCCATTGACAAAGGGAAGTGACGATATCAAGCTGGAGAATCGTGTGGGGCAGCAACAGAAGTTACCAATATTTAGCAGAAGTGATCCACATGGCTGGATTTTTCGAGCAGAAAGGTAATTCCTCCTAAATCCAATAGCTTTGCGGGATATAATGGAGACAGTGGCCATTGCTATGGAAGGCGAGGCTCTCACTTGGTTCCAAAATGCGAAGGATAGAAATTCCTTCCCCAACTGGCACAAATTTAAGTTGGCTCTCCTATCTCAATTTCGGCCGAAGCACCAAGGGTCCCTTTGTGAAAAATTCATGTTGGTCAAACAAACCGGAACAGTGGAAGAATTTTTGGAGGAATTTGAACTATTAGCAACACCATTATAGGGTAGGTTATCGGAGGAGGTTTTGGAGAACACCTTCTTGAAACTGGCAGTGTGAGCTGAGGTGTGAATAATGAGGCTTGGCGGGTTGAGGGAAATAAGGGAAGCTGACCAAATGGTGGAGGATAAGAATCGGATATGGGCTGGGTCGGATCAAGAGGATCCGGGTACAGATCTAATTTGACAGAATGGATGAGTAGCAAAAGTTCCAGCCACGCTTTGACAACCCTCGCTATGACTAAGACAACTGTGAGCAACCCCATCGCCCAAATACTTCGCCACACCACCAAGTTCCACCCTAGAAGAGATGCCAGGAGGGCGGAGACCACCAGGGTACTGATAGACCCATAATCAAATATACTTACGTCCGGAGGAATAAAAGGGCTGGATAGTGGGGGGTTAGATGGGCAAAATAGTTATAGCAGGGGGTTTTTTGGTCTTTTAGCAGAGCACGTAGCTGAGGAGTCTGTTAGGACCTATTTGCTGAGTCATAATTTTCTGTTATTGTACGTCTTGAGTCGGGGAGCCTGGGGTATTTAAAAGGAGGGAAGGGAACGAAGGAAGCAGGGAAAAAGTGGACTGTAAACGGGAGGGGCCAGGACCTCGAATATCTGGCAGAACTATCTCTTCGATATCAATACTATCATCTCTATTTCATTACATATCTCTGTTTCATATTGTTTAATTCCTTTCAGAATATTTGTGAGTTAGGGGGAGTGTCTGGTAGCAGTGAATCTGCTATCATTTTGGTATCAGAGCCGTACGTGATCGGGACAAATGGCACAGAAGAAGATGGAAGCAATGGAAGAACGAATGGGAACTCTAGAGGAGAGACTGACTGTGATACAGGAAGAGTGGCAGCATGAAGTGGATGGCATCAAAGGGGATACCCAGAAGATCCCACAGCTCGAAAGAACCCTGATGGAGGTGATGGGCAGATTAGATCAGCTGATTAGGCAAGGAGATCGAGCGATGGCTCCATCCAATTCACGGCAGGAGAAGGAGGACGAACGAGAGGTCACAAATACAGGACCAGCAGCAACCCGCACCATAGAACAAGGGGCCCCACGGGTGGAGTACCGCCCTGTTCGCCAGCTGGAGTTTCCAATCTTCAGTGGTTCAGACCCGGATGGATGGCTGTTCCGCGCGGAACGATACTTTAACCTGAACCAGCTCACAGAGGATGAGAGGCTAGAATTGGTACCAGTGGCTATGGAGGGGAAGGCTCTCGCCTGGTTTCAATATGTGGAAGAAGGGAGACGGTTCACGACCTGGAGAAATTTCAAGGAGGCATTCCTTACCCGATTTCGGCCGAAACATGAAGGAACTCTCTGCGAAAAATTCTTGTCTATTCGTCAAGAGACTTCAGTGGAGGAGTACCTGGAGGTGTTTGAGTCGCTGGCTGCCCCGTTGCAGGGACGATTAACAGAGGAAGTGCTCATCAGCACTTTCCTGAACGGGCTAAAACCAGCGGTGCGGGCTGAGGTTCGAATGATGCGGCCCAATGGATTGGCTGAGATAATGGAGTTGGCCCAAATGGTGGAAGATAAAAATCGGGTCGTCCAGACAGGGGGAAATGGTTTAAGTGGACTCGGGGAGATGGGGTCCAGGCTGAGGTTACCGGGTCGGGGAAATTTGACCCCGGGAAGTACCTACTCAACTTCGCCCGTCACTGGACCGACCAAACCGATGGTCGCGAACTCAACCCCAAGGTTCTCGCCACCCAGTACCAACAACGCACCTCGCCTTGAAGAATCGCAAGCCAGCAGGAGAACTCCAGGAATCCGGCGACTTCCAGATGCCGAGCTGCTGCGCCGACGGGAGAAGGGGCTCTGTTTTCGGTGTGAAGAAAAATACTCGCCTGGCCATGTCTGTAAGAATCGCATGCTCCACCTGCTGCTGGTGGACGATACTATTGAGCTGGACGAAGGAGAGGCAGACGCACCCATAGAAGCGACTGAAGTCAGGGCGGAAGTCAAGGGCGAGGTAGAGCTGTCCATGAATTCAGTCGTGGGACTCACTACCCCTAGAACCATGAAGCTGAGAGGGACGATTCAGGAGGAGGCAGTAATTGTTTTGATCGACTGCGGCGCGACACACAACTTCATTGCAGCCGAATTGGTGAAGAGGCTGGGACTCCCTATAACTGAGACAACCTCGTATGGAGTACTTATGGGGACCGGAAATTCTGTCCAGACACAAGGAATATGCAAGGGAGTTCGGCTGTCTCTACCAGAGGTGGAGGTAATTGAAGACTTTCTGCCCCTTCAGTTAGGAAGTGCAGATGCCATATTAGGAATGCAATGGTTGGAGAAATTGGGTATGATGCAGATCAATTGGAGGAACCTGCTGATGAAATTTACGGTGAATAAGACAGCAGTCACACTACGGGGAGATGCTGATTTGTGCAGAACCCAGGTCTCCCTTAAATCCTTAATTCGAACAGTATGCCAAGGGGGACAGGGAATTTTACTCGAATGTTGTGCACTTGCATCCAACTTCTGCTCAGAGCGAGCACCGGCTGATATACCCCTCCTACTACAGGAGGTAGTGCAGAGTTTTCCTGAAGTAACAAGGGAACCGTGGGGACTTCCCCCCCAACGCAGATTGGACCACAGAATTCCAATGATCCCGGGTACTGGACCAATAAGCGTGAGGCCCTACCGGTACCCTCAAGTGCAGAAAGATGAGATTGAGCGTTTAGTGGGCGAGATGCTGGCCGCCGGAGTGATTAGACCCAGCCACAGTCCTTTCTCAAGCCCAGTGCTACTAGTCAGGAAAAAAGACAACAGTTGGCGGTTTTGTGTTGACTACAGAGCGCTGAACAAGGTGACAATCCCTGATAAATTTCCCATACCTATGATTGATGAACTGCTTGATGAGCTGCATGGGGCCTCTGTGTTCTCCAAGCTGGATTTAAAGTCCGGGTACCACCAGATCAGAGTAAACCCTGAGGATGTCCCAAAGACTGCTTTCCGGACACATGAAGGGCACTATGAATTCCTGGTAATGCCGTTCGGACTGACTAATGCACCGGCTACTTTTCAAGCTTTGATGAATGATGTATTTAAACCCTTCCTCCGTAAGTTCGTATTGGTATTTTTTGATGATATATTGGTGTACAGCCAAGACATGGAAAGTCATGCCAAACACTTAACAATAGTGTTTGAAGTATTGCGTACTAATGCCCTAACAGTGAACATAAAAAAATGTGCATTTGGACAGTTGGAACTGGAGTACTTGGGTCATATAATCTCTGCTGAAGGGGTAGCGGCTGACCCATCTAAACTCAAGTGTATGAAGAGCTGGCCGGTACCAAAGACATTGAAGGAGCTGCGGGGATTCTTGGGTTTGACAGGATATTACAGGAAATTTGTGAAGCACTATGGCCACATAGCAGCTCCTCTCACTGCTCAATTAAAAAAAGATAGTTTCGGGTGGAATGTCGAGGCTCAGGAAGCATTTGATAAACTCAAGCAGGCCATGTCATCTGTACCAGTTTTGGGGCTGCCCGATTTTCGGGAACCCTTTGTGATAGAAACGGATGCCTCGGGAATTGGTGTTGGAGCAGTGCTGATGCAGAAACAGCGTCCAATCGCCTATTTCAGCCAAGCCTTAGGCCAGCGGGCGCGTCTGAAGTCCGTATACGAAAGGGAATTAATGGCAGTAGTGTTGGCTATACAGCGATGGCGACACTACCTTATGGGACAGAGATTTACAGTGAGGACTGATCAAAAGAGCCTAAAGTACTTGTTGGAGCAGCGAGTAATACCCGAAGAGCATCTCAGATGGATCACAAAGTTGTGGAGTTACAACTTCACTATTGAATACAAACCCGGAGGGGAGAACAAGGCTGCAGACGCACTATCCCGGAGGGAGTCAGAAGCTAACTGTGCTGCTCTCTCTGCTGTGTGGATAAAGGATTGGAGCTCCCTTCAATCTGAAGTGGCAGCTGACCCGAAATTGAGAGCCATAGTGCAGGAGTTACAGCAGGGGCTGCCGAACACAGGAGGTTACAACTTGCAGCAAGGAAATTTAATGTATCGTGGGCATTTAGTCATTCCAGCAAAATCTGAATGGAGGAAGAAGTTACTGGCAGAATTTCATGGTGGAGGATTGGGAGGCCACTCGGGAGCGTTAAGAACATATCATAGACTAGCAAGGGAGGTATACTGGCCAGGAATGAGAAAGGAGGTTCAAGATTATGTTGCCGGGTGCGGGGTATGCCAACAAAACAAATACCAGACTTTGAGCCCAGCAGGGTTGTTACAGCCCTTACCTATTCCTCAACAGGTCTGGGAAGATATTTCACTAGACTTTGTGGAAGGACTGCCTAGTTCAGAAGGTTATGACTGCGTGATGGTAGTAGTGGACCGTTTGACCAAGTATGGCCACTTTATCCCCTTAAAGCATCCCTTTACTGCACGTGTGGTTGCTGCTATATTTGTGAAAGAAATAGTCCGCTTACATGGGATCCCAAAATCAATAGTATCAGATCGGGATAAGGTGTTTGTGAGCAATTTTTGGAAGGAACTGTTTAAGCTGCAGGGAACAAAGTTGCGTTTTAGCACAGCATACCATCCCCAAACGGATGGCCAAACAGAGGTGGTCAATCGGAGTTTGGAGACCTACTTACGCTGTTTTGTAGGGGACAAACCCAAACAGTGGGTAAAGTGGATACCTTGGGCGGAGTTTTGGTATAACACCTCCTACCATTCGGCTATACAATCTACACCTTTTGCTGCCTTATATGGCCGAGACCCCCCCTCACTGTTGCGTTATGAAACCGGGAATACTCCCTTTGCAGCAGTGGATCACGAGCTTAAGGAGAGGGATGCAGTTCTAGAGGAGTTGAAATATCACCTCCAGCGGGCTCAGTTGAGAATGAAGCAACAGGCAGACAAGAAGCGAAGGGAGCAGGAGTTTATGGTAGGAAGTTGGGTATTTGTGAAGCTGAAACCGTATCGCCACAGATCTTTGGCTAAACGCCTCAATGAGAAACTGGCTCCAAGGTATTTTGGGCCATACCAAGTGGAGGCCAGGGTGGGAAAGGTGGCGTATCGCCTTAAGTTACCGGATGATGCCTCCATACATCCTGTTTTTCATGTTTCCTTACTCAAGGAGGCAGTGGGGGAAGGAAGTCAGGCCCAACCGTTTACCCCGGTTCTAACCACTGATATAGAGTGGAAGGTTGAACCTGAAGCTATCCTGGATTTGCGCTACAACTCCCAGGGCACACTGGAAGTTCTGATTAAATGGAAGGGGTTGCCAGAGTTCGAAGCATCTTGGGAGGAATTCGATCTCATCAATCAGCAGTTTCCTGAGTTTCACCTTGAGGACAAGGTGAAGGTCCGAGGGGAGAGTAATGATAGACCCATAATCAAATATACTTACGTCCGGAGGAATAAAAGGGCTGGATAGTGGGGGGTTAGATGGGCAAAATAGTTATAGCAGGGGGTTTTTTGGTCTTTTAGCAGAGCACGTAGCTGAGGAGTCTGTTAGGACCTATTTGCTGAGTCATAATTTTCTGTTATTGTACGTCTTGAGTCGGGGAGCCTGGGGTATTTAAAAGGAGGGAAGGGAACGAAGGAAGCAGGGAAAAAGTGGACTGTAAACGGGAGGGGCCAGGACCTCGAATATCTGGCAGAACTATCTCTTCGATATCAATACTATCATCTCTATTTCATTACATATCTCTGTTTCATATTGTTTAATTCCTTTCAGAATATTTGTGAGTTAGGGGGAGTGTCTGGTAGCAGTGAATCTGCTATCAGGTACCAACAGCTCACCGACACTAAAGTCCAATGCCAGCGGGCGAGTGGGCTCTGCTATAGGTGTGATGAAAAATTCTCCTTGACTTGTGTATGTAAAAACCGAACGTTGCAAGTTCTACTTCTAGACAATTTAAGAGGGGTGGAGGAAGGAACAACTAAGGTAGGGATGGACCTAGTGGAGGAAAACGAGCATGTAGCTATGGAGGGGTCGGTGGAGCTAGTGATGAACTCGATGGTGGGTTTTACATCTCCTTGAACTATAAAAATGAGAGGCAATGTAAAGGGTGAACCAATTGTGGTGTTGGTTAACTGTGGGGAAACTTACAATTTTGTGGCCATCGACTTGATTACCAAACTCGAACTTCCAGTAACAAATATGACAACCTATGGGGTTCTTATGGGCACGGGAAATGCAGTACAAACCACGGGCATTTGCAAAGGGCTTCAACTGAGCTTACAACAGCTCGAAATTGTGGAGGATTTCTTACCTTTGGAGTTGGGAATATTGTTTGAAAAAGCGCACCTCCTTAGGCACAAGGCGATAGGGGGTGGGGGCTTTTTTGGTGCTAGGCAAGGTGATGTGAGTGAGGCACATGTAAGGTGGCTGAGGCACGCCTAAGGCACAGAAGCTCACAAGCGCAGAGGCATGCGCCTTTGAGAAAAATATCCTTTCAGCAGAAAAAATCACACAGGGAGCCAAAGACTTAGGGGAGAGAAGTAGACATTTTTTGGAAAAAGAGAAGCCTATTTATAGTTTTGATTGGGGTGAGCAATAGTTGTTTTGGAAATATCAAGCAGGGACTTAGGGGAGAGGAGTAGACATAGACATGCCTTTCAGCAAAATAAAAATCATATAGAGAATTAGGGACTTGGAGAGAGGAGTAGACATGCACATGCTTTTTAGCAGAAAAATAAAAAATCATGCAAGGAGCCAGGGACTTAGGGGAGAGGAGTAGACATTTTTTGGAAAAGGGTAAGCTTGTTATAGTTTTGATTGGGGAGAGCAATAATTGTTTTGGAAAAGATGCACATTCTGCAATCAACAAGGCTGCAAGCCTAAAAGCAGAGTCAGGGTCATCAGGTAAATATAAAAAAGAGAGTAAAATTCATTTTTTAAACACATAGGTAGTATTAAACTCATATAAAACAAGAAACAGAGTCAAAGATAAAAAGACAGACTGTAGAGAGCTTAAGAACCAGAGATAGCAAGCAAAAGTGGTCCGCAGTCCACACCATCTGCTAGTATTGGTAGTATTAAACCATAGGTTGTTATTTTTCTAAGTATTTTCTTGTTATAGTATACCTTTTTTTTTCTGAAAACTTAGTCATTTAATCTCATATCACCTAGGTGCATGCCTTCGCCTTGCGTCTAATGCCAAGGCTCCAGGACCCCTATCGCCTAGGTGCGCCTTAGGCCTTTTCAAACACTGGTTGGGAAGTACAGATTTGATATTGGGAATGTAATGGCTAGAAATAATAGGGCTTATGCAGATAAATTAGAGGATTTTATCTATGAAATTTATGTTGGGGAGGACCCCGGTGACCTTGAGGGGGAATCAGAACTGTGTCGTGAGTAGGTTTTTTTGAAGTCAATGGTGCGCATCCTTGCTTGAGAGGGACAAGGCTTATTGCTAAAAGGTCACCAGTTAAATGAGTTACAAGCTGGAAACCAGCACTCTATAGGGCAAAGGGAGACACCCATAGAGGTCCAAGAAGTAATCCAGCGATTTTCTAGTTTATTCCAATCATCCATGGGGCTACCACCCTAACGATCGTTGGACCACATAATGACCTTACAAACTAGAGCTATGCCAGTCAATGTGAGACCCCATAGATATCCCCAAGTTCATAAGGAAGAGATAGAAAGACTGGTAAGAGATATGCTAGCAACATAGGTAATTCAATCAAGTCACAACCTTTTTTCTTGTCTAGTTTTGTTGGTAAAAAAAAAAGGATGGGGGCTGGAGATTTTGTATGGATTATAGGGCTCTTAATAAGGTCACCGGAAAAATTTCCGAATATGGTAATATATGAGCTGCTGGATTAACTAAATGGTGCAGCGGTGTTTTCAAATTGGATTTACGATCAAGATACCACCAAATTAGAGTTTATCCGAATGATGTACCTAAGACCGCTTTTCGTACATATGAGGCGCAATAAGAGCTTTTGGTGATGATGTTAGGGTTAACTAACACTCCAGCCACTTTGTAGGCACTTATGAATGAGGTATTCAAACCATATCTGTGTAAGTTCGTGTTAGTCTTCTTTGATGATATTTTAGTATATAGCCTATCCATGGAAGAGCATGTAAAACACCTTAGTCAAATGTTTCAGGTGTTGCAGGCTCATTCCTTATATGTGAATGGAAAAAAATTACTAATTTGGGCGGCCAGAATTGGAGTAATTGGGGCACATCTGCTTAGGTGGCAGCAAACTCAAAAAAGTTAAGATGTAAGGAGGATTAGCCGGTACCTAAGAACCTGAAGGAGTTGCGAGGGTTTTTAAGCCTGGGTATTACTGAAGATTTACATAACACTATAGTTATGTAGTTGCCCCGTCAACAACACAATTAAAGAAATATTGTTTTAAATGGAATGAGATGGCCCAGGATGCCTTTGATCAGCTCAAGCACGCAATGCTTACAGTTTTGGCCTTACCAAATTTCAAAGCTCCTTTTGTGATTGAAACTGATGTTGATGCTTCAGGTATTAGGATTGGTGCATTGCTAATGCAGAAGCAACGACCATTGCTTTTTTCATTAAAGCTTTAGGCCACATGCAAGTCTTTAGTCTATATATGAACGAGAACTAATGGCAGTAGTGCTAGCAGTCTAACCATGGCGTCAACTAAGTAGAACTAATCAAAAAAGTTTGAAATACTTGTCGGAACAACATATTGTTCTTGAAGAACAAAAAAAAAAAAATGGGTCACTAAGTAGTGGAGCTGTAACTTTTCCATCAAGTACAAGCTTGGGAGTGAGAACTGTGCAGTAGATGTGTTATCCAGGTTGGGAGAGGCAAAGTTTTTGTCCATCCTCACAATTAGTTGGTTAACAAACTAAAGCACCCTTCAATTTGAAGTAGACATTGATCTGGATCTAAGTTTAATTAAGCACCAACTACAGCAAGGGATATCTAGAATTCTAGATTACAGCTTGCATAAGGGCAACGTGCTTTACCGAAATCCCTTAGTGATACCTTCCCAATCCACCATGAAGTCACAGCTGTTGGCTGAGTTCCATAGAGGGGCAGTGGGGGGCCATTTTGGGGTGCTACGGACATATTAGCGCTTAGCGAGGAAGGTCTATTAGGTGGATATAAAGAGGGATGTCCTAAACTTTGTGGTCGAGTGTGCAGCCTCTCAACAAAACAAGCAATCCACCTTGTGCCCAGCCATATTGTTGCAACCCTTTCCGATACCCCAACGTATTTGAGAGGATATTTTCCTAGATTTTATTGAAGGGTTACCAGTGCTAAAGGGGTATAATTGTGTGTTAGTGTTGGTGAATCGCTTGACAAAATATGCCCATTTTATTACCCCGAAACATCCATTCACAACTAATGTGGCTGCGACTGTATTTGTGAAGGACATTGTGCGCTTGCATGGAATACCCAGCACCATTTCTCCGATCATGACAAATTATTTGTGAGCAATTTCTAGAAGGAACTTTTCAAACTTCAGAGCACTGTCCTCAAGTTCAGTTTTGCATACCACTCCCAAACGGACGGGCAAACAGAGGTAGTTAACCGAAACCTTAAGACATATCTCCGTTGTTTCATTTGTGACAAACAGTGGGTAAAATGAATTCCATAGGCATAGTATTGGTTTAATACTTCTTACCATTCTACCACCTATACGACCCCTTTTATTGCAGTTTATGGAAGACCTCCGCCACCACTACTATGCTATACGCAAGGTGGTAAACCCTTGGCAGCGTTGGATAAAGATTTACAGCTCTGAGATGTTGTATTTGACGAATTAAAACATCTTCTACGTGCCCAAGGCAAAATGAAGGCACAAGCTGATAGAAGGTAAAGGGAAGTCAAACTGGAGGTGGGTAGCTAGGTTTATGTGAAGCTCAGGCCCTATCATCACAAGTCTTTGGCTCAGCGCTTGAATAAAACATTGCCCCCGAGGTATTTTGGGTCATATCAAGTAGTGGACATAATAGGTTCGGTGGCATAACACCTACAACTCCCCGACTCTATGGCTATACACCCAGTCTTCCATGTCTCCATGCTCAGGCCTTGCTGGATCTCAGGTATAACTCAGCAGGTGTGTTGGAGGTCCTAATCAAGTGGAAGGCGCTGCCCGATTTTGAAGCTTCTTGGGAGGAATTTGTTCTAATCAATGAGCAATTTCCAGAGTTCCACCTTAAGGACAAGGTGAAAGACCGAGAGGGGGGTCATGATAGGCCCATTGCCAGATACACTTATGTGAGGAACGGAAAAGTGTGAGGAAAGGTTTACGGCATGCTGTACTGGATGGGTTTGGGCTGCTGAGATTGAGCTGGGTTGAGTTCAATTAGGTTGAGTCCGGTAGTAGGAGTCGGTACTGTTTGGAGTCATTCTCTTTTTTTGTTATGGTATAGTGGGAGTCGGCAATTTCTGTTGGGGTGTCAGGCGTACATTGTGTTAAAAAGGGAATGGTAGAGAGAAAATAGAAGGTGGAAATCAAACATGGGAGGGGAGGGGCTAGGACCTTAAATACCTGGTTGTTTCTTCTCTACTGTTTTCTCCACTAATACACTCACTCTCTACTTTCTCTCAACAATCGAACTTACTCTATTGTGAATCCACTTGAAGTTGCAGGATCGTAGCACAACCCTCAAGGCAAATTAGATGTATTGCTCCAGCAGACCGAACTAACAGTTTGGAGCTCCATGGAAGAACTTTAAGCTGATTAAAACTGGCACTATGATTCAACTGTGCTGCAGTGAAATTACAGAGGATAAGGAATCAGAATATGTTAAGGCTGATGACACCACTGGACTTGAGTCTCCAATTCGTGGAGACCTGTAGTATTCCTCCGCAACTGCTGAATTGTATGAAGGACCATTATACATTGTTCAACCAGGAATCCAGCAGCATCCAGTTTTAGTCTGTGGTTTGAAGTCGCACCTTCACCTTGAGGACAAGGTGAAAGTTCGGACGGGGAGTATTGATAAGCCTATGAGGCTGAGTATGGCATTAGCAGGCGGTTAGATGGGCTTACAGTGGTAAATAATTCTGTTGGTTAATAACTGAGTGATAGGGTTTGTCAGACATTGATGAGTCAGCATCTATATATATATAAAAACGGAGTTGTCTAGCAGACAATATACAGACAAATTTTCCCGCCTAAACTATATCCATTATTAATAATCATAAATTACTGCTGCCATATATGATTGCTAATTATTGTTATTGCTAATTAATAAGATGAAATAATTAATATAATTATTTATTAATATAATGCAACTATTCATCTCCTATGTGCATTAAATGTATATAACTATTCATTTGTTGCACATATGTTAAACAATTAATTTTAATAAAGTATTAACTATATATTTTCTAATCAAATATTTTCTTAATTAATTATCCGAATATATGCAGAAAACTATTCATTTCCTGTGTATTAATTGAATTGTCGGACTATTCATCTTTTGCATATTAATATATAAATAATTAATACACTAAAGTGCATATTTATTTGCTTCACATACATATATCCATTAATACAATGCGACTATTTATCTCCTATGTGTAGTAAATGTATATAACTATTCATTTGTTGTATATATATCGAACAACTAATTTTAATAAATTATTAATCAAATATTTTCTAATCAAATATTTTTTTAATTAATTACCTGAACATATGCAGTCAACTATTAATTTCCTGTATATTAATTTAATTTTCAAACTATTCATATCCTACATATTAATATATAAATAATTGATAAATAATTAATACACCAAATAAAGTGCATAAACCAGTCGACCAACACATATGCATCTGCTGCCATTAATACAATACAACTAGCAAATACATATAACTAATTTTAATGAAGTATTATTTTTTTCCTTTTTTTTAAGGTTAGATCAACATCAATCAAATATAATGATAATAATAATAATAATAATAATAATTGTTTATAATAATAATTTTATTATTTATTATTCATAATATGACTATTATTATTAATATAACTATAATAATTATAACTATTAATATAACTAATACTAATATAATTATTCATATAATTTTGATAATTACTATTATCATAATTTATAATATAATAATGATAATTATTATTATGATAATAATGAATATTGATATAATTGATTATTACTATTATGAATATTATCATGATTAATAATATAATTATTATTAAAAAAACTAATAAGAGAATGACAACATTGATTATTATATAAAAATAGAGTTGTTTGGCAGACAATATACAGACAAATTTTTCCACCTAAACTATATCTATTCTTACTAATCATATATTATCACTACCATATATTATTACTAAATAATAAGGTTAAATAAATAATGAAATACTCCTGCGTATTAATTGATTTGTCACACTATTCATCTCCTACGCTGCATAACAACAAAATGATATTCATCTCCTGCGTATTAATTGAGATATTCATCTATTGCACATATATCGAACAACACATATTAATCAAGAATTTTCTTAATTAATTATCTAAAAATATGCAGCCAACTATTCATCTCCTGCTTATTAATTGAGTTGTAAAACTACTGAATATATGAATATAACTATTCATCTGCTGCATATATGTCGAACAATACATATGGATCAAGTAATTTCTTTATTAATTACTTGAACATATGCAAACAACTATTCATCTCCTGCATATTAATTGAATTGTCAAGCTAATGAACATATGAATGCAACTATTCATCTCATACGAACAGCAAATTCATATAACTATTCATCTTCTATCATTAATACAACACAACTATTCATATCCTACATGTAACAACATCTCATACGAACAGCAAATTCATATAACTATTCATCTTCTATCATTAATACAACACAACTATTCATATCCTACATGTAACAAATGCCTATAATTATTCATCTGCTGCACATATGTCGAACAATACACATTAATCAAGTATTAATTAAGTATTTTATTAATTAATTACTTGAACTTATACAGCCAACTATTCATCTCCTGCATATTAATTAAATTATTAAACTATTCATCTCTTATATAATAATATATAAATAATTAATACACCACCCGTGCATTGCACGGGGAAATGTAACTAGTTTTCTGTAATACCCGCATGCTGAGTCTGTTATTGGATTGAGTTATACATATAGGATATAAGGGGAGAATTAAGAAGTGCTTTAGGGAGAGGTTCAGGCTCTCATATACCTGGAATTTGGGAGAGACCAAGCCCTCAAATATCTTGGATTATCTTTGTAATTACAATAAATACTAATATGAGCTTCAATTCTATAAAAGTGTCCTCTATTTACTTATTGTTTGCAATTAGTTACTGGATACTATCACATTTTTACCAGGACAAGAGTCAAAAAACATAAAGGTTAGATTGGACGACCACAAAGGATACCATGGTTAAACCAAATCCGGGCATTATCATACCAAATAACAGTAAAGACTAAATCATAACTCACCGTGCAAGGATCTTTACACAGATTCATTAAAGCAATGTCCATGTGGCTGAATATATGCCCACGCAATCATAAAAGATCGCCCACAGAACTCAAAACCCAAGGCCAAAGACCCACTAAAGAAACCAAGAGAAGGAGAAAAACACAGAGAAGGGAAGGAGAATGAAAACCTCAATCTGTGTGCCGCTTTCTGAAGGGAACCAATGCATGAGAGAGCCCAAGTGCATCACAGCTGGCATAAATTTGAATAGGATAGGTGTTGTAACCTGCAGCAAAATCAAGGTGCTCACGTATGGAATATATTCGCTAGTATTGGCAAAATTATATTGCGCGTATGATAATCATACCAGGCTAAATGCAGTGGTCCCAAGGAGGAGTAGATACATCTTCCCCTATACACATGCCACCAAAATCAATGCTACTGACAAAAGTTAGGAAATAAACTAAAAAATACCCTAGCTATAAGGATATCAATCCAACATATAGATAAATCTCTGCAGCAAACAAAAAGGGATTGCTTGACAAGTGCTAATGGCCTAATGATAGGGGTGGATACCTCAACAAGTTTGAGATTGGAGGCACGACTTAATAAAACAAATGCAAATTCTCCAATTTGAGCCAGCGATAGCCCCACCTGTTTAATATATTCAGAGACAATTGATTCACATCCCTATGCAACAAAGGCAGACTGTAACTTGTAGAAATTAAAAGAGTGAACTTACAAGAAATGATGTCCTGATGCTATACCCAAATGCTTTGGTGACAATTGCTGCAACTGAAGTCTTAAAGACAATAACCAAGATGACAGATGCCAGCAATATATCCACATGGTTCCAAAGGAAGTGCACGTGTATAAGCATCCCAATGCTTGAGAGGAAAAGAGCAGCAAAGAGATTACGAATTGGCTCCACCTACAAAGTACAAGTGAAGTATGATAAATATGTAATAGAACCCACCAGTTACAATCAGTGACTGAGGCTGAAACAAGGGTTCCCATATGAATATCCCATCCAGATATCTGAAAACGGAGCAAATACTCAAGCACTGAACCATGAACCATTTTATTTCAAATTTTCTTTCAAATGGTCGAAACTGACTGACAAGACTTCTTCATAAGAACACAATCAGGACCATAGGCACCAGCTGATAAATTTGCAATTCACAGAAGAGAGAATTTGGTTGCATCCAATGCCACATATTGTAACCTTTAGTACTACAGAATCGAGGAAAAGATCAATAATAGATTGTAGGTCAAACCCACAAGACAAAAGGTGCAGCAAGAGCACCGATCCAGAGGCAACCAGCAGCCAAATGGGTCGAGCCTGTGCACTGTGATCTACAAGAATAATACCTCACTGCAGGTTATATCTTTATAACTTAGGTTATATATCATTTCCACATTATTATCATTTTTATGCAGAAATAAAAGTCCAGCAAATATTTTTTTTCTTTAGTAACTTGGAATTTAGTATTTGGAAAGATACATCCTGTATCTAGACAGATTATTTGGTTAACAATTTCATTTTCATTTAGAAAATAATATGTAGTGGATATTATTCAGGATATAATTTCATCACTAATGATTACCTCTAGTTAAGAGATAATTTTATGATAACCCTAGCTTGTAAGCCTATAAATAAGGGTCCTGTTTATTTGAATAAACTAAGTTGGATAATAAACTTTATCCAGCTCACTTTCAAGATATCGCTTTCGAGCTCTCATTTTGCCAGTATCTTTCATTCATTCTAGTGCTCTACATCCACATACCCGTGACAAGATTTGGGACCGCAAAAAAACCCTATGTCGTCACTCTACAAAAAGTTTATAACTTGTTTTCACCAGAGGACCTGCAATTCCTTACTTGGTATTCTTCTACGGTAATAAATTACAGGCTCAAAATCTAATCCAAAAGTCAGTTATCTTCTCAAGAAATTCGATTTATAAGCCTGGGGCAATAGTAGAAATTGGAATCTCTATATAAGTGCAAACAAAAAGGCCAATAAATTACAGACTAGAAGCTCCAAAGACAAAAATCACAAGCATAACACAAAATATAGTGTTTTAGGCATTTAAATTCCATGGTGGCACTATTTACCCATCCCAAAGAAACTGAAAATTTGGGGGACACTCTTTTCAATTTCAATAAGAACTTTCAATTCAAAGTTCTGTCGTTGGAGTCACTGGAGTCCATAGTCACTCCTCTGAGAAAATGCAGGAGGCATGGAATAGGCAGCCGAAAGCAGAACAAGCTCTGCCAACAGATGCACTTTTGAGGTAGTATGTTCATCACTTCATGCAATGACAAAACCATCAGGTGTCCAATGGGAAAGTGCAAGGAGGGCAAAGAAATTCCACACACAGTATAGGAAAGTCTAAGAAGTTGGATTTAACTGATCAAGCACCATCTTTGCATATTTACAGCCAAATGCGAAAATGGTCAATAGACTTCAGATAAATAACCAATGATTTGAACAATCGATGATTCATGCTTCACAAAATTGGCTGGCGTGGCTCAAACAAGTAGAAAGAAAAGTCAGCAGCTTCAAAACACATGTGCCCATGAAAATTGATTTACAGTCCCTGAGTATCATCATAATAATGTACAAATTATATATGGCAATTGTACATTATAACATTTATCAAAGACGGTTTTTAGATTTTAACTTCTGCATGATCATATCATATACAAAGTAAAAACTGCCTTTGTACATAAGCGGTGAGACGTGCTAGACATATTGATCGTTATTGGTACTTGGTAATCACAATATACAGGATAAGACAATATAGGACCAGTATTTGACAAGGTGTACCTGAGGAGTGCCTAAGGAGCAAGGCGCTGAGGGTTTGGGACATTTTTTTTTTTTTAATCTCCTCGACAAGGCAACATTGGCAAGGCACTGCTAAGATGCTAAGGTGTGCAAGGCTCCAATGTGCATTTCTTACTAAAAATTAGCTATTTTTAGGTTTTTGTTTCATTCAAAAATTGTGCAATTAATATGGTACTTGAATCTCAGGTTGGGAAGGGACGATGAAAAAAAAATCAATAGAATACCAATAAACATAATTTTGAATGAAAAAGAAAAGAAAGATATTTACTGCAGAGATGGAGACTGATCAGCTATTTTTATGCTTTATTTTCATAAATATGGCAGCTAAATCTCACATCAGGAAAGTAAGGAACAGGGTAAAAAAGTTATGGGAAGACAAAAAAATATAATTTTAAGTGGAAAAGAAAAAGACATTTACTATAGAGACGGGAGGGATCACATATTTTTAAGAAGATCAAACGGAGTAATAGATTGGGACCCCTATCGCCTAGGTAGCCTTTAGGCCTTTTCAAACAGCGTGCAGAACATTGCAGCATAATCATGCATGAAAATGCTTCATAATAAACCAATCAAGAAATAATATAAAACCCGCAAAATAGGGTCTCATCATACTACGACTTGATACCTGATCTAAAGTGTGTTGAGCAAAGTCAGTCGTTGAGATCATAACTCCAGCCAAAAACGAACCCAGCTCAAGACTGAGGCCAAGCTTGTCACTGCACTGAAAAGCACAAATAATAAAGGCAATCAGAAATTAGAACCTCGCACTCTATACTTACATTGCATTGCTAATAGCCTAATCTTCTAGTCAGATGCCTGCCCTGACAAGGTATTTCAGAACCAACTATGGAGACATTTGAAGACCCAAGTCTTGTTATGGAGATCTTCTTTCATCTGTACTCCTATTTAGCCTGATTAGTTCTTTTATCTTTTACCTTGTTCGGTCTATAAATTGAAAACAATGATGGGAATAATGAATGGGATGGTGATAGCAGAATACATTCTCTTTGCATCAATGCATTCTCATAAGGAAACTGTAGACAATCATAAAGTAAATTAGGGAAGCCACACTCAAAAGGTGTTCCTGGACAATGATCCAAGTTCTGAGCAAATTCAACAAGAAATCCACATGCACACATAGAAACTCATGTAGCTTAAAGTTCAACAAAGAACTGGGACAAAATAAGTCTTGGAAAGTTCTCCGGTATCTGAACAAATTTTGAAGAACAGCCAACACTTGTGACTTCATTCAGCCAACTAACAGTAGATAAATACGAGGGAGAATATGAGAAAATACTAAAACATAGCACAATTACTAGAAAAGAAAGGGAGGGAGGGAGAGAGACGGATAGCACTTACCCAAGCAGATAGCAGGCAGAAAGCAACCAAAGCAAGCTGATAAAGTTCATTGGTCTGAAAGGTTGATAAATACACAACATAATAGCATAAGAAAAGGGCAGAACAACCAGTCAAGAAATGACTGCATAAGCACAAGGTCCTAAAGGAAAAAGGCATTAATCTAGACCGATAATAAAATGTTAAAGACATTAGGATACTTCTACAGGAAACGAAAGCACCGTTTAAACCAGGTCAATATTCTGATGTCCTTTTCTTCCTTATAATTTGGCAACAAGTACTCAGAAGAAACAACAGCTCAGCCATATTTGTCCGAAGTAACAGAAGCTCTAAAGCCAATAAATGAAATTGAGTCTTATTATCCATCACCAACATCATGACAACATGAGTGCTAAACAGCCACAGATGAACTAGTGAAATAATGGCCTGGTCATATATCATCATTTTGGACAAAAAGAGTGTACTTCATAATTTACAGGATAAAAGCTCCAATGTCCTTCAAAAATCACTTTGAGTAGCGGATGAGAAGCATATCTCAAATTATTTTAACCTAATGCACAACCTATATTCCTTGGAATACAAAACATGATTTTCGAGTAATCTGTCAAATATCAAAGCTGCTTTATTTTCATAATGTGAGTTCATGAAGGGGCTTCTAGGAAACTAACTTACCAGGAAGCAAATCGTTGAAGATTTCATATAATTGCGTTTATTTTACACGAAGAAAGTAGGTGAGGAAGTCTTATTAGCTTACCTCTTTAGTTTCTTCTCTTAAATGAGGGGAATTGCTACTTACCAAATAGTAAGTAGCTCCTTTAGAAAATACAAAGTTGAACAGTCAGAAGGAAAGTTTTGCTTACTTTCACTTATTCACATGTAATAAACCAAACAGGCTAAAAAATATCATAACATTGGAAATCCTATTTCCTCATTTAACTTTCTCATACCAAACAGGGCCAAATTTTCCTGAGTTTCATATCTAAACAAAACTTTACAAGAAGCAATGCCAACAAGTTCATTAAACCGTCCAATTCTAAACCAGGGAGTTTCACTTAGAAAGCAAATAACTAAGGTTTGTTGATGGGGATATTCATGGACAAAACTAATTAAAAAAATAATGGTTTGAAGCATAAGAAATTAGTTTATTGAGTACTACTTTTCTAGATGTTTTTCTTCATTTTAGTTTAGCCATTTGTGCAAGCTACATTTCTTAGATTTCACATAAAGCCTAATGTCGTGGTACAAGATCTATATAATATATAATAATGCAGTTATAGCAGCAAATAGATTTTCCACCAAAACTAGCATATGTCCGTGTACAAGTCAAATTATTTTTTCACCCATATCAATATAGTAAAATCATCTTTAGCTCATAAGCTATATTCTACGCATATTAATTATAGATAATAATTACAAAGCAATTCCCATTGAAGCTATTCACATAATAATATTATAACTCATTAAATAGCTAAGGAATGAGATAGTTTGACAATATTTTTGCTATACTATTCTTCTATTTTTTTGAATAATAAAAAAATTATGACTATGCACTCAATTCTCATTCATGATAACAGAGCAAATTGTCTTCTCCACTTGTAAAATGGATCAACTCTTAAACTTCTCATATTCCCAACTTTTTCCCCCTATTTTTTTAATTAATCGCACTTATTCTTTCTAACCCAAACTAGGTAGTATTCAAAGTTCTCTTATTACCGTAAACTCAATGTGTATGTTTCTATTCTTTCTTTGTAGCTCTTATTAGCATAAATATTAACCGACCTTTTAAATTATTTGACAAGTATTCTGAATAATTAGATATGAACATAGTTATTCATTAATTATCTTTAATTTATGTGCAATTATTATTTAAATATAATTCATTTTTATGAAGTTAATCTATTTAATAAATCTTTTTTATCAACCAAATAATAATGACCAATTAAATATTACATTTTTTTAGGGAATAATAACATATAATTTAACATCATGATTTTATTATTTAGTATTATAAATTCAATAATATTATTATTATATAAATGAATTTCTTAAAACATTATTAGCATTATGTTTATCATCATCATCATCATTATTATTATTATTATTATTATTATTATCTTTTATATATAACTTTGTATTTAATTCAATATATAAAATTTGGGAAAAGTAAAATCCGTGCATCGCACAGATGCAACACTAGTTTAATACTAAAATACAAAAGCATGCATCGCTCATAAAAAGTAAATGACATTAGTTTTTGTTTAAATCTACACGTCAGAATTAACAATAAATATATATTGATTACCTAATTTAGAGAATAATTTGGTTATCTATTAAAATAATTATCAACTTCAAACTTATTTCTTACTTAAATTCAAACTTCTACTAATCCTCACGATGCACATAGAATGACCTTGGCAAAAAAACTATAATTTATTGAAAAAAAAAACAAATAAACAGAGACACGCAATGATACAAAGCACACAAACAATATAAAATAAACGTTGTTTCTAATTTGCAGCAAGAAATTCATCATTACAGAAGGTGTCAAAACATGTAAATTACTTTATTTAATTAATTATTAAATTCGTCCTTTTTTATCTACACCTCGAAGGGATTTGAAATTTTGAAAATTGGATATTAAATGTGTATTTGGCAACAAATTAGCTAGCTCATAAGTTAACTTTTAGCAAGTCAATAAGCTAAATTTTTTTAGAAAATGTTATAGTTTAGTAAGTAAGTTTTCACTAGTTTATGAGCTAGCGACTGAAAAGGTTTTAAAAAAAATTAAAAAATTAAAAAAAAAATGAAAAAGGTAGCTTATAGCTTTTAAGCTTTCAGCTAGCTATTAAATTAATTTTACCAAAATTGTTCTAGGTTGATGGACGAGAGAGGAAAATGAGGGGTAAAGAGTAGTTGACAAAATCATGGGCTAGCACTTTGAAGATAATTAATGGATACATTTTGAATTTAGAATTGTAATTATAAAACATAGCACTTTGAAGATAATTATGGATACAGTTTGAATTTAAAATTTTAATTATAAAACATATGTGTGTGTGTGTGCAGTGCAGCTGTAAATATATACTATTTGTGTTGACAATTAGCCTAAGAGTAGTCCAGAAAATGTTCCTGATTCTTTTTCCCAATTTTATTGGATAACTCGTCCATTTTTTTATTTTTTATTTTGTAAAATGTAACACGTGAAACATGATGTGTGTTTTTTTTGTCTGCTTTTTAATTTTAAAAATATTAAAATTTGCTGTTAGTTACTTAATCGGTGTTTGCTTACAGTTGCAGCATTAAAGATTGAAGACCAAAAAACAGAATTGGGTTGAATACTTTCTCCCATCTCATCAAAGCTCTCTCCTCCGAGCCCCTTCCTTCTATTTCTTCCCTTCTTTTACTCATATATTATCTTCCCTCATTATCTTTTATTTACTTGCTCAAAATTTGGCACAAGCTTAGTAAACAAGCTAGTGAAAGCATTAAATCTGAGGAAGGTGTTGCATAAGATCAGACACCATGTGGCTAGTACAATTCACAACCAGATGGCAGATAATTTCAACAAATTCAGTGCCCTATAAATTAAGGTAAAACACACACAATTTCCCGTCTTGTGTGGACAAAGCACAAGAGATGCTACTAGTACCCTCTCCCTCAGCTTTCTAATCATCTACAAAGGGGGGGGGGGGGAATCCAATCTTCAGCAGTAGTTGTGTTTGTATATGAGCAACGGTGGTCCAAAAACTAGGCAGCGCACTAAACCAACTGGTACTCACAGAATTTCATCTTCTTGTTTAATGATTAGCGCTTCAATTTCTAGTTAACAAGATACATCTTATGGGATTGTCGATGAAGACAGTCAAGATTTGGAAATTCAAATTTGAAAGAGAGTTACAACCAACCTGAGATGATAGCTGTATCATTAGCTTTAAAAAGCGTGGAATAAATGACCACGACACTACATAGGCAATAGAGAGGTAAAGAGACAAGATCACCAACCTGAAATAATGGACAATTAAATTAACACACAAAAAAAAATTCAGACACATGAATGAAATAAACATATGAAATTTAGCATAGTTTGTTGATTCCAGACGTAATAAAAGCAGAAAATATAAATGCAGGTTTGACAACTTTTTTCGAAGCCATATATAAAATTTGAAAGCAACAATGAACCACTGTGAAACGTCTTCCATCAGCATATAGTTTGCTCAACTATTTTGCTGAAGGGACTTGGGCTGGACATGGGATTTGTTTGGCTTCTATCTGAGAGAAACTTACAATTTTCCCATCGACATTATTCCATGTAGAATACCACTATTACCACCCAAGACGGGTAATAGCGCAAACAATAAACCTACAGCACAATCCTGAAAGAATAGATGATAGAAAAATGATTAAATGCCCAGCAAGTAAACATGTCAAGAACTTCTAAAGATCTGAGTACAAATTGAAAATTTACCATATTACCTGAAATATCAGTGTACCAATAGTAACTTGACCATGAAGAGCATTCATATAATTTCTTTCAGCCAAAAATTTTACCACCTAAGAAAGTATGTAAGTAGAGGCAATAAATAAATCATCACAAGAAGAAATTTGAAGTGCCAGAAAAAGGTCAAAGGAAATACCACAGCAGTGGATGACATAGACAAGAAAGAACCAACAAACACACCCTCGGACAATTTTGCCCCACATATCTGCAGGGGGGGGGGAATCAAACAAACATCAGTGGTCTGAGACAAGGGTTCTGACAAAGCCAAAATCAAGGGACCAATGGAGAGTATACCATGGCTGTTATTCCACACAGAAACATAAATATGATTATCTGGAGCAGTCCTCCAAAAACAGCAACGGGCCCAACTGCTTTTAGCTGCAGCACAGAACACATCAAACAAGCTCTAAGAAATAAATAAAAAATGATTGTAAGAGCATAAAGAAACCAGCAAGCACTTCTAGTATAAAAATTGGAAAACAAGGGATACCTTTGACATAGAGAACTCAAGTCCTAATGCAAAAAGAAGGAAGACAACACCAAACTGCGCCACAGTCTCTACCTGTTATACAAAATTAACATATTATGCAGATAAGGATTCTACGACTCTATATCACATGATTTCTTAGATAGTTACCGTATATATCCCATGGGAATCACTTTTGATGAGAACTTAGAAACTACAATTTGAATCGTTATCTCAAAGATGAAGAATTGAGTTGAGATTAAAAATATTGCTACAGTTATGAAAACTACCTTACGTAGATGACAGTAGCACAAGAAACTATAGTATTTGAATGTTAGAAAAAAGGTGGTAGCATATTTATAAATATTATATATTTGTATTTTAGTAAACTACCTTCAATGGGTGAAGCAAACTATCCTTAGTAGGTGGATTTAAGTGGGCGGAGCACACTATCCTTAGTGGGCAGAGGAAAGTGGGCGGAGGAAACTATCCTCATTGTTCGAAGAAAACTATTTGTCTTAGAGAAAGGGAGGGGAAAAAAAGGTCGATGGTATTTTATTTAACATATTTATGTTTTAGATTAAGAAGCTACCCTTAATGGATGGAGGAAACTTCCTTAAAAAACTAAGGGTAGTTCTCACCAGATATCTCCCTTGTATATAAATATCACTTATCATCTTTGCTTCTTTCCCAAAGTGAACAATAGGGGAAGGAACTTTTTCTCTTTGACATAGAGCAACCATTTAGGGGAGAATTGCAATACAGATGTGGAAAAAAGTAATATCAAACAGGAAGAAAAAAAAAAAAAAAAAAAACCTGTATCATGAATAAGTTTCAAGGAGCTAGTTATGAAATGGATCATCATAGAAACACAAGTAATGTTAAGGAACAAATTTCACTGAGAAACATCTCTTTAAAGCAAGCAATTTCCTATAATAGACATATGTTTTTTTAGTTTATGAAATTGAAATTTGTAAACTTGCGGACATTAAAGGAGTTACTCCAAAAGATCAAAGAAATCCCAAGGGAAAATCATAACACTAGAAATTCTCTAAGGATTTACTCCAAAAGATCCAAGAAATCCCAAAGGAAAATCAGAACACTAGAAATCCGTGCCTTTCTATAAGATAAGAGTAGTTAACGGATGACCGATACCAATGACTTCCTTTAATGTCAAGTTCAATAAATAGTTTATACGTTTAACTCATCAAAAGATGAATGACAAAACATAAGAGATTAAACAGCTAATAGAAGGGAGGGAATGATTGTGGTAGGAAAATGGAAAAAAAGAATTTTCCACAAAACAAACATACATTTTATTTATAGGAAATTATGAATCATGCACTTCATAACAACATACCTGAACCATTTCACTGACATATTTCAGACCCCCTGGTCCAACCACTGACCCAGCAAGAAGGTAGCCAACAATGACCTACATTTAGTGAGACAAACTGATATCTCTTGGAAAAGGATATTGCATAACTATCACAAACTAAAAATGCAAATGCAAGAGAACATCAATCCTCAAGATGGCAGAAATAAAAGGCCAACAAAAGACCTGATATTCCTGGTCAACAAGAAAATGCAAACAAATCATACACACCGGTTGTCCTAAACAGGAAAATATGATTCCGCCGACTGCAGCGGAGACAATTAGCACAACTAAGTCTGATATCAACCTGTCTGACACGGAAAAATGTTAACAACCTTAAGTGAGAAACAAAATGAAGATGGACTGTAACAGAGAGCATAGTGCTTATATAAAGATTTAGGAATCCGGTAGAGATGTATGAGAGATATACAAAACAAACCTGAAATCAACTTGAAGGATTGGATACTTAGACTTTTTGTTAGACATCACAAACACATTATCCTGACACCAAGGAAGCATATCAATCAATTGAAAAGCACAAAAAGGATAACGTCAGGACATCCTTCAAGAAAATGTTATATCATCCAACACAAAATTCAGAATTTAAAGCACCTTTGTATCTATTATGGTTGCCATATCTTCAGAATCTTCGTTTTCCAAGGAAAAAACATCTTGAATCTGGAATGATTTTGTTCCGCTGAAACCAAAAAGAAATTGATTGCATCAAAAGCATGTTTATAACATGAGACAAATGCAAAAAAAAAAAAAAAAAAAAAAAAAAAAGACGCAAGTATATAGAGGGATCACAACAGATCAATCAGATAAAATGTGCAATCATTGTAGTATGTTACTTTTCTCATTCCTTACTTCGCTTCTCCTGTGCCATTCTTCTTGGTCTTGTCATGGGTAATCATGGCAACGGTCTCTAACACAGCCTGCAATAAATAACCACAAGATTCTCATCTCACAAGAGTATAACTTCAACAACTCAATTCAGTGATGACCCCCCCCCCAAAAAAAAAGAAAAAAAGGAAAAAGCAAAAGCAAATCAGCTGCATTCAAATTATCTGGCAGTATGACAAGAATGATCATGAGATTTTGATCAAATCCCCAAACAATGTTCAAAAGACCAGCTTAACAATCTAAAACTTAATTATTTTAATGTGTATGCACACACATAGGGCCTACATAGAACTTCAGAAAAACACCAGAACATAGATCATGCCATACAAAGGATTAAGATATTCAACAAGCTGGAGAAACTAGATGAGGAATGCTGGTTCCTGAAAGACTTGGATTTGTGGCAGAGGAAGATTTTAAATCCTCAGACTGAAGGAAGATAAAATGTCTATAACAAAATATCAGTAAATTTACCCAGCATGGAGGAATTTAAAGTTTTAATATTAGCACCAGTATGATAAGGTCAACAGAAGCGTCCTCGAAATGAGACAATGTCAGAACATATAAACTCGAAAACTCTCTATCCTATAGCTCCAGAAGTTTAGAAATAAAGGCAATGCTCATTTTTGTGCTCCCAATCTTAAGAAAAATCTTGAAATAAAGGATATTCACCTGTTGATCAGCTACACTGCTGTTAAAACTCCTTTCATCAGATCCTACAAAAATAACATGACCATGCTCAGTGAAGACAAATGAAAAATGTTGCATCAAAATCAAATGGGTAGACTCTTACCTAAGCAATAACTCCTATGTTAGACTGACAAAACTTGTTGCCTATTAAATTCCAAATTGAGGGGGGGGCAGTGAAGCTGGTGCTTCATAACAAGATTGGCTGGTAGCAACAAATAAACCCACACAACTTAAGTGTAGATACATAACAAAGACCAGACCCAAATTTCTTATGGAATTCCCATACATATAAGAAAAGCAGCTTACAGGAATGATTGAGAATTTTCATCTATATGCAGTAACTGAAAAGATACTAGTTAATAAGACCATTAGGTGTGAGAACAACCACATTATATAGCAAAGTGGAATGCAGAAAATGAGCGCATCAACTCTTCATTTCAAGTAATAGACAAATAGATATATCCAGCATTTGGCAGTAAACTCCCGAGACAGTTCATGCCTAGGCATTAGAATATAGATTTGTCTAATACTTGAAATTAGCGCAACAACTCTTCATTTTTTACGAATAAATATCTAGCATTTGGCAGTAAACTCCTGAGATAGTTCATGCACAATGGGTGCAGGCTAGTTGATACACACAAATAGATGCTAACAAGAAAGCTCTTCATCCTTTTTTCATCTATAATAGCTCATAAACAAGCTCATGAACACTGGTCAGAATTGATCCATAGACATAGTAGAAGAGTCTTAACAAATACTAATGGAAAAAATGTATCAGCCAATATGTTGATATACCAACAATATGCATTGGAATTTTATCCTCCTAATACGCAATGAGCCAATACTCATCGATACACTCTGACATACACCAATATTTACTAATATGCTTTTGATATAGATTGATATTTACTATAAAAAAAATCACACTACAACAAATGCAACATGTCATTTATTGCCCATGAGGCTTTAATACCACAAATTAGTGACCATGATTTTATTGTCAACTAATGCTTCAATTTAGAGCAACAAACTTTTGAGTTATTGTATGATAGGCCCTTAATCAGGTATACTATAAGGAAGGGTTCAAAAGGGAACTAATAATTGAAGGAGGCCCTGGTTAAGTATTTCAGAGTCTAAATTTTCCTTTATTATCCTTATTTTCATTACTACTAGGGAGTCGGTAGCATAAGAGTCTATTAGGGTTGTTGGCTAGAATTAGTCCATCACTAGTAGACAGACAATCAGATTACGCGAAGGTTGAGCACAAGGAAACAAGAGACCCAAGAACATTAAAAGCAACAACGAAATGCCACCCATAAGTCATTAGTCAATAGCATGGTTGGAGAGCTCGTGTAGGAATGGGCTAATGCTTACCATCCAAGCTAAGGGAAGTAGGTTGGTTGGGAAAATAACAATGCCCCAAATGGCAGGAGGAAATAATTACATGTTGGGCCAGAAAAGTCAAAACTATTCCAATTATAAGTTCATAGCACCTTTTGAAACGATTCTAGCAAGCAACCTAACAAGTCTTCAATATTGCTCTCCATCATCGATGAAGCGGATCAACAAACGACCACAATAGATTGGAAGCATTTCGATCTCGGACCGCCATGAAAGTCAAAGAAGATGCCAGTATCCTCCTTAACATGCGAGAGGTATGCAAAGCTAGAGTAACAAAAGCACTAGTCAAATTCTGGGGTTATTTAAATGGTAAAATTGGAGTTTTGTGCAAGTTGGTGCACTTTATGCTTGCAAGGCACACCACCTGTTTAAAAAAATGTGCGGAAGAGATATACACTTAATAAACGTTGTTGAGAGGTTTAACAAGGAGAGAGTGTTATTGCGTATTTGGCTAATTTTTTAACTGAGACAAAGCTTCAAAAGACCAAATTTGTTGCTAATTGGTTGAAAAAGATTATGGGCAAGTAAATTTGGTTGGTTGAAGAACATAAAAGTAGTCTACCCAAGCTGGGACAATTGGTTGTTCACTCACGTCTTCAAATAGTAAAAGAGGTTGCTAGTGTTAATGTAGGATGAACTCTGCACTATGGTAAGGTCGTCGTTGTATCAATGCCTAGGCTAACACCTATGGTGATACAAAGGTCAGAAAAGTGTTGCAGTCTTGGTCAATATGTTGTTTTGCTGCTGAAATTACAAGGGGAGAATGGGTTAAATGCACATGCTATCAAGTATCTTCCAGTAAATGCAAATCACCAGTCCAGTAAAATGCATGGATCAGATGCACACTTAATAATAGATGCTAAAAGGTCTGGTGGAGACATATGCTTTACATTTCTTTTATACTTCCCAACTAATGATCCATATGAAGTGGAGTTAACTGAGGAAGATTTGAACTACTTTGATTGGGGTTCAAGCTGCATGTGAGTAACCAATCAGCTAGTGAGCAGAGTACATGAGGATTTGAACTGCTTGAGAACAAAGGATAATATGCCATGTGGGAAATTAAGATGGGCAGTAGCTTTTGCAAACTTGATGACCTGCTTTTCTGATGAAGCTATTGATCATGCACTAGATTTCCTGAGAATGCCTATTCCAGTTACCATGAAGGGTAAAAGTTGTAAGATTGCAACAGTTCTTATGAGGATCAAGTGCGGCAAAGAATCTTGATGTATCAGAGGAAAACATGCTTCTGAAATTCTCACTGCCATTGTAGTGTGGCATTGCTTATATTTGGAGGGTACACTATTGAATTTTAACTTGTTCTTCACCTTGAGGACTGTCAACGGATAGAGCTGATTGATTGTTAATTAAATAATTGGTCAATTGCGTTGATTTAGAAAAAGTTGATTGATTCAATTCGGGAGTTAATTAGAGGAAAGTTTATTAATTAATCGATTTATAGGATGTTAATTGATTGAATAATTAGTCAATTCGAGAGTTAATTAGAGGAAGTTGATTGATTGATTAGTTAATTAGGGCGTAATTGATTGAATAATTATCCTATGTAAATTATAAACTATGAAAACTTATTTGTTATGTAATAGATGACATAACCAAATTATTGAAATTCAAACCAAAACACAAAAATTGTCCACCTTCTCTGACTCACCGCATCTCCAATAGTGTTGCTACGTTTGTTTCTCTTCAATCTATCAAATCAGTTTATCACTGATGGTATCCTTGACTAGTTTTCTGAGGTCGCCTGTCTAGATTGTGGAGATCATTTCTGTCATATCTTTTGTTGGATGTTGTAGATCTGATTTGGAAGATTGTCGGCTTGCATCTTATCATTGTGTCGAGTCGTCTTTGGTTTTGGTTGGTACTGTCATTTTTTTGGATTTTGGTGTGGTCTTATTTAGAGAAATTTTGTTGGGCCTTAGTTTTTTGTTATTGTTTTTTTTAAATATGTCTGTTCAGAATGGTATTATTCAATTCACTGAAAAGAACTTTGTTACATGGGAATTTCAGTTTAAAATGTTTTTAAAGAAAAAAGACTTATCTGTTCATATTGATAGCAGTACTATTATGCCCACTAAAAGGACAAAAATTGCCAATGGGAGATTGATGATGCTACGGTTATTACTGAGCTATTGGGCACAATTGAGCCACATCTCATAGCAAATCTTCGTTGTTTTACTACAACCAAGGCCATGTGGGATATCTCGAACGTATTTACTATCAAACTCACAAAGTTCAGAAATTCCAATTGGAATTGGAGCTTAGCAATTTTAGCCAAGGTAATTTAACAATTGAACAATTTTATTAATTGTGGAGTAAATATTCTACTATTGTTCTTGCCAAGATTCCTAAGGCATAACTAAAAGCAATTCAGAAAGTTCATGAAGAGATTATGAACGATCAATTTCTGATGAAATTAAGACAAAAATTTGAAACTGTGCACACTGGTTTGTTGAACAGTAATCCAGTTCGTTCTTTGGATACTTGTCTAAGTGCTTTGTTATGGGAAGAACAAAGGTTTTCCACTCAAATAAGTATTGAGTTAGGAGGTTATCGTTTCTGAACCAGCGAGTGTTACTTATGCAACATAAGGAAAAGATAAGAGCAAAGTTCAATATTACAGCTGCAAGGGGTATAGTAATATAGCTCACAATTGTTCTAAGAAGTTTTGTAACTATTGCAAAAAGAAGGGTCATATTATGCAAAAGTGTTGTGTTAGACCTCAAAATCGGCAATCCCAAGCTTTTCAAGCTAATATTCAGCCATCATCATCTAATGGATCTTCTGAGTCATCCACACTCACAATTGCCATGGTTTAACAAATCATTATGTCTGCTTTCTCAGCTTTGGTCTTGCACGGTATTGGTTCTGGCTCAATTTCAACCAATCACATGAATGGTAGTCCGAATTCTCCACAATGTTCAAAAGTATGGAGGAATGAAGAATATACAGATTGTTGATGGTAGTACTCTTCTGATTACTGCCAATGGTAACTTGGGTTCCTATTTCCGGAATATTTTCGTCCCTACAAAATAATCTACTAATTTGATGTATAACAGTCAATTAGTGGATCAAAACTATAATGTTAACTTTTCTCGTAATGGATGCCTTGTGTTGTTGTGTAGAACCAAGCGACGAAATAGTAATTGCGAAGGGACCTAAAGTGGGACGCCTTTTTCCTTTACAATTTTATGTTCCAAAAATTGTTTCTCTTTCTTGTGACGTAACCAAAAGTAGTCATGAAGTGTGTCACAAAAGATTGGGCTGTCCCAACTCCTTTGTTTTGACACATCTTATCAAACATGGTTTATTAGGCAATAAAAATACTTATATTTCATTTTCTGCCACCTTTGATTGTACTACTAGTCGCCTTGCTAAAAGCAAAATTTTACCATTTCCTACCTATGAAAGTCGGGCTTTTAAGTGCTTTGAGCTTGTTCATACCAATGTTTGGGGCGTCATTCCTATTGTCTCACATGGTCAATATAGATATTTCATCACATTTATCGATGATTATAATCAACTTACTTGGATTTACTTTCTCCGCTATATATTTGATGTCTTTTCTATTTTTAAAAAATGTGTTGCTCTCAATAAAATACAATTTGATGCCTCCATTAAAATCTTACAGTCCGCCTTCGGGGGGGATACATGTCTCATTCCTTTTAGAAATATCTCCAAAATAGGCGCATTATCTCTCAATGTTCTTATCCATATACTCCACAAGAAAATGGAGTCGCGACAAATAAGAACCGACATCTTCTTGACATTGTTCGATCTTTATTAATTGAGTCATTTGTTCCACCCAAATTTTGGGCCGAAGCTTTATCCACTATTGTCTACTTAATAGATCATCTATCACATTAAACTATGATACTCCTTATCTTCGTTTATTTTCTGAACCCTTTAACTATCAATCTCTTCATACTTTTGGTTGCGTGTGTTTTGTTCATTTACCTCCCAGTGATCATCACAAGCTCACTACACAATCCATCATGTGTGCATTATGGGATATAACTCTACCCAAAAAGAATTTGTACGTTACAATGCTTATTCAAACAAATTCCGGATATCTAGAAATGTTACTTTTGTTGAACATCAATAATTCTTCCAAATAAACACTATATCCAATCCTTCTTTGGTTCTTCTCCCACCCTTTGATGATCTTGTTTATCAACGACTTCTCCCACATGCTCCAATGCCCCTCCGCAACATTGGTTCACCACTTGACCTTGTGGTTCCTACACTACTATAGTCTACTCAACCTACTAATGCTCCTCATAGATATGGATCCTCTCATATCTCGTTAACTGCTACTCTTGATCATGTTTCTATTCCTAATAAACCGGCTTATAGATGTAACCCAGAAGAAGCTAAGGAATTACAAAAACAAATACAAGAACTTATGGATAAAGGATTTGTGAAAGAAAATATGAGTTTTTGTATAATTCTTCCAAATACGGCTTATGTCAAGTTTATGAGTTATTTTTGGAAAACTTTATGGCATATGCTTGGTACTAAATTGTTATTTAGCACTTCATATCATCCCCAAACTGATGGTCAAACTGAGGTAACTAATAGAACTCTTGGTACATTATCAAGAGGTTTAGTTAATAAAAGTACTAAAGATTCGAATATTAAGTTAGCTCGTGCAGAGTTTGCTTAAAATTATAGTCCTTCTAGTACTACTCAAACTAGTCCGTTTGAGGTGGTGTATGGTGTGAATCCTAACATGCCTATTAACATAATTTCGTTGAAAAAAGGTGAATTGCAAAATTATGAAGCTAAAGAGAGAATACAATTTTTTCAACAACTTCATGAGAAAATCAAAAATAATATTGAAAAATCCAATGCCAAGTATAAAGCTCAAGCGAATAAGCATAGAAACTCTTATGTGTTTTCTCCTGGTGACTTAGTTTGGTTACATTTGCGTAAAGAAAGATTTCCTAATTTACGTAAAAAGAAACTAATGCTAAGAGCTGATGGTCCATTTAAAATACTTAGGAAGTTTGGAGATAATGCTTATGAACTTAAACTTCCAGATTCTTATGGTGGAATTTCAAGAAATTTTAATGTTGGTGATTTGTCTCCTTATTATTCTAATGAAAATTTGAGGGCAAATTCTCTCAACTTGGGGAGAATGATGCAGGAGCATCCATTGAACATAATGATTGTCATGTTCATACTAATCCTCAAGGTAAGGAAGATGATTTAGCTTTCTTAATGTTGGAGCCTATCATGTTAAATATTCTTGATAATTCTTATATGCTTGACATTGAAAAACATTCAAGTTATTCTTATAGGTATGTCACATATTTGCAAGAAGATGATGATCATACACATTGATGTGTACAAGTATTCCAAAGCATGCAAGACTATGACATACATGGGATGATACATTACAACAAGAAGATAAAGTGATGATATTCATTATTTGTATTAACTTGTTGTAAACCCTAACCCTAAGTATATTTTATGTAAGTT
The DNA here is from genome assembly GCA_039764185.1 of Tamarix austromongolica. Classification (NCBI taxonomy): domain Eukaryota; kingdom Viridiplantae; phylum Streptophyta; class Magnoliopsida; order Caryophyllales; family Tamaricaceae; genus Tamarix; species Tamarix austromongolica. Next base: position 10,728,978 of record CM077816.1, read on the forward strand.
AGGGTATTGCTATAATTTTATGTATGTATCTTAGTCAATTGTATAGCTTTGTAATATTAATCCTTAGTATCATTTAACTAATGATATTATGCTTCGGATTAAGGTTAATATGGGCTTAATTCAACCATGATTAATGGGCTGGATTAAGTAGGAATAATCGGCTGGATAGGTTAGCTCACCACCGACTCTTCCTTCTCCTATATATACCTCCTTTGTGCGCAGCTTGTATGCATTATTGAATGAGAATTTTTTTATCAAACTTTGAGCGAAGTTAGCTAAAATCTAATCCTCCCTTTTGGGTCGACATTGAGCAAGGAAAATCTGGGATTAAACCTTCCTCAACCTATCTTCAACCACGACATATTTGAAGGCCATACAAATCTGTCGAAACACTTCAACTTGTATCATCAAGTTCTTCACCTATAATCCATCAATTCACTTCGTTTCTTTTGCATTAGATCGTAGGTGAAAGCTTCTAATACAAACTTCGATCCAACCTTCCGTTACTTGATAAAAACCACATCATTCTTAATAACACTTTGTAAATTATATAACCACATCTTATAGAGATAAATATAACAAATTGGTTAGCTTTTTGATTAGCGATATGTATCGTCCTCCATGTAAATATTTTATGATGATTGGATAATATGGACCATGATAATGCGTAACAAGCATGTGATAGTATGAATAGTTAATACGTTTCATAAGTTATCCCTTTATAGTATAAGCATGATTATGCATATGCATAATTGAATCCATGTGCATCATGATAATACATGAAACGACATTTTGATTTACTCAATACGAAGACATATTGACAATGTTCCATTAACGGTGACTTGCAGATGTGGTTGGCTAGGTATATGTGGTTGAACAGAAGATGGCCTTTGCTTTTAGGAACTATCTAGTGCCAGAATTTTCTCTATATTAAGCTTTTGGGTCATTCTTGTTGTATATTTAAACTTTCCACTGTGTTTTCCTAATGTTGGTGATATCTATTTCCTTTGGCTATGTTTTAGGGTTGTCAAATTTAACAAATTTTATCCTTATGCCACTTAAGTACTTTCCACTTTTTTATTATGTTTGGATGAGTTGGTAGCTTTAGCCTTGTATCTTAGTATGAGACAGCCATTTGGTTAGGTCCAGCGATAACACCCCGTTCTTAGTTTTGCTTCCACAAATCTTTTAATCAAAAAAAAATATCAATAGTGAAAATTGAGGGTATTACAAAAAAATCAATAGTGAAAATGAACATGCTACATCAATATTTAGCACTTAATGATAAAGAAAAAATGTTGAATCTTAAGCTTCTTCACATCAGTCATCATTGGCTACTTCCTTTAGTCAAATTATTATGCAGTACTTTATTCATGAATCCTCGTGTGGTTGAGAGAAGTAGCCGAAGATTCTAAGATGCTTGTGAGGCTATATAAAAAGGGTTAAGATAAAGAGATTCAAAGAGATGTGCATGTCGATAAAGAGAAGATAAAACATGTCTAAGAAGATCCCACACCTCAAATCATGAGATAGGACAAAGTTGAAACCCTTATACAAAGGAGCCAGCCAACACGATCACACAGTTTTTTCATTGTGCGAATTGGTAACAAAATATTAATGTAGCCAATCCCACAAAAGGTAAGGAATAAAAGATGGAGATATGCGGGAAAAATGGGACATGCGATAGAAGAATGGAGCACCTCCTTTTACAGGGACGATATGGAACTGCTCGATTATTGGGTCAAAGACCTGGAGTATGGTTTTAAAGTTTAGCCACATCCAGCAATTAGCTTAGACGTCACATGAAAGCTTTGATCTTGATGGTGAAGAGCAGAAAAGAGAAGTCAAACATAAGTACCCATTTTCATCATCGAAGAACAAAGAATTGGAACCGCTAGTCAAATCAGCTTGATTGGAGCAGTATACTCACCTTGAGGTCACTTAATTTACAAGCTGACTTCAGGCAGGATGATACTCAACTAGTTCATTTACAGTATGCGCCCAAAACATAGACAAATAATTAATGCTTTTAAGGTCCGCCCTTTGGTAGAGTCCATCCAAGCAACTGTAAGACAATCTCACCAATTACCTATCATATTTGTCTGTTATATTAACAAATAAAGACTCGTGCCTTTTCCAACAGATAAGTTTGTCCAACAGTAAGTTTATCCATTGAGTAGAAATAGGCCAAGTCAAAAGGAAGCGAAACACCAAATTCAAGCATCGGAATAAACGCCAAATTATTTTCATCATTAATGCCAAATGTCTTCATACCTCATAGGCAAAGTCAAAAGGAAAAGAAGCTCCCCCTCCCCTCTCATTTACCGATAGTCAGAAACAGGCAAGAGAATTGCAATCAACAAAAAAGGAAGCATAAGATACAACCCTAACAAAAATAAACTAACCTTCAGGTTGTTCGTTCTCGGAAAACTCCTTCTCAAGCACATGATCGAACATTTTCGCAATACTTCCTTGACTATCACTGGGCGGCGTGGAATTATAAAGAGTATTACCATAAAATCTCTCTCTTATATCCTGATCAGATCTAGCAGCAATACAAAGTTCAATTGGAATCAGCATTAACAATATGCAAACCCAGAATCCGACAATACGACGCTGCGAAATAGAATTTGAATCCGCCATCGCTGATATCTCCCAATGTCACAGCGGATTTCAGCGAGGCGCCAGGGAGGGAGGAGAGAGAGATGAAATCAGTATTGAACTCTCTGTTGGGTGAGATTAAATGGAAGAACGTTATATATGATATTTGGAGGAGTACGTTAGTTAAAAGAGGGGGAGGAGAGGGAGATCTCGAGGAAATGGATGGCGTAAAATAGAAACGAAAAAGAACTTTAACACGAGTCCATTTTCGTTTGCGCTGAGTGGGATGCGATTCAATTTTCAGAGCGGTATAGAAGTCAAATAATAGAATTTGATGGCGACGAGGTACTTGCTAAGCTCATGTCTCTTTCAGATTTGGTAATGGTGCACTGCATTGATGTGGGGGGAGGGGAGGAGGACGTGAAAATGTCAATTATGAAAGTACAAGAAAACTAAAATGGAAGAAAATGATATATATATAGTTTTCAATAAACATTATATTGGATATATATATATATATATCCAATATAATGTTTATTGAAAACTATATTGATTTAAAATTTTAATGTTCATAAATTAAAATAACAAATAACAAAAATAAATAGAGTATCAGTGACGATGACAGTTATTAGTTATTTATGTATCTAAATAGACATTTTTTAAAACAAAAAAAAATCTAACAAGACTTATCAAAAAGTAAATTTTGATATTCAAATTAGTCACCGTCAATCTTTTGGAAAAGAAAAAAGTCTCTAAAGAATAAAAGTAACTAATTGACTATAACCTTAAATAAAATACGAATCAATTAATAAAAAAGAAAAGAAAAAATCTCTCAAAATAAAAAGAAGATAAAGGAAGATCTCATCTTCTAAAAAAAGATGTGAGAGATGAGCAGTGATCTGGTGAGGGCAAGTAGTTAGCATACACGAGTTGCATTGTAGTAGGATAAGGGATGATATAGAGCTATGTAGTGATGGAGACAAGCGATGTTGTAATGATATGAACAAGTGATTCTTCAAGGATTGTCATCTTCACTTTGTTTTATTTACATGTATCATTCATAGATTATGTGCCTTTTTCTTGGACAAAACATTTTACATGATCTTTCATTGTCTCATATGACGTTTCTACATCTAAGACACTTCAAAAATACAAGACGTCTCAATTTTTACATTTTTATGATTCAATGGTGCACAATTGCTGGTGTTGTATGCCAACCTAATGAGCCAAACTTTTCTCTTTCTCTAATTTCTTTCATGTTAGAGCCCTTCTTAATTGATTTGTTTATCATAAAAACTAAGCACTTGCTATTTATTAGAATCCTAATAAAGTTTTTATTATTTAATACTAGTTAAATTAATTAGATGAACCGGCAATTTTTTAACTTTCGATCTAGATTTTACGATTCTATGATCTAAAATTCATTAAATAATCCTTGATCCTATTTAGAATCTTTAAATAGTAAAATCATAGTAGGATTAGATCTTATGATCCTATTATAATTCCTAAGTCCCATTATTTTATACATAATATATATTGAGCACTATCCAATTCGAATGAAGCTTGAATAAGATATTAATCTGATAAAGTAGTTGATTGTTGGGATGAAAAAAATACTTACATAACAATCTAAACACTATATGCAAAGTAAAACAAATATATTAAATGTTGTGATGTTATTTATTTATTAATTAGCTCATAATTATATAGTATTTTTTTTAGCTTTTTTGTATATATAGTCTGTATAACAACTTGCTTTTTGTATGCATGTAATTTAATAATTTGTGTTGCTTTTTTGTAACCACAACTTAATTAGTGACCAAAATAACTTAATAATGAGCATTTTAGTATTTTTTTTTAACTTTAACTATGAGATTTTGTATTATACAAATACATTGATGCCATATTTTTGTGGTATTTGTAGGATCTTACGATCCTATGATTCTATTCTGATGACCTGTATCAATTTTAGATAAATTTTAAATTCTAACAACATTAGCTATACCTTATGTGATGCATGCATGTTATCTCTAAGCAATCAAGTAATGTGTAGATTTATCGCAACAAGATTATCCCAAGCGTTAATACTACTATGCCAAATATGACGTGGTATTATAAAAATGATACAAAAAATAAACCTTTTTTCATAATGATGAAAACAATAGTAAAAAATGACCTGATCTAAAAACAATTGTTAACATATGCATTGATTATTCGTTGGCATTGTTCTTTAAATAACTTAGGGCACTTGTTGGTTGCAAATTATACGATGTGAACAAACTCATAGTGGAGGACCCTTGGTATCTTATTGTTCATTAATTAAACCTTTCTTGAGTTATATTTGTTTAGGTCCTGAATTTCTTAGCTTATTATATTTCTAGCTATACTCATGAATTTAGATTAATAGTTGTTCTTTAGTAGACTTCAAGAGCCTAGGCTTGATTAAAGTTTTTGAGTTACTAGTTCATCTCTATGAGACAATAATTTGGTACTCATATTACCCTATATTAGTAACACCCGCATTTTTCTCGACTTAATTTTTTTATTTTGAAAGTAAAATGTGGAAGCAAAAACTAAAAACGAGAGATGTTAGTGCCACATTTATCATAAGAAGATATATGTATGTTCACATAGCCCACGATAAATGCAAGGTTAGATATGAAAAATATTAAACAAGAAGAAGCAATGTTGCAAGGTAAAACTCTTTATATTACAAAATCTTAATACATAGATACAAAGTCAAATCTCATCGATTAGAACCATAATGAGAAAGTCCCAACACGAAATAAAATACCAGAAGGCCTACTCTCTAATTCCAACTCAAGCTCAGACAATACCCAAATCATCTAGGCCATAAACACCAAAAAATAATATGTTCAATACAAAAGTACTGAGTAAACATACATAATCATAAGCAAATAATGTGCTAAACAATATTACAACACAAAGATGTAAGACCATGATTAACTAACAATTCACATTCAATAACAACAAGACATCCATAAACCTAATATGACACATGTACCAACATGCAATACCAACACTTGTCTCACTAGACAAGGGTAGTGCACACAATGCCTCCTACCAAAATAATAATATATAACGGTAGTGTACATAATACCTCCTACCAAAACAATAATACACAATCAATAGTAACTTCAATGTGTTTATGAGATAGACTAGCTAGGGAAGTCACACAACCACCTAGTTATGCATAACTTATCAAACTAAAAAGTAACTCACTAGTTTATAAGACAAACTAGTCAAAGAAAACACACAACTACCTAGTCATATACAGCTTATACAAGAAACATAATTAAATCTGAGAGAGAATATAATATCATACGTGGCATGAATGTAACACTCCAAATTTTATTAGTGAAAAATTTTATTTTACTATGGAAGCATATAATCAAAATACCAAGTGTTACCGTCATAATTGATGTAAGCATGGTTTACCATATCATCCTCACATCAATCACAAGGCTAAAACCATTCAAAGTAAAATAGAGTAATTAGAAATGAGAGAATATTTATAAATATAAATATGAGTTTAGAGATTAACTCTAGAATATGATAACAAAATACAATAAAAGGGATACCATGGATTGAAGAGTCTAAAAGGTATTTGGGTAAAAATATCATCTGGATAACATGACTCTTTGCCCAAACACCCAGTACAAGGAAAATCATTCCTCCCCATACAATGCATTAAAGGTAGCAAAGTCATCCAACCGGTCTTCAAAGACTTACACAAAAGCATAGGTGTCATCTGCTCGTGGGAATGAGCAGCATCCATAAAAAGGGTGTTTAGTACGCTACATACTGAATAAAGTAACAATACTGTTGAGGCAAGGATACAGCTAAAAATATACATTCATAGTAGAGGATAAGTACACGTACAAAACACAAACAACATTATAAGGTAAGTACTGATCCAAGCCTCTTTATTAGATATAACCATTTTTGTTCTTTTATTTACATCGTGTTTAAGGACCCTACTATTTTTAAATAGGTGGAACTATCTAAAACACTTCTCAGAGACAACACACCTGAGCCATTATTATCATCCGATGGAACATATCCATAAAATACCTTTTAGGACAAAATGCTCATAAGCCATTATTCTTAAACCGGTGGAACGGTCTGAAGTACCTCTCAGGGATAACACACCTGAGCCATTATTATCGTTTGGTGGAACGAACCTAATACCTCAGTCATGACTCACGTACTCTTCCACTTTAAATCATTAATATCTTATACATTAGGTTACTTATCTCAAATAATATTCTTATTCACGATGAGTATATGGCCTCACTATTCTAAATCCAATGAAATATACTAAAGCACATCTTACAGACACCACACCTGAGTCACTATTATCATCTGGTGGAACGGATCCATGAAACAACTCTCAAGATCCTAGGCCATTATTCTTAAACCGGTGGAATGGTTTGAATCACCTCTTAAGGGAAACACACATCAGTCTGTCTTACGTGATCTTTTATGTTAAATGATTAATGTCTTATTTATGTTTTATTTGATAAGTATAGAACATGTTCAAAATAGGTAAGGCACATCACGAGTTCATTAGGCCGTTCTCTAGGGTTAAGACTCTTTTATTTCTTAAAACCCTAATTTCACATTTTTATTGTAATTCTTCTTCTATTACTCTTTTAAACACCAAACTTATTACCTCTTCCTCAAATATTATTATTTTCAACATACTCCAATTTCAAAGCCTAAATTTAGGTTCTTACATATATAATAATAACCTTATCTCGAAAATTACTATTCTGAGGCTTATAAACCCTAACTTCACAAATCTATCATAACTTTTCTTTTAGGGATCAAACAAATACCACATTCAATACACATCCCAAAACACTAAGGTTAAAATTATATTATAATTTTGTGATGTAACTCTACCGTTTTACACATGTGATAATAACCACCTCGTTTTAGGATTACTATTCCTAAATCAAACCATTTTCATATTTTATTAAACTTAGGTCATTTGCAACTACTCTAAGCACTTCATATAAATTCCTTAGTATATTTTGGATGATATAACACCTTAAAATACCATACTTCTCATATTTAACCCATGTTGATCAAAATGCCCTTATTGGTAATAAACCATTATTTCATGTAAATCTTATATGTTTGATAACATTATCCTCAAATTCTCCATTTATCTCCATATAATGTATTATATTCTTTTCATGCTCATCGTGCCTTACTTAATAACCCATGATACAACCATAATTCATACCGAGGGTTTTTCCACGTAAAATAACACTACCGCATAATCTTTACTTACTCATTTTCTATTGTATAATATCAACCGTATATCGTAGCATTAACAAAGATATATTCTTTCACATAATAACAATAACATGCATAAAAAAATGCATAACACTTAGCAATCAAAAGACCTTGACTATGAAAAGTATCCTTACGAAAATGAATCTGGTCTCTAAGCACCCAAATCCTATTCCGCCTCTTTTAGAACCATGGGAAAATCATCTAAGAAATCATAATAAAACACCATTAGAATTAACCCACATAATTAAGGAAATGTTAAGGAAATGGAAGGGTGTGATAATGAAGGATTAAACCGAGACAAAACACTTCTAGAGAGCAATGATGGTAGCTACCAAAACAAAGGGAATGATGTCCAATTGTTAGGGCCCCGTGGTGGAGGGTGTGGTTTGGTGCAAGTTGTTGAAAGTGGAGGGTGCACCAGTAGAAGCTATCGAGGCTGGAGGGGGTTCATCGGCTAGAATGGGTCGAAGATGGAGTGGTGGTTGCGAGTGATGCTACCGAAGGGGAGGTGTGGGTGTTGCGGTTGAAGTTTCCAAAAAGGAGGTGGGTGCACCGACTATTGGTGCCCCAGCCAGGGAAGAAAAGAAAGGGGGAGATTGTGGGATGTTTAGTCAAAGGTGGAGGGGATGTGGTGCGGTGGTTGTTGCTGCAACCAAGGAGAAAGAAAAAGGGAAGGGGTTGTAGTGTGTTTGGCTGGTGAATGGGGGTGGTAACGAAAGATTTAGCCAATGGTTATGGGGGTTTTTTGGTGCAAGTTGACGTGGGTAGTGGAGGTGCCTCAGTTGGTCTCATCGATAGGGGTTTTGAGGTTGTTTTTGCAGAGTCAAAGAGGAGGTGAAAGAGGAAGAAGGTGGTGTTATTTCTATAGAAAAAAAGGGAGAGAAGAGAGGGTGTTTGAGGAATTTATTTATGGGTTTATATATGCATACACAGGCATAGAGATGAGAAATGAGGGGGGTTGTGATCAACCACAAATTCAACCCTTGCCCTTAAGTTGAGGAGAGGGGAGTTGTCTGAGTTATGTACGAGAGTATATCCCGATGCATTAATACACTTAATTATATGGCATTAGGATGACGTATGTTAAATATGATATCCATGTCATGATAGAATCATGTATGCTTGTGACTTCCATTGATGAGGCAACTTGGCTTACTCAGTAAGTAGCATACTGATGTGCCCATTTGCTCAGTCACCTACTCATTCCCACGAGCAGAGGGCCATGAGTAGGTTTTTGAGGATGGCCAATAATGGGCCTATCTTAGCTTGGGTTCAGGGCTTAAGAGGGTGGGTATCTATAGGTTTTTGTGCGGTCTGTGATGGACCATGGTTTTAGAGTCACGCTTTAATCTTGTTTTCTATTAATATAGTCCTATGTCCTTAACTTATCATTATTCTTGTATTTAACTTTTATTAGGGACTATGAAGGTCCTTTGTTGTAAACAATCTTTTAAATGTTTATGTAACTTAAGTTTGCACACTCTATTTTAAATTGGTTGGTTTTGTTTTAGCCTTATATCTAATGTGAGATAAGTGGTGGACGTCTATTATATGTTAGGTACGATAGTAGCACCTAGTTTTTCCTAAGTATGTTTAGTGTTTTCTGTTTCTGCATTGTTCTAAACGAAAAATTTTCAATAGTAAAAATTTGAGGTGTTACAGAGGGATTAAACTATATTAAGTCTTATATATAGTAGCTTCTATAAGGTATGAATTCTAAAGGTTAACTATGCTAAAAAAAATTTAACAAAATGACTATGATGAATTCTAAAAATCTAAATGTACTAAATATTAATACATGTAACTTGTAGCATCATCTACTCATGTTAAATTTAAATTGTAACACCCCAAAATTTACTATTTTTTATATTTTTTTTAAATGGAAGCAATTAAATTAAAATCTATAAATTTCGGGAATGTTATCGCCGTGATTAGTACGTGCCCGGTCCACGGTCATTCCCGTACTAACCACAAAGCTAAAAGAAATTTAATTATCATCATACATCAATCCCAAGAAAGACTTCAAATAAACATTAAACAATTAAAATATAGAAATCAAAGTGCGTAGTCAAAGTTCCTAAAAAGGAAATAAAGTTTACAACCGATAAAAATTAATTCTAGGATACTCAATATAAAAATAGAAAATCATATAAGGAAAATCCAATACAAAAAGGAATAACATAAAGAAATAGAAGAACATAAGGAGGAAATCCGACCACGCCACTCTCGATCTCCGAGCCAAGTCCATGCTCAACTTCTAGTCCCATCCAATGCCTCACAAGCATTGAAAACACCAAAAATAGAAACACCAACCTGCACAAAGTCAGAGGGACATTCTACTCATAGGAATGAGCAGCACCCATAAAAGGGTGGTAAGTACGCTATGTATTGAGTAAGGTAACCGTATACTAAGGTCAACACATAAAGGCACGTAATTCAAGTACGATAATATAACAACATACACTCTTTACAGATAAATAAAGGCTAAGTTGTAGTTCTGATAAACTGATTATTAAATCTCTGATCAAAGCTCAATTCACACCATGCTTATTATCATTCCATGCGGGTACGGGAATCCCACTATTATAGTCGGTGGACTGGAAACATACAGGGCATAACGCTCCTGGCCACTATTATTAGTCGGTGGATCTGTCTCCAGGGCAAGATGCTCCTGGCCACTATTATTCGCCAATGGACCGGTCTGGCCTTGACTCTCATGGTGTTTCACTATATGTACTTAGTTTCTTCCCATGTCTTATCACAATTATGTTCGATTTGTTGAGCACGGAATCCCTCACTATTATAGCTGCTAGACCGGAAACATACAGGCATAATGCCCCTGACCACTATTATTCGTCAGTAGATCGGTCTCCAGGCACCCTGGCTCCTATCCACTATTATTCACCGGTAGACCGGTCTGGGCCCGGCTCAACAATATTCCTCTTTAAATGATTAATGTTTTACCCTGTCTTATTTAAAAGGGTTTTCAGCCTAGACATGCATGTCACATTTCATTTACACTTATCCTCCCAATAGGGCCCGTCCCATATTTTGAGACTCTACCCTCCTAAAACACCATGTCTATATTTGAATAATAGAAGGAAAACAACTCAATATTACAAGGATTAATTTTTAATTTTATTATACCCAAGAAAAAAAATAATAGAATTAAAAAAAAGTACCTACAAAGAAAAGTTAAAACTTCGAACTTCTTTTTTATTAAAACAAAAAAGATAAAGTATGATATAAAAGAACAATTATAAATAAAAACAAAAAAAACTAATTGTGTAATAACATATTTCAAAAAATAAGAAGTATCAAAGAAAATTTCAAACTTCTAACTTTTTTATTAAAACAAAAAAGATAAAACATGATATAAGCGAACAATTATAAATAAAAATATTAAAAAACTAATAGTGCAATAAAATATTTAAAAAAATAAAAAGAACCTACAAAGAAAAGTTCAAACTTCTTACTTTTTTATTAAAACAAAAAAGATCAACACATGATATAAAAGAAAAATTATAAATAAAAACATAAAAAACTAATAGTGTAATAACATATTTAAAAAAATAATAAGTAACTACAAAGAAAAGTTCAAACTTCTAACTTTTTTTTATTAAAACAAAAAGTTAAAACATGATATAAAAGAACAATTATAAATAAAAACACCATAAAACTAATATTGTAATAATAATTCAAACAATAAAATATATCAACAAAGAAAAGTTATTTATTAAAACAAAAAGATAAAACATGATATAAAAAAACAATTATAAATAAATATACCAAAAAACTAATAGTATAATGGAATAATTCAAAAAATAAGGCGTTGCTAATACTACCTACTGACCAAATTTTTTGTTGACTTTAATTCTTCAACCACTAATGTCTATTAACTTCTTCAACCTAAGACCAAATCAAAACAATATTATTTAGACAAGCTTTTATAAGTAATTTAAGCATTAAATGTTGATTATATAATTTATGTTGATATAAGATTGAATTTTGGAACTTCCATGTCGAAAAGATAAACAATTGTCACATAACACATCTAACTAACCATTAGTATATAAACCTTCTATTTCAATACATCATGGTCCATGTACATAGATAAAAGGCTTGAGTGACCGACATCAAAATTCTTAAACCTATTTTGGGATTGAAAGAAGATGTTAGTTGCTATCAGATTAGAGAACCTCTATAAGATGACAAGATTATCTCAAATATCAAGAGAGCAATGGATGCATGCAGGCTAATAATGGACATGTCCCATCAAGAAAGGCACTAAAGAATTCAAAGACATATGTCATCAATTCATCATACAACCAACCAAGTGAAAAAAAATTGGTGGGTTTTGATTGGAGTCGTTTTAAATCAGATTTGTAATATAATGGGTTCATATTTGATACGATTCAAATACATTTGGTTGTTATAATTCAATTTGATTTGGTTCTAAGTTTTACCTCCTTTCAAATACAAAGAGCAGTTCCACTAGTTGTCTTACAAGATAATAATCAAAAAAGCAAAGAATAGTCATTTTTTATGTGCAAGAATCATATATGAATCCAAATCTAAATGGAAAACAAGATAATAATCCCTTTAGTACTACCTAGTAAGAAGAGGTTTAGTTAGGTTTAGTTATGAATCCAAATGTAGTATACTAGAGGAGGTTTAGTTAGGTAAGAAGGTAAACTTGGATGTTATTGAGTATTGTGGTTTTTGAGAATTTATATTTGAAGTCGATGGATGTAAATACTACATTTTTACATGGCAATTTGGATGAGGAGCAATACATGCAGAAACCACATGTATATAGTGTTCCAATTCATGTGGGCTTAGTCCATAAGTTCAATAAGATATTATATGGAATTAATTAGGCACTAACATAAATATAGTGTTCCTATAAAATGGATACTTGGCATGAAAATTTCAAGGGACACTTTAGAAAGGACCTTAGATTCATTTTAAAGTGATTAGATTGACAAGGTGCTTTGCAGCCTCACAGAGTCATAATACACACACACACTCTCTCTCTCTCTCTCTCTCACACACACACACACACATATTGACATATATATATAATATAGCCTTTGTGTGTACATATATGAATCCAAAAGAGTCAAAGGGAATAGAAACAAATCTGTAGACACACACACACACACACACACATATATATAGTGTCTGTGTGTACATAGTATTTGCTCGATTTTGCATATATACACACAACTTGTGGACACACACACACACATATAGCCTCTGTGTGTACATAGTCTTCTCGATTCAACATATACACACACAACTTGTGGACATATACACACACTGACACACAATTTGAATCGAAAAGAGTCGAATAGAATAGGAACAAATCTTCAGCATGTAAACGAAATGGAATAAAATTATGACATATTCTTCACTCAAAATTGACAATCAAAATAAATTAATTCACCGTCAATCTCATTCCATTTTGTTTGAGCTTGACTAAAACGAAATAAAAGAAATCAAACGAAATTTTACCTGAACAAGAAGACGACTGGAAGATGAATAGAACAAAATCACAAAATCGAGCATAAATGACTGGAATAAGAAGAAGAATTGAAGAGAAATTTTACCTGAATGAAAATTTGATAGATTTGGATCTAGAAGGTGACTTGTGACTTTAAATCGAACAAAGTTTTAGCTGAAGACCTAGAAGACTTGAAGTTAAAAATCAATCATCTAAAACATCTAAAACTGTAAGATGAATGAAGAAGGAATAATACATACCCGGGGTTAGGGTCGAAACCGACGAAGACTACGAATCTACGAGTCTGCGACGAAGAAGGACGAGGATATCCACTATCGACAAACAATGAAATCAACAGAGAGGATGGTTGGAAAAATAAACAACAGGCATTAAGAGGAGATGAGAGACTGAGTTTGAGAGCAAAGCGGACTAGAGGCAGCCAAGCAGGACGACGAACAAGGAGAGAGGCAACTGTGATTTGTGAAGAAAGTGAGAAGTGAGAACGAGAGTCGAGTTGAGGCTGAGAGATGAGTAAAGAGGTGTAGCTGTGTAGGTGTGTGCGTACAGAAATGAGTCATGGACTCGTGGTAGTGGGGCTGTGGGGGAAGCCTGACAAGAGAAATTTTAGATTTTAGGGCTATATCAAAACACAATGTTTTAATGTAAAATGTTGTGTTTTAATTTAAAACTTGAATTTATAAACGAACTCATAAATGAGCTTTTAACAAAGCGATTTTAAGCCAAACCTTAAACGATTTATAAACGAGCCGAGTCGAGCCGAACATACATAAGCTCAAGCTTGGATCTTTTAATAAACGAGCCGAATATGAGCCTTAATTAAAGCTCATTTATTTAAACGAATGAGCTCAAATGAGCTTTTAACTAGTCAAACCTGAGCCAAGCTTGAACTAGATTATATCATACACACCAAAACACGCTCAATTATAATCATATCAGCATACAAAGGTTTACATATTATATCATACATATTGCCTTCCTAAATAATATGGATTACTTAGACTATCCACACAATAATTTTTAGAGTATATCTTGAAGGGTAATGTGAAATTATAATTACATATATGACTTCCCAACCATAGATTCTAACAACAGGTGGATCATGATTATAATAGTAATAGATCATGTGATAATTCATGGAAATATGCTAGAAATATAGAAATGTACCACAATGAGGACATTCAAGGGAAACATATGATTGATATAGAATTTAAGGTAGGTAAACATAAGTTACACCACATATTTATAGCTTAAGTGAGGCATGAGCTGTTTAAGTACTTATAAGGAAAACAAGTATTATATCAGCAAAATAACCATATCAAGATCATGCATAAAATAAGGCAAATTAATACCTTTTTCAGTTTCATCCCGGTTATTATTTTGTGTTAGGTGAATATAGAACTACTTTACAAAATTATTGTACAATAAATGAACATAGAATTCTTTTATTCCAAGTTATTTAGAAATAGGTAAACATAGAATTCTTTTACCCCAAGTTATTGAGAAATAGGTGAACATAGAATTCTTTTACCTCGATTTATTATGCAATAGGCGGGATTATTCCTCATGGTATCTCAATACCATGGAAGTCAAACCAAATAAATGGACATAAAGTCCTAGCTTATGTCAAAGTAACCTGGTGGACATAAGTCCTAACTCATGCAAAAGTAACTCTTATGTGGTGACCAGACCCTTTAATATTAATATTCCCTAGTACATCATCAGTGGCTAGAGTATGAAAGGTATCGGGATCAACAGACATTCCAAGATCAACTAGGATCCCGCTTGAAGGCACTTGAAGGTAAAACATCTAAAAGCAAACTAACTCCCGATAACTAATCAAGGATTGACTAATCCAGATCTATCATGATGCTCATTCCACTGTAAGTGGTTAATATCTTATTGGATTGGGATATTATATCACATAAAGTTCTACAAATAATATGTAACACCCCTAAAATTCACTACTGAAAATTTTTGTTTTATTAAAAGAAATAGCGGAAGCAAAATATAAAACGGTGACTTTTGGCGATATTACCGCCACACTTGGTACCAGACCGGTTCACTCATACCGTTCCAGTACTAAGTGCTAAGGCTAAAGAGTAAAATATCAATTGCTAAAAATTCAAACCATTTTTAAATCAGAGTAGCGCAAGTAAACATTTTATAATAATAGATTGCAACAATGGTGGTTACAAGAACAAGGAATACAATTAAACCAGAAAGTAAAGGCAAAGGGAGAACCCTAAGAGTTCGGATAATCCTTACGCTCTTTTCCGTTTTCCACTTGAATAGCACCTAAAAAGACCTGCAAGGGACACTGCCCATTGAATAGGCAGGGTCCCCACAAATGGAACCCTTCAATACTACAATACTGAGTAACCCTTTAAAACACACTTAAAAGTAAGCCTGCAATGTAACACATGATATAAAGCTACATGCATATATAACAAGATGTGTATATATAATATTCACATAATTAACATTCACATCAGATATCAATAGGTCGTAATGAACAATCGATACCTTGGGCCTTGAGCCATGTCATAGTGCAGAATCAATATATTCGGGCCTTAAGCCATTAGTCCATCATTATTCAATCATCTATTGGATTTTATATCCATGTGAGTGCGGGAACCCCACTATTATAGCCGGTGGATCGGTCACTTATAGGGCAAAACGCACCTAACCACTATTATATCCAGTGGATCAGTCTCTAGGGCAAAACGCTCCTGGCCACTATTATTCACCGGTGGACCGGTCTGGCCCCGACTCACATGGTGTTCCACTATAAATGATTAGTATTTTTCCATAACTTTATTCACATCCATGAATGATTTTATTGAGCTTGGGACCCCCACTATTATTGCCGGTGGATCGAAATATATATCAACACCATCTAGGGCAACACTCTCCGGAGCCACTATTATATCCGGTGGATCGTAATATATATCAACATCATCTAGGGCAACACACTCCTGAGCCACTATTATATCTAGTGGATCGATACTCATAATCACTTGACAGGGCAACATGCTCCTGGGCCACTATTATATTCGGTGGATCGGTACTCAATATCATAATTCAACTGGACCCGACTCATTAATCTTTCACTTTCATGATTGGTATTTTTTCCTTTTTAATCAGCACAACAATTCCATTTATTTGCCTCGGACGAGAGATCAAGAACCCGGGACACAAAGGTACACCGGTCGTATAGGTGCATACAAGCTACTCAGTACCCTTCATGAACCCAGGGACGCAAAGGTACCCTAGTCGTATTGGTGCATAAAGCCACTCAGTACCCTACCGACAATGACACCTAATCCATAAGTATGCATACCCTCTAAATAGGTCCGTAGAGTTAGTTAGAGTAAGATATAGGGCCTGGATGGGGCACAAAGGCACACCAGCAAATACCAGAATAATCGTAGGCTAAATTACGTCTTTAGGGTAGCGACCCCTAAAGAGCCACCATTCCTGATCTCGAGGTCTTTCACTTTAAGTATTAGTGTCTTAATTAAAGTGATCACGAAAAGCACAATAATCAGATACTTATTCACTTGCAATCGTTCTAATATCATTAGTCGTTTCTTATTCAGGCGGTTATCCAAGATAACATAGAGAAATCATTAAGGCCATCATAATCTCATCTAATTCCGAACTAGGGTTCGTTCTCGTGATACTTACTATTTATCAAATACTCTTACCTTGCTAATCAACGTTATTTGAGTCATATTATGAAATTCCACAATCACAACGACATGTTAGGTACAAATTACACATTTATCCCTTACTTATATAATTGCTAAGTCATCCCTTCCTTACTTGACAAATTACCATATTACCCTTCAGGTTGCATAATTACCAAATTACTCATTACTTGGTTTAGGTTATCAAGTTATCTCGTACGCTTTTTAGATCACCATTCACCCCTTATAATTGCTACACTTATCATATTTCCCATCTGGTTGGTTAGATTACCATATTGCCCTTCTCCGTTGTTATAATTACTAAATTACCCTTGAGTTGGATAAATTACCAAATTACCCTCCTTCATTATCATGATTACCATTTTGCCCCTTTAGTTGGTTAAATAATTACCAATTTACCCTATAGTCGGTTAAATTACCAAATTGCTCCTTTAGTTGGATAGATTACCAAATTGTCCTTCTTCATTATCATAATTACCATTTTTCCCATCTCAATTGCCATTTTACCATTTTCAATTATTATAAATGCCATTTTACCCTTCTCAATTATTATAAATGCCATTTTACCCTTCTCCATAATTATAATTATTAATTTACCCTTCTCAATTATTATAATTACCATTTTACCCTTCTCCATTATTATAATTATTAATTTACCCTTCTCTATAATTATAATTGTTAATTTACCCTTCTCAATTATTATAATTACCATTTTACCATTCTCTATTATTATAAATACCAATTTACCCTTCTCCATAATTATAATTATTAATTTACCCTTCTCCATAATTATAATTTTTAATTTATCCTTCTCCATAATTATAATTACCCATTTACCCTTCTCCATTTTTATAGTTACTATATTGCCCTTCTCCATTATTAAAATTACCATAATCCCTTTTTATTGGTTAATTTACCAAATTACCCTTCTCTATTATCATAATTACCAAGTTACCCCTTACTCCCAAGTTTGCCATAAATATCCTTTTGATTTACTAAATTACTCTTCTACCCCTTACTTCCAAATTACCATAATATCCTTTTATTTAAAAAATTATCACAATACCCGTTTACTTATAAAATTACCATAATACCCCCTTTTGCTTTACAATTTACTATTTTACCCTTTTACCTCCAAACTTACCATTTTTATCTTTTCTTACAAAATTACCATTTTGCCATTCTCTTCCAAATTTACCAATTTACCCTTTACTCCCAAAATTACCATAATACCCCTAACTTCCAAAATTACCACAATACCTAATTTTACTTGTAAAATTACCATATTGCCCTTTTGCCTTCAAAATTACCACTTTACCCCCTTTGTTACACCACTTTTCTTAAAGTAACATTACCACATGGAATAATAAACTACATCAACAATATCCAACTCCACCAACCATTATATTTTAATATAATACTTATTAGCACCCATATATATTAGGCCACATTCTTGCACAAGAATATTACTAAAATGCCCCTAAGGCTCACAATAATATTATTCGAGCATAAATGGTCACAATAACATAATATGACATGGATAAGTACTTTAACACTTTCATTAATAATCAAGTTCTTCCCTTAGACAACATTTACACACATGGCACATAAAAGAGCATACTTTCCTTTTTATTAAACAATACAAGCAAACATATAAATTATGCTAACAACCATATATCAAACATAATAACATATTAAAAATCCTAATGTGCAAACATATGTTTATCCATGCATTTAAGTGAGGTTTAATGATTACCTTAATTCCTGCAAAATTGAATATTACCGGTATTCTAGTTAAAGATTCAATCTTTGATTAGCAAAACTAATACCTAAAAATAATATCAATATTTATTATATTAGAAATAAGAAAATCAAAACATAAGACTTTATAAATTTTACTTAAGGAAATAATTAATTTAAATATTATCATACCTTAAAATTATTAACAAAAATGGGCTAATAAATGTAGCAACTCATACTGCTAATGCAGCATGAGCTGCATGCAAAATAAACAGAGGAAGGCTCGAAGGGGGGGTGAAGGAAAGGTAAAATGGCTATTTTTGGGTTAGGGTCTTTAGGCTAGAAAAGTGGGCAGGTGGGGGAGGATTGGAGGTAAGGGAATGGTGTAGGAGTGAAAAGGGGGTGTAGGTGGATGTTGGGGATGGGTTGTTGGCGGCCAAGGGCGGTGGAGGCGGAGGCTGCGGTGGCGAGGTGGCAAAGTTGTAGAGGGTTGGTGAGGCGGCTGGAGCAGCGGAGGGCTGTAGCGATGCAAAAACAGGGGTGGAAATGGGAGAGGAAGAAAATGAGAGAAGGAGGTAGGGGAAGGAGGAGAAGGCTCGAAAATATGGGGCATGAAGGGTTAGTGAGGGTAAGAAAAAGAAGAGGGAGGATAGGGGTGCAGCTGGTCGGTCGGTGGCAGCGCATAGGGTGGCAGGGGAGGTGGTAGGGTTGCAGGGTGGGGAGACGAAGAGGGAAAAAAAACAAGGAGTGGGGGCAAGTTTGCAGGGATGGCCGGATCCAAGAATGGGAAGAAAATGACGGGAGAGAGGGCTGCAGTGGTGGCAACAAGGGGTTATAGGTGTCTCGGTGGTCGGGTATGGCGTTCAGGGTGGCAGTCCTAGGTAATATTTTTGATAAATTATTTAATTTAATAATTTAATTCAATATAACTTAATATATTGGTTCAAAAGGGTAATTTTAGTAAAATATTAGTTTGAATTTTTTTTTAAATAAAAATAATATGATAAAATAACAAAATATTTATTTTTAATTTATTAAATATTCCTATCCAAATTTATATACTCAAAAATCTATAAAATAATTAAACTAAATAATTTTAAAAGTTAATTTATTTTAAATAAAAGCTATTTATTAAATTATAGGTCTTTAAAATTTCGAGGGATTACATAATATCACACCAAATAACAAGCCATTTCAATTCAATACACCCATATAAGGTTCTTGCAACATCTAGTGTTTCCATTTGGGGTGTCTTTAAGTGATCATTCCATTACGTGACCAATTATGCCAAAAGGTGGAATTATATAATGTTAATATCATCCATAAATGTCCAAGCCAACATTCAATTTCCATTTATTTCTCTTTTGCTCATAATTTAAATCTAAGTTAAAGTCATAGTTTATTTCTTAACCATTGTCTTACCATTCATTAAAGGGTATTCCAAGTTAATTCCCTAAGGCCAAAGATGAAGGTCCAATTGGAGGCTAGCTAGAGTACAACCCTAACTCATGGTTATTTCTATATTTATCTCAATAGCCAAGTGAAAGTCATTGTTTATATATAAGGTCAACTTAAGGCCACTATATATGCCCATATTATTTTCTCCTATTCTTGGTAAGTCGTTTAACTTACAAGGTTTTACATTTTAAGGCCATGACATAAGTCATTAGAGGTCTATTATCCATCATTTTGATTCATTACATAAATACTAACCATAGTAAGAATCCATTTTTAGCCATCTAATCATCTACTCATGTTATGGTCAAGAGAAATCTCCAAATGCTAAATTAAGGTCAACATTGGTCAACTAGGATAAAATTTCTCTTTACTAACTTCAATTCATCATTTAAAATCACTTAATCTAGGTAAATTATAGATACTAGCACCTTAGGCCATTATCTAAGCATGAGAAAACTCAAAATATCACATTTGGAAAGAAATAGGCAAGAAAAGAGAAATTGGCTGAGAAAAAAACAAGGGGTTTCCAAAAACTAGTTGACGGGTCTCATTAACCAGTTGACTGATTTCATATACCATTTGATTGGTTAGGGAAGCATAAACCTTCATTGTGGTGGTGAACCAATCAATCGATCAACCTCACCGGTTGATTCTTCGGAGAACCAATCGATTGGCTTGGTTAAACTAGTCGATTTATCTAACCTGAAGGTAAGACTACTGAGGTCACAGACTAACTAGTCGATCAGTTGAACCAACTGATTGACTAGTTCTATGGGTTTCATCAAACCAGCCAATGGGTTTGATCAAACCAACCAATGGGTTTGATCAAACCAACCAATGGGTTTCACCTGAGACCAAGACCACTAAAGTCACAGGCCAACCAGTCGGTGGCTCTATCAGACTAGTCAATTGGTCACCGAGATCGGTTGATTAGTCTAGGAGAAAAAAACCCCAACAAACACATGTACACACAATTAAATTCCATAATATTTTTTAATCAATCCAAACATCAATCTCAGGTCATTCATGGTTCTTAACAAGTGATATTCATGAATTAACATGCGAAATACCAAAATCATGCTGGAAATCTCAATAAAATCATGCTTGCACTTTATAACCTCAATAAGAACTAGAAAACATACATCATATTCTCTTCATGCTCATGCAACAACATATCCATTATACCACACATACTATTATCACCGAAGATACCCAGAATATCAAAGATAATTATGAATCTAAAATCATATTTATGAGGCTTATGCATATAAGACTTTAAGATAAGCTCCCTATCAATTCTTTTATTCATTCCATGTTAACAAGTTTAGGCACATTGTCATCTCTAATACTCAGGTTATCACATACTTATAGAACATACACTATAATTTCCTATACCATTTCTCACAAAAATAGGGAAGACAATGGTTTACCTCAAAAGAGCTAAGCAACACACCAAAGAGAGTAAAAGGCTTTGAAAATCCAAACCCCTTTTCAACATTAGAACACCTTTAAAAAAACCAGATGAAAACTTAATAAAACCTTTGAATCATGCAAAGAAGATATAGGGAAATTGGAGACCTAGGAGAGAAAATAAGAGAAACCCGCCTTGCCAAGGAGAAAATGGAAAACACCATATATGAAAGCTAAATCCTCACTCATTTCCCAAATCTAGCCCCGTATTTCTTAAGATCAAAATAAGAAGGAGATATAGAAAGTATTGGAAGAGGAAAGGAAGATCAAAAATGAAAGCCAAGGAGAGGAAATGTGGTAAATCAAGTATGAAGAAAAACAGGGTAGTTCAAAGGTTAGGGAAGAAGGGAGAAAATGAATCATTTGAGTTCGAATGACTGTGGGTTTCTACTAAAAAAAGAAGAGCAAAGGATATATAAATCAAGACCTAAAACCTTAGCTTAAATCCAAGCTTCAAAGTGCATGTTTGAAGGTTTAAAGTTGTCATTTCTGCCTTTGAGCTCAATTGGTGAAACTCAAGTGCTATGGGTAATATGGAATAGAAATTTAGAACATCGAAGTTCAATAATCTATAGAGGTTGTAGGAGCAAATAATCCACTTGGGAATATCGTAGAAGAGAGAGAAAAAATAATGAAGAAGAAGACAAATGAGTTGAAGTCATGAAAGCGACTTCTCATACATTACCTCTTCGTGAATTTGTTGAAAATTGATAAAACAGATTAGGTATGCTCAAAAGCTTCATAAAAATCTAAACAAAGTGCTCAAAACATAGTCATGATGCTAGAAATTTTTTGAGTAAAGATTCATAGTGAAAATCTAGTTCAGAGAACAACTAGTTCCATTGAACTAGTCAATTAGTACCTTGAACTAGTTGATCGATTCATCAGGTTTCAAAACTTAAATTTAAGGAATAAACCAGTTGATCGGTACCTCCAACCAGTCAAATGGTTTTTCGATAAAACCAATTATCTTTCAAAATCCAAACCAAGCTTAACTAATAATAAACTAATGTAAAAAAAACCTCTAAAACAAGATAAAAAACATTCAGATAACCATCAAATGCATAGATTTGTACACATTAAAGACCTAAAAACATGAGTTATTATAACACTACCCCTTAAAAGAGGCTTCGTTTCTGAAGCTAAAGAAGATCTTGGACTCTAAGCATCCAAGCTGATAATGTACTCATGAAAATCCTCTAATAATGACAAGCTCACCTTTTCCTTAAAGGAGTAAGCATACTAAGCTTGCATCACGCAATAAAGATAACAACTTGTATGGCAGTGATGAGGTGGGAGTGCCAACAACCACTAGGGTTAAGAGCTTAGGTTTGAAATAAAGGGCCAACAAGTATCTAAGATTAGTAGTGAGGAAAAAAGGAGTATAAATATCAATAGAGAATCGCCTTCGTTCAGTAGGAAGTGACACTCACACGAATATGGTGATTAGCAAGGTAAAGAAATAGAGATCATTCCTTATGAAAGGGAATGACGTTACCACATACAGAATTCGTTAATGAAGGGCAATGTTAGTAAGAGTGCAATAGTTCAAGAAGGCGTGATATCATTGGAAAACCTTGCTAAGGGGGAAATAGAGGCCAAGGGTGTAATGAATTGATAAGATGACAAGATAGTCATTAAGGGACAATGTAATTTTTTTAAGGTAAATAATGATAAGGGTTCTAATGTGATGTAATAGTGTAAAAAAAGAGGTTTTGTTAAGAAATGAACAATAATGTGGAATAATTTACACGAAGATTCAAATGAAGTCAAAGTACAACTATAAATCAAAAATGGGCAGTGATTTAAACATGAAAGGGGGATAATGATGACACGGGTAATCCATTAAGGATGCTCCACACATATGGAATATAAGGGAAGTTTTAATTGAGATTACATATGGACAAAGGATATTCCTTCAAGAATAAACAACAATATGGGGTCATTATCCCCTTAAAAGAGATTCATTCCAAACCACAAGTAAAGTCACATTTGGCAGCGTCAATAAAATGCACAAGGATCACAAATAATAAAAAAAAACATGTGTGAGAAGAAATTAAGTGGAAATGGAAGGTTCAAAAACAAAATGGTCCCAGTGGTTAGCCTCAAGCTTTCTCTCCTAGTCACCTATAATCCCCCAAAAATTTCAAAAGCTTATAATTTAATAAATAAATTTTATTTGGGATAAATTAGCCTTTAAATCTATTTAATTTAATTATTTTATGGATTTTTGAATATATAAGATTGGATATAAATATTTAATAAATTAAAATGAATATTTTGTTATTTTATCACAACCTTATTATTTAAATAAATTTTCAAACCCTTATTTTACTTAAATTATCCTTTTTAAACCCTTATACTTTAATTATATTATATTAAATTATTATATCAATTTATTACCCAAAATATATTATATTGTATTATATTATAAATTAAATTATTTTGTTTAATACCATTTCCTTCTCTTTTTCCTTTTTCCCTTTTTCCTTCTCCTTTTCCTCCTTTTCTCTTTTCTTTCTTTTTCTTCTTCTTTGGGTCGTCAGTTGGCTGGCATGCCTCTTCCCTCCTACGCCTGGGCCGCTGGCCCATTCTCCCCTCCTTTCCTTTTCTTTCCCTTAGCCCAAGTCCCTTCCTTTTTTTTCTTTCTTTCTTTCTTCCCTTCCCACGTCGCCCGGCCTGCTCACCCGTCACACACACCCAACCCCCTCCCCTTCTTCTTCTT
Source organism: Tamarix austromongolica (assembly GCA_039764185.1). Lineage (NCBI taxonomy): Eukaryota > Viridiplantae > Streptophyta > Magnoliopsida > Caryophyllales > Tamaricaceae > Tamarix > Tamarix austromongolica. The sequence continues at coordinate 10,753,537 of CM077816.1, forward strand.
CTTCTTCTTCTTCTTCTTCTTCTTCTTCTTCTTCTTCTTCTTCTTCTTCTTTCCTTCTTCTTCCTCCATCCTCGGCGAGAATCCCGGCCATCCACCTACAACTCCCTCTCCCCCATTGCTTCCCCTATCTCTCTCTCTCCCTCTCGTCATTTTCTCTGCACCATCCCGACCCTACCATCCCTGTCTCCCTTCCCCATACCCGACCATACCTCCCTTCTCCCTCTCCCTGCCATTGCCATTCCCCTACCACCCTACCGCCACCCCTCAAGCTCCCTATCCCCTCCTCTCTCTCCTTCTTCTTTTTCTTCTTCCCTTCTTATTCCATTCGACCATTTTTTGAGCCCTATATGCCCGAGCCTCCTTTTTCTCCCTTTCTTCTCCTCCCCTCTCTCCCCTGTTTTTATTTTGCCGCCCATCTCCACCGCTTCTGCCACCTCAACCACCACCTGCACCACCCCCTGCCACCCTCTACCTTACCCCCGAACCATCACAACCCCCATTGAGCCACCCTGCAACCTCCTCCTTTCTCCTCTCCTCTTTTTTTCTTCTCTCCCTCCCTTCTCGGCAACCACCCTACACAGCCTCGATCCGCCGCTGTTCCGTCGTCTCTGCCGCCATCTGAGCTACCAAACCAATCCTTGCAACCCCTCTACTATCCCCAATCCTAATTTACCCGAAAAAACCACCCAAAAGCCTTCATTTTCCCTCTCCCTTTTCCTTCCTCACCAGCCCCCATTTCAATTTCCTCCTCTGCCACCACCTTCGCAGCCCCGTTGCCGCCGCCTCCGCTGCCTTTAGTAGCCGTCAACCCATCCCCGACCACCACTTACACCCCCTCTCCACCTCTGCACCCTTCCCTTACCCTAAATCCTCCCCCAACCACCTTCTTTCTTAGCCCCAAACCATTAACCCGAAAGTGCCCAATTTTCCCTATTTTCACCACCTTCGAGCCCCCTCATTTTCCTTTCTTTGCGTGCAGCTCATGCTGCATGAGCAGGATGAATTGCTACCCTTCTTGATTTATTTGGGTAAAAATTTTAAGGTATAATAATATTTTAAGTTAATTATTTATTAATTAAGTGTTATAAAGCCTTATACTTTGATTTTTATTATTTCTAATGTAATAAGTTCTTATATTATTTTTAGGTGTTGGTTTTGATAATCAAATCTTAAACTTTAAACAGGAATACTGGTAAGGTTTGTTTTTGCGGGAATCGAGGTAACCGTTAAATCTCACTTAAACGCATGAATTAACGTATGTTAGTACATTAGGATTTTAATATATTATTATTCTTGGCATATGTTGTTTAATATGATATATGTGGTTTCTTGTGTTGATTGATAAAAAGAAAGCATGATAGTTTATATGCTATGTATGAAAATATTGTTTAAGGTAGGAGTTGGTTAATAATGAAAATGTTAAGTATTATGCTATTGTGATCTTAATGCATGGTTAATATTTTGTGAGCCTTAAGGGTATTTTAGTAATGTATTTTGTACAAGAATATGACCTAATACGTGTGGGTACTAAAAGTATATATTAAATATATTAGTTGTGGATGAGGTATTATTATTAATATTTTAAGTAGTGGTGATAATTTAAAATGAGTGGTGTAACAAGGAGCAAAATGGTAATTTGTAATTAAAAAGGGGTACTATGGTAATTGTATAATAAAAAGGGTAAATTGGTAATTTTATAATCAAAGGGTAATATGGTAATTTTGGAAGTGAAAGGGTAAAATGGCAATTTTGTAATTTAAGGGGTAAAATCATAATTTTGTAATTAAAGGGTAAAAATGGTAATTTTGTAATTAAAGGGTAAAAGTGTAATTTTGGAATTAAAGGATAAATTGGTAATTTCATGATTAAAGGGTAAAATAGTAATTTTGTAATTAAAGGGGGCAAAATAGTAATTTTGTAATAAAAGGGTAAAATGGTAATTTTGTGATTAAAGGGCAAAATGGTAATTTTATGATTAAAGAAAAAAAATGGTAATTTGGAAATTAAAAGAGGTAAAATGGTAATTTCGTAATTAAGGATAAAATGGTAATTTTATAAGTGACAGGGTGTTATGGTAATTTTTAGAAGTTAAGGGGTAAAATAGTAAATTTAAAAGTAAAGGGGTAAAATGGTAATTTTGTAAATAAAAGGGGTAAAGTGGAAATTGGAAAAGAGTAACTTGGTAATTATAATAATTGAGAAGGGTAAAATGATAATTTAACAAAAGAGAAGGAAAAATGATAATTTACTAATGGAGAAGGGTAAAATGGTAAATATGATAAATGTGAAGGGCGATTTGGTAATTTAACCAACTAAAGGAGTAATTTGGTAATTAAGATAACGAATAAGGGTAATTTGACCAACTAAAGGGCAATTTGTTAATTATAATAAAGGAAATGGGGAAATTGGTAATCTAACCAACAAAATGGGAAATATATTTAGTGTAATGATTATGAAGGGTGATTAGTGGCCTAACAAGTGTGGGAAATAGCTCGGTAACCTAAACCGAGTAAGGGTGTAGTTAAGGTCGAATATGTGCTATGTGTCCTACATGCCTTGGATGTCCTATATAATTATATGTCGTGTTTTATATACTACTATCTTAACTGTTTCATGTGTGGCGTGGCTTGGAACCGAGATGTGTACATGTGTCCTCTTTTAGTATGTGATAATATGGATATGTTGTAAGTTATGATGTGATGTGATGTGACCCTTTAGGACATGCATGATAGGATAATTGATGTGGTAATGTGGGATGGAGGCATGAAAAAGAGAAATGGGAGAGAAAGATAACCAAGGGGAAGTAAGTTGGCTAATGTAGGTATGTGAGGAACTAGGGTTTGTATGGGACGGTTAGAGTCCGCATGGGGGAAAACTTTACGTGTAGAAAGTTGCCTCAGGATGTGAGGAAGGTAATAGAAGTGTCGTTTGGGTGTCTGGGGGCTTCAGTCGAAAAATAGTACGTGGGATAGTATAAGGGTGCGTAGGAGACCGAACTAGGGTTTAGGAGGAAACCCTAATGTGAGAAGGTGGAAAAGAAAAAGAAAATAATAAAAATAAACGAGAATGAGTGGGGCAGAAAGTGAGGGTTGGATCTAAGGGTTGTGATGTGTAGGGTGTTGAAATAGTCGGGATATGTACGATAGAGAAGGATGGGCCACATAGGCTCGAGTTAGGGTTTTTGGAGAAAACTGAGTTAGGAGGTGCAGAAGTCTCAAGATATGGGATGGGCCCTCTTGAGAGGATAAGTGTGGATATATTTAGCCATGCATGTCAAGGGTGAAATACTTTCGAATAAGATACGATAAGACACTAATCACTTTAAGAGGAAGATGTTGAGCCGGACCCAAATCGGTTTACCGGCGAATAATAGTGGAAGGGTATATTACCCTTGCGACCGATCCACCGGCTAAAATTGTGGCAGGGCATGTACCCTTGTGACCGTTCCACCGGCTATAATAGTGGGGGATTCCATGCTCAACAAACCAAACGTAAAAACGATAAGACACGGAAAATATACTAATTACTTACAGTGGAACACCTTGTGAGTCAAGCCCAGACTGGTCCACCAGCAAATAATAGTGGAAGAGTATGTTACCCTCGCGACCGATCCACCAGATAAAATAGTGGCAGGGCATGTACCCTCATGACTGTTCTACCGGCTATAATAGTGGGGTTCCCGTACTCACATTTATAATCCGAGATGATTGATTAATGATGGACTAATGGCCTTAAGGCCTTAAAAATATCGATTATTCATTGTGGCCTATTAATGTTTGGTTGACTTGTTAAGTATGTGAATTGATGAAAGTGAATGTTACGTATACACCATTAATATCTGATTGATTGTTGAATATGCGAATGTATAGATCTGAAGGGTATGTTTATACATGTCGTTGTGTACGGATATAGTAGTATATTATGTGTTACATTGCGTGCCTACTTTTAAGTGCGTTTTTAAAGGGTTACTCAGTACCGTAGTACTGAAGGGTTCCATTCGTGGGGCCCCTGCCTATTCAATGGGCAGAACCCCTTGCAGGTCGTATTCGGTGTTATTCAAGTGGGCATCGGGAAAGAGCATAAGGAACTATCCAGAACTGTTAGGGTTTTACTCTGTCTCCTTGAATTTCACAATTTTAATGTATTTGTTGTTTTGTAACCACCACTTGATGGGTTATATTTACTTGCGCTACTCTGATTTAATTATTAGTCGAGTTTCTCGTAATTTGTATTTTTCTCCTTTCCAGAACTGTTAGGGTTTTACTCTGTCTCCTTGAATTTCACAATTTTAATGTATTTGTTGTTTTGTAACCACCACTTGATGGATTATATTTACTTGCGCTACTCTGATTTAATTATTAGTCGAGTTTCTCGTAATTTGTATTTTTCTCCTTTAGCCTTAGCACTTGGTACTGGAACGGTATGAATGAACCGGTCTGGTATTAAGTGTAGTGGTAATATCCCTAGAATTCGCGGTTTATTATTTTGCTTCCGCTAATTTTTTATTAAATAAATGAAATTTTTCAGTAATGAATTTTGGGGGTGTTACATCACCATTCTTGGTGCGATGACACTCGAATTGACTATGCCCCCATATAGCGTAACCATAACACCAAACCCGATCTCCTTGACAATCTCTTCTTGGTTGGTCTTTCATACATTTCTTGTAGAAGTAGTGCCTCCTCAGATGGCTCAAGTCACTTCGAAATGCAGATCCTCTATGCTGGTTGCCATAGGTCTAAACCCGTTTGCTTCCACATGGATGCAAATTTTCCTCCGCTTCCCGTTTCTTTCCTACCACTGTGCCTTGGGGCCAAACCTCTCGTGCTCCCTCGAGCACTATATTATTCATGGAATTTAGGTTGGGTAGTGTGGCTCTTATCAACATCTCCCACAGTATAGTCTCAAGACCTAAATGAAAATAATGAATATGCAATTCTTCACTTGAATCCACCACAGGTGTAAAATAGGTCAAGTCGCAAAACTTATTGTAATACTCCTCTACAGACAAGCTACCCTAGAGAAGTGCCATGAACTCTTTGTATCTCATGAGGTATAGATGTGTAGGGTAGAAGCAAAGTCTCTGGGCTCCCACAAATTTCTCCCATGAGTTAGGTGAGTCATCACTCATTTTTAGCCTATACCACTAATAACCTGCCTTACCTCGCAAGTAGAAAGTTGTAATCTCCACCCTTTTGCTCCTTAGGCATCCATACATAACAAATGCATACTCTAGGGCATGTACCCATCCTTCTTAGGCATCTGGGTCCTCCTAGCCTTCAAATGTTGGAATGTGGTTTTTTGAGTTTAATTTTTCTAAACTAATCAACTAGTTTATCGAGCTGAGTGTTTTTTGACATTTATTTTTTTTAGAAAAAATTCTTTCATCAAAATGAAACCCTAGTAATTCAAATCTAAATTTTTCCTAAGTAATCGTTAACCCCATTAATCATTTATCCAACTTTAATTTTTCCTTGAGTATATTTGAATTTCCGATTTTGGCAGAAATGGGGGATGATGACCTCACCTTATGTCTTCTTCTTCTTCTCTCCTCTGTACGACCCTGAAATAGATTATTTGTTATAGGCTATCATTGCACATGTAGGATATTTTCTTCCCACATCAATATGTCCATCTCCTTTCTTATGTTTGACCATTCTCTAGAGAATCTCTATCTGCATTCTCTAGAAAATTACCATTTGAACACCAGGAGGGAACTCAACTTATTCTTGACAAATTTTCCTATTCAACCCAAATTCGAATGGTATAATAAGGGTTTTCAATATGTTGTTCTCTCTCACTCATTCCTTGACTAATTCGTTGTTTACAAATAACATCACTCATCTCTTCCCTTTACTTCTTTTCAACCATCCAAATGCTTTAAGTTTTCTCAACACTTGTGCTCCACTATTCTCCACTTCAAGATTTCACTTTAACTTAATTTACTCTTTTTATCCTTTCTCTAAATCCCTCTTATTTTATATTTATGCAAGAAAAAGTTAGATTTGGAAAAAAGTTTAGTTCCTTTTTAGCTTATATTCTTATGTTTCCTTTCCCTAATTCATATTTCTTGGTTTATAAAAATTATTTGGAGGTTCTTGAGTTTTAAGTTATTGTTTCAAGGTTTTGGGGGTTAGTATCTTTTAGCTAAAGGTTTTGCTTTCTTGGTGTGGAATTATGCTAAGCTTTCAAGTAAGACATTCTTGCCTTTGAAATGTGGTATGAATGAGTATATGAGCTAGCGTACTCTATAAATTTCCGATTTTGTATGCATATATGACATTGTTGGTATTTTGGTGATGCATGTTAGAGTATTTAAGAATTTTGAGAAAAGTACGCTTTCATGAGAAATTATGGTTGATTATATATGAATGCAAAATGATTAGCATCTAAGCATGCATAACCTATATTTTCTGTAATGGTGATGTTATAATTTGATATGGTTGGATTTTTGGATCCTTATTCAAGTTTAAAATGTTATTTATGTGTTGTCCAAGAGCAAATTGATATACTGATTCTTAAAATAGTCAACCAGTTAGCCAAACAATCGACTGGGTTGTTTATGGTGACTTAGTCGCTCTTTGACTAAACCCATCAACTATTTTGTTAGAACCAATTGAATAGCCTTAGAGCTGTCAAATGGTTTGGCCAAACCAATCAACTGGTTCCAAGAGGAACTGTAGGTTTGGCTGCGCTGAACCAATTGATTAGTTAGCCCAAACCGATCAATTGGTTTGTCCAAAGAGTGTGTTTTGTTTCTATGAATCTCGGTATCATTTGAGATTTGATATTATGCTACAATATGATTCCTTAATAATGAAAATACACATCTTGGCATCAATTAACTAGACTATTGGGTGGATTAATTGATTCATAATTCATGGTATCTTTAATAAATACATTTTGAAGGTTTTAATGGAAAAATTGGAGTGGGTATGCTATGATGCTACAAATGGATGATGTACTCCAATTTCTTGGAGTAAGTGGACTATCTTAACAGATGGATTAAATTTAGCTAAGAATTAATGAAAATCCCACCACATAACTTGGAAGGTAAGATGGAATGATTAGGTGGACGTATTGTCTTGGTTGTTATATGGACCTTATGTGACAACCTAAACTTGGAGAATAACACACTAATCATTTAAAGTGAAAGACTATCAAGTAGTGCATGGGTATAGATTATCCAACCCTCGATTAGTTACAGAGGATTAGTCTACCTTCGGGTATTTATTGGTTCCTTCAAGTGAGATCCTAGTAGATTCCGATGCCTTACCTACTTTAGACACTTATGATGTACTAGGGTGTATTGATACTAAAGAGTCTGGTCACCTCAGTAGTTTCTTAGCTTTGGCCGGACTTTTATGTCCATTGGTGGTTACTTTGCTTCGGCCAGACTTTATGTACTCTAGTGGATAGGCTTCCATGATATGTGAGACCATGGGGTACATTCCAACTAATTACTCGAAACAAGAAATAATGGCTTGTAAATAATTAGTCTAATAGATTATGTAAACTTGAAAAATGGACCTAATGGAATACTCCTATAAGTGGATAGTAGAAGAGCCTAGTGAGATATGGAATAACTTGTTATTAATTATATGTTGTTATCTATGATATCTATGTTGTGTTGATAAACATGGTGAGTTATGAGTTGTATAAGTCTTTATGTTATAAGAAATTTTAATGCATTATATGATCATGATAATACACGTATATCTAATTGTATTGTGTAAGTACAATTTTGTGTTTTAGTATGATCTTTATTGTTGTCTTAGTCCTTGCATGCTTGTGACTCTTGTTAAGGAGGCAACATATCATACTTAGTATGTAGCGTATTGATATACCCGTTGTTTAGTCACCTGCTCAATCCCACAAGTACAATACCATATTCAAGTCTTTGAGGATGGTTGATAATTGACCTACTTTGTGTCGAGCTTGAAGGTGTGGATGCCAGGAGATATTTTGTAGGTCATTAATGGACTAGAGTTTGGGGATTTGCCCTATTGCTGTTTTATCTCTATTATATTTCAACACCTTTAGCTTATTCTGTTTTGAGGCATTTCAAATGTTTTGGGGACTCAATGTGGCCCCATTTGTAAACACCTAAGATTAGTATTTCTGCAAGATATGTTTTGCCCATTATATTTCTTATTTTGGTTTGGTTGGTTTTCTTAGCCTGTATCTAACATAGGATAAACGACAGATGTTTATCCTATGTTAGGTGCGACAGTAACACCCGATTTTGCTAGGTGTATTTGGTATTTTTTACTTTCGCAATATTTCAAAATGATTTTTTTTTGTAGGAAAAACAGAAGTTTTACACTTATTTTTTCAGGTTGTTGAAGCAGTTATTAATCATTGTCTATACTTTCAAATGAGATGCGATGGAATTGGTAAAAATAGGCTTTCTCCATTATAAAAATGCACTACGGTGATACGCATGTTGGCACATGGATTGCCCATTGACTTTATAGATGAATATATGTACATTGGATAATCCACAACTCTCACTTGTCTAAGGTATTTTGTTTGAGTTGTGAATGAATTATTTACTTCACGGTACTTAAAAAGGCCCAATGTTGATAATGTTCAACATCTTCTTAAAATAGGTAAAAGGCATGGATTTCTTTATATAATGGGAATTATCAATTGTATGCAATGGAAGTGGAAGAATTGTCCTGTCGCATAGAAATATCAATTTTGTCGCAATGGTCATGGTGCCCCGATAATCATTCAAGCAGTTGTTCCATTCTAACATATTCGGATATGACATACATTTTTCAAATGTTCTGGATCAAATAATGATATTAATGTTATTGTTCATTCACCAATATTTTAAACATCTAGAATCAACAAATTGATAATATATACCCTTCGATAATCCTCATCCATATTAAAGAAATTATGGATAGTTGAGGATAATTAAGTAATTCATAACTTATGAAACATTATTTACTGAACCTCATCTCAGGAAGTAGCTTCTTCCATATATGAGTGATTAAGAATTTCAAGGAAAATAGTTTTTTCCTTTGACTCTGTACATCCCTTAATCCAAACAATAAGTTATTTTGTATTTCCTACGAAGTTATATTTCCTCCCTCTACTTTCTTGATATCAAACGATCTCAAAATATGTGTGTTTATATCGTTGATCGTTATATACTAGTATTCCCATAACGAAACATATCAAATATTGACGAGAGACGGTTAACCACCCGCCTAACAACGTAACTAACATTTGAAATAAAATGAAACAGACTCGATGACTCAAAAAATGACTCAATGAAAATGAATCCGACAACGGACTCAATAATTCAGATGGAAATAGGCATCTCGGTTATAGCCCGTGTGACTTTCGCTCTTCTTTCTGTTCTTTTGCTGATTCTAATTCTTTTCATTACTATGCCTTCAACTTTTCTGTCTGAACCTATCACTCCCGATACCCTGGATGAAAAGAAGAAAGAGAAGGAAATTAAAGTTGCTAACTGAAACCGCAGAATCCGATATAAAGACCAGGAGGAAAGAGAAGAAGCTAAAGCCTGTTGCTACCGACTCGGACGAGCCGAATACCTGTGGTTCTGAATCGAAGAAGAGCAACAAAAAGAAGCAGAAGCAACAGAGGAAGAGGAAGGCTGTGGAATTGGATGATTCTGATAAGAGTGAGACTAGTTCAGAATTGCGTGAGCCGGTTAATTCGAAAGTCAGTGGTGGCGGTGGTGGTGAGAGGAGCAGAGTGGCGAGGAGATGGAAGAGAAGGTGGTGGCAGAGGATCCGAATGCGATTACAAATTTTCGAATTTTGGAACCGTTGAGAGAGGCCTTGAAGTCTAAAGGAAGTGCATCGTTGTTCCCGATTCAAGCTATGACCTTTGAAAACGTTATTGATGGGTCTGATTTGGTTGGCCGAGCTCGAACTGGGCAGGTGCTTTTTTTTTATTCCGGTTATGGTTCTTATATTTTTGTCATTGCTGTTAGAATTACAATATGTGCAAGTAGATTTGACAATTTAATGCACCTATAACTATTATGAGCGACTTAGTTCTGGTAACTCGACTTGAAGATGGAACTTTATTGTTGTTTTTTTTTTGGTTTCTTAATGTCAGTCATTATTGCTTATTCTAAGGATTCAGAGTTTATTTTTAGTCTTTAGACAATAATAGGCCAAATTTGGTTCTTCCGTAAGTCGTATTTTTTATTTATTTTATGTATTACCATGTTAGTGAACACTTGTCTATTATTTGATGCACGTCTGCTCACGTTGCGCAGGAATAGGTGTGCTGGTTGTTTCGAAGTTTTAATGCTATTTTGATCTTACAGGGTAAGACACTTGCCTCTGTATTGCCCATATTAGAGTCCTTGGTCAATGGGCACACCAAAACATTAAGGAAGACTGGTCATTCGCGTGCACCTAGTTTCCTGGTACTGTTACCCACCAGGGAATTAGTGAAGCAGGTATTAATTTGTTGGCTACTGATTCTATCATCTCTCTCTTCTTTTCTCTGTCTTTCTGTCATTCATGTATTCTAACACATTGTGATGTGTTTTAGGTGTTCAGTGATTTTGAATTTTATGGCAGAGTGCATGGACTTACTTCGTGTTGTCTATATGGAGGAGCTCCTTACCAAAGTCAGGATTATAAATTGAAATTTGGTGTTGATATAGTTGTTGGAACACCAGGACGTGTGAAGGTATTGCAGCTTGGATGAGTTTACATTGTGAAACAACTTCTTCCTTTTGTACATTCATTAAGACACACGAAATATTTATAGGATCATATAGATAGGAATAATATCAACTTCAGCTCGTTGCAACTCCGTGTCCTCGATGAACCTGATGAGATGCTCAGGATGGGTTTTGTTCCCTTGATGATGTTCCGAGTCTGCAAACCACTTGTTGCTCTCAGCTTATGGATGCTTAGATACATACTGGTTTCTTCCGGCTTTGCACTCTCCCTGACATATGTTATACTACTTTACTAGTGCCATGAATAGCGTGGTATAGACAAAGACGTAAGACAAATTTGGCAGTCATTCTTATGTGATATTATGCTAAAAAGTAATCTTTCTTAACCAGCTTCACCTCAATTATATATTCTTCCCAAGATCGTCTCTTGTACGGGGCTGTAAGGGCTTTTCACCCCGTGGGGCAATTCGCCTATGCATTTTTGGTAGAAATAGAAAAATTATATGTAATATATTTTTTTTTGTTATGATCTATCTTTGTAATGTAGGTCAAACCCAGCTCGAGTTTAAATATTGTCTAGCGTTTTATGAATCCTTTCTACGTGGAAAATTTTAGCGAAGGTTATCAATTTTAGTCATTTTCTTGTATGAAATAGGTGGTTGAAACATTTTATATATCCATTAGTTTATCACTTGTGCAATGCATGAAGGAAATAATTAAATTTAGGTATAATTAAATTTTGATAATTTAAGTATTTAAGGATAAATAACAATAATTAATAAGTTAATGAATTATTCTAATGTACAAATTTTGATATGATATATAGATATATTATTAATATAATTATATGATGAGTTTTTATTTTTTTTTCCAATTTTTCTTTGAACACAATATTTATTATTCAACCACGCTATTAGGTATTAAGATTTTTAAACCTGAATGATTCGTGACTTTAAAAATGATGACATCTATTTAATCATAACCGAATACTATATAATTTTCTGTTAAAAAATAGGTTAATATTAGTAAGAGATTGATCATATTTTTTGTTATCTTTGGTTTAACTTAAAAGTTAGTCTTAGATTAGACACTGACAATAATATTCTTGATAACAAAACTTTATGACCAATATTGTTTTCACTTAAGATAAATGCTTTCAAAACATTAATTTCCAACTTTATAATAACTATCATAGTACCGTTGTGTAGCCTAAGTGAATGATCCGTATTTTTCAATAGCATAACTTTAAGTTCAACACATGATTAGATACATCGAAATACTCAATCCCATTCAAAAATTCTGAAGTATGTAGGCCTTACAACATGTCATTATTTAAATCTAATTTGCATGTCGCATCTGAAGAAAAAAAATTATCTTCCCTTCGGTTGAGTTACTTAACAACATGTACTCATTTATTGAATGAACAATGTCAAGAGTTAGCGCTAATATGGATATTACTTAAAAGTAAGTATCATAGATGACGTTGTTGAACTTCAGATATGTATTATCCAGAATAACAACAATTGGATTATTAGAATATTTCAATAAAATATCATTTGGAATTTCAACAATTATATGATCATCATTGAGGCCTCCAATTGTTCCATCTCCAACACCTACAAACCAATTTGAATATTGTTTCATGTCAACAAATCCATTAGTTGAGCTGATATTTTACAACCTTATAATTTTTTTGTTAATCATAATATCTAACAATCCCTCTATATATATGAAGAGTCGATAGTTATATGAATAATGTCTTATCAACTTTCTTATGGAATGAGAGGTATCAATTGTTTGAATTCTCTATCAATTCCAAAAGGTCTCTTAAAGCTAAATTCATATATGAATTGTAAAATATCTCTTATGGTTTTATCTAATGCCTGAAAGCAATATTTGTGCATCATTGGAGCTTCATCCCATATTATGAATTTACATCTTGCAATAAACTCTGCTAACAGACTCCTTTATTTGATATTGCATGTTGATTATTCATCATGATTTAAAGAAATCATGATACGAGAATGTGCAGTTATTCCACCTAGTAATAAACAAGAAGCTATTTTACTCGGGACCACTTTTAACATAATGTCTCTATTGCACCTAAGAGCTATTGAAAATGTCCTTCATATGAATTTCATGATTTGATCCATATGAATGTCTTCCCTATACCTCCATATCCATATACAAAGAATACTCCACCTAATATTGATTGAACCATATCTATTATAGTGTCATATGCATGGTGTTGCTCATCGGTAATATTGGATAGATATCTATTATGTTCTTCACAAAAAAATGTTTGATTGTAACACATTTCTACATGTATCAATCTATTGTAACTAGCTGAAAAATATTTAGTAGGTGGAAATAAAATAGACTCAAACTCTTGCAAGTTCCTGCTGTAGTTTTGCAACAACAATTCAAAGCCTACCAAGCCATAATTTTTTATCCCATTATCATCCACGTGAAGTTTTAAAAATAAATAAATTACCTTTCCAATAAATAAATGTGTAAGTGAATATAATATATATAATATTATGAAATAGTAAGGTATAGAAATTACCTTCATAATGTAAGGTTATATGTTATTTGTATAATATGCCATTTTCTAGGTAAATCCAACATTCATTCTAATCAAATTTTCTTTGAATAAGCGAATCTAATACCACTAATGTTGCAATAGCTTTCTCAAGAAAAATAGTGACCCAGTGTCTTGCCTTGACAATGTTGTCAATGTATTATTTATCATCATCTAGAAAATCTAAAGCATAACAAGCATTGCAATACAATGTGTATTGCATACCATTTGTGCATTTTATATCTTCATAGCTTTTAGGGCCATAAATGACATCATATTAAGTAGTAGAGTTTTCCAATCCTAGAAGGAACAAAAAAAATTCATCCAATAGATAGGCTATGTTTCTATAGTTGTCACTCTCATTTAGATGAATCCTAAACGAATTCCATTGGGAATTCAACATAAGTTAATTCCCTTTCTTCTAGATAATTTTTATTTTCCTTAATCCAAGATAGAAACATAATTTGGTTTAACCATAAACAATCAACAACATCATTGATTGAATCTTCATGAAAGAAAACAACACTTTGTGCATTTGGAAGGTGAAAGCCTTAACTTTCAACTAGTGGGTCCCTAATTGAATTTCATTATTAAATATTCTTCATGCTATCTCCCATGATGAAATATAGATAAAATCATTGTATATTTGAACTTCATCTACATTTTTTGATGATTCATCATCACTTGTGCCTGGATAAAAGGAGATAGAAACACGATCATGGCCTCTATTCACATATTTTCATAAGTACTTGATAGAGTGAAAATGATTGAGCCACTTAACATTCATATGAGCACCGTACTTAAGAAACAAATAACGATTGTGGGACGCAATAAACCTATTATTGAGAGGGACTCCATTCTTCTCCACGGTTATTCCATCATCATGTCTCATATGCACCGAATATCCATCATCATCAACAATTGTAGAATCAACATAAGTTTTGGGAAAATTTTTCGTGCAACGACCATCAAACATGCTATGGTAGTTTCTTTTAGCAACAACATATGTCACATGCATTATATAATATTTTATAGATTTTTAATAGGTAGAATCAATACTATGATCTAAAATTTCTGCTGAAATAATGTAATAAATGTATTTTCCGATTGGATACTTATCCTATTTTACAAGAAAAAAGAATATATTAACATATGGCAAGTCACGCTTCTAAAAATAAATAATATATACCACTAAAATAAAAAGTCATGCTTCTAAAGATCAATAGTATATACCACTAAAATGAAAATAACAATATATATATATATATATATCATAACTAAAAATATTCAATTAAGCATATAATAATGCTTGATTTAACTATCCTAAATGAATTATTATTGCTCAGATCTTTTATAAGACAATCTAGCTTCATTTTAAAAATATGAAAAAAAAATCTAGACGATCATCAACCTTAAGTGCTCAATTCTAAACAAAAATAACAATCTCTGACAATTTTGGGGTACAAGTAAATATGATGAAAATGTCTAATGAACAACCCATCTATAAATTACCGTGACATCTTTATAGTTATAAATCATATATCGAGCACCATTGGTGAATGAAGACAATAATATAACTCTCTTTTCATGCATCATTGGATTTATCTTGATCCTTAAAATAACATTTTTTAACCTAGTATATAATTTACACCATAGTTTTTTTGTTATATAGTCGAATATCTATCAATATTGCAAACTTGATCATTGTATAGATATTGATAATAAATTATTACAAAAGTCTCATGGATGATAGTATAACTGATGAATCCGTATTTCTTTCATGCAACCATGTTACCATATTCTTTCATAATACGTCAATGGAATGTTTTCTCTATGCCCATATTCACTATACAAAAAAATAGTAGAGGATATTGTAATCCAATATATGAAGCATGAAAATAAATTTTGTGCTTTAGCTATATCGTTTTCATCTTAACTAAGATATCTCTATCACCTAGAGATACACCAATGACAATGACAATTAAATAGGAGAGCATACTTGAATTATAAGGGAACATGCTTAAAGCAGGGGACCATGCTTGAAGGTAAGAGAACATGATGCGGGAGAAAATACTAAATAATTAGCTTTCATAATTATAAAACCAACTATTCTTCATTTCGAAAGCATCTTCCACAAATTTGAAAACCAACGGATGACTAAGTTGCTAGAAACCTACCAAACAAGCAATTAAGTGTCTACGTGCATGTGCATGGCATGCATATAAATGATGACCACTTGTATGGGGAGTTTATTGGAAGCTTGTTCCAACATTAATATTAATATTAGCTAATTAATTAAATAATTAGTAGATTTGGATTATCAAAAAAGCATAAAGTAGCATAAAGGTAGCATAATATCTTTTAGCTTGGAATATTTTGAATTATGCTTTTAGCTAATGTTAGAATAGCTATAAGAAGCCATAGAAGGCACGAGTATGACATTGAAAATTGAAGATCAATATTGAAGTTGAATACAAGTGAATTCTGTGCGAGTTAAATTCAAATTAATTAAATTTGTGTGAACGATTTATCTTAAAAGTTTTAATTTCTTTGTCTGTGTGAATTAGAGATTAATTCATATCCTTTTCTACTCTCCATAACCCATATTTTTCCAGCTATAATTTTCATCAAAACATCACTCTAGTTCGAGCATAATTGAATCCCTAATTCAGTTTACCCATTAAAAACCCTAAACCACCATTTGAAGCCCTAAAACCCTTCACCCAAACCAAACATCACCTTATTCTTTCTACTCAAATTAAACCCTAACCCTAACCCTAACCCACGAAATCATCTTCCATTAAACCCTAACATTTGAATCATCATCTTCAACAACACATCATTGTCGAATAAACATCATAATTAACTCATCACGTTTGAATCATGATGCAGGAGCATCTAATAATTCTCAAGGTAAGGAAGAATTAGCTTTCTT
This sequence comes from Tamarix austromongolica, assembly GCA_039764185.1. Lineage (NCBI taxonomy): Eukaryota > Viridiplantae > Streptophyta > Magnoliopsida > Caryophyllales > Tamaricaceae > Tamarix > Tamarix austromongolica. The sequence goes on from CM077816.1 coordinate 10,769,737, forward strand.
AATATTGGAGCCAATCATTTTAAATATTCCTCATAATATGTCTATGCTTGGTATTGAAAATGATTCAAGATATTCTTGCAGGTATATTACATATTTGCAAGGAGAAGATGTTAACACACCAAACAAGACTTAAAATTTACAATAATTCAAAGCATGCAAGGCTATGGCATACATGGGATGACACTACAACAAGATATGGTGATGATTATCATTAGTTATATTAAACTTGTTGTAGACCCTAAGTGTATTTTATGTAAGCTAGGGTTTTGTTGTAATTTCTGATTGTGTGGCTTTGTAATGTTAGTCATTAGTATCATTTAGATGATGATATTGTGATTAAGATTAGGCATTATATGGGCTTAATTCAAGTAAGGTAATTTAGCTTGAATTAAGAGGGGAAACCCAGTTGGTTTAAAGCCTTAATGTCGACTCCCTCACCTATATATACCTTATATTGTACAAGCATAAGAGAAAAGAAGAAGAAATAATTTGAACAAAAACACTTAAGCCGAGCACTTGTTTACTCTCTCTTTTTGGAGAATTATCTGCATAGGTTATGCCTGGGGCATTCCTTCATCATTCAAAGCTTTGAATGTGCAGCAACATTCAAAGACTTTTCCCTCCATCCAATCCATTATCGTATATGACACTTCCTCAAGTTTCCAAAGCTTATCTTCCATTAAGCTAAAGTTTGTTCATGAATTTATATCTGATGGATTCTGGTGTCAAGAAGTAATCGGTCCAATGTTTCCCTCCACCTTGATCCACATCAAATCATCTTCATCACTCATCCACCATCAGCGAATCATCACCATCATTTTTTCTACCATATTCGAACCATCCTTATCCTTATTCCCTCATATTCGAATCTTCAATGTATTAATTCACCATCAACGAGCCTTTATACTAATATCTAAACCCAATTCAAGCCTTAATTACACATAATTGAGAATCCCATCCTCCCACACACATCAGAACATGTTATTGAAAGGAACTTAGAGCACATCACACTATTATTACTATTTACATGATCATAGTTTCACAAATAAACCACTTAAACATACTTATGAAACTTCACTAAAATAACACTTTTTGCTTACTATATGAAACACATCTATCTCATATGCCCTATGGGAATTAGTTAATTATAACATGAGGGAGATCTATAAACTTTTGCAATACCCTCTTGATCATCATATGAAACCCCCCTGGTGAGCTAAGGACCTCCTATAATACGATGACACTATCCTTAAGTTTACACATTTCTTGAAGGGCTCATAAGTCAGCTATAGAGGGGAAAGAAGCCTAGATAGTGTCCATGGAATTAGTATTATTTTAACTAAATAATGAACACTTGGTGGCCAAAATAGGACTAAATAGATATGTGGAGTCTTGAATTCAACTTTTTACTCGAATTTAAAACTTTATTAGATATAAGCAATTATAACACTTTGTGACAAAGATAATCATCACTTATCTAATTTACTTATACTTTATATAGTAAACTTAATACCATTGAAATAACACATTTATCTTATTCTTAAAATTTCAAAAAAATAAAATCAATAAAAAATCCACATATAATAATATAATACTCTTTGCTTTGTGATGTGTGCAGGAATATGGAATTATGGTTTGGGTGGTAATATGGTTTGGTTAGGGTTATTTAAGGAGTATGATGGTTTGAATATGATGAAGATATGATGATGGTGATTTGAAAAAGAATAACTCACGATGATGATGCTCAAATGATGATGGTGTTGGAGGACTTGGTTCGTGGATTAGGGTTAGGGTTAGGGTTAGGGTTATGGTTAGAATGATGTGCGTGGACGGCAGCTAAGATGATGATGGCATGGGTTTGTGGAGGGTTTAAAGGATAAGGTTTAATCTATAATTCACACAAACAAAGAAATTAATGGTTTCAATAATAATCACTCACACATAATTGATTAAAATTGAGAATAACTCACATAGAAATCAAATAAGCAATACTTGCAATTTTATTCATTCAATTTAATGCTTGATGCCGTGTGCCTCTATGGATTTTATAGCCTATTTACACCGTTTCCACTAGCACAAGATAATTATATCTAATTAGATAAATAAACTAGAAGATATAATTCCTAAAAAGATAGAATTAAGCTACTTTGTTGACTGATTCAACTTCTTTATCCACTAACTAATATTAACGCAGCAATTAACAAAAATAATAACTAATTTAAACTAATTTCACACATCTAAAACATCCAACTTAGTATTCTCATAAAAATTCCACATTCCTTCCTTCCATGCAACTTATTCATGCCCTCCATGTATGCCATGCACACGTCTCTATTGCTAGTGACTTGTTCTGTATGTGATGAGTTCATATTTTGACACATTTTATACCCTTATAACCTTATTTTTTGGTAGTTTATTTAGCTAATATAGGAGAATAAGTATTGTTTTATGCTTAAGTGGTAAAAATTGTATAAATTTTATTATTTGAGCTAAAATGATATAAATTAAGTAAATTTAGAATAAAATATTATTTATTAATATTTATTGAATTTTATTTTGCAGGTTTTTTTTAAATAAAAGAAAATTAAAAAGAAGAATAAATAAGACCTTTGGACCAACGGCCAAAGGCCGAAGGCCCAAAGGCCAGGAAACAAAACAAAACAACGCCAGCGATGATCAACAAAAACCAAACGGTGCGTTGCGGGAGAAAGCAGCAGTGCTCAATCTTTCAATGGTTTTCAAGGAGATGATCCCTATACAAGCACATACTATTCTGGAATGAGGCATCAACCCAACTTTGTATGGGAGATGAATGATCAGTATCAAGTGCCATATCAAGACCCTTACACATGTGAATATGAAGCTTCAAAATATTATCAATATCCTCAACAAGATTCTTCTCCAATTTCAAAACCCTCAAGTTCAAAAAAAATGGATAAGCTTCTTGAAGAACTGATAAATGATCAAAAACAGTTGGCAGAAAGCCTAAATCAACTGATGCAAAATCAGATTAGACAAAATGAAAGCGTATCAGTGCTAGAGGAGAAAATGGGGTATATGGTCAACTTGATGAATCAATTAGAAGCACAAGAAGAACTCTCTAGTACTTCAATTCCAAATTCAAGTGAGAATTATGAGTATGATGATGCCATATCTGAATGTAAGGATGAGCTAGTTGAGGAGGTTTCCATGGAAAATATTGAAAAGCAAGATCAATTGGAAGAAGAGCTTGTAAAAGTAGAAGAATAATCTCATCAAAATGAGGATCAAGTGAACAAAGAGAAGTATATGGATGACAAGACTATCACTTTCCCCTACCATATACCATCTTTGAACATTTATTCCCCACTTTTGCTTGGAGATGACCATAAAACACAAGGTAAGCCTTTGGACCACTTTGATTTTATTTATGCTAACCACACTCCTTGTTTTCCCTCTTGTAGCAGGTTGTATGGATCTAAGAGTGAAGAGAGTAATCAAATCACCTTGGATACATTTAATAAGAAGCGTGATGCTCCAAAGGAGAGGTTATGTTGGAAGGATGTGTTTAAAGATTTTAATATGGGAAAATATGTTCCTTCGATAGAGAGATTACCATACATGGACATTGGGCAAAACATTCTCTCTTTACACACCTGTTTAAACTCCATGCTAGGTAAGTTACGTTCCTGTTGGATCAAATCTTTCATTAAATCTAACATTTTATCTTTTGCTTCCTTGCAGAATAAAGATGATCATCACGAGGAAGGATTTGGTGAAGCAGCTCTCAAGTGGACATATCCAACTTGAACGAGAAACAAACGAGATCATGTCAGGCTGAAGACATAAAAACAAGCGCTACTTGGGAGGCAACCCAATGTGATAAGGGAGTTTTTCTATCCTTTAGTTATTTATTTATTTATTTTGTTTTCTCCATACATTAAATTTGATGTTTCCTTAGTTGTTTACACATTGAGGACAATGTGTGATTTAAGTGTGGGGGTGTATGTGTTTTATTATTTTCAAAAAAAACAATTTATTGTTTTTAAAAAAAAATTTAATTAGAGTGTTAGAGTGTTTTTCAAAAAAAAATTATTTTGATTTTTTTAGAGTGTTTAATTTTTTTAGAGTGTTTAGTGTTTTTAGAGTCGTAGGAACCCTTAATTAGTCAATAAGGAATATATCTTTGAAATTTAACGAAAAGAGTATCATGAAATTGAGATAAAGTAAGTGGAGATTTTTGTGTTGATTTCGATATAGGGAACACATATCTATGTGCCTAAAGTTGAATGGAGAAAGAATATGTATGATTGTCTAATCACCGACATGGCATGTTGAGATTCGTTGCATTCCTTAGTGAGCTTTTGAACCATATGTACCTTCTATTTCTGAGCGAATTTACACAAAATCATCTACTTTTCTTGGCTTCAAATTTTTTCTTTGTAAACCTCATATATGTTTAATTGCTTTGATCAAATTATTTGCCATAGATCTTGTAATGGACTATAGAGATTACTAGAACTTACTCTTGTGCTAGTCAAAGCTTATAGTCAAAACATGCTCTGATTGAGAAAATGATAAAGGTAGCTTAGGAATTTTCTATCACATGACCAAATAGCTTAACCTGATTTGTGTATACATGGTGTACACCCTATAGAAAACCTTTTGAGCCTATACATGGATTATATATTTTTCTTCATTACCCACATTGAATAACCGTTGGGCTTTAATCTCTTTACCATTGCTTAAAGCTAGTGGAAGGAAATCAAATCGTTATGGATATGAAGAGTGGTTGTGTATGTGTGTGTGTGAAAGAAATATATGTATCCATGCTGAGAAAAGGGATTGGTTATGTTTGGTGGAGAAAAAAAAATTTGAATGAAAAAAATGAAAATTGTAAAAAAGAAAGAAAGAAAAAATGTTGGGATATAAGGAAGAGAGGGAGTTATGGAGATTATGTTGAGAAAGTTCTATTCATGTTCTATTTTGGTGTTAAGTTGGAGATATGTATCAATGATCGTTGATGTGGAGTTATGCTTATATTTGATCTAATTATTAGAATTCCCCTAGCTCTTGATCTTTTTAATACCACACTTCTAAAATACTCCATACCCTTCTTTACCTTAAACCCCGTTACAACCAATAAGTAAGTCCTATTTGATTCTTGAGATGAGTAGCCTTTGATCTGATGGAGATTAGTCACAAGAGTTAAGCATATGGTTCGATCCATTTGGCAAGTATTTGATATTTTTCATGAGGTCTTATCAAGAACATGAGCTTTCTTTGTTTATATATGTGAGTCGTTTGTTATTTTCATCATCTTACCTCACATACATGAGTGTTTCTACATATTTGTAGCCATAAATTTAAGAGAGAAAAAAAAGAGGGTATCTATAGTGAGGATGGATCTTGATGTGACTAAGGCATGGTAGATTTTCATCCATAATATTGATCTGATCATGCCTGTCATGTTTATGTGTGAACCATATGTTGAAATTGATCCTTTAAATCTCCCAATGCTAAATCTTGATTGATTGCTAATCTTGACGTTTGAAAGTAAAATATTCTGAGACAAAAATGGTTAAGGGTATTAGGTGTAGTTTGATTTTATTTTATTTTATTTTGTGTGTGATTTTGTGGGTATATCATCTGCGAAACCCTCACGAGACCTTACTCGTCCTCAATGGGTGACCTAGGGGTTTAAAGGGCTTGTTACACATGCTAAGTGTAATCGGCAGACCTACGAAAGTGGCTAGTTAATTTAGTTTTTATTTATTTAGAATAATAACTTGCTTGAGGACAAGCAAGAAGCTAAGTGTGGGGGTGTGATGAGTTCATATTTTGACACATTTTATACCCTTATAATCTTAGTTTTTGGTAGTTTATTTAGCTAATATAAGGGAATAAGTATTGTTTTATGCTTAAGTGGTAAAAATTGTATAAATTTTATTATTTGAGCTAAAATGATATAAATTAAGTAAATTTAGAATAAAATATTATTTATTAATATTTATTGAACTTTATTTTGCAGGTTTTATTTTTAAATAAAAGAAAATTAAAAAAAAGAAATAAGACCTTTGGACAACCGGCCAAAGGCCGAAGGCCCAATGGCCAGGAAACGAAAAAAAACAATGCCAGCGATGATCAACAAAAACCAAACGGAGCGTTGCGGGAGAAATCAGCAGTCAGCAACAAGGGCTGACGTGGAGGCACAAAAAAAATTATAAAAGGCAGTGTGGGCATTAATTGAGAAAGGAAGAGATAGGCAGCCTCTGCCTTTAGGCAGAGAACAGGGGGCGTGCGGCAGAGCCTTTAGAGGCTCGGTCAAACGGGAAAAAAGTAAAGGAGCTACAGAGAAGAGGGGCGTGCGGCAGAGCCTTTAGAGGCTCGGTCAAACGGGAAAAAAGTAAAGGAGCTACAGAGACAAGACGCAGGGCGCATCACGAGTGCGGTCGAGAGCCTTCGGAGGCTCTGTGGAACGCAACAGAGAAGAGCGAGGGCAGTAGAGCCTCGATGTGCATCACAAGGGAGGCCCAGACTTCGAGGCGAAGCAGACGCACTGACTCAGCGCCGTCAGCGTCATCCGGGCGGAAAAAGAAAAAAAGAAAAAAAAATTTATACGGAAATTGAGGTGTCGAGAGAGAAGAAAAATTAGAGGAAGAATCTAATACCGGTAGAATTTATTTCAGATAAAATTAATTTTTATCTTATTAAATTCTTGATCTTTTATCCAAAATTTATTCCGGTTATTTCTTTCTCTTATTTTTAATTTATATTTTAGATATATATTTCTGTGTAATTAATTCTTTAATTATGAGTGACTGATTATTTATTGTTAGGGAATGAATTGAAACCCTAGACTATGGTTTGACTTACAATTTTATTTTCTTTGTTTCATGAGATTGTTTCTTGACTCTATGTTAATTGCTATCATTTATATGTATAATTCTGTCAAGTATAGTTTATTTGGTGCATGCCTTGTTCTGGTTCCTCATAAGTGAAAGTATGTAGGATTATTTGCCTGCTAGGTGGTCATCTAAATATACTAGAATTTATATGTATAAATTGCAGCTAGGTTAGATAATAATTCACCTAATCGTTTTGTGATTCTAACCGAAGTGGTAAAATGTTTCGATACGTGTGGGTCAAGGATAAGAAATACAGCTAGACAATCTTTTTTGTACTAGTATGGGTACTTAGATTGACAGCCTTCCACTTACACTTAATGCATTAAATCTAGTTAAATATAGGAGCCGCGTGTTGCTGCTATACTGCTAGTATTTAATAGGGTTAATATTGGCGCTTTGTCGTATTAATTAATTAAGGGAAGTAATATAAGGTGTACGGACCTGCTTTTGGTGTGCAACTTGGTCGATCTCTTTCTCATGATTAAAGGATGACTTAGAAATAAATATTATATTACGACCTAATCTAGTGGTGGATTTTTATTTCCCTAACATATTTCTCATATCTGCGGTTTCCTATTATTTCCATTATTTTCATTATTAGTTTATTTTATTTTATTTATTCATTTTATTATTTTATTATTTTTATAACCCCCATTAGTATTTTTCTTATTTATTTATTATGTGTTATTTAGGATTTTTATTTCTAGTTTTAGTTTTATTTTCAAGCTAGTTAATTAGAGGTGAGCCCTCTCAATCCCCGGCCTAGAACGATATCCTATTTACCAGTGCTACAATTGACAACAAGAGGGTTTAAATTGCGTGCCGGCTACGGTGGTACCAGTATGTTTCATCCACAATTAGTAATATAGTCATCCGTTTGTCTTCCAATTTATATGGGATCATCTCTAAATAGAGGACAATAGGCTCCAACACAATAAATGCTAACTTTTGATCATTTGCTCTTGCATTACTTTAAATTATCAAAAAATACACCTCTAAATAGGGACATATACCATTTTCTGAATACTTATCTATTTATACATATACTATTCACTATCATGGGAGATGTAAAAATATATCGAGAAATCTTATGTTGAAAATTGTTAATTATATATTACTTAAAAACAATATTATTGTTAATTATTATTTGTGATCAATTAATATTGTTGGTAAGGTTATTATTTAAGATAAGATCAACTTTGTCAAAATATCCATAAATATCCAAATGTTTATTAAAATTTCTATTTTGTCCCGTTTCACTTAAAACTCATTAATTATCAAGTAAATACTTAACCACTTCCGTAAATCATGAAAATTTAATCTAAGATCACTTATAATATAATTAACGTATTTAAGTTGAGAAACCAGCATAGTAAATCCATAAATAGGGTAAAAAGACAACTTTGCCCCAAAAGACCTAAAAATAAGATTAAATTATAAATCACATCCTACTTATAAAAAAATCATGAAGATTCATATACTTGGAAATATCACCCGAAGAACATGATAGTGTAGACACTATGTTCAAAGACTAAATTGATCCCAAACATGCTTAAAACTTAAATCTATCCAAATAAGGCATACTTAATTTCAAATTTAAACATATCATGTTTTAAAATTTATTTAAACACGCTAAAATGAATTAAAAACCAAAAAACCACACCAAAAGCCATGATGGATGAGAGCTAAACAAAGGAGCCAAACATTCTCTTTTCTACCCAAATCACCAAATATACATGCTAACACATAAAAAATTATATCTACTATCTGTTATTTAAGTTGACCTAGATCCAAAGCTCATAACAAATAAGAAATAAAATCCCACTCCAAACCTCCTTCTTCCTCTTGAAAACCTTGGAGAAAATCACCTAAAACTTGTTTAAAAAAAGAAAAAAATACAATAAGAATATAATAAATGAAAGAAAATAATTGAATAATAAGGTGTATTAAAGTGGAAAATTATAAGTGAGAAAAGAGGAGAAGAATTTGAATAAGAGAAGAAGAAGAAATGAAAGTGAGAAGAGATTTAGGTTAATGTTAGATATTTTAATATAATTAATATTAATAAAAAAAGAGAAAGGATTACCACCCAAGTAATCCAAGTCAACCTAATAATGATAAAGGAGTTTTATAATAGTTCGAAGAAAGTTAGGATAAGATTTGTAAGAAGAAAAAGGAGGTTTGATAATATAAAAATTTATAATTAGATCTAAAAATGGTAAAAATATCTATATAAAATTATAAAAATTAGTTTATGATTAATAATATGAAAATATAATGATCCCTAAAGCTTCATAAATTTTTGATATTTAGAATGGTCATTTTGACACTTAAAATGCAATTAAGACCATGTATAGTGAATATTGTCTATTTATCAAAAAATTAGTTTGGCATTTTAAAAATTCTAGGAAATTCAGAAAAATATGATAATATCAAATATACATATGAATGAATACTCTCAAAGGAGTTTTAAGGGAAAATGTAGCTCATAAAATCATGAGAGTCGAACCTTAATAAAACACAAGAAAATATGCAAGTAATGTTTCAAAGACATAACTAGGGTTTCTAAACTATTAAAGGCTGTAATAAATCATTCGAAATAAGATAAATTTATTTCTAGATAATACAAATTATGATTGAATTAGTGTTTTCAAAAAATGGTATATTATAAAATGTGTCTATGAGCTTTTCAAAACAATCCTGTGGCGCTTGCTTAGGGTCATGAAGTGCCTTATAAAGTTTGCAGGCTTGACAAGATCATTATATCCAATAATTTTCTTCATGAATATTGATTCTTTAAGATCACCATTAATAAATACATTGTTAATGTCTTGCTAACATATAACCTAACCATGAGCAACAACAAGAGATAATATAAGAAGAACATTTACAGGTTTGACCAAGGTTGTTGGAATCAGGATTCTATGTAGGATTGATAGGAATCTCAAATTCTAATCTTAGGATTAAATAATGGAATCATAAGAATCTTAGAAAATCATAAAAAATGAAATGACTATACTTATAGGCTAAAATTACTTATATTTATAACTAAGGTTCATTAAAAACTCTTTCTTATCCTATTAGGTAAACACTGATTAGTTTGTAGCAACTATCATGTACCACAATTTTTAATTAGTATTAAAAAAAAGAACTACATCACATCAACCACATGAAATATATTATTATAAGAATAAAATTAAAAATTATAGTGCAATAATATATATTAATTACAACATCAATCACTTTTCATAGTTAAAAGTTGATATTTTGTAATGAAGAAAAAAATAAAGGTGAAAATACAATCCATCTATACAGTTAAATGAAACAAAAGTACCAGTAATACCCTTTTTTTAGAAACTCAAATTATAACTAATAATTATGTATAATTAGTTATAATAATTATTTTAGGGCTTTTTATATTAAACATATTATTTTTATGCACATTATTATGACATATTATATATACAAATTTAATTAGGTTAAACTTTAGATAAAATTTGAGCTATTAGTTTTAATAGTAGTTGGGACCCCACCCGTATACATTTTACCGATAAATCTTAATAATGCTAATTGGATATGTTTTTGGTTAAGATTTTTCTATCTAAGCATTCCTACCATATTATGATTTTATTTTTTATATTTTCTCACATATCTCATTTCCATCTCCCTTGGCACATTTTCCTCCTTTATGTCATCATCTCTTCCACATCTCCTTTGTCTCGTGATCTCCTTGTGCATGCATTCTTTCTCCATTCTTTCTCCATCATCCATTTAAGCATCCCATCATCTTATTTTGATGCTTTGATTTAGCCCAATCGACTACCTTCTTTCCTCCTCTTCTTCTCCCTTCTCCATGCCTCTTGTTCTAGTCATTATCCAACCATCACCACTTTAGACCATCTCTTTTCTTTCCCTCATCTTAATATGTTTTGATATTTTTTGAGGCACATGGATGTGAATGTTTTACGTGTCTCACCCATGATTTTCTCTCACGGTACACTCATGACCCTCACACATCCTATGCACTTCTCTTCTAGTTTTCTCATTATATGCCTATGCACCTCGAGCATAACCCGTGTAATCTTATATTCCTCAACCCATGCATGCATTGCATGCAAGATTGTGATTTAATATTTCCCTCGCATGATCGTGCTTGTTCCGTGTGATCTTCACCTAGCTTACCCTACAAGGACTTCTGTTGCTGTCCTCTCTTCCTGGAATGAGTTCGTGCCCTCTACCTTGGTCAAGTGGTAACCTCACACAACTTAGTATATTTTATTCTTGTAAATTAGTTGATGCTTGTGGAGTAAATTGTTAATGTGTTTAGTTATTTTGATGTAGGGAGTTTGAAGAGGTTTAGTGGAGACTAAATGGATGAATCTTGCTTATTTATTTTACTTAGATTAGAGGTAACTATACCCTTCTACTAAAGTGTGAAATCATATGGTGACACTTAAAGGTTGTTATGTTGTTTAGGGTATAATTTATGCATGAACTTTTGAAGGGATATATGTATGTATTATATGCTGAAATTTTTACAATAGGTATGCAAGTATTGTGAAAAGGCATGAACTAAAAGCATGATATTAAATAATTAGTAATGTTAGAAATGCATGATTAGGATTTGTACACATAAGTTGCTAAATGCCTACATAATGAAAAATATAGTCAATTACTAAATCTTATAAATTACCTATGCACTAAGATATGATAAAGTATTATCTTTTAGCTTTTTTATGATAATTTCTCATAATAATAATGTTTGGTACAAAGTTTAATAATAATGGTGAAATTAGGGTTTTGAGGGAATTATGGTCATTTTCAAATAATTGGACATATGATGGCCTTATACTTTTGATAGGTTGACCTTATTGCTGATTATGGCTTTAATATAGACTGATGACCTTAGGGTTTACTCTAATAATTAGAAATAAAGGAAAAACGGATAATTTTGGAAATGAAAATTATTATGCAAAATGTGATGTACATGATCACCTTTTAAAATATTAATACATAAAGTGGAAGACCTTAAATTTAGGAATGGTTTTTCTCTAAGGTTAGCTGCCCTAGGGATGAGGTAGGAGTAAGGATGGCAATTGTTCAAGTTTGGGTTAGATCCAAAGAGACCTAAGCCCACATCCATTTAATTTGGGATATCCAAACCCACCTAAACTTGGTCTCAAAATTTTATGTTCAGACCCATTAGGTCTATCGAGTAATCGGGTCCTTAATGAGTACTTAGTGGGTCCAATCATTTTATGTCTGAAAACCTTTTAGTTCTTGTTGTAAATAGTATTCCTACTGTACACCTACTAAAACATCATATTTAAATAAATAAAAAACCTATATTTAAGCATAACAGTATGCTACAACCACAAAATCAAGAGCTAAATTAAATATAACCGCGTTATGCTACTATGATACAACATCAACACAAATCCATCCCAAGCTAATTTAAACAGCCATCATAAATACAAACAGTATAATAACAAAATACAATTATAAAAAATGGACAAAATGAAATCAAGTAAAAATTAGTTCCTCAATCTACATACTAGCATTATAGTAGGGCATATCCCTAATTAGAACCATTCATCCTCTTCATCATTGTTAATATCCTAAAAAATTTTAAGATTATAAAAATTAGTTTTACTTACTAAAATTTTATATAATAATAATATTAAAATAAAATCAAATAATTATGTAACCTATCACAAATGTTAATTACTTCTATTCCATCCTTAGTGTCTGAATATTCTACATTGGTGCAAATGCAGATGGACTCTCCAATATACCTTTACACAATATTAAAAAAAATAAATAATACATTATCTTATATGAAAAAATATATATGTAATAAGTTATAATTTATGAGAGAGTAAAATTACCTTTAATGTCTTCAACCATCCAACTTTATAAACACACCAATGCCTCCACAGTGTTTACATGAAGTCTCTAATGATGGGACTTACAACCCGTCATCCCGTGCTAAAAGCACTTTCTAAATACATAGTGGAAATGGGAATAACAACAATATCCCTAGAAATATTTTGTAGGGTTGGATACTTTATGCCCTTCTTTCAAAAATTAATGATATCAAAATGATCACTTTCGAGCAATGTATCACTTTCTAAGTAGTGATCTAACTCACAACTCACACTTGCTTTTCTTACTTTAGTTTTCTAAACAAAATAAATTCATCATCCTCATTATCAATAGGAGTTTGAGGTGATTCCCACTTTAGAGAATTCCTCTATGGATCGTTAGAATAAACACCAATCTCACTAGAGCTATCAACAAATTTCTTCTCATATTTAACTAAGAGAGCGCACACATGTTTATAATCCTATATAATTCATTATGAGTCTCATCATAATATATTTTATTTCTAGGATCCAAGATACTAGTAATAGCCAAAATCCCATCAATTTCATGCTAATATTTGTTAATCTTTTCAATCATTTTTTATGCTAAAGACCTAATGACCTCAACATCACTTTGTAGCCAACTTCTCAAAGCAATTCTAATCATGCATACTTTTTGGAAAAATAAATTTGAGGTAGGGTAATTTATTTCAGAGAAAACTATAGTAATCTTATAAAAAAAGTTCTAATTTATTACAAATAACATGATCCCACTACTTATCATCATCACTTAGAACTACAAAATTAAGACTACCATACAAATGTTTCAACCTTTTAAAGACATCTTTATAAGAGAAAACACTCTAGAGCATCAAATAATTAGAATTCCATCTAATTTTGCAATCAATAACTAACATTTTAGAAGTATTGACCTTTAAAAATCTACATGAATCCTCAAACTTTTCAATCCTTTTAGAAGTTAATGTTCAAAATGAGACACAATCCCTAATATTTTCAATCATTATCTGATTACATTTTATCCATCATTAGTTATCAAGTTAAGAATGAGAGCACTACACCTCATATATAAGATTACTCTACCAAGTATAAGAGAATTTTCTCATATTTGGTCAACAAAATTCCCATCATTGCATTAGTATTACTACAATTGTCAACCATCATAGAATAAAATTTTCTTTTAAGGCCAAATTGAGACACACAATTCAAGAAAAACTCGGAGATAATACCTTTTGTATGTGGACATGGGACGTACAAAAACTTTAAAAGATTATAATGAATTAATCATCACGAAATTACACTTAATAAAGCTAAGAATATAATAATATATCATGATAAGAAATAACCAGCTACCTTAAAGTTCTACCTCACAAATTCCAATCTTTGTCAATAAAGTGTGATGTCATGACCATATAAGCCTTTTTTTAGTTGGATGCAGTCCATATGTTAATGGTGATTGTAACTCAACTCTAATTATGATCCAACAAATTATTTAGATTATCTCTCTCATAAAACAACTTCATCACATCATTCTTCAAAGTATTCCTTGAAATTATTTTGAAGGAATAATTGAGGCTTTGAAAAAATATATTAAATCTAATATGGTTAAAAATTGAAAATGGATAATCTTAGATCATCACTATGTTCACCAATTCCCTCCTTTAAATATCTTGATCAAATGACACATCATTATTTTATTTTATATCCAAAGTTGATGAGGCATCATATTGAGCCTTTACACTTAATTTTGTTGCTTGAACCCTCTTTACCCAAGACTCAAATGCATTCTAGGGAAAGTATTCTCTACATTTTGTTAAAGATGTCACATTCCACCACTAGTTTCACAAGTTAGAATAGCCTTACAATGATGGAATTTTGCCGTGGCCACACCCTAAAATTTAATTCTACCAAAGAAATCCCACACTGCAGAAGTGCGCTTCTTAGTTTTTTGTTGCATACAAAGAGCAGAATTAGGTTCTTAATCTACTTATTTATCACTTAGGTGTCCTTAATTGTTCTAATTTTAAATATCCTCTATTTTTACATCCAAATCATCCATACGTGAAGTAACTAGCTGAAATGAACCAACACAAATCCCTTAGACCATGAAAACTTTGAATGAGCACAATTAGATTCTTATTCATGTTCCATGACCTATTAGAATAAAAAAAATACAATTTGACGTAACTTAAAGAATAAAATATTATCAAATTAAACCTATGAAGTGATTAGTAATGATAGCCTACCTAAAATTAAAAATTATACTAAAGTTTGAATTTTGAAATCTACTCATTACTACACTTTGATGATTGTTAGCAAATTTTTATGCTCATTAATCATGATATCATAAAGAAATTAATATTCCACATGATAGGTAGACATATGAAATTCCAAAAGGTAATAAAAAAAATAAAAGTGAAATGGAAGTTAGCATCTTAGACACTTTTTATACTCATTCATATCGATACTGAATTGCTGATTTATAATAAGGGTGGGTATAGCATATATGCAAGGTAGCTGCATGTAGCATCTAGTAATTGTTTACAACATTTAGCCCTATATATTATTTTACTAAAAATATATAATATGTGGTACATGCACGTAACATTTGACCTCTTATCCCGATCAATATATAATTTCTCTCGATAATTTATCCGTTACTATAACACCCCAAAATCACGACTTGAAATTTTCGATTAATTTTGCTTTGCAGAAGCGGTAATTATAAAATAGTGGGTGTTACTACCACACTTAACACAAGTCCGGTCTCCTCACCATCCTTACGTCAAGTACTAAGGCTTAAAACAAGTTAAACCAAAAAAATGTGAGAGAAGTACAATACATAATCAAGGGTATTACAAAGAAAGATCATCCATACAAAAGGACCATTTAGATAATTAGTAACTAACAATTTTTAGAAAATAAACAAAAGAGAAAATAAAGGTGTAACAGTGGTTTGCATTACACTCATCCAGTCCATCAAATGTTACAAGGAAAGGGAAATAGGGATAGGGTCCACTCACTCCCTTAGCCTAAATAATCGGCTGGATGATGCTCCTCAAAATTCTTCAACCATTGCATGCTATGTACATACTCCTCTAAAAAGTGATAGCATCAGTACGACTTCCTCGTAATGAGTAAACTACAACGCCTCTAGAAAGGTAGAATACCCATGTATACAATTATCATACAAATAAGGGATTCAAATAAAACATACGATTACATGCAAATCCACGATTTCATAATACGAATCCACATCACAATTAACAATACTAGTTAGATCAAAGTCCCTAGCAAAGGCATTGAAAACATGCTTATAAATTTCATGACCATTTTAACTTATCAACGACCATACTTCATAGGATAATAGGAAGAATTATTGATATTCCAAACAATCTAACCAAGGTCAAGTCACTCCTAATCTAATTATTACAGAAGTATTATGGTGGATGTCTAATCCGGTTATATCATTTGTATAACAATTCTCGAGTGGAATAAAATCCCATATCCATGGCAGTGATCGTCAAGGAGGTGATACCAAAATAATTCACTTGATTCCAGGACAAAGATCACCAAGGAAGCTACACGACATATCATTCGTCCATACTAAACCTCAGAACTCAAGTCCTTAAGTACACGTACTTCCTATGGAAAACCTATAGAGGAGAAGTGAGCCCCTTGACCTGAAGGCCCAAACTATGCACTCAACGGCCAAGTCCGAGGCACGAGATTCCTTTCCAACTCAAGTCTTCCTCTTTAAGTGATTAGTGTCTTATGAAATTTCAGGTTATTAATTTGAGAACAATAAGGTTTACAATATTACAACTTAGCCATCAATCAACCCAGGGACCATGAGGGTCACAACAATCAACCATCAAATGTCAAATCCAAAAGACCATGAGGGTCACAAAAATTCCAAGTCAGCACGACCTAGGGTATGCATCATGCCATAACCCGAATAATTATTTGATTAAGTTATTCGATCCATTTGTCCAATTATTTCCAAAATTATTCGGAGGCCAACACTTAAGTCAACTAGCCCAATTATTTACTTTGAAACACATTTTCACCCTAATGACCAAAATACCCTTCGATCTATAACTACCACTTTTTCCTTTAATTTATTACCAGGTTTATCCCTGTAGGATATTTGTTATGAAAAAGATAACATAAAATAGCTAATGATACTTTAATATATAATAATTTCTTCGGTACGACAAAATACTATATTAACCCTAAGCATTCACCACACATGGTACATGTACACACTCCTAGCATGCATTTCAAGTATCTTAAAAAAATTCATGCAATTTCCATAAATAACTTTCAAGTACGGACCATAGTATATAGAATTCACATTTTTACTCCAAGGAAATGCAACACATAATAATCACCATTTAAACATATTTATACTCTAAGTTAACATGCTATACGTCCAAAATTATCCAAATTATCCAAGGGACACATTTAATCAATTTATGGGTCTTACCATAAAAAATGACAAATTTTCGGTTGGACTCTAATCCTAAACACGTACATTTCTTTTTAGCATAAATCCATATATGTTGTCATAAGCATACACTCTTCAATTTTTATAATGCTACCTAGGCATATAAATATTAGCATGGTAACATATATTAGTACCCTAAATATGCACATTTCTTTTTAGCATAAATTCATATACATTATCATAAGCATGCACTCTTCAATTTTTAGAATACTGCATGGTAACATATATTAGTTACACATCATAATATTCACATAGAAACGAACTACAACATGCTTCCATTTCCCACAAAATATAAGTCATTTGGTATACTCATCCTAGCATGATTTTTATCCTATAAAACTAACCTATCATTTTTACATAAAATTCTACCATCTACGGATTAGTTAGTTTACCTTTGAGCTAAGCAAACTAATACCACGAAAGATTCTTCCATGAGTACCTTAAGCAGGGTCGAGATTACCTAAAAAATAAATAACACCATCCAAAAATAAGCATGCATTAGTTTCTAAGCTAAGAAAAATAATAAAATGACAACCTATGTTAACTAATACTTGAAATACGATTAGGGAATCAACCAAGGGTTCCGGTGCATGGAATTACTATAAACCACACACACCGGAAGATAGAATACTTAAACCAAAATTAATTTCTGCTTGGAGAGGTGAAACACAAAGGGATAAGGGTGCTTAGCAAGGCTACAAGTTGGGTGATTTTTGGGAAGAATTTTGGTGGTAAAAGGGAGAAGTTTAGGGGCTGCAAACAAGAGTATCTAATGCTGGAATTAAGGGGGAGAAGGAGAGGTTTTGCAAGGAGGAAAATAGAGAATGAAAATGAGAGGGAAGGAGGGACTTGCTGTAGGTTGGGACTTAAGAAAGGAAGGGAAAAATAGTGGGTAAATGGGTTGCTGCAAGGGTGAGTTGGGGAGGATGTTGTAGGTTGGTTTTTGGGGATGAGGGTGTCAAAGCTTGGGAGAAAGGAAAGGGGTTGGCTGGATGCATGGGAAAGGTAGAAAATGGATGGGTAGATGTCTAGAAAAGTTGGGTAGGTGTGCAGGTTGAGAGGGGGAGAGGTTAAGGGCTGCTTCTTGGTGGGAGGGCTGGGTTACGTGAGTTTTATGGCTGCATGTGGATGGGTGGTGTGAGGTTTTATGGTTGGGATGGTTTGCTGGGATTTTTCAGGGTGGAATGGGGTGGAAAAGGACGAGAGTAGGGAGGGTGATGGGCTGCTGCAAGGGGAGGGGAATGGCTGCAAAGCTAGAGGAATGCAGGGTATGGGAAAAAGGTGTCAACTTGCTGCATGGGAGGGGGTAAGGTGTGACAGGTTGGGGGAGTTTAGGCTACAATTTAGAGTGGGAAAAAAGATGGGGATTGGTTAGAATTTAGTTAGCAAAAATATACCAAAGTATTAGACTTTTAAGAGTATAGTTACTAAGGAAAAATCCTACTTATTCAAGGTTTTATTTTCACCATTATTCTCACTATTATTATCATGATCAATATTATCATTATTAGTGTCATCACTAACATTCCTTATTATCATAATTATTTCTAATATTATTATTCTTACAATTATTGTTATCGGCATTATTTTTAAGAATGTTACTTATAATAAGGTTATTGTTATTACCATCCTTTCTATTTTGATTACTATCTACTCTATTCTTATTAACGTTATTATTAACGTCATCAACTTTTATCTTCCCCTACTCATATATTGTAACACCCCAAAAATTCACTACTGAAAAATTTCGTTAATTAAAGGAAATTAGCGGAAGCAAATTAAGTAAAACGTGAACTTTGGGAGTATTACCGCCACACTTAGTACCAGACCGGTTCACTCATACCGTTCCAGTACCAAGTGCTAAGGCTAAGAAAAATGAAATACAATTTGAAAGACATTCAACATGCATAAATCAGAGTATATTGCAAGAAATTCAACATACTTAAATCAAAGTAGCACATCAAATCGTTTACAGGAATAAAATCCACCAATGGTGGTTAAAGTAACAACATAACATCAAAAACCAGGAAATTAAATGAAGAAGGAGGAAAACCCTAACGATACCGAATAACTCCTTACTCTCTTTCTCGTAGCCCACTTGAGTAGCACCTGAAAAGACCTGTAAGGGCACTGCCCATTGAATAGGTAGGGGCCCCATAAAGGGAATCCCTTCAGTACTACGGTACTGAGTAACCCTTTAATACCACACTTAAAGACAGGCCCGCATACGACACATAATGCAACTACACACATAAATAATGAGAGGTGCATGCATAACAATAACATACATAATAATTTATAAGTCACAATCGATACTTTGGGCCTTAAGCCATGTCATAGTGTAAGATCAATATATTCAGGCCTTAAGCCATTATTCCGTCATCATTCCATCAATCTCATATTTTATATCCATGTGAGTACGAGAACCCCACTATTATAGCCGGTGGACCGGAAGTAAACACACAGGGCAGAACGCCTATGACCACTATTATTGCCGGGGGATCGGAAGGTAAACACACAGGACAAAACACACCTGACCACTATTATTTGCCGGTGGACCGGTCTGGCCCCAACTCACATGGTGTTCCACTATAAGTGATTAGTATTTTTCCATAATCTTATTCACATACATAATTGATTTTATTGAGCTTGGGACCCCCACTATTATTGCCGGTGGACCGGAATACATATAACTCATCATCCAGGGCACAACGCTCCTGGACACTATTATAATCGGTGGACCGGGATATATAAAGAATCATCATCCAGGGCACAACGCTCCTGGCCACTATTATAACCGGTGGACCGGTATTCAATATCATAATCATCTGGGCCCGGCTCATTAATATTCCACTTTCAATAATAGTATCTTTCCTTTCTTTAATAAGCACATCAATCATATTTATTTGCCTCGAACTGGAGATCAATAACCCGGGACACAAAGGTACACCGGTCGTACCGGTGCATATCAACTACTCAGTACCCTTCAACCACGAACCCAAGGATGAAAAGGTACCTTGGTCGTACTGGTGCATACAACTCACTCAGTACCCTACCGACAAGGACACCTAATCCATAAGTATGCATACCCCTTAACTAGGTCCGTAGAGCTAGAAATAGTAAGATATAGGGTCTCGCTGGGGTACAAAGGCACACCAGCAAATATCAGAATAATCGTGGACTAAACCACGTCCTTAGGGTAGCGACCCCTAAGGAGTCACCATTCCCGATCTCGAGGTCTTCCACTTTAAGTAATAGTGTCTTAATTAAAGTGATCGCGAAAACCACGATAATTTGATACTTATTCACTTTCAATCGTTCTGATATCATTAATCGTTTCTTATTCAGATGATTATCCAGGATATCACAGAGAAACCATTAAGGCCATACTAATTATCAAATACTCTTACTTGGCTAATCAACATTATTTGAATCATATCATAATGTTCCACAATCATAAAAATATGTTAGGTACAAATTACTCCTTAACTCCTTACTTATATAATTGCTAAGTATCCATTCCTTACTTGATAAATTACTATATTACCCTTAAGGTTGCATAATTACCAAATTACCCCTTGTCCACTTTAGATTACCAAATTGTCTCCTACACTTTTTATATCACCATTCACGCCTCATAATTGCTACACTTATCATATTTCCCATTTGGTTGTTTAGATTACCAAATCGCCCTTCTCCTTTGTTATACTTACTAAATTGCCCTTGAGTTGGATAAATTACTAAATTACCCTCCTTCATTATCATGATTACTATTTTACCCCTTTAGTTGGTTAAACAATTATCAATTTACCCTTTTATCGGCTAAATTACCAAATTGCCCCTTTAGTTGGATAATTTACCAAATTGTCCTTCTCCTTTATCATAATTACCATTTTACCCTTCTCAATTATTTTAATTGCCATTTACCCTTTTTAATTATCATAAATCCTAAATTACCCTTCTTCATAATTAACAATATTAATTTACCCTTCTTCATATTTATAATTACTATATTACCCTTCTCCATTATTAAAATTACCATAATACCCCTTAATTGGTTAATTTACCAAATTACCCTTCTCTAGTATCATACTTATCCAATCGCCCTTCTACAATCATAATTTAATCACTAAATTATCTTTTGCCGTTATCATAATTACCAAGTTACCCCTCACTCCCAAGTTTACCATAATATCTTTTTATTTACAAAATTACCCTTCTACCCCTTACTCTCAAATTACCATACTATCCTTTTATTTACAAAATTACCACAATACCCCTTCTTCTTATAAAATTTCCATAACACCCCCTTTTACTTTACAATTTACTATTTTACCCTTTTACATCCAAAATTACTATTTTTATTCTTCCTTACAAAATTACCATTTTGCCCTTCTTTTCCAAAATTACCATATTACCCCTTACTTATAAATAACCATTTCGCCATTCACTTATACCATTACCATATTGCCATTTACTTATGAAATTACTATTTTGCCCCCTTTACTTTCAAAATTACCATATTGCCCTTTTACTTGAAAAATTACCATAATTCCCTCATTCATCCAAACTTACTATTTTACCCCTACTTCCCAGATCGCCATTCTTACCACTTATAAAATTACTATATTACGCCCTTGACTCCAAAATTACCGCTTTACCCCTTTTTACTTGTCAAATTACCATATTGCCCTTTTTGCTTACAAAATTACCAAAATACCCTTTTCACTTATAAAATTTCCACTCAACCCCTTTATTCACCATTTTTATGAATTTACTAACACTACATAAAATAATGATATTAATACTTCATTTTTTATCATCTAAGTCCACCAACTTGTCATTATTCAACATAATACTCATTAGCAACTACATACATTGATTCACATACCTCATAAGCATAATTACTAAATACCCTTAGATAATAACATTATTCATGCCTTAGCAACATGATACATCATAAACAAGCATTTAACATTTCCATCAATAATCAAACTCCTTCCTTAATTAACATACCTACATATGGCACAAAAGTTATCATGCTTTTACTTTTTATCAAACAATATAAGAAACCATATACATATCATGCTTAGCACACCAAACATGCATAAAATCATACTAAACCCCTAATGTGCTAGCATACTTTTTTCCATATATTTAAGGGAGGATTAACGGTTACCTTAATATCGTAAAATATCAAATCTTACCAAGCATAATTAGCAATTCAACACCTAAAAATAATATCCATCATATTTATGTTAGAAATAAGAATCCAAGCATAAAACTTTATAAAATTTAATTAATAGAACACTTAATATAAAATACCATTATACCTTAAAAATTAGCCAAGTAATTTTCAAAATAAAGGGGAGCTCACGCTGCATGAGCAGCGTGAGTTTCATGCAAAACCATGGGGAGAAAAGGGCTCAAAGAGGGTGAAGGGAGAAAAATAAGCCATTTTTGGGTTGGTGTCTTTGGGCTAGAAAAGAAGGTGGATGGGGGAGGTTTCAAGGCAAGGGAATGGTGCAGAAGTGAAGAGGGGTGTAGGTGGTTTCACGGCGGCATAGGGCGGCGGAGATGGCGGCAGCAAGGCGGCGAAGTTGGCTGCCGAGAAGGGTCGAGATGGAGGGGTTGTGAAGGAAGAAAAAGGAGAGGAAAACATGGAGGGGTGAAAGGGTTGTTTTCGGCCAACTAAGGTGAGGTGGTGGTAGAGGGGGTTGCAGGGTGTCGAACGGTGGGTTGGGTGGCGGCAGAGGTGGCCGGACGGTGGCAGAAATGGCGGTTGCAGGTGGCTCGGTGGTAAGGGAAAAAATGGGGAGAAAAAGAAAAGGGGTGGAGAAGGGAGGAGTGTAGGCTCGAGGGGGCGGCGTAGGGGTGCAGGGCAGTATGGGGGTGGTGGCAGTAGGCGGCGCAG
The DNA here is from genome assembly GCA_039764185.1 of Tamarix austromongolica. NCBI lineage: Eukaryota > Viridiplantae > Streptophyta > Magnoliopsida > Caryophyllales > Tamaricaceae > Tamarix > Tamarix austromongolica. The sequence goes on from CM077816.1 coordinate 10,792,930, forward strand.
GGCTAAGTGCGGCGGTTAGAACGGTGGTTGGCGGCGACGTGGAGAGAAAACAGAAAAAAAATGGGGAAGAAGGAAGGAGAGAGGAGAGAGCTCGGGGAAGGAGAAAAGGCTCGAAAGTGGGGCAGAAGGGAGCTGGGGTGGTGAAGAAAAAGGAAGGGGGAGAAGGGAGGGGGCAGCGGTCGGTCAGCGGGAGGACGTAGGTGGCAGGGTTGGTCGGGTGGCAGGGAGAAGAGAGGGAAGAAGAAGGAAAGGGGGAGAGCATGCAGGGTGTGGTCCAAGAGCCGGTTTGGCTCGAAAAAGGAAAGAAAATGATGGGGGTAGAGAGAAGGAGAGGGAGGTAGGTGGCGAAAGTTGCAGAGCAGCTCGGTGGTGGCAGACATGGGGGCGCTGGTCGGGCGTGGGAGAAGAAGAGAGGAGAAGAAGAAAGGGACTGGTGGGCGGCTGGACCGGCGTAGGAAAAGAAGAGAGCCGGCCGGTCCGGGGAGAAAGTAAAGGAAGGAGGGTGGGTTGGTGGGCCGTGCGAGGAGGAGAAGGGGCTGGGGAACGGGCCTGGCCCAAACGCGCGGGGGAGGGCTAGCCTAGCCGGGTGGCCCAAGGGAGGGGTAAAAGGGAAAAAAGAGAAGAAAAGGAAAAAGGGTAAAATAAGGAAATGGAAAAGTAGGAAAATAAATTAAATTAATTTATAAATCATAAAATGTAATATTCTTGATAAATTATTTAATTTAATAATTTAATTCATTATAATCTAATATATTAATTTAAAAAGGATAAGGTTGGTAAAATATTAGTTTTGAAAATTATTTAAATAAAACAATATGAAAATAGCAAAATATTTATTTTTAATTTATTAAATACTCTTGTCCAAACTTACATACTATAAAATCCATAAAATAATTAAATTGAATAATTTTAAAAGTGAATTTTATTTCAAATAATTTTTTTTTGTTAAAATATAGGTTTTTGAAATTTTTAGGGGATTACATATATACACTAGTCCGAGTTATTATCTTAATTTAGTAACTATAGACTTGATTTATTACGCCTACTAATCAAAATTTTAAGTCTTGCATATTTAAATTAAGGATTTATTAAAGCTAGGTATTACAGTTACAGATACCAAATTACCAATTGCTAACAAGATATACAAATACTACTTAGGTTAGGTGTATTTGAAATTAAGCACATGTGAGAAAAGTACACTAACAAAATCTCAGTCAGTTGCTTAGATTTATCTATTTTTGGTGGTACCAATACAAGATACCAAATTACCAATTTTGGTATCGGTACTTCAATCAACTAAGAGCTAAATTTATAAAATTTAGACATAGTTAGAATAAATATTTAAAACTAATCTATGATTGTAAGGCTCACTCGAGTATTAACTCATCGGGATATGACTAACCATATTAACAGAACTTGAAAAATCCAAAACAAACTAAATTAATTGATCAAATTGATGTAATGTAGGTTAATAAATGAAGAAGAAATGTGTAGAGTGCAGAATACAAATATATAGAAGAAGGAGTGAAGACTAAAGATGCATATAGGGGACTACAGATGGAGTAGTGAGCCAATGATTATGGTTAGAGTTAGACGACTATCGATGGAGCAAGTATTTCTTTGGGCCTTGCCAGCTCTACCTCATGTTGCTGCCTATGCCTCACATCATGTACTAAGAAGTGAGGGATTGAGAGGGGTGAGAGTACGAGATTGAAGTGTGTTAGAATAGGGAGATGGACTAAGGGCTGATGTGGTTGATGCAAATTAGAGATGATGGTCGCATTGCGTACTTGGGGCCTCGCTGCTTGGTGCCTAGGAGGCTCGCTATCGCTACCTACTACTCATGTGAAATGAGAAGTGACAAATGAGGGGTGAGGAGTGAGGAGTGAGGAAGGACTAAGGGAGTCAAGGCTCGAGACTGAGGTTGTGACTTGTGAGGGTGAGGGTCCTAAGGGAGGGTTGATATGACATGAATTTAGGGAATTTAGGTTAATATATACATATATATAACTAAACAGGTGTGGGTCGGGTCTAGATCTGAATGACCAAATCCAAAACTAGATTCATTTAGTCAGAATCAAACCCATACCTGACCCGTACTTGTAAGGTCCAAAAATAATCGATCCAAATGTAATATAAATGGGCCATGTATGACGGATCTAGGTTGGGTCTTAGACCCATTGCAACCCTTAGGTATGAGCCCTTGTTTTTTTTGTTCATTGGTGTGATGTTGTGCCCAACCAAGGCTCTGGTCTACTCTATAGATGACCTATAAAACATATAGAAGGTATCAATACTTAAGGATTAAGTATCCTTGGTTTGGAGGGTATTATGTCACCTTGAGCTTTAGTATGAACAGAGTGCTTTTATGCCTCTAGGTTGGATGGTTGGGAGGGTACCGTGATACCTTGTGCACCAGTGTGACTGATGTACTTTTACGTCTCTAGATTATTATTATATCCCCCTCAAGTAATAAAAAATTAAATTAACTATTATATAAGAACATAAATGGATTGATATCGGTAGTTTCAGTTGTGCACTACCTACTTTAGTATGTAGTTTGGTAGTTATCTTAGCACCCTACCTTAATATAAAATTGATTTAGATTTGTTGATTAGCTAGTTGCCTTAGTATCCTACCTTTGGTATTTGTAATTGATTTTATTTTTTCAGTTTTGTCCATGTCATTATCACATGATTTCTTTGATGTATCTATACTATGTTACTACCTACATGCCTTTTATGACCTTGCATGTTAGTATTGTGTAATTGTTCACTTATTACTATTACATTGACACGTTATATTTCATGGTCCCCTGCTTATTCACTGGGTAGTGTTTTCCTTACAACAATACTTTGAGAGTTTGATTTGATGCTTTCTTGAGGGGGCTGAGTGTTAGGACTATCCAACATTTACCCCAAATCTTTTGATCCACATATTCCTTGTACTATTATATCCTTCTCTATTTCTTCTTTTTCTATATTGTAACTCATTTTCCTAATCCTTCTATATTTGTTATGACAATGTTAATCAGTAATAAAATTGCTATTTTATTCTTATGTTGTAAATATTAATTTGAGCAAAGTAAAATTTTAGCCTTAGTACTTAGTATAAAAATGGTAGAAGATGTCGAACTTATATTAAGTGTGGTGGAAATATTCATTATTTTGGTAATTAATGCTTTTGCAAAATAAAAATTTTAAGTAGTGAAATTGGGGAGGGGGTGTTACAATACCAATACACTATAAATAGAAACATGAATAGTATAACATCAAGATTTAGTAGTAAAATTAAGCGACTAAGGAATACAAATTCTGCATGATTATTCCTAGTTCTATTTGATACTACCTAATATTGTCTAACTCTTCACAATTCTATCTTATTCTACCTACATGATTCAATTTAGTTCTATAACGATGTTGCTTATTCTACTTATAATTCTATTGCAAGTTGTTGAATATATGTAATAAAAAGAATCATTAATACAATCATGATTTCATCAATTTTCCATTGAATCTATGTATAGAACAATTTTAACACTAATTTAGATTGTTTTTCAACTTCAGGATCATAGAATCATATTATGATACAATTTATATCACAATTTTAATAGCCATGGGCTAGATAATTTGGCTAAAAGTATGAAAGACATTGTTGTTAACTAAAACCTTATAATACAAAACCTACCATGTATCTTGCCACAAATCGATCTGAATTATATTTAACATGAAATACCCATTGGCTACCTACTATTTTAGTATGCGGTGGTTTTGGAGCAAGGATCCATGCATGATTATGAAGAAGGGAGGTTTATTCATATGACATAGCTGCATGCCAAGGTAAGTCTTGAATAGCTTGAGTATCATTACAAGGAACTTTAGTATGTGTGGAGAGAGTGAAAAAATGAAGGGATTTAGGCTTAAGTTTGCCTGTGTGTGAATCTGTAGCCATGGTATGTGTGAAATGAGTAACATTACCAAGATATATGGGGGAATGAATGGCAATAGGTGTAGTGTGAGATTGAGATTCATTTGGTTAGTCATTTGGAGGTGGGGAATTTATGGGTGATGATGTGGGAGTAAAAGGCGCTGGATCCCTACTCATTTGAGGAGTAAGGCTAGGAGATGTAAGAGGTGAAGTGGTGGTGCAAAATTTAAGAAAGGAAAGTGTGGATAAATTTTTTTAGGAATTAACTTGGTCTGATAAACTAAGGGAAATGGTAGATATGTGGGTGGTAGAGCCATGGGGTATTGGAGAAGAGGTGAGCACTTGGTAAGGGAATTGTGTTGCATCAAATATCACTTGACACATAGTCTACACATGATTTGATAAGGGGTTGAGGAATAAATGACCTTTGTGCTTGGGGCCATAACCAATGAAGACACATAAAGTACCTAATGACTAACTTTGTGGAGTGGAAAGGATGGTTGTAAAGGAAAAAGAGGCACCCTAAGGTTTTTGCAAGGAATAATTTGGTGGTTGATGGAAGAATAATTGATAAGGTGAGGTATAATATAAAAGAGTAGTAAGTGTGTAGTTAATAGGATGATTTTCCATATGAAATGCATCTTCCCAAAAAATGATTGGTAAATTGGTATGAGCTAGAAGGGATTAATATTTTTCAATAATTGCATGATTTTGTCTTTCTATTACCCAATTTTGTTTAGGAATTTGAAGACATGAGAATCCATGCTTAATTCTTAGGTGCTCTAAAAAGTGATATGCATTAAAATATTAACCACCTAATTAGTTTGGTTGTTTTTATTTTGACACCATAATTTATTTGTAACAATAACATGAAATGACTGATAAATATTAGACACTTGAGATTGGTGATGCATACAATAAATCCAAATATGATTTGAGTAATCATCAAGAAATTAAACAAAATAATAGTTACAATTTAAAAAAGGCAATGAGTGTGGGTCCCCAAATGGAAAATAAATAAGATTTAATGGAGAAGAAAATTGTTTATGGGACATGGGTAAATGACTATGGTGAAATTTACCAAGTTGATAAGAGCCACAAACTGAAGGAAATTTAGTAAAAGACACTGATAATGAGAATTGAGAATTTTGTTTTTAATATCCCAAATTTTTTCAACTAAAAATTTCATTTAAAAGATACAATGTGGAAATAAAACCAAGGTATGGGTATGAAATAGTCGTATGAAACATAGCGAAAGGTGTGTGCATTATTTAACTATTCTAGATACAAGGTTATATATGAGATCATAAACAAAGTTAAACCTTACAAACTATTGTATAAATATATTGATTCAACAAGAGTTACAATGACAATAAAGTCTCAGAAGATGGGGTGGGGTTTAAGTACAAGGGGGAGAAGATCTACCAAAAGCAATCTGAAATGACCAACAACACAAGAGCACCGAATAGTCCTCAAAATTATCTCAGATTCGAGCCAACTTCGAGTGGACTCTCAAATAAGTCTTGCAAGGTATATATTGCCTATTAAATAAGAAGGTGTTCATAGAATGAACTCGTCAGTATGGATGTATATTGAGTATGATCTAATTATCAAACATAATCATGGTTCACATAGAACCATTTTATAAAAATATCATTCATAAATAACATGAGTTCATATGTATACCATCCACAACATGATCAAGAAGTTTTATACACCAAACCATCACTATAGATAATCATGCTCTCATATCATATACATAAACCTTGGTATACTCAACTAAAGTGGACTATCTATCACTAGCTAATCTAATATAAGAAATTTGCAAAACCATAAACAATGAACCTAGGTGGACTAAAACCACTAAATGACTCAATAACGATATCCAACACAATTCAATAAACAAAGGTGGACTAAAACCACTAGTTGAATCAATAAGAATAGTCAGCACAACATGTAAACCAAATAATACACCAAAATTAACTTTATTTACTATTCAAGAGGGATCTAGAAGATACTAAGATACCTCAGTTATACCAATATAATCTAAATATGCTAAGATAGACCAGCCATAAGGCCACATAATACTAGTGTAACACCCCAAATTTTAATACTAAAAATTTTGTTTTACAACATAAGATTATAACCAAAATTCTAGGTGTTACCATAGATCAAATAGTCTAAAAGGTATCTGAGTAAAAACATCATCCGGATAACATGACTCTTTGCCCAAACACCCAGTACAAAAAAAATCATTCCTCCCCATACAATGCAACATAGGTATCAAATTCATCCAAATGGTACTCAAAGACCTACACAAAAGCATCATGATCATCTACTCATATGAATCAGTAGCACTCATAAAAAGGATGGTCATTATGCTACGTACTAAGTAAAGTGATAATACTATCAAGTTAGGGATTTAGGTAAATACATACATTCATAGTAGATAAGAAGTACACATTCAAACACATAAAAATATCACAAGTTAAGTACTAATCCAGGCCTATGTATTACATATAACAATTTCATTCTTTTATTTACATTAATTTAAAGGACTCCACTATTCTTAAACAGATGGAACAGTTTGAAATGCCTCTTAAGGATAACACACCTAAGTCAATATTATCGTTCAATAGAATGAACCCAACACCTCTGAATAAAAAATGCTTCTGAGACACTATTCTTAAATAAGAGGAACTGTCTGAAGCAACTTTTAGAGACAACAAACCTGAGCCACTATAATCATCCGATGGAATAGACCCAACACCTTAGTCTTGACTCGCATACTCTTCCACTTTAAGTCATTAACATCTTATCCATTAGGTTAATAATCTCAAATTATATTACCTTTCATGTTGAGTTTAGGCCCCCACTATTTTTAATCTGGTGACACAAACTAATACACCTCTTAGGATAAAATGCTCCTGAGCCACTATTATTATTTGGTAGAACAAACCCATAAAATACCTCGGTCTAACTCACATGACCTTTCACTTTAAATGATTAATATATTATTCATGATTAATTTGATAATTATATAACATTTTCAAATCAATTGAGGCACATCACAAGACCATAAGGTCATTTTCTAGGGTTAAACCTTTATATTTCCCACAAAGCCTAATTTCATACTTTTATCATAACTCTTCTTCTGGTACTCTTTTAACCACCAAACTTAGTACATCTTCCTCAAATATTATTATTATCAACATAACAGAATTTCATATCCTAACTTTAAGGTCTCGCGAATGCTATAAGAACCTCATATCAAAAGTTACTATCTCTAGGGCTTAGAAACCCTATTTTTACAAATCCATAATAACTTTTCTTGTAGGGCTCAAACAAATACCAGATTCAATATATATTCCCAAAAAAAATAATTTTAACAACATATCCAAATTTTATAGTCTAAATTTACCATTTCACACATGTGATAATAACCTTCTTGTTTTAAGGTTATTATTCCCAAGTCAAACCAATTTCATACTTTATTAAACTTAGTTCATTCACAACTACTCTAAGCACTTCATATAAATTCATTAGAATATTTTAGATAGTATAACACCTTAAAATACCATGATTATCATATTAAAACCATATTGACCAAAATATTCTTGCTGATAACATAACCCTTATTTCATGCAAATCTTATATATTTGGCAACATTATTTCCAAGTCCTCCATTTATCTCCATATACCTTATTATACTCTTTTTACACTCATAATACCTTAATAAACTTATGTTATAACCATATATCACATCGAGGGTTTTCCACATATGATAATAATACCATGTATCGTAGATTTGACAATCATACCTTAAATCGCATGATAAAAATAACATGCTATAACACAACAATATGCATAACACTTGCAACCAAAAACCCTAGAGGTATAACACAACAACATGCATAACACCTAGAAACCAAAAAACCTAGAATCCAATAGATATCCTTACAAAAATGACTCTGGTCTTGAAGCACACAAATCTTATTCCACCTCTTCTAGATCATTGGGAAAATAACTTAAGAAATCATAATAAACACCATTAGGATTAAATAACATACTTAATGAGGTATTAAGGTAATGGAAGGGTAATATAACAAAGGAAAAATGAAACAAACCAAGTAAGTGTTTTGGGAAAAAACATGTGCAACCAAGAGAGGAGAAATAACAAGGTGGAGAGCCAAGGGATTATAGCAACGACACAAGCTGCCATTGACAGGTGGTGTGCACCGGTAGGGGAGGCTAGGAATAGACAAAGGTGGGGCGTGTGCATTGGTGGGAGTAGTTGAAGGTGGAGGGTGACGTTCGGTTGTTGTGGATTTAGCTAAGGAAAGGAATGGAAGGAGGGGTTGTGGTGTGGTTGGTCGAAGAGGAATGGTGTGGGTTGTGGTGGTTGTTACCAAAGAGGGATGGTGTGGTGCGGTGGTTGTTGTAGCAACCAAGGGGAAAGAAAAAGGGAAAGGGGGTTGTGGTGTGGTTGGCTTGTGAATGGGGGTAGTGACAGAGAATTTGGCCAATGTTATAGGTGAGGGAAAGGTACAGGTGACATAAGGTGGTGGAGGTGCTTCAGTTGGGTTCGTTGGTGGTTGGTTTTTTATGTTATTTTAGCAACACTAATGACAAAAATAAGCTATGTTAGTGGTGATATTTCGATAGAAAAGTGGAGGGAGAAGATGAAGTGGTTCGCTGCATACGTTGTGCGTATACACACACACACACACACACACAAACAGGTTGGGAACATGAAGAAAGGCAGAAGGGAAGGTGAGGTGATCAACATGTTTGTCAACGCAACCCATCACATAGAAAGGAGAGTTGATGGGTAATGGTGAGGGTAGTGTACTATTATGGGATGGGAGCATGGCAGGGAGCTTTGGTTGGGGAAAAAAGAATAGGTTCATGCAAACCCAAGGACAAGAAAGAAAAAGAAGCCAGGTAGGTGTGGGAAGAAAACAAAAAGGGAAAGGTGAAGGAGAAAAGGAAAAGATAAAGAAATTAGTTTTGGGTTTCAAATTTAGAATTAGGTTAAGATAATTTAGATTAGGGTAAAATGGAAATGCAAAATTCTTGAGATGTTATGATATTAATTATTCGGGATTAGGGTTAGCTAAAATTTGGGGAATTACAACTAGTAGCCTCCATCTATGTAACCTAAGAATACTATGATACCTCATTCATAATAGTGTTAAAAGGCAATATAGTATCCTTTCATCATCAATCACCTAATTTTTAAGTATCAATACCCCCTATAGGGAAAGGATTTAGCACTTTAATTTTTCACTTCCAAAAAATTTCACTATAAAAAGAAAATTGCAAAAGCTAAAATAAAATGAGGATGAAATTGCCACATCTAATATAAGGAGAGGTGTGTATGTTCGCCATACCTATGCTAGTTGCAAGGCTAAACTTGTCCAATCAAAAATTAAACCTCATCTAAACCAAGGGAGTAAAGTCCCACATGAAATTATCCAAATTTGGTAGGAAGGAAATAGTTTCACCAAACTAAATCATCGCTGATAAATTTAGTGAAAAGTATGTGATATAAACCTAGATTTTTAAAACTTATAAAGAAAAGAAAATAAAGTCCAAATAAATCCTCAAAAAAATCACAAACCAAATAAATATAAATCAATTGAATGATTTACAAACCAAAATAAATGCATTTGAGATACAATAAAATCTAACAAAGGAACAAAGGGGTATCCTAACAAACCAAATCATCTACCAGGTTTAATCATCGGATAGCTTACTTTTAAAAAACCAAGGCAAGCCTTCATCCTAACGATAATACCTTCAATATAAAACTTACATAAATGGGCTACTCACCACCATTAGTGGTTTACCATAGGACCCAATCAAGCATAGTAGTACTAATATAGGTCCAATACTGAGTAAATCACACTACCTTACCTTATAGGGCAGACATGAACTGCAACATTATATGCATATCGAATTAGGGTACATTACATTGATAGAATATAATGCATTCTCAATACCTGCATCATAAATCATGCCATACATATACTATCATACACATATAAGCATAGTATGATGGGAATGTAAAGTAACTCATGCTCCTCGAGTAAGAGTTATCCATATTATTGAAAACTCACAACACAACCATATAATTTTAATTACAAACATCTTAGTCCATTAAAGGATTAAAAAAATAATTGGGAATTTATGGACAATGCCAACCTAAGCCAATCAAACATATATAGATATCGCCAACCCAAATCAATCGGATATTAGCAGACAATGCCAAACAAAACCAATCAAATATTTGTGGATAACGCCAAACTAAACCAATAGGACATTTAGCCCATGAACATTACTTTGGGATATGTCCAACCCCAAGCATTACTTAGGAACATGATCAACCCCCTAAATTACTTATAAACATGTCCATCCCCGAGCATTACCTAGGGGCATGCTCAACCCCAGACATTATTCAGAGACATGTATAGCCCTAAGCATTACTTAGGGACATGTCAAGCATCAGACATTACTGAAGAACATGTCCAGCTACTACCATAGTTTGAGGATTCACTTACCCCAAAATCATATATTATTTAAGAAACCACTTCAACACACCTATACATACTTTACACTCACTTATTGAAGCACACATTATAAATTTAAGATGTTATCCATAAAACCATGCTTGAAGATAAGAAATATTAACACGCCTTGTTACTTAATCATGCTTACAACATGCTCTTTTACTCAATTATACTCCTAAACATAAAATGCAATCCCATTCCATCATGTATATGAACATACTTTTACATTTTTCCTCTACAAAAAAGTCAAATAACCCTACCATGCATATCTTTACCCTAGCATGGTAAGAATAAACCAAAATATGAATTACTTAAACCTCATAATTAATACGAAGTGTCATATAAGGCATATTACATGTTTGACATACCAACCCATATGAGTCACACAACTTTCACTTCTAAACACATGCACAATGATTTGTCCTCATGAATAAGCTAAATGACCCACCAAAACGCTTTCTTAGATTGAGTTCAAAAATTGGAAAACTAAGTTAGCAATTTTTTTGAATGATCACATATTTGTATAATGTTAATCAATCAATAATAAATGTAAACTAATCTTTCTTAGAAAGTAAATCCAAATTTTAAGACTTGAGGACATGCCTCTAAAACATTTTAAGGAAATAAGTCATCGACTAACTCAAATTTTGAAGAATGATTTGAAATGATTAAAATTGATTTAATAACACAAATTAAGCTAAAGTTGTAGAGAATATATATGTTACATAAAAAATAAATTTAGAATATTAGGTTTAACAATCCAAACATAAACTAGCTAATTTATGAGAATTGATCCAAATTATATTAGACTAATATAATTAAACATATAAAAGTAAACTAATAGATCAATTAAAAAAAATTCTACCAAAAGCTTCATCAATTTTATGAATTAAAATTTATAAATTAGGGTAAACTATTCAACTCACATTGATAACTTCAGGTGGTTAATTTAAAACTACAATTAAACTAATTATGAACAAATTTGAACAATTAAATCTAATAATTATAATTATTTGAATAGCTAATTTCAAGAAATCATTCCCCAAAATTAGGGTTTTAGCTTGAAACGCAAATTCAATCAAATATTTCTAAATTCATTAAAATGATAATTTGGAAATGAAATCAAACATATTCTAAAGTATTTTATAAAGCCAATTGATAGAAACAACCCAAATATCTAAGCCATTTTCAAAGTCACATGCTCCACGATTAGAGTTTGAGCTATAAAAATATCAATTCAACCAATACCATAAATCTCTCAAATTGAAGATAGAAACATGAAATTAGATATATTTTAAGATATGTTATATAGGCAATTTATCATAAATAGCTTTACCGCACATATCTGCATTATCCGAACATAATAGGATTAAAAATCCAAATTTCATAAATCAAACCTATACATAACAATTAACCCCTCCAAATGCATCATCCAACTCATATAACAAAATCTAATAATCAATTTAGCTTAGTTAAATCTAAACCATTCAAAAGAAACAAAAAATTAGCGTTAGGGTTAGGGAATTTTTATACCAAACAAATATGTAGTTTCAAGTACTATGGAGCTTGGCTATGGTAGAAGGAGACTCTTATGGTGGTTGTGGAGCTCGTTTACTATTGTTCGTGTTTGCTGAGCTTAAGTTGGTCGACGTCGCTGTTGCCGCCACTACTCTACGTTGCTGCTTTCGTACCTACTATACATCATTGCTATTGCCATTATGAATCGTCGTTACCATCAGGGATGAATTCAAGGTGGTGTGTGGGTGGCGATGAAGCTAGAAAGGTTAGAGTGGTGGTAGTTGTGGAGATAGAAGGTAGGGTTAGGGTTGAAGTAGAGAAGGAGAGGGAGTTGGGGTTGCCAAAAAAGAAACATAGGAAAGGGATAGAGAGAAGAGAAAAAAAGGAGGTGTTGGCAGTTTTATTTATTTTATAAAGTCACTCTATTTAGAATACCTTGGTATCAAAAAGTGAGATTTTATTTAATATGTATTTAATAGAAACCATTCCATAAGAATTCGAAGAGAATAAAACCAGTGTAAATACTTTTTAATAAACTTCAAAAAATCTTTTTGATAAAAATATTAATGATAAAAGAATTCATATTATTTGTGGAAATAAATAGTGCAAAGTTGAAATAATATCTAAGAATGGTCAAAATAATATTTAAATCAAATTCTAAATATCCAAATATTATTTAAATAATTTTTTCAATAATATTATCATAAATTCTTAAAAGCAAAGTCTAAGATAAATAGATTCCAAAAACTCTTTATGTTAAATTCTAATGATGTCTCAATGTTAAATTCATACGATGGATCTAAAGAATTATTTAAAATATAATTGTGAAGATCAAAAAAATGCTTAGAAATTATTCATAAAACTATAAAGTGAATAGGAACCAAGATAATTGAATGCTTTCATCAAATTCCATTAATGAAATCAAGAAATTAGATTCCAAAAGTAGGAGGTGTTACACATGAGGTCACCTATAGAGTAGACTAGTGTCTTATTGGGGCACTAAGACACACTAGTGAAGCCAACTAAATTGGGGATTCCTACCTCATCTCTAAGGTAGCTAACCTTAAATAGTGGTCATTCCCAACTCAAGATTTTCCATTTTCACAATTAGTTTTTTAATCAAGAATGCTTAATTATTTACCAATGAACAAAAGGTCTACATATAATAGCTAAATAATTCCTCCACAAAATTTTCCTACTTAGGTTCACAAATAACTAGCCATGAAAAGCTAAGGTTTGGAATCTAACCATAACCTTCACAACACACCCATATAAGATGAGTTACATCTCATCAAAAATCAAAACCGTTTACAAGTTATACAAGAAAAAATGATCCCAAAAATATTTTAAAATATAACTAATATCAATTGAGGCCATAAAATGACCAAAATACACTTTAAAGATTTAAAACCTGATCCACAAGTTCAAATACTCCTAATTGAGGGAAAACACATTTAAAATAATTTTTTACTATTAGGACCAATATGAACAAAAACTACAGATATAATTAGCTTAACCAAGTCAAAATAAGGTCCCACATAAAATTTAGAAAAAAATACTATTCATAAAAATATTTAATTTCATTTTATACTGAGTAGCTTTAGAAAATATTTTATTACCATGAATCATCATTCACACTTATTTACTATTCATGTGGTCAAAATATGATTAACCAAGAACACATTGAATATCAAAAAGAATGTAGAGAAAGCCATGAAAAACATCTAAACTTCCATGATTTTCAACCAATAATTTGAGCACCCGAACACATTCAAATCAAAGATGCCATATATGAAAAATCATCTATAAATTTCTACCTATAATATGGTATAATCAATTTCATAAAACACTTAAAGACTCAAAAATCTCTAAATCATAGCAGCCTTCGATCAAAAATAGAATATGCTTATGATCATCAACTTATAACATTTTATACATAAAGTTAATCTACTAATTACCAAGATTAATATGGTATCATAAATTTAACAAAACAAATGTAAGATCAAAAGGCACCAACTTTTACTAAAAATACCCACAAACATAATCTAATATGAATCAACCGTAACCATACTAAATCATGTTTAGGTGTGGTATAATAATAGTCTTACCTTAATCAGCTCTAAATTAACACGAAAATATTAATCCCAGGTCTTAAGTATTCAAATACCTACAAAATATCCATGAAAACTTAGAGAAACCTCATTATATATATATATATATATAAAGTAGAGATGAAAAAATAACCCAAAGGATGCAGTTTTGAAGGTTAAGGATAAAAAAATGGAGGAAGAAGAATGATGATGATAGTGATGCATGAAATTGGGGAAAGAAAAAAGGAGGAAGATTTGATGGAGAATAAGGGAAAAATGAAAGGAGAAAATATTATGACAATTGTGGTAGTAAATGGGGTAGGTTAGTAATTTAGGGGGGACTTAATTTTTAAATTTCAACATATATTTTATGAAAATATCAAGGAAAACGGAGGGGGTGGTGGAATAACATTGGGGGGAAGGGGCGAGAAATGGTGGTTGTGGTTAATTCTTATCAAGGATGAGCAGATGAAACTAATTCTCACAAAAGTTAAAGTAGGTGGAAGAAGAAAATTTTAATTTGACGATGTATTCATGTCAAAAAATATCTATTTTAGCCCAAAAGTTATAAAATTAGTTTTATAGAATTTTTATGTTATTAAAATGTCAAAAAATATAAAATAATATGATCCCCAAAGTTTTGTAAAATTCTAATAATTGGAATTAACCTGACTCAAAATATTAAAATAAGGTTAATCAGAGCATGAATAATTTATTTTTGCCAATGAATTGGTTTGACATGCTTAAAAGGCCTAAAATAATGAAAAAATATATGAGGATTTCAAGCATCCACATTAAATAATAGTGTTAACAAATTTTGTGTGAGAAAAGTGGCTTAGAAGTCTCACGAAGCATAAAATTGTAAGAAAGGATAAGAAATTCTAAATGCAATATTTCAAAAATGCTACTGGGGTTATAAAAATCTTAATATATGTGATGAAAATTCAAAATAATTAAATATAACCTCCAAACTAATATTAAATAACTTAGTTTTCCCAATAATTCAAGATATTGCTCCTAGTGATTTGCTAATGAGGATGTCTTATACTAGTATTCCACCCATGAAGATTTATTTAGACACCTAAAAGGGTAATTAGCGAAGTGTGAAATCTTGTGGAAATTTTGCAAATATCATTTTCAAGATAACCCTAAAAATGTAAAAAAAAAAACTTGATAAATTTTTACAATAAAATAATTAGCAAAGAGTTTAACTATGACATTATTATCTTTGGTTAGTTGAAAATTTTTGATATGAATTTTGACAATTTAAGGAAAACACAAAAAATTAGATAAAACAAGTGGATAATTATTTGTAGAGAATGCCTAAAAGCTTATCTAAGAGATGGGTATGTCCATACCATTTCCAACTACTACCTTTTCACCCTCCATATAGTTTCCATGTATTGATAGATTATTAAGGTTTGAAGTGACATGATTAGATGCTCTAAAATCAACACACCAAGCTTGATCATTATGGGATTAAGGGCCATGTAGCATGGTGGATATTGGTGGTGCATTCTTGACGACATGAATAGTCAAAATTGTTGTAACATTAAATAGAATATTGATCAAATTTGAAGTAGATTTGACATTGAATACAATTTTTACAATTACTTTGTGGATGATTGAGAGTAGGAGAACTTTGAAAACTGTCAATGTTTTTAATAGCTTTGTTCAGATAGACCATATCGGCAAGACCCATGACCTCTACCATATTAATGATAGCTTAAGGTGTTGTTATTCACACCATTATTGGTATTGCCAAGTTGTTTCACATATATGATAGTGGTAATATTTGCTTGGATATGTAGAAGACTAAATATTATTCACCTAGTCTCATTAGAATGTATTCAACCATGCCATCTAATGACACCGGTTGAGGATTAGCAATTAATTGATTAGTAAGGCACTACTTTTGTTCGACATATTCAACTACTAATTTGGAGCCTTTTTTAAGAAGGTGCAATTGCAAATAGATTTTCATTACTCATGTCTGAGTTTGAGATTTTAAAATCTTCTTAAGGGTAATCCATGCTTCACAAAGGGTTTTGACATTTGTGATATTTTCCATTAATCGATCAATTATGGTAGATCAAAGATAAAATAGGATTATCCTATTTTGTCGAGTACATGAAATGGATAATGAATTAGAATATATAATATTTGTGGGATAAAAGCATAAGATAAAAGTATAACACCCTAAAATTTACTATTAATTTTTTTTAGTGGAAGTGTAATATCAAAATAGTTGGGTGTTACTACCGTACTCGATATAAGTTTGAATTACCATACCATCCTTATATCGAATACAAGAAAAAAATTTTAAGATTTAAAGCATTATAAATAGATAATAAAATAACTTCCATAAACATTATATATTAGTTTGAAGATTAACTCAAAGTACAATATTAAAAATATATAAAAATGATATATTGGGAACGAAGAATCGCAAAAGGTATCTGGACCAATAATGATAGCTAGATAATATAACTCTATGTCTAACCTTGATACATAAGAGTCACTCCTCCACAAATAAAGCATCATATGTAGCAAAATCATCCAAAGAGTCCCTATCAACCTACATAAAAATATCTGTGCTATATGGTTATGGAAATCAAGAGCACCCAAGAGAAGGATACTTAGTATACCACATACTAAATAGGGTGATAATAAAACTTAAGGTTAGATAAAATAATAAATATACATGGGTTTTAACATAAAGCGAGGTAAGGTAAACACTGATTCTACAACCAATTATTTAATGTAAACAAGATCCACGCTTTTATTTACGTTGATTTTAGGAACCCCACTATTCTTAATCCTGTGGAACAAATTGAATAATTCTTAAGGCGTAACACACTTAAGCCATTATTATTGTTCGGTGGAATAGACACAACATACACTAGGGAAACATGCTCCTTTCAACTATTCTTAAACCATTAGAATGGTCTGATGCACTTGTCAAGGAAAAATGTACTTGAGCCACCATTATCGTTTGGTGGAACGGACACAATATCTAGGTCCTAACTCACATAATCTTTCACATTAAGTGATTAATATCTTATTCATAAGTACTTACCTTATAATTATATTATCATTTAAGTTGAGTTCAAGGCTCCACTATTCTTATTTTGGTAGAATAGACCGATGTACCTCTTAAGGCAGAACATTTCCTAGCAAATATTATTGTTCGGTGGAGGTAGACATATAATATACCTTGGCCTGACTCACACAACCTTTCACTTTAAGTTATTAACATCTTATTCTTTAGTTTTTTTTATATCAAGATCATCATGTATGACTCACGTAGATATGTAGAAAATATATTCAAAACATGTAAAGCACAACCACATGGTTAGCAGGACATTCACTAAGGAAAAGATCCATAATTCAACTAAGAAACCTAAATTTCACAAAGTGAGCATAAATTCTCAATTTATTATACTTATGCTACTCATCATTATAATAAATATACTTAGTATCTACTTAGTATATTTAAAATCTATTCCCATTTTAAAATTGACAAAATTCCATATTCAATCATTATTAACCAAAATGCCATTCTCTTATCGAAAGTCTCAAAATCTTATATTATATAACTTATGTGTTATTCAACCATTATTTATTCACATTACTGATGAAATAATTATAATATCCTCAAATGATCATAATGCCCTTATGATATTTAAAATACTCACATTTTTTAAAGACCTTATAAGTCCTAATATTCATGAATTTCAATCTCCAATATAGATATATCAACACTCAATATATAACAACAATTCTATATAGATACCACTTCTCTTGAGTCATGCCAAAAAACCATACACACAAACACATACTTTCACAAGCTTCTTGCTTACAAGATATCATATATTAGCATTATCATAAAAACATTATCCATACCACGTTACTGAATATGATATCACATACAAATACACATGGCAAATTCAAATATTGACTATGGCGTATATTTTTACCAAAAAGGACACTATTCTCTAAGAATATAAACCTAACCCACCTCCTTTGAGATCTTTGGAAAACACCTATGAAATCAAGAATAATACACAATTAGAACCTAAGAATACAACCAAGAGAAAATTTAAGGTAAATAAGGCTGAAAATGGGGATTTCAAAACAAATGGAGGGCTTACCAACGTGGGAGTATGGTAGAATATACGGTGGTGCTAGAGTGGTGTATGATGGTGTAAAGGTGGTGCTAGAAGGATAGCATGACTATACCAAAGGGAATGTCAAAGGTGCATGACATGTATGCAGTGCATGTACTAGTCAAGAGGAGAAGGGTGCACACTAGCTATGCTCAAGGCTGTGTTTGCGTATTGCACGAGAGATATGGCTAGGGAATGCAAAGGGTGTACAACCATGCACCTCAATGAAAAATGAAACAAAACACAATTAGGATAGGAAAATGAATGGATTAGGGTGGTGATGGTTAGGTGATGAAGAGGGGGTTTGATGGGGAGTTAATCAGCAAAAATGGTGGTGATTGGTAAGAAGTGGTGAGTGGCATCGACTGATAGGGCTAGAATGAAGGATAAGCTTGGGCTGGGGTGCTCGATGATAAAGGAGATAATGAGTGAGTTAGGTGGGCATTAAATGAGGTACACATCTTGGGAGGGGCATATATATACATGGTGGCATGTATGAGGAGAAATGGTAGAGGGCATGCACACAGGATGAGGAGAAGGCACAATTAGGGGAACAATGTTGGTTAAAAAATTAACGAGACACATCCAAGATTTGTGGAAGATGGTTAGATGTTGGGAAATCTTGATAAGGGTACGTTTGATTAGGGTAGAGAAAAAGGAACACACAGGATTGTAGTTAATATGGAAAATAGGGTAGGAGAGGATGAAAAAAGGAAGAATAAAGGAGAAGAAAAGGGAAAAAGAAAGATAAGTGTGTGGTTATGGCTAGGTTTAGGTTTAAAATTGTGATTAAATAATTAAGGTAAGATTAAAATATTAATCATCCAAGATTAGGGTTAGATTAAAATATAAATTATCCAAAATAAATATTAGGATAAGACTAATATTAGATCAAACTCAGAGTATTATAGAAAGATTCTAATTCAAAGATTTCTATGGTAGCTTTGATAGTGGCACTCTATGTGTAATAATTATCATGGTCTAACTTTATTGAGACTAAAGGAAATATAATCCTTAAATTTTTGGGATTTTATGTGACAATAAGAGATGAAGTGTTTAAGCATGATAAAGCCATTTTTAAAAAATAAGAATAAGGAATGATTGATTAATTATGAAGATTAGGGCTATTATATGGTATTATTAATTAAATAATATGAATCAATAGGGACCTATTAGGGTGATGGACCCCTAATACCATAAAGATAATTTGAGTGTTTTTATGTTATACAATGATAGTAGATTAAAATAATATATAAAGGTTGAAGTATAACATCATTTCCTATAGCTACATTATAATTAAGAGATAAAACTTCTCTTAAAGACTAGTTGTTCATAATATAGCTATCAGTTGTACATTCTAATTTACTATTATATACTAAAAGGGAGTTTGTTATCTCACATTAACCTTCCAATGCATTAATCTTATGTATTGTTGATTTGAGATTAACAAGCACAACTTGGGTTAGCATTTTAGTTCACTAGGTTAAAGTATTTTGAAGCTCCATAGTATTAAAATTAGACCAGACTGACAGTAGAATCAGTGAACCTCTTGCTAATTTGGTGTGGATATAGTATTTGACCACTTTTATATACACCCAAGGAAAATTTGGTATAATAAGATGAAAAAGAGAGAGGAAATAGGGTGGTTTTTTAACAACCGATATGATTAGAATAGTATATGACATTTCCTATTTTGCACTCTCATCTTCAACTTTATTCTGCTAATTAAGGGGTACTATTGTCATTTTCTTTAACGTGATCTACTATAGCCCCACAACCCTCAATTATCTTCCTTGCACAACCTTTTGTTGAACCTTGGTTCATAAATTTTATTCAGCTTGGGACAATAGAGGTGACCATACTATATTATAGTTGAGAAAGGGATTAATAAGAGATAAAAAAATGGATAAGGGTAAGCCTAAAAAGTATGGATTTATATTTTGCATACTAATATGGAACTATATATTGGAAATGAAGGGGAAATATAAAAAGGTGCACATAAACTTTTAAATAATATATCACACTATAACATCTCAAATTTTCATTATAAGAAAATATTGTTTGAAATAATTTAGTTGCAGAAGATAAAGTAAAATATTGGATAATCCCACTGCTATATCAAAGTTCAAGCACTAGTGATTTATATGTATTAGATGTAACACTACAATGAAGCTTAAATAACACCAACTAATAAAAGAGAACTCTAGAAAGAGATAATATAATATAATTTTTAGCAATTACAAATCGAATACCCTACTAACAAAATACAAAAGAGAAATATAAGGGAAGACATATAAGAGTTTCCATAATCAGTAAGAGTATAAAAATCAAAAGCTCTACACTGAATATCCCAAACTCTCGAATCATACTCCCCAACTACAAAAATCCTTAGTTATCCATTAAGTCTAGCACAAATACTTCTTCTCAATTGAACAAAGTTAATATTATCATAGTGGACCTAATTAAAGAATAACACCAATATACGTCGTACTAAGCAAATATAAACCATCCTAAGACATAATATGTGATACATGGATGCTTTTGCTAAAGAAAAATCTTATAATCATAGATCATATAAACCAAGATATATAAACATGTGATATAACCAAAATGAGAACAAATACCAGATAATGAAAATATGAGCTAATAAACTAAAGCTAAGACGAGAGTCGATACTTTGAATCAAAACCAATTATTATATTCCATTAAAAGTGATCATATGAAATCATTTATTTTAATCATTTAGCAATGAGTTATATTATCACTTAATAATCTCTTAATACCCATAGAAGGCATCCAAGTAACTAGCAAGGAACATAAAGTTCAACTAAAGCCAAGTAACTAGCTGAGGACATAAAGTTTGGCCTAATCAAAGTAACCAACAACGGACATAAAGTGGACTATCTACTACTAAACAAATATTTTTTTAAAATACATGTCACAAAAGCAAAACAATAAACAAGGATGATACCACTACTTTTATCATGAGGAGAGATGTGTGAATTCACCTAACCTATGATAGATATAACACTAGGTATGAAAATTAGATAACAAAAGAGAATAACTATGTGGGGATAAAACACTTTATTTTCTGAATTCTTAAAACACTGGTTACAAAGGCTTACTCTCTCACTGAAGATTGTAGCTTTCACCACTGTCAACATAACCTACACATAACTTCATCATCTACCCATTTGAATTGGGCAACACTCATAACGTTGACACATTGATACTCACATATTGATAAGATTAAATTACTATACATAAGTATGGATGACATGTAACACAAAATAAGCCTCCCATTGCACATAACACACAAGCTTGAGATCACGCATAAAGGCATATGAGCACATGATTTTAATAAATCATGCTCAACTCATATTAATACAAACTCTTCTAGTGTAATGTCATTAACCAACTCAATAGCTATTTATCAACCAACTAACATACCATGAAGCAAGGGTAGTACTTAATGAAAACTACCAATATCTCATAATACATAGCTATTACTATCATATAACAACATAATATTTTGAATACTCATAGCCAACCTTGAAGAAAGTATCCACTCTTACTCATATATCTCATGAATGATGTTCATATCATAAATATTATCATAACTAGACAAATCTCATGCTCAAATAAAGTGGACTAGCTTTGGTTAGCTAATCTATTATAGATAATTAGCACAACTCAAATAAATAACACAGGTGGACCAAAACCACTAGCTGACCTAATATAGATAGCAAACATATCTTATAGTGACTCCTCCAATCTAATGTATATAGCCATGGATGATACACAAAACAACTAGAGCTCCAATTTCTTAAGGGCATGTCCCACCCTATAGGGATTGTGAGTCGGCCTATGGTAGATAGAAATGGGACATCTTACCCAAAGGTATTACTCTTGCACTTGAGGGCCATTTTAAGGCACAACATCTCTTACTTCTAACTTCTCATGACAAGGAAATCACAAATATATCTTGACCAATTAGGGTCACAAATAACACTTTAGTAGTAAAGGTCAAAAACAATACTTACCTTAAAAGACTCAAGGCTAGGCTACATGACATAATTAAAACACTTAGCAAATCTTTTTATTACTTAATTCTTATTTATTTTTAAGTGATTAGTATTTTGTCAACACATACTGTATCACAAAATGGATATAAAGATCTATACATAACATTCAACTTAATATTTTAACACACTTGAACATTTTAGGTAGCCCATCACATAAGAAAGAACTACATTATGACTTTCACACTAATATTATTTTTTCAAGGGTTAAGGCATAAAGCCATTAACTAACACACTTATCAAATTATTCACCTTTTGAAATTCCAATTATTCAAGAGTTAGCATAAAGTCAACTCCCAATGTTGTGGTTAATGGTCCTAAGGTTAAATAAAATTCAACAAAGGTCAACCTAAGCTCATTTACTCAATGTTTAAACACATTCACTCATTCTATGACCAAAATATCCATAACAACACTTGAAACACATAAAACACATATGAATTTAACCACTTTCTTCTCAAATTCATATGAATAAAACTCAACCCTATGGTTAATGGTTAAAGTCAAAGGTAAATGAGAAGGTCAATTTATGTCCAAATAAGTTTTTAAGGTCCAACTTAGCTCATTATTCTTCAGTATCACTATAGAACACCACAAAACAATACCATATACAACTTTTGAAAAAATATTATTCATGGCCAAAGTTAATGGTTAAAGTTAACATTCAATGCTTAAAGTAAAAGGTCAATGGTAAATGGTCAAAGTTCTAGGTCCAACCTTACCTCCATGGTCATTAGGTGAAATTTAGGGTAATTTTGGGTTAATCTTGCCATTTATGTGTCAAATGATTATTAATTCTAACTAAAATCCTTTATATGATTAAGGGGTTATTAGGAGGTAATTAAGGTTTAATAAGATGAATGCCTCAAGAATACCATGCATATCTTCAAAGGTTCAAGATATTAGCTGTTTATGCTCAAACTTTAATAACTTATAACTTAGATTATATTAGGCTAAGTGATACCATATTTCTTTTCATTTTGATCCTGAAAATACCAATAAACAACTTAGAATATATAAATCATATAAAAACACACTCAAACACATAAATCAAAATTGAACTCAAGGTTAGTCTTCATGACCTAGAAATAATTAGGTTTGTGCACTTGCATAATAATGGTTATAACCTTTTACCTACAACTCAAAATCATAAATTAGAAGATTAGTTGGAAAGTATATTCATAGAAATTTAATTTAATACCAAATAGGCTAGTTAAATATCATCCAATTGATAGATATTTTTCATATATCAAATCTTTCAAGAACCATCTTATAATAATTTAATAATAACTAAAACTTATGAGCACGATACACATATATTTTCAACCATAAAAAACATTATATAACTCAATTTATAAAAATAACAACATTAACATGCAAAACACCCATATTATGTTGCATAAGATCATACTTAGAGTTTAGTAAGAATAATATTACTTGGTTTAAAGATAATTTAATTGAAGAAGAATAAAAGGAAGACTTGATTAATCCTTCAAGGTATCGATCTCATCTAAACAAAATCAATAATTAAACATGACACTTAATCTATAAAATAGTAAGAAGAAGAAAATAAATGAAAGGAAGGGCTTCACAAAGCTTGAGAATGGTGAATTGAATCAAAGCTTCAAGGAAGCTTCTATAGAGATTGAATGGAATTTGAAGATGAGCATGGAGATTAAAAAACAAATAGAGAGGGTGGTGTCACTGGTTGGGATAGAAGGGGGTTGAACTCGTGATGGCCACACATAGAACTAAAGAGAAAGTAATGGGGGAATTAATATTACGATCAACATTACTAATAATGAATTGAGACACCTAAAGGGGTAAGGTGGTAGTGGAAACCAATGGGATGAGGGAAGATTAGGAGCTTATAGGGGGGATTTATTTGGTGGGGAGAAGCAACTTGTGGCCAAGGGAGATAAGGGATGAATTCGGTAGTTAAGGGGGATGTATGAAATGATTAAGGGGATCTCAATCATTACTATAATATGGGCTTAAACCACATGGAGGGTTTAGGTGTACAGTGGTGATGATTTGGGATATTATAAAGGGTTAGGATTATTTTTGATTGTTTTTAAAGGATGAGGTCAAATATCAAAGGATAACAATGAGATCTAGCTACATAAACTAAGTTTCAATAGTTTATTTTACCTAAAAAATGCTAATTTATATAAAAATAATAAAAATTAAGATAAATTATTTTTAATTAATTTTTTAAAGTATGAACACAAAATATGATGATCCTCATATTTTAAAAAAAATTATATAATTTAAAAGGTAGTTTCAAGACATACAACTTGATAAAACTAATTGAGATGAAGACAACATTTTTAGTCAAGAGTTCAGTTTATTATTGTTGAAAATGACAGAGTGAATCAAAAAATACAAAGAATTTACATATGAAGAGTCTAGGATGATATATGGATATTTATCTGACTACAAGTGGCTTAAAAAGTCTTACAAATTAAAATTGTGAGCAATGATACAAATAACAAGATGTAATATTTGTAAATTGTAACTAGAGTTTCAATTTCATTTTAAAGATGTAATAAGTATTCAAATAATATAAATTTATTTTTATATATTATAAAAAAATATTTTTTTTCAAAATTAGGGTGTTACATAATCCATCTAGCTAATGACAACCAATTTCCTTAAGTGTACACCCTCTATAAGATCATAAGTCTAATATAGATGGAAAAAATGTGCAAGGGCTGCTTGAGTTTACTGAAAAGAAAAATCGATATGATATAATATAAATGATTGAAAATAACTCATCCTCGGTTTCTAATCAAGAATTAGATAATCTAGAATCACCATTAAGCTCATTTATCTATAAGTTAATTAGTATTTTATCGATCGTGTGATAACACTTAACATATAAAACACATATTCCATACTTAACCATCATTTCATTTAACCAAGACCATGAATAACCCTTTATCAACTAAGGCTCACCTATTTATCCAATCAATCAAGGTCAAATAAAAAGCATGAAGCCAAATTGTTAGATCATAAAGGAACATCCATTAAAATCCAATTATTAATAAGTCAACAAAAGTATGAAAAAATAAATCAACTATTTTAAAAGCTAATGTTCAATGATAAATGAAAAAAAAAATAGAAGTTGACTAAAAGTTAAAAAAAGTCCATAAGGCCCACATAATGTCCACTTTAGCATTTTCAAAAATATTTATAATAAAATTGACTTAAAAGCCCTTATCATGGATACAATAAGTATAAGGTATAAAAATACTATTTTTTCAATGTCATTATAAAATATATATAATAATACTTACATATTTAAAAAACTCATGAAATTATAATTTGACAAAAATACCATTTACATTATTGTAAATGCTTTTGAATAGTTTGAAATTATTAAGACATAATCTAGGCCTCTAATAATAATCAAACCATTCAAAAATGGTAGAACATTATGTGTTTTCTATAAACACTATAAAAAGGTCACTTTGTTCTCAAACATGAATTTTATAATTTAAATTCAAAGTACTATATTTTATGAAAAAGGAAATTCCATTAAATACATACTTAACATTTAAAATACGAGGAACACAAATATAATTTCAAATCTATAAAATTTTTCATGATTTAAGTACTTAGAAAAATCATAATTAATATGGATTCTAGAGTTTTTAATAAAAAAATTACAATAAAAGCATGAAAGCCATACTCTAGCATATATGAAATCCTAATAATGTGTAATACCCATTTTTCTAAAACATGTTTAATACTATAACTATGAAAAATTAGTTTAAATAAAATTTTATTGCATTATTTAAACCTTAGTTACATCATTAAAATATTTTGTTTTGAAATTCTTAACCTTTCTCATTGTTTCATTTTTGTGAGACTTTTTGTGCCACATTTTGTCTTTAAAATCCTTCGTGACCTTTCTAATTTGCTAACATTTAGATTCTTTGTCTATATTATAAGAATGTTAGTCATTTTCAAAGTGATACTGTAACACCCCCAAATTTACTATTGAGAAATTTCGTTTAAATCAAAAGGCTTAGCGGAAGCGAGAGAACTAAAATCGTAAACTTGGGGGTATTACCGCCACACCTAGTACCAGACCGGTTCATTCCTACCGTTCCGGTACTAAGTGCTAAGGCTAAATCTGATCATCAATAAGTACCAATTATCATAAGATGCAAGATGACATTTAGCATAAGTCGTTAATAAGATATAAGTCAAACAAAAGTTTGAATACGATTTAGGATTACAACCCCATAATGCTTTTTCTTTAAAAACGGGAAACGTAATACAAAATATAGCTAACAAAACAATCCCAAAAAAGGATCAGTATCCGGATCGCCTACTCACTCAAGTCAAGCCTTCCACCCCAATTCAATAACCGATCAACCTGCATAGGAGGTCCGCTCCCCACCATCGGTGGATCATCACAGGACCCATTCAATCAAGGTAGTATCAGTACGGGTCCAATATTGAGTAAGGGCGCAGGTGCGCTAAGGCCAAGCATTCAATCATACCACATAGCACACATAGCACAATCATATAAGTAACATGCGATAACACACAAGATAAGGCCTGAATACTTTTCGGTGACTTATTCTTTATCCTCGTTAATAATATGTCCATTTCACACATATTCTTTAATAATCCACGTGAGTGCGGGAACCCCACTATTATAGCCGGTGGACCGAGAAGTATACACTCAGGGAAGAACACTCCTGACCACTATTATTTGCCGGTGGACCGGTCTCCAAGACAGAACGCTTCTGGCCACTATTATTTGCCGGTGGACCGGTCTGGTCCCGACTCACATGATGTTTCACTGTAAGTACTTAGTGTATTTCCCATGGTTTAACTTACTTACTTTGGTTTGTCGAGAACGAAATCCCCCACTATTATAGCCGGTGGACCGGAAAGTATACACTCAGGGTAGAACGCTCCTGACCACTATTGTTTGCCGGTGGATCGGTCTCCAGGGCACCCCGGCTCCTAGCCACTATTATTTGCCGGTGGACCGGTCTGGGCTCGGCTCAACAATCTTTCACTTTACATGATTAGTGTCTTATCTGTATTTTATTAGATATCATTCCACCCTTGACATGCATGTCATCGATGTTCTACTACCGTTCTCTCGAGAGGGCCCGTCCCATATTTTGAGACTCGTACCTCCTCTCACACCCGACATCCATTCCCCATAGACTTAGGCATAGTGGCATATAGTAAGGCACAATCTCCAAGAATATAGGCCATCCCAATACATGTGATGTCGACTCCGTAGGTCCTCATCCCTCTAGGGTCCCTCCTCGGAGACCCTAATCGGACCTATGTGGCCCAACTCTTTCTTACTTATCCAAACGTTACTTTATTCTCTATCTCGCACCTCATTCTTTTATTAGGAAATTCCCCAAATGTGTTACTTTATCTCCCAAGTTCACGTGTGACCGACAAAACCCTAGTAGGCCACTCAAAACCTTATTTGACCACGCCAACCCTAGTTGGCTGCACCAAACCCTAGCACTTTACTTCTTCAACAAGTAACCTCCCTCTTTCACCCCAAAATCTCTTCTCTCATTTAGGAACCCCCGTTCATCCTTTATATAAGTGCGTTCTCAATCTCAACCCCATACTCCACCATGTAAACCCTAGTACCACCCTACAAACCTTAATACCACCACACAAACCACAACCACCATACAAACCCTAATACCACCATAAGCCATTAATACCACCATGCAATCATTAATACTACCATACAAACATTAATGCCACCACACAAACCATAACACCACCATGCAAACCCTAATACCACCATAAGCCATTAATACCACCATGCAATCATTAATACCACCATACAAACATTAATGCCACCACACAAACCATAACACCACCATGCAAACCCTAATACCACCATAAGCCATTAATACCACCATGCAATCATTAATACCACCGTACAAACATTAATGCCACCACGCAAACCATAACACCACCGTGCAAACCCTAATACCACCATAAGCCATTAATACCACCATGCAATTATTAATACCACCATACAAACATTAATGCCACCACGCAAACCATAACACCACCGTACAAACCCTAATACCACCATAAGCTATTAATACCACCATGCAATCATTAATACCACAATACAAACATTAATGCCACCACACAACCCATAACACCACCATGCAAACCCTAATACCACCATAAGCCATTAATACCACCATGCAATCATTAATACCACCATACAAACATTAATGCCACCACGCAAACCATAACACCACCGTGCAAACCCTAATACCACCATAAGCCATTAATACCACCATACAAACTTTAG
Organism: Tamarix austromongolica; assembly: GCA_039764185.1. NCBI lineage: Eukaryota > Viridiplantae > Streptophyta > Magnoliopsida > Caryophyllales > Tamaricaceae > Tamarix > Tamarix austromongolica. The sequence continues at coordinate 10,821,622 of CM077816.1, forward strand.
GACTCCCATGCATGGTTCCCATCTCTCATTTATTTCGGACATTCCTCCCACTTAAATATTCTCTCATAGATCATGTGGGATATGTGTTTATATTTTAATCTTTTACTTGACTTAGGTTAGGTAATAATTGTACTTTTTATATATTAGATGCGGAGGTAACATTCTACATTTTCTATTTAGCTTCCATAAAATAGTTTCATAATAATAAAAAAAATCCTAATTGTAAAAATGGAGATATTGGAGAATATCTCCCCAAAAAACTTTCCCAAGTGAGAGGCGGGGGATAAAGTTAAATTAAATTATTTATCCCTAGTCATCCCAGACCAAAAACACATTAGTTATAAGGATGAAAATTTCAATTTAATAAATCAAGACAAACTTATGGAAATGAGATCGAAAACGAAGAAATGATATTTGTATATGTGGGCTCGGTCAAATCGACTTAGATTTAAAGTTTGATATCTTAAATTACATAATATCATACTTTTTTTTAATACTACATCATACCTTTTTTAAGATCATAATATGATACTTATTTTAGATAATATCATATTTAATTTCATTACAAAATTTCTTATTTTAATTTTAAATTATATTATTATGCTATTATTTACTTATATATATAGGACTAGTTAAACTATTAGTTGGATCTCTTCGAATCACTAATTCAACGAATACAGAGATGAATCAATAATAAGATTAATTTACTATTGTACGGTATTATTCATTAAAAATAATTATCTTATATAGTTATTATGTTTGGAAAAATTTTTTCTTAAAAAAAATTCCAAAAAAGAGATTATATAGGATAATAAATTTTTATAAGTAATACCAATAACTTGCTTAAAATTTAAAATTATGTTAAACATTAATTATCAAATTGATGGCTAGAGTTAGTGGTGTTAATAATTATATATTTAAATTTACAAGATCGGATATTCGCTTAGTATCCTTTTAATGAATTTCCAAATAAAAAAAAAATATATATATATATATTGGATATGGGTTAGATATTAGATATACCTAATATTTATATAAAATTACTTTTTCAACACTTTAAATAACTTTTAAAATGATAAATTTTTAAAAATAAAGATCATATATTAGTTAATATTTTTAAAAATATTATTATTGATGTTTAAATTATAAAAAATAAAGAACTTTTAAAAATTTAATATTATAAAAATATAATATTATAATATATTATTTAAATAATCACCAAAATTCTGGATAAGATTTTTGAAATAAATGAACTGATCAAAAAAATTAAATATCCTAGGAAATAATTTTTTTAAAAAAAGACATCAAACATCTTAAATATGGAATCAAAATTTTCATACAATAAATTTTCTATACAACCTTAGACTAGGCAGTCAAATTGCTCGAATGCTTGCTCCGATGCTGTTCACTCTATCATAGATCAGCTGCAGCCTCAAGTTGTGCGCCTCGGATGGACCTGATTTCGCATTCTAGGCAGCTGTCGGCACCCCGTTCAAACAGACTCGCCTATCCTTCCACCTGCTTGATGAAAGTTCCGGTTTAATCAGAGGAGAAAAAAATGAAACTTCTGGACGCCTCTGTCCTTTTCCATTTGCCGAACCATAATTGATCCTCAGCTGCTGCGTGAGCTTCGATTTCCTGCGAATACGCTACAATGAATTATGGATAATAAACGAAAAACAGATCCCTTGGTATTAGCTTGCATTTTGGTTATTTGAATTTCAACTAGTACTACCCATGGCGTGGTATAGAAGAGCAAAATTGGGATGTGAAGCGATTAGTAAGGTGTTCACATCCAAAAATTTTGTGCCAAGAAACCCTATTCAACCTTCCCTTCCAAAAATCAACGGTAATGTTTCGTTGACTTATTTTAATTGGTATAAATCTGATATTTTTGGGTCTTCTTCAATCTCTTCGAAATTAGGTTTTTTTAATGGTTTCAGAAAAAATCATAGTAGCTTGATTACTAGCAGAAATTACTACGTTGACAGATACCAAGTCTACCATTTCAGGCCTAGAGGTTATAAGAAATGGTTTGAGAATCCAAGAAATGTGTTCATTGTCGTAATTGTTGGTTCTGGTGCTTTGATTACCATTTACTTTGGTAATTTAGAAACCATACCGTATACAAAAAGAAAACATTTTGTGCTTTTGTCAAGGAGTCTTGAGAAACAACTTGGTGAAACCCAATTTCAACAAATAAAGTCTCAATTCAAGGGAAAAATTCTACCTGCAATACACCCAGACAGCGTGAGAGTTAGGTTGATTGCTAAAGATATCATCGAAGCATTGGAAAGAGGGCTGAGGCATGAACAAGTTTGGAGCGATGCTAGTTACGCTTCTGAGAGCTATGGCAGTGATAATGGTGCCCATGAGGACGAGACTTTCATGGCTTTGACTAAGGGCCATGAAGCAAAATTGGAAGGAAATTGGCGTAGGGAGGACGAGGTTCTTGATGATAAGTGGGTTAAGGAAAGTAAGAGGAAAGGGGAAAAACAAGGGATGCAACCTTCTACGCAACATTTAGAGGGTTTGAGTTGGGAAGTGTTGGTTGTTAATGAACCAGTTGTAAATGCCTTCTGTTTGCCTGGAGGGAAGATTGTTGTTTTTACAGGCTTACTTGAGCATTTTAGATCTGATGCTGAGATAGCTACTATCATTGGGCATGAGGTATGCGCTTATCTGCTTTTTTGACCTTTGATTTTGTCGTAGCTCTGATGATAAATATGCTTCATATTTCTGGGAAAGTTCCAACAAATCACCCATTGATTGATTGGAAAAATGGTTGAAGACTTGCCTCTTAAATTTATTTGTTGAATTACCTATTGATTTAACTATACTGCCACGTAACAAATGCAATGATTAAATGACCAAAATAATCATCCCAAATAAAAAAATTTTACTTATGTTTTTGTCCCTTATATCTCTTTTATAGGGGTATTATTGGAATTATTCATTTTTTCCCAGAGCCCTCTTCCCCCTTCCCTTCTTACAAGTGGTTGTGTCTGTGATATCTTCTCAATGGATGGTGACCTGGGTTTTCCCGTGCATTTTTGTATTTGTAATCAGGTTGGGCATGCCGTGGCTCGCCATGCTGCAGAACAGATTACCAAGAACATGTGGTTTGCTATTATACAGCTCGTCCTTTATCAGTTTGTAATGCCTGATATTGTCAACACAATGTCAACTCTTTTCCTAAGGCTACCTTTCTCTAGGAAGTAAGAACTCTACTTTAGCTGTTCTCTTTGTAACAGTTAATTCCTTCTGCATTGGCTGAGATTTGGTATAACTGCTGCTTTCCCCCCTTTTGTTATGCCTCTGTGGTCATTTGGCATTACTGTTTTCATTTTAAATGTGCAGTAAGAATTGATGGATTTTGGTGTCATTAATGTAAAATAATAGAAATGATTTGAAAGGGTAAAATGTTATAGGATAATTATCAAAGGTTGATGAACATAAAATAATAGGGTTACAAAAATGAGGTGTTACAGGTGGAGTGTATCATTCTCCCCCCACTTACGAAAAGTTTGATCTTAAATTTCAAGGTAAAATAACAATGATCCATTTCGATTTCATTATCCTCATCATCACTAGATACTCATAGAATACTCACAAGATTCCACAATGGCAACATCAATCTTCTTGTCAGCCTAGTTGCAAGCATGAGATTCTACTTGTACTACTTTCTTTAGGGACCCAAATTGAACCATTTTGATCTTACTGGGTGTTTGGACCATGCTGAGGTTGGTTTCATATAAAGCGTTTCATAGACTTAGAATTGTTGGGTATGGGAGGACTTAGGTGGACTAGTAGGCAATAAAAAGTTAGCCTTATTCTAGGCATCACGATCTGAGCAGAAACTTCTACCCTTCAGCTTGAATTGGATGTCCTATTGAAGGCCTCCAATGTATCTGGTAACTTGTCGTATTCAAGTGTCCTCAAAAGTGTATCTGGCAACAAGTATCTGAAACTTCTTGGTGAATGCCTCAACATCTTGACCATCCATAGACAACTTGCAAAATCTAGAGTATAATTTTTGCTTGTAGTAGACTGGTTTGAAGTTTTTGACCATAAGCTGTTGTAGATGACTCTAATTAACTATTGGATCAAGCTTGTGAAATCTGTGCTGGCTTGGTAGTTTAGGTTACTCCAGTGCATACTGGTGAAACAAGTGGCTGACCATCCTAATCTTGGACTTGTTGATAAACAAAAATATTCTCCACTAGGTTGAACCACTCAAAAAGTTTATTCATGTCTTCCTCACCATCAAAATTTGGAAGGAAAATCGTTACACCATAATGGGAAATTATGGGAGTTGCAGTTGATGAATTGCAGTTGGAGTTGAAGCTGAATTGTGGCAGGTAAAGCTGTTGTGGTAAGGGGAAGTAGACTAGCCTTTTTGTATAGATTTTAAAATTCAATTTGGATCTTACAATTCTACAATCCGTAAGTCATTAAATGATTTACGATCTTATATAAAATCTTAAAGTAGTAGAATCGTAAGTTCATATATGGGATTAATGAAATCTTATAATTTCATATAATTATTATACTCTCTTAGTATCAAAAAAGAAAGTTATTTGAATAATTTACATACTTTTTTAGGAACTAATAATGAAGTTTTAAAATTTTACTTATCCTTCATTAAAAATATAGCAAAGCATTTAAAACATAAATAATGAAAGAAAAAAGGTGAGGGAAAAAGTGGAAAATAATTTTTGACTTTTTAAAGTGACTTTCTTTTTGATATAAAATTTTGGTGATAAAATGACTTGCCTTTTGATACGGAGGTAGTAATCTTTATCTATTTTGTCTTAAAACCTTTTTTCATCCCCCCAACTACTATATTTCTTCCCCAACTTTCAAATCCTCAATTCTCTTATTAATTTGGTACATATCTTGAACATTAGTTGATGTGGAAAAAGTTTGAGTGAAATAAAACGAAGAAAATGAAGTCAGTTGCTGACGCAAACTGTTGATAAAAGAATTCAAACTCTATTTATATAGTAAAATAAAAATATCAATTTTTATGATGTTATTCATTCATTTATTCATTAACTTCAATTTAATTTATTTGTCATTTTATTTTTTGATGTTGTTGACTTAATATATTTCTTAACATGTGAAACTATTTCGTCAATTCGTGTTGGTTGTTAGTGATACAACTTAATTAGTGACTACATGAGATATAATGTGAATTTATTGATCTTTTTGAGTTTTAGTATGGTGCTATATAGCATACACCTATGCATAGTTTATATTTTTATGGTTTTTGTAGGGTATTACGATTTCATGATCCGTTTCTATGATTCAATTCCAAGCAGCCTGTATCAATCCTAAGTAGAATTTTGATTTGACAACTTTGGTTGGAAGTTCTAAAATTTTTCGTTCCTAACCATATCAAAACAAAAATAACAAGAAAATAATAATAATAATAATATTTTAATTTTAGTTAACCTTTATTTTTTATGAGCCAGAGGCCCTTATCTTTTATACTTCTAAACTAATTCAAATCTTCAGAAAGGATGATGCTCCCTTGCCCTCTTCATGTGACTACTGAAAGAGGATCAAGGATGATGACATTGGCAAAGGATCAGCAACAAGCACAAGGGATCAGTGAAGAATCGACAACAAGCTCAAGGGATCAGTGATGGTCTTTTGACTTTGGTCGTGTTTGATTCTGGACATTGGCTTGAGTTGGTGAGAACACTAGGCTTTTGATGATTTTGATCTCCGGTTGTCGATGCTAATGGTGGTGTCATAGGGTTTTGCAAAACCAAATATCAGTATGGGATTGGATTAATTTTTTCAGCTATCTGATTCATTCAGCTATTAGATACCCTATCTTTGAGTTGGCATCCAAACAAGCCGGATATTCATTTTTTCCGATATTTGAAAAGTCGGATCAAATATCGATTATGTTTGATATTAAGAATAAATACCTGATACTCAAGTTCTGTCAAAATTAACAAATAAATATATTCAAATGCAAGAAAAAAAAATCAATGAACAATTATAGTTGAAATACTGCAAAACATAAGCCTACAAATTAATTTAAAACATAAAGGAAAGAGAAATGCAACAATTTGTAAAAACTACAAACAATAAATCTTATCTTTCTCTTATAGTATTAAGCAGTTGAGGTCCCAATTTAAAGCTTATTTCCATCATTTTCTTGTTCTTCTTCTGTTGCATATGAAGATGGATCAGTCCAACTTCCAAATTTCTCTCTTGCTTCTTCATTCTCCATTTCAATAAATTAAGTATTCACTTTCGCACCTCTTTTTGGTTGTTCCTTGTCTGGTAAGTCTCAAAAACAAACTACTCATCAAATTATCTTCATAGGCTATAATATACTACTGTTTTAATAGACAAATGCCTAACATCAACAGGTCTAGAGGGAGAACAATTAAAAGGAAAGAAGAAAACAAACAATTTTATGCCAATATGGATTTCGTCAAAAACAAAGATGTCAGGTTTGTCCTCCAGCCTGCGTTGCATAAAAGAAAGAAAAAAGGAAGTTGGAGTAGAATAGCTGAAGACAGGATAAGAAACTGAATTTAGCTGAAGATGAGAGTCTGTGGCATTAGATAGTGAAATCAAAAGTGAGCAACAAGGAAGCCTAATATTGTTAGGGTTTCTTCTAGATGGCCGAGTTGTATTCCTTGGGAATTTGGTGTGTACTATGTGTTACTGTATGTTAAGAAATGGGATGGGATTAGCCTTGTACTTTGTTGTGTGAATAAAATGAATTCTTTAAATTAAGGAAAAAAAACTACATTAACGTTGAAGATCATCAACAAACAATCTTCTACAAACCAAGAACTTTTCTTTCGGTTCACACGTTGCAAAGGTCTTTATAAGATCACTTCAACTTCGACTTAACTAGGTTGAACTTGATAGCTTCGTTGGGTTTTGGTGTTGATCTAATCCAAGGTCAATTACCTTCAATAGAGAACCTATCAATTTTATTACAAGGTATGAAATGTAATTAATATAAATTTGCGACATGAGTTGCATTATTAGTTTTTTTACAAGGTATGAAATGTGCTATTTTAGATAACTTATTTACTACCACTATAATAGAATCCTTTCTCCTTTGTGTCCATGGTAAACTTAAGATAAATCCATAGCAACACTTTCCCAAGGTTGATTAGGAATTGGTACAAGTTATACAAATCTTTATGGAAGAAACTTTTGCTCTTTTGATAAATCACACATCTTCCAATAATAGCTTATACTGATTATCATTTGTGGCTAGTAGAAGTTTTCTAGTAATATTTCCATGGTTTTATGAACACCAAAATGACTAGCTATACCCCCCTCATGTACTTCTTTAACAAGTAAATAACGTACACTAGAACAAGGTATACACAACTTATTAAGTTTGAAAAGAAACTCATCTTGTAACACATAATTACCACAACTATTATTCTTTTTACATGCATTATAGATGTCAACAAAATCTTCATCTTTAGCATATAATTCCTATAACATTTCAAAACCTAATAATTTAACATCCAACATAACTAATATCATGGATCTTCTAGATAAAATATCTTCTCTAGGAAAAAGCAATGCAAGTACATAACATGGACTCATGCTTTCTCTCACATACCTTTTTCCTGTGAGTTCTTGTATTTGTTTTTCTAATTCCTTAGCCTCCTCTAGATTACATCGATATGCAAGTTAATTAGGTAAAGACACACTAGGTATTAAATCTATGGGATGTTCTATTCCTCTCTGAGGTGGCAATTCAGGTGGTAAGTTATCAGGAAAAAAACATCATGATATCATTCATATATCGCTTAATTGAGCATTATTGTTATTTTTCTCCCCTTGTAGGGATTCCTTCACTATCATTTCATAGAAACTTCTTCTTTAATACATTTGACCATAGCCTTTTCATGTAAAAATAAACTTTTTTTTATTCTCGACTATGTTCTCATTATCACATTTAGAAGCTTTAAGTTTATGCTTTTTCTTATCCTTCTCAACTAGATATTCATTAGTAATACCATTATGAATAATATTTCTATCATATTGCCATGGTATATCTAACAAGATTCCACATGCATCCATAGGAAAAACATTGCATAGCGCATTATCATGATAATTCCCAATTCTAAATGAGATTAGGGCTTGTTTAGTTACCTTGACTCTCTTGTCCATATTTAACCATTGAAGAGAACAAGACTTTGGATGTGGTGTAGTCTTCAATCCCAAATCCTTCACCATCCTCTCATTGACTACCCTCATACAAGATCCACTATCGATAATTATTCGACAAACTGTATCTCCCACTCTTCCTTTGTCTTGAATATCTTTTCTCATTGATTAGGTTGCTCTCTAGCTTGGACTTGAAGTAGTCTTTCCAATACCTAACAAGCATTTTCTTCCTCCTTTGATTCATTAGAAATTTCCTCAATAGGCTCGAAATTAGTATCTTCTTCACAGGTCTCCATAACTTTGATTTCTTATAGGAATAATATTCTTTGATTGGGACATTTGTGAGCAAAGTGTCCAAATACTCGGCAATTGAAACATTGCCTTGTAAAGACTTCATTGACTTTATTCTTGCCTTTCTCTTCTCTAGTAGTTCCTTGCTTTTTATCAATACTTGTAGAAGTTGAAGTACCCTCTCCATACTTTGTGGCTTGAGTACTTGACTAGTACTTTGTAGATAAAGTACTTTGCTTGGCATGAGGCTTAGTAGACTTATTTTTTTTTTCAAATCTTAAGGATAGCTTAATCATGTCATCAAGTGAATCATGTAGACTAGTCTCAACTTTGTCTCAAATCACCATGTTAAGGCTGCTTAGAAATCTAGCACATGTTTGTTCTTTTCTCTCATGGATATCACATTATAAGTGCTAATTTTGCAAACTTCCTAATATGTTCTTCAACACTTAGAAGTCCTTGTCTAAAAGTAGTCAGTCTAATATAATTATCTTGCCCATACTCCTTAGGTATAAGTTTCTTTCTTAGATGCTTATTAAGTTTATCCCAATATTTGATTTTTGATTTTCCTTCTAGTTCCCTAGTCCTCTTCAAATTTTCATACCATATCTTAGCAAACGTCTTAAATTTAAGAGTAACTAGTTTACATCTTTGCTCATCATGATAATCTTTGAATTTAAATATAGGCTCTACCTCATGTAACCACTCAGGAAATAAGTTTACATCAAGCTTACCATCAAAATTAGGAAGATCAAGTTTAATGCCCTTATTTTCTTTTTGATGATACTTTGGTTGATGGTTATGGAACTTTCGGTTACTTCCACTCCCTATTGACTCTTCATCATGGTCTACTTGTGAGTTTAGATACCTTCCCCTAGCTGGATTGGTTGATTTTGTGGCATTACCCATTTGGTCTCCATAGAATTTCCTTTGTTCTTGGATATTTTGAATCAATTCTTGTTTGGCAAATCTAGATTCTAACCTTTGTAATTGTGTTTGCATTGTAGGAATTTGCCTAAGTTGAATATTAGTTGCATCTAGATTGGTTGAGAGTTTTTGAATAGCTTCAAACATTATTTGAAAATTTGGTTTCCTTCCATTGTTTGATTACCACTACACTAAACCACACTTGAGTATCACTTAGGGTTTTAGTTGATAAAATTGAATCAACTTAATTAATGTCACCCTCTAGTTCTTGTTTGATTCTTGCACAAAATTTTGAGTCCAATGAATCAAACACGCAACAAGTAATCAAATATACTAATCACATAACAAAATGAGTACACTTAACACTTATCTTGCTAAGTTTTTGATATAGAATTCAGTAAGTTTATGAAAATACAATTCCAACACCGTCACAAAATTTTATGCATGTATTCAAATGTTTCAAGTGTAATTTTATGCATGGAAAGACAACATTCCAATCTGCACTAATTCTACTCAATGATGAAACACTGAAGACAAGCAAAAAACACACACACTACTCAGTTAACTCAGCATCAACCTACTAAGGTTTCACTCCAAACTTCACTAGTTGAATCTAATATTAAATTGTGATCACCACGCGTGATCAACCAGCATACAATACACACTAAACATGCGAACTTTCATGCAAAAACTGAATGTTATAAATGCTAAAAGAAGACACACACTACACACAAAAATCTTGAAATCATTCAACCGCAAATTTTCTTATCTTGTGTCAATGCTCCTTTACACTTTCTTTCAAGATACTCTCAAGATTAATGCAACACTACCCTATTTCATGCAAATACCACATAAACACATGCGTATTCTATCAAGATTCAAAGAATTCAATTAAGAAGAATCAAGAATCTTACTAGAACTTCAATGTTGATATTTGTTGTTGTTGAAATCTTGTGTTGAATTTGCACATGTGATGTCAACTCCAAATAGCTGGCTTATTTTGGTTCACACATCAACCAAATTTGATGTGGAAGATCATTAACAAACTATCTTCTACAAACTAGTAACTTTTATTTTGGTTCACACATTGCAAAAGTCTTCACAAGATTACTTGAACTTCGACTTAACAAGGTTAAACTTGAAAGCTTCGTTGGGTTTTGGTGTTGATCTAATCCAAGATCAATTACCTTCAATAGAGAAATCTTCTATTTCTCTAAAGAACACTCTACAACTCTCCAAGACTCACCCTTGAAGAAGAAGATCGTACACTCTCAATTTATGTCGATTCCACAACTCGAATTATGCTCATGTTCATGTTATTCCATTCTTCAACATACAAGGTCATATATATATGCATATACACATGTAGGCCTTTCATTAATAAGCCCACATAACCCTGCCTTATTAACAAAAATTAACCCTATGCACGATACTAATATATGTATATATATTATAATTATAATGACAATTTACAAGCATTACAAAGCATACGATAAAATAACAAAACTATACAAACTCTAAATATGTAATACATTGAATTAATGTATGTAATCAAACTTTATGTCTTGTAGCCTTGTCTTCCATGTAACTTTGTAATCCTTGTAATGCTATTGTCATGTACATCAAAGATCTTTAATAGCTTGATCTTCTTGCAAACATATATAATGCCTGCAAGAGTTACTAAGCATTAGAAGCATTTAGATTTTCAAGAACAGTAAGTTCTATCTTTAAGTATGTTGATTCTTGTTCTTCATCTTTTGAAGAGTAAGATTGAGCTTGAGCCTGAGATGCTCCTGCATCATACATTGGTTTGGATAGGACTGATAGGTTAAATATTTCTGTTTTATGGAATATTATTTAGTCTTAGACCGGATATTTCAACCAGATCGGATAATCCAACCAAAAATTGGATCAGATATCTTAAATCTTAGATTGATTTTTTGAATACCTTTTATTCATTTTTTTTTGCACAACCCTAGTATTGGGTTGACAGTAGACAACTTCTACTAGTAGAGAAAAGGTCGGTGGATGACGGGTGGTCTTCAGTGACTCTCACAGCATGGTGTTTGCTGCTGTTTGAAGTCTTCCCGGTGGGGATTATGACACAGTAGAATTGCATGCAAGGGATGGGTTGCAGTATGTCTGATTTGCTGTGGTTTTGCAGCAACTAGGTGGTTGGATGTTGATATTATGGTTCAGTGGTGGCTGATTGTGTTTTTTGTTGTTGACGACTAAGGTTAGTGTTATGGTGAGGGGTTTCACAGCTAGATTTCAGACCATTTCCTTGGTGTAACTATTTTTGAACGAAAAACAGAATCCTAGGAAACCAAATTGGCGGCTGGGATTGGATTTGGGCTCTAATACCAAATTGATGCAAGGCTACAAGGTTTCTCACAAACCTCACTATTGATATTATTCAAATCTAGTAATAATGAACTATGTAGGTGCCTTTTTATAGGCCAACTACTCAAAACGACTAAGGTCATAACAGAAACTAAATATGGACCAGTCTAAAAAGATGTTAGTAAAAAATTAATGACTCTATCTAATGACTAATTAATACTTCCAGACTTGTAGGACCAATGGAGAGATGTATATTCATGTGTATGTCGGCCTGTTTTCCGATGGGTCATCAAAGACTAAGGGCTCGATGGGTGGTGTTTAGATTGCATCAGGAAGTGTGACAATCCCCAAGTGCATATTTGGGGATGAGAGTAATACATTTTATAAAACTAAAGCTCACTTTTATAAGAAATTAACAAGTCAGCTTGTAAAAAAAAAAAGCGTAGTTCAAGTTAGCTCGTTAACAGACAAGCTTAGCCCCCGTTGCTTAGGCTGGGCTCATTTACTAAAGGATCTGAACTTGTGCCTTTATGATTGGTTTGGTTTGCTTGTTAAATGAGTTTGATCGATCCATTATCTAGCTAAACTTGAGCTTGTAGAAAGTGGTCCTTCTGTTCACAGCCCTAATACATATCGTTCTAGGATGATTCAGTCTGAGTCAGAACTTAATAACGTTCCCTTAGAAGTTGCTATCTGAGTTTCAGTTACATCAAATTGTCTTCTCGTTTTGTTAGTTCATCACTGATGAGTTATGTTACTGGAAGTGGTCCGCTATTGAGATTAATGTTTTACATTAGGCTACTTTTTATGATGTCAGGTTGCATACTGTACTAGATAGATTTGAGGACAGAAAGTGTCATTTTGCTTCCTTATGTTACATAACTATCAAATCACCTAGGCCTGCTCTCCCGACATTTGAAAATTTGATAGTTTTTTGTCTCCTATATGGAAAGTAACATATGCAGATGGGATGTAAATATATTTCTATGAAACACCTCGATCTATTATTGGGCATTGTTTTCCTTTCTGATATTTTCTTAATTGAGTTGTCCCTGAATTCAACTACATGGAACTCATTAGTATGGTTGCCTCTAAATTTTTAGCTTCGACAAGTTCGTGTTTAGTTATTGGTTTAATTAATGCCTATCCATATTGTTTTGTATTGGTATCCTCTGATAACATTTCCTACGTGGTGGTTGGGAATTTCCTTTTGTGGTGATATTTACCAGCATTGCAAAATTACTTTCTTTGCTGGGTAGGTGATATATTGTTAGATCTGTTGGGAAAATATTCTGGATTTTTCATTCAAGCCTTATCTTGCTAACGCAACCATTTATTTTCACTGATCTTGTAATGCTCAATAGGATGGAAATAGAAGCAGATTACATTGGGCTGTTGTTGGTTGCTTCTGGTGGTTTCGATCCACGAGTGGCACCTATGGTGTACGAGAAGCTAGGGAAAGTCACCGGAGATTCAGTCATGAGAGACTATCTTTCTACCCATCCTTCTGGACAGAAGAGAGCCAAGTTATTGGCTCAAGCTGAGGTCATGAAGGAAGCTATGAATGTTTACCGGGAAGTGAGGGCTGGACGTGGTGTTGAAGGCTTCCTGTAGTGAGCTCTGCCCTGAAAACTACTGATTATGTGGACTCCTTCCCTTCGAAGAACATGGAGGAAAAAATAAGGAGCTTATGATGGTAGGTTGGAGAGGCTTTGTATGTATTGTGAACAAATGAAGGATGGTATCTCAGGTTACAAAATGTGCATAAAACTTGGTGTCGTGTTTGTGTCCAAATGCCATTTTCCATTTGGCCTGCATTCTCAAGCTTTAACATTTTGTTATTTGGTAACTTTGTAGCAAAGCATATTATAGACTCGAAGCGTATTCTTTTGAAAGAATAAATTTGATTCGAGTATAATGATATTCTTATCAAGTGGAAGTGAGGTGATGTTTAGTGGCTGTTTGAGTCCAATTGAGTTTGAAACCATGTGAGAGATACGATCGGTTCCTCTGTAGATGAGGAAAATCTCCCAACGATTTAGATATGAGCTTGTACGAATTTACAATATGATACATTAATAAAAGAATAAATGAAGGACGATTTTCACAGCAAATTTACGGCAAGGTAAGTGGAAAGCTCCGATATGGCGGTGACGGTCCGAGCATTTTTGTGTTATTGTGCACATCACGACTATCCCTTATAAGTACATGGGTATGGCTGTTTATGCACATGTTATGATTCTTGGGTTCCTTTTTAAGGTATACATTGGGAAAGCTCTCATAGTTTCTACATGCGGAATTGTTGACGATGCAATACTTCTATGGTGCAACAAAAAATATGGTGGAAAACAGTGCTTTCTGCTGATATTTATATTTTTTAAAAGATTCATAAAATTATGTTATCTTTAATTAAGATTATTAAAAAATAAAAATATATTTATATATTTTTTATTTTTTATAAATAAATATTTATATTGATATAGTTTGACTTAAAAAATAACTTATACATCTTTTACTTTGTTGTACATTTTTTTTCACTATTTTTTGTTCTAAAAAATCTAATCAAGTTAGTATTTTGATTTATGTGATCATCTTTCACCAACTATTTGATAATCTATCACCAATTGTTTATGGTGACCTATCACTAATGGTTTCACCAATTATGTAATGATATTTCATCGATTATGTGATAACCTTTTACTATGTGATGATTTTTTTACCTATATATATATATAATGATCTTTTACCTTTTATAGATTACATTAATTTTTTCCTTTTATTTTCTAAATTCATATAGGCTTAATATTTACCCTATAGAGTTCTTAGATCTATCTAAGGTTAGGGTTTTATATTTGTTAGGGTTTAGGGTTTAGGGTTTGGGTTTAAGGTTTAGGTTTAGGTTTATGGTTAAGGTTTAGTGTTAGGGTGTTAGGGTTAGGGTCAAGGTCTAGGGTCTAGGGCTAATGGTTTAAAGGTTTAGTGTTCATGGTTTATGGTCTAGGGTTTAGGGTTTAAGATTTTAGGTTAAGGGTGTGTGGTTTATGGTTAGGGTTTTAGGTTTTAGGTTTTAGAGTTTGGTGGGGTGTGGTTTAATTTGGTTGATTCTAATTGAAATCTTATCCATTGATTTATATTAACCTAAAGGCAATCATTGATTCTCAAATCTTATTTTAACTTAGTGTAATGCCTCGTATTTTTTAAAATTCAATTATATTAAGCTCAATTATTTTATTAACATAATTTGATGTAAATATTTAATTATTTTAATTTCAACTTTTTTGTGGATTTATCGACAATTTTAACTTCATAATTGAATTTAATTAATCTTTGTTATTGCAGATCATTCTAGATAAATTCGTTCATGACCATCATTTTATTACATTCATACGATTTCAATTTTCGGTTAAAAATATGTATTTTTGTTCTTTCTCGTGTTTTAATTTTTAATAATTTAGGTTCATTTTCAATTATAACTTTGTCGTGTGATTACAACTTTATTTTAGAGTTATATTTCGTTAACGATATATATATTATTTAAATTATAACATTTTTGTTTAAAATAGTCAAGTTTATTATAACAATTTTATCTATAAAAAATATTTTTGACTCTGAATTTATTCATTTCCATGGTTGTTAAGATCTTTGGAAAGTTTTAAACTAAAAAGATCTTCATAGTTTATTTATAAGTTTCTTTCCGAATTAATTTTCTTCGATTTTATCCTTTTTGGTTTGTGGAAGACTTGTTTCGGAAATTATTTAAACTATCCTCGGTTTATTAGAATTTGACTTAAATATTTTCTTGTATGTTTTTAAATATTTTCGAGGTCTTATAATGTATTTTTGTAAATAATATAGATTTTTATGCTCATTGGTAAATTCTTCTGAAAATATTTTCGAAATTCTTTATGTGGCTCTTATATCGATTTTATATGTTTGGATCCTTACGAAATGATTTTTCATAAAATAAATTTGAGATAAAATTTTCCAACAAAATTTTTAGATGTTTAGTATTTATTTATATATGTGTATTTGAAAAAAAAAAAACAAACCGGCCATGGCCCTGACCCCTCTTCCTTTTCTTTTTCTCTCTTCTTCTCTCCCTTCTTTCTTTTCTTCTTTTTCCCAACATGTTCTCTGCCTTGCACCCAAAACTTGACCTACCTCCTCCTAGCTCCTCCATCATCAATCGCCAACCTCAATCGCTTGCCATTGCGACACCACCATTCCCTTTGCACGTTGCCAACACCGTTGCAGCAAACAGCAACATCCGGAGCAGTAACAGCAACCAGAGCATGTCATGGGTCGGTGAGCACCGATCGACCTCTGACAGAGCTTCCCCAGTGTTCATTCTCCCCGATTTGCTAATTTTTGTTTGGTATAAATTTCCGAAAAACCTAACTTTTGTTTCGATTAATTGAATATGAATTAACTCATGATAAGTTAAATTGATTATTTAATTATTTATATGTTGTATGATTGATTTAGAGTATTTAATTGTAGCGTATTGAATTGTGTAAATTGGATTTTTTTATGGGTTATGCCCGAATTTTTTGGATTCACTCGATTTAACTATTTTGGATAAATTTATTATACAATACTTTTTAAAATGTATCTAATTTTATACGGAATTAATTGGAATTAACTTTCTAAGTCAAAATTTTGTGTGTGATGAAATTGGGTTGCCTAGTTGAGTTTTTTCACTCAATTGATTTTAAAATACCTTTTGAAATGTATTTTATTTCATATTGAAAGTGTTGATTTAGGACAATTGTGTGGAATTGATCGGAATTAGATTTTTAGGTCAAAACTCTTGCGGGTCTAAATTGGATTGTGTAATCGAGTTATTTTATTCAATTGATTATATAATTTACATTAGAATATATTTAATTTCAATCCCGAACCGTTAATTTATATATTTTAGCAAGAATTGATCAAATTTACATCCTGTGCTCAAAAACCCTAATTATGCTAAATCAGGTGTTTCTTTTATTGGTTTTGATCAATTGATTATATGGTATGTTATAAAATATTTCTAATTGAATTTCTAAACATTTAATTTAAATAAATTAATAAAATTTAACCAAATTGCATTTTTAGGCTTAAAACCCTAGATTTTAAGTGAAATTATGAAAAATGTCATTTGTATAGTTGTTTTTTCTAAATTGAATTTATAGAAATAGTTGAAATGGTCTTAATTACATCATAACATCTTCAATTAGAATTAATTGATTTGAATTATTTGAGTTTGTGTCCTGGGCTTTAAAATCCTAATTTCGAAAACCGATTATCTTTAATAGGTGGTGCATAAGATTGTTTTTGTTGAAATTGATTATCTAGATTTATCTAAACTTAGATTAATTATGTTTTAAAACTATTAATTTGAGGCAATTGAAGTGGATTGGATGGTTTATAGTTCAGGTATTAAAAATCCTAGTTTAGGTTATGGTTTTATGAACATGATTTGCTTATACTTCTTGCACCTAGTAGATTACTTGTTTTGATTTAAAATCATTGTAATTGTATTATTATGTTATCGAGTTGGATTGGTTCTCTAAAAATGGTTGGTTTGCCTCTTTAGTTGAAAACCTAATGAGTTAGTCATTTTCAATAAAATTAACTTATAATCTATTATTCTTTCCTTGGGTTTTCAAATTAATTTGAAATGTCCCAAGTGATATGTGTTAAACCCGATTCGATTAATATTTAATTTTAAATCTTAATAGAGCTATGCTTGTGAGTCCTAGGTTTTGGATACATTTTCTAAGAAAGATATTTTATGTCTCCTATGTTGATTTAATTATAATATGTGAATTATTGATCGATAAAATAGTCTCTAACCTAGTTCCGACTTCTATTAGCGATCTAGGAAAGCATTATTGTGGATCCTTGAGCTAGTGATATCGTTTTCCTTCTTATCTCACTTAGCTAGCTTTGCACCTAGGTAAGTCTCTACTTACCTCCACTTTTGGGTGTTTCATGAGGATGAACCATTGTTCATGTGTGTTAAGAGGTGAAAGTTGTGTGACTCACATGGGTTAGTATGTCAAACATGTAATATGCCTTATAAGATGCTTTGTATAATCATGAGGTTTAAGTAATTCATACTTTGGCCTATTTTTGAGCATGTTAGGGTAACAATAAGCATGATAGGGCTATTTGACTCTTTTAAGGAGGATAAATGTAGAAGAATGTGCTTACACGTATTGGAATGAGATTGCATTTTCTGTTTAGGAGTATGATTGAGTAAAAGAGCATGTTACAAGCATGATTACATAACAAAGCATGTTAAGCTTGTTACCTTCAAGCATGGATAAGTGGAAGACATGTTAAAAGCCATAATATATATATATATATATATATATTGATTACTTGATTGGAAATCATCTTAATGTGTAGCCTGAATTGTTTGCCAAGAGATGGAGCACACTTTATGGTTTTCTAGCAGCATGATGCATTATGAAATGATATGAATGAATATTGATAATTTAATGCCACTCTCAGCATAACAAAGTGTTGAATGTGTTCGAATCATAGCTGGGGCTAGGCATGTCCCTTAGTAATTCTCGGGGTTGGGCATGTCCTTGATTAATACTTGGTGCTGGACATGTTCCTCAGTAATGTCGAGGGCTGAGCATGTCCCTAAATAATGCTCAGGGCTAAGAATGTCCCTAAGTAATGCTCGGGGCTAGACATGTTCCTGAGTAATGTTTGGAGTCAAGCATGTCCCTAAGTAGTGCTCAGGGCTGGACATGTCCCTGAGTAATGTTCGGGGGCTAAATGCCCAATTGGTTTGGTTTAGCATTGTCCATAAATGCCTGATTGGTTTGGTTTGGCATTGTCCATAAATGCCTGATTGGTTTATTTGAATCTCTTATTAGATTAAGATGTTTGCATCTAAAATTGTGTGGTCATGTAATGAGTTGTTAATAATATGGATTATTCCTACCTGAGGTGCATGAGATACTTTACATTTCCGTCATACCACACTTACATTTTTAAGTAGGATGTTACATATGTTTCACATGTTATTATATGTGTATGGTAGGATTTATGATGTGGGTATTGAGTATGCATAATATTGTATCAATTTAATGCACCGTGATTCAATATGGACTTGATGTTGTAGTTTATGTCTCTCCTATAAGATAGGATAGTGGGATTTACTCAGTACTAGGCCTATACTGATACTACCTTGGTTGAATGGATCATGTGATGATCCACTGATGGTAGGGAGCAGATCTCTTGTGGAGGTTTGATATCAGATATTGTTTTTGGGTTGAAGGCATGGTTTGAGAGAATAGGTAATCTAGAGTATGATAAATCAGAATTTGTCTTTGTCTACTTGTATCTATTTTGGAAGTTTTCAAGTGTTGTATTTAAAATTTCAAGGGTGTTGTAATTGATTTAAGTTCTCATAGTCTGATAAGCTTTTAAAATCTAGGTCTATTTCACAGGTTTTGTTGATTTATTTAGCGATGATTTTATTTAGTCAAATTGTTCACTTGCCATTTTCTGGTGGATATCTCCTTGTGGGATTTTATACTCTCGTCTTAGATGTTGTTTGACTTTTTGTTGGATAGGTTTTAGCCTTACATCTAGCATGAGATAGATGGTAGACATTTATCTTGTGTTAGATGTGGCAGTAACATTCTCCAAATTCTATTTTATCCTCCGCATTATTCTTTCAAATAATTTTTTTAGGAGTGAATTTTGGGGGTGTTACACCTAGGTTCTTATTTTAAAGTTATATATATACTTTAATAACACTATATTTAAATATTGACATATGTGACAAAATTGGTAATCAAATCCCTTTTTATGTGTATAGATTTAAAATTAAGTTCACTCTATGATTTGAGTTGGAAGCATTAAATGTTAGAATAATGGAATATGACATGTTGGTGTTAAAATGAGTGAAGAGATTGGAGGAAATTAGAGGACACAAATGCATCTTATTTGAACCACTCGAATAAGAACACAAACTATGTAGGAGGTTTGAGGACTAATCTCTATATCTTAATATATTGAATCACATAAGAGGGTTTTAATATTGAACCACATAATACTAAGGAGAAAAGGCTCACAAAATGAATTTTTATTAGCTTTGAAAATTCAATCATACATGCATGTCATCTCAATTTCTTAGTTCCCTTCATATATGGTGAAATTAACTCTTAATGATCTTTTTATAACCCTAAAAAATTGAAACACCATTCATAGTTCTGCTATTTGTGTCTTCGATTCGTTACCTCCCTTTGGATCCATTATACTACTAGTTGCACACTATATCAGATTATTGATAATATCTTACACTATTTGCTTTATTTGTTCAAGTTTCCTTATGAGAGGCTTCATCAAATGATATAAGAGCTCATGATAATCATTGGATTTTCTCTTCTTGTGTTCACTAGTTTAATCTTGCAAGAATTAGGCATGAATATGATAATCATCAGATTTTCTCTTCTTGTGTTCAGTAGTTTAGTTTTTCTAGAATTAGAAGTGAACACCACATTTCAACATGATTGTTGATGAGTTTGAAGGATCAAAATTGAAAGTGTTAGACTTCTATTATACCATATCTTTTGCACTCCAATTTTATTTGACAAATCTTGTACCACTTTTTGTCTCTAGGTATTATGTCTTAAAATCAAAGTTGACTATGAAAATTTTCTATTTATAGTATCTCAATTGATTGAGTCCTATTTAGTATCATTAGGATATTGAGGATTTCATTCCAATTTTGTTTCCATTTTTGGTAGATTGAGCTGATACTGGTTGATTGAAGGTTCATGTGGTAATTTCAGCCTACAACAACACTAATACTTCGAGACCTAATTTTTTTTAGAATTGATATCATCGCGATCATTATTTCTAAAAAAATTATAACCCTATTATTGCATTACCTTTGATTAGTTTAGGAATTTCTAATTTCTTTAAATTTTTTCCTTTTTTCTAATTTTCATTGACCACTATATGTCCTAACCAATAATTTGAGTTGTTGAGTCCTTTGGTTTGGTTTCATTTTAATTAGTTCATGACTTTCCTTTTTTTTTTTTTTATGTTTTATAATAATTTAGTTTTTAGTTCTATATCATGTATTGTTTTTCTATTTTAAAGCATGGTATGTAGAGGCTAAAATATGTAACATTTGGTGTTACTGCTTCATCTAGTATGATATAGATATCTAACATAAGATAGATGTGTACTATCTTTCTCTTACTAGACGCAAGACCTTTTAAACAAATCTTTGTCAATAATAAATAAAATTAAACACTAGCATAGAAAGATTAAAATAAATATTCATCAGTACAAAATATCATTAGATGACGGTTAGAAATGGGCTTAGATGATGGTTATAGATAGTTGTGTATGCTACTATCATCTATAGTATAGATGATTGTTCAAAACAATGCCACATATAAACAATCAATAATAGGAAAAATTGCATAAGGGATTAGAAAAAATTTGCAATTTAAAATATCCATTTAAAGTCAACAATAGATGAGAATTTTAATACACAACTTGTTTTTCTAATTCCTAACCATTCTTTGCCTCCAAAATGGTTTGATAACCTATAGACAACAGGTTTTACATTTTAACCATCTTTTATTGCATTATTATTATTATTATTATTATTATTATTATTATTGTTATTTTAATATACATATATATTAATAAAAATGAGATCTAGTGGCATACATTATACCATTGGCATGATGATCAATGAAAAATTGGGTAGAAGTTAAATTTTATAGAGATATTTTCATCATATTGATCACATGCTTAATTTTTTTTTGAAAGATTTTATCTTTATGCTCACCCTTAGAGGATATAAAATAAGGATAGAAGGGTGTCATTAGAAACTATATATATGAAAATAATTAGTTTATGTGTTAGTAATAATTTCAAAATAATAATGTTGTTAAATATATTTATATATTAAAATTTTGATAATTGAATGAAATTACAATCAATATACATATATAAATATATGTACATATGTATGTATGTATGTTAAACAAGTAACCAATCTATAGCTAATAAAAGCAATATGTTATTAGTTATAATCTAAAGGTCCATGTCTTTTCCTTTAAAAAACAACTAGGCTGACATAGTTACTTTGCTATTCATTTTCCTCATTTGTGGTCACAAATTTATCCAAATAAAATCTTATCCTTGGAGACATGGTGCCATGCCTCATAAGATCTACATTATTCATTTTTATAAGACTATACTATTGCTACCTCTTTTCCCTTTTATTTCAATTTCCTAGGAGTTATCTTCTTCCATATAATGTGAATGTCCTATTTAAGAATGAAGAAAAAAATGTTGTCAGTTAATGTAAGCCATTAATATCAAGACTTGCTATAAATAGTATTGTCATTTTAATCTAACCATGATAAATATTACCTAGTCCTTCGAGAATAAGTAGATCTTATGGCCATCTAATAAATTTCTCTATAAGCAACACAAGATTATGATCATTGCATTCCTTGAAATGTAACTCTACTAAGGAAAATTCTTTGTTGAAATTTCTAATATTCACTTGAACTAGGTTAGCCCCCAACAAGATGTAGTGCATCACCGAGTTCTCCTCAACATAAGCAGTAGAATGGGTAGAAACACCCCTCTAAGCTTAACAATACATCACATGGATAATTTCCATATAATATTCAAGAGTTTAGTTCATATTTCTCAAATACATATCATTTAATAAGAAAAAAATTAGAGTGTAATACCAATGGTACTTCAGAAATAGGCTTAGTAGGTCCACTAGAAGTGGACACTATTGTAACAACCTGAAATTGCAAGCTAATTTTATTTTGTTTAAAATACTATATTTTGTAGAAGTAAAAACCAAAATGTGTGTTATCACTACTCTCAGAATAATTCTAGTCACTATATCAATATCATGCCAAGGGTAAGGCTAAAATAGTTAACAAACAAGCCAAAAAATAGAGACAATAATTTGAAGTAGTATGCATATATCAAGATAGATGTTAGGGTAGATCAACTCTAAAAATACAATTTTAACACCCCTATTTTCAAAATATAAAATAATTAGAAATATCATGAAATTTGACTATAAATGAGATCATTACCTCAACATCTAGTGCTGGAAGATACCATTGCCCCGCTTACACTCGATGCTAAGGCTAAAACTTAAAATAGAAACCAAAACCAAAACTCTAAAATATTTTTAATATAATAGAATATAATAGGGTTAAAGTCAAGAAAAAATGATAAAAGTATTGAATGTCACATTAATACATTAAATAAATTTACTACATTTAAAACTCATTCAAATCAAAGTACGATCAAAAGATAGAACTCCAAAATCCATACTACTCTCTCAACTTGACTCTCAAGCATGCATCCATCTTGAAATATGTTATCAAAATATCTCCATTAGGTTATCTGCTCACTATATACTCCATAAAACAACACAACACTATTTACAAATACATAACAAGTTAAGGTATGATTTATCTTAATTAAATGGAACTTTAATGGAAAATTTTAAAGTAAATATGTGATGAATTTTGTATACTTGAGTTCAATTATTCTTGTTTATCACTCTTAATTATATTTTATAGATATTTGGAGAAAAGACGAATATAAATCTAGAGATTATCTATCTTTTTAATTCCCAAATTGGGGATTGTTGATTGAAACCAACAATTTCAAAGTTAATTTATCAATTCATATGTTTATATTTATGGATCTATTTAATTTTTTAATTATGTGCTTCTAATTTTCTTATCACTACCCCAAAAAGTAGTTTTAATAACGGTTATTTTACAGTTTTAATAACGGTTTTCAACCGTTATTAAAACGTCCGTTATTAAATCTTTAATAACGGTTCATAACCGTTATCAAAAATATAAAAAAATCCGCCAATATGAGCATAAAATGCATGTTTAATAACGGTTTTTGAGAAAAACCGTTGTTAAACAAGAGGGTTTTAATAACGATTTTGATGAAAACCGCTATTAAAAGATAGGTTTTAATAACGGTTCAAGTATCAAACCGTTATTAAAAACACGAGTTTTAATAACGGTTTTCATCAGAACCGTTATTAAAACGAGGTTTTAATAACGGTTTTCGTAAGAACCGTTATTAAAACTCCAGTTTTTTTTTTTTAGTTTTTGCAGTTTTGTTCCTGCCCACATACACAGTTGTATGTTCAAATAATTACCAAATCTGCATTGTAAAACATCATCAATTGATAACACATCTGCAGTTACACCATAATTTCAATCAATCCCGGCCTTGTTAATACACCAGACATATATACTCAAGAATCAAAATTAGTAGGCATACCACAACTTGGTAGCTCTACACGCCAAAGCAAAATGTTTATAAATCTAGCTTAGAAGACTTAAAGACATAGCTAGACAAAATACAAACCTGAACATGCATGTAGAATATATAGATCTCTACCTAATACAGAATGAATGAGTGCACATGCTTGGCCCATTGCTCTCTCACTTCATCAATTTCTTCAACATTGTATTGCTGGCCTTGTGCATAATCATCGGTGAAAAACTACAAATCCCAAGTTTTGATTAATATACAGTTAGCACTTACGTCAAGTATCAAACATATATGTCATGATTCATTAATGGAAAAATATCGAAAAGAAAATATACATGGCTTGAATCTATGTTGACCGATCTATTTTGGACTATCAGATCCATTGCTCTACATACATAGTATCCACAATCTTTGTCGTTTTGCTGTTGTGGACACTGTCATATAAATTCAGTTAGCTCTCTAACTGTTAGATATTAATTTTAATTAAAATAAAATACGAAATAGTTGCCTTCCTACTTACTATGACAGGCTCGTATTGAACATTCTTTGGGTCTGGGACACCATTCCCACCTCTCCTTTGATACACTGTCCGTAGTGCCCTAATAAATAGAGTTGGATACACAATATTGTAAGTACGCATATATACCTCAAATAATGAAAGCTAGCTAAGGGAACATATGTATAAATAAGCTAATGAAGTAAGAAGTGAAAAGTATACTAACATGTCGATAAATTCCTTCCCATAACGACGAGCGACTTCAAAAGGCACGTCATAGGTTCGAAGGGAATCAAACACATAGACTTTATTAAGATCAGGTCGGACGACGTACAAAACCCAATGTTCAGTTGTGAGGTGAGGAATGAGATAGAGCTTGTTGTGTCCCTCAATCAAAATGCGATCCGCTAAATAGTTTATGTGCCTACCCTCTCTTTTTGTACTACCGTCAACTATGTAGTATGGGCACAAAAATACAATAGAGGACAACATTCCCTCCATCGCAGCTCGAGTAGCTACCAACCTATGGACAACAAAAACAATGCATATTTGTTAATAAATAATAACTCATATAAGAGGTCATAAAAATTCCAATTGTATAAGTTAAGAGTACTAAAATCTCAAAATGAAATAATACTTACGTGACATAGACGGCGACACTTATGGTTGACATCCATTCTTGATTATAAATGTCGCTTATGTTGGCCGTCGATACCATGTAAGTAGCATCGTCCCTCCCAACATACTCAGGACGACAATCAATGAAAATATAATTGTCCCTGAGGTAGTTTTGGGCATAAAAATATAATATAGCTAATGCTGGTGGAGGTTGGCTTTGCTGATCTGAAGAAGGAATCTTTTGTGGGGCAACTGATTTTTCAGATTTAGCTCTCTTTCCTTTAGCAGCGCCCTGTTTTGTGTTGCTCGTTCTGCTAGTACCTCTCTTGGTTTTACTAGCAGAAGCAGTCTTCTTTTTTGATTCCTTTTTTGATTCCTTAATTGATAATATTAAACAAAATATATATTGAGCATATATATATACATATATATATATATATATATATATATATATGAAAAAGGTATATATAGTGTAACTACTAAACAAGGTCTAATGAAGATGTCAAATTAAATGTCAATACCTCTTCAGTAGTGAGATGTATTTGATCCGCAGGCCAAGCCACGAAGCTTCCATGAGCTTCTAGTACTGTGGTTGCCTCATCGCCCTCTTTATAACAAGGCAAGTGTGCACTGCCAATGATTGGAGTGTCAATACTCACCGGCCTTGTATTTAGGGCTAAATTGTACCCGTGGATTGTCTGCGTTTCAATACTGTGACTGATGCGGACCCTTCCTTTCGCCAAAATTGTTGAAAGGTCATTCGCTAATAAGTCAAATTTATGCAAACCCTAAACAAAAATATTACACATTATTAATAATTTATAACACTGAATACATTTAATAACAATTCATAGTTTGTAATGCTTACCTCGGGAAATGCATAAGCTTCACAACTATCTCTGACGCTATTTACATTAGGTATGTGAAGCTGATCATGGTCTACTGAATCGGATGGCTTATACCATTGAGATTTAATAAATGACAGCTCTTGCTCCATTGTTGCCATCCGTTCAAATGCCACGTTCAATTTTTGGGTGAGGATGGCGACTTGTTCATTAGTGCTACGAGAACCACGAGATCGACCACATATGCTCGTTCTCGTAACACCCAATCCAATGCCTCTGTGTCTTCCAGGGTGTTCTACAATTCCTGTAGCCTGGGCCACAATGCTATATTGGTCCACCTCCTCACCTTCTGACGTTTCAAGTTCGTCCTGTAAATTTAACTTATAGGAATAAGCATAATATAATAGTTTTCTAAAAGAAAAGTAAGTAGGGTTCTAGATATCTACAAACTTACAATTTTTTTGGCTGCAACATCAACATATTCATTAATATATCCATCTCTTGTTGCTCTAGCCTTCTTCCATAATGTACCAATATTGATGGACGAGGTACATGGGTCCAAGTCTTGGGCTAGAAGCTAAAAATCAAAAAATATTCTTAATTAAGAATATTATTATAAAATTCAACATTTACATGTAAATAGATAATCACAAAATGCATACCAACTCCTCTTCAAGGCCCGCATAGCCTTTGCGAGCCATATTATGCCGGTATTTGTTTTGCTTGGCAATCTCTTTATTTTGGGTACTTTTTTCCTATGTGACAAGCGAAAACATAATGACATGGTTATTTCAATATTAAGCATAATACTGGGATTGATACAAAAAGTTTAATTGTTATCTAACAAGTACCTTAAAATCCACCGTAAGACGATAAGCAATGAATTGGTTCCAACTTTCTTGATCGATGAAACCGTATCGTTTGGGTGGGTTCTGTCGTATAGAACCATCCTTCTTTCTATACATTTTTCTACGAGCTAAATATGACCTAAAGGTTCTTAGACGCTCCCCACAATGTCTAAGAAGCCATTTCTTCCTACTCTCTGGGACATTGAACACTCTCTGCAAAATAAGACATGTAGATGTATACCGATGTTAATGTAATAAAATTAATAACATTTGACATACAAAAATGATTACATAAAATAGCATATTTACCGTGATTTCCTGCCAAATATGCTTCTTATGACCCTGTGGAACTTGCTTCCAATTATTATAGGAGATAGGAACACGGTTACGGGTCACAAGTGAAATGTAGGTCAAGAACATATTCGCGTAAGGGCCGATGGGAAGATTGTAAGTATTCCATCCCAACTCAACTACTTCTCCTCTATTCCTCATGTCTATGATAATTCTCATAATCGTAGGTCCTCTCTTCCCTTCTTCATCACTGCTATCCCTATCAATGTTTTTGTTGGCCATATCTCTACAAAAAAAAAATAAATAAATTATGTTAGAATGTTATGTATTGAGCATAATAATGTACTATTATATTATCGATACGAATCATGCTTAGAAAGAATTAATCTCAAATGTATCATGCTATTCTATATATATATATATATATACGAATCATGCTAACACGTTTCCAAAAAGATATTAATACTAACCCTAACCCTAACCCTAATTAACCATAATTAACCATAATAAACGATAAACCCTAACCCTAACCCTAGCTAATTAACCATAATTTATTATAATAAAACCTAACCCTAAACCACAAAAAAAAACCCTAATCCCTAAACCTAGCTAAATGTAATTAAAGCATAATATATAAATCATATTATTAATTATTATTATTATCATACACAATTATTTCTCTCTATTTAATTATTCACTTTTATATATTCCTTATTCTCTATATCTATTTAATCCTCATCAAACAGCAATCATTAACATATGCATATGTAAAATATATTTGCATTTCATTATATGACATTTCCTATATCTTATTGCTAGTCTCCTATTCTTATTAATGAAAATGTGTGTGTGTGTATATATATATATATATATATAGTTTTTATGAGTGAAAATGTATATAATTCTACACTCACATTCATATTATATATATATATATATGTAAAGGTCTCGGCCAACACATGCATTTGTTAATATATAACAATAACGCAACAAATTCAACAACAAACAGCAAAATTTTCAGCCAATACATACAACAACACATTTTCGAACGACAAACCACAATCTTTCAATAACAAACAAACGAAACCCTGTAGCAACATGCATGCATTTATATATATATACATATATAAGTAGATAAAAAGTTACGAGAGGAAGAACAAACACATACATAAAGTGAGCTAGCTACAAACACGACGGTGATCGAGAATGTTGAGAGAGGCAAGGGCTTCAAACACGTCGACAGAGGATGAAGGTGCAAGTGCTAGCTAGCTTCGGAACAATGAAAGCACGCACATGCAGAGCCGGTAATGGCAGAGGCATGGTGGAGAGTTGGCGGTGCAAGGGTTTCCTTTACTTGAGAGGAGCCGGTGTGGTGGTGCGAGGGTTTGCAAGGAGAAGGAGAGCAAGAGAACGAAGGTGCAGAGAGTCTGAAAATTTTGGCACGAAACAAAACTGAACGAAATATAAGTTTGATTTTGGAGTTTTAATAACGGTTCCTAAGAGAACCGTTATTAAAAAGAGGATTTAATAACGGTTTCTGAGAGAACCGTTATTAAAACATATTTCAATAACGGTTCTTCTAGGAACCGTTATTAAAAGATTCTGACTTTTGACAACGGTTCTAATATGAACCGTTATTAAATCCTCTTTTAATAACAGTTTACCTGAAACCATTATTAAAACATCCGTGCAAATTTTAATGTTGCCCTTTTAATAACGATTTTTAGCTAGAACCGTTATCAAAACTCTCCCGCCCATTAATTTTCATGTGTTTGACAACGGTTGTCGAACTACCGTTATTAATGTCCCGTTATTATTTTCCGTTTTCCTAGTAGTGTATGCTCAGGTGAAGGGAGAATTTTTTGATCCCGATATGTTGAATTTTTTGTATATGTCTTGATATGAGCTTGTAATAGTATGTGTCCTATTGTATTTTAATGTCCTAGTCAAAACATTGATCAACTTTTGATGTTGAAAACTTCCATTGCGATCAAGGGATGAAATGGTTAGTATATCTATATAACATAATTAGATGATTAAAAATTAATAGGTGGAGAGATGTTAATCTATTTCGAAAACAATAAGGAAAAATGCTTCAATTTATTACATTGACAATTATATAAATATGGACTAGAGATAGTTGAACTTGTAATTGGTAAAATTCTATTATGGATTGAGAAAGCGTAGAGATAATTATCTCCATTGGCACACTGAGCACAAATTTTGGGTTAGGGCATGTAATATTATTTAGCATATCATAAATTAAAGAATTTAATCAAAACCTTAGCCATCATCTATAATAGTTTAATTTTTATCTTTTTGAATTTTTTTTGTCATGATTATTTTTCTTCTGTCCCAATTTTTATAAAAATTTAAAATAATTCAATTAATTAGATATTCGATGGTCTAAACATAGAGAAGTCAAATCACCATTCTAGGGCTCATTCTCTAGTCTCTACGGACCAATACCTTGAGTGTTACCTCAAAACTCTGCATTCATTAGAGTACATCAAGTTTTTGGCATCGTTGCCATGGACTAGGTAATAGGTGACATCATAATATGAAGGATATTTTTTTGTGATTTATATTTTTTTATTAAAAATTTTCCTTTTTTTTATTCATCTAATCTTACTTCTAGTAGTTAGCAAGTTGAATTCATTGAGGAATCAGAAGCTAGTAATCACGACTTCTCCTTATGCTCAAATATATACTTTATTTTTTTTAATATTAATAATTTGAGCATTGTTAACATGTAGGACTAGACTATAATTTTTTTTAAATTTTGAGGACCTCGTGATAGTATATACTATCAAATAAATAATCTGTATCACCAATCATATGAGCAAGCTAATGGTGTGCATAATTTTGGAAGGCAAGCTAATCCCTACTCATACATCAACAACTCAGGATGGTGCACTCAACCTAACTTTTTATGGTGGGATTAGAATCTCATTCCAAATCAGTATCAAGTGAGCCAATCACCCCCATGGCACCAATTTTTTAGTTCTGAACTAAACTATAAGTTATATAAGATAGAGGAATTGTTAATCAAGTTCATTAATGCAAATGAGGTTAGTATTCTAATTCACAAGGCATATATGGAAAATCAAGAGGCATCTATAAGAATGTTGGAGGTTTAAATGGGACTGTCAGCCTATGTATTAGCTGAGAGAGCTCAAGAGTCCTTACCTAGTGATACAAAAAAAAAATCTAAAAGAAGTAGTCATGACAATATATGTATGTAGTATCAAGGAAATTTTGGATTCACCATTTGGTAGCTTGGAGAAGAATGACAATGAGAAGATGAGTGATAAAAAATCTAATCTAGTAATCGATCCTCTTGAGGAGATAAGTATGGAACCTACACCTAGCAAGAGTTACAAGATTGAGGCACAACGATATCAATTCTACTTCCATTTCCTTAACGCTTATAACATAAAATGTTGGATAATCACTTCTTGAGGGTTATGTTTCATTTACCTAGTTTTAGTAAATATCCTCTTCTTGAGAATCCATGTTGTAGGATTGATTCGGTAGCTCACACAGTGAAGGAAAATCCTTTTACACATAGTTCAAGCAAACCATATGGAGAAATAATATTCTCACCTCAACCTCCAGAAGGAGAGAAGTTGGAGTGTAATATAGAGACCACTATTTTTGATGAAGACAAGTTTTATCATGTAGAACTTGATACTCCTTCAATCCTTAGGTATGAGTTTCATGACCTTAATGCTACATATCTTATGATTGATGATTGTGAGTGTTAATCTAAGTGGAAATATAAGGGGTAAATTGCTTAGATAATTTAGATTACATAGACTATTCTTAAGCTATATAATTTTTTATGAACTCAATCATGTAAGGTTGTACGCCCAACAAAATTCAAAGTTTTATGAAGAGAAAAATGAAGATTAGAATAATAGGCATGTTTATATACAAGAGTGTTATGTGGAATATACTTTGTATCTTTTACATTCTCATTTGAAGCTGTTTTAGGTACTTAACCAATGACTGGAGTGTTCTAATGATGGTGGTGTTCCAAAGTTGAAGATCATTATCCCTCTAATTTCCATTGCCTAATGAAGGAGGTATCGAGCTAATGACTTTAAACAAGTGATTCTTGGAAGGAAATCCAATTTTTTATATATTAATGTTAATTTTAATTATTTAGTTAAATGTTTTATTTGATTTTTTTATATTTATAATAACTCATGGACCTCTATGTGTTTTTATGGATGTAGGTGGTGTATGTAAATCAAGTATGATGGGAGTTTCTACAATGAAGAATTATGCTAATAACATTTTTCACCACAAATACTCAATAATGATGGATCTTCTTGGTGTTATAGAATATTCACTTCTGATAAATTGGCCACCTTTACTTTCTGTCACCACCACCCACCGAGTAAATATGGAATGTGAGTTGCTCTCTTCCCCCGTACCTTATCAGTGCATTGGAGACTATATGAATTATAAGCTCTGGGGAGATGTAGGGCTACATTTTTCTTTCCCCCTAATGTTGTGTTTTTATTTATTCATTAACAAAAATAAACAAAGGAAAAAAACATAAAAATATAAAAAATTTGGGAAATAACATTTCATTGAAGATAATATAAGATATGTAGCATGAGGATGCATTGGGTTGACTTGACTATATAAAACCCCTTCAATTATTTCTTGAAAATAATTTTTATTTTTGAGTTTAGATACTTTGGTTGCATTATTATGGAAGGAAGTATAACTACGTTGGTGAAATTGAGATTCATATATACATTGAGACTTTTCTATGGTTTATTGTAGTGTAACTAATATATTGACTTGTAAATAAACATAGGTTGTCTCCTCTCACCTCTCTCTTAGGTTTGAGAGAGGCAAGCTGGCTTAGCTAGGAAGAAGAAATCAATGTCTATTATTATTAGCTATATTTGGTCAATGGTTAGATCTAAGGGCTCTGTTACTTCTTCCAAGGACGATGGTTCGAAGATTCATCCTATTCAAAGCATGGATAACCAAGGGAATCAACTTGCGAATAGAGAGATAAATTTGGTACACTTTGAATTGGATTTGGTTGATGCGGAAGTTATGGCTAAATAAATTGACAATCCAGTCAAGATAATGCATAGGGATAGTAGTAATCTTATCTCTTCTCAGGAAAAGATTGCTGTTACGATCACTTATTTAGAGAACTATGCAGACTCAAAAATGGAGGCTTCATACCCTATCAGTGAAGTGAATTGGTCGGTCTGGGAAATATTGGAGGAGTGTTATCCAAGTGCAGGCCCTTCATGAAGGGATATGTTGGCAGAAATTACAACCTTAATTAGGGTGATCACATATTATATGTTTCTCCCACCATTGATAATGGAGTGATTGTTGTTCAATTGGATAAAGAGGATGTAATGACTAAGGAATTATGTGTCTATCATTAATCCATCTTAGAATACTTTTATTAGAGGTAGAAGTATTGGAGAGGATGTTATTTTGGCACATGAGTTAGTAAGGAAGTATAAACTCAGAGTTGTATCCCCTATATGCATGTTGAAACTTGATCTTCACAAGAATTATGACATGATTAATTGGAATTTTCTTTAGAAGTTACTACTACTTTATGGTTTCCCCTACCCGTTTGTATGATTGATAATGGCCTACCTTTATTCTGTTTCCTTCTCTTCTGTATATAATGGTGTGTTGACAAGGCCTTTACAAGACAAGAGAGGGATATGATAGGGTGAACCCCTCTCACCTTATCTTTTTGTGCTAAACATGGACATCTTAGTAGGTGCATTGGGATTTTATGGGCTAACCTTATCTTTAGAGGCCATTCAAGGTGTAAAGCCTTGCACATTGTGAACTTGTGCTTTGCAGATGATATTCTTTTGTTATGATCTGGAGTTGTTGGTAGTGTGAGATGCATGATAGATGTTTTTGGTTCTTTTCTAGAGCTTTTGGGGTTGGTGTTGAGTCCACAAAAGTGCTCCATTTATTTTATTGGAGTTGATAATGATGTTAGGCATGCTATTTTCAGTTTGTAGGGAATTAAAGAGGGTGATTTTTCAATTACTTATCTTGGATTGCCTCTCACTTCTTCTATGGTTTCATCTTCCATGTTTCAACCTATTTTGGAGAAATTAACTACAAAGCTAAGACATTGGAGCACCATCTACCTCTTCTATATTTGTCAATTGTAACTTATCAAGTCTGTGCTATTTAGCTTCCAACTTTAATTCATCTAGCTTATCCTTCATCTTAAGAAAGTTCTATATCAATTTGTGATCCTATGCAGGAACTTCTTAGTGTGTGGATCTATATCCCACAAAGTTGCATGTAA
This sequence comes from Tamarix austromongolica, assembly GCA_039764185.1. Lineage (NCBI taxonomy): Eukaryota > Viridiplantae > Streptophyta > Magnoliopsida > Caryophyllales > Tamaricaceae > Tamarix > Tamarix austromongolica. Next base: position 10,855,096 of record CM077816.1, read on the forward strand.
TCTGATAGCTAGGAAGAGAGATTTGGTGTCCTAGAAACAACTTTGTTACCCCAAGGATGAGAGTGGCCTCTGATGACTGAATCTTAATGTATGGAATGCTTGTGTCTTAGGGAAGCTATTGTTGAATATTGTCATTGAAAATGACTTATTATAGGTAAAATGGATACATTCTATTTACTTAGAACATGTTACTATATGTGAGAATACTCTTACTACCTATACATCTTATTTGTTTTAAAAGATACTCCACATCATAAATGTGTTGTATAGCATTCTTTAGAATCATATTATGAGTGGGATTACTGACGATAGTATTCAAGCTACATATGAGGCAGTGAGACTGAAAAAAGATAAGCCGAGATGATCAAGATTGGTCTAGCATTCACTTAGTAGTCCACAAAACAAATTTTCCATGTGGTTATAAATGCTTGAAAAATTGGTTACAAAGGCCATGTTACTAGATAATGGCATTTAGGTTGACGTTTCTTGTATATTCTATCAGAACCATCTTAAGTATAGAGACCACCTATTCATATATTATTCTTTCATTGGTGTCATCTAGAGGAGGATTTAAGCTATGGCGTGAAGGAGAAACACCTTGGTGGACTGTCAATAGGAGGTTCATTCATTAGTTTTGAGGCCGAGGCAACATATGTCTAAGAAACAGGTTTTGGGATCACTCCTTATGTCTTATATTGAAAATGTGTGGAAAGAGAGGAACTTGATAATTTTTTAGAATTTCGGGAGAGATGCTTCCACCTTATTTAGAGATATTATCCTCTAAGTTATAGAAGATTATCCTACCCTCTTTGTAAAGCTCGATTTGCTATGTGAGCTAGTTTGCTTGATATCATGATGTGCTGATCTTACAGGATTATATTTTCTCATTTGTCAAATAATAAAATCTCTACTTATCAAAAAAAAATGTATTAACCTATTTTAAGATTTAAAGTATTAGAATCGACATTTTTTGTTTGGACCTTGTAAGATTTTAGCCCTAAAAGAGTTAATCATCAAATATAGTTTCATTATCTTTAATCTGTGTGGTGTCCTATCATGAATTTTGAAACTAGAACTTGCAATGGTTTTCTTCTAAATCACATATGACTGGAACATGCATTAAAATGATAGAGGCCAAATAACCTAACCTTAATGCTATATCATTTGCTATCCCCCTTTAAGCTTTTAGTCTATTTTGTTGATCTAACCACACTTATAACCTTTATCTATGTATCCATTCCTTAGTCTAGAGCTAGTGGGGTGATGAGTAAAATGAGAACAAATGTATGAGTATAGTGTATCTTAAGTATGGGGGAGGTATGTAAAGGTGAATAGTTATGTAAGATGAAAAAATGAAAAAAAAGGAACAAAAGAATAAGAAATTCAGGTTAGTTTCTTATTTTGAAAACATTGGGACTGTTGAGAAAACAAAAGAAAAAGATAAAAAAGATTGAATAAGGTGGAGGAGTTTCGTATAGTTGTTATTGACCACATGCCATTGGCACTAGACTTTCTGCTTCACATGTCATAAAATTTAGCCCTAACCTTCTAACCTTTGACCCATTATAAAATTTAATAAGATCTCTTGATTATTGTGTATTCTAAGTCTTTATAGAGGTGGATAATTAGTAAGCATTGCAAGCATATGGGTAATCATATTCACGAGTGCAAGGACTTGAGTAAAAATTCAAAATTGATTCATATAATTAAACATGAGAGATGAGTATCCCGGTACCTAAAGTAAGGTTGCCAAGAAACTTGAGTATTAAATGAGTTTAGCTCATGGTTTCATAAAACCCATGCAACATGTGATCCTTGGATGTTCCTTTTTCCATGATTTTGACTTGAGAGTTCAACAATATATTTCCACTTCTTTCCTAAGTATGCAAGCTAAAAATATTTTTGAGAATTCATATAAAAATATTTTGATGAGTTGATTTGATTTGGTGTGATGTGAGTGTTTGAACCATCTTTCACAAGAAATGGATCCCGTTTTTTCCTTTCACTTCTTTTATGCATCTTATATGTGTTGATTGCTTGAGGACAAGAAATAGTTCAAACACGAGGGAGTTGATAAGTATAATTTATATTGGAAAATTGAAGCTTTAATGAAAATATTTAATGTAATATGCGATGAATTTTACATACTTGAGTCCGATTGTTTTTTTACTACTCTTGATTATGTTTTATAGGTTTTTAAAGAGAAAAAAAATCAATCTATAAATTTTCTATCTTTGTAAATACTAAATTAGAGATTATTGATCAGAGCTAGAAATTTCAAGGTTAATTTATTAATTTATATTTTTATTTTTACGGGTCCGTTGAATATGATTAATATCTTTTATTTTGCAATTATTTGTTTCTAATTTTCTTGTGCTAGGGTGAAGGAAGAATTTTTCGATCCCGATGTGTTGGATTTTCTATATATGACCTAACCTGAGTTTGTAATCACATGGATTGTGTTGTGTTTGAATATCTTAGTAAAATATATATCAACTTTTGATATTGGAAACTTTCATTGAGATCGAGGGATGAAATGGTTAGTATATCTATATAATACAATTAGAGATTAGAGATTGATAGGTTGAGATATGTTAATCTAATATTTACAACAATAAGGGGAAAGAATTGAATTTATTTCTTTGACAATTACATAAATCCAGGCATGAAAAGGTTGGACTTGTAATTGGAAAATTTCATTAGAGATAATTATCCACGTTGACACATAATAAAACACAAATTTCAAAATTTGGTGTAGGATCCTTAGGATTATTTAACATATCATAAATTAGAGAATTAAATAGGAACCTTATCCATCTTCTTTTATAGTTTAATTATGAATTTTTTAAATTTTAGTATCTTGATCATTTTCCTTTTATCACAATTTTCATAATATTTAGAATGATTAAGTTAATCTACTATTTGGAGGTCTAAATATAGAGCAGTTTGATCACTATTCTAGTGCTCACTATCTAGTCTCCATGGAATGATACCTTTAGTGCTACCTCAAAACCCTGTACTTGTAGTTAGATTACATCTTTTTTTTGGTGTTATTGTTGGGGAATAGGAAATGAGTGAAATTATAATATGAAGAATTTTTCTATAATATATATATTATATATATATATATATATATATATAAATTTGTTTTTCTCTTTTTTTATATTCATCTAATCTTAGTTCTAGTGGTCAGTAGGTTCATTTAATTGAGGGTTTAGAATCCAATAAGCATGACTTGTTGTTATGCTCAAATTTATACTTTCTGTTGTAATATTAATAATATGAACATAGCACACATGGAGGTCTAGACTATAAGCTATTTTTTGTGTGGAGCACCTTATGATGGTATAGATTCCCAAGCTAATCATATGAACAAGCTAATTGTGTGAGTAATTTTTCTAGGAAAACTAATCCATGCATACTTAGACATCAACAACTCACGATGGTGCACTCAACCTAAATTTCTATGGTGGCATTAGAATCTTGTTCCCAATCAATAACAAGTGATCTAGCCACCCTTATAGCACCAATTTTCTAGTCTCGAACTAAATTCTAAGTTGGATAGGATGGTGGAATTGTTAATAAAAGCCATCAATGCAAATGAGACTATTTAAAATCACAAGGTATGGATGAAGAATCAAGAGGTGTCTATAAGGATATTGGAGATTCAAATGGAATAGTTGGCCAATGAATTTGTTGGGAGAGCTCAAGAGACCTTACATAATGATACCAAAAGATTATTTAAAAATAATGGAAATAGTTGTGTGTAGTGGAAAAGAAACTTTAGATTCATTATTTGATAGCTTGGAGAAGAATGACAAGGAGACTATGAGTGTTGAATGGCCCTATCTAGCAACCGAGCCTCATAAGGAGATAAGTATGGAATCCATAGATAGTGAGAGTTAAAATATGGAGGTGAAACCTTATCAACCCCATATTCCATTTCCTCAACTTTTAGAACAACCAAAGTTTGATAATTAGTTATTCGATGGTATAAATATAGAGAAGTCTGATCACCATTCTGGTACTAGCTCTCTAGTCTCTATGGGATGATACCTTGAGTGCCACCTTGAAACCGAGAACTTGTAGTTAGTGTACATCAGTTAGCTAGGACAAAAATTAAGTAACCTATTATGAAATGCCCCAAAAATTTCTAATTCAAAATTATATTTAAATAAGATTTTATTATGAAAATTAATTAAATAAATTATTTTTATTAAAGTAAAATAAAATTTATTTGGGCAAATCAAGAGAAATCTTATAAATAATTTAATTAGGGTGAAATTTGGGTATTTTAGCTAATCAAGGATTTTATTTTAGAAATTAATAAAATAAATTATTTTATATAAAGTAAGAAGGATAAAATAGTTTCAAATTAATACTAATTTTATAAATAATTTAATTGAAGAAAATTATGGTGTTTCGCTAAGTAAAATGGAATTTATGGAAAATATTTTAAAAATCATAATTTAACCTAAAAAGGGGATTTAAAATATACTTTATTCAAATATTATTATCCTAAATATTCAGATTAATTTAATTGGCCCTCACCTAATTATTTTTCTCTTTTCCTTTCTTCATTTTCCTTTTTCTTTCCTTTTCTTTCTTCTTCTTCTTCTTTTTCTTTTTCCTTACCTTCCCCGACCTGAGCCAGCTCGCAACCCAAGTTCCCTCCCTCCTTCCTTTCTCCTTTGGCCCAGCCCGATTGCGTGACCGCCCCTCCTCCTTCCTCATCTTAGCACTACGTTTTGTTTTTCCTTCCCTTTGGATGCCGGCGCCGACCGATTCTTCCCCCTTTTCCTTTCTTTCCTTTCTTCTGGACCGCCGGTCCAGCTTCCCCCCATCTTCTTCTTCCCCAGCCCCATTTGACACCAGCCTGCAACTCCGCCGCCTCACCCCCTGGTTTTTCGCAGCCGGTTACAGTCGTTATGACCAGCGGTTTTCCTTCCAATCTCTCCCCCATGATTCGGTGACCACACAGACCCAATAATCTCCCCTCTTCTCGCGCGTTTTCCTCCCTTTTTCCCTGCGCATTCCCCTCCCCCAAAAATTGTTGCCACCAGCCAACCATGCCGCCGGCGACCGAAAACCATACTGGATTATCCCCTCACCGACCCACAAAACCCTAGCCTCCCTTCTAACCCTATAAATACCCCCATAGCCAGCAAGGGTCGAACCTTTGATCTTTACCCAGAATTTCCTGACTTGCCATCACCATTCCTTTAGATGCTAGCCCTACCTCCGTCGCCACTTACTCTACCTACCAAAATCTTCCTTGAACCTCCCTCTAGCTAACTAAATGATCCATACCCCTTGATTTTTCCTGCACAAGCCACTGAGGCTGTGCGAAGTAACCTTCTTGACCAACCTATTTTTCTACTCCACCGCCCTTCGAACCACCATTAGGCCCCTATTCTGCCGTTTACTCTGCTTCCTTCTCCTCCCATTCTCTTTTGCAGAACCTCCTCTACCTTTCTTTTCCTCTTTCTCCCTCTCCTCCTCTCTCTTTCTTCTTCTCTCCCATTCGACCACCACCATCGCCGCCGTGAGCCACCGCCTTTGGCTGTGTCACCACTTTCATTTTTTTCCACTCCTTTTGGGAAACCATAAACACCCCATCTCCCACCTCTATTTTGCCTCTCCTTTTCCTAGCATTTAACTTTCACCCTTTTCTTTCCTTTTTCTGGCCACCGTCGCCGCCTCCGTGCACCACCGCCGGTGCCGCCTATCTCCACCAGCCTAAGGTTGAACCCTAGACCCTCTCAACCATTTTCCCTATTTTTACAAGCCTTAAATTAATTTATTTCATTTATTCTAATATAAATCATATTATTATTATTATTATTATTAATATTTCCATTTTTAATATGTATTATTATTTTTATTAATATTGATGTTTTTTTATTACTCTATTGAGGGTTGAAGCCCTATTGTAATTTTATTTTGATTTTTATTATTATTATTATTCTTATTATTTCTATTATTACTATTATTAATATTAATATGTTATTATAATTATAATTATATTTTTTTTTTATTTTTACTATTTTGAATTACTACTATTATTATTCCATTATTATTATTATTATTATTATTATTATTATTATTTCATCACTATTATTATTACTAAATTTGGTTATTTATTTTACTAATATTATTATTAGTAGTGCTATTTTAGTAAAAGGGACGAAGCCCTTATTTCACTATGTTTTTGAGTAATGTCCTTTTTATTATTATTGTTACTATTTTTATTAACCTTATTATTATCAATATTGATATTATTTTTGGTATTTTTGCTATTATTATTTTAATATTTTATCAAAAGCCTAGTGTTATATTAAGTTAGTAATTTATAGTATATTTGATAGGAGGGAGTCTAATTTTAGCTTTTCCCTCATAATGGGTGAGACTAGTCAAAGCCCTAAGGAGGCATAAGAACGTGCTCTAAGACTGATATCGTTTCAGGCAAGGGTGTTACTAGGGCCTTTATTTGTTAATGTGCATTGAATGCCTTGTATGTTATGCATCCTATGTTATTAATGTAATTATTTTGTATATGGTATGATGTGGAGTTCAAGCATGTTCCCGTGTTGTTATATGGTATGTGTATTATGTAAATGTGATGATATGTGTTATGACCCTGTAAGACATGCATGTGAGGGTGTTTATGTGGTTTATGTGGGGGAAAGGATGAAAAAGGAGGATGGGGAAAGAGGTTCATCAAGGGAGGTGAGTTGACCTAATTATTTTAATGATTCATGAGTGGAAGAATAAAATGGAGAATTTTAGGGTTTCGTGTGGGGGAATCTAATTTATGATTTTATGGTTTTGTATGGGAGAATCCAATTTATGGTGTTAAATAGGAGAATATAATTTATGGTTTTATATGGGAAAATCTGATTTATGATTTTGTGTGGGAGATTTTAATTTATGGTTTTGTATGAGATAATCTAATTTATGGTTTGGATAATTTTGTATAGGAGAATGTAATATATGATGTTATATGGGACAATCTAATTTATGGTTTATACAGGAGATTCTAATTTTTGATTTTATGTGGAAGAATCTAACTTATGGTCTTATATGGGAGAATCTAATTTGTGGTCATGAAAGGGGAGAATCTAATCTATTGTATTATATGAACACATCTTTGGGTTTTCTATGGTTTGAATCTAGGGTTTGGTATGGATGGATCTTTGGTTTTGTGTGGATTGAATTTAGGGCTTTGTATGACGGAATCTAGGGTTTCTATGGTGGTATTAATGGTTGTATGGTGGTATTAGGGTTTGTATGGTGGTATTAATGATTGTATAATGTTATTAGGGTTTGCATGGTGGTATTAGGGGTTGTACGGTGGTATTAATAGTTGCACGGTGGTATTAATGTTTGTATTGTGGTATTAGGGTTTGCATGGTGGTATTAGGGTCTGTATGGTGGTATTAATAGTTGCATGGTGGTGTTAATGGTTGTATGGTGGTATTAGGGTTTGCATGGTGGAGTTAGAATTTTGCACGGGAGTTAATGATTGCGTGGGTTGTACAAAGTTTGCATGGGAGTGAAATTTACTTGTGGAAAGTTGAATTGGGATGTGAGGAAGGTAATATAAGTGTTGTTTGGGTGTTTGAACACTTTGGGTGAAAAATAGTACATAGGACATTATTAGGGTATGGAAGAGATTGAATTAGGGGTTGGAGTGATTAACTATGGGTTGTTGTGATTATCTAGGGATTGGAGTGGCTATTTGTGATTTGTTGTGGTTAATTAAGGTTTAGAATGGCTAATTATGGTTGTTATGGTTAAATAAGGTTTGGAGTGGTTAAATATGGTTTGTTGTGGTTGATTAGGGTTGTTGTGGCTGCTTAGAGTTTTTGTGTTATCATGTGTATTTGGTGATTAAAGTATAATTATGATTGTGGAATTTATGATTTGTGATGTGTGAAGTGTAAAGATAATGATTCATGCATGTTCTGGGTCAAAGCTTGTGAATAAGATACTTAAGCCATTAATTATTTAAAGTCGAGTATTGTTGAGATGGGACCAACTGACCCACCGGTTCGGAATAGTTGTTAGGATTTTTACTCTATGTGTGACCGATCCACCGATTATAATAGTGGTTAGGACATGATGTTCTATGTGTGACCGATCCACCGGCTATAATAGTGGGGGTTCCCGAGCTCAACTATCACAAACCATAGTTTTGCTAAAGCACCTAAAAGATACTAATTACTTACAGTGGAATACCATGTGAGCCGAGGCCAATCAATCCACTGGTTAGGAATAGTGGTTAGGACGCGTAGTCCTATGTGTTTCTTGTTCATCGGCTATAATAGTGGTTAGGGTATGATACCCTATGTGTTTCCGGTCCACCGACTATAATAGTGGGGGCTTCCGTACTCATATGGATTTGATAAAAAGCATGGTGTGAAATGATTCATGATCAAAGATAAATTAAGCAATGAATCCAGACTATAATTGGGCCGTTATACTTTTACCTGAATGGTCATATGCATTATGTTATTATGTTAGTCTTATGCTTTATTTTTATTCTCCATTCTTTATGTGCTATTATGTGTTGTCCTTAGTGCTCGGTTACCTTACTCAATACATAGCATACTGATCACCCTTTTCATGGGTGCTGCTCATTCCCACGAGTAGTATGCCCTTCTGACTTTGTGCAGGTGGGTGAGACATCGGTCGGGGCTAAGTGTTGAGCATGTCTGACTCAAAGTTCGAGAGAGTTGTGGCCATATTTCAATATTTATGTGATTCTATTCCCTTTTATTATTTCTTTTTCATTGGATTTATCCTCTTTGATTTATTACCTTTTAATGAGTATTTATCCTGTTTGATTTTGCACTCTGATTTCTATCTTATCATGGTTCATAAACGTTTATGTGTACTCTAATTTTTAACGTATGATCTTTTGAGTTCTTTTATGAACTGTTGGTTGAGTTTAATGTAAATCTTTTCTTAGCCTTAGCACTTGGTACTGAAACGGTCGGAGAGAATCGATTTGGTACTAAGTATGGCGGTAACATCTCCAGAATTCACAAGTTTTAGTTTAAATTCTTCCGCTAAAAAAAAGTAGTGAATTTTGGGGTGTTACATATTAGACAGAAAAAAATTAGTATATATTGATGTAGTATGTCTAAAAAATCATATATGAGTCAAATGATTTGGCAAATGTTATTTCAGCATTTACAAAGCTTCTTTAATTAGGAGCCACATAAATAAATCATTCAATTTTATTTATTGAGTGGGAAAAACCGAACCAAGAGGATCACTTGACTAATAAGTCTAAAGATATCCAATAACAACCAAAACTAACCACAGAAGATTGACATCTTGGAACCAAAGGATAATATCCAACATTGGTCATTAAGTTTTTAAGTGTTCACAACCCCTACGATATCTAAAGATCCTCATATAGTTTATTTGAAGCTTTAATGGCTCTTGGACAAACAAATAAACCAAGTGACTGCATGCTACTACATAATAAGGAAAGCCTAATCCCTAACTCCAGAAAGCTAGCCCTAGTGGACCCTTAGCTGAACTCATATATTCCACTATAAATATTAACTATCTTATTCAATATGTCCATAATACATATAAGCATATACTATTTTTTCACTCTTATTCTATATTAGTATCTTTCTAAAATTATAAAATTTCCTAAAACGAAAAGTCTTAAAAAATTTAACTTACCTTTCATCCTATACAATATACCTTACCAAAGTGTTGTGGGGAGATTGATGTATCTTATGATTTGTACAAGGAGAGATCTTTCTTTTGTAGTGATTGTAGTGAGTAGGCTCATATAACACCCCAATTTTTACCACTTAAAAATTTTGTTTTGCAACAGTGTAATAAGTGGAAATATAAGGCATTATATAACAAATTTTTTGGTAATATTCTTCATACAACAATGGAAATAAAAAACACCAAGGGAAGTAAGAGTCTAAAGAAAATCACTTACATAAAAAATAGGTACTCAAAGGTATAAAATTGGTTTGTCATATCTCTTAGACCCAAAGGCCCATTCTGAAAATGGTATCTCTTCCCAAAGACTCTCTTCCTTGTCCTTATAGTACTCCTATATCCAATACATACCCATCACGTAGTCATCTACAAAAGTAATATCATTACGACTTCCTTGTACTGAGCAAATCATAATACCTCACAAGAGGCAACATCCCTACATTTTACATAGTCACATAGAATCTGAAAGCATACTTGAGCACTAGGCATGTACCGTTTCCACATGCAATAATTATAGAATAGTATAAATAACATGAAGTCTTAAGCTCAAATATGAAACATACTAGCTCATCTCATATTATCTTAAGATAAAATAGACATATTTGATTAGAGTTTAACAAATTCCAAAAACTAAGTTAAGGTACTAAGGCGACTACCAAACCAACAAATCCGCAACAATTCCAAATACCAAAATAAGGCACTGAGGTAACTACCAAACAAAAAAATCTAAAATAATACCCAATACCAAGGTAGGGTACTAATGTAACTACTGAAATAATAAATCCAAAAAAAATCCTTTTTATTTTCTTACACAACAAGTACTTCTAGTTTACATTACTCAAGCGAGATATAATCAACCGAGGTGACACAATACCCTTACTCTCAAAGTTAGGGACACTGCTATACGTCTAGTCATACTAGCATGCATAGGAAACATTATATCCTCTAACCTCATTCACCTAGTTCTTAAGTATTGATACCCCTTATAGAGCCTGTAGATCACCTATATAGTATAATAGAGCATTACTGGGGCACAATGGTTCACTGATGAACCAAAACAAATAAGTGTTAATATTTTATGAGGCGATCAAAAATGTTACATGTTTCACAACAATTTATATTTCCATACTTAACCATTTTTTTCTATTATTTCCAATTATTAAGGTAAACCCTAAGGTTCACTGTCTATGTTAACGCCAAAGTCAACACTAAGGTTAACTTATTAAAAGTCTAAGGCTATTTTAGCATTTGATTATTCATATAAGATACGTTAGGTTAACATTACCAAAATACCCTTCAAAACCCTATTGTCATAATTTTATTTATTTTATGAGAAATTTTTTATGAAAAGGATAAAAAGAAGTGTTTTACATTATTTTAGCACATAGGTAACCTTTGTATTTTAGCGATTAACTGTATTTTTTACTTTTCATGCATTTAGTGTGTTACGCCCATAAAACCCCTAATCATGCAACTCTTATGTATCGCATATCACATGCAGCATGTATGTACTTATTTGAAGCATGATACATCATTTAAATATAGAAATTATAATCATAATACATGTAGGTAAATATCTTTAACCCTAGGTCATGCAAATATAAATCATTATAAGTTAATCTTAATCATGTGTATATGATTCATATGAATCATTATAAAACCTAAATACCATACATTATAAATCGTGAGGCATTTACCATGGAATTTAAATTATAACTTGACAATAATGAAATCCTAGCAAAACCTTGGACATGCGGGTGTAAATCATACAATATTTTACCATGCATATAGCTTAACTTTCAACAATTGTACGTATCATTCATTCAACATGTTATCATTTTATTATACGTGTCTTAATATTTGAAAAGAATAAAACCCTAGCATGATTCTAGGTCTCAAAAATCCTAGCATGCTTGCACATAAATTCTATTGTCTTATGAGTGATTGGATTTGCCTAATCCATGTTCGCATAAAAAGTTATCTCCAAGATCCTCAAGAATTACCTAGGAATTTAACACCCAAACACATGTGTGTTAACATTTAATATCACATAGAAATGGCCTAAAATTTCTAAAATAATTCAAGGATTAATAACTATTTGAAACAAGGGAAAAACTCAACTAAACTCACAAAAAGGGAGAAAGATTGGTGGATGTAGTTGAGAAAGAGAGGAGGGTAATGGTAGCTTAGGTTGTTGATAGGGGGTGTCTTTATTAGGAATGGATGGTAAAAGGGAGGGGATAATAGTTAGTAAGGGTGCATTAAGGGGAGGAGGAAAAGGTGGCGCAAAACACTAAAGGTGGAGGGAGAGCCATCGTTGGATAATGGTGTAGCAAAAAGGGGTGAGCTTATGAAAATTTGGCCAAAGGAGGAGGGGAGAAATTAAGTGGTTTTGGCCAGTGGAGAATGGTGAGGTGTGGTCTAAAGGAGAAGAGGGTGGAATGATAGGGAAGGCTGGTAGTGTGGTAGTAGTTTTAGTGGTAACAACCAAAGCTAAATGGAAGGAGAAGTTTTGGTGTGGCTGGATGAGGGAGGTGGGTTGATTTTGGTGTGGTTATGTGTTGGTGTTGGGGTGTTCTTAGCAAGATTTGTTAGTGAAGGGGATGAGGGATTAGTGGTAGTGGAAAGTGGCAAGGAAAGGAGGCTGGTATTGGAGTGTGTTGTAGATAAAATGGTGAGGATGAAGGCACAATGATGGAGAAATGTGGAGGGTTTTATATGAAGGAGATTGGGAGAAGGAGAGGATAACACATGATTTCTTGGGGTTAAGGCAAGACACAAAAGGGAGAGGATAAAGGCTTAAGAAGAGGGAGGGAAAATGTGGAGCAAAACCAGGAGAGAAAAACATGAGGGAGAGGGTGGTAAGGTAGGGGCATGGCGTGTAGGAGTAAAGTGTACCAGAGTAAAGTGAGTAGCTTGAGGCAAGAAAAATATAGCACAGGGTAGGGGAAATTATTTAGGGAAAGAGTTAGGGTAAGATATCCGAATACCAAAATTAGGGTTTACTTGACTTAATAGGATACTGGTTAAGATCCAACTTAGGTATAAAATTTAATAATGCACCCTCTAACGATTTTAGCCTAATTGAATTTTATATCTAATAAGTCGTAATAATAATACACATATTAACAATATATTTATTAATAAATATCCTAAAATAATTATTACAACTAATACATATAATTACTAATTTATAATTAGTGTTTTCAAAAATAGGGTATGTAGTTCATGATAAACCTAGGAAAGGGCATTTGAGGGAAGTAAAGTGGATCCTTGGATACCTAGCTTGTTCAAGGAAGGTTGGATTAGTGTTTGGTGAAGAAAAAAATTATCAAATACAATTGTAGGACTATACTGACTTTGATTATGTAGAAGATTTGGACACAAAAGGATCCTAATCAGGTTATGTTTTCTAGTTAGGTGGTTGCACCATAAGTTGGAAGTCATTTTTTGCAAAGGATGGTGACTTTGTGATCCATAGAGGCTTAATATATAGGTTGTATAGAGGCTATAAAGGAGGTAGTTTGGCTCAAAGGATTACCAAAATAATTTTAGGTTACTTTTAAAAGTGTGGTGGTATGGTGTGACAATTAAATTGATTTATGTCATTGTAAGAATCCTATATATCATGAGAGGACAAAGCATCTTGATTTTTAGTTGTATTTTATTTGAGAGGTGACTAGAGGTGGAAAATTTAAGATTGAGAAGATATGAGGTACTATGGTGTAGCACCTATATGGACAAAGTGGAGAAATGTAAAGCTAAGATTAGCTATATGTCCACATAAGTAGTGAGGATGTAGAAACAAAGACAACTAGCTAATTAGTGTTATATTCTTATAACATACTAATTGAAGTAATGCCATTTGGGTTTGTGTGCAAATATTTAATTAGCCGTTAGTCTTGGATTATAATATAAAGTTAGAGAGATAGCTGAGAGCTGGAGATACATACGCATATAGAGTCTAGTGAGAAGATAGAGAGAGTTTAATTGAGAAATTCAAATAAGAAAGGTATTCTTGATATTAGCTTTTAATTGTTGATGGTGAAATAAATATAAGCTAATTCATTTATCTTAAATCTATCTTAATGTTTTCCATTGTCGTTGCTTATACTTATTTTATTATTTTCTTTCTTCTTAATCTTTTCTAGCCTAAAACCCAATATAGTAAGTGAATTGTAAATATTGAATCTTCATAAATACCAAATAACTTGTAATGGTATATAAAACACATCATATAAGAAACATGAGGAGCACAATGGCATCCTAAATAATAAAAACATGATCAAATTTATAATATCAAGTCAAAATTTATGAAAAAAATCTAAAAAAATGTGATATATAAGGGAAGAGAAATGTTGACAAGAGAAAAAAGAAGGATGGATGGTGATGACAGCTGAGGAGGTGGTGGAGATGATAAAGGAGGAGGTAGGGGAATAAAAAATGGTGGAGTATAAAGAGAAAAAGGTAGCTTTCATGAAAACTCTCTATTATTTTGTGTGAATGTGAGGATAAAAGAGAGAATTGAAACATTAAAAGAAAATAATGGAAAAAATTGTTGCTAAGGTATATATAGTGATTCCTAGCCAAAATCATTGTCTATGCGCTTAAAAAAATTGAAAAAAATATAATCTTACTAAGTTATAAACATGAATTATGACTTGGAATCGCTATTTAAAAGGTGCACAATAATCAATCTTTACTATCAACAACTAAATGATGATTATTATGTTGAAATTATTATTGATATCCTTATCAATGATAGTTCCTCATTGACACCCTTTTCCCCCCCCTCTTTCTAGAGAATTTACATATGACTATCCTTATTAAAACAACCACATATATAATACCCTCTATTTCTATTTTTCTAGTAGTGTCGATTCAAGTGATTTTGATAGCATGTAAAAATTAAAATATGATGGGTTTTCCCCATCAATGAGAAGATACTCCAAAAAATTTATCCCTTGTATATAACTAGTTAAAAAAATGAAATTATTTAAGAAAATAACTTTTTAGCTAGTTTTTTAAATAAATAATTTTATTAGATAATTATTTTTTTAAGTATATGGAAAAAAGTATTAGATATGATCTAATATAAAATTACAATCTATTTCTTGACAAAAAGGGAAAAAAAGAATTGTAAATTTCTAAGCAAATTTATGATAAGGAAGAAAAGAGAAAAACCTACAACATGGACATGTCAATGACTGCACAATCAATTTTTTGTGACTATGTACATTGCAGCATTTATAAGGTTATATATATATATATATGCACATGCTATGATATAAATTTCTACTTGTGGAATTGTTTATGATTCATTGAAAGTGTTTCTATGTTTTTTATGACTACTAGTTTTACACCCACATGATACATGGATTTTCATCATTTTAAATTATGAGAAAATAATATGTGAAAAATCACAATATTAATAGATATAAATTTTTATATATATATTTATTATGATAAAAGGTTATAGAGAAAATCACATCATCACTAGGTATACAATAATAAAAAATCCTTAGAAGCAAAAAATAATTTTAAGTATTAAAAAATTGGTAAAATGGAAAAAATATGAAATAATTATAAATTTAAATAGTATTTATACATAATATTTGTTGTTGATGTATTTTATTTGTGGTTCTGATCATATAACAAAGGTATACACTTTTTGTGAAATTTAAAAATGAAATTACAAATGTTAAAGCAAATATAATCATTATCAATTAAGTTGAAATAAAATATGCATCAATTATATATAAATAATTTTTTTCCCTTTATTTAGAAAGTACAAAATGGCATATTTAAAAAATATAATTGTCAGATAAGTAACTACCATTTAAGATTTTTTCTAATTATATAAGAAATATTTGTAAATTTATAATAAAATATAAAATTTTAATATTTTTCCAATTAAGATATTTAGCAATTAGAATACTAAATATATTCATGTTAAGATGGTATTGCACATGTTATATTTATTCATATATAGTTATACTCATTATATAATTACTGAATACACTACTTAACTATTGATTAATATGATATTTCCTAATTTTCTATTTTCCATTTCATTTTCTACTTTGTAATCAATTACAAATAATTTTATATTTTCATTCAATAAATATTTTCATATTGCACATTACATTTTTGATGATTAGGACTTAGTAACTTTTGCAATAGCATTATTTTATTTTTACTCTTTTATTCTATATTTATATATTTTATTTATGAGTTAACACATTTAAGTTATTTGATATCAAACATATCAAACATGAAATAACATGATATAAATGCTATATTATGCATTGCATTTAAATGTAAAAGAAATACTTTACTCACAACCTAATTGATAAAATATGGAAAAATTACATCTCAAACAAAAAAAGAAATGAACACACACACACACACACACACACACACACACACACACACACACACAACCCTTTGTAATTGTTGACAATTGCTATATGGATTGATCTTGTGGTATTGGATCAATAGAAGATCCTAGCCATTTACAACATGCATACCTAATTGAAAATATTGAAGTTTGACATATTATAGCATGCTTGGTTGAGAAGTTGTTTGCTATGCAAAAACATTTCATTGATTTTTTGTAACCCTAAAGTTTGATTATAAGGTTAACTGTATAGTTCTTTATGAAATCTTTCATTTTAAAAGGCTCCAATGTATGATAAAGGAAGCTAAAATATTCACAACTATATACCTAGTGTCATTCAAGAGAAAGGATGATCCTAAGGATTTTCTTGGTATAAAGGAGATTGAATTAAAAGAGAGTGAAATATATAGGGAGAGATTGATAAGGGGGAAGTTTTTTCCTTCCACTTATGTTTTGTATATATTATAACTGTGATAGAGTATAAGAGTATGAGAATGGAAATTCAAGAGTGTCATTGAATTTTCATTTTGTTTGTCTACAAAACTATATCCAGAGGAGGGGGATATATGTATTACATCCCAATGGAACTACTTTTCCTAGGATTATATTTCATTGTTTCAAACAACCATAAGATGGGAGTACAACACTTCACTATTTACTCCACCCCTATTATAGGGATCCCAAATACGGCCTAAAAATATTTAATAACTCATATTCAAAAAAAGACATGAACATTTTAAGATATATTCCAATTAAAAAAAATTCCTATTAAAATAAAATAATTATCATAAAAATATAGTATTTTATATAAAATATTTGTTAATATATAATAATATCTACCTAAAAAATTACTTCAAAGAAAATTAAAAGATGTGTTATTATTTAGCGTCATATGTTTTATAATTATTTTTAAATACGGAGTACAAAGAATTACTTGTTAGGATCAAGATAAAGCCTCCTCTTTTTAGGATATTCTAGTTCAAGATTTCAACTAGATACAACATTAAATAAACATTTTTGGTAGTGTCTAATGCTAGTAATAAAGGTACAAAAGTGCGGGGGTACTCTTTATTAATCACAATTAGTATAACTTTAGACACACTTTTATAAAGATTTTATTTTTTGAAAATTGGAGTCACCTATATATGTTGATATAAAATAGTACAAAACAAACCTTAATAAATAACTCAACATGTAAACTAATATACATAGAGAGACACCACAATTGTGTACTCACAACATTGAACTTAAATAACCCTTGTTTATTAAAGCACCATAATCAGAGTGTCTAGATCTTGCTTCCCCCATCGTTGCATGGCATAACATATTTTTAGGCTTCTTTAACTCATTTATCACTATGTATAAGTTAAATGTATATTGGTTCTTTTAGAATACTTTCTTCACACATGTTTTGATTTTAAAACTTAATTCAATAATATTGAAACTTTATAAATTTGATATTCTTGGATCAAGCTTACTTTTTATGGGTTGTATGAATATTTTCATGATTGTTAGAATACTAATCTAATTAATTGGCAAATATTTACTACAAGTTATTTTCCCCATAGAAATCCTACCTTCCCTCCCTTATGTCAACTATTTTCTCTATCCACACTCTTTGCCTTTTGGATATGCTTGCACTTATCATCTCACTTCACCATACCTCCCCATCACCATTCATTAAAGTGTGAATCAAGATATACTTCCCCTCTCCTCCTTCTTGATAGAACCAAAACCACCAAGGTAATGAATCATATATATATGTATATATATATTTGATTCATTAGACCTCTACTCCTTTCATCTCTTCACTCTTTCATTTTTCCATAATTTTCCATGTGTTGACATATATTTTTTCCTCTTTTCTTCCTTGTCTATTTTTCTAATCATGGTTGAGTTGAAACCTCTTATTCTCCTTCATTTTCCTTTTTCAACCTTGATTTCAATTCTTTAGTAGCTTCCTTAAGTAGAGGATGATCAAGGTTTAGAAAGAATATTATGGGTGTCAACCTTTATTTCAAGATCATCCACTCATGAATGGGTTTGGCAAATAATTTTCATTTTATCATCTCTTATATTTCTTTTTTCTTGTGTTTAAATAATTTTCACTAACTTCGTTATGCGTTTCTTAGTTAAGGTAATCAAGGTTTGGAGGAAGAACAAGTGCTAGAGTAGATCTTATTTCTTGTGTACGTTGGAGCTTTGAAATCTAGGTAAATTTGATTATACTTTGTAGATATAATATTTTATGAGCTATGTGCTAAGTATGATTTAATTATTCAATCATGAATTATGAGATGGATATGCATATGAGCATGTATGGATGTGTTAAGCATGAGATGTCGTGTATTAGTGTGTTTGAGGTTTTGACTTTCTAGCATGAGTTAAGGTTAGGGTTGATCTTGACGATTTTGAGGGTGTCGTCATAATTTGGTAAGAAAGCATGGGTGTCATGATCTTAGGGGCATGATAGTCAGATTTATGATCTTTTTGAAAGTTTGAGGATTTGTGTTACGCTTTATATGCATGTTTTTATACATGTTTAGTGTAGCAAGAAAACATGAAAATGAGCTTAGGGGGTATGATAGTTTGATTTATGACCATTTTGAAAATTTGAGGATTTGTTTAACATGATGTGTCACTTACAATAATGTTTTGATGGATGTGATATGTTTAGTTCATGTTATATATGCTTTATATCAAGTTTTGAAGCATTAGTTTAAGTGTGGATATGTTTTTGAAGTACTTGAAGTATGCATATGATTCAACATTCTTGTAGATTTTAAGCCTTTAGTTTTGAATTTTTAACTAGTCACTAGTTAAGGTCTTCACCACTCAATTAGTTAGATGAGTCAATTGGTTATTCTATACAATCATTGATTTATCTGAGGTGTTGAGTTCTTTGTTAGTTTATTTTCCAATTAACTTGGATCAACTTTGTTAGATCTAGACCTTACAAATACCTTCAACATTGAGCCTAGTAAGAGCTCATTTGTCAAGGGTCAATAGAAGGAAAAATCTACCCTAATGTTGATTGCATTACATAATCTGTTTGAATTAAAAAGTTTTTTTTTTTTGAGAGAAATATCTACTTCAAATATTTGTTTGGACGAAAATGAGTATTTCTTTAAACATGGCTCTGTCATTTCTAAATGTACTATATTTAAGATTCGTAAATTTTGAGGGTATATTCAAACAAGCATTAAGTGTAACTGTGTAAGGGAGTTCATAGTTACTGTTCTGATTTAGCTTACTTGCTGTTGCTAAGAACGGAGGATGCAAGCTTTGGTGGGAGCTCGGAATCGGCTAGGAGATTATTTTCATTTGCATGGCTTTTCAAGTTGGAAGTTGGCAGAAGTGGCGTGCGACTGGGAGTTTTCATTGCCTTCTTGTTTTATCCTTTCGGTTGCTTTTGTAATTTTTTTTTCGGGTATCTTGTTTCTGTGTTGGTTGTTGGGTGGAGACATCTTCATTGAGGTATTGTTTATTTTGCTGCTAAAAGGTGGAAGATACGTAGCAGATAGGAGTGGTTTGGACTGTTGTTTCTTCTTGGATTTTGTTTAAACAAGAGATTAGTGATCATTCTAAACTCATCTTAAAAGGTGGAGGAAGTGATCCACGATTATGATTGTGGACAATTCCTTTTCTTTCCACTTTAATCAAGTATTAACAAAAAAGTGTAAGAGAGTCCAAGTTTCTGAATGTCATAAAGGGATATTAGCCAAGTGGGGTGCGAATGATAGAAGAATATTCTAGATACTCGTATGCTCCACTCGAGGTTAAGTTGTCCGATGATGGTATATGCTCTGGTGCGCAACGATTAATCTGATATGCTATTTTTATACAGATCGTATTTGCATTAGCAAATTAGGATGGTGGTGTTGAAGTCAATGTTTTCCAAATCGCATTTTTAAGTGGAGCCACTTTCGTGTCTTCCTAACTCGTTTATTGGGATGTAGATCCTATGTAGTATGTCAAGTGGCCACTCCTCTCAATAAATGTACTCTTTCAGAGGCATGCTCAAGTTCGCTTATTGAGGAGGAAAACAATTGTTTGTTTGTCTGCCACGAAGCATATCACCCGTAGGTTTTGACTCTGGGGATCAATTATAGAACCACATAGCTTCATCTTAGATCCAAATGGAGTATCATTAGAAAATTTTGCCTCCGTTATTGGACCAGTTCTCACTTCCAGATTCTCAATAGCCCTGGTGGATTCAACTGTTGTAATATTCATTGGACAGTTCGATATGCAGAGTTTTAAAAGTCAGATATATTCTATTGGTTTGATTAGTTTGGTTTTATTTTTGCGCCACAAAAATGAATTATTCTCCACTTTGAAGAAGTGGAAAACATTAGTTGAGAACCATATTGGATAAAAGGTGAAGAAGCTTAAGATTGATAATGAGTTAAAGTTCGTTGAGAAAGATTTTAATGAGTTTTGTGCTATTCATTGAGAAGGCCCAACAAAATAGAGTTACAAAATGTATTAAAATGATTCTGCTTGAGGAAGTTCGGTGTACGCTCTCCAATGCTAGATCGTGGCATCGTCTTGAGTTCTTGGCTAAAGAAGCTTCTCCAATATGCTACATTATTCATCAATCTTCACATCTATTTATTGATTTCAAATGTGGCCAGATAATCTTGTTGATTACTCTTATAACACCACAAACTTGCAACTCCAATTTTTTATGTTTAAGAAGTTGATTTTTTGGAACCACAAACATAAACATGTAGATATTACTACAACATTCAGTATTATTCCAATGTCATCACCATCATATATCGAATGTAAGACTAAATATTATAAAATTAAGTAATAATGTTGAACAAAAAAAAAACAATAGGTAGCGGAAATAGATATTACCATTGATATTGTTCAAAATGGAGACTAAAGCTCCTCAAGTCACTTTAAGTAAAGAGAAAGTCATGCTCAAAGATACAAAAAGACTCAAAGGGAGAAATATCAAAATAACTAAAAAAGACACAAACATGACGTTAAATTTGCTATCTCTACTTTATGCCTGACTTAGAGATCGTTCCTCTAAAAAGTCCACATCATCGATATAATCGCTATCCACCTATAAATAATTATGTACGCAAGTTTAGTAGTAGTACTATAGAGTGCTAATAATTGTACCTAGCCTAAAGTGATAGCATGCTCTAACTAAGATAAGTCATTTATAGACATATGATAACTCGAATACGATAATAATCACATTTGGTGAAAATGATAACACATTCACAGATGACAAGTAATGCTCACACTTAATAAAACACACAAGGATAACCACTTATTCATCCTTTATTAATCGTGGTCACACACTCAATTTACTTATCCACTTGAAATTAAGCATACTAAATCTAGATTCAATAGCTAATGAGAAACACTTATACAATTCCACTAAAATTTAGGGCACAATGGCCAAGAAACACCACCAATATAATAATACCGATATCTAAGGCATAATGGCCAAAGAATACCACCAATCCACTAAAACCATCTAAACTTTAAGTATGCAAAAACCTTATAAGATATGTAAAAGCCTATAAAGTACAATGGATCCTTATTAGTACATAATGACAAATAAACAATTCATGAGAAAACACAAAGCATACAACACATGACCTTACCTCACACGTCATCTTGAGGTTTAGAGGAATAAACCACACATAATACTCAATCATTTTTAGGAATACCACTATGCAATTTCAAACATTATTACATTATTAGAGGAGCTCACACTTTCTTATAGGAAAACCATTAAATTACTATTTGTGTCATTTTACTATTTATGTTAATTTACTATATATATAGTTCACTATACATATTAAGGAAATTATTAAGCATATTCAACTTTTTATTTAGGAAAACTCAAAGGTCAACAATCAATTCAATATTCAACCACAACCAACTAAAGTCAAAATAGCTCAACCTTTCTCAAAATGACAAATATATAAATTTTCTTTTTCTGTCAAAATGGTTTTCTTAAGGCAAATAAATCTCAAACACTTATATTTTCTAATAGAAATTAATCTAATACCATAAAATATTAAAATAACACTTTTTAATTATATTTTCACAATATCAAAGTTTATCTAAAGGACCAAATAACCATTATTATGAAAAGTTTATTTTTCACATAAAAACTAAAATACATGTAATCAAAACACTACACTTTACAAAAATAACACACTTAACATATGTAATGCCTTATCCTAGAATCGTTCAAATTATAGTTAGAATTATGTTGATATAAAATAAATGGATTTTGGTTTTCAAATAGACTTGAAATTATAATAATAATGTGAATTTCAAGCGTATTGATCAATTGGTTTACATAACCAATCGACCCGTGCACTAGGGAAATTAACATTCTTGTTCTCGATAAACCACTCAACTAGTTTGCTCAAGCTGTTTGACTGGTTTGCTTGTGATTTCATATCCATTTCTGATTTTAGTTTGAACTTCTCTCTCATTATTATAAAAACTTCCAATTAGAGTCCAATTATGCTAATAATCATGGTTTAGTGCTCTAGTATAATTTTCACATTAATTAGATCATTACATAATTTTAATTAGTAAATTTTTTCCAAAAAAGGCACTTTTGGAAGTAAGCATCCCCTTTTTCTTCTCCCTCACCTCTCCCTCTCTCTTCTAGTAGATGGGGGTGTGATATTGATTTTGTGCACCCTTCCTTGGCTAACCAACCCACTACCATGCCCATTTTTGACAACACTCAACCCCTCACTACTCCATCAATTCAATCCTCACTTCTAGGCTTGCCCACACTCAACATCACTAGTCTCATCCCCTTTTCCCCTGAGAATGTCGACTAGCATTGCCTATATATTCCTCAATTCTGATCCATTCTCATCCCTTCTCCTTATGGAAATTTTCACTAAGTGTTAAGCCTTCCATTTTTGCCTCATCTTCTTTCCGCCGAGAAAAACAGAGGTACTCTTTGATTTTCTCCTTTGAATTATGAAAGCATTGTGTTCCTTTCCCTTCTTCTAATATTGGTTTTAATTTTCTCTTTCTTTCCTTAAGCGAGGAAGAATTAAGGCTGAGAAAAGTCGGGGATTCTAGCTTTCGCTTTTGACACCCTATTTTTGAGCCAAAGGTGGTATTCTATGTCTCTCCTTTTCTTTTTATTATCTTGGTTTTCAATAAAGTTTTGAAAGAGGATTTTATTAGTTTTAATTTATTTTCTTAGGAATCAAATTTCCACTAGATGAGCTATCCTGTAGGAGTTTTGTGATATAAGAATTACTTCAAGGTAATATATTCTTATCTTTAACATAATAAGGTTTTTGTGGTATATTGAAGTTCCATGTGTTGGTGCTTATATAATATAATGATATAATTATTTTCCATGTTATGAGAATATGGTATAATTCTCTCCAAGTTAGTATTGTTAGAATTAAATGATTTCAAGCATGAAAATGGATTATTTTGAATATGATTGTTTACTATGTATATTACCATGTATCCATGTGACTCTATGTGTGCAACATGTATTTTTAAGTGTGTTTTGATGTAGAATCATGCTAATTAGAATTTGATGTGTGTTTTCCAAGTTTGTGTTGTATTTTATTGAGACCAATCAATTGGTTCCTCGAACCCACTAACCGGTTTTATTAGCAGTCGAATGGTTTGGAGTTTTAGATATGTTGGTTGTGAGATTAGTTAACTGGTTTGGTAAACTAGTCAACTGGTTTTGATGAACAATCAATCAGTTGGTCAAACCCATCGATTGGTGTCCCTGTAAGCCAAAATGATTTGGTCTCTACTTAAACCCATCGACCGGATGTACCAAACAAGTGAAATGGTTACTGTAACCAGTCAATTAGTTGGTCAAACCCATCGATTCATTTCTCTATAGGAAAAAAGGGTTGGTCTCTACTAAGACCCATCGATTAGTTGAACCAAATTAATCAACTGCTTCATATGAATAATCAATCATTGAGTCCAATCAGTAGAATGGTGCTCTGACATTGTTTTGGTCCAAGTTTGGTATGACCAAACCAGTCGACTAGTCCAGGTTGAAGCCACCTAATTTGTTGTATTAATCTTAGGCCTTTTGCATTGATACTTCTATGAATTTAAAAAAAAAATAATTATGATTTTAACTACGCTTGACATGATTTAATATGAATAATCATGATGGTATTTGAGACTTGATTTTTGGTTAAGATTTGTGTCATTTGTAAACACCCAATTGGTGGCTTTTGTGCCTTGTAGATACGGTGGCTTTAATGCCTTGTGATGTGTTTGGTGTTATCATTTGGAAACACCCAATTTGGTTAAATAATGGATTTTAATTATGTTTGGTGATATAACTTTGAAACACCTAATTTGGTTAAATAATAGATTTTATTGTATTTGGTATCACTTAAAAACACCCAATTTGGTTAAATAATAGATTTTATTTATTTTTGGTGTTATCACTTGGAAACATCCAATTTGGTTATATGTGGACTTTGTTGTAATTTTTGATATCACTTATACATAAATTAATGGTTTAAGATTTCATTTGAGGCTTTTTTTTCCCAACTTTTGGGTAGGTGGTAGAGTTAGTGGGTAAGTCTCCCTTGGTTATATCCTTCACGTAGTACCTATTTCCCTTTGTAATGAGTTATGGCCGGCAAGGGGGTATGCACATATATTTGAGGTATAGGATTATACTATGGTAGGCTAGTATGACATCATTGTCTAATACAAGTGGGTGAGGTATCCTAGTACAAGTCCCTCGACACTTCATATTGTCCATTTCTTAGGTGGGTGTGGTATACCAACTTTTAGCCCCTTGCAGTAGAGACATTTAAGGTTTGGTGGGTGAGATATCCCAGTATAAGGCCCCTTGGTATACTTCGACCACTTGAGGTGGGTGTTATATCCCGATTTATGGAAGGTGCACTCGATGTGTGGTATCCTAAAAAAAAGCCCCTTCGATGTATTTTAACCTTGTGTGATGGGTGTGGTATCCGATTGTGATTAATTATGCCTCCATAAATTTTCTTCATAGTGGAGAGTTGGGCATGGTCGAACAAACTATCTTACTAACTGGAACTTGTTAATAAATTTTTTTATAGAATATAAATTAAAAGTATAATATAAAAAAAGGCTTGAGGATCAGGGATGCGATTAGGGATCATGTATAAAGTCGGGTTTTGAGGATTGGGTTAGGTTTCAAGGTCTAGAAATAAATCAGGGATCGGGTCAGGTATGGCAATTAGATCCCCACAAGGATTGGGCTAGGGAATCCTTGATAAAAAAAAATCAAGGACCGGTTCGGGTTTGGGGATTATTTTTCTTATCGGGTTCGGGGATCTGACCCATCCCGTTGCCATCCCTACCATCACCACCTCAAATCTCTAGAATGTGTCATGAAATTTGGCCCCAAATCTCCCCCAATATCTCCCTCACCATACCCCTTCTATCTCTATTCTAACATTGCTTAACATTTGCACCAACCACACACACACACACAAAAAAGAATATATTTACACACACCCTTCATTCCCTTTCCTTACCTCATTTATTTTACCACCTAACTTCTCCCCAGACTCCATTTTTCTTCTTTTATCTCCCATATGTTTCGTTAATTAACATCCACCACTTTTATTACAACCAAGATCTACATATCTTACCACACCTCACACAACTTAACCATTACTACATTAAAAGCCCACACAAACCTACCCTCATTTGCCTCACAAACTCACACAAGAACCCATATCTCACACCACCTTATTTTAGCTATGTCAAACCCTTATGCAGAAACTACCCACACATATCCCCACTTAGTTGCATCACCTCTCCACATAGAACCACCAATAGCTATGTCGCCACTCCATGCAAAAGCATCCTAGTTGCATCAACCATTGATGCAACAATCCCTTAGTTGCACCACCATCTCATGTAATACGCCCTCAATCATGCCTCATTCTCTTATAGCTTGGTTTGCTCTGGTTGTTCCTCCTTTGCCTTAAATTTTCCTTTTTTTTCCCTATATTATGAACATATGTTATTCATGATTTTTAGGTGATTTTTTTTGTGGTATTGGAGGAGGAATGTTAGGATTATTTGTGCTTAGAGACTTATATCGCTTGGTAAGAATATACGTCATAATTATGAATTTTTGAATTGTGTGTAATCATATATTTGATGTTATTATATTGATAATGACATGTTGTTAATGTTTTATATGGTAATGTGGTATCGTATGACAGAAATTTAGTAAAATGAGAAATCATATGATTACATTAAATTATTATGATAAGTCTTATCTTGAAACCCTAAGTATAGTAGTATGATCTATGGATTTGATAAATTATGAAAATGGATGATAAATTTGATTAACATGAATGGTGATGTAGGTTGGAAAATAATGATGTTAGAATTGTAGGGTTTTATGGGAATTACAACAAATGGTGATCTTAAGGTTATTTTGGACATTTATGATAATGTGGTATTATACATTATTCATAAGTAGTATGGAGAAATGATGGTTGAGTAGGATAGAAGTAATCTGCAAATAATAATTTGAGGTCTTTAGGCAAGAAAAGGATATTTTGGTTAATATGAGTAAGTGATGGAATTTTTTGTATTTTAAGTATAATATTAGTTCAAAAGATGCTAAGTATGTTACATAAATCATTTGGGGTAATCATGATTAGTGTAAGTTTGATAAATTGAGAAAATGACTTAATTGATAAATAGTGACTTTAGATGTAAGCACATTATTACATATGTAAGACATTCAAGTTTGGAATTGATTTTTGTATACTTCGTTAATGATGTTATTTTAGGATGGTGTACTAAATTTTGTGGTGAAATGATTCTTATGGGAGAAGTTATACTCATCTTGTGAAATTAAGTTTTCTTAGGGAAATTATAACCCTTTTTTCTTAGAAAATGTACCAATCCTTATGTGGTTGTGTCTTATGTGTATGATATAACTATATGAAGTATGGCTTATGTACCATGCATGTTTATATTTATGTCTTCATATTGACATCGAGATAAAAAAACAAATGTAATAAAGAATTAATCACTTAAAGAGAAATATCACATGAGTTTGGACCAAGGTTTTGTATCCGTTCCACTAGGTAATAATAGTGGTCAAGATGGTGTAGCCTTGGTAGATATTTTATCCACTCCACTAGATGATAATAGTGGTTAGGAGAATATAATCCTGGTAGGTATTGTGTTTGTTCCATCAAATGATAATAATGGCTTAGGAGAGTTTTTTTTTCCTAAGATGTGTTTTAGCCCATTTCACCAAATTAAGAATATTGGGGTCCATAAACTCAAAGTAAATAAGAAATTTGATTGAGATTGCACATAATAATAGAATACACTTTTAATTATTCTCTTGCATCGTAATGTGTGTTATCAAGATGCACACTTATTCTTCCATGAGGCCAGATGTGTTTGTATGCCCTTGCTATTTTTATACTGTTATCTTACTTAGTACTTAGCATACTGATCATCCGTCTCATGTGTGCTGCTTATTCCCATTTGCAAATGGCCTAGATGATTTTCTGTAAGTTGATGATGATTACTTGGATGACTTAGTCAGTTATGATGCTTTACCTAAGGAGGAGTGACAATATTTTCTTTGGGGTTGGGCATAGATTCATGTTATCTAATTATCTAAATTTTTTTTCCATATACCTCTTTAGACTCTTAGTTCCCATGGGATCCTTTTTGGTTTTATTTTAATCATGATGTACTTAGAGTCCATCTCCAAATTCTTATATAAGTTTACGAAAGTTATTGCTTTCTCTATTTATCCTGTTTTTAGTTTTAACTATTTTACTATGTATATGATGAAAGGATGGTATGGTAATCCATACTTATATGAAATATGGTGGCAAGACCCAACTATATTAATATTACTCTTTGGCTAAATGAAATTATTTAGTAGTAAATTTTTGGGTGTTACAAATATATAACCTTTTTGTGCTAGTATGATTAAAGTACCTTCGTGTCTCTAGGTTGACATTATCTCCCCATGAGTAATTAAAATAGAAGTAACTATTTTATTATGGTCTTTGGATTAGATTTGGTATGTTATTTTAGTATTTTCCTTTGCACTACCTTCTGGTTTATTGGAATTGATTGATATGTTGGTTGGTAGTTGTCTTAGTGCACTACCCTTTATTTATTTGGAAATGGTTTTCATATGGTGGCTTGGTATTTGCCTTACTACACTACCATTTTGTTAATGGAATTATTTTGGTATATTGGTTGGTAATTACCTTAGTGCATTACTATTTATGCTTATGAGTCGTATTGTGGCAATTGTCAAAAAAAGAATTAAATATAGTTTGTTGTCTCCTTTTCGTGGAACACTAATGCGTGTACGGTTAGAGTCTTGGGCTTGGGTGTAAGATAAACGGTGGTTTAGGGTTAGGAATGGTGGAAGGCGGTTTAGGGTTGATGGAAAGATAGAAGGGCGGTGAAAAGGGTTTGGATGGAAGGTTTGGAGTAGGGTTTTCGGTGGAAGAGATAGAGGTGGCGAAGTTTTAAAAAAGAGAAAAATATAGAGAGATAGATTAATCTTTAAGCCACACAGAAATAAAGATTAAAGTTTTTCAAAACAAATCGTTCACACATATTCGACTTGTTACGAGATGAATCCACACAGAATTCGGGTTTAAGCAAGCTTAAGGTTTTTCTTCTCATTCAAATTGTGTTCTTTCTCTCATTTTCTATGGCTTTAAATAGCCAAAAGTTATTGGGCCTCCCTTCAAAGATTACAATAATCTTGCCACTAATCTTTCCTAGAAACATTGAATTCTCTAAGACTAGCTAGAAGATATTAAATGATTTAGCTACCAACAACCTTATTTGACTCGAAATAAAAATAATAATAAATGACTTAAGACTAGCTAGAAGATATTCAACCTTATTTGACTCAAAATAAAAATAAAAATAAATGACTTAAGACTAGCTAGAAGATATTAAATGATCTAGCTACTAACAACCTTATTTGACTCGAAATAAAAAAAATAATAAATGACTTAATAATAAACATTACGCTAACTAAAGAACGTTGCCTGGAGACCATGCATTCACCTCCATGTTCATGCATCTGCTAGGAGTAGCGTAACCATCTTAGTCGGTGCCGTGTCATGCGACTCTGCTCCCGCATCAGACACCCTAGGTATACATTAGATTAATGAAATGGTAGCAATATGGTTAAGTGTGGGCATGATGAGCATGTTCCCTTTGGTGATATATGTGTTTATGGCAAAATTATTATAGTTAATTATTTTATGTATCCCATTATCATATTTACATATGCTTATTATGTGTTTACCTTCAATGTTTCCCATGTGACATTCATACTTTTAGTGTTGTATAATTTTTTACTAAGTATCATTATAGTGATGGGTTCCATTTCATGGTGTCCTATTATTTAATGGGTAGTAAGAACCTCATAATTTTTGGCGGTGGCTTTGGTTTGGGTTAGAGTATTATAGGGTTATCCGGTGTCTCTTTTTTGGTTGTAGCTTTGTTTTGATCTTGTTGTCACCTTTTAGGGCATCAATTGTTGTAAACCCTTTGTGATCGTATTTAAATATTTTTATTCCACTCTTTTTGATTTCTCTTCGGTTTTGTCTCCACCTTGGAATAATTTTTGACCACACTTAATTATTGTGGTTGGGATTTTTTTTCCTTATAGTTAGTAAGGGTTAGGTGTTTGCCATACATTTCTCTGTGTTAGATTTAGTGGTAATACCTAATATCTTATGTTAATACATAATATAAAATGGAATTTTAGAATAGTAAATTTGTGGCTTTACACCACTTTTATCATTTGGTGAAACAAATTACAATATATAGCTCATTCCAAAGCAAAATTTCATGGAGACCACAAAATTCGAGTCCTAGTCCTTAAATATGCATACTCCTTGTAAGATAATGGAAATGTCAGTATAGAATAGATTTAGGGACACTAAGGCTATTGAAACCAAGAATCATGGGCACCGTAACAACCTAAAAAATAAAAAAATCATTGGCACAATTCGTTCTTGGCTCATGTGATCTTTCACTTTAATTATTAATGTTTTACACTCAAACTCCATATTTAATAAACACCAATTGATTTAATTATCATCATAAACTTCCACTTGTATTTCCTACTATCTTACCACATGGGACCACTTATCATTTATTACATGAAATACTAATGACCAACTTATACATACTAACTATTGTCATTATTTAAAGCAATTACAAATGCATCATGTTAATTTAATCAAACATGATATAGTTTGTAATACCTTAAAATTTTAAAACCTATGATTTAATAAATAACCCTCATTTGGAATAATTTAAAATTTAAAATTATTTGATTTAATTATTTTTTGGATTTTTTATTTTAAAAAAATGGATATATTTATATTTAATAAATAAAAATAATTATTTTTTTATTTTCTCATACTTAGTTATTTAAGTAATTTTCCAAATCAATATTTTACTAAACATTACCCTTTTTAAAACAACATATTAAATTCTAATAAATTAAATTATTAAATTAATTTATCTAAAAAAAATATTAAATGCCATTATTTTAAAAATTATTTTATTTTATTTTTTCCATTTTTCCATTTTCTTTTCTTTCCTTTTATTTTCCTTTTCTTTTCCCCTTTGGGCCACAAGCCTGTGGCTTTCCTTCCCTCTTCGTGTTGGGCTACCAACCTACTTCCTTTCTCCTTTCCCCTCTCCTACACGACTTGCCCCAGCCCATCTCCCCCTTTCCTTTTCTTTTCCTTTCTTCTCCCTCACTTCATTGCCGTAGCCCAGTTTTTCCCTCCTTCCTTGTGCATGGGTTAGCCTATTCTTTTCTTTCTCCCCTACTTGACTTTCTTGCCTCTCTTTTCCTCCTTCCTTCTCCTTCAACCACCGCATGCCTGTACCACCTGTGACCATCGCTTGCAATTGCCTACCTTCCCCTACAACTCTGCCCTCTCTCCCCCTCTTTCCCTTGTGCCTTTCCCTTCCATTTTTAAGCTAAACACAACCCAGCCTCCTATGGCCTTTTATTCCTTTTATTCCTTCTTCTTGCCAGCTTCCACCCTACCCGTCGACCTACAGCCTCCCCTTGCAACCACCTAGCTAGCGCACTACCTCCTCTCCTCTCCCTCTTCTTTTTCTTCTTCTCCCTTGCCCATTTTCTTCCCCCAAGCTCCTTCCTTCCTTGCCAGCTGAGCCCTCCTTCTCCCGTCTTTCCTTCTTCTCCTCTTCCCCTTTTTTTGCTTCATTGCCTCTAACCATTTCTGCAACTACCCAACCAACCACCACATCCACCTTTTGACACCCCCTGCTACTTCCCTACACCATCAAACCACCACCATATGCCCCTACAGCTAGCTTCCTTCTCATTTCTTTTTCTTTCTCCCTTCTCGGCCTCCACCCTGCACCACCACTGTCCCCCACCCTCCTTCCTCTTTCATTACCTCCATAGCCACCAATCCCCTCCCTAGAATGTCTCCTACCACCACCTTGCCTCCCTTGGCCAAAAATACCCTATGGCTCCTCCCTTCCCCTCTCTTTTCCCCTTCCTTCTTCTCCTCCACCACCCTTGCATCCACTTTTCCCAGCCCTATAGCCACCTTTTCTGCTACCTTAAGCCTCCAATCATCCACCCCAACCACCACATACACCCTTACTCCTTCCCTACACCCATCCACCACCCTAACTCCCCTCCATAAGCCCTCCATGTCACCCCAAAACCCCAACCCGAGCCACCCCTTCCTTTATCCTCACTTCCCGTCTTTGAACCCCCTTCTTCCTTATCCTCTGCATGGAGCTTGAGTCTGCTACCCCCTTTAATAATTTTGGCTAAATTTTGAGGTATAACAATGGTTAAGACTAGTATGTAATTAATTAAGTTTTTGATAAAATTTATTCCTTTGATTTTATACCTTCTAATATGATAAACGTTTATATTATTTTAGGTATTTATTTTACTAATCAAAGCTCAAACCTTTATTTTACTATTATACTCTACTAAAATGTGTAGATATATGTATGCTAGCACATTAGGATTTTTAATATATTTATATGCATGATATATATTGTTAAGTATAATGTATTTAGTCATATATATTAGTTGATGAAAAGAAAAGCATGTTAATTTATGTGTCATATGTAGAAATAATGCTTAAGGAAAGAGCCTTGTTAATGATAAGGTTAAATACATATGCTTGATTTGATAATCTAATGTGTCCATTTGTCGCATAGATGATGTTAATATGAGCCCTAGGGGCATTTTGGTAAATTTTTCTTGTGCAAAAGGTGTGGCCTAAGTATGTGTTTGTGGTAAATGTTGATGTGTATTAATGATAAATAATAATAGTTGGTGGTGTTAGATAATGTATATGAACTATGTATATTAATATTTCATGTAGTGAGGGTATTTTAGTAAAATTTGTATGATAAGGGCAAAATGATAATTTATAAGAGTAAAGGGGGTGAAATGGTAAATGGACAAGTAAGGAGGGAATTTTAATAATTTTACATGGAAAAGGGGATAACTTGGTAAATTGTGAATAAAAGGGGTAAAATGATGATATAATAAAGAAGGGTATTTTAGTAATTTGGCATAAAGGAAGGATATTTTAGGAATTTTGTAAAATAAAGGGGTAAAATGGTGATTTAATAAAGAAGAAGGATGTTTTAGTAATTTGGCATAAATGAAGGGTATTTTGGTAAGTGTGTAAAGTAAAGGGGTAAAATGGTGGTTTAATAAAGGAGAAGGGTAATTTGGTAAGTTTTGTAAGTACAAGGGAAAAAATGGTAATTATAACAATTAAGAAGGGTAATTTGGTAATTTAACCCTCTAAAAAGGTAATTTGGCAATTTTAATAAGTAATAAGGGCAATTTGATAAAGTAACCAACCAAAAGGGCAATTTGGTAATTTTAATAAGTAAGATGGGCAATTTGGTAATTTATCTAACCTAAAGGGGTAATTTGGAAATTTGACCAACCAAAAGGACAACTTGGTAAATTTAATAAATATAAAGAGTAATTTGGTTATTTAACTAACCAAATGGGCAATTTGATAAATGTAACAAGTATGAAGGATGATTTGATAACTTAATAAGCCTAAGGGAAAATTTAGTAATTTAAACAAATATGAAGGGTAATATGGTAATTTAACCAATTGGAATGATACATTGGTAACTTATCAAGTATGAAGGATAAAGTTGGTGATTTAATGAGTATGGAGGATAATTTGGTAGTCTAATAAATACAAGGGGTAATTTGGTAATTATATAAACATGAAGGGTAATATGGTAAATTTACAAATGAAATGGGGTGACTTTGTAATTTTGCAAACAAGGGGTATTTTAGTAATTTTGTAAGGATGATGGGGGTAAATTGGTAACTTGTGTTTGACATGTCAATGGATTAAATTAGTTTCATAATAAAACATAAGTAATGGTGAATAATAAGATTAGGGTATTTCATAAGTCAGCGAGTATCACAAGAACATGGTATTTGACATGTCAATGGTTTAAATTAGTTTCATAATAAAACATAAGTAATAGTGAATAATAAGATAAGGGTATTTGATAAGTCAGCGAGTATCACAACAACATGGCATAACTTAGGGTTGGATGGATAGCTAGGGGTGTGATATGCTATTTATCTCATAATCATGCTAGAGGTGCCTAGTTTGTAAGCATGCATGGAACTGTATGTTAGATATGTTCGAAGTATGTGTTAGGATTTTATGTATGCAATGATCCTTGATATAGAATGCTTGATTCAATGGCCGGTATATCTTTGTATCTCTAGATTTGTGACCTTTTTCCTTCCCTCGAATTAAATAAATGGATCTATTGAATAGGATATGAATAAAGTACTAATTATGTAAAGTGAAATATTATCGAGCCGGGTTCAGTGAGGATAATTTTTGGTCCATCGGCTATAATAGTGGTTAGGAGCATGCTGCCCTATGGAGTATTTCCGATCCACTGGCTATAATGGTGGTTAGGAGCGTTTTTTCCTATGGAGTGATTTTTGGTCCACCAGCTATAATAGTAGGGGATCCCGAGCTCGATAAACTAAACCTTGCATGGTAATAAATTATGGGAAGATACTTATTACTTACAGTGGAACACCATATGAGTCAGGGCCAATGAGGATAATATCTGGTCCACTAGCTATAATAGTGGGGTCCTCGCACTCATGTGGATATAATTTGAGAGATGATGATTGAATAATGATTAATTAATGGCTTAAGATCAAAGTATTGATTTCACCTTTATGATCCATTGATATATTATAAGTTTGGCTTCAGTGCCTGTCCCTACTTGGATATGTAATGGAATTGTTAAGTACATGGATTTTGTATTATGCATTTCTTATCGTATGTGGTGCTACCTTGTGTATTAGTTCTGATGTCCATCATGATTTTCCTTAAGCCTGCATATGTTATTATTTTATATCGTTTAAATATTATGTGTCGCATGCAGACCTTGCCTTTTTGTTTGGTATAAAGGGTTACTCAGTACTATAGTATTCAAGGGTTCTATTTGTGGGCCCTTGTCTATTCAATGAACAATTTCCTTTGCAGGACTATTGCAGGTGCTATTCAAGTGGGCATTGTGTAATAGTGTAACGGTTATATGAGAATGATTTAGGATTTCTCTTCTACCTTTTTATTTCCTTGTTAAAATGATCTATATTATTGTAACCACTAATAGTGAGTTTTATTCTTGTAAAGAGTTTATTGCGCTACTTGGATTTAAATAAAGTTTCATTTGGAGAAAACTATATTTTGATTCTTTATCCTTTTCACTTGGTACTGGAGCGGTAGGAGAAAACCAATCTGGTACTAAGTGTCATGGTAACATCCCCAAAATTTATGGTTTTTGCTTTTTTCTTCTTCTAATTTTTAAATAAAACAAAAATTTTCAATAGTAAATTTTGGGGATGTTACATAGTTACTAGAGGTAATGATAAGAAATAAAGTAAAATAACAAATAAAAAAGGATACGTTGCCCAAATAAAAGACCACCATTCCCTGGAAAAACCCAAATTCACAATCCACAAACAACTACATCCATACATGTAATACTCCAAAATTTATCTAGTATAAATTTTTCAGTAATTAATAGCTTAACTAAATCCTAATTTTTTATTTTAGGTAATTTATATTTTAACCCAACCCTAATCCTAGATGATTAATATTTTAATCTAACCTAATTTTGTTAATTATAATTTGAAACTCAATATTAACCATAACCCCACATATATATTTTCTTTTTTTCTTTTTATTTCACTTTTTTTTCCCTTTTCTTCTTCTCCTACCCAATTTATCTTCTTCTTCTGCGTTGCACATTTTTATTCTTTGTCTTTGCGACTTACCAAAGCCTAACTCTACCATCACCTCCCACAATCCATGGGATATGTCCTATTGAAAAGTTTTCCCCAAACCTTTCTTCTAATCATATTATACCATAAATCCTCTGCCTTCCTTCTCAACCTTGGGCGTGCCCTAAATTATTCCTCCTCATGCATGCCACCATGTGCGCACGTGCACACACACACACACACATATCCAAATTTCTCTACCTTATTTACTGCCCACCTAACTCAATCATTCCCTCCATTTCTATCAAGCATTGCAACCTCGAATGCCACCTTCTTACCCTTTTTTCCTGCCCTATGTTGCATCATCATTTATCATCAACGTCACTCACCACTACTAGCCACCAAACACCTCCATTTTTCCTTAGGAACCAACAACCATGACCTCCCTTCCCCTATCCATTGCCCAACCATCACCAACCCATGCCATTCTTTTCCTCTCTCTGTGGTCCTCTAATTCAGTTTTTGTTGAGGTGCATGATTATACACCCCTTGCCTAGCCATGCCTTTTTCATACAACTTGAAGCAAATCTCACGTGCTTCTTTTTTTCTCACTTGTGTTTTGTGCACAACCATGTAAACCCTTCTACCCTTACCCATGTGCATAACACCTCCTTAACCTATGTATGCATTGCATATACACCCATGACCCTTTTGATTTTTCCCTTGGCATAGTCATACCTCCCTTTTAACATCATCTTAGCACCATCCTACATTTCACTATACTCCCATCCAACATGACCTTTTCCTCTTTTCTTGGTTATTCCATTTTTACCTTCCTTTACCTAAACATTCTCTTAGTTTTTTTTATAATTTCTAATTGTGTATTATTCTTATTTCGTAGGTGATGTTTTGGTGATCTTGAAGGAGGTAGGTGAGTCTTATGTGCTTAAATACCGATATTCATTTTGGTAAGGATAAACATCATAGTTAGAGCTTTTATGTGCAACATGTAGTTTTGTATGTAATATCATGTTGGTAATGTTTTATGGATGATGTTCTTATGCAAATACTATTATATGAAAATCATGTGGTTGTGTTTTATGTGTTTTAACTACGTGTTGTATATATCTACATAAGTCATGCATAATGATCTCAATATAAACTATAATGAATAATATATTAATCGTTTAAAGTGAATGATCATATGAGTTGGTCCAAGTTATATTTTGTGTCTATTCTGTTAGATAATAATAGTAGTTCAGGTGCATTCTACCTTGAGAGGTACATCAAAAGTGTTATACCTAATTAATAATAGTGAACCCTCTAAACTCAAAGTGAATGTGAATATGATTCTAGTGGGTAGTTCGTTATGCATAGAGAGGGCTGCCAATGTCTTAGAAGGATTTCAAGATGGCAATCCATATTAAGTTTTATCGTGAGGGCCTTAAGAAGGATAAGCTTAAGAATTTGATGTATTTAACCTAGGGGAGAATGATAGTGAGATAGTATCACTCTTGGTTCATGGAGTTGCTGATGTTCATGCCAAGCATAGTAGCTAGGGAGTCAACTATGGTTTATTACTTCTAGTAGGGGATCCATTTTGGTATTTGGATGATGATGGGTGCCGTGGATTTCCAGAACTTGATCATATTATTTGAGTGGGCATGTGTTGTTGCTAAGATTGTTCAAGAGTAGGCTTCCATTATAAGCAAGAGGAAGTCGTAGATACAAGGTTCAAGAGCTCTAATTCAGTTTTAGGAAGGTGGGACTCTGAGTTATTAGATTAGGTGTTGAGAAAGTACTTCTAAGGACTCACATAGTGGAGAAAGACACAGGAGCGAGGTTTTTATAAATGCAAGAAGTCCCAATTTAAGTTTAAGAGTTAGTAAAAGAACATGACATGCTATGGTTTCATAAGAAAGGGCATGCTAGGAAGTTTTATCCTAATAGGAAGCCTAATGCTAAGTCTGGTGAGTCATCTAATACAAAGGATGATGTTGCAGTTGCCATGATGATAGCAATGAAGATGTGTTAA
This sequence comes from Tamarix austromongolica, assembly GCA_039764185.1. NCBI lineage: Eukaryota > Viridiplantae > Streptophyta > Magnoliopsida > Caryophyllales > Tamaricaceae > Tamarix > Tamarix austromongolica. The sequence goes on from CM077816.1 coordinate 10,892,635, forward strand.
CAGCTACTGATAGACATAACAAGATTAGTGATAGATGGATCTTGGATTTTGGGTATTCTTACCATATTTATCTCCATTGGAGTTGGTTTCTGACATTCAAGGTGACCTAGGATGGAATTATCTTGATATGAAATGATGTTGCTTGCGAAGTTACTAGGATTGAGACAATATAGGTGAGGATGCATGATGGTATGGTTAGGAAATGCATTGTCCAACATGAGGCATGCCCTTAAGAGGACTAAGAACCTCATCTCTTTGAGTTCCTTAGATTGTAATAGGTATTAGTGTGTTATTAAAGATGATAATATGAGAGTTATGAAAGAGGTTCTAATGGCGATGAAGGGAAAGTGGGTCAGGACACTGTATGAGTTAGTGAGTTCCACTATTATAGGGGCAACTACCATGACATCACCCAAGTTATCACACTTAGATATTACAAGACTTTGGCATATGGGATTAGGGCACATGAGTGTTAAGAGTCTTATTGAGCTCTCTAAGAGGGGGTTGTTGGATGAAAATTGTACAAGTACTATAGACTTCTATGAGCACTATGTTTTTAGCAAGAAAAAGCAGGTTATCTCTTCAACAACTAAACATAATACAAATGTTGTTTGTGGTACTTGATTTCATTTATTTATAACTTCTCTAAAAAAGTATGAGTTTATTTCTTAAATCATAAAAATGATGTGTTAAGTGTTTTCAAATGTTGGAACACCTTACTAGAGAAGCAGTCTGAGAAGAAAGTTAAGTGTCTCAAGACAGATAGAGGTCTTAAATTTATTAAGTAGAGTGTCACTAATTTCTACTAAGACAAAGGGATAGCTAGATACTACATTTGTGTTGGGAGACCAAAGTAGAATGCGATTTTGTAAGCGGATAAACAAAACCCTATTAGAGAAGGCTCGTTGTATGTTAGCATAAGGAGGGCTGGGTAGAGAGCTTTGGACTGAGGTGGTTTACCTGGAAGCATACCTGGTGAACTAGGCATCAAATTAGGCTATTGAGTTGAAGACATGTGAGGATTTGTAGTTTGGTAAGGCAGTTGATTACTTTGATTTGCATGTCTTTGATTTCTTTGTATATGCCTATGGGAATGATGGTAAAATTGAGCCTCGTGCCAAGAATTTTACCTCTAAGTGAAGGGGTACAGGTTATAGGACCCAGCTACATCCAATTTATGAACTAGAAGGGATGTTATCTTTAATTAGTTTGTATTTCTCTAGAAGACTGAGTCTTGTGATGGTGTATCTAAAGAGGAGGAATATAATAGTGGTTTGAGATAGGTGGAGTTTGAGTTAGATAATAGAGACCCTTCTAATAGACCAACTCTTTCTAAAGTGAGTGGGTCCAAGCAGCAGATGGAGCTAAGGGGTGTTGCCCTTGGTAGATCATAGAGGATTTTTAAGCCTCCAGTCAGGTATGGTTTTGAAGAATTAACCAGCTATGTTTTATCTATTGGAAATGTTGTTATTGATGTGTATGAGCTAGCATCATTCTTATAGGCTATTAAGAGTCTTGATTCTACTAAGTGTGTTATTATGGAGGAGGAGATGGAGTCCTTATTGAAGAATCTGACATAGGAACTTATGAAGGCATCTAGGAAGAAGAAAATAGTTGATAGCAAAGGGGTGTACTAGTTCAAAATGGAAGCTCCAGGGGGTTGAGAGATTAAGGTACAAGGCTCATTTAGTTACATGTTGACTTATTCAGATTCTAGGCATGGACTATAACAAGGTATTTTCTCATGTGGGTAGACATACTTCTATTATTACTTTGCTTACGCTTGTGGTTACGCTTGTGGTTACACTTGTGATTATGCATGATCTAAAGTTAGAATAACTGGGTTTTAAAACTATATTTTTGCATGGTGAGCTTGAGGAGTAGATTTACAAATGATAGCTTTGTTGTAGAGGGGATGCATGATCATGTGTGCCTATTGAAAAGGTCATTGTAAGGTCTCTTACATTGTGGTATAAATAGTTTGATCAGTTTATACTTGAGCATGGTTTCTTCAGGAGTGAGTATGATGGATGTGTATACATAAAGGAGATGAAGGAAGGATCTCTTGTGTATCTTTAGCTATATGTTGATGACATTCTTGTTGCAACAAAAGATATATCTAATGTTGATAAGTTGAAGGTATTGATGAAGAGAGAGTTTGAGATGAAGGATTTTGGAGCTACAAAGATGATCCTTGGCATGGAGATCATAATTGACCTTGAGAGAAAGCTTTTGTACTTATTGTAAGAGTCTTATATGAATAAGGTGCTGGAGAGGTTTCATATGATGGATGCCAAGATAGTGAATACTCCATTAGCCGCTCACTTCAGATTAAGAGCTCTAGATTATCCCAAATCTAAAGAGGAAGAGGAGTGTATGGTTACTATTCCATATAAGAATGTTTTTGTTTGCATTGCGTATGCTATGGTGTGTACATGGCTTGATATCACTAAAGCTGTTAGTGTGGTGAGTTGATATATGGTGAATATGAGGAAGGCTTATTGGCAAGTAGTGAAGTGGATTATGAGTGATTTGAAAGGTACGACATCACATATATAGAGTATGGGAGATCAATTGATTCATTTGTTGGGTTCGTGGACTCTAATTATGGTGGAAACCTTAATAAAAGGAGATCTACCATTGGATAATTTTTTTTATCTTTATAGTTTAGCTATTAGCTAGAGGCCTTAGCTTTGTCCACTACTAAGGTAGAGTATATGGCTATAACAAAGGCTTTTCAAGAAGCTGTGCGGTTTGGTAGTTTAGTACATGAGCTGGGGTTTGTTCATGGTGCTCCAGTTATTTGAGGTGATAGCTAGAGTGCTATCTATTTAGTGAAAAATCACAACTCTTTTCATCTCTGAAAGATGCATATTGACTTCATGTATCACTTTAGTCAAGGCATTATTGTTGCTGGCAAAGTTGATTTAGAGAAAGTGAGTACTTTGGATAATCCAGTTAATATGCTAATGAAGGCATTGACTATGGCTAAATTTGAGTGTTTCTCAAATTTGATTGATGTTTATAAGCCAAGAGGTCCTTTTTTGGGCTAAGAGTTTTTTGTAGAGGTCTTTACATATTATGCATTACAAATATTGCGTCAAGGTGGAGAATTGTGAGCTTTAACTCGGTATTTCTTGCCTAACATAACATTATGTTGGTTTGTGTAGGTATTAGGGAAGTTAAGTATAGATTCACGAATTTTAGAATAAACATAGGGGCCTTGTGTTTAATAACATGAGCCGTGTATATTCACAAAATATATTGATACGAGTTTTGGGCAAAATTTGAGGGTAAGGAAATAAACAAGGGGTGTTTTTGAAACACAAATCGTGTTTTTTACTTATTTCTAAAACATGTTGTTTTGCCCCATAGGATTTTTTTCTATTATAAAAGAAATATGATAAAACCCTAGTTGTTAAGTCGTATGACCCAACTTATTCTTCTTCTCCACAAAATTCTCTATCATTAGAGAACTATAAATTTGTGTAATTAATTGATTGATTAGTTTAATCATCCTGTGATTACACAAGAGCATAAATAAATATATCTATTTTTCCTTAATTTTTTATGATTTAATCATTAGTTATTCATCATCTTGTTAATTTTGATTTTTTTTTGGATCCATTCAACCCACAGAATTCCACAAAAGAGGAACATTGTATGTCTGTTCCACTAAACAATAATGGTGGCCCAGAAGTGTTTTTCCTAAAGAGGTGCATCAATTCATTCTATTGGATTAAGAATACTAGGGCCCTTAGACACAATGTGAATGATAATGTGATTGAGAGATAAGTGCTAATGAATAAGACATTAATAACTTAAAGTGGAAGATTATATGAGTTAGGATTGAAGTGTTGGGTTTGTTCTGCCAAACGATAATAGTAGCTCAGGTGAGTTTTCCCTAAGAGATGCTTTAGAATATTCCACCAATTTAATAATAGTAATTAGTAGTGTATTTCCTTGGTATATGTTGGGTCTATTTTATCAAGCGATAATAGTGGCCAGGTGTATTTTACCTTGAGAGGTGCTTCATTTCATTCCATTTGATTTAGAATAGTGGGGTTCCTAAACTCAACGTAAATAAAAGTATGGATCTTCTTTATCTCTAATAATGGGCCCTTGAATTAGTATTTAACTTTCATTGCTTTATGTTAACATTTATGTATAATTATTATTCATTATGAACTTATGCTATTTTATAAAACCATCTTTGACTATATGGTCACCTTAATTAGTATGCAGCCTATTGATTATCCTTCTTGTGGGTATTGCTCATTCATACGAGAAAACAACCTAGTTATTTTTATGTAGGTTAATGAGGAGCCTTTGGATGACTTTTCTACATACAATGCTTTATTTGTGGAGGAGTGATTCTCATGTATTGGGGCTAGGAATAGAGTTATTTTATATGGTTAGTGTTTTTGATTTGGATATCTTTTGGAACTTTTAGCTCTTAATGTATGCCTTTTATGTATTTTTTATATTGTATTCAATGGTAATCTCCAACTGTGGTCTACTGCTTATGAAAGAGTCTCATATTCTCTATTTTTTTATGTTTTAAGTCTTAATTATTTTTTCCTTGTATTCAATGTAAGGATGGTACAATAAGCCATACTTATATCACATATGCCGATAACTTCTATCTATTTTGGTATTAGGCTTCTACTAAAATGAAATTTCTTAGTAGTAAATTTTGGGATGCTGCAACAAAACTCACCAACTCACTGAAATTTTCACAACACTCCAATATATCATGCTTAACAACATATCCAAAAATTATTATTTAAATCCAATATTTTGCATATAAAGTACTATTGTACCCCTAGGGTTTCGAAGCTAATTTTAACTTATTTTCATATAATATTAATACTTATGCTAAAAATATTAACCCAAAATAATCACATATCAAACTTATCACATTTTAAACCCAATAACACTTGCATGACCTCAACTTTCCAAATTTAACCTAAAATGACCATAACATCCCTATGTCACCTAAACACCTCAAAACTTCTTATTACCATAAATCAATCCATACTCAACCAAAACATATAATATTATGTCCCAAATTTTATGTAAATTATTCAGTTAATATAATGGTATAACTATTTTCCACAAAAATCTCACAACTTTAAATCTATTGACGTTAAATAAAAAATAACACAAAAATTATCCAAATTTTAATTTTCACTAAACTCAATCCAACTAGTACAAAAATTACCATACATTACCAACATTTCAGTTATATAAAATATCCTTAATTAAAACAATTAAAAACACCAAACATGGCCTAGGGCTAATTCACCTCAAGCCCTAAATCACCAAAATAAGCCAACCTTAACCAATTATTCACCGAAGACACTTGATCACATGATAAAAAAACTTAACAATATATTTTAATAAAATAGTAATATACAACACTATGCTTGAAATTTAAGAACAACATAGTATAATATGGCATATTTCACATAAACTCATAAAGCTTCCTAACATATATGAAATCATGCCTAACACATGAATAAAGTTCATAAAAATCTAAAATCATGATTTATAAGAATAAAGAATGATAACATGGTATTTAATAAAAAAAGAATGAGTATCATAAGAAGAAAAAAAAAAACCTTAACCTAGAGTTCTGCATTTTACTAAAGGTGAAATTGGTCGCTTATTAAAATTATTTCTAACTATCACCTTAGGATCACATAGACAAAATCAAAATAGCATTAGATATGGGAAATAGAAAAATAGTTAGAATAGAAGGGGACATTAAAAGGAAAGAGAGAACTCCCTTAAGTTAAAAAATATAGGCTAGGAAAATCTTGAATAACCTTTCACTAATCCACAAATTTTAACTCTCTTTTTCTTTGAAAAAAGAACTAAAGAGCTAAAAAATAAGGATTTTAGAAGTAAGGGAGAAAAGAGTAGAGGAAAATGAAGATGGAGAGGCTCAGTGAGGGTTAGGATCTGCAAGAATAAACAAGAAAAAAGGAAAGGTTAGAGGAGAAATTAGGGAACAAAAGTATAAAAAAGCTAAGTGGAAAAGTGAGAAAACATAAGGGCATAAACCCTTTTGGATATCAACCAAGGCAAGGGGAGAGAGGGAATATTAGATTACAAGGGATATCTTGCAAGGTAGGTGAGTAGTAGAGTGTGGGAGAAAGATTAAGATGGTGTAAGAGTATGTAAGAGAGTGATTGAGCTATAAGGTGATTGTATTATGGTAAAACAAATGTGGTTGAATGAGTAAGGATGAGCTACATAGGATTAAGAGGGTAAAAATGTTTGATTTTTTGATGTAAAATGACCATGAAGGATCAGAAACAATTAAAAAGATTTGGTTATGGTAAAAAAAAGTTTAATAAATGGTTAAGATTAAGAAAATAATCAAAAAAATTACAAAAAATATAGAGAATGGTGTAAAATTAATCTAGGAGCCCAAATATATACAAACAGTGAGAATATAAATTGATTTTAAGTCAAAATTATATCAGAAAAAGAAGAACGCTATTAATTGCCTAGCTTTGTTTAATCACAAGGGATAGCTCAATCGACTATGGGACCCTCTAGGTGGAAAGGTTGGAAAGTTGCTACCTCACCGACCAAAGGGCAATGCTTAATCGTCTACTGATAGGCTGACATGAAAAGTACGGTTTTGAATCATGAAAAGGGAAAAGAACGATTTAGGGATTAAGATAAGATAATTAAGCTAAGGTTAAGGGTTAAGGAATGATTAAGAAGGTACACACGCAAAAATTTAAGGTTAGAAAAATTTGGGATGTTACAGAGTGTTTTGTTAATATATGATTAGTTCAGGTTAAAAAAAGACTTTATGGTGTTTGAATCTCAAATTAACTTTTAAAAATGAATATTGGTTAATCAATGAGTTAAGTATGGCTTTAAAGTTAACCAAACACGGTCTTAAGGTTAGATTACATTTTTTAGAATTATTAGTAAAGGAAAATCCATTAAAACCAATAATAATAAAAATTTATGTAAAAGTCCTAAAAATCATGCCCATTATGAATATATAAAATTTTAAAATTTTAATCCCATTTATACGTTTTCAAAATTAAAAATGTAATGAAATAACACTTGTTAGGAGTCTTAGTTAACCTCTCAAGCTCCCTAGTCGACCATTGTGCTTGATTTCTATATATGTACTCTCTACCAATATAGGTTGGTCAACCACTAACTATAGTCGCTCAATTACCTGATCTACTCTGAATAATAATAATAATAATAATAATAATAATAATAATAATAATAATAATAATAATAATAATAATAATAATAATTCTCCACAAAGAAATAAAAATAATAATTAAATATATTAAAGGCATTAACTCACGTAAATCACATGAAACAATACTTGAACAACACACTTATTTTATTAAATATATTTAAATTAAGGTTTTAAAATAATAGGGTATTTCAACTCCATTCTCAGAGCTTTTGCATGTCTTACTTATGTCCATCTTAATAATTAAAAATTAGTTCCCCTACTTGGTAAATGCATTTTTCTTGATTATACTTATCGGTCTAAGGGATATAGATTCCAATAACCTTATTCTAAAAAAAAGAGTAGAGATTAAAGGTGAACATAATACATTTCAAACTATACATCAAACCGAACGAGATAGTAGTTTTATGGCTTGGTTTGAGTTACAATTTATAAACTTATGGTTTGGTTTATAATTTTTGAAAATAGTTTGGTTACAGTTTGAAATGTAAAATTATGGTTTTAAACCATAAATTCTCTATGTAGTAGGATATCATTCAGTTTAACTATAATTGATAGCTATGTTATAAGTATATATATTTATAATGAATCACTTGCTGTAACAAATATGTTTCTCTTATGCCCCTTAAATTATTCATTTTTTTCTTGTTTACATAGCTATAGTATTGAGAGAATTGTTTAAAAAATATCATATGATTTACACATCACTTGAATTTTGCTTTTGTTCTATTTTTCTTTCAATTGTAAATATAACTTATATATAAATGATATTTATGTATATACAAATATAAACTATCTGAATAATTACATAGGATGTTGCATATTACTCTAAAAATAATATTTCTTAATTATAAACATTAGTTATAATTTTTGTAAGACTTTTAAAGGGATTGTAAGTCGAATACTTAATTTTTGATATTTAAGACACATAAATCATAAACTATAAAACCCTAGACCATAAATGAACAATGTTGTTGGTTTGAATTATTCAGAGAATATTTTTGTTTGGTTTGAGATTTTTTTAAACCATAAAAATATGCTTTGATTTGGTTTAAAGTTGAAATCAAACCAGATCAAACACTATCCACCCATAGTAGATATGTTACATTTAATAAAAATGATTGCTATCTTCTAGGAAAGAATTTATTATTTCCTCATCTAGTATAGGTGATCAATAGATTATTAATTAGAAGAGGGAATAAGAAGTGAGACTTTTGAATGCAAATGTTTATGCTCCTTCTTATTCATCCTCCCAATTGATTAGTGATGACCATGTTGCATGTACTTCTAGTATTGTATAACAACACTAGGATGGCTATTCTATTTCTTGTGATAAACTAAGGAGAATTATCTGAAGGCCAGATAGATATGGAGATGATGATGATGATTATAGCTTAGTTACCTATGATTTAGCAGTCATCAAATATATTTATTGAACCTTCTACTAATTTCTAAAGCCGTATCCACCCTTAATTGTTCATAATGTATTATCGCTTTGAATGAAGGAATTTAGTGTTTGCATTTGAATGCAACTTCAATTTTGTTGAGCTTTCCAAAGGTCACTGAACTTTGAGTTAAATGTGGATCTACAATAAAAAAAAAGCCAGTATACTTAGAGTCAAATATGTTAAATTGATGGCACATTTTGTTGTTAGAGAATTTATTTAGAAGGAAAATATTAATCATAATGAGTTATTTTCTCTAATTGTTTGTTATAGCTCTATTAGTGATTTGTTAGGATTTTGTTGCTCTATTTGATATGGAATTGATGTAGTTAGATATAAAAAAAAAATCTACGTACTATGTTAAAAGCGTTCACTTGAGGGTTTGTGGTTCCTCATAAGGAAACTTTTGTCCACTAGTTGAAAGGGTCCTTATATGATTTTTAATAATATCTAGTATAATGGTAAATCAAATTTTTTATTCTTTTATGATAGTACAAGTCTATAAAAGAAGTAAGTTTGATAGTTGTATTTATCTCAAAGAATTTCAAGATGGATCATTTGTTTACTTGTTCTTGTAAACTAATGGTATGTTGATCACTATTAAATATATGACTTTTATTAACAAGTTGAAGTCATAATTTAATAAGGAGCTTGATATGAATGATCTTCATGCAACTAGAAACATTCTTAGCAAGCAGATTATTAGAGGTTCATATGCACAAAAGTTATTTTTGTCATTGTAATAATGTATGGAGATGGTTTTATAAAAGTTAAACATTGGGTAACTATAAGTTTTTTCTACTCCTTTAGCTACTCACTTTAATTTAATTTTACCATCCAATTTTTTTCCTAAAATAGAGGAAAAGGTGGAGTGAATGTGTAGCACTCCATAACCCATAGTAGTTGGTAGCTTGATGTAATTATCAGACTAATTTGGATATACGCATATATATATCTTTGGATACATCTTCACTTTATGTTTTGGTGCCATTAGTTAAAAAACACCATTATAGCCTTTTGCTACTTGGTCCACTATAGAAGTATGTTGCAACTATGAAAGATGTGAAGTAAGCTACTTGGCTGCGAGGTCTTCTTCTTGAACCTGGTGGTGCTTAAGGGACTAACTCTGTATTTTTTGATAGTTAGAGTGCTTTCTATTTTGCCAATTATCATTCTATGAGAAAGTAAATTTATGCAATATTTCACTTTATTAGAGACATTATAGTTGTAGGAGTGATTGGAGTAAAGAAAGTTTACACTTTAGAGAATCTTATAGATATGTTGATGAAGCATCTTCCTATTGCTAAGTTCAAGCATTATTGGAACTTTAGGCAACTACAACATTTGAGAACCCTTTGGGGTTTCTGAAAATAATGCATATTGTAGATGTGAGCCAAGGTGGGTATTCTTATGTGTGTGCCTCAACCCTTGAGTTCATGGGTTGAATATCAAAGTTTTTGGAGCTAACATGGTATGGGTGTAGTTCCTCAACATACTCATGTAGAAATCTTGTTGCTTAGGATGAAATTTTATAGGATAAAGTTAATCACGACATGCTCGTGTTGGGAACATGATTGTCTTCACTTTCTCCAGCACACTCATATACCATTTGGGAGTTTAGAAACAAGTCTGTCTTCGAGAATCAACAAGTCTATATTCGATGTATGTTATGTCTTGTCAAAATGAGGAAAGGATTTTGGATTAAGAATGATCGAGAGGTTTTTGATTATAGTTTAGACGAATTGGTGCACAATGTGCAGGCTATCCTTTGATTTGTAGGTATTTCTTTGCTATTGTCCCCCCATCTCACTTTTTCTTGTTTCCTTGCCTTTTGGTTTGTATCCCAATTATGTTAAAAAAAAAACCTTGCTGGCATTCAACTCTTCTGATGTATTATTTAGGGTTCACAACACACATTACTTGACTTAACACGTCCATGTTGGCATTTAGCTATTCCAGTGCCTTTTTTTTTTGAAGTATTTTCGACTTGACAAAACACACCAATATTTGACTTTATTTTATGCATTTCTCCAAATCGCCTCAAATCTTCAGGTTCCTTTCTCTTGGGGCCTGTTTCTACGTGTTTTTATCCTTGTAGCCGTTGATTCAATGACATAGGCAACACACATATTCAAAGAGAGAGAAATAGATTTAGAGATTTGAAAGGTCCTTTTCTTTGTCTTTGCATAATTTTGTCATTGAGGATTTTAGTTTGTTAGTCTTTCTCCCGCGTAATAAGATCATAAATTACGTGTTCGAACTTCCATTATTGCTTTTCTTCTCCACTTCTTTGATCCTAATCACTCCTGCATATGAATATCACCTTCAACGATCTTATCGATGTAGAAAATAAATGTCCGTGCGGGCGTATCCCAGTTGGTTAGGGGCGTGGGGCGTTGAAAGATGAGGTGCTGGGTTCGATTCCTTCGGGAGACAAGCTGCAGTGTAGGAGTTTCACCTCCCTTTGGGGGTGGCTCCTTGTGGGCGCCCCGGATCCCGGATCACCACGAGCTCAGTCGTTGGGCCACCGTAATTTGCCTCCTCCAACAAAACTGTCGGGCAGGCGGTTGGGGGCCCTAGGGACGAGGGATTTCGCCTTTTGAAAGAAAGAAAGATGTAGAAAATAAATTACAGCAGATTGCTTTATTTTATAGGTAAAACTAGAGGCTGACCAAAAGTTATAGAGTGGACCGGATATCAAACAAATACGCTTATTAAGGTAGCTAATAAATCGACACTTCAATATTCGTCATTAACTCCATGCGTGACATGCTCAATATTTTAGTTGGATAAAATTTTGATTCAGATCAAGTTACACCTACTCATCGGTCATCTAGGTAGGGAAGACACGGTCACATTATTGACATACAAATTTACAGGCCCACTGATAGATGTTCCTCTCCTTCCCTAAATTAAAGACGATGATTTATAGTACTCGATAAGTTATTGCATGTTTTCACGCAATTGCCGTAGAGATAATGTTGTGACATCCTTTTATTCATGCATGCAATAAGTATTTTATACAATCGGGTATATATAGTTACATATAACCCACTTTCATTCCAAGAAATAATAAGCTTGTTTTAGCAAGTGAATAATAGAAAATATGACGATTATTATTACCATTAAAGTTAATGCAACTATTACATTAACTAACATAATCACGTTATAAATATACATAATTAACATTATGACAGACACAATTACTATATAAATATAGTTTATAAATACAAATAACATGATCACTATAAAAATATTCGTAAGACTACAACAACACACATAATCTTTATTGCAATAGTAATCACACAATAGTAAGTATACTCACCATATAAATATATATAATTACTACATAGGTCGACATAATTACCATAATAGATCACGTAATCACCTTAAAAAATAATAAAAATTTAATATAAAAATGGTAAAATTAAAATATAATTTTTATGTTTGATGTATATCAATATAGATCATTATTTATAGAAAAATATATCACAATCATTATGATATAATCTTTTTATTTGTTTATAATCCCAATAGAAATTGATATCACATATTGGTGGGCATAATCATCATATAATTCAATATAATTATAATAATATATTACATAATCGCACTAAAAATGTTAAAATTTTATCATTTAAATGATATAAAAACACATACTTTTTTATTATATAAAATATATCAATATAAGTTTCTATTTATAGAGAAAAATATCTTAATCAGTATGAAATATATATTTATTTGATAATACATATAGAAATAGATATTAAATATTAGTATATGTAATTACTATATAAATATAATTATTATATAAATCGACATAATTATCATAACATATCACATAATTATCTTAGAATAAAATTTTTTTATTACATAAATAGTAAAATGAAAAAAGATTTTTTACGTTAGAAGTATATCAATATGAGCATTTATTTATAGAAAAAATCACGAATATTATGATATAATTTTTATTTATTTATTTAATAATCTAAATTAAAGATAAACTAGTTATTTTTGTTTTATTAAAGATATGTACATAATTATTATATAGATATACATAATTATAAAAAAATACCAATATACTTAATCATCAAGATTATTAAAATGCTATATAACACATGTTTGACATTTAACCCAACAAAAAAACGAAAAGAAAAAAAGAAGAAGAGAAAGCACGCAACCTTGTTTGCCGGATATATTTAATAATTTGTCCGTATCATAACGGTACACAGCAATTAGTATTATAGTTCATTTATCCACTTTTTGAGGAACTTATTCCATAATTTGAATCTAAAGTGAAGTAATAATATGGTGCAGTATATGGTTAACACATATTACTTGAATTTAAAGTAATAATAGTGTTTTGTAAATTATGTGAAATAAAATAAAATAATTTAGGATGACAAATTAAGACATATAGTATTTTATTATGAATCATATAGATATTATTATTATATTTATGATGGGTGGGGATAGGTGGCGTTAATTAATATAAGAGATTATTTGTAATCAAAGTAAATAATACAATATTTTTTTATATAATTAGAAAAAGGTAGTAGGATCTATTTACTGAGTAAGAATAAGTTGATAATAATAAGATTATAAGAAATTAAAAAATAATAAACTAAAATAAATGATTTAAAATATATTTTTTAGATAATACAAAAATAATAAGGTAAATAATTAATTTAATACCTCCACCACTACGACTAAAGTATTCGAGTACCGACGTCCACATTACGTAGTCATTCAATCCGTGACGCTACCATAGATTGTAATGCCTATCGATAGGATAAAAAATTGTTCGTATTTTGGAAAGTAAGAAGAGCGAGTACAGACTAACAAAATCTCAAATAGCCATTTTTAAGAAAGCAAATAGTCTAAATTCATCTACAATGTTACTCATGTTCCACCGTTTTCCGTCACAAGAGGGAGGGGGTGGGGGTGACAATAGTTGATCAAAATCATCTATGGGACGCCCTTTTCGCAAACTATCTTCTTGTCCTGAACTCCTCAATATATTCATCCATTTTTCCTAGCATTCTGGTTATATTCATCACCACCAATATCTCTTTATTCTTTCCCTAAACCCTTATCTTCTCGATCTACTTACTCTTATTCCTCCCCCAGTTCCTTAGAAGAAAATCAACACACATGCATATGGCTAATGGTTTAAAAATATGCTTTCAAATATGAACTGGTTACACACTTTAGGAAGCATACTATTTTTTTTTTAGGAATAACAAACATCTTAATGACTAGAAAATCTTTACTAACCTTTCCAGTCTCAACCGTTAATATGATTATTGCTAGATTTTGGGAGATGAAAAATCTGGATTTCTTTCGCTTGAACATACATCCATAATAAAATTTGAATTATTGATTAACATGGAAAATATCATGATACAGTTACCTTGGAGTATTAATGATTAACTATTCGCATTCAAGGAATTTTATTCGAAAAAATGTTTGAAAGTTTACTAGCTTAACTGCTTGATCTATGGATCCAAATTCATGACATTTCTACCATTCACTTGAGTATTTTCTTGAGTTCTCAAATAGTTAATGATATCTCAAATCATTTAGGAGATCAACACTGTTGGATGAAATAGTTTAAGATAAGATTGTTATCATATAGAAGTTCTTAGAACATTCAAAAGCCACTTCATATTAAAATTGATTAAGAGTATTTATCAACTTCTACTTGTCCTGGGACAGAACATAAACTATCTACCAAAGCAAATAAGAAAAACCTTTATTTTCATAGAAATTACAATTACACTTAGCATGTGTAACAAACATTTTAAACCCTATCTCTCCACTAATAGACGAGTATAATCTCATGAGGATTTATAAATAATATACTCACAAAGTCAAATCAATGCTTGCAACTAATAAAAGGAAAAATTATATAATTAAAAGGGTACGATGCAGTACATTGTTATCATCCCCTACCAACTTAATATTATAGAATCCATTAAGTAAAATATCCAATTATGTGTTAAGATAATGAAAATTGGATGTTGGACTTTTACTTCTTACACCTCACCTCATTTTGATTCAATTTATATGTACCTTCATGCTCAATGAAATGTGTATCTACTTTTAATATTTGGAATTTAGTTTTGATCAATCTAATATTCACCTACTTCCCTAATCCCCGATTGCTTATAATGGGGCATTTCCTCTTTTTTTTTCTCCTTTTTTTTTTTTTTTTATCTTTTGTTTGATAATAGGTTATAGAGTGTGATATATCTTTTTATGTGATCCTTAGTGTTTTTGAGGTTTGAGACCAAGTTACTCACCACATCATAACCCTTAATAAGAAAAATAAAGAAGTATTTGGCAAATGTTCACTAGTATGAAAAGGTATTAGATGACGGTTATGAATAAATATAGGCCATGCTTATAGGTTATTGTGCATAATTTTGCCATTTATATTACAGATGATGGTTATAAACCATAGTATATAACCAAATAAAAGAAAACAAAAACTCCTAAAAAAGGATGTGTGAAAGAATGAACACTTATTAGATTTTAAAATTATTGTCTATACTGCACTTTACATTGGGGTTTAAAAAACAAACAACCATCTATACCTTCTGCAAGTTTTTCCCTTTTTGTTCATGTTAAGCTATAGATAACAATTATAGCTTTACAACTATCATCTATAGCCAACTTTTCTTTTATTATAAATTTCCACCCACTAACTACACCATATATGCCATAATTCCTTGCATTCAAAACTTGCGCACATTCCCATACACATATATATACACAAGCATCAACATTGTGTATCCAAATTCAAAATATTATAATTACATCAATCACTTAAAAGATTATGTTAATATTAACTGACTTACATTATCATATTTACATCAACATGCACATCATCAAATATATACATACAAATCTCCTACAATATCAAAAAGATTATGCATATCCTATGTGCATACAAATCTAAGGAAGTCCTCTTGTATTAAGGTAAAAGATAAATTATAACTAAACTTTCTTAACCTTTTTATCCAAATACATCCTCTAATAATCATGAAACACCTAAATGATCACAATTTAGTTAGTATTTAATTAAAGTTACGTCTTATAAATAAGCATTTATGTACTATTGATGTGGATCTTCTACTCCAATTTCCACAAACGTGATCATCATAATCCACTCTCATATATCCACTCAAAGTAATCAAATGATGATGGAATTAATGGCTAATGTGTTGAATGAAATGGAAGATGGATGGTGATAAATGCTAAATTATAACTTTTAGGAACCTCACAAAGATATCCCCAACAAGGATATTCAAAGAGAACTCACATAGAAAACCTTTTTAATAATATCTAGAGAAGAACACACAAATAATCCTCTCAAGACCACTCTCAACTTCTTAAAGTAATTGAAAGATGTAATTGCTTACAAAGAGACTTTACTTCTTTATTCAATATTGCTCTATATAGAAGTGTTGAATGAATGCCATATATATAGGCATAAACCCACAAAATAACCAGCCCATCAACCCTATAATACATGTTGGGATAGGGAAAATTAATTAAAAAAAATCTTAACTAACTATAAAATTCTAGCTAACAATTATCAAATCCTAGCTGACTTGGTCTCCACTTTACATGGCTGACTATACATATTCAAACCCTTCAATTTTTTATCTTGACATGGTCCAAATTCTTGCATGACATTTGAGGTTGTGTTTGGAACCTTATCTTGCACAAACTCTTAATTTATGGCTTAGTCTTCAAGAAAGTGTTGTAGGACTTCAAAACACCATCAAGAATGCCAAGAACCATTCCAAACATATTCAAGAAATATGTTTCGATGCAAAAACAAGGATGCCTCCACATCAACTACACACTTCCTTATTTCCATCCATTGCCTACAAATGACGTCTCTTATAAATCACATGACAAAATAAACATTAATGACACCTTCCTTTTGTTGAGGAAACTATATTAAGTAAACTATATACTTTAAATTATTAGGCCCATACTGAACATTAAAATGCAAGAAGAATTAAAAAAATGAAAAATTTGTAACACACAACACTTGTATTTAAGAGTAGGATTTTCTTTGAACTTCCTTAGATATGACTTAAATGCCTTAATTGGTATGCAAAGTAATATCGATAAATTACAAAATATAATATAATAAGCAATTCAAATAAATTTATTACAGATTTAACTTATCAATCAAATTATGGGGAATAAATTAATGCTTTCTTCCTATAGAACTAAACAATAGGTATTTTTAAACATAGATGTAATACAACCAAAGATCAATATGTATCAAATTAAAGTGGATAAACAAATTAATCTATATAAATCCACCATATTCACATAGATCACATATTAAATTTGTTCATTTACATTTCTGTTATAGAATAAGAGGTGGAGACATAAGAAACAATATTGAGTGGACACCTTCTTATCACACTCTTCAGTTAAGAATCTCTCAATTAAGAACATATATGAAAATATTTAGTTAATTTTGTGTTAGTTTTAATTTGAAAAGCATAATAATGCTAAATATAGCTATATATTAAAATTTGAGAATTGAATAATATTACTTTATACATGCCATTACATTTTGAACTTGAACATATCTCAGTGAACAAATGTGGTAAATTCTCCACTCCTATCCATATGTGCATGTCTTCAGCTTTGGAAAACAATTATGTAACACCCTATCTCACATACTTCTTAGGAAACTTTCTAGTAGGTCACCTATCCTTGGATTAATCTAAGATAAACACACTTAAATATGGAGTTCCCTAAGGATAGAAATTTCAAAAAGAAAGTTTATCTTTTTAATATAGGTATTTATATTAATTATTTTAAACACCCATAACTTAAGGATATCACATACACCCCAACTCAAAGAACATAACATCCTTGTTGTGACTCAACCATTAAATATCTTATTATAGAAATAGGTAGCTAACTAACTTAGCCAAGTTCATCTTATGGTCATAGTTTCACTTTGATACCATTTATAACACTTAACCCTACATTGGTTGTGAGTAGTTTCCTAGAGTGTTTTTGAGATTGATGATTACCTATATAGATTAGCAAGAGGTCACCCAACATTGAACTGCTCCAAGCTAAGCATTCTTAACTATGGAATTATCTAAAGATGGAATTATTAAAGAAAAAGTATATCTTGTTAATTTAGGTAATTATATCACTGATTTTAAGCTTCCATCAACTGCTAGTAACTTTGGGGTATTAAAAATTGTGCTAACAAAGGACATCTATGTTTTATCTCAACATGAACATTTCTTCATCTAAATAAATGTTCATCCTAGGAGGTAATTCTTGACGATTGATAGGAGCTACTTGATGTCTTTTACATAAATTCTTTTTTCCCTCCCCCTTTTCCTTCTCTATTCGTTCCCTTCAACTTAGCTTATTCCATAAAATATTATCATTCTAGTTAAACAAAATAAGGGGAAAATTTTGTCAATTAATATAACTTTTTCTATAAATAATATTGCTATTTGAATATAGCACTAATAAATATTACCTTAACCTTGAGAGTAGTTGGATGGATTGGCCATGCAAATAATTCTACTATAATTAACAAAAGTTCATGATTATTGCCTTCTTTAAAAGGTCACCTCTAGAATGATGCTAGATTCTCAACATTATGAATATACACTTGAACTATATTAGACCTCAATGGAATGATGTGAAGGATTGACCTCTTCTAAAAAAAAACATTAGTACCTTAGATGACAATAGTCCCATCCTCCTTTAGAATTATCTCACATTGATAGTTGTCCTTTAATATTTAAGAATTTTATTTTATTTATCTCAAATACATATAATTTTATAAAAGAATAATTAAAATTCAATTATATTTCATCATGTACTTTAGGAATAAGTCTAGTAGGACCACTAAAAGATATTATAGATGCCCTTTTTCTTTACTGGTCTTGCTTTGCAATTAATGTTGCATGGTTTGTAGTTGAATAAGCTACTTGATTCCTTGGAATCCTAGCATTTTCATTTGGAATATGAGAACTAGGGGTTTTCCAAAAAAATCCTATCAAGTTGCCACCATAAGATATCTTTCTGACTCAATCACCTTGCTCTATGGTCTTAAAAGATTCAACTAAGACATCATTTTTGTCAGTTCTTTAACTACTATTGTTTTCATACCTCATCCTATTACAGAAATGATTATAGTTTCATAAGAGATAATATGTGATATTCAAATATTAAATAAAAAATGAAATATTGCTAACGAAAACCTTATAATTTTATCTAAGATTCTTTGACTTGGCTCATTAGTAGTGTTTCCCATTGGTTTGTTGATTTTAGACCTATTCCAAATACTCATTCTTATAGGAGGTATATATGGAGTGCCCTCCTTTTATGCATGCTCCCTTTTCCTCTTTCTAATTTTACACCATTTTAAATGTCTAGTTAATTATTATACTTAGAAAATGACAATCATTAGGTTGCATTATCAATTTCTTTCCAATGCCCTTTTGTGGCCTTATTACTAGGGCATGAGTTCTAATAAGTGAATGCATGATTTGTAAAATTTGTTACCTCTTTAGGATTTTTTCTTGTCACATTAAAAATTTATATAGAAAATGAATGTATAATACTATATTTGTTTTAAAAAAAATTAAGATCTAACTAAAATATCCTTTCGTAACTCTATTTTTCTTCTACTGTAATATTTATATAACTTATTTATTTTCTCTAGTACTATTTATCCTATTATTAGACAATTGGCATATAACTCCACATAAAAAATCTTCATCAGCAAAATCAAGAATTCCCTCCCATGAAAGTAGTTTTTCCTCATCAAAGGAGTATATATTGATCTAACTTTCTCATTTTGTTTAGACTACCCAGTGAATGAGTATCAAACTTTCGTACTTTGATGTATGAGGCCTCTAGTCTATGTTCTTTGCTAACATACCTGTTAATCCCCATCGTGAAGAGTGAATATAAAATCTAAAAAGAAACCTACATTTTTTTGGTAAAATAAAAGCTAAAAAAATTAGCCATCATACCATTTTTTTCTTTAAGGGTAATGATGTAATTCAAAGATATGGGAGTTTTAGAATTATATATCTAAGAAGAATAAGTGTTGGATCTCATTAATGGAAGGTGCTCCTTGCTAATTCTATCTTGCGGAATATGTAAAACATCTCGATATAGGGAATAAATTCAATTATCACAATAATACAAACCCTCATATTTTTGAAGACATAGGCACTTAAGACTTAATAACAAGCAAAGAAGATAACCTTGATCCAAAAAAAAAATTCAAAATTCTCAAGACTCATACAAAATGGGCTATCAAATGACTTGACCAACACTTAAAAAAAAAACCTTCATACCTACTTGAGTATAAACTATGAATGATTAAAAATAGATTCATGAGCTACATAACAAAGTTATCTTTATTAAGAATTATGAACTTGCTTTATAAGAAGGTTATGAGTCTAAAAATCTACTATTACCAAATATAATTTATTTGTTGGTAGAGAAAAGGAATTTTCATTACAAAAGATCACAGTTTACAACCCATTTCTAATAACACCATCAAGACTATAAATCCAAGGATGAAGCTTGGAGAATCAAGGATTATACAAGCAATGATACATAATGGTCATCATAATTTCCTTTCATGCAACATGTAAAGGACAACTCTCTATAGCAAAAATATGATTTTTCCATTCATGACATACGTGAGCCACCATAAAGCCATACAAATAATGGAGAAACTCCTTTTTTCCCCCTTACCATTAGTTGATGAGTGCTCTCCACCAAAAACTTCAATTCATCTATCTAAGTTTTAATATCATCTCTTTTGTTTTGGATTTTCAAATAGATTGCTAAATATTAAGAGTGAATGAGCAATCATGGAATAGGTGATAAGCACTTTTAGCACCATTATCACAGTGTACACATTGGCTAGACACTATGACACCAAACTAGAGTTAATGATCCTTTGTAAGGAGCTAATTTTATATAGCCAATCATAGAATAAGTTGTTTAAGCATTATTGCACGACACCAAATCAATTTTTCCCACCATACCAGCAGGTGCTTGACTCTCACAAAATCATAAATCTTCTTTATATTATAGTTACCTCCCCCGTAATCAATGCAAGTATTGAAAACTCCTATAATGTAGGAGCGAAGATAGTGAATTTTTAAGAATGGTTGTGAGCAAGTAGAACTAGGAATATAATCCAATAATAAGTCATTCCTCAAGTAGATAGTGCAAACCCAAAATATCCATTAGCTATCCTATTTGTTATATATTTTCTAAAACAATCTCACCACTACACATTTATTCTAAAGCTATATATCAATCACACCAAGACTCCCTTAACCTTTGGAAGACACACTTTCTCCCACAAAACTAAAGCTTTATTGATGGTTTTAATGCCCTCATAAATTGAGTTAATGTTAGCAATCACTTTTTAGGAAATAAAAAAAATTGAATCTTAGTACATTTGCATATGAAAAAGAATCAATTTAAGTAGTTCTAGTCCTAGCATAGAAAATAATTTTTTTGACTAGTGCCTCATCTTGGAGGTTGTTTTTTTCAATAAAAGTTTGCATTTTGTGACATTGTGAACCTTGAGCCTAATAAAAGAAGGCCAAGATAGGATATTAGTAGGGATCCTTGTTGGAAACCAGTCATGCCTAGTATATATGCAAAAGATTTTTGTTGCACTCCTCCAAAGTACATATGACATTTACTTGCACTAAAATTAAGACTTAAACATGTAGATAAATAATGTAAATAGTATTTGAGCTTCTTATAGAGTCAACATAACCTCTATAGAAGATAAGGAGATCATCTATAAATAAGATATTAATAATTCAAAGAGATTTGCATTTGGGATGTCATTAGAATTACTTTTCATTCCTTAAGTATTTCAAGGAATGATTAAATACTCCGTAACCAATGCGAATAAGTAAGATTCAAGGGATCACCTTGCCAAAGACCTTTCCTATTCTTGAAAGGAGTTGAGTGAGTACCATTGAAATAAATGGAGTAAAAAACAATCATTACACAAGCCATGATGATCCTAACAAATTAAAGAGGAAAACTAACCACATATATAACACGCTATAGGAAACTCCAATCATATTCTTGCCATATTTATTTAGCCATGAATCTAAAGTTTCTAGAAAAATTATTATATAGAAGCTATGTAAAATTATCACACCATAGACTTCTATAAAAGCACAAACACCTATAGTATGGAATCTTGATGGATAACCTTACCAAAAAGTTATCATTTGTTTATGATGTTATTAGGTTGCTTTAATAAGAAATATATTGGCAGCATAGAGAGTAGTATATAACCTTTATTGGCATTTGTGGGATGGAAACAAACTTTTAGACTCACTTATTAACATAATGTTTATTTTCTAGAGAATGTTGGAGGGAAGTGATGATATAGTTGAGTATAGTTTCTTCCTACTTCATAGAGTACACATGTTCTATAGGGTGTGCAGAATATGGTGGGTGCAAAACCAAGAAATTTTTTGGGCACATATAGTTCATCCTAAATGATATTGTCTTGAAGTTGATTTGTAAATTATGTTCTTAGGACATTATAGAATATTAAGAAGTAGGCTTTATATAGGGAACTACTTCAACAGCTTGACAAATATGTCTAGCTTTAACATAATGTGTAATTAATCACTCATTAGTATTAATAAATGCATAGTAATTACCAACAAGCTACAAGCCTATGTGAGTATAAATAATGAATAATAAAAAATAAACAAATAAAATCTTGTCCTATACGAGTATAAGACATTGCTAAAAATAAACATGCAAGCATGAAACTCTTAGCCTACTTGATTTATAAGCTATGAATGGCTAATAATATGGAAACAAACAACTACTCACCATAATAAGTCATAAGAACTTCTGACATAGTGATAAGTCATCTAAAAAAGTAATGTGTAGAGAGATTCATTAAAGACATAAGACAAGTGGTGAAGATAACTATAATCATCATATAAGATAATAACTTATTACACAAAGACAAGACCCTCTATAATAAGCCCACATGCATTAAAAACTATCAAAGATGAAATATATGTGATGAAGAGTTGAAGACAACTATATTCATACATGCAAGAAATTAGCCATGTGTTTCTTATATATATGATATGTAAATAAGAGAGCAAGTTAATCCTTTTTATGTAATAATCATGCAGACCTCTTCCATATATGGGAAATTAGAGAGAAGTGGCACATGAAGCATAAGAAGTGTAATCTTTATTTGCTCTTACTCATCCAAAACCTTTGTCTATATAAAGAGGCATATGTGCATTAGAAGAGGTAGATCAAATTAGCAAAAAATTGTTTATTCTAAAATCTATCATTTTTCTTCTTCTAAACTACTTTATTTTTCTACCTTTATGTGAAATAAGCATAATAAATATGAGAATCCATGTGCTATGACCTTCTCACCATACTATTAACCATGTTATGAGAAAAATACTATTTTAGTCCTTGTGTTTAACAACTTTTCTATTTTATTCCCTATAAAAACATATTAATTTTAGTCCCTTTAAACTCAATTTATATTCAAAACTAGTCCCCCAACCTTATATTAATCCAATATTATAGGTTAATCTTTATACTAAAGCAAATTACATCCCAATCATCAACTTACTTATAATTTATTATTAAAATATTAATAATTTAAATCTAATTAAGAATACCATATCCCTATTATTCAAATATGGCACCATATTTGTTCTTTTAGCATCTAGCTCAGCCTCCTTCATTCTTCCTCCTTCTACAAGCTCACACCATTTTTGTTTGGCTACCTCATCATTGTTTATTGACTACTTCTGTATAAAACTTGTGTCATCACCATTCATTGAAGTTGTGTGTGGCCTTCTTCTTCACATTAGTCAAATGCTAGTAAGTTTTGTTAGCTATCTCTTCATTTATCCCTCTTTTATAGTTTTTTTTAATTAGGTTATCCAGTCACTTAAATTGAGTAGGATTTACTCTTGATTACTTCATTTTCAATTGAATAAGTTTTATTTATTTATTTATGTTAAGCTATGCATTCATCTTGTGCTCATATTCAACTCTTGTAGACTTTTGATTTATATCTATATTATTTGGTGTAAGCTTTCCCCCTAATTCTTTTAGACATATTCGTATGATGGCTTTAGGTAATCTAAATGGGTTATAGTATCTGGATTTGATTTCTCTATAATATAAGAAAGTTGAAGAGTGGAAACTAAAATTGTATAATCAATTGAGTTAAATAAAATTAGAAATGGCTAGTGAGACAGTAATACTTCGCTATCTATTATTTTTCCTTTTAGTTCTTTTAGAATGACTTACTATGCTTTTTTTCCATCTCTATTGTGCTTCATTTCAAATTGTGTTTTTCCTTAGCCAACTCTTCTGTGTTAGTAGTATGCCTCAACCATGTTAGTATAAACCATATTTTTTTTTGAGAAAATGGTAGTACAAGTTAGCAAATTACCTTGAACTCTATAATAAATTCTAAACTTAAAGTTGAAAATGAAATGATCTACCATTTTCATGGTTTAGGTTGTGCCAAATGCTGAAGTTGCTTTCCTATAAGACAATCTAATGAATCGTGTGAGTGAAAAGATTTGTGACTTTGCTGATCCCATATTTCTGTAGTATGTCTATGCAAGCCTGCATGTGCTGATAAGTATAATCCATTTCCAAAGACACTCACAATATTTCCTATAAGACAATCTAATGAATCGTGTGAGTGAAAAGATTTTTGACTTTGTTGATCCCATATTTCTGTAGTCTGTCTATGCAAGCATGCATGTGTTGATAAGTATAATCCATTTCCAAAGACACACACAATAAAAGCATAAAAATATTAACAAGATAAAAAAATGATTAACTAATAGATAAAGATATAGGAGAAGAGACTTTGGTTTATATTTGTTTGGATTAACCTTATTAATATACTTCATCCTTTATAGCTTCACTATGACTTTGCTTATTATTTGTTTGGAGTGACCTTGTCAACATAAATGATCTCCGTTGTTCTAACTTTTGTTTAAATCTATGTAGCTTATGTATTTCCTTATATCTCTATTTTGTATTGTTTAACCTTTAAATGTTGAGGGAATTTTAATTTGGATTTATTTGATAGAAATGGATACGCAGGGTAACTCTATTCATTTTTTAAAGCACTAAAATTGATTTACTCTATGAATTCCAAAAGGCTATTGTGGTTCAAATATCTGAATCTCAAAAATCCCATTCAAAGATATGCAAAATATCAAAAATTCAAGCTAGAAGATGGTTGTGACTTCTTTCAATGGTTGGAGCTTAGTTTAGAGGTAAGAGTTGAAGTTTAAAGCTAATGAGGATCATTGGAGCTTTAAAGGAGAAAATGAAGATGAAGGGCATATGTCAAAAATAAGTGATGAGAGTATAAATGGAAATTAAGAACTTGAAAAAAAATTGAATCGTACATTGAAATAGCAACATTATATTTTCTTGTAAAAATATTAGCTTTAGGGCTTGTGATCAAGGTTAATAAATATGCTCTTGTGTTGGCTTAATGTCCTTGTGTCTTTTATTTATCTTTTGTGGATAATATTAACTTTATGTAATGATAGTGATGACTTAATGTATTTTATTTCTTGCTCTATGAAAATTACTTTATTAAGATGTATTAGTATTGCATTACTTTTAGTTTCATGCATTGATATTATACTTAGAAGCAAATATGGTTTTTGTACATATGTTTCAATACACTAGATAAAAGAAACATAAAAAATAGTCTATTAAATATATATAATATAGCCATAGCCATAACAAGCTGAGATTAGAATCATTAACATCAATAGTTACCTAAGATTAGTTTACAAAAGAGCATGCTAAAACTTTACAATCCATCATGTTGCAAGAAATTATGGTCATACTTCTCGATTTTCTCTATAACCTCTCAGATGGGTACCATTGCATACACTCAAAGAATACCAGTTATGTCCCACTCTTAGATAAATATATCATCTTAAGAAAATCCATAATGTATCCTTTAGTATTTTTCCTCACTTTGAAAGACTGAACCCTATTGAACACAACACAATGAAATATTACTTTCATCCTTCTCTATATTAGGAAAAAGCTCTCTAGAGTTCGAGTTCAAACAAATAATTTTTTCCTAGGATATTCTAGCCATCAGCATACCCATTATATCTTCAATCATTATGATGATTAACTTATATTTATAATAAAAAATATTTTTATTGAAGACCTTTGACATATTGTTATCAATTGAATTATTTTAAGCCACCAAAGAAAAGAATAATCTACACCAACTCTTTGGATTCCTTTCTTTGACGTCCTTCACACCATCAACATTTACTCCATCTAACTCTACTAGATGTTCTTCAAACTTCATATTGGTAGGTTAATAGGAAATTTTCCAAAAAATGTTTATGGTATTACATGCCTTTGTACTTCTTTCTCCAATTGGCATATACATTGCTAAGCATAATTCCTATGCTTGGAATGTGGTAAAATTTCAACAATAGTTTTTTTCATCCCTTCAAGATATCATAACAATTTAAGTTAATAAAAATTATTTATGAGGAATAAAAATTTAATAAATAAGTGAATATATATACATATATATATATAGAGAGAGAGAGAGAGAAACACACACACACACATTTACCTTCTATTGGTATGAAATGATGGTCCAACTATCACCCTCATCCATGTTTAGGTCATCTCTCCTTAGTTATATAAACCATATCTAAATTACATAACTTTCCCTATGTCCCACACCATATGCATAAGGGAGCATTTTATTATTCACATATTTTCCAATAACTACAAGTATATGCCCATTACATGGATCATTTAAAGAAAAACCTTCAATAGATAATACTTTTATGCAACCCTCTATGATCCCTCTCTTCAATATAGCAAATCCAATAAACATCCTTTTAAAAACTGGCAATGATCCTACACTAGCCTTCTCAACCTTCAATATTATAATATTTTGATATTTACTCTTAAAAATTCATATCCATATCCTCTTATCTCTTTGAAATATCCCTCATAGTCCCCTGAATCATATGATGAACAAGTCATCTCTCTCTCAAATTTTGAGCATCTTGTCTTGACATTCAACTCCTTAACCATGGTCTACTGAAATTCTTTTATCCTCCATTTTAGTGGGTCATAGATCTGTTAACGTAGTGACATGAAAGCTATTTCAAAGAGGCCCTCCTATTGCTCTAAGATTTTTCACATGTACGCTAAAATCAATAAGCCTTAACTAGTTTTGCATAGGCACATGAATAGGGAAAAGGAAAAATGGAGAAGCAATAACTTTTTTAAATTATGAAGCACATTTTTATACATTTTAAATAAATAGGGATACAAAAATGGAAACGGAGAAAATATTTTGGGATAGGGATGGCAAGTTAAAATTTTTTTCCATGTATATGTGATCTTAACTTAAAATGACATCTCATTTTGCATCCAACTAGCCCATATCCTCAAAGAAAAAGACTTACCTATACGCATTACAACCATCCACTCATTATCATTCTTATAAATTTTCAAATCATAACCTTTCAACAAAACATAGTTATCTAAAGCATTCTTAAACTTCTCCTTTATGGGAAATTTCAATCCAACCTCAAAATAATTTTCATCAAGTTTACCATTCACACTATGAATAGGATAGTCTTTCACATTTGATTCTTCAGTACTATCATAGTTTTGATGAGTAAGAGGGTTGAAAAAGTTCTTGTATTCAAAAATGTAACCCAGCTCCTTTCATTTTTCATTTTTTTTTATTTTGTGTTACAACTCATTTCTCTTTATTTTCATTACCTTGTACATGTTCATCCATTTCCTTACATAATAATGAATCAACTAATTGAATCATATCTAACACACCAATAGTGAAACATAATGCAGATATAGTGCTAATAAGACATATGATAGCATTGATACCAATTTGATGTTATAAACCCCCATAATTTCACGAGGCTAACAAACAAAATTAGATTGTATTTAACTTCACAATTAATACGATATTACTAATAAAATATAGAGATTATTTTCAAGTTAAAAAAGATCAAACATTTTGTTTCCTATCCTATAGGGAATCATTATATGATTTATAATTCATAGATAGGTTGCTATAGGAATAGCAATGTATAAAGTGTATCCATAGTAACAAATATATGAGCCCAAAAGAGAAGGATAAGTGTTTGATAGAGGTATAGGAGAACCCTCATATAAATACTAGAACTAGTTGAAGGGGAAAAGATTGAAAACCCAATAGCATATCATAGAAGATGAACCCTAAAATTGTAAAACGAATAGATTAAAAATTGTGAATCTAATTAGTGTAGCATTACACCCTAACTTACATATTTTGTAAGGCTTTCAATTCAAGATTTGGGAACCCTGACTAGTGAACTAAGAAGGTGATTATAATATCCCAAAATTTTAAAATCTAAAATTTAATATTTAACCATTTATTAAGAATAATTTAGTTATTTTTTAGATCTTTCATTTAGAAAAATAGATAGAATTATTTAGTAAATTAATATAATTATTTTTTATCATTTTATCTTACTCTTTTTATATAAATAAATCCCCAAACCCATACTTTTATCAAATTTATTTTCCTAAATTAATACGTTAAATTTTGGATAAATTAATTTAATATTTTCTCTATTAGCCAAATTTAGCCTAATTTTTAATCCTACCTCTAAAAATAATTTTTTTCTTTTTCCTTTTTCCTTTCTTTTATTCCTTTTCCTTCTTTTTCCTTTTTGTTATTTCTTTCTTTCTTTTCTTCTTTCTTCTTTGGGACAACCCATCCCTTCTTCCTCCTTTCTTTCTTCTTTCTCCTACCTAGTTGAACCCTCCTTCCTCCCTCCTATCCTTTTCTCACTTGGGCCAGCCCAAGCCTTTCCTTTTTTTTTCTTCTTTATTTCTTTTCCCTCCTTTCTCCTTTGGGCCAACCTACCTCCCCCCCCCTTTTTCTTTTTCTTTGCACAGGTCGACCTACCCCATTTTATTTTCTTTTCTCCTAACCCGTTCGACCTTCTCCTTCTCCCTCTCCCTTATTTATTCTTCTTCCTCACCTACATGTCAAGCCAAACATACCCCCTACACAATCGCACGCCTCTCTCCTCCCTCTTCCCATACACCCTTGCATTGCTAGCCTGCAACCCTCTACCCATCCCTTTCCTTTCCATTTTAGACCTTGCATGCCCCCTACATTCCCTTCCCCCTATGCCTTCCCCTTTCCCCATTCATCCTTACACACCTACCCCATGCCTACTTCCCATGTTACTTGCCTTCTCACCCTACACTCGCCTAACCCTACATTGCACGCCTCGCTCTCTTCTTCTCTTCTTTTTCTTCTCCTTCTCTCATTCTCCTCTACCTTACTTTTCTCCCTCGAGCTACCTTCTTCCTACCTGATTCTCTCTTTCCTTTCTCTCCCCCCGCCCAGTTTTTGTGCACTGCTCATATTCGTCGTCTCCTCCATGCAACTAGCCACCACATCGCCTTTTCCTACACCCTACCTTCTCCTTGCACTGCCCCAAGCAACTACAACACGCCACCCTACAATTTACTCCCCTCCCTTTTCTCTCTTTCTCCCTTTAAATTCCCCTACACCGCCACCCTATGCCACCTTTCTTCCCACTTCCATCGCCTTCCCAGCCTCCCCTTGGCCACCTGACATCACCCCCAACACCCCTGCCTCACCTTGTCTGAACTCCCCCTGCATCTCCACTTTATCTTCTCCTTATTTTTCCTTCCTTCCTCTTCTCCCTCCCTTCTCTACACCTCCTTCCTACAACCACTGCCACCATCTCCGCCTCCTTGAGTTGCCATACTTTAACCTCTAGCCATTGCCTACAGCCTACCTCACCCCTGCACCCAACAAACACCATTAACTCCTCTCCACCGCCTCTCCTCAACCTTTTCACCCGAGCTTGTTCTTCCATTTTCCGTTCCCCATCACCCCTTTCATGTATAGCATGCTCATGTTGAATGAGCAGCGTGAGTTATGCTGTATAATTTTTAGTCTATTCTAGTTAATATTGAAGTAAACTGTGGTTTATAATATTATATATTTAATAATTATTTTTAATAAAAAATATTCTTTTACTTATCTAATAATGATATGTTACTTGCGACATTATTTTAGCTATAAAGTTTTACTAATTAGAGTTTAAGCATTTTAAACTAGGATACTAGTTAAGTTTGGTTTTTTTTGGAAACAAGGTAACCATTATACCCCACTAAAATGTATGGATTATCATATATTAGCACATTAGGGTTTTTGGTATGTGATTTATGTAAAGATGATGTGTCATTATCAATCCCATCATTATTATGTTATCTTGTATATGGTGTGATATGTGTGAAATGATGATTCAAAAAAAGGGGTTCATGTTCATGAATGTTATGTATATATACATGCAATGATAAGTGAGTATGGACATTGTAGTGAAAATAGTACCAATATGAGCCCTAGGGTCAATTTGGTCATTTGGACATATCAAGATGTCTAAACTTAAATGGGGTTACTGATATGTTATGCATGATGTTAAAGATGGATACAAGAGTTTAGTGGAGTATAAAAATAAGTGTTAGTAGAAATATTAATATTTATGGCCTAGGAGTAATTTGGTAATTTTAATGTATGGTGTTGATTATCTTAATAAAAATGCATGCTAAGTGTTATGTGGTGTTGAAAATGATGACAAGGGAATTTTAGTAATTTTGCATATAAGATGGAGGTTAACTTAATAAATGGGCACGCTAAGTAACAAATGGTGCTAAGTATGCTAATAAGGATTTTGTGGTGTTAAATAATGCATGTTGGGCATGAATATTACTATTTTATTACCTAGAGGCATTTTAGTAATTTTGCATGTAAAATGGATGTTACTTAAATAACATACATGACAAGTGATAATTGGTGCTAAGAATAATAATAATAAGAGTTTTTTGAAGTTAATAATATATGTTGGGTATGATTATTAAAAATAAATGGCTTAGGGGTATTTTAGTAATTTGTCAAGTGTAATAGGAGTTAACTTAATAAATGTGCATAATGAGTGGTAATTGGTACTAAGTGTGATAATAGGAGTTTATGGTGTTAGTGATGCATGTGCGGTATGGTTATTAATATTAAATGACCTAGGGACATTTTGGGTAAGAAGGAGCATTTTAGTAATTTTGTAAGTATGAAGGGAAATTTTGGTAATTTTGCAGGTAAGATGGGGATTAATCTAATAGACATGCATGGTAGGTATAAATAGATGTTAAGCATGATAATAATGGTTTATTACCCTAGTGTCACGTACTTGAGCATAATATTCAGTAAAATATGGTCTAGGGATATTTTAGAAAATTTTGCATGTAAAATGGTGATTAGTTAAATAAACATGTATGGTAAGTATAAATTAATGTTAGATATGAAAATAGGGGGTTATTATCTTAGTATCATTTATTTGAGCATAATATTCAATAAAATATAGTCTAGGGATATTTTGGTAAATTTGTATGTAAAATGATGGTTGGGCTAATAAACATACATGAAAGGAATAAATGAATGTTAAATATGATAATAGGGGTTATGACCTTAGTATCACCAGTTCAAGCATGATCACAGACATTATAAAGCCTAGGGTTATTTTAGTAATTTAAAGTGTATCATAATGAGTATGTATGGTCTAGGGATAAATTGGTAAATTGGGGTATGTTATGATGTTGTTTTCATAAATATGTGGGAAGTGCATTAATTATTTATTAAGTATGAGAATGTGTGTTGGTTGTTCTAGAGGTGTATGTTAGGGTTTTATGTGTAAAATGATTGTTTTGTGTGTTGGATAACTTAAATTTGTAACCAATAGTATAATTATGGTATGATATTATTTTATGACATGTTGATAAATAAAAATGAATCATGTGATTGAAGTGGATGGTAAAGAGGCCTTAGCCTTAGTGGCAATTTGGTCATTTTAACTTAAGGTGCCTAAGTATGAGTGTTGGGACCTAGGATGACTTTAGGGGACTACTTAAGTTAACATTGACAATAATCCTAATTCTAGCTACTTCTTTATAATAGAAATAAATAAAAATGGTTAAGTATGTAATTAATATATCTCGTGTGGTCACCTTAATTAAGATAATAATACTTAAAGTGAAAGACCTCAAGATTGTGAATGGTGGCTCTTTAGGGCTCGCTACCCTAAAGACGTGGTTTAGCCCACAATTATTCTCGATTTTACTAGTGTGCCTTAGTACCCCAACCAAGTCCTACATCTTATTCTATTTAGTTCTACGGACCTAATTAGGGGGTATACATACTTATGGATTATGTGTCCTTATCAGTAGAGTACTATGTTTCTTCGTGTATAGTACAAACAAGGTACCTTTGCATGCCTAAGTTGATAGTCGATAGGATACTATATTGCTCCTATGCACCGGTATAACCGGAGTATCTCTGTGTTTCTAGGTTCATGATCTCCCCCTAAAGTAAATAAAATGGAATGGTGTGATAATTAAATGGGAAGACACTTATCACTAATAATAGAATACCATGTTGGTTGGGATAATGATTAGTATATGTATTGATCCACTAGTTATAATAGTGGTTAGGAGCATTTTGCCCTGGATTATATTATATGTACTAGTGCACTTGTTATAATAGTGTTTAGGAGCATTCTGCCCTAGGTTAAATCATATGCATCTCTCCATTGGTTATAAGAGTGGTCAAGAGCATTCTACCCTAGATTATATAATATGTACCGGTCTACTAGTTATAATAGTGGGATCCCGAAACCTACGTAGATATAATTCAAGGGATGATTAATGTCCAATTAATGGCATAAGTCTAGATAGAAATGAATGAATTATTATGAATTGTTGATGATATGGTAGAGGCATTGGTGCCCACCTAGATGGGTTGGTGTAGGGTGTTGTAGTGATGGGCCCGGGCCTACATTTGAGTTTAGTGTATGGTGTATGGTTGAGTATGTTGTTGGTTCTCTAATTATACTATAAAGAGAGCATCTCTTGGATGCTCCCTTAGTAAGTTTTGTTACTTCTAAGTAAATGAGCCTTTGTGACATATAATCTTGATGCATATAGCCATCTGAATGTTTATTGTATTTGAGTTTTATGCATGATCCCATGTTCATGTGTTTTATGTGTAGAAAATGATGTGTTACATGCATGCCCTACATATTAGTCTTGTATAAATAGTTACTCGGTACTGTAGTATTGAAGGGTTCCTTCCGAGGGCTCTTGCTTATTTAATGGGCAATGGCATTTATAGGTTTGCTCGCAAGTGTTATTTAAGATTTACTCTCGGGTTAAGAGCTTAGGACTATTCAGGAATATTTCAATGTTTTTCTTTAAAACTCTTATTCTCCCCTTTTCCATGATTTTATTCTCTAACCACTATTGGTGAATTTTATTTCTTGTAATTTAATCATCGTACTACTATGTTTTATGATTGTAACTTTGATTGTGCAAAATATTTTTTTAGCCTTAGCACTTGGTACTAGAGGAGTGGAGGGAAATTGGTCTGGTACTAAGTATGGCGGTAACATCCGCGAAATTTATTGTATTTCCTTTCGCTTATAGTTTTAAAAACAAAATATTTTAGTAGTAAATTTTGGGTGCATTACAGTGATGTCCAACAACAATGGATAGTGATAAGCTAGTTTTCGATGGAAAATTTGAAGGAGAGGAAGAGTGAATATGAAGTAGGGGAGGTTAGGAGGTGGATGAATGTTTGGGCTCTAACAATGTTTAATTTTTTATTATTAGTGTATTGAATTTTTAATTAGGTTTGAAATTATTAATATTTTTTAAATTAGATTATCAAATAATTAGGTGATTAAGATGTAATTTATTTACTGGGAGAGATAATATAAATATTAACCTATAATATTGGGTTAATATAGGGTTAGGAGACTAATTTGAATATAAAGTGATTTTAAAGGGACTAAAACAAACTTTTTTTTACATAAAGTAAAACAAATAAAGCGGTAAACCATAGAAAATGAAATCATACTTAGCTCTAGTCCAATTAATATAGCCTTAATGCAATTTCAAACAAAGAAAATGCTTTCAGGGTTAGTATGAATAGTGTTGTCGAAATTAATCCTTATATAGATAGTATTGGTCAACAAGATTACGTGGTGAATAAAATTTGTTAGGATAGGTGTACCCATGAACATGAAGTGCATGTGTTGTTCAACTTGGTTGTGTCCATAAGCATATGTCACGCTTGTTACTTGTGAAATCTTGCACAATCTCACAAAAAAAAATGGTCACTTTAAGATGCCTATGTTCCTCTTTTGAAATACCCTCATTTTCCACCATAATGTAGGTAAAAAAATTTTAAGCTAATAAAATTAAAATGGAAAAAGATCAATCACAATGTAAATTCATAGACCATAATAAGAAGTTAAATTTTTAGGTTTATTGGTTTTTCTAACATTGTACCAATGGCATTGTGGCCACATAGGATTAATTCATTTCAAGTTAATGTTTCATATTTAAATTGTTTGGAAAGTAATAACAACAATAATTACAAAAAAATACCATGTAAATCTTGAGTTTGGTCGTAGTTAAGTGACACCTATTTATATGGTTTTTTAGTGATAATTGCTAGTGGGTTAACTTTTCAAGAAAAAAAAATCCACACATAGTTTGGTAGTAAGAATATTAATAGAATTAGTAGTATTTTTAGTATTGATAAAAAAAGAGGATTGTAATAGTAAAAATATATACAAAAATAACCTAAAAAAATCAAGAGAAACACATGTAACATGTGTAATGCACACCATTACATATAAAGGTAACACACTTACATATTAATAATATGCATCACATATAAATGTAACATACTTATATCATAATATAATGATACCACTATCAACTAAATATGAATATCAAAAAGATAATGCATGAGGACAAAAAAGGTGACCTAATAGGAAATATGTTCTACGCTATAAAATCCTTGTCTAGGATGATATAACATGTATGAAGTTTGTTAGATGAATTCACAAATACCACAACTATAATACCCTAAGATTGCAAAACCTATAATTTAATATTTAATTCTTATCTGGGATAACTTAACTTTTAAATAATTAATTTGATTATTTTGTAGACTTATGATTTTTAAAAATAGATATGATTATTCAATAAACTAGAATAAATATTTTGTTATTTTATCATAATCTTTTATTTAAATAATTTTTCAAACACATGTTTTACTAAAATTACCCTATTAAATTAATTCCTTAAATTTTTATTAAATTAATTTATTAAAATAATTTATCTATCTAAATAATTAAATACCTTAATTCTAAAAAATACTTTATTTATATTTCCCCCCTTTTTCCTTTTTTTTCACATTTTCCCTTCCTTTTTCTTCTTTTCTCCTTTTCCTTGGGCCGCTCAACCTGCTTGTTCTTTGCCCTTGTTTGGCTACTAGCCTTCTCTTCTCCCTATGCCCATCTAGCCCCCCACTCCTCCCTTCTTTTTCTTCTTTCCTTCTACCCGGGTAGGGCCAGCCCAACCTCCTTCCTTTCCCCCTTGTCCCTCTCACGCACGGGCTAGCTTGCTTGTCTTCCTTTCTTTCCTAGTCGATCAGCTTGCTTCCTCCTCCTCCTTCTTCTTCCTCCTCCTCCTCCACCCCTACATGTTGAGCCAAACAACACCCCATGCTTGCCCCTCCCTGCACCTCACCTATAACCATAGCCCTGCACCTGCACCTACCCTCTTTCTCCCATCCCTTTCCCTTCCATTTTTAACCCTAAAAACCTCCCTACAACTCTCTCCACATGCTTTTTTTTCCCTTCCCCTATCTTCTTCTCCCTTCCTTACCACCCTGCACCTTGACCTACAGCCCTCCCCTTTATAACCATTTAACCCTACGCCTTTACCTTCCCTCCTCTCCCTCTTCTTTTTCTTCTTCTCCTTGATCTATTTCTTTCCCCCTAGAGTCCCCTTCTTTCCTCCCTTATTTTTACTTCTCCACCCTCAACTGCCACCTTTGGCACCCAACAAACCACCACACCGCCCTACTTCCTCCCCACACCACCTAGCAGCCACCACATGCCCCTGCAGCCCACCTTTCCCTTCCTTTTTGTTTTCTTCTCCTCTTGGCCCTCCTTCCTTCACACTACCTTGCGACGCCCATTCCCCCTCTTCTACCGCTGTTGAAGTCACCCCTCGACCACATGACACCTCCCTACCTCACCTTGCCCGGAATTCCCTTACAGCACCCTCCCTTCTCCTCTTCTTTTCCTTTCCTTCTTTTTCTTCTCCCTTTCTTGCACCTATTTTCCAGCCCTTGTTGTCACCATGTCCTCCTCTTTGAGCCACCGATCTCTAACCCCTGACCACTACCTATGCCCTACTATCCCTCCTACACCCAGCCACCACCCTCACTCCCTCCACAAGCCCTTCACCAAAACCCTTTTACCCTCACCCAAACCAACCCTTCCCCTTCTACCAACTCTCCTCTTCATCCCACTTCTCCCCTTTCCGTCGTGCATGCAGCTCATGCTGCCATGCAATGTGAATTTTGTATGAGTTGCATGCAATGTGAATTTTATTGCATATTATAAGCCTACTTAACCCAAAATTTTGAGGTATAAATATAGTTAGTACTAGCATGTATTTAATAAGCTTTTTTTTTTTGTAAAAATTCATTCTTTTAATTTTCTTCTACTAATATGTCAATTTTTATATTATTTCTAGGTATTAATTTTTACTAATCAAAGCTTAAACTTTTAATTGGGGTACTGGTAAAGTTTAATTATTGCTGGAAATAAAGTAACTATTATACCCTACTAAAATGTGTGGATATACATATACTAGGACATTAGGGTTTTGAATATGTTTGTGTGCATATTATGTGATGTTAAGTATATTATGATTTATAGTATATATTGGCAGTTGAAATGAAAAGCATGTTATAATATGAAATGTATCATGTGTAGAAATGATGGTAAAGAAAGGAGCCTTTGTTATTAATGTTGATATTAGACACATGTACATGTTATGTAAGCAAATATGGTCATTTGTAGCTGAGATAATGTTAATATGAGCCCTAGGGGTATTCTAGTAAATTTTCTTGTATAAATGGTGTGGCCTAGATAAGTGTGTATAGTAGGTGATAATGGGTATTAATAGTGAATAATAATGGCTAGTGGTGTTAGATAATGCATGTGGACCATAGGTATTAGCATTTTATTTATTAGGGATATTTTGGTAATTTTAGCATGAAAAGGGATAAATTGGTAATTTTATGAATAAAAAAGGGTTAATATGGTAATTTAATAAGTAGGAAGGGTATTTTCATAAGTTAGCATGCGAAAGGGGTAATTTGGTAAATTATTAAATAAGAAGGGTATTTTGGTAATTTTGGCTTAAAAGGGGGTAACTTGGTAGTTTTATGAATAAAAGGGGCACTTTAGTAAATTATTAAATAAGAAGGGTATTTTGGTAATTTTGGAATAAAAAGGGGGTACTTGGTAATTTTATGAATAAAAGGGGTAATGTGGTAAATTAATAAGTAAGAAGGGTATAGTTTGGTAATTTTGCATGAAAAAGGGGTAACTTGGGAATTTTATTAATAAAAAGGGTAATATGGTAATTTAATAAGTAAGAACGATAGTTTGGTATTTTTAACATTAAAAAGGAGTGACTTGGTGATGTAAGGAATAAAAAGGCTATTTTGGTAATTTAAAAAGTAAGAAGGATAACTTGGTAATTTAAGGAATAAAAAGGGTATCTTGGTAAATTAATAAGTTTGAAGGGTAATTTAGTAATATCATGAAAAAAGGGTAATTTGGTAATTTAACAAGTATGAACGGTAATTTAGTAATTTAACATATATGAAGGGTATTTTGGTAATTATATAAGTATGAAGGGTAATTTGGTAATTTAGGAAGTAAAATGATATTTTAGTAAATAGGCAAGCAAGAGGGGTAATTTAGTAATTTTTTAAGTAAGGATGGATAAATTAGTAAATTAAATAAAACATGACAACGGATTTAATAAGACTCCATAATAAGACATAAGGGATATTAAATGATAGAATAAGGGTTTGTGGCCTTGTTATCACTTGTTTAAGTATAACCATGTATATTATAAGGATAAGGATATTTCGGTAAATCAGTGAATATCATAAGGATAATGCATGATTAAGGGTATAATATGATGTTTATCTCATAATCATGCAAGAGGTGCCTTAACGATTAACTATGTGTGGAAAGGTATACTGGATGTGCTAGAAGTATGTGCTTAATGATCCCTTGATATAGAGTACTTGGTTCTATAACTGGTAGTATAACTTTGATATGATAACCTATTAAGGCATGTGGATAAATAAAAATGAAGTATATGGTGGAAATAGATTAAAAAAAAGCCTTAACCTTAGGGGCATTTTGGTCGTTTTGACCTAAGATGCCTAAGTATAAGAATTGGAACCTATGATGGCCTTAGTGGATTTTTAAGTTAACATAGACAATAATACTAATAAGGATTAATTAATAATAACATAAACAAATAAAAATGATTAAGTATGTGATTGAATGTGTTTCTCGTGGTCACTTTAATTAAGACATTAATAATTAAAGTGGAAGACTTTGAGATTGGGAATGGTGGCTCTTTAGGAGTTATTACCCTAAAGATGTGGTTTAACCCATGATTATTCTGAATTTTGGTGATATGCCTTAGTGCCCTATCCATACCCTATATCTTACTCTATTTAACTCTACGAACCTATTTAGAGGATATGTATACTTATGATTTAGGTGTCCTTGTCAGTAGGGTACTATGTGTCCTTGTGCACCAGTATAACCAGGGTACCTTTGTGTCCCTAGGTTGATGGTTGGAGGGTACTGTGCTGCTTGTATGTGCTAGTATAACAAGTGTACCTTTGTATTTTCAGGTTTATGATCTCCCCCTCAAGTTAAATAAATAAAGTTGTGTTAATTAAATAGAAAACACTAATAAGTAAAGTGAAAGATTATTGAGCAGGGCCTAGACAGATCTATCGGTAATAATAGTGGCTAGGAGCCTTTTATCTTGAAAACCAATACATGGGCAAATAATAGTGTCTAGGTGCATGTTGCCTTAGGTTGTATTCTGTTCCACCAGCTATAATAGTGGGGGCGATCCCGAGTTCAATAAACTAAACCTTTGATGATAATGAATTATGGAAAAATACCAATTATTTATAGTAAAACACATGTGAGTTGGGGGCAGATCTTTCCACTAGTGAGAATAGTGCCCAGGAGCCTTTTGCCCTAGAAACCGGTCCACCGGTAAATAATAGTGGCCAGAAGCCTTTTACCCTAGAAATAATTCCACCTGTAAATGATAGTGGCTAGGAGCACTCTATCCTAGAGTGTATTTCTAATCCATCGGCTATAATAGTGGGGTTCCCTTACTCACATGGATATAATTTGAGAGATATTATTGAATAATATTTGATTAATGACTTAAGACCGGAAGTTATTGATTTCACTTTTATGACCTATTGTTATGGTATAAGTATGGCCCTAGTGCGTGTCTCTCATGTTAAGTGCTAGAAATACTATGTAAATGGACTTGTGATGTATAATTCCTACGGTACACGTCTATCTAATGTTTGTTGTGTTTATTTCTATACCTTGTGTACATATTATTCTTATATATGTATGATGTGTTACATGCGGGTCCTGCCTTTTAGTTATGTATAAAGGATTACTCAGTATCTAGTCTTGAAAGGTTCCCTTTGTGGGCCCCTTTCTATTCAATGGTAGTATCCCTTATAAGTTGATTGCAGGTGTTATGCAAGTTCTTTTTGGGTAAGAGCACAAGGACTTCCAGGAAGTTTTTTGAATTTATCCTCTAAACCTTTATTCTCCCTATTTAATGATTTTATTTTCTTGTAACCACTAATCATGGCTTTTACCTTTTGTAATGTAATTTTATGCGCTACTATGATTTAAGTGAAAGTTTGAATTTGTGTAATTGTGTTATGTCCTTCTAAGCCTTAGCACTTAGTACCGGAACGATAAAAGGAATCCTGTCTAATACTAAGTGTAGTGGTAGAATCCCCAAAATTTATAGTTTTTGCTTCCGCTTAATTTTAAATAAAATAAAAATTTTGTAGTAGTGAATTTTAGGGGTGTTAAAACAACTTTCTATCAAGGGTGATGCCCTCAGTGAGATTTATAATGGTAAATTCATGTGTAGTAGCATTTACCTAGGTGTTTCTTGGTCTACCTATTCGTCACCAATAATGCCTCAAAATAAACTTGTCTCATATTTTCACTAATTAGTAGTGGAGCCGGTTGTTATGTGTTAAGATGTTTGTACCATCTAGTCCCTCTCACATTTTAACTTCACCAGACTAAATAGAGACTACACCCACTTTATCCCATATAACTTGATTCTTGATTTTATAATTAGCATTTCCTGCAAGGTTGCATATTTATTGAAGCATCAATCCTTCTCTCTAGAGCCTTCAACTTACTAAATTAGATGTGTTTAATCAGCTAATATTATTCCCCATAAATTGGTATAATTTTGAGTTTAAGTGGTATTTTCTTATCCAATAGACTCTAGATGTGGTTCTCCATCTCAACCACCATGTGCTAGCTTGAGTTATAATGCCATCCTTAATTTTTACATTGTTTCATATGATAGATCCAATATATTAGAGATTATCCTTTCTAGTATAACATTTATCCCTCCCATAACTTGAGACTCTGAGACAACATTATCGTCTCGAAAACTGCAACACATTTTTATCCCTATTTAGTAAATTAAGTTCTAAAATCAAAATTGTATGAAATAATCCATATTTATATTTTTGGGTATATGATTCAGTAAGGTTTTTAATTTTATTTTTGTACTAAAATTATGTAGAAAAAAAGGGCTAGCTATAAACTTTTGGAAAAGCAAGATAGGTCAGATCGAGCGAAAGAATTGATTAAGATGACAACAATAAAGTGATCATCAAACAGGAACTTAGTATATTGTTCATCTTGAAACGCTTGAGACTCCGATGGGTGTGGCTTAGTGTAAGCAATAGAAGAGTATAAAACTATACGCAATGCCAGACTCTACGGTGAAAGCAATTGTGTTTGTTTGTTACAGCAAATTAAGATGCATGAACTTGTAGTAGCTAGCTTTGATTGGGGGATAGCCATTATATATACAGTACCGGACGATGGGGGTAATGTACGTACTCTTGTGAAGGAGACCAACCAGACTAATGACTGTGATGAGCCATATGCTAGGAGGACAAGGGCAGAAAGGGAGAGTCCAGTAATAAATACGAAAGCTACAGCTCTTACCAAGAAGATGAAAACCAGAAATATGATCAATGGAGAAAATTGGCTCAAAGGGAAAAGAAAGGGATCATAAATACAA
Organism: Tamarix austromongolica; assembly: GCA_039764185.1. Lineage (NCBI taxonomy): Eukaryota > Viridiplantae > Streptophyta > Magnoliopsida > Caryophyllales > Tamaricaceae > Tamarix > Tamarix austromongolica. The sequence continues at coordinate 10,933,816 of CM077816.1, forward strand.
ATATATAACTAACTAAATAATGCTTCGCACCAGCCTCCTCTTCTGTCCACTTAAATTTCAAAAACCTTGCCCTCCCACTGCCAAACTGTAAATCTGCATAAAAGTAGCTTGACAGCATTCATTAGAAACAACCACCGCTTGCTTTAATTTATTATTATACGAACAGATGCCGTTCCCCTGTTTGCCTTATCACGGCCGGCCCTCCCTTCTCTGCTAGCTAGCTCTGATAGTAATTCTTCACCATTTCCAACATTACCTCTCATTTCAGTTTCCTCCTGAACTCGCTAGCTCCTGCTCGTCCCATGGCTGCAGGAACTAAAACACCTCCTCAACCACCGCCCAGATGGCTATTCTTCTCCCTCACACTAGGCCTAACAATTTTGCTATCGATATTTGATTCTGCATCTTCCTCAGCTCCCACTCCACCTCTAAAACAAACGTACATTATCCAAATGGATCACTCCGCTAAACCAACCACATTCCCTAACCACCACTCCTGGTACGCCTCTACACTCCAAGCAATCCTCCACACCTCCACGACTGTAGCCACCGCCGACTCCTCCAGCTCAAACCATCCGGAAGACCGCATCATCTACACATACAAATCCGCATTCCACGGCTTAGCCGCTCAACTCACGGAATCCGAAGCCCAACTACTCCAACAACAAGGAGGTGTCCATGCCATCTTTCCAGAAACAAAGTATCAACTCCACACCACTCGAAGTCCCTCGTTCCTCGGCCTCGAAGCTCAAGACCACACTACCAGCACCATATGGTCCGAACAAACAGCCGACCACGACGTCATAGTTGGAATACTAGACACGGGCATCTGGCCCGAGAGCCAGAGCTTCAACGACACCGGCATGACTCCCGTACCGCCTCGCTGGAAAGGCGAGTGCGAAGTGGGGAGAGGATTCGAAAAACATCACTGTAATAACAAGATTATTGGTGCACGAATTTTCTATAGAGGGTATGAAGCTGCGACGGGGAGAATGAAGGAAGATACAGAATACAAGTCTCCACGGGATCAAGACGGACATGGTACTCATACGGCTGCTACGGTGGCCGGATCGCCTGTTAAAGGCGCGAATTTACTTGGCTATGCTTATGGTGAAGCTAGAGGAATGGCACCCCGTGCCAGGATCGCCGCGTATAAGGTCTGCTGGCTTGGCGGTTGCTTTAGTTCTGATATATTATCGGCCGTTGATAAAGCGGTTGAGGATGGTGTCAATGTGATGTCGATCTCCCTCGGCGGCGGTGTGTCGTCGTATTATAAAGATAGTTTATCTGTGGCTACGTTCGGTGCCATGGAGATGGGTGTTTTTGTGTCGTGTTCGGCTGGCAATGGTGGCCCTGATCCTGTTAGTCTGACTAACGTAGCCCCATGGGTTACTACAGTTGGTGCTAGCACAATGGATAGGGACTTTCCAGCCAACGTGATACTTGGGAACAGGAAAGTCACCCGTGGTGTCTCGATTTACAAAGGAAGGAGGTCATTGTCGAAGAGGAAGCAATATCCTTTGGTTTATTTAGGTGGTAACTATACAAACCCGGAGCCGAGCTCACTGTGTCTCGAAGGTACACTTGATCCGAAGAGGGTGAAAGGTAAGGTTGTGATCTGTGATCGAGGGATTAGTCCTAGAGTTCAGAAAGGTCAGGTAGTGAAGGATGCGGGAGGGATCGGGATGATATTAACGAATACGGAAGCGAACGGTGAGGAATTAGTAGCTGACTGTCACCTTCTCCCCGCTCTTGCCATTGGTGAAAAAGAAGGGAAGGAGATCAAGCATTACGCCGTTACGGATCGTAATCCTACCGCTACTATAGCGTTTCAAGGTACCAAGCTCGGTATTAGGCCTTCCCCCGTAGTGGCTGCATTTTCATCCCGAGGGCCCAATATTTTGACATTGGAGATACTGAAACCAGACGTGGTGGCTCCGGGCGTGAACATCTTAGCAGCTTGGACGGGGGAGATGGGCCCTTCTAGCCTTCCCACGGACAGTCGGAGAGTTAATTTCAACATCTTATCCGGTACATCCATGTCTTGTCCTCACGTAAGCGGGGTAGCCGCGTTACTTAAAGCTAGGCATCCAGAATGGAGCCCTGCGGCTATTAAATCCGCTCTGATGACTACAGCTTACGTCCACAGTAGCACGATGAATCCATTCACCGATGCTGCAACCGGATCAAATTCCTCCGTATATGATCATGGAGCGGGGCATATAAATCCCGTTAAGGCGCTCGATCCGGGACTGGTTTATGACATCGATGCGGATGACTACTTTGAGTTCCTGTGTACTCAGAAGTTGAGTCCGGCCGAACTCGGGACATTTTCTAAGTCTAGGAATCGGACTTGCCATCACAGATTCGCTAATCCAGGTGACCTGAACTATCCAGCCCTTTCGGTCGTATTTCCTCAGAATAACAACATATCGACGGTAACGCTTCATAGAACTGTGACGAACGTGGGCACTCCGTTCTCAATTTATCATGTCAGGGTCACGGGGTTCGAAGGTGCTCAGGTGTTGGTTGAACCGAGGGTTTTGAAGTTTAGTAGGAAGAATGAGAAATTGTCTTACAAGGTTACGTTTAAGAGGAGAGTAAAACAGCCAGGACCTGAATCTGGGTATCTGGTTTGGAAAGATAGTGTTCACAGGGTAAGAAGTCCAATTGTGATCACTTGGCTGCAGGCTGCAGTGTAGATCATATAAATATGTATGATCTTGGAGTTAAGATGACTGAGTTGAGGGCTCAGGAAAGAACATATATATGCTAGAAGTAAGTACTATTGTCCTAGTAGTACTACATGCTTCTGCTTAAAACCTTGTAATTCGAAGCTTGGTCAGGAGAACTGCAGCTTCTTTCTTCTTCTTCTTTTTTGGTTGTTTGTTTGTTTGTCTGTTTGTTTTGGTTTTGTTTTTGTTGTTGTCCTTTTTTTTTTTTTTTGGTTTTTTGTTTTGCTCTTGAGAACTGCATCAATTTTCGACAAATGAATGTATGGAATTGCAGCTTGCTTTTAATGATCCATTTTCATGTAGCATGTACTAGCTAGCAAGCCAGTAGTATCTTCTTGTCAACTTCAGTATTTTTTAGTTATTTTTTTTTAATTTTTTTGCAAACTTCATAATTTGTACTACATAGGAATCAAACGAATTGGCCGGAACGAATAGTCGTGCCCTTAACGATCTCCAATCATACCTACATCTTGCAATAACTATATTCTGTATTTTTATGGCGGAGGTTGATCGTGTTGATTTAATTATCTTGACTTTTGTAATGACAGAAAGGATTGGGAGAAATTATTAGGTGAATTCAGCTTTCCATGAACCATTTCATGTAAAAGTATGATAATAAATGCATTTTCCATACTTGAATAAGTGTGGGTTCAATATAAGCTAGGGTCATCTAATAATTTTTCAAGAAGTAATTCATACTAGACAATCACTACTTGTAAGGCCAAATTATTACACGGTTGTTTGCATGATAAGAGTGAACGATATGGTTAGAGATAGGATTTAAGCCCTTGTGCTTAAGCTAAAGTGAGCATAGAATGAAAAAAAAAAACAAAAATAATGAGATGATTTGGTTATCATGGTTCCTAATTGAATTCAAAGATCCTTTTGCTTAAAACATATAGGTGTTGTGAGCTTTGAATAGATATTTGATGCACAACATAAATTGGTTGTGGTTCAAAGAGGTTATTAAAGAAGATATGGCTTGGAGTGTATTTTTTGTGGAAAACACAGGAGGTCTGTGAACATGATTAGTGTTTTTCCACAAAATTTCCTAGGCTATTTTTAGGCAAAAATTTCAAAAGTAGAGAGTTATACATAGAGGACTCATAATTGTTAAATGTGACCCATGTTTCTGGATCTTCTACTAAACACACCGCTTCTCCCTATAGAGTGTCAATATGATATAAAAGGGTTGCGATGAAACCCTAATCCCCATCAAATGTACTATTATCTTATCCTCTTTGTATTCTCTTTGATTGAGAGAAGTAATGAGTTGTGTGGTTGATATATTTTGAGAGATCTTGTTTGTACTCTTCGTATTCATATCACTACACGTAATAAAGATATCTGGTTTTCCTTTATTTTTCTGATTGTTTAGTTTCTCAATTGGTTATTCTATTCTTGATTATGGATTATATCTTATATCTTATCTTATTTGATGTCAAATTGGCTTTTATCACCATAAGTTCTATCTACTTATCGTAATATTGAGAAATTATGTCATTCTTTTGATTTTGGGTTATGAAAATTAAAGATGCACACAATATTGATTCATAATGGTTTGGAGAAGGCTCTATCCAAAAAATTGAACAACCCGAAATCAATGATGGAGGAGAGATTTGATAAGATCTATATAAAGTCTCTATTAACCATACAACTATGTCTGCCTACCAAAATCCTACAAAAAGTGGATAAAGAAACAACCGCAATTGCCTTACGGTTGAAAATAGAGTTGTTGTATATGATGAAATCGGTCACAAATCATCTGTTGTTGAATAGTCAGCTTCATGACCTAAATTTAGATGATGGCCAATATTTAAAGTCTCATTTGGATGATTTTGAATATATTATTATGGATTTACAAAGCATAGATGTGAAACTTGGTGATGAGGATTTAGCTACACTTATGTTATTTGCCTACTGATTATAAGCATTTTTGTGAGGTTGTATTATATAGGAAAGATGTGTTAAATCTTGATGATGTTAATACTACCCTAGTACAATGGGAGCTGATTGAGTATAAGTTTTTTAGAGGTACTAAAGGAGAATAACATAGTGAAGTCCTTGTAGTCATGGGAGAAATTAGGATTGGGCGTATGGTGACCATAAAGAGTCTAAATCAAATTTGAAGAAGATGTAAAAGAATTTTATATGTGACGAGTTCCATAAGAAAGGTCATATTAGGAAGTTTTATCCTAATAAGAGACCCAATAATAAGTTTGGTGAGTTATCTGGTAGAAAGAATGATGTTGTTATAGCTTAGAATGATAGTGATGGTGATGTGTTGATGATCATTGATAGATAAAACAAGATTACTAATAAGTGGATCTTGGATTATAGATGTTCTTACCATAAACACCCCAACCAAATTCGGTTTTTGGATGAGTTGAGGTGAATTTATCCTAACAGGAAACTATGTTGCATGTAATGTTGTGGGGATTAGAGTTGGGAAGGTTAGCATGCATGATGGTATGGTCACAACATTGTTTAATGTTCAACATGTCCCTAAGATGACCAATAACCTTATTTTGTTAAGTTCCTTGGATTATAATGGATACTATTGTGTGATTGATGATCATACAATGAGAATTACAAAAGGAGCTATTGTGGTGATGAAGGAAAAAAAGGCTTGGGACACTGTATGAGCTGGTTGATTCCATTATTGAAGCTACACTTATAATGACATTAGTGACTATGTTCGAATTAGATGTTATGAGTATATAACATGAGATTAGGACACATGAGTGTTAGATGTTTGATTGATCACTCTACGAGAGGGTTGTTGGATGGACATAGTACATGTACTTTTGACGTATATGAGCATTGTGTGTTTCGAGAGAGAAGTGAGTTAGCTTTTTGACATCTAAACATAGTATGAAAGTGCCTCTTGATTATACCCATTTAGATTTGTGGGGTCATGTAAGGGTGTTTCATGATACTTGTTGACTTTCATTTATGATTTATTTATAAGAGTATGTGTTTATTTTGCTTAAAAATAAGAAAGATGTGTTTAGTGTGTTCAAACACTAAAAGATCTTACCAGTGAAGCAAATTAGGAGACAAGTCAAGCATCTCCACATTGATAATGGTCTTGAGTTTGTAGAGTGCAATTTTACTAATTTTTTTCAAGACCATGGGATTGCAAAGCACGATACATGTGTTGGAAGACAACAACATAAATGATTTGCTAAGAAGATGAACAAGACTATTAAAGAATGCTCAATGTATGTTGTCATGGACTAGTTTAGAGTAGGGATTTTTAGGTTAAAGCTATTCACATGGCTAGATACTTGGTGAATCAGTCACTAAATTATTCTATAGAGACAAAGACACCTAAAGAGGTATGGTTTGGTAAACCTGTCGATTATTCTAATTTACTTATCTTTGGGTGTCCTCCTTACGCATATGTGAATGATGGAAAACTTGAGCCAAAAACTAAAAAGTATATATTTTTGGGATATGAATTTGGTGCAAAGGAGTTTAGGTTATGGAACCCAGTTGCATCTAAGTTTTTGACCAATAGGGATTCCATCTTTAGTGAGTATGTTTTTCTCCAAAAGACTGAGTCTCTTGATAGTTTATCTAAGGAGGTGGAACATGATAGTGCTTCAGGCTAGGTGGAGGTTGAGAATGGTTTAGATGATAATGACTCTTCTAATAGATCCACTATCCTTGAGATGGATGGATCTAGGAAGCAAGTAGAGGAAAGGATCATTTCTCTAATCAAAGCACGAAGGATAATTAAGCCTCATATCATGTATGGTTTTGAAGAGTTAGGTAGCTATGCTTTATCTAGTGTTGAGACTATAGTTTATGTGCATGAGATGGTACCTTAATCAGAGGCCATTGTCGGCTCTTATACTGTTGTGGAGGAAGAGATGTAATTATAGGTGGTAACCAGGTTAGGCGGGTCAAGTTCGAGTTAGGTTATAATGGGTCAAATCATTCTCATGTTGAGTTGTTTGTGAGTCATTTCCTTTGTAGGTCGGTCGTAGGGCGAGTTGGGTCATTTTGGGTTGGGGTCATTTCGGGTCACCTTATTATTCGGGGTAAGTTTGTTTGGGTTTGACTTGCATATCAGGATTTTATTAGGTTAATTTACCAAGTCAGGTAAGGTTGAGTTTGAGTTTAGATAATTCAAGTTCTAGTTAGGTCGGGTTTAGATTATTTTAGGTTAGCTTGCCTGGTTGGATCGGGTCGAGCCTATAGATAAGCAGGGTGGATTTTACCCTAAGCACAATGGATTTTGTCCGTCGCATACTTATACGGATATGGAGGATGGAAAAAAAATACCCATTGCATATAGGTATCCTGTATTGCATATCCATATCCGTACCCATACCCATACCCGTATTAGTATTTGAACCCGTTTACCAGATATATAATTTCTTATTTACCCTTAATTTAAAAATAAATATGGTATTAATTAAGTTTAAAATTTTTATTTAGATTAAATCTATATGGATTTATCTGCTAGCTAATATCCATTAATGGGTAAATTGACTATTCATCGGGCAATAGATATCAAATAGATATAGATATGGATGTGTAAATGGGTACCCGTTCGGGTATAGGTACGAATTCAGGTACGGGGTACCAATACAAGTATGAGTGTGCCTACCCTAAACTCGCCCCTTTTATATCCCTATCGGGTCATGATTGGGCCGAGAAAGCTCTTACTTGGGTGATTTTGTGTTTGAGTTAATTTGATAGGTTAGTTTTGAGTTAACTTGACGAATTAGATCTTTTTAGCTCTTGCGGGTTGAGTTCAGATTGAGCTAATCTTGGATCAAATCACTTTATATTAGGGTTGAATCGGATATTGACTACTAAAATTAATCTAAAACATTAATCTCGTAAGCAAGTATTAAGTTTAACTTTATGTAAGCATGGGGTTAATAATGTATTATTAATTACTATTTTTATTATTATTATGGCTTTATAATATTGTGTTTTTATGCAAAAAAATTGGTAAAATTAGAATATCATTGGTGAATAAGTAAGTTCATAATAAAAGTAAGAAAAATGAATAAAATTTAAATAATAATTTATTTTTAAAAGCTTTAAATAAATAATAAGATGTGTGTGTTTTTTATTATCATAATTGATTAATATCAAATTTGGTTTTGTCAAGTCAAGTCGGGTTGGGTCTGGTTGATAGTGGGTTGGGTTGATAATAGGTCAGGTCTCTTATATTTAGGTCATCATCGAGTTAAGTTAGTTTCGAGTTTGGTTTGGGTCGGGTGTTGTGCTATTTGGGTCGGGTAGGCAGGTCAGGTCAACCTTTGCTAGCTCTAGATGTAATCTCTATTGAAGAATCAAACATGGAAACTTATAAAGGCACTTAGGAAAATGAAGATATCAAATTGTATAAGTGGGTGCATAAGTTCAAGAAATTAGCCATAGGAGTTGAAGGATTGAGATACAATGCTTATTTAGTTACATATAGGTTCATTTGGATACCTAGTGTAGACTACAATGAGATATTTTCTCCTATTTTTAGGCATACTTCCATTCATACTTTACTTGTACTTGTGGATATATAGGATTTGGAGTTGGAACAACTCAATGTTAAAACAACTTTCCTACATGGTGAGCTTGAATAGGATATCTACATGCCTCAGTCGAATGGGTTCATTATTGAAGGTAAGCATGGGCATATGCCCTTGCTGAAATTATCATTGTGTGGTCTAAAGTAGTTTCCTAATCAATGGTATAAGTAGTTTGATTAGTTTATAACTGAGCATGGGTTCTCAATGAGTGACTACAATTAGTGTGTATACTTGAAGGAGATGGAGAGTGGTTCTCTAGTGTATATTTTAATTTACAACGATGGCATGTGTGTTGTAGGAAAAGATGTGTTTAATGTTAACAAGGTGAAGGTAATGTTGAAAAGTGTGTTTTAGATGATAGATCTTGGAGATGGGAAGAGGATCTTGGGTATAGATATCATATGATACTGTGAGTGAAAACATCTTTACTTATCATAGGAGCAATATATGAATAAGGTGCTATAGAGGTTTTATATGATAGATTCCAATGCAATTAGCACTCCGTTGGCTATTCATTTCATATTGGTCGCTTTAGATTGCTTCAAATCAAAAGACTATGAGGAGTTTATGACCATAGTTACCAACTCTAATGTTGTGGGTTATACTATGTATGTTATAGTTTGTACCTAGCTTGATATTAATCAATTTTTTAGTGTTGTGAGTAGATATATAACAAATTCAGGAAAGGCTCACTAGTAAGTAGTGAAATGGAGTCTAAGGTACTAAAAGGGTATGTCATCTACTTGTTTATAGTATGGGAGGTCAATTGGTGAGTAGACTGGGTTTGTAGACTCTGATTATATATAGTAGATACCTTGATAATAGAAGGTCCACTGATGATTATGTTCTTTGTCTTGGTAGTTCAACGATTAGCTAGAGGTCTTCCCTGTATGAGGTAACTTGTCTACAACCGAGGCTAAGTACATGGCTATGACTAAGGCTTTTCAGGAAGTTGTTTGGCTTAGAGGGTTAGTGTATGATATTAGATTTGATCATAAAGATTTATTTATTTGAAGTGATAGTCAAAGTGATATATATCTAGCAAAGAATCAAATTAATTTCCACTATCAAACTAAGCACATTAATACTAGGTACCATTTCATCTAAGATACTATTGTTACTGGTAAAATTTTATTAGAGAAAGTGGCTACCTTAGAGAATCTAATTGACATGCTAATGAAGCTGTCTGTTGTGTCCTTTGTGTAAGTATGGTAATTCTTAGGACTTTATATTTTTTTATAGACCATGAGGCCTTTTGGAGGCCTAAGGTTTCTATGAAGGTATTTATTGCTTTGCGTCACAAATAATGCATCAAGGTAGGGAATTGTAAGCTTTTACTAGATATTTGGTGCATAATATAGCTTAATTTTGGTTTGTGTAGGTTATTGGAGAATATATGGCTTAGAGTGTATTTTTTGTGGAAAACACGGGGGATGTGGAAATAATATTTACATTTAAACACTATCCCTTTTATTTAAGAAAATTTAAAGTTAAACCTAAATGTCAACTATGGAGATCAAGAGCCTAAATCATGCTAACTATACCAAAACTTTACATAACACATTTATACTTGCACGCACTCATCGAATTCATGGCATACATAATATATCATGCTCATATACCAAAATTACAAGATAACTATAATTCTTACAACTTATGAAAACATGATTTCAAGCTTAAAATATCATATGAATACTAGCATAAACCCTCATGCTCAAAAATCACATAAAAAACCTAATATTCATATCTTACAAATTTTATGTCTTAAAGGAGTTAAAAAATATTTACAAGCTTAAGCTATGATTAGCGACAAGAATAGAAGGATAATTATTATCTCAAGTTCCGAAAGAGGTCTCCTCTTGATGACATTTTAATACCAAAGATGGTCACCTTTTAATACCAAAGATAACACATAACTAAATTTCATCTTTTGAGAACCATTCTTAAATCAAAGAGTTGAGGAACTAAAAAGGGATTTATAGTCTCAATGTCCTCCCAAAACTATGAATGTCAATAGGAGAATATAACCAATATATTTTCTTTTCTCCTAATCTTGGTCCGCTCTTGCTTAAAGAAAAGTGAAGAAAGACTAGAAAAAGACTTTAGAGAAGATTATAAGAAATTAATGAGATGGCAAGGTTAAAGTCAAGGCTTGAAGATGTGAATAGAACCAAGACCACTTTTTCTTTACTAAAGAAAAATAAAGGTTGAAAAAGAGAGTAAAAGACTTCAATATATTTGTTGTAAGTAGGTAAATGAAGACCAAATCAAGTCTTTGAGGCATAATGAAGTAAAAAAATTCAGACCAAGGAGGTGCAAACCTATTGATACATACTTATAGGGAGGATAAAGTGACATATATGCCTAAACATGCACTTTAGAGCTAGAAGACATAGGCTAGGCATATTATCAAGATTTAGTTAATTTAGAGCTAAAGTGCAATGATGTACCATTAATAATACATTGGCTAAATGGGAAATCATTGAGGGAATATCAAAATGGTTAATGAAGGCAGAAAATGAAGCAACACTTAAGCATAAGGAGTATAACTAATATTTAGAATCATTTATAAGGGAGCACCCAATTAAAAGTCAAATAAATAATAAAAATTTATGGAAAAATCCCAAAAAGCATTTTCATCAAGGATATATAAAAATATTAAAATAATAAAGCCATTAGATAACTTCAATAAACAAAGAATAAGATATTAATGTGCAACTACATCAGTTGACTAAATATCTCGATAAATCAACTACTAGAGACACAAACTTGATGAGACACTTCTTCCAAACAAGCTGACTTTATGTCTTTAGGATGGGTGACTATTTTCTAGGGTAAATTGACAAACCCACATGACTTCAAAATACTTATTTATTTATAATAATATTAAATCTAAATTCTAAAAACAAATATAAAAAATTTATTTATTTAAAATAAATCAAGGTATTAAAGTGTACTTAAGCCACATAAGATAATGATTTTGTCTTAAAATCTCCTAGTTAGGGGTTTTGAAAAACTAGGGTATTATAGCTATTTCTAGAAATATATGTTAAAGCCCTCTACTTCTTTTACTAAAAGGAGGCTGAATGAGCACTAGCATGTGATTTATTATGAAAATAATGACTTCTATTGTGGTTTCATTTGGATTTCATTATAGTGTCTCTCATTTTTAAAAGTTTTTTTTTAATATCACTCTTTCCTTAAAAATTGCTCCTCATAATTTTGTTAGAATGTTAGGGAAAATATTGAGAATGGATTCAGATATCGTATCTCCCTTCATAGTCAAATCATCATCTAAAGTGAGGGAGACTTATTAATCTTATGATAATGAGTGTTGTTTAAATGATTTTCTTATATAGGATTATAAAGAGGAGGCGGCCTCCATGTAATGTTATTTTTCTAGTGAATATACCTAAAAGGCTGAGTGAGTTCTAGTTAGGGAATATGTTGGGCCAATGAATGATGATGAATTATAGTTGTTGCTATAATTCATTAATGGTAGCTTTTTGGGTGGTATGGTGGTACTATTAGCCATAGAGGTAGTAATCTCTATTTTTGACTTGTATTCTAAATTTTGCATATATAGTAATGATATATCTGTTTTTATTACACCTTCTTTGGTATAAGTTTTATGTTCTATGTGGTATTATTGCATTGGATATGGACATAGATTACCTCTAATACAAGTAAGAATGGGATCAGAAAATTGCCTGATCATGATGAAAAATTAGCAAAACTAGGATGGGAGATCAATATAAATAGAGTAAAAGATCAACACGATAATAGTGAAATATTAGTAGAATTAGAGTGAAAACTAGTAAATCTATGATGGATGATTAGTATAATTGAGGTGAAAGATTAATATAATTGATTATCAAATGACTAGTGAAAATATTTACAACAATAGTGAAAGATAAATGCAAATCAATCTTTTAAGTCAGAAGCATATCAATATAGGTGCCTATGTATTGAGCAAAATATCAGGATCATTTTGATGATGTTATTTTATATCTATTGTACTATGTAAAATTAAAGATAAACTAATTCAAAATTTAAATATTTTTTTGATGCATGATAAAATAAGTAGTTTCAGAATTACCCTAATTTATGTAATTTTATGATGGCAAATGAATAGTAGGGTGTATGGTAGGGATGAGTGATGTCTATACTAAGGAATATGAATGAATAAATACATAAAGTAATTCTTCATACTATCTTTGAAAGCCTCATACAAATAACTATCAAAGAGTCTCTAATAAAGAAACACAAAATAAACTTTACAAGATAAATCCATACAAACCTACATAGAAAACATATAGAAGGTTGATAAATTGTCATTCACATTGAATTGATAAAATAGAAAAGAACTCATATAGAGAACACATTTTGTTAAAACTTAAATTCTACCATAAGAAAATAATATGAGTTTACATGGGATATTTATATGCTAATATCTAGCTCATCATGTAACCTTCTTATAAATAAGACAAGATTAATCTAAATATGATAAAAAAAAGTCAATAAAAAAAATTCATGACACTATTTATGTGAGTAGTAATCATGAATAGTGATCCACTAAATTATAATATAATACAATTAAATCCCAACAAAATCTTTATAAATAAATTACATCATAAGATAAAAAAGAAAATCTACCTAACTTATTAATGAATAAGCAAACTAATTAGCTAACTAATATCTTAACAAACTTATTAAATAAGTGAATAACACCCTAATTAGTAAATATGAAAATATAATGAAATTTATATCATGTTAATCATGGCACACTTTATCCTTTTACATGGAACAATTCAGCTTGAAAAAAGTTTGATAATCACAAGCATAACTTTGTGTAGAAAACTTGGATTTAAGATCCAAAAAATGAATTGGACACCTAATTCAATAAGATTTCTAATGAAATACATATCATAGGAAAAAAAATTCTCAAAAATAAACTATTTATTCACACCAATTTGATTCATAAGTCAATCTTCAAAGTTTGATAATGCTCTTGCATTATTTTTCCCTTGTTGGGAAGAACATGTCCTCAAATTTTTATGGTTGGAATTGAGCACTCTTTGACCTTCAAGGAAGTTCTCTTGGTGCACTATATCCTTGAATTCTTTCATAAATCACTCATAAATACCATACTTAGTAATAAAAGTCATCTTCGACTCACCCCCTTCTCTAATCTACATATGATGGTAACCATTCCTCAAATTGATTTTAGAGAAGATCATTACTCTATACACCTCATCCAATATATCATAAAATATTAGCACAGTTAATCTATACTTGATTTTGATATAGTTGAATTCCCTTAAATCAATGTACATCCTCCATGTCTTGTCCTTCTTAGGGACAAACAAAGATAGAACACAAATGAACTCATGCTTTCTCATATATAGCTCTCATCCAAAAACTATTAAATTTATCTCTAATGTTCCTTTAACTCATTAGGATTGCATTGACACTCCACCTTGTTTGGAATAGATGCTCCTAGCATGAGACCAAAGATTAGTGATATTTGGTTATAGCTAGTCATACTCCCCTTGTTAGCTTTCTTCTTTCACCGCTAAAGCATAGAAAAATCCTTCTCGATAGTATTCTCAATGTCTTTATTTTGAAGGAACAAGCTCTCAAATTTGAATCCACTTAAAGCCTCTTAGAATCGGTTGCTAGCTCAACTAGGGGCTTCAATTTGAACTTATTTTTCCCTTTACAAACTGTGTATTTGTTAAATACTCTATTATGGGAAACCTCTCGATCATATTCCATAGCCTCCCAAGAAAGATATGATATGAATCCATAGGTAATATATCATATAAAAGTCATCAAAATAATTACAAATTTTAAAATTTAAGAGCTTTTGTTTAGAGACTCTTACCCCTTTATCTTTATTGAGCCATCATAAGGAATAGATTCTCAAGTTCTTTATGGTAGTTAAGCCAAGCATCTCCACCATCTCCTAATTTTCAACATCGGTGTACAAACCACTATCAATGATGGCCTTGCACATCTTGTCTGCCACCTTGCACTTGGTTTTAAAAAAATTATTTCTTTGAGTTGAATATTACCATGGATGCACTTGTATAATCTTTTGCACAATTCAAAATTCTTTTACTTCTTCACCAAATGCGCTCTTTACACTATCACTCTCTCCATAATCCTATTCTCATCACTACATGGTTGCATGCTAGAAATTTTTCTCAAAGCTAAGGCTTTTTGATTGGAACAATCTCTTGTAATGTGCTAATAAATTCTACACGATAAGCATTAATTTCTAGCATTATCTCCCTTATTCTTTTTTTCCTTTTTCCATTTTTTCCCATCCCCTCTTTTTTTAAAAAAAAATATAGAAATGAAAATTGATCCTCCACTAGGGTTGGGTTTGAACATTATAGAAGATGATGGCTTGGAAGTTACATTGATTGTCTTCAATTACTTCTCAAATTTTAAATCCAATTTCACTTATTCTTCCAACGTGTCATACATTCATACTTCCACCTTTTACTGTACATCTAAATTGAGAAATCTAAGAAACCTTATATTGGTTTTCTCCTTTCTCTCTTGGATGCCACAATAAATGACAATCTTTTTAACTCCCAAACATATTCTTCCACATTCATAAATCCTTGCTTAAGTATAGTCAACTTATTGTAGTCGTCTTGCTCATAATATCATGGTATAAATGTTCTCCAAATATTCTTCTTTAAATTTTCCCATAACTTGATATTGAAATTTCCTTCTCTTCCATGTTTTTTTTTTCAAATTCTCTAACCATGATTTAGCAAATTTCGCGAGTTTGAAAACTAGAATTTTGTATCTTCTCTCATCATATAACTCTTTGAACATAAAAATTGTCTTTATCGTTTGTTACCAATTTAGATATACCTTAGAATCCATATTACCATCAAACATGGAAAGATGAAATAAAATTCATTTATCTACATTATCATGGAGTCATCTTGCACTTAAATCACTCCTCCAATTGCTGAAAAGTTCTCTCCTCATTATCATTATCAATTTAGTTGTTGTCATAAGATGGTGTTTGGTAAGATCTAACTCTTGGCCTTCTAATTCTATATATTAATCCTCTATTGTAGGCCTCCAAAATATTAAGGAAACATTACTCAATCCTATACAAATTTTCATTATGTCTCTCATCTTTTCTAGTAGTTATGTGAGTAAGTTGTAAAATTTAAGCTACTAATGAATAAACTCTATCATCCTTTTCCATGATTTGGCTAATTTTTGATATATTTATGCCAATTAATAATAGAAAAAACCTCCCCTATAATATAGGCATAATTTCCTTAAATTTACAGGATTCTTTAAAGGTTCTTTATGAATTATTAGTTGAATCTTGATAGAGGAAGTTCATTCTTGAAGAAAAACTCATGCATTGTATATATTACTTTTAGTATGTGATAATGATTGAATGACCAAGGATGTGATGCAAATTTTGGTGATAATTGGTATATAAAAAAAATAAGAAAATGAGTAATTTACACAATCCATACAATAATTGAATCAGAATAAGAAGAAGAATTTGATAAACTTGAGGATTAGGGTTATTATTTAGGGGTTTTTGGTTTTCATGATTTAGATTAGGGTTTTGATGCATGTTTTTATGGGTATATTAATTATGTATTAATGGTTAATTATTGGGGTAATTGTGGGAGGTAGGATTGTATTTAATAGGGTTACTAATGGAGGTGGAATTCATTGGTAAAGAAGAAGAGTTAGGGTTAGGACTTTTATTGAAAGAATGAATTTTTGGGATTATATGTATGGATTATGATGGACGATTATGAGAATAAATTGAAGGGTGTTTAATTGTGTATTATGGGTTTTAATTGAGTCTTAATGAATGTTATGAAGGTGCCAAGAATCATTGGTATAGAGGAAGATTAGGGTTAGGGTTTCAAGAGGTCGAAGATGAAGATTTTATTAAGTTTGTGTATGATTATGGATGCAAATGAATTTGATTATGAATGTATATTGATGTGCTCAATTGAACAGAAAATAACTCTCTCAAAAATCCAAAAACATTGAGAATATAAATTGATTATGAATCACAAAAAAATCATAATTATCAAGAGCAATAACTCACAAAGAGATTAATTTGAAGATTTAATATTGTATTCAATTTTATTTTATCTTAAATTAATGTGTTGTGAAAGTGATATTTTCAAAAATATCCTATTTTATTTTATGATGATACACAAATAATGATTTATAATTGAAGGATATGGATAAAGGATCATATAAAGTAATTCTTCAAACTACCTTTAAATGTCTCACACAAATAACTCTTAAAGAGTCTTTAATGAAAAAAATACATAATCAAATTCATTAGATATCCCATACAAGCCCACACAAGAAAATTATAAAATGTTTCTAAATAATCACTCACACAAAATTAACAAAATATAGACGAATGCATATAGGGAACACATTTTTATGGAAACTTATATTCTATTATGAGAAAATAATATGAGTTTACATTGGATATTTATATGCTAATATCTACTTCATATAGTAAATTCTTCACTAATAAGTCCAACTAAATCCAGAAAGAGATAACAAGTTTAATTAATAAATCACTACTCATGACATTATCCATGTAATAGTGCATGTGAATAGTAAGTTACTCAATCCTTAAAAATAATAATTAAATCATAATAAAATCGTAATAAGATAAATCACGTCATAAAAACAAAGATAAATCCAGCCTAATTTCTTCATGATTAAGGAAACTAATTAAGTAACTAATATTTTAATAGACTCATTAACTAAGTAACACCCTAATTAATAAACATTAAAAGACAATAAAACACATGGTAAAAAGAGCATTACTTTGTGTAGAAAATTCAAAATTGAGATTGAAAGTATGCATTGAACTTCTAATTCAATCCAATGACATCCAAATTATAGATTCAATTTTTTCCTCGGTAATTAACTTGTCATTCTCCCTAAATTGATTCATAATTCAATCTTCAAAGTCTTAGAAGGATCCTATATCACACACTTACTATAATGTCATCATGCAACTAGTTGCATGGGGGAAGCTCCATAGTAAAGTTTGCTCTAGCATGCATGGTGTATGCAAGAAATTTTGTAGAACAATGAAAATGATAGCATAGATTCATGCATCAAATATATTTCATAAGTTTTTTTTTTAAAAATACTTTATATCAAAGTTTCCATTTTTTAGACCATTAGAAATATCCCAAAATGTTTCTCACATTTTTTTTTCTATAAACTATCACCCATGTTGATATATCTCAAACGTTGGAAAAAGAAGAAGATATGTACCTAGTTATATATGAAGACACATAATATACATATTCCCAAATGAACACACTTCTCATAATATAAATATACATCTTCCATGATATAGATTTTCCAAGATATAAATGTGCATTCTCTAGAACAACGATGCATATCTTGTAGAATATAAATAGAAACCTTTCTTAATAGAAATAAACATCTTCAAAACATTATATAAAACTAAGATACACAACTTCCATTCTATAAATTTACATTTTTCAAGAAAAAGAATATGAATATGTTATTTATACAAGTGTAACACCACACTCTTAAAAAACCTAATTCGTATAAATTATCAACTTTGATTTATGAGTTTCAATTTTTAGTTTTATTTTGATTTTTTCATTTTATTTAAATAGTGTTTCTCGTAAACATTTTTCTAAAGGTATCAATTTGTTTTATAGTTTTATTGATGGTTTTGAATTCATCTTGAAGTTTAATTAATTATTTTCCATTGTAGATAATTTTAGATAAATTCATTTACAACTTTAATTTTATTAAATTCAATTAATTCAATTTAAATTTAAAATATATGAATTAATTTTTATGTCTAATTCATTTTTTTTATTATGACTTCATCATATGACTACCAATTCGTTTTAGAGTTATATTTCATTTAGGAAAATAAATGTTTTTATATTATAACCTCTCTTTGAATTAGTAAAATCATTTTAATGACTTTTATCTTTAGAAAATAGTTTTATACTTAAATTTATTTGTTTTATGAGGTAGATAAGATCCACAAAAAATTTTAAATTAAAGGTATTAGAAACTTATTTCTAATTTTATTATTGAAATTTACTTTCTTCTATTTTTTTTTCATTTTTATTTACAAAGGACTTTTTTGGGAAATGTGTTAAATTACTTGCACTTACTTAAACTTTTATAAAGATGTTTCTCAAATTTATTTTAAATATTATATTGAAATCATATCTTTATTTTAATAAGTGATTCACTTTCTTCTTAATAACAATGTTTAATTTAATAAGTCTTTTTTTTTTCTCCAAAAATTTGTTTATAGTTTTTTATGTAAGTGTTTATGTTGAAATTTATTATAGTTAAAATGTTTTTTGGCTGTTTTAGATACTTTGAAATTAAAGTAGTTTTGTGTTACGAAAAAATTCAACACCAATCAAACCTCCTTTCCTTATTTTCTCTTTACTATTCATTCATTAGCTAAAAACCATAACGCACCTTGCTCCTTTTCCCCTTAACATGGCCACATATCTACCACCATGTTTATCTCTCCTATTCGTTGTTATCTCTCCTCCATCATAACAAACCATTTCCAAGCCTCCAACAACCAATGAGAAACAACCCATGGGCAGCACCACTAGGGATAATAATAGGAGTGATGTGCACTAAAGTAGGATGCTGACCTCCATGGCTACCTCTATTCACACTGTGAGCACCACTAGTCCTCACCTCAGATGACCTTTGATGAGCTACTCTTAACCGCTTTTGTTTTTATAATCTCACTACCATAACTTCTAATGTTAATTTGATTTATGTATATTAGCTTATGATAAACCAAATTGATTGTTGGACTATGTATATATGAGTTGGATGTTTAATTTGGAATTATTAATTGTGTCATGTATGCTTTATTTTTGAGTTTTTTCTTTAACCTAGTAATGTTTGGATTGGTCGGATTATTTGATTAAACTATATTAGAAAAATTGATTATCTAATATACATTGAATTATTTATAATTTGATGTTAGTGATTTCAATATTATAAAATTGATGGGAATTGATTTAATTGGATTTGGAGGTCAAGAACCTTAGCCTTTGAAAAGGGGAAAATGAAATTAATTGGTGTTATATTGTTTTCTATTGAAATTAGATTGTGTGAAATTATGTGAAAGGTATTCTATGGAAATAAGTGAAGTCTATATGAGTTGTAATGAATAATATGGATAGCGTGGATATTTGTATGTAGATGCATGTACCATGATCTTAAATTATATCCAATTCTTCTATTCTTATGTAAAACATAATTATTAAAGTCCCAATTCATTCCTACAATTCTATATTCAAAAATCATAAAATGATCTACAATCCAAGATAGAATATTACAGTAGTCAAATTGTAATAAAATCTTATGATCCCTGGTGAAATCCTATGATTCTACATAATAACTACTCCCTCAATACTATAAAGGAAGTCATTTTAATAAGTTATATATTTTTTTAAGGAACTAATAAATGTAGTTTTAATTTTTCATTTATACCCTTCATTTAATTATAGCAAAACATTTAATGCATATATAATGAAAACAAATGTGAGGGTAAAAGTGAAAAGTAGGTTTTTAACTTATATAAAGTGACTTTTTTATGCTAAAAATTCATGATAGAGTGACTAGCTTTTTGATACACATTGAGTATAATTTTTTTTTGATTTATCTCTAAATCTATTTTTCATCTTATTCATATTATATTTCTTCCTTAATCCTCTATTTTCTCACCTTATATCATTTTGTAATATGCCTTGAAAATGATTTGTAGAGAAGAATGTATGATTGAAAAACTATTAAGATAATGAATTCAATTGTTGATGTAAAATATTAACAAAACAATGCAATATCCATCTAAATAGTAATTTGAATATACCGATTCTTTTAAATACGTTTAATTATTAAATTCTATTCAATTGAATATTAATAATTTTTTTTATTATGTTAGATTCATAATGTGAACAAGCTTTAGTTTACGGTGTGTACATGATTCATATAGTAACTTAATGTGTATGTGTATAGCCAAAACATTTTTTTTTAATCTTGATTCATCAAAATTTCAAAAATCATCATAACTTGTTTTGGATTTTATTCTCTTAAATTATAGAAAATATTATGATCTCATTGCTGTCTTCATTATCATCTACTTTCTTCATTCTTTATGTATTTTTTTAAAGCAAAAAATATTGTATATGCTAAGTACATTGAGTTCTATGTTTCCTCTAGCCAAAATCTTATTGTAATTTTCACTTTTCTTTTGCCAATTTATTTCTAATGTTGTTGACTTAATATAGTTTCTAATTTTTAAAAGGAATTCAATAATTTATGCAACTTATTAGTTCCTTTAACTAAATTAGTGACTATACATGGGCTTAATAATATAATTTTTGTGTCTTTTTAACTTAAAATATGTTTTTTAATAGCATATAACTATAGAAGTTTCATATTTTAAAGGTTTTTGTAGGCTTTTACAATCCTATGATTTGATTATACAATCTAATCCTAAGCCTCCAAATCCATTCTAGGTAGAATCTCAATTCTAACAACCTTGATGTTAAGTCATGTTTCTTGGTTAATTCACATGCTTATGTCTTTTCTTATTCCTCTTATGATATCCCATGAGTTGTGCATTATCCTTCTAATCTTGTAATTATGCATAGGTTGTTCTTCTACATCTCATGATTGTATATGATATGATGTTTATTCATGGCTTATGCATTATGCCATGATGAGGTTATAATATGTGAGCATCCCATCAACATTGTTTACACTAGTACATGTTAATCAATTTTTCATTATATATATATATATATATATGTATGTATGATGCTCTAAGGTTAAATGGGCTCATTTTATCACTATGTACTCAATTGCTTTGGTAGGGGAGCATTGATCTACTCCAAGATAAGTTGCATTTTAATGATAAATCCTCTATTTCTCAATAGAGTAGTCTTGAAACTCTCTATGACTCTCAATTGAAGAAGGAGAAGAGAAGAAAAAGAACACACACTTCTCTTGTGTAGCTCTCTCCTCCAAAATTCATATGAACTCATTATCTTATGCTATTATTATTTTAAAACCAATTTGTACAAATCTTTATAAATGCATGCACCCATACATGCCCTTTCATTAATAAGTCTATTAATTAGCCCTTATTAATGAAATTAACCCCTAATGCATGGTACTAACACATATTTAAAGAGTTGCAATGACAATTTGTGAAAATTTACAAGTATTGCAAACTATACAATACAATAACAAAGCCACACATCTTTTAATAATGTAATACATAGATTTAATCATATGTAATCCAATTTTGTATCTTGTAGCCTTATTCTTCCTTTTATTCTATAATACTTTTAATGTGATTGTCATTGTCTTGTACATTGAGGATCTTCAATAGCATGAACTTCTTGCAAACATATACAACACCTACAAGAATTACTTGACAAAACATTATAAGCTTAAGATTAAGAGTGATCCATAGATGCTCCTGCATCATTTCTCCCTTGTAAAGAAGAATTGCCCTCAAATTAACATCACTAGTATAGTAAGGAGATAAGTCACCAATTTTGAATATCCTAGATACTCCTCCATAAAGTTCTGGCAATTCAAGTTCATATGCATTATTTCATAATCTTCTTCAGATTTTGAATGACGCATTAGCTTTTGGAATTATTTTATTCTTTCTTAAGTTTTGTAATCTTTCTTTTCTCAAATGCAACCATACCAAATATCCTAGCTTAAACACTTGTTGCATTTTATTTTTATTTACTTGAGCTCGGTATTTAGCATTTGAGTTTTTAAATTTTGTCTTTATTTTGTTGATGATTTTTTTTAAAGAATTTGATTCTTTCCTTTACATTATAATTCTTTATATCTCCTCTATTAAATGACAATATATTAGTGGGTAGATAAGGATTAACCCCATAGATAACCTCAAAAGGACTCAATTAAGTTGTACTATAAGAACTCCTATTATATGCAAATAAAGCATACACAAGCTTTATATCCCAATCCTTTGTACTCTTATCCACTAACCTTTGTAGAAAATTACCTAGAGTTCTATTAGTCACTTCGGTTTGACTATCTATTTATGGATGATGAGAAGTACTAAACAACAAATTTCTCATAACATATGCCAAAGTGTCTTCTAAACGTAGCTCAAGAATTTAACATCTTTATCCGATATTATAATTTTGGGAACTCCATGTAACCTTACTATTTCTTAAAAATATAAGCCTACTACATGTGTTCGTTTATTAGTCTTATTGCAAGGTATGAAATGTGTCATTTTTAAAAATCGATCTACTGCCACAAGAATAGAATCTTTACCCCTTTGCATCCTTGGTAATCCCAAAATAAAATTTATGCTATCACTTTCCCAAGGTTTATCAGGAACTAGTAAAGGAGTATACAAACTCTTATGTAAGAAAATTTTATTTTTATGAGAAGTCACACATCTTCCAATAATAGTTTATACTAATTTTATCATCCGTGGTAAATAGAAATTTTCTTATAGTATGGTCTTATGAACTCTAAAATGACTAGCTCTACCACCTCATGTACTTCTTTTACATGTAAATCACGTACACTAGAATGAGGTATACACAACTTATTAAGTTTGAAGAGATATTCATGTTGTAGTCAATAATTATCACAACTACCATTCTTTTTGCACACATTTTAGATATCAACAAAATTTTCATCTTATCATATAATTCCTTTAACATCTCAACTCCTAATAACTTAACATTTAGCATGACTAATATAATGGATCTACAAGACAAAACATCTGCCTCGATATATTTTTTTACCATCAAAATGTTTGACAGAAAACACAAAGGATTGTAAGAAACTAACCCATTTTACATACCCAAGACTAATCTTCTTTTAGCCATGTAAATATTTCAAACTCTCATGGTCTGAATGCAAAACAAATGGTTTAATCCTTAGGTAATGACTCCATGTTTCTGAGCTTTTTATTATGGTATAGAACTCTTTGTCATACATGGCATAGTTTAATCTCAATCCATTTAATTTCTCACTAAAAATACAATAATTTGTTTTTCTAGTGAGATTTCCCTCATATACCCTCTTCTTATGAGCTCTTATATTTATTTTCCTAACTCCTTAGCCTCTTCTAGATTACATTGATATGTGGGGCCATTAGATAAGGATACACCAAGAATTAAATCTATGTCATGTTATATTCCCCTCTTAGGTGGCAATCAAGGTGGTAATTTAGTAGGAAAAAACATCATGATACTCATAAAGGAGTTTATCTAATTGAGGATTATCATTTTTTCACTCTTCTTTTACAGATTCTTTCATAACCACATAATAAAAACTTCCCTCTTCTTAAATACATTTGACTATAGCCTTTTCATGCAAGAATAAACTCTTTTTATTCTCGAACTATGATCTCATTATCACATTTAGAAGGTTTAAGTTTATGCTTCTTCTTATCCTTCTCAACTAGATATTCATTAGTAATACCATTATGTATAGCATTTCTGTCATATTTCCATGGTCTACCTAATAAGATTCCACATGTATCCATAGGTAAGACATCTCATAGCACCTTATCATGATAGTTACAAATTTTAAATGATACTATCATTTATTTTATTACCTTTACTCCCTTATCCTTATTCAACCATTGAAGAGAATAAGGTTTTGGATGTGGTTTAGTTTTCAATCCCAAATCCTTAACCATCCTCTCATTTGTGACATTGGTACAAGATCCACTATCAATGGTAATACGACAAACTGTATCTCTTACTCTCCCTTTTATTTTATATATCCTCTTCCTTTGAGTAAGGTGCTTAGTAGCTTGTACTTGAATTACTCTCTCCAAGAGATAACAAGAACTATCTTCTTCCTTGGATTCACTAGATACTTCCTCAAAAGGCTCAAATTCAGCATCTACCTCACATGTCTCCATGGCTTCAATCTCTTGTATGGATAACAACCTTTGATTAGGACATTTGCAAGTGAAGTTTACAAACCCTCGACATTTAAAACATTACCTAGTAGAGACTTTATTCACTTTATTTTTGTATTTCTCCTCTCTGATAATTTCTTGTTTTTATTTCAAGATTGGTAGAAGTTGAAGTAGTCGCTCTAATTTTTGTAGTTTTATTACTTAAGTAGTACTTGGTAGATAGAGTACTTTGTTTAGTATGAGGCTTAGTTGACTTAATTTGTTTTTCAAATCTTAGAGAAAGTTTAATCATGTCTTATAAAGAATAATAAATACAAGTTTCTACCTTGTCTTGAATCATCATTTTAACGCCTCCTAAAAATCTAGCACAAGTTTGTTCTTTCCTTTCATGGATATCACATACAAGTGCCAACCTTTCAAATTTCCTAACATATTCTTCAACACTTAGTAGTCCCTGCCTAAGAGTAGTCAATTTAATATAGTTATCTTGTTGATACACTTAAGGAATAAATTTCTTCCTTAGATGTTTTTTAAGTTTCTCCCAAGATTTTATCTTTCATTTACCTTCTCGTTCTGTATTCCTCTTTAAATTATCAACCCATATTCTAGCAAAATTCTTAAACTTAAGAGTAGCTAGTTTACATTTTTACTCATCTTGAGAATATTTAAACTCAATTATATCCTCCACTTCATGCAACCACTCAAGAAAAGAGTCTAAATCAAGCTTACCATTGAAGTTGGAAAGATAAAGCTTAATGCCCTAATCCTCCTTTTGATGATACTTAGGTTGATGGTCATGGAGTTTTCTATTACTTCCAATCGCTATAGACTCTTCTTCATAGTCTATTATTGAATTTAATTACCCTCCCTTATTTGGATTATTTGTTTTCATAGGACTCCCAAATATATCCTCATACAATTTTCTATGTTCTCGGATATTTTGCACCGAATCTTGTTCGGAAAACCTAGACTCTAACCTTTGTAGTTGAGTTTATATTGTAGGTATTTGTCTAAGTTGGGCATTAGTGGCATCTATATTATTAGAAATTTTTTTAATAGATTAAAAAACATGGCTTGGAAATTTTGTTCCACTTAGGTTTTAGTTGATTAAAACCGAAACACTTCACTCCCACTATATTGTTCTTATTTGAGTCTTATACAATATTTTGGAGCTTAATGAATCAAATAAAAAATAATGAAACAAATTTACTAATCACAACACAAAAATAAGTACACTAAAACCAATATTTCTAAATTCTTGCTATAGCATAAAGTAAGTTTTGAAAAATCCACTTCGAAAACAGCTTATACTTTCATGCATGCATTCGAATATATCAAGCACAATTTCATGTAAGGAAAATAAATATTTCAATTTGCACTAATTCCACATAATATTCAAACACCCCCAAAGTTACTACTTAAAAATTTTATTTTGCAAAAGCACTAATTACAAAAATAATGAGTATTACTACCACACTCAGTATAAGTCTAGCATCCTCTACCATGCTAGCACTAAGTGCTAAGGCTAAATCATTACTTTACTTAAATAACATTTATAACAAGGGAAGTTAGAAATTTCACCAAAGATTACATTATCCTAATAAATACAAAAAGGTAAAGAAGAGAGTTGAAATATAATAAAAGGAAAACAGCAAGGGACTTAAGAATCCATGAAATATCCAGATCAAATGGTACCAGGGCAAACATTAGATAATCTTAACTTTCAACCCACCACTAAAAGCCATCAACACTACAAAATTTGTGACTTGTGCTAACAGAAATTTAGTCACATATTTTTTTTTTCTATTGCCAAAAGTTACTAATATCAGCAAATAATTTTTTATGGGTAATAAAGAAAGTTTTTCCTACAGAATTTTTTTTTCTATTAGTAATAGTATATTATGGCAACAAATCTTTTGCCTACTTTTATATCTGTGAGTATTAGTAATATTGTACCAATAAAACTATACTCACTTGTATATCTGTTGGTATTAGTATATAAGAAAAACAAGAAAAACAAATGTTTCAACTATTGTTATATCCTATGATGCAACAGATTTATTCCTCTTACACATGAGATACTTCTTTTATTATGGTAATTACTAATTTTTATTTGAAATACTAATAATATAATATATAACCATATTTATAATTATCATTATAATTATTGTTAATATTATTATAATATAGCTATGATAATTAAAATAATAATAATTATTCTTAAAATAATAAAATTTATCATAATACTAATATTAATAGTAACTCTCATTATTATATGAATTATAATAATAAATATGCTAATAAAGGTAATAATCAATCAAGTTAGGCTTTGAATGACCTATTTGATGGGGGTCTCGCTACTTGATCAACGTGATGAGGGTCTAGGTGGTGGTGTACCCGTGGTTGTTAGATCTTTTTAGGCCTAATATTATTATAGTTATTTATATAACTATTATAATACCTCATATTTTTGAAATTCAGTTTCCTTAAACTTAATGATTCTATTATAAAATTTGATGAAAATGTTTAATTATTTTATTTGTGATTGCTTTTATAGCTTTATTGATGATTTCAATTTCATATTGGAATCTATTTAATCATTTGTCATTGTGGGTTATTCTAGAAAAATGCGTTCACAATTATGACTTTTATTAAATTCATATGATCTCAGTCTCTATTTAAAAATACATTTTCATTTCCAAAAATTATTTAAATTCTTTATAGTTCCTTAGAGTTTGATTTATATATTTTGCGATTTCTTTTAATTATTATTTTTTATATTTTATTTCTTTTTCTGAAAGCTATATGATTTTCATTTAAAATATATTTCCTTCTCCATTGTGTGATTTTATTTTAATATTTTAAATTTTTTTCCAATTATAACTTAATTATGTGATTACGACTTTGTTATGGAGTTATATTTTATTAGCAAAAATAAATTATTTTTTTATATTAAAATCTCTTTAAACTGGTAAAATCATATTAACAATTCATTTGTAACAAATATTTTTGCTTCTTTGAATTTATTTATTTTATGTGCTTGATAAGATTTTTTGAAAATTTTAAATTAAAGGTTTTTTCAACTTAATTATGATTTTCTTTTAGAAATTATTTTTCTTCAATTTTTTTTTCATTTTGTTTAACAGATGGCATTTTCAAAATTATGTTGAATTTTTTATAGTTTCCCGACTTTTATAAAATTAATTCTCTCATGTATTTTCAATTTTATTTTGAAATTTTATTCTATTTTAATAAGTGTTACAATTTATTTTAAATTATATCATTTAATCTGATAAATATTTTATTTTTTCGAAAAGCTAGTTATACCATTTTTTTTAGAGTATTTTAGTTAAAATTTAACTTAATTGAAAAGTTCGTTTACCAATCTTATTTTTAGATATGTATTTTGTTTTAGTTGTTATATATATATATTCTTTGAAAAAAAATTTGTTCGAACATCGAACCCCCCATGTTTCGTTTCCCTCTTCTCTTTCTTTTCCCTTTTCTTCTATCCCGTTTGACCTTCGACACTCTACATCGTGCCCCCTGCACCCTTGGCTTCAACCTCCATCTTACTACTACCACCACACCACACTGTCACCATCGAGCGACTACCTTTGGCGCCTCTAGCTAGCTACAAATGGCAATGGACTCACCAACCAACAACGAAATAGCAGCTAGCAACCAGGGGGTGAATGCTCGACCCTAACCTTCTTGGTCTTCACCTTCTCTCCATCCTCCACTACAACCGCCACCACCAGAGCACTGATGGCGCACCACCACCACAACGCTGAGCTGTCGACCATAGAAAAAAAGCACCAATGATTAAAGCAAGGTAGCGTGTGACAACAATGAACCTACATCGAGCTACCACAGCAGCACATTGCCACCACTAAAGCTCCATTTTAACTACCCGAGCACCATCGTTGCTCCTCCATGTCTTGGTTAAGCTACTCTTAGCTTGTAATGGTAGATTTTTCTTGGTGTAATCTTCAAACACTAACTCTAATTTTTTTGATTGAATTTTTGTGAACTAGCTTATGATAAGCTAAGTTGGTTGTTAGATTATGTATATATAAGTTAGATGATTGTTTTGGATAAGTTGATTGTGTTGTATATGGTTGATTTATGAAATTTATATTTTAAACCCGAATTTATAGGTATAGCTTAGCTTCATCCGATTTTAAGCTATTTTTACCAATTTATTCTGTAAGATGATTTGAAATGCATTTAATTATAGGTTGAAAAGTTTTGATTTGAGAAATTTGTCCATAATTTATCAAAATCAAATTTATTGGTTAAAACTCTTGTGGTTTTGAAATTTGATTGATCATTGGCTTATTTTGTAAATTGATTATACAATATGTTATACAATATGTCTAATTGCATTTCTAAACTTTCAATTGGAAGAATTTAATAAGATTTGATCGAATTACATTTTGGACCTAAAACCCTAGTTTCAAAAGTAATTTTCTAGAATTAGTCAACATTGTGATTCTTTTTGCTAAAATTGTTTGTTTGGATTTGTTTAATATTGGTTTAATTGTATTTTTGAGCCTTGAATTATGTTTAGTTGATTTTAATTGTTGAATTTGTATTTTGGGCTTAAAAACCCTAAATTTTGGCAATAGTTCATGAAATTGAGTTGTGTTACTCATTTACATCTTCAAATGCCTCTTGTATAAATATGATAATTACAAAAATATAGGTTTTAAAATGTGATGAGCCTGTCATGGTTCAACTGGAATGGTTTTTAATGCTGAGTTATATCACTTTGATACTCTCACTTTATATTTGGCCTTTTGGTTTTGCAATCTCGTACTTCACAAATCTTAAATTTTAAGTTCCATTATTATTAGTAGAGTGAATTTATATGCTCTATTGGCTAATAGCATTTCTTGTAAAAGAGAAATTCATTGATCTTGACAATAAGTAAATATTTTTCTGCTTCTTTAATGTTGTTTGGGGTTTATGTGGATACCAGTAGATTCTTTACCCTGTTCAATTTAATTTTCTAATTCAGTGTCTACCAAGCATTTTTTTTCTGTACATTGCTGTTTTGTTCATTGAATGACATAAAGTCTAATAGATGGTCATGTTAAGACATTAAAAATAGAAAGAACGTTGACACTTAATAATACCAACTAGTGCATGTATGTGCAGTTAGTTATCTAATTACATCATTTCGGAAAAGAAATTAAAGTCTTAATAAGTGCCTCAGGGAAATTGTTAGACAAACTATTATATCAATTATATTTAATTTTAACTATAGTACACCCAAAGCGAGGATTCATTCAGGATATTTCTCTTTTTAAGTGATAAGTAGTCACATGCTACCTTTCTTAGACTATATATTTGAACTAATGAACCTAAAAACATAAGTTGTTGGGTTTTGATTGATTAATGATTTTATACTTTCAATATTCTTTTGTACGTGCATACTTTAATTAGGCATAAAACATGGGCTTGCTTATACCAGTTCTAGAAACCACACATCTTGGAATAGTATAAATGGGAGCTCTAAAGATTTAAACTTGTAGAATAGATTGACTCTACCATGTCAAAAACCAAAAAGATTAAATTGAAAGGCTTAAAGCTATTTATTGCTGCTCACCCTAAAAGATATTATTTTTTAATTAATATCTCTAAAGCTAAAGTAACACCCAAATATGAATCTTGTCATTGATATAGTCTAGATATAGGTCTAGATGTACACACCATCAAGACCCTCATATACAATTGCAGCAGACGACTTCCAAAAGAGCTATAGAATATGGGGGTTTTTAACTTTTGATTTATGTTTCCAAGAGTATAATTTGCAAACATTGAAATCAGTTGATGATTGAAATATGCATGCCATGTGAACTCTGATTACCTAATCAAGGTTGCAAACTACACGAGCTCCTACATTATTACATGTAAATAAAAAATCAAATTTCATTCAATTTTTAGTTTTCCTTTCTATTTTATTATTTTGCAATAAAGTTCTAAAACTACTAAGAATGCTTTTCTAGAATAATACATATTAGAGAGCCATTTTAAGTTTTCTTCTAAATAATTAATTTTTCTTACACCTACTCTCCCTTTTAATTAAGGACTCTTATTATTTTTGAGAAAATTTTAAAACTCCCTTTGTTTAGCTTCTGAGTATGAATTTATATTAATCTGAGTAAGTTACTTTCATATTTTCTTAGGGAATACATCTTAATGATTATCAAAGAGAATGTTGAAGATATTGAAGTCGTTGGGGGTGCTGAATAGGATGAGAATGAAGAGGATGGTATTTGATGTGTTAATGAAGATGTCTTGTATGTCAGCATATGTTACAAGTTGTATTTATAGTATTGTACCTACAAGACTATATTATCACTTTGATAAATAAATTAAACATTGATGATTATGTATGGTGTACTTAATTGTATATGAGGATAAGTTGTTATTCTAGGTAAAAATTATAAGAATAGGTATTATGGATATCATTATCATTTTACTAATAGATAATATATATATATATATATAGGTTAAAATATATATAACTAATAATATATATTTGTCGGTAATAGTTTTAGCAGCATATATAATTTTATGGATCATACTTTTAGTTACAGATATCATTTTGTGGGTAATACTTTTAATCACATATATTGCTTTGTGGATAATAGTTTTAGTCACAGATAACATTTTGTGGTTAGTACTTTTACTTATAGATATAGTTGTGGGTACAAATTTTACCAATAGATAAATATCTGTGGGCATTATCAACTATTCCTAACAGATCATAAATATTTGTGGGCAAAAATTTTAAGCACAAAGTTTTTACCTACAGTTATGTCATAGAAAAATATCTATTGGTAAAACTTATGCCAATAGAAAAATGGCTTTTGCCAATAGATAATGCCATATTGGTATAAGTGAATTATTTTTTAGTACAAGACAAACCCTCAAAGTATTTTTATAGGGTCATCGCTACCCATTGAATAGGCAAGGGATTATGAAACAGAACCTATCAGTAGTACGGTACTGAATAACCTTTTATATAGAACAAATATGAAAAACTAGCATAAAACACATTCAATGACATGGTGAAAGACATTTAGATATCCATACGAGGATTGATACACATCAATCATTTAGATAATCAAATGTTATCAAGGCCATACATTGCTCATATTCATTCATCTAGGATAACTGAAAACTTACCAAATGAATGTACCAGGGATTATCTCTGAAATATGATTAGGAACAACCCTAATTCAATAACCATAAAAGTATCATACTAACACATGGGATAAACATCGAAATGTACATGAGATGATCATAATATAATAGTCATAGGAAGTAAAAAATAATCACCATATTACATATTGTTCTTGTGTGTTCATTTAGTATAAAATAACACTTATCAACTAAGCATCCAAAGATGCTCTCTAAAGTAATAAATAGAACCAAACTCCAATACAACAACCATAATATTCACAACATTTATCTCAACATCAATCCTAACATAGTCCACAACAATACAATTAAGACTCAGAGGTACAATAACAACAACATGTAGGCACAAAGATTGCTACCAAAACCCTAGGTAGGCACAAAGACTGCTACTGAAACCATAGATAGGCACAAAGGCTACTACCAACTCATCCAATAATCAAATAATAATCATTCCAAATCAAATCATGTCATTTTCATGTTTATTTTCTTGAGGGGATACAATAACAACTTGGAGACATAAATCAGAAGTTCGAAACCCCAATATTCTATAGGTCTTTTGGAAGTAGTCTGCTTCAATTGTATATCAGGTTCGTGATGGTGTGTACATCTAGACCTATACCTAGACTATATCAATGACAAGATTCAGATTTAGGTGTTACTTTAGTCTTGGAAATATTAATTACAAAATAATATCTTCTAAGGTGAGCAACAATAAATAGCTTCAAGCCTTACAATTTAAGCTTTTTGGTTTTTGACATGGTAGAGTCGATCTATTCCACAAGTTTAAATCTTCAGAGCTCCTATTTATACTATTCCAAGATGTGTGGTTTCTAGAACTGGTATACTATGCTCGAGGGGGATACAATAAAAACCCGGAGACATAAAATTAGGGACTCCCAAATCATGTCTCTGGGTTGTTATTTTAGGTGTACAAGGCATCTCGGTACCCTCCCAACTATCCAACCTAGAAACAAAACAACATTATAGCCATACTAGAGCATAAAGCTACACAATACCCTCTACACCTAGGACACCTAATCTTTAAGTATTGATACCCCTATAAGGCCAGTAAGTCACCTATAGGGTATACTAGGGCCTTACTGGGGCACAACCGACACACTAGAAAACCAAATAAATCGAGGACTCCTATTTCATCTCTAAGGTAGCTACCCCAGAGAGGAACCATCCCCAAACTTGAGGTCTTCCACTTTATGTATTAGTATTTTATATGGCGATAACAGATATCACATATTGACAATAATTATCATTTTCATGCTTATCCATTTTTTCTTTATTTTCAATTATTCAAGTTAAACCTAAGGCTAATGATCCAAACCAAGGTTAAAGTCAACACTAAGGTCAAAATATTAAAATCTAAGGCTATCCTATGTCCAATTATTCACATTTGGGTACATTAGACCAAAAATGACCAAAATCCCCTAAGACCAATAATTATAATATTATCATCTATTTAAATACTAAATCCATTATAATTATTAATTTATCATGAAAAGGCTAAAACAAAATAACTTAATTATATATTATACAATTTAAATTATCTAATATGCCAAATGACCATTTTGCTCTTATTCATGATTTTACACATAAAACCCTACCATGCGTATCTAATACATCCACATTCACATAATGTCATGCTCAATGATATATAATATATATTAGGCATTCTTATCAAGATAAAAATCATAACACGCTCAAAATGACCAAATTAGCCCTAGGGCACACATCCATAATAATTATTCCACAATTACATCTAAGCAAGTTCAAGATATTATTTTATACATACTTATCACACGAAATATTTTTCTGTTATTAGAATTATTTTAATCATACTTTCATACCTAAAATATTTCACATCAGATAACAGGCTCATTTTTTTTATTTATCATGATAATAATAATAATTACATAATTATAATGTAACAAATCATGCTTAATATATTTCATACAAAAAAACCCTAATGTGCTATCATGCAATATTTATCATTTTAGTAGAGTATAATGGTTGCCTAAATTCTAGAAAAAATATAAAATAGTAGTATCCTACTAAAGTTATCAGATCCCAATAATCAACTTTTGTACCTAAAAATAATACTAAATGTATTAAATTAATATTTACAAGCTAAAATAATAATTATAATAATAAAATATTTATTTTTTAAAATTACTACAATACCCTTAATAATAATAGATACCAAAATTTGTAAAAATCCAAAACATTATATTTTTACACATATTGCACATGCATCGTGAGGACTACATGAACCAGGGGGAGGAGAGAGAATGTGTAGGATGGATGGGGTAGAGGAGACTGGGAGAGATGGTAGCAGGGGTGGAGACTGGTGGTGGTTGGTGGTCGATGGTGGAGGGTAGCGAGCTAATGGTAGCAAGGTGGTGATGTAGGGGCTAGACACGGCTGTTGGTGGCTGGGCTCGGTGGTGGCAGTGCAGCGGGAGAAAGGGAGGTTGTGAGTAGGGCTAGACAACATAGGAGTAGTGCAGAGGCTGGTTGGTGCTGTAGGGGAAGGGTGGCAGTGGTGTGTTTGGTTACTAGGGCTTAGGGGAGACAGTAGCAAAGGGAGGTGTAGGTCAGGGATGCATGTAGGGAGAAGAGTGGTGGTGGTTGCGTGGTGCTCGTGGAAATGGCAAAGTGCAGGGATGGGTGTGGCTGCCGGGTGAGGGGCTATGAGTAATTGTGATGGTGGAGGCTAGGGTAGACAATGCAGGTATAATACCTCAAAATTTTGCTCAATCTAATCCCGCATCATTAGCGCCCTAATCTAATGCTAATAGCAATAAATCCTATATTAGCCTTAACCTATCCTTAATCCTAAAAATTTAATCAATTTTGAAAACCTTAACTTTGATAAACCGTAATTTGTAAACCAAAATCAAGCTTGCTAAAATTTACGCTATTCCTAATTACCTTTAGCTAATCTAAAATTACCCTAAACTAATTCCCCCTAACCCTTTGTCTTTTTCTTTTGTTTTCCTTTTTCCTTTCCTTTTCTTTCCTTCTTCTCCTTTTTCTTCTCCTACCAACCTCATGCTGCAACTCTTGCACCATCCACTTGCACCACCACCCATCACCTTTCTGTACCATTTTCCATCCCCCATCACCTTTCTCCTCCTTCTTTTCCTTCTCCCATCCTTGCAGATCTGTACCCTGTGCACCACCTCATCTCCCTATAGCCTTCTTATCCATTCCACCCTTACATAACACTTCCATCAACCATGGCCACCCCTCATCTTATAGCTACTACCCTACCCTAGTCATCCTCTACAACCATAACCATCATCATCAACTTACATTTACATCATCATCATCCTACCCATCACATGCCACCCCTATTATTTTTCTTCCTTCCCTAAACCACACAACACACATGCACACACACACACACACACACATATATATACTTCATAATCTCCCTACTTCTCTTTGGTTATACCTCACTCTACTGATATCTTGTGCCAAAGAGCCATTACCGAACTCCCTCACCCTTCTCCTTACCTTCGTCTCCTCCCCTTTCTATCCCTATTTTGGCATTCGCACCACCATCTTCCTCCACCATGCACCACCTGGGCAATCTCTCACCGCCCTTTGACCAGTGGACTGACAACAAAGGTTACCCCAACCTTCCCTTTCACCATCATCGGCCATTTCCTCTTTTAGTTGCTTGCAACATCGCAGTGTGCATGGCGGTGCACGGCCTGCCGCATGGCCGTGCAACACTTAAAATTCCCTTCTGCACAGCGTGTAACCCCTACACCATTTGATTGTGCATAATTTTTTCTCTCAGCTTGATTCTACATTATCGTGCAACTTTTGCACCGCTTGGCCATGCATTTTATTTTCTCTTGATCCAGTGCTACTTGCACTTCCAGGCCATGCAACTTCCAATTTTAGCCGTGCAAACCTATTTTCACCCCAAATATTGTCCAAACACCACCAAATTCCTACCATAGCTCCACCACACATTCCTCTACATATCCACACATCTCAAGCTCTCATTAGACTATGGTTATACCTAATTCTACCCTATTTACCTTTATTTTTTCCTTTGGTTTAACTCCTCGAGCTACTATTTTTTGTAGCTATTTTTCTAGTAGCTTTGAAGGTGGAAGTCTAGGATTTTGTGTGCTTAGAGCCCAATGTCCTAGTTGTTCAGATTACTATTCAATGCTTATGGCTTTTGATGATGTTTGCTTGTATGGCTAAATGTGTCTTCTATGATATTGTTGTTGTATTATGCATCATATGTTGATATTGACAATTTGTGCTGATAGGAATGTTATGTTGAAAGAAAATAAGATTTGGTAAGAGATATCATTATGTTATGATTTGTGATGATAATCTCATATTTGTGAGAATGAATCTTATAGCATGAAATATAGGTTAAATGAGGATAATGACATACTTTTAAAATTGTATCTTAAGGTATGAATTATGGGTTGAATGATGAGAATGTCATATTTTTGAAAATATAAATTAAGGTATGAAATATAGGTTGAATGAGGATAATGACAAACTTGTGAAATTATATCTTAAGTTATGAATTATGAGTTGATTGATGAGAACGTCATCTTTGTGAATATATAACATAAGGTATGAATTATGGATTGAATCATGATAATGTCATATTGGTGAAATTTATAACTTAAGGAATGGAATGTGGGTTGAGTAAGTTGTGGTAAATGGGCTTAAGGTATCTCATGAGGTGTGATAATGAATGAGGACTTGGAAAAATAATATGTATGGAAGGTATAATATTTTATGAAATAAAGGTGTTAATTGTGCTAAAAGGGTAACTTAGTCATTATGGGATACTAAGGAAGTTTGGTAATTTATGTGTTAGGAGACTTAAAGTACGACAATAATAACTTGAGTAATTCATGGGAATATTATTGTTTTTTTTAGGTTCATAAATGCTCAATAGCAAATTTGGGATGAATCATCTTGAGATGTTAATATTATGATCCCATCTTTATGGATTAGAGAATAACTATTGGAAATTAGAAATGATGAACATTTCATATGAAGGGTTATGACAATTTTATGGGATTTAGGATTGGATACTTCAGTGTGTGATATAAACATCGGGATGAGAATACTAAATCAAAATCATGGGAATTAGGTTGTGATTTTTTGGGTATGATACTAATGATGGGATTTGGGAGATGTCATAATACAATATGAGTGGAACAACCAACATGGGAGAATGAATACTAAAAGAAGTGTAATTAGATTTTGACAAGACTTAAGGGTTTGGATCTATATTACATGCATATCTATTTGATTGTGTTCTATGCCTGAGAATCAATCTTAAATAAGATGCTAATCACTTGAATTGAAAGAGCATGTGAGTAGGGTTGTGGGATTATTTTTCTTAAATCTATATACATGTATTCCCAATCTACCCAATAGAATAGTGGCTTGGGAGCGTTCTACCTCGAGATGATGTTTTTAATCTCCGTTCCACAGGAAAGAATAGTGGCTCGGGTGTGTTATCCCCGAGGAGTTTCAAACAGTTCCACCGGTTGAGAATAGTGGGGCTCCTACTCATCATGAAATAAAACATATCCTGACAACCTATGGAAAAGATACTAATAACTTAAAGTGAAAGACTGTGTGAGTCAAGACCATGGTGATTTATTCCCGTTCCACCGGGTAGAATAATGGCTAGGGAGCGTTATGCCCTGAAGAGATGATTTATTCCTATTCTACCGGGTAGAATAGTGGCTAGGGAGCATTGTGACCCGAGGATATGATTTATTCTTGTTTCATCAGGTAGAATAGTGGCTCAAGAGCGTTCTACCCCAAGGAGATGATTTATTACCATTCCACTGGGTAGAATAGTAGCTCGGGAGCATTCTGCTATGACAAGATGTTATCACCTCTATTCCACCAGAAAGAATCACTACCTCGGAAAGGGGTTTTAATAATGGTTATTTAATAGTTTTAATAATGGTTTTCAACTGTTATTGAATCGCCTGTTATTAAATCTTTAATAACAGTTCATAACCGTCATGAAAAATACACAAAAACCCGCGAATATATGCGTAGACTTCATATTTAATAACGGTTTTTAAGTAAAAACCGTTGTTAAAAATGAGGTTTCAATAATGGTTTATATGAAAAAACTGTTGTTGAAAACCAGGTATTAATAACGGTTAATACAAAAACTGATGTTTTAACCGTTGTTAAAACATCATCGAATTACCGTTTCAGTCATTGATTATGCGTTTATTAAACCCTCTAATACGTATTAAATGAGCATAAATATGAGATTAGAAGGAGTTTTAATAACGGTTCTTAAACCAAACCGTTATTAAAACCTAAGTTTTAATAACGGTTCTATGAAAAATCATTATTAAAACCTATGTTTTAATAACGGTTCTATGAAATATTGTTATTAAAACATAGTTTTAATAACGGTTTTCATAGAACCATTATTAAAACTATATGATTTTTTTAGCATTTTTCTGTTTTGTTCCTGCCCACATACACAGTTGTATGTTCAAACAATTACCAAATCTGCAATCACACCATAATTTCAATCAATCTATAATTGGTATGCATGTCTCAATACACCAATTATACTTAGGAATAAAAATTAGTGGGCATACCACAACTTGGTAGCTCTACACCCCAAAGTAAAGAGTTCACAGATCTAGGCTGGAAGACCGAAAGATGTAGACGAAATACAAACCTGAAAATGCATGTAGAATATATAGATCGCTACCTAATACCGAATGAATGAGTGCACATGCTTGGCCCATTGGTCTCTAACTTCATCAATTTCATCAACATTATATTGTTGGCCTCGTGCATAGTCATTGGTGAAAAACTACAACGCCCATGTTTCAATTAATATACAGTTAGTCATTAGGTCAAAAATATATATGTCATGATTCATTAATAGAAAAATATGGAAAAGCAAACATACATGGCTTGGATATATGTTGACCGATCTATTCTGGACTATAAGATCCATTGCTCTACATACATACTATCCACAGTCATCGCCGTTTTGCTGTTGTGGACATTGTCAAATGAATTCACTTAGCTCTCTAACTATTATATATTAATTTGAATTAAAATAAAATACAAAATAGTTGTCTTCCTACTTACCATGATAGGCTCATATTGAAGATTCTTTGGGTCTGGGACACTATTCCCACCTCTCCTTTGATATGCCATCCGTAGTGCCCTAATAAATAGAGTTGGATACATAATATTGTAAGTATATATACCTCAAATAATGAAAGTAGAATATATATATATATATGTATAAATAAGCTAATGAAGTAAGAAGTGAAAATTATACTAACATGTCGATAAATTCCTTCCCACCATGACGAGCGACCTCAAAAGGCACGTCATAGGTTCGAAGGGAATCAAACACATAAACTTTATTCAGATCAGGTCGGACAGCGTACAAAACCCAATGTTCAATTGCGAGGTGAGGAATGAGATAGAGCTTGTTGTGTCCCTCAATCAAAATGCGATCTGCTAAATAGTTTATGTGTCTACTCTCTATTATTGTACTACTGTCAGCTATGTAGTATGGGCACACAAACATAATAGAGGACATCATTCCCTCCAATGTAGCGCGACTAGCTACCAACCTATATATGGACGATAATAATAATGGATATTTGTTAATAACTAATAACTCATATAAGAGGTCGTAAAAATTCTATTTCTCCAAGAGTACTAAAATCTGAAATATGAAATAATGCTTATGTGACATAAACGGCAACACTCGTGGTTGACATCCATTCCTGATTATAAATATCGCTTATGTCAACCGTCGATACCATGTAAGTAGCATCGTCCCTTCCAACATACTCAGGACGACAATCAATGGAAATATAATTATTCCCGAGGTAGTTTTGGGCATAGAAATATAATAAAGCTAATGCTGGTGGAGGTTGGCGTATTTCCAAAGAAGGAATTTTTTGTGGGGCAACTGATTTTTCAGATTTAGCTCTCTTTCCTTTGGCAGCGCCCTCTTTTGTGTTGCTCGTTCTACTAGTACCTCTCTTAGTTTTACTAGCAAGAGCAGTCTTCTTCTTTGATTCCTTAAATAATAATAATAAACAAAATATGTATTGAGCATATATATATGACAAAGGTATAAACAATGTAACTACTAAACTAGGTCTAATGAAGATATTGAATGTCAATACCTCTTCAGTAGTGAGACGTATCTGATCCATAGGCCAAGGCACGAAGCTTCTATGAGCTTGTAGCACTGTGGCTGCCTCATCGCCCTCTTTATAACAAGGTAAGGGTGCACTACCAATGATTGGAGTGTCAATACTCACAGGCCTTGTAAGTAGGGCTAAGTTGTACCCGTGGACAGTTTGTGTTTGGGTACTGTGATTGATGCAGACCCTTCCTTTTGCCAAAAGAGTTGAAAGATCATTCCCTAACAAGTCACATTTATGCAAACCCTAAACGAAAATATTACACATTATTAATTATTTATGACACCGAATACATTTAATAACAATTCATAGTTATGTAATGCTTACCTCGGAAAGAGAAGAAAGACGTGCATCAGCTTCACAACTGTCTCTGACACTATTTACATTAGGTATGTGAAGCTGATCATGGTCGACTGAATCGGATGGCTTATACCCTTGAGATTTAATAAATGAAAACTCTTGCTCCATTGTTGCCATCCGTTCAAATGCCACGTTTAATTTCTGTGTGAGGATGGCGACTTGCTCATTAGTGTTATGAAAACCACGAGATCGACCACGTACGCTCATTCTCGTAACACCTAATCCAAGACCCCTATTTCTTCCAGGGTGTTCTACAATTCCTATAGCCTGTGATATAATGTTATATTGGTCTACCCCCTCCTCACCATCTAACGCTTGAAGTCCATCCTGTAATGTATATAATATATGTAAAATTAGCTTACATGAATAAGCATAATATAATAGTTTTCTAAAAGAAAAGTAAGCAGGGTTCCAAATATCTACAAACTTACAATTTTTGTTGCTGCAACATCTACATCTTCATTAATATATCCATCTTTTGTTGCCCTAGCCTTCTTCCATAATGTACCAATATTAATGGATGAGGTACATGGGTCTAAGTCTTGGGCTATGAGCTATAAATCAAAAAATATTCTTATAATGTACAAATATTATGAAAT
The DNA here is from genome assembly GCA_039764185.1 of Tamarix austromongolica. Classification (NCBI taxonomy): domain Eukaryota; kingdom Viridiplantae; phylum Streptophyta; class Magnoliopsida; order Caryophyllales; family Tamaricaceae; genus Tamarix; species Tamarix austromongolica. The sequence continues at coordinate 10,974,528 of CM077816.1, forward strand.
TCGTCAATACGCCGTAAATAGATAAATCACAAAATACATACCAACTCTTCTTCAAGGCCTGCACACCCTTTGCGAACCATATTATGCCGGTATTTATTTTGCTTCGCAATCTCTTTATTTTTGGCACTTTTTTTTTTATATGACAAGCCAAAACATAGTGACATAGTTATTTCAATATTATGCACAATACTAGGATCGATAAAAAAAATTATTTGTTATCTAACAAATACCTTAAAATCACCCGTAAGACGATATGCAATAAATTGGTTCCAACTTTCTTGATCGATGAAACCGTATCGTTTGGGTGGATTCTGCCGTAGAGAACCATCCCTCTTTCTGTACATTTTCCTACGAGCTAAATATGACCTAAATGTTCTTAGACACTCCCCACAATGTCTAAGAAGCCATTTCTTCCTATTCTCTGGCACATTAAACACTCTCTGCATTGTAAGACATACAAATGTATACCGATATTAATGTATTAAAATTAATAACATTTTACATACAAAAATGATTACATAAAATAGTATATTTACCGTGATTTCTTGCCAAATATGCTCCTTATGACCCGTTAGAACCTGCTTCCAATTATTATAGGAGATAGGAACACGGTTACGTGTCATAAGTGAAATGTAAGTCAAGAATATGTCTGCATAAGGGCCAATGGGAAGATTGTAAGTATTCCATCCCAACTCGACCAGTTCTCCTTTATTCCTCATATCTGTGATGATTCTCATAATTGTCGGCCCTCTTTTCCCTTCTTCATCACTGTTGTCCCTATCAATATTTTTATTGGTCATATCTCTAAAAAAAATCATAAATAAATTATGTTAGAATGTTATGTATTGAGCATAATTGAGTTGAAAAATTCATTTAAAAAACCAACATAGATATTATATGTTACAATATTATTACCCTCATTGCCTTCTTTTCCTTCTTTTTTTCCCCCTTGTTTTAGGATTAGATTGTATTACTTCACGATGATCATCCCTGACATACATTTCCTCCTCATTAATTGTATTGTTATCATCGTTCAATAATTGAGTTGCTTGCACAGCTGAGACACACTCGTTATTCCAATTGGCATCATTTTCATCATCACATTCATTGGCATTTCTTTTTTTCGTAGATAGTACTACAGACCATCTGTTATCAGCAGAGTCAGCGACATAGAATACTTGTGTCGCTTGTGATGCTAAGATGAATGAGTCTTGTTTATGCCCTACCCTATTAAGATATACTAATGTGAATCCATCTTCATATCTAACCCCACTGCCGTTATCAACCCATCTGCAGCCGAATATAGGGATTTTAAATACAGTGTAATCTAACTCCCATATATGTTCAATCACACCATAATAATTCATATCTGCATAAGTTGGATTCTTATCTTTCGCACTAGCAACATGCATTGCCTCAGCCACTAAAGTCACCCCACTGTTATGCATTGTATTCTTCCCATCTTGTTCTTTTGTATACAAAGTGCAACTGTTGATCACATAACTGGTATATTGAAAAACTTCATAATGAGGTTTCTAAGACAACCAATGTAGGGGTTCGGAAATTAAAGTTGGGGAATGTCCGATGAGTGGAATGATGTGATCTCTTATCCAATCAATAAAGGAAAGATTATGTTTATCGATAATCCATTTCTCAGTCTTTGATGGATTTTCAATCCGTAAAGAAGTCATATGCTCTTCAATGAGCGGTTGAACATCATCACTGTTGTGTAATACATATAGATGTGCTGTACGGAACATGTTAGGGTCTACACGCCCAAACTGTTTACCTCTAATACCCTGTCCTTCAAATTTGCCCGCATGTCGAGACTTAGGAATACCAAGAGCTTCAACATTTGACAAGTACTTTGTGCAAAACTCAATTGCCTCTTCCACCAGGTAACTCTCAACAATACATCCTTCTGGCCGATATCGATTCTTCACATAACCTTTTATCAACTTCATAAACTGTTCAAAGGGGTACATCCAATGCCCATGAACAGGTCCTAACATCTTTATCTCATAAACTAAATGAACAATTAGATGTACCATAATGTCAAAGAATGACGGTGGAAAATACATTTCAAGTTGGCACAAAATAATCACAATCCCTTTTTGCAAGGCGTCCAAACTATCAAGATGTATAACTTTAGAGCAAACGGCTTTAAAAAACCAACAAAGCCTCGTGATAGTAATTCGAACACGTTTTGGCAAAATTCCACGTATAGCTATCGGCAACAAGTGCTGCATCAAGATATGACAATCATGAGACTTCATGTTAATTAATTTCAACTCTTTCATTGACACAAGCCTTCTGACATTTGAAGAATACCCTTCCGGAACCTTGACACTGTGCAAGAATTCACAAAATGAAATTTTCTCTTTTCCAAGAAAGAGTATGACACGCCGGTGGTAAATATGTTCTTCTTCCGTTGTCTCGCGGTGTCAGTTCCCGTCTAATACCCATTTCTTCCATATCCATTCGAGCATTTATCCCATCTTTAGTCTTGCGTGGAACATTAAGTAATGTGCCAACAAGACTATCACATATATTTTTCTCAATATGCATCATATCAAGGGCATGTCTCACGTAGAAAGATTCCCAATAAGGAAGGTTGAAGAATATTAACATCTTCTTCCACCAAGCTGATGGAGGCTTATCTTTATTCTTCTTCCCAAACTTGACACTCAAATGTTTCATCTTCAGCCACACTTGTCGACCCGTCAACCGGATTGGTGCCTGCCCTTCTTCTCGGAATCCATTGAACGCTTTTCTTTGCCTACGATAATGATGATTCTTTGGTAAAAACCTACGATGCCCAAGGAACACAGTCTTTCGGCCATGTGTTAGATGAACAAATGAAGTATTCCCCTCACATATCGGACATGCATAATGGCCTTTCACACTATAACCTGACAAGTTGCCATACGCTGAAAAATCATTTATAGTACAGAATAACAATGCTCTCAAAGTGAAATTTTCTTGACCATATGCATCAAATACTTCAATGCCCATGTCCCATAAGAACTTCAAATCATCAATCAAAGGTGCCAAATAAACATCAATATCATTCCTAGGTTGGTTTGGCTCGGAAATGAGTAAATACAACATCATATACTTGCATTTCATATAGAGCCACGGAGGTAAATTGTATATAACCAAAATCACTGGCCATAAACTATAGCTGCCTTAATTGTGTGGATTCATTCCATCCGTAGAAAGCGCAAGGCGCACATTTCTTGCTTCTTTACCAAATTCAGGAAACAACCCATCAATCGTCATCCATTATGGAGAGTCAAATGGATGTCTAAGAAGCCCGTCATCTATCTTGTCATCAGCATGCCATCTTAGGTTCTTGGCATCTTCAATATCATTAAACATCCGCCTTAATCTTGGTATTATAGGAAAATACCATAACACCTTAGCGGGCACCTTGTTCTTTTTGTATCATGGTACTTTGCATTCAATATTAGGACAACTATCCAAAGATGCATTGTCATTGCGATATAAAATACAATCATTAGGGCATGCATGTATCTTCTCATAACTCATGCCCATAGAGGATAGAATCTTCTTCGCTTCATACGTACGATCGGGTAGAACGTTATCATTAGGAAGCATATCCTTCACAAGTGACAATAATTCTGTGAAACTCTTATCACTTCATCCGTTACATGCCTTTAAGTTGTACAACCTTAAAGTAGCGGATAATCGCGTAAACGTCTTACAATCACCGTACAAAGGTTTCTCCGAGTCATTCAATAACTTCTCAAACATTTTTGGACAATCCCGAACACTTTCCTCAACCTTTTGAGTCATCTCCTCTAACGAATGTCCCTCATAGTTATCAAATGATGATCCACTACTATCCCTCCTAACATCGTCATTTTCATATTTAGACTCTGTTTCCCCATGCCATATCCAACAAGTGTAACTTGTATCAATTCCATACACAAATAAATGATCTCTCAAATCATTAGCGTTGACACGCTGAATATAAGCACACTTCAAACAAGGACAGACTATTCTACTAGAGTCCCGAGCATGTTGAACTACAAACTTGATGAAAAACTCCACTCCTTCGTTATATTCTCTAGACAAACGATTTGCAGACAACCATTTCCGATCCATATTTTTTGAATCTAGATATATCCCACATGAAAGTAATTATTAAAAATCAATTGAATTATAAGTTTAATAATTCTCAAATCACTCTTGCTTAGAAAGAATTAATCTCAAATGTATCATGCTATTCTGTGTATATATACGAATCATGCTAACAAGTTTCCAAAATTATATTAATGCTGATCAATGAAACTCCTCATACTTACAAAGAGTTCATATATATATATATATATACATATATATATATACATACATAGCAAAATATTATAAAATTAATAATTCAAATTACAAAAGATATACATACTACAGGATTTAAGCAACAGCATCACTATATACATCAAAATGTTGCTACAACTCAAGTACCTAAAAAACGAAAAACTTATATCTAAAACTAAATCTCCCGATAGCCTTGTCGAGCCCGACTAAAAACTATAACTCTAAAAGTCCACTCATCACGATATATCATTTGATCCCTGACATCATCGCAAGAGAGTCTACTCATGAATACTCTAGGGTGACCGAGGTGGATACTCCGAGGCAAGCTATGACGATACCTCCACTCATCATCGATGACCATCAGTACTCTCGATATCCTATCATACTCTCTAGCAAACAACTCACCCTCAATAAATCTTGGGTGTGGTGCATCAGTGTGGTAGACAAACCACTGCAAAAAAGTAGATGTAGCCGATGCCCATGGCTCTATCTGAGGCAAGGTCAACAGAAGGTGATAAGATCTGAAATGGAAGGGGTGATAGGATGAGCCACTCGCATACAAATGACATAGCTCGTCATATAACCATATCACATGAGTCCGTACATCTGTATGTGGCGCCATATGAAAATACAGTGGAGGGTATGTCATCTCACTACCTACAAATGAGAACCACTAAATCTTATCATCAAGGTTGTTCTCGAAAGGATCTAAATTACAGAATATGTAAACTGATCTTTAACTAGCTAGACAAATCATAAATATATTCCACCAGATCATAACCAACTATGTAAACCTAACAACATCAAACTATTTAAAATAAGGACATAATCTTTAGTTATATATTTAACAAACTGGCTAAACATCAAACTATCATCAAATCATTCAAGCTACACATAGTAAAATCAAGTAGATATTAATAAGATAATATATATATAGTACAACCTAATAAATCCTATATGAATATTATTATTATTATTATTATTATTATTATTATACATAATTATTCATCTCTATTTAATTTTTATCACAACACCGATGCCCAACCAACCTCCTCAACTTTTCCCCATGCACAATACCCTTAATAAAAGGATTTTTCCCTATAGCCCTAGTTTATATTTAGTATAATAAACGATAAACCCTAACCCTAACCCTAACCCTCCCCCTCCCCCTCCCCTTCCCCTCCCCCTAACCCTAACAATAATTAGCCCTAATAAATTATAATAAAAAATAACACTAAACCTCATAAGATAATGATTCTAAACCTATAGCTAACCCTAACCCTAACACTAACCCTCCCCCCAACCCCAACCCTAACCCTAACCACAATTATTTTAGATTATATATACACATCTTATATATAAATATATTATAAATATATATACATATAATAGAACACATATAAACACACATTTTACGGAATGTAAATACACGTCTTACAAAATATATTAAAAAAAGCATATAAATACACATGATCTGCATAATAATTGGAGTGCTAAAAAAATATACACACCTTAATTTTATACTTAGAACGTACATATCTTATGATAATAATATATATTTTAGGCTTGTGGATTCTCTTAAAATAATAATACATATTTTTATAAAATAGATTATAAACACATATATATATATATATATATAAATTAAGGTCTCGGCCGGCCACAATCAAAAAAGGACAGCAAAATTTTTCACCAACACATCAAACAACAGATTTTCGAACAACAAACCGCAAGTTTACAATAACAAACAAACACAACCTCTTCGGTGCAACATGCATGCATTTATATATATATATACATATCAGTAGAGACAAATTAAGCAATGAAGGAAGAACAAACACATACGTAAAGGGAGCGACGGCATGCAAGTTGAGAATGGCAACGATGAAGGTACAAATGCTGGCTACATTCACAAGAATGGCAGCGGGGTGGTGGAGAGATGGCGGTGCGATGGTTTCCCTTAATTCAGAGGAGCCGGAGCGGTGGTGCAAGGGTTTGCAAGAGAAAGAGAGTACAAGAGGGAAGCGGCAGAGTTTGAAATTTTTGGCACGAAACAGAAGAGGACAAAATAAAAGGAACTTTGTCAGAATTTGTTATTAAAACATGATTTAATAACCGTTCTTACAGGAACCGTTATTAAAACCTTGCCAATTTTGACAATGGTTCTTATTTGAACCATTATTAAATCATGTTTTAATAACGATTTTATGTCAACTGTTATTAAAATTCCTGTGCAAAATTTCACCTTGCACTTTTAATAACGGTTATTACCTAAAACCGTTATTAAAACTTCCCGCGCATTAATTTTCACACATTTGACGACGGTTTTCGAACCACCGTTATTAATGTCCCGTTATTATTTCCTGTTTCCGTAGTAGTGAATAGTGTCTCAGGTGTGTTATTGTAACACTCCTAAAATTCACTACTGAAAAATTTCGTTAATTTAAAGGAAATTAGCGGAAGCAAATTAATAAATCGTGAACTTTGGGGATATTACCACTACACTTAGTACCAGACCAGTTCACTTCTACCGTTTCAATACCAAGTGCTAAGGCTAAAAGAGTAAAACACAATTTACGAGAATTTCAAATATATTTAAGTCAGAGTAGCGCAAGTAAACATTTTATAAGAATATAATCCACCAATGGTGGTTCAAGATAACAAATACATAGAAACTGTGAATTTAATGGAGATGGAGTAAAACCCTTACAGTTCCGGATAGTTCCTTATACTCTTTCCCAATGGCCCACTTGAGTAACATCGAATACAACATGCAAGGAGTTCAATGGGGCCCCACGAATGGAACCCTTCAGTACTATGGTACTGAGTAACCCTTTAAAAATGCACTTAAAAGTAGGCACGCAATGTAACACATGATATACTACGATATCCATACATAACGACAGATATAAACATAACATTCACATCCATACATTCACATATTCAACAAGTCAATCAGATATTAATGGTGTATACGTAACATTCACTTTCGTCCATTCACATACTTAACAAGCCAACCAAACATTAATAGGCCATAATGAATAATCGATACTTTTAGGGCCTTAAGGCCATTAGTCCATCATTAATGAATCATCTCGGATTATAAATATCCATGCGAGTGCGGGAACCCCATTATTATAGCCGGTGGACCGGAAATACATACAGGGCAGAATGCTCCTGACAATTATTATTCATCGGTGGACCAGTCTCCAAGGCAGAATGCTCCTGGCTACTATTATTCGCCGGTGGACCGGTCTGGCCCCGACTCACAAGGTGTTCCACTATAAGTGATTAGTATCTTCCCCATGTCTTATCGTTATTACGTTTGTTTTGCTGAGCACAGAATCCCCCACTATTATAGCCGGTGGATCGGAAATACATACAGGGTAGAACGCTCCTGACCACTATTATTCACCAGTTGACTGGTCTCCAGGGCACCCTGGCTCCTGGCCACTATTATTCGCCGGTGGACCGGTTTGAGTCCGGCTCAACATCTTCCTCTTTAAGTGATTAGTGTCTTATTCGTATCTTAATTGAAAGATTTCACCCTTCACATGCATGGCTAACTATATCCACACTTATCCTCCCAGGAGGACTCGTCCTATATCTGCGCCTCCTAACTCACCCCAACATCCTTTCCTTAATGCACTTTCTCACACTGGGAGCCCGACTCCTAAGTGTGTGGGTCAAGCCCACTCACCGCCTTACTCTAGGGTTTTCTCCAAAAATCTTAATCTGGGCCTATGTGGCCCATCTTTCTCTGCCTTACACATCTCAACTATTTCAACACCCTACACGTCATGACCCTTAGATCCAACCCTCACTTTCTGCCCCACTCATTCTCATTTATTTTTATTATTTTCTTTTTCTTTTCAACTTTCTCACATTAGGTTTTCCTCTCAACCCTAGATTAGTCTCCTACGCACCCTTATACTGTCCCACGTACTATTTTTTGCCCAAAGTCCCCAGACACCCAAACAACACTTATATTACCTTCCTCACGCCTCGAGGCAACTTTCTATATGTAAAGTTTGCCCTCATGCGGACTCTAACCATCCCATGCAAACCCTAGTTCCTCCCATACCTACATTAGCCAACTTACTTCCCCTTGGTTATCTTTCTCTCCCATTTCTCTTTTTCATGCCTCCATCCCACATTACCACATTAATTATCCTAGCATGCATGTCCTAAAGGGCCATATCACATCACATCACATCATAACTTACAGCATATCTGTATTATCACATACCAAAAGAGGACACATGAACACATCTCAGTTCCAAGCCACGCCACACATGAAACAGTTAAGATAATAATATATAGAATACGACATATAAATTATATAGGGCATCCAAGGCATGTAGGACACATAGCACACATTCAGCCTTAGCTACACTCTTTATTCAATTTAGGTTACTAAACTATCTCCTACCCTTATTAGGCCACTAATCACACTTTGTAGTTGTTACACTTAATATATTTTTCATTTGGTTGGTTAGCTTACCAATTTGCCAATTTCTTTTATTATAATTAACAAATTGCCCTTTGGTTGGTCAAATTACCAAATTACCCCCGCTCATTATCCTAATCACCAAATTACCCCTTTAGTTGGTTAAATTACCAAATTGCCCTTCACATTTATCATATTTACCATTTTACCCTTCTCCATTATTAAATTATCATTTTACCCTTATCTTTTATTAAATTATCATTTTACCCTTCTCAATTATTATAATTACCAAGTTACTCATTTCCAATTTCCACTTTATCCCTTTTATTTACAAAATTACTATTTTACACCTTTACTTTCAAATTTACCATTTTACCCCTTAACTTCCAAAAATTACCATAACACCCTCTCACTTATAAGATTATCATTTTATCCTTAATTACGGAATTACCATTTGACCTCTTTTAATTTCAAAATTTCCATTTTTCCCTCTAATTATGAAATTACTATTTTACCCTTTTATTACAAAATTACCATTTTGCCCTTTTATCACAAAATTACCATTTTACCCCTTTAATTACAAAATTACCATTGTGCCCCCTTCAATTACAAAATTACCATTTTACCCTTTAATCATGAAATTACTAATTTATCCTTTAATTTCAAAATTACCCTTTTACCCTTTAATTATAAAATTATCATTTTACCCTTTAATTACAAAATTACCTTTTGTACCCTTTAATTATAAAATTACCATTTTACCCCTTAAATTATAAAATTACCATTTTACCCCTTCACTTCCAAAATTACCATATTACCCCTTGATTATAAAATTATCAATTTACCCTTTTTATTATACAATTAACATAATACCCCTTTTTAATTACAAATTACCATTTTGCCCCTTGTTACACCACTCATTTTAAACTATCACCACTAATTAAAATAATAATAATAATAATACCTCATTCACAACTAATATATTTAATATATACTTTTAGTACCCACACATATTAGGCCATATTCATGTATAAGATATGTATTACTAAAATACCCCTAAAGCTCACAAAATATTAATCATGCATTAAGATCACAATAGCGTAATACAACATGGATAATACTTAACATTTTCATTAACCACCAAACTTCTACCTTAAACAATATTTCCATACATATCATATATCCTATCATGCTTCCTTTTATCAACCAACACAAGAAACCATATATAATATATTAAACAATATATATCAAGTATAATACACATTAAAAATGCCTAATGTGCTAACATGCGTTATCCATGCATTTAAGTGGGATTTAACACTTACCTCGATCTCTATAAAAACGAACCTTACCGGTATCTTGGTTAAAGATTCAAGCTTTGATTATCAAAACCAATACCTAAAAATAATATCAAGACTTATTACATTAGAAATAATAAAAATCAAAGTATAAGGCTTTATAACACTTAATTAATCAAATACTTAAATTAAAATATTATTATACCTTAAAATTGTTACCCATTTAATCAAGAAAGGCAGCAGCTCATACTACTCATGAAGCATAAGCTGCATGCAAGGAAATGAGGGGAGAGGCTCAAAATGGCAAGAATGGGAGGAGGGAGTGGTGTTTTCGGGTTGGGGTTTTGGGGCTATGAAAAAGGGTGGTTGGGGGAGGATTTAGGGCAAAGGAAGGGTGCAGAGGTGGAGAGGGGTGTAAGTGGTGGTCAGGGATGGGTTGACGGTAGCTAAAGGTGGTGGAGGTGGCAGCAGTGAAGCAGCAAAAGGAGGTTGCCGAGGGGGAGGTTGAGATGGGGGCTGGTGAGGAGGGAAAAGGAAGAGGGAAAATGAAGGCTTTCGGGTGGCGGGTTCATGCAAAGGATGATTGGGGGTGGTAGAGGGGGTTGTAGGGATTACTGTGGTGGATCAGGTGGCGATAGAAGACGTGGGACGACGGCGGCCCGGGGTTGCACAGGGTGGCTACCGAGAAAGGGGGAAAGAAGAGAAAAAGAAGAGAGGAGGAAGGAGGAGGATGCGGGGTGGCTCAATGGGTGTTGTGATCGATCGAGGGTGAGGTAGAGGGTGGCAGGGGGTGGTGTAGGTGACTGTTGAGGCGGCGGAAGAGGTAGAGCGGCGACAACAAAGCAAAATAGGAAGGGTGAGGGAAGGAGGAGAAAGGGAGAGAAAAGAGGCTCGGGCAAGGCATATCGGGCTCGAAAAATGGCCGAATGGAACAGGAAGGGAAGAAGAAAAAGAATAAGGAGAGAGAGGTGGGGATAGGGTGCTCGAGGGGTTGCAGTAGGGTGGTAGGGAAATGGCCATGGCAGGGAGAGGGAGAAGAAGAGGGATGGCAGGGCATAAGGAGGGGAGAGATGGTGGGGTTGGGATGGGGCAGAGAAATGGCGGGAGAGAGAGAGAGAGAGTTAAGGAGGTCAACGGTGAGAGGGGTTGCAGGTTGGGGTGGCAGTGATGGCAAGTTGACGGGATTCTCGCCGGGGAAAGAGGAAGAAGAAAAAGAAAGGGGAGGGGGAGCTGGGTGCGTGCGACGGGCGGCCGAAGAAAAGAAAGAAGCAGGCCGGCCTGGTCGAGGAAGAAAGGAAAGAAAAGAAAGAGGGGTGATCGGGCTCGCGCGAAGGAGAGGGGGAAAATGGGTAAGTAGGCCACGCACCAGGGAGAAGGAGAGGGAGGAGAGGAGAGACAGGCCAACGGCCCAACGCGCAGGAGGGGAAGGGACATGCCGGCCAACCGACGGCCTAAGGAAGGAAAGGAAAAAGAAAGAAAAGAGAAAAAGGAGAAAAAGTAGGAGGAAAAAGGGAAAAAGGAAAAAGAAAAAGGAAAATGGGTTTAAATAAAATAATTTAATTTATAAAATAAAAAATACAATATTTTTGGGTAATAAATTTATTTAATAATTTAATTTAATAACATTAAAATATAAGGGTTTAAAAAGGATACTTTTAGTAAAATAATGGTTTGAAATTTTATTTAAATAATAAGAGTGTGAGAAAATAACAAAAAATTTATTTTAATTTATTAAATATTTAATTCCAATCTTATATATTCAAAAATCCATAAAATAATTAAATTAAATAGATATAAAGGCTAATTTATCCCAAATAAAATTTATTTATTAAATTATAAGCTTTTAAAATTTTGGGGGATTACAGTTTTCCCCGATAAGTTTTAGATAGTTCCACCAGTTTAAGAATAGTGGGGTCCTGTACTCATCATATATAAAGGAATGAAAATGGACTATACTTAATAAAAGGATCTAGATCGTATTATGTTTTATGAGAAGATCATTTACTTGGTTATATTCCTTTATCATTTAGTGTGAAAGCATGTGCTACTTATATTCCTATTTTGATAGTATTGTTCCCTTACTCAGTATGTAGCATACTAACCACCCGTTTTATGGGTGCTGCTCATTCCCACGAACAGACCTGCTCTATTTTGTAGGTGATTGATGATTGTAGCTTGATGTGCTTGCCTTGTGTGAGCATTAAATGTTTTCGTAAAGGGTATGGTTATCCAGATATCTCTATCTCTCTCTTTAGACTCCTAGTCAATTATTTTTACTATTTATTCCCTTCTCTCATTTTTGTATCCTGTACACGGTGGAATCATGAGCTTCTCACACCTGATTATTGGTATGAGTTACTTTTGCCTTATACCCGACATGGACTGGAAATTGGGAATGCCTTTTCTATGTTGGATGCGGCGTGACATCCCCATGTTTTGTGATTTGACTTCTGCTTTTAACTTTTTAGAAATAAAAATTTTAAGTTCCAAAATTTGGGGGGGTGTTATAATAAGAGGAGAGGGTTGGTTGGGGATGAGAGAAATGAAAGAGAAAAGAGAAGGGGGGAATGGATGAGAAGGTGGTGTTGTGTTGGAGTGGAAGGGTGTAGGAGGAGAGAAGCCAGAGGCAAGGAGAGGCAATGGTGGATAGGGGTTATGCATACAGGAAGAAGAGGGGGAGGAGATGATGGCTGGAAGATGGTTCGGTGGTGGTGGTTGCTGGTTATTAGCTACAAGTCGACGGTGCTAGATGTATGAGGGAGGTGCGGTGCTATACATGTGGGAAGGTACACGTGGGGGAGAAGGGATAAGGGAGGAAGATGGTGGTGTGTTTGGTTCTCAGGGGGCCTAGTGTCGAATAAGAATAGAGAGGGAAGAGGGTTTTTTGGTTGGGAGGGGTGTGTGCGTGAGTGTATACGTACATATGTATACAGATATGTTGAGTGTAGTAAGTTAATGAGGGAGACAAGGAGAGTGATTGGGGGAAAAATTTGGGCATGCAATAGGTAAGTTCATAGGGCAAAATGGTAGAGTAAAAATATTTTTATTTTTATTTTAGTTTTAGGTTAGTTTAGATAGATTAGGGTGTGGGGTAAAAAATATATTAGGAGAAATAATCCGATCTAGGATAGATTAAAATGAAAGGAAAGAGTAAAATTAATTTGGGATAAATTTTAAGAAATTTATTTTGAGTTCTGAGTAAAACATTATAAATAAAATAATTAGGCTACAATTTAAGTGTAATCTATGATTAAATTCAATAGCCCAATTTCTATCCAATTTTGACCCAACTAAATTTATATTTAACCTGTCGTAATAATACGAATAATAATAACACGTTTAATACTAAACCTCCTAAAATAATCATTATAACTAATCACACGTAATTATTAATTTATAATTAAGATTTCTAAAAATATAGTACTAAACCAATACCAAACACACGACCCAAAATACACAAAACTCACACACACTTCTTGGTTTATTAACCTTAACAAAATAAAACTTTCACAAGCCATATACACTTAAACAATTTCAACACCAATCTATGAACACCACACGAGATCAACCAGCATCAAAGGATCGAGCATGCATGTTCTCATGAAAAATTTAAAACTCCACATGTTTAAAAATCAACCACACTACAGGCACAAAATTCTGTAGATAACTTAAACATAAAATTTTTCCTATCCGTATTTTGAAACTATCATGCATTATCATTCAAAATTTCTTCTAGAATCATGTAAGATCATACTATCATATGTAAGATTAATGTGTAGCATTTAAGTTTTATAATAATAAAAAAAGAATTCATTAAGATTCAAATAATTCAATCAAGAAGAATCAAGAATCTTACTAGAACTTCAATGGTGGTATATTTTGGCTGTTGAAAATTTGAGTTGTTTGTGCACTTGTGATGTCGACTTCAAAGCCTTATTTGATTCCAATTTTGATGTGGAAGATTATCTCTAAGCAATATTGTCTAACTAGGAACTTTTTCTTTGGATTACAAGTTGCAAAAACTCCACAAACTTTCGAACTCTTCAACTTGAATTAGATGATACTCGAATGCTTTGGTAGGGTGGCCTTGATGTACTCTAATATCAATTGCCTTCTAATGCAAATTCCTTTATTTCTTAATAGAACACTCTTAAAACTCTCCAAGACTCTCAATTGAAGAAGGAGAAGAAAAGAAGAAGAACACACACTTCTCTCAAGTAGCTCTCTCGTTCAAAATTCATATGAGCTCTTTATCTCATGTTATTATTATTTTATAACCAATGTGTACATGTCTTTATAAATTCATGTACCCATACAAGCCCTTTCATAAATAAGCCCATTAATCAGCTCTCATTAATGAAATTAACCCGTAATGCATGGTACTAGCACATATTTAAAGAGTTACAATGACAATTTACAAGTATTACAAAGTATACAATAAAATAACAAAGGTACACAACTTTAAATAATGTAATACATATCTCGAATCATATATAGTCCAACTTTCTGTCTTGTAGCCTTGTTCTTCCTTGAAATTTGTATTCCTTATAATGCTATTGTCATTGTCTTGTATATTAAAGATCTTCAATAGCATGCATGTCTTACAAAAATGTACATAACCTGCAAGAATTACTTGACAAAATATTATATGCATAAGAATTTTCAACCACAATGGGTTCCATCTCCAAGTATGCTAATTCTTCTTATTTTTCATCATATAAAGAATAAGATTGAGAGTGATATAGAGATGCTCCTACATCATATTTCTTCCTTCATCCTTTTTTTTTACCCTAAATCATTTTGTAATATATCTTGAAAATGATTTGTCAAGAAGAAAGTATGATCGAAAAAAAACTAAGCTAATGAAGTCGGTTGCTGAAGTAAAATATTGACAAAAGAATGCAATATCAATCTAAATAGTAATTTGAATATATTAATTCTTTTAAATATGTTTAATTATTAAATTCTATTCAATTCAAAACTGATATTTTCTTGGTTATGTTCACTTTATAATGTAAACAAGATTTAGTTTATGGTGTGTATATGGTTAACATAGTAACTTAAGTTGTATGCATATAGCCAAAAAAATAATAATCTTGATTCATCAAATTTTCAAAAGCCAACATAACATTTTTTTTTTTGGATTTTATTCTCTTAAATGACAAAAAAAATATTTTCATCTTATTGTTGCCTTTATTATCATCTACTTTCTTCATTCTTCATATGCTTTTTTTTTTATAAAGTAAACAATATAGTATGTTTTGAATATAATGAGTTGTTTATTTCCTCTAGCTGTAATCTTATTATAATTTTCACTTTTCATTTGCCAATTTATTTCTGATGTTGTTGATATAATATAATTTATAATATGTAAAACAAATTTAATAATTTATGCTACAAGTTAGTTCATTTGACTAAATCAATGAATATATATGGGCTTAATAGTGTAATATTTTTTTTAATCTTTTTAACTTAAAATTATGTTTTTTTATAGCATATACCTATATAAGTTTTATATTTTATATTTTTTGTAGGTTTTTACAATCTTATGATTCGATTATTTACGATCCAATCCTAAGCCTCCAAATTGATTCTAGGTAAAATCTTAATTCTAACAACTTTGATATCAAGTCATGTTTCTTGGTGAATTCATGTGCTTATGTCTTTTCTTATTCCTCTTATGATATCCCATGAGTTGTCCATTCTCTTGCTAGTCTTGTAATTCTGCATATCTTGTTCTCCTGCATCCCATGATCGTATATGATACCATGTTATATATATATATATATATATATATGGTGCTCTAATGCTAAATGGGTGCATGTTATCGCTATGTGTTGAGTGTTGTTTATTCAATATGTCATCATAGACATACAATGCTTATTTAGATATCTATTTTATAATTTTTATTTGGTGTTGCAAACTACCATTTTTATTTTTATAGCTTGGTTGAGATTTTGAAATTCCAAGTTTACTTCCCAAGATTGTTGCTAACTATATCAACAATGACATTATAGGTTTTCTCCTATTTTATCAACGAAGATTTTGTTTAACGTTTTGACAATTGATGTTTCAGGTTTTGTTGGAGAGGTTTTTAGCCTTACATCTAATATGGGATAGATAATGGATATCTTTCCTATGTTAGGTGGTGGTAACACTCATATTTTTTTATTTTCACTTCTGACTTATGCTTTTAAATGAATTTTTACAAGAGTAAAAATAGTGGTATTGCAAAAGTATAAGGATGATATAATATGCTGTAATACTAATATGAATCTTCTAGTATTATATTACACATGTTTTAGTATATTATATACACCTTCAAGAAGGAGAATACACATCTTTTATTTATAGAACTGCAAGAGAGAGACATGCATTCTATAATACCATGTTACACATTCTCCCTACCTAAAATACACCTTCTTTAGTACAGCACTACACAGCTAATATACAGTATATTATACAACTGTTAAGTGATAAATCCAAATTCTCTCTATGGCTAAAATACACGGTATTAGAATACACATTCTTTAATACTAAAACATAAGTTTTCTATTACTACAATACATATTATGTAAGTGCAAGAAAGAGATACAAATTGTCCGTTAGTGTAATGCATATTCTCCTAAAATAAAATACACATCTAGCATTTGCCAACCCAACATATGGAAATTCTTTCCTACAAACATTAAATACCTTTCCCCCCCGGGGGGGGGGGGTTAACCGAGGGAGACTCGCGATCATTGTCATAGGTCTTTAAATAGAACTCTTGCAGCAGCATTTTTAGCTTGCGATTCAACCAAATAGTTAGCCACACAACAAATGGCTAATTCTCAATAAGAGCATCAGGTTGCTTTGAAGCTCGTGGCTCACAAAAAGGAAAAGCTCGTGACGATGTCGTCGGGTACCATCGTTAAGACTCGTAGGGCAAGAGTCAGACATGCGGGCAGGTCTTAAAGTTGGGAAGCCCCAATTTGAACGAAAGCGTCGGAAGTTCTTCTCCGCCGAAAGATATGCTTCTTTATCCGAGCAACAACGCGGATGTGGAGGGCCAAAAGATTGAAGTTAAAACTGGATATGTGAGTGGGTGGCGCTAATGCTTTGAAACGGATCTGTGTGGAGCCTAGCCATAGAGATGGAAAAGGTAGCACTATGGGAGCAGTTGGGTCGCTGGATATAGGCACCGTCCACATGTGCCTATGCAGGAGAAAAATATACGAGGACGGGATCTCAGAGCTTTTTTTTTTTTTTTCCGAAAATACAAAATACAGGTCATAAACTTTGAATGTGAATGATTTTTACGTCCACCCTTTTGTACAAAGCGAGAAGTAATTAATAGGAAAAATGATTTTAAAGTCTAATTAACTTAAATTATTTAAAGTTTGATAATTTATTTAGTATTTAGGTTACTTTTTTTAGTATCCAATTTATATGTATATATAAAGAATATTATTTGTATATCTGTACATGATTAGGTGTACATATTAGTATAATTATATGTATATAATATTTTGTACTTAAAACCAAATATTTTATAACCATATTAATTTTTATCCTATTAATTCCACTCAAGTGAATTTCAAACTAATTTTTCCTAATAAATACATATCCCCTTTACTCAATTGATATCTCATAAAACTAAACAAAATTAAACTTTTTACGCCTCTATCCTCCTATTCTTCAGGCATACTCCCTTCAACTTTCTATCTTCTCAAACTTTATTTTCTCCAACTTTCTCAAACTCAATTTTATTGGAAAAAAAAATTTATCTAAAAATCAATAAAGTAATTTCTCATGAAGAAAGACATAGAAGAAATTATATTAATTAAATTTTTTTATTAAATTTAAAGCTTCCAAGTGAACCGCTCGGCCAAAATGACAAAACTACTAGTGAATCATTCATTGCTAGGATTGTGTGACCGACGATTTACCTACACATTTGAATAATCCAAGGCCAAACCACCCGTCCCAAGCATAATGCCAATGGCCCATTCATCCATAGCAGAAGCTAGAAGATGGGTGGTCCACTCGTAGCCTGTGTTTAACAGCGAGCGGTCCACCTATAGCATGTGTGTGTGACGGATGGTCCACCCGCAATCCAACCAGTTGTTTTTTTTCCTTATTTTTCTTATATATTTAATATTTATTTTTTGTTAATTTCAGACAAAAGACCCAATTGATACTGATTGGGCAGGTTTGTTCTCAATGGATTTTTTTTAGTGATCATAAGTCCCTAATGAAGTATGTTAATGACACCAGAAGGCCACACAATATGATTTTCACTAAGAACGATCAAAACTGAAAAAGGTTTGGCTTCGTTGTGAGATATGTGGCACATACAGAAGATATTTATCAGTGAATTCTAAAAGTATGCAATCTTTCAGGTCAAAAAAGTGTGACTGTAAACTTAGAATGCGTGGGAGAGAAATTTCTTACAATGGTTGGGAATTAAAGGTTGAATGTGGTATACACAGCCACAATTTGGGAAGGTTCAGATAAAGGCATTCTTTTGGGCAACGGTTATTGCCAGAAGAACAAAGTTGGTGGAGGAATTTACCATAATAAATGTGAAACCGATGGAGATCATTAATAAATTACAACAAGGTAATAGTGATATTGTTGAAACACTTAGAACAATCTATAATTCATGTAACACCCCAATTTTTATAACTGAAAATTTTCATTTTACAACAGAAGTCTAGTTTATTCAATTATCCTTACATCAATCACAAGGCCAAAATCATTTATAGTAACACAAGAAAATTAAAAATGAAAGAAACATTTATAATACATTATGAGTTTGGAGTTTAACTCCATATTACAATATCAAAATACAAAGTAAAGGATACCATGGATTAAGAGTCTAAAAAGGTATCCGGATAATGACATCAAACAGATAACATTACTCCTCACCTAAACACCCAGTATAGATAATGGATCACTCATCCCCAAATAGTATATTATAGGCATCATAGTCATGTAAAGGATCTTATGATACCTACACACAAGAATTAGAACCTCCTACTCATGAGAATGGGCAGTACCCATAAAAAGGGTGGTCAACACCCTACATACTAACTAAGAGAACAATATTAATGAATCAAGGTTACCAATAACAAGCACATTCATAATAGATGATAAGTACATATTCAAATAGATGAAACATTTCATAAGATAAATACTAATCCATGCCTCTTTATTAGATATAAATATTTTTATTCTTTTATATACACAAAGTTCAAGAACCGCCACCATTCTTAAACTGGTGGAACGATCTGAATCACCTTCTCAGGGACAACACACTTGAACCACTATTATCATCTAATGAAACTGATCTTAAAACGTCACCTTCTTGGGGCAGAATACTCCCAAGCTACTAATATCTTTGGTAGAATGGATATAAAAACAACACTTTGATCCTAACACTCCTAAGCCACTATTATCTTTGGTGGAACCGATATAAAAACAACACCTAGGTCTTAACTCACGTACTCTTCCACTTTAAATCATTAGCATCTTATTCATAGGCTATACAGTTATATTTTCATTCACGATGAGCAAGGGGGCCGCAATACTTAATTCGATATAATGGATTGAAATACCTTCTTAGGACAAAACACTCTCGAGCCACTATTATCTTTGGTGGAATGGATATTTAAAAACATCATCTCCTCCGGGCAAAATGCTCCCAAGGCACTATTATCTCTAATGGAACAAAATATAAGAACATCACCTTGGTCCTACTCACATGCTCTTTTACTTTAAATAATTAGTATCTTATCATGGTTGATTCATAGGCAATGAACACATTGAAGTAGATAAACACATAACGTAGGTTAAAGTCCTTAATCTCTTTAAACCTTATTTCCACGCTCCTAGCATCATTCTCTCATAATGATTATTTAACAACAAATTATAATATATCATTCTCAAATATCATCATTATTATTGTACCTAAAATTCATGTTCTAACTCTCATGTCATACACATATGATAATAATCTTATCCTAATGTACTACTCATAGAATTATCAAAACCCTAATTTCATAGGTCGTTATAATTCTTCCCATAAGACTCATATGAATAACAAATTCAATATACATTCCTATAATTCTAACATTAGTAACATATCCAGAATTATCAATTAACTCTGGGGTTTTACACATGTATTACTAAGATTATTATTTTAGGTAATATGCCATAATTAGACCATCATCTTATTTTGAAGAACTTAAGGCAAAGAATAATCCTTCCTAAACATTTCTTAGATTATCATTATTATATTTTAATCCACCTAATACATTACAGTAACCAAATTCCCTTATTATCCCATAATGAGCAAAATGCCCTTAAGGATAACCAATAGCCTTTATTTTATAAAATCTGGTATCTTCCACAATCATTATTTTTCCAAATCCATAATTTATCATCAAACCTCATAAATTATGCTTATGTGCACTTATCATAACTTATTTTGCCTATCTTTCATGCCATATATGATATAATCACAACATATCATCAATAACATACATTAAATCATATAGCAATAATATCATGGAAATTCACATAACCATGCAAGAAAATAATACAAAAACCCTAAAACATCTATTAGTATCCTTACTAACTAGGACACCAAGCTTTAAGCACATAAATCCTAGACCTCTTCCTTTGAGATAACAAGAATATCACCCATGAAAATGATATAATATACGGTTAAGTTAGAAGATTATAATCGAGGGAGAAATCAAGGTAAATAAGGGAAAAAATGGAAATAACTATAGTCAAATGGAAGATTGAGACGTGTGGATGTGTGGTGGAATGTATGGTGAAGCTATGGTGAAAATTTGGTAGTATTTGGATAAGGTTTGGAGGTAAAAATAGGGGTGTACGGCCAAAATAAGCAAATGTATGGGCATGCTGCAAGCAATGCACACCCAGGTCAAGAGTTAGAATCATGCATAGTTAGGCAGTGCGAAGTGGTACAACCATGCTCGATTAGTGGCAAAACAAACTTATTTTGATTAGTTGTGCACTCATGTGTGACAAGTCGTGCATAGGGTGCATGGGCAGGTTGTGCTAGGTTGTACGAGCGTGTGATATGAAATTTTAATATCACAAGGTTGTGTGTAGGTCATGCGTTTTATATAAACATAATGGACGCAAGGAAGAAGAGGGAAAAAGGGGAGGTGGTTGGTGGCAAGGGTTGGAAATGGTGATGGGGAAGGATAGGGTGGCCCTAGGTGGTCGGTCTACCAGCATTGGGTGGTGTTTGGAGGCACATGGTGGTGATGGAGGTTGATTGGTCATGTAAAACAAAGCATGACCACATAGGAAGAAGAAAAGAAGAAAGGAAAGGGAAATCATGAAGGATGTTTTGGATAAGTTTGGGCAAGAAATGGCACAAACAAATGAGGGAAAAGGATAGTGTATAGTGTATATATTTATATATATATGCATATGGGCATGCGAATGGTGAAAGAAAAATAGGGGAAGGTGTGCGACTGACAATGTAGGGAGTGGTAGGTGAGCATGAGGGATGGAAATAAAGATGATGGTTCAGTTTTGGGGAGATTGCAGGTGGTGTAGGCAAGAGATGGTGATGATGTGTGTGAGTATACATTGTGTGGAGAAGGAAAATGGTGCCAAGGAGATAGGGGTGTGTGTGTAGGTAGAATTAAGGTAGTAGGGGATAAGATATGGTGAGGGATGATGGATGATGGTGGCTGGAGAGGTGTGATGGGAGATGTTGATGGTGCAACTTGCAAGTTACATAAAGGCTGGTCAAATGCTTCGGCAAGGATGATGAGAGAAAGGAGAAAGGAAGAAAAAGAAAAGGAGTAGGAAAAGGAAAAAAGGGAAAAGGTTTTTGGATTAGCTTACATGATTTTGGACTAGCCAAAATATATAGGATTAGTGATAAATTTCAAGTGGATTTAAGATTGTGTTACAAGATATAGTTTATCCAAGTCAAAGATTTAGTTCAATTAAGGTTTTCAGATTAAGAAATTTAAGACTAAAATAATATTTTCTTGATATTAGAATCAAATTAGGGTATTAGTTATATGGGATTAGGCTAAGTAAAATTTTGGCGTATGACAATACAAGACACAAGTTTAGGGTGCAAAAGTTGGTGGGGCATATAATATACAACAACTATCACATTGGATGGAAACCAACAACTATCAAAATTGGTATCGTAGGTATCCAGACTCTAATATGGTCGGTGATATTATATTTTCACATCCTAATTTTTTTCTCTTTTGCATGCATTCCCATATTTCATTTTCTTAGATTGCACATACAAAACCAATCGGTACAAGCTTCCTTTCTTGGAAGTTATTTGTTTTGTGCCTAGTGGTAGGAATGTTACCATTACTTTGGCATTCGAGGGAAGGAAAAAAGAAGATAATTATCAATAGATGCTTGATAAGATGAAGAGGATGATGGAGCCCCATGAACCAAATGTTTTCATCTCTGGCAGAGAATTGAGTGTGAAAAAAGTAGTGCCTATGGTCTTTCCTAATGCAGGCCTCCTACTATGCAGATGGCATATGTAACACCCCAAGTCGATACAATTACGCGGGAGCTACCTTGGAGCACTTTTTGATTGATAGGCTGGTCCTACAGATCAACACGAATCTTTCAGCGCACTTTGTCCTCACTCACACACTTCTTGAGAAATTTTTAGAAAATTTCCGAAACTTCCTTGCAGGGTCACCCATCCTAAAATTGCTCCACGGCCAGCATGCTTAACTGTGGAGTTCTTAGGATGGAATCACCAAAAGGGTGGTATACCATGTTGATATAAGTAGCCAAATTAATCCTTATAACACTCCGCTAAATTTGGGGTATTACATTCACTCCCACTTAAAGAACGCAACATCCTCGTTGCACCTCAACCATTAACTATCTTAATATAGTTTATCCCAAGAATTGTTCCGCTAGGTGGCTGACTGGCTCATCCAAGTTCAGATCATGGTTATGGTTTTTCTTTGCTACCATTTATAACACCCTAAGACGATACGATCATGTGGGGGATACCTTGGAGAACTTTCAGATTGATTAGCTGACCCTACAGATCAATACGAGTCCTTTCAACGCACTTTATCCTCACTCACACACTTTTTGAGAAATTTTTCAGAAATTTTCTAAAACTTCCCTGGAGGGTCACCCATCCTAAAATTGCTCCATGGCCAACACACTTAACTGTGGAGTTCTTAGGATTGAATCACCAAAAGGATGGTATACCATATTGATATAAGTAGCCCAATCAATCCTTATAACACTCCGCTCAATTTGGGGTATTACAACATATTGGTAAGAATATTCTCTCACATGTACCAAAAAAATTAGGAACTGTAGCATCCTAAGAACATTTCATTATCTAATGGAGGAAGATTGTGAAAGCAACCACATTACGAACATATGAGAATGAGCTTTTATTGATGCCTGATAGATGGGGTCTATTTTCTCATCTGATATAATATGACTATGACACTAGGTTGAATCCTTATAAGGAGAGGTTTTTCTCCATGAGGGTTGGCCAGGAGCTTCACTTTTTTACTTATACGACCAATAGTTATAATTTTATTAGTGTAGATAATTTTTTTAAAATTATAATTATATAACCAACACTTATATTTTTAAATATTAAATTTAGGGTGGATAGTGAGTCTTCAATGTTAAAGAAATATATAGCATTATCTCAGATGAGTTTTGACATGTTATGACCAAAGATCCATATGTTTATTTGTCTCTAAGTGAATGAGTTAAAGAAAGATTTAGAGTAGTCTTGGGTTATTATTCCTTATTACTCTACGAATAATTTGTTGCTCAAGGAGATCACATTTGTTGTATGTCATAGAGCAGTATACCTAATTAAGGAGGATAATAAGAGATATGATTTGGTTAGTTCTGATCCTTTAGGGTGTGGGTGTTACTTAAGGTGGACACATGGTCTACCATGTGCACACGAGATATTTCCGTACAAATGAGATAATCAACCTATCATAGAATCAATAATTCATCAATTCTGGAAGACTTTTACCTTTGTCGGACAAGCAGAAGAAAGATTCCAATTCAATGACTCAACCATTCCTCTAACCACAAGTCCTTTTGCCTCTAATATTATTTCAAAGGTACAAATCTAATACAACCATTCCAATGTGACAAATTATTACATCTTCGATTCTAATGTTCTAATTCTAACACTACTACCTCAAGTACAGATGATGTTAGACCATTCCAATTCTCTTGGCCATCTAGATCAATATTTGAATTTCATTGATGAGATCTTCGAATCTACTATAACAAGTATGGTTGAGCCAGATATATAACAAAGTAGGGGTCTCCATAGAAATAGTAAAAGGAGGGAATCATTAGAGTGGGAGTATACAACACATGCTTAATCCAATTCACTTAATGGGTGTGGTTGATCGTGTCAAGGATGTGGTAGAGGACGAGATTCTCTCGGTAAATCGGGAATGGATTAAGGATGTAATAGTAGTAATAGGAAGTATAGTACCGGGAGGACACGCCAATCCATACATGATTTTTCATAGCCACTGGATATTGAGGCAATGATGTTTTCATGGGTTAAATCATGGTGTAATGTTGTGGGGGATGGAAATTGTGGATTTAGAGCTGTTGCACTACAACTCTTTAGGAACGAGAAGCTATAGGCCACGATCGGGGTAATGTTTAATAAATTTCTAACAAATTTGTGATTATATGAGCATGCCTTTATAGATTCAATTGCCCAAAATAGGGAGTGTTTTACTCATTTTTATGGACCAGTTCTAATAGATAAATGGTGGCAGCAGTCTGTATTTGGATTTCTATTGGCAATAGTATACAATGTGGTATTTGTATACTTGAGTTGGGCGAAATTGGTTGCATGTTTGTCACATAGAGCTCCTCCTAATAACTGATAGCCTGATCCCATTATTAGCATCTTGAACTACAACAAAATAACACAGTACGTATCAATATGTCATGTTTCTCATTTGAATAAAGTCTTCATTATACTATATCTAATGGGTAACCTTAAACTCTTATTTTTTTATTTTTATCTTTTTGTAAATTTATGTAGATAACCTTAATGGAAGATGCAATGTTACCACCTATATCTAATAGGTGGTACCTTTATGGTAATCTTAGCATTATTGGATGAGATGTGCCATATCTCAATTGTATTCATCTTTACCAAAATGCGATGGGAATTAGACATGACCGGGAATTAGGCATGACCAAGGTGGAAATGTGGTTAACGATTTTGTATTGTGTTGATGATGTTATATTTGGTGTGTGTCATAGTAGTAATTTTGATGTATGAGACATGATTATTATAGCAAACATTTTATTAACATTTAGAATTTTTTGTTGTTTAAAGCTGATAAAAAAAACTAAATACACTACTAAATGTCTTATTAATTATGACCATTACCATCAATGTGTTGGTTGGTATATTCTTCACTAGTGGTAATTTCTAGTCCCCAAATTATAAGTACACTTCTTTTAATTTTTCTCATAATATTTATTTATCGAATATTCCCCTCCTCTCTTGTTTGAACTAGTACTGGTACGCACCCATCATTGCATTATGGATATCTGCATTTGTAGGGATATAGTATGGATCATCTAGTCCTTCATCTACCATGCGATGGACTCCTAGGTGGGATCGAGATAGGAACCACGCAAGGTAGTCGTCAGAAGAATCATACTGATAAACACATTGGTTAGCTTGGTCACTGAAGTCTAATATATGATCTAGCCAACTGTTCCACGCCTGTACATATTCACAACAATATGTGTAAATCTTACACATTGTAGGAATTAGTTAATTAAATTAACAAATCAACATAAATATTACGTCCAATAAAGTCATACAACCACCTATTTTCCTGCACCTAACTCTGGATGTGATTCCAAGCTTGCTATAAAGATATGCTAATGTAGCAACTCCAATCAATCGATAGCATAAATTTTTAAAATTGAAAACTAATTGTAACACAGACAATGAGGCATGCTTGCTAGACTTGTCAATGAAAAGCATGCATGATAACAAGTACCACAAATAGAGTTTAGTATAAGACTCATCGTCATCTACTCACTCGGTCATAATCTTATCCATAATGGCATCCAAAGCGATTGAGTTCCCCTTCAAATATGTCCCCATGACCACTGTCTCGTCTTCACCCCATATTTGTGCAAGTAAACTCACAACATCATTGTTGCACAAGTATGGCTTGCTCGTACATGTATACCCATGACAATTTAGGTGCATAATGAAACATATATCATGGAGGATAATAGTCATCTCACCGAACGGAATATGGAAACTATTAGTGTAACACCCAAAATTTACTACTAAAAAATTTTGTTTTATTAAAATTTGAGTGAAACCAAATATAGTAAATTTCGAGGATGGTAGCGCCACACTTAATACTAGAACTATTTCCTTCCACCATTCCAATATCAAGTGCTAAAGCTTAAATAAAAGAACCAACTTACACAAATATAAATTTCAAAACTAAATCAGAGTAGCGCGTTAATTACATTATAAGAATAAAATCTACTATTAGCCATTATAGATAAAATCATTAAACAAGGGAATTTAAAAGTTTAAGGAAAACCCTAAAAGCTTTTCGGATAGTCCTACACTCTTAACCCAAAAGGAAAGCAAGAATAGCACCTACAAGCTAATTTGTAAAGGATATTGCCCATTGAATAGGTAATGGCCCATAAAAAAGAATATTTTAGTACTACAGTACTAAGTAATCCTTATACAGAACTAAAAGGTAGGGTCCACATGCAACACATCAATCTAATCATAAGCATGGTAGAGTACACCATACATAGAAAGAAATACATTAGATATTTAGATGGACTCGTACTTGAAGAATCATATGTCACTAGATTCATTCACTTAGCATTAACAACACTTACCAAGAGAGAATCCAAGTGAAGCACTTTGTAGTATAATTAAAAGTCCAACCTAATACTCAATCGATACATGCCACCACTTAATTCAAAGGCAAGCACCTAGGGTTACTATCATATCACAACAACAAATAATAATGGTATATTAAACATTTTCTAGTCGTAAGCCATAAATTTGATATTATCCATAATCATCTCTCAAATTATATCCATGTAAGTATAGAGACCCCACTATTATATTCAATAGAATGAAAATAACTACTTCAGCGTAGAACGCATCTGACTGCTATTATCTAGACCTGGAAAAGTTGACCCAACCCGACCGACCCAACCCGAATAACCCGACTTGAAACCCGATAGTAACCCAAAAAATAAAACCCGTTCATAACCCGAAATCCTGAAACAACCCGATTCAATTTGAATCCGACCCGAATTTAGCTAATCCGATTAAGACTAGAACCTAAATTGACCCGAACCGAAGTGACCAAAATCAATAATAACCCGAACCAAGCACACCTCAAACCCGACCCGACCCAAACTCCAACCCGAACCCAAACCGACCCAAACTCTAACTCGAACCCGAACCGACCCGAACTTTAACTTTAACCCAAACTAACCCAAACTATAACCCGAACCCGAACCGACCCGAACCAGACTTGAACCGATAATTGATTATTCTTATTCATATATGATATTTTTAACTCCATATTCTTGCTTCACTTTGTTTGATAAATGCAAACATTTATAAGCATAAATTTATATTTTTGCTTCACTTTGTTTGATAACTTCCTACAACTTAATCTCTACACTTTGGACCATAATAATAATACACTCATTGTATTAATGATTCATGAGGACCTGACAATCAAATTCAGCATTTCATCATACACTCATTGTATGATACATAATACACAATAATATCAAATATACTAATAATAACTAACAAATAAATACAATAAAAGTCCAAACAAGTGTAAATAAGAAAACTAGAGCATTGATAACATACCTATAATGAATACTTGATCTTCTCTTTAATGGATGAAGGTGAATACCTCTCTTTGATTGAAGCCCTGACCTTGAGGTAAGTAACCAAAAAATACTAACTAGAAAGGAAGAAATTTACAATCCAAAAGGCAAAAGATGTTCTATAGGATAGTTATAAACTTATAATGCTAAGAGAAAGACATCACCTACCCATCACCATATGTTGTTACAAAAACATCACACCAACAAGTCACACACCTTAATCTGAGTCTTATATAATAATTAGAAAAAAAATGACCCCATTTGGATAGTCCTCCCTGCAACCTCTTCAAAAATATCAGTGTAGTCCTCCCTGTAGTGAAAGAACATGTAGTTAAATACACTCCATTTGGATAAAAGCTAAATACTTAACTATCAATTATATAAAGAATTAAAATAGTACCTATGGACCTTATTAAGGATGTCTAGTAGGGGGGTTAGCTCCATCCTACCCCACATTGCAACCAACATATTCATCTTCCTCAGTTGCTAGAGAAACAATAACACATTAGAAATTTACTATGATGTAGAAACAAAGAAGTAAATAAAAGCCTTAAAAATACTACCTTCAAAACCATACAACCAACTACGAGTAGTTATCAACGCTTCAATATTTTTAGGCAAGTACGAGCTTCTCCACTTACTTAAAACTCTAACTCCAATGCTAAAAGTTGATTATGATGCAACAGTTGTAAGGGGCACACATAAAATATCCCTAGCTAGATGTGCAAGCTCTCCATATTGAGACTCGTTCTCTCTCCAAAAGTCAAGAATGTTCAGCTTGATTTTGCGGTCCATTCTTGGATCATCTAGATACTTATCCGGCTTTGTCTTTTCATTATAGGTGTATGCAGTCTCATTTTCATCAAAACCCTAAAAATTACAAAAGCAAATGGATATATATATATATAATAAATCAAGAACGATAAAAAAAATTATATATAATAGTCAATTGAACATAAATATAATAACCAATCAAAATTAAAGGAAAGATATAAAAGATTAAGGGAAGGTGAGAAATGTAAACTTACGGCAGAGAAATCAAATTTGCGCTTACGAGTAGAACCAAGGGTGTTAGTGTCTAATGTTGATGATGTTCCACAAGAGTTATAACAAGTACCTCCTCCATCATTAACCGAAGGATACTCCACTAGAAGCATCCCTAACTTAAACCGCATATCATTGACTTTCAAAGAAGCCCTTGTTCCATCCTCAAATAATTATTGATAGCAATACTTTAGAAAATCCAACTTACAACGACAGCAAAAGCAAATAATGTACCATATTCATTCCCATTTAAGTTGGCCCAATACTTGTCAAATTTAATCTTCATTTCTGTAGCCATTTTTCTTAACACTTCATCGTCCCCCTTTATCAACTCATTTAAAAGCATTTCGATCTTCCATAAATTCTCAAAATACAAATTTGCCGTGGGATACTGACTACCAGAAAATAACTCAGTAATATCATAAAATGGTTCTAAGACATCATGAATTTTTTCAAGCATGTCCCACTTTTGAGGTCCTGGAAAATTATTGTACAAAGGGTCAACAACCACCATCTCCTTAAATCCATTACGATAAATAATAGCTCTATCAATCATCAAATAAGTAGAGTTCCACCTTGTGGGAACATCAAGCCATAATGCTTTAGTATCTGATATCCGAGCTAATTTCACACAATTTCGAAATGTAGTCTTACTCGATTTTGACCACTTGATGTATTTTACACTATCTCTAATCTTAACAACAATATCCTCTATTACCTTAAGCCCATCCTTAACAATGAGATTCAAAACATGAGCACCACACCAAACATGTAAGTAAATGCCATCATGCAACAAAAAATTTTGATCGTTCAGTGTATTTCGCAAACAATCTTGCATTCTATCATTGCTTGAGGCATTGTCTAATGTGATAGAGAAAATCTTATCCTCAATACCCCAGTCTTGAAGCAAACTTAACACCGAATTATGTAAGATTTGTCCTGTATGTGGTGTTTCTATATGATGAAAATTCAGCACTCTACTATTCAACTTCCAATTAGCATCCACAAAATGAGCAGTCAAACACATATATCCCTCAGTTTGACAAGAATCCCACATATCAGAAGTCTGACAAATACAACTAGGGATGCTACGAAGATAGTTCTTAAGCTCAATTTTCAAGTTTGATTGCGATTTCAATACATCGGATTTTGCAGTATTTCTACAAATGGTTCTAACTTGATTATTCAAGTATGCATGAATTTCTCTATTGCCTTCGTGTTCAACCTAAGAGAATGCATACCCATGTTTGATGATAGCCCTAGCTAATATATCTCTCTAGATATTTTGGTTATACACATTAGATTCTACTTTCACAATTTTTTGATATGATGGACATTTATCAAGATGTCTTTTTAGATTTGTTGTCCTATAATGTGAACTAGCAATGAAAGAAGCCACCTTACAATGGCTGCAAAGTGCTCTGTCTTTTCCATCCTTGGTCTCGGTTCCTTTAAGTATTAGAAGTTATTTCCAAACGGAGCTCCTTTTCTTATCAGCTTCTTGCAAATTAGGATCCGGAAGATTGCTAGCATCATAATTTCCAGCTTCCATAACTACAATAAATTATTAGTATTAGTATTTTATTAAGATAATCATGAAATCACATACAATACAAATAGTATACCATAATCATGAAATCACATACAATACAAATGGAACACCATAATCATGAAATCACATAAAATACAAATGGAATACCATAATCAAATTAAGATAATCATGAAATCACATACAAACAATCTGTTTGAGCCTGAAGTAACATAGGCTAACATTAACAAATGATTGAAATACACACAATCTGCATGCTAATATTTAACAGGCTAACATATAATCTACAATTCTGCATGCTAAACATATATACATAATAATCTGTTTGCATGCTAATAGCCTAAACATGTATATGACAAGACCCAACAATAACATAATGACTTTTGTTGCTTCTAACTCAAATTCAATCTGTGATTCAGTAAACAACTAAATAAGAATTGGTACATCCAAAACAAACCATCCCACATGCAATAACCAAACAACCCTCAAGAAAACAAACAAATAAAAACATGCTGAAAGAGGAGTTCCAACTTCCAACTTCGAAAACCAATACCCATCGAAGACCTGTATAACAATACAAGCAGACAAAAAAAATTGCATGAGACAACTTAATAATAATAGACAGAAAATTTCCATCATCAACTAGGATTTAAAAATCAAAATCACCACTAACAGAGTAACACTAAATCAACATACAACAACAAACAATCAACATAGGCATTTTGATTGATTTATGCAACAAAGAGTTGCCAAATAATGAAGAGCTAATGAGCTATACAGAACCTCACCTCCGACCACTACAAGTCTACAATAATTTTGATTGAAAACGTTATAGAGGAAAGGAGGAGATGGAATGGAATGGAAGAAAATCGAAACGGGAATCAGGAGCAGATGGAAAATGTGGAAACAAGAGGAGATGAAAGGGAAGTATGGAATAAATGCAAAATTTCGAAATAGAGGAGGAGATGGAACAGAACGGAAGTATGGAATGAAATGGAAAAATTCGAAACAAAGGAAGATGGAGTTGCTGTCGAGACTCGAGAGGATCTGGATGGAATTATGGATAGCGGCAGTGCAGCACAACATCAGAAAGTCGAAGCTGAACTACCAAAGGAGGGATCCATGGAGGTACTGAGTGCAGACCAGTGGAAGTGGTGACTGGTCTGGTTGTGGTCGACCGTAGACTGATTGGTCTGGTTGTGTCGTTGTGGTTGACTGGTCTGGTTGTGCGCGGACGTGCAGTTGTGGTTGACTGGTCTGGTGGTGCGGACGTGCGGTTGTGGTCGACTAGTCCGGATGTCTGGTTGTGCCGTTGTGGTCGACCGGTCGTGGAGGATGAAGGCTGGGTGGGACTCTGGGACTAGAACTCTGGAATTCTTCTTTTGAGACTTTGATCGTTTCTGCCCGTTTGGTTCGAATCACACGATTCAGACCAAAACCAAACGTGGCACTATGGTGGTGATGATGAGTGACCAGTGACGATAGAGTATCGAGTCGACGAAGCAGTGAGTGAGCCAGCCAGTGCTGTGTTTGTGTGTCTTGTGTCATGTGAGTGACTGAGTGTAAGCTACAGTGTGAGGTGAGGCTGCGTGCGTCTGTGTGAGTAGTGTAGGATAGTAGTAAGTAGTTGTAGTAGCGTAGCTGTAGCTAGAGATACATGCGAGATATTTTGATCACTGATATCTAATATGTTAAATTTGGAGGGAAAATAAAATATAGATATTGGGGGGAAAATAAGATTTAGGTGAAATATTAAAAAAATATAAAGTTATTAGAAAATTAAAAATATTTTAACTAATATCTTATTATAGTTTATATAAAATTAAGGGGGTTAGAAAAATAAGAACTAAGTGAAATATTTAATAGGGGACAAAGTATTAAAAAAATATTTAGTATTTAATGTATAAAAAATAAAATGAGTCAAAAATGAGACTTTTAAATAAAATTTAATCATTGTAATATTTTGAGTTTATTTTCTCATAGTATTTAAATGTAATAATAAGATATATAATTTTATTATTAATTATAATTATCATTTAATTTAAAGATAAAAGTTATTTGTATTTCTAACCTAATTAAAGTTTGAGACTAAATTATATATGTAATTTATTCACAGCATGTTTAACATTTACATCTTTATACTTTATAATAATAATTCCCTTTTATAATATTTTTTAGTTGGTATGTTAGTAATATTTTGTGATAGTATGTATATATATTTGTACTCATTTTAAAATTTTACGTTAATTATAGATTTAACATTTGTAATATGCTTTTTTACTCCTTAATTCATAATATCAAATTATCAATAGACTAATAGTCCACCTCATATGTAAATTATATCATTTTTTAATTTATTTTAACTAAAGCAATATTTATTCATTATGTTTTAAAAATATAATCTCATTTTAGTGAAATTTCAATTCATAAATATTGAACTCATTATTTTGTACTAAATTAATTAAATATATTATTTTTGCTAAAACTTGTTTATTTGTAAAATTGGTAGATCATTAAGAATAATTATCATATTTAATAAATAGTTTTCAGTTGATACTATAAAGTTCAAAATTATAACTTAAATTATTATTATAATAATAATAATGATATGGAAATTTTGATGTAAAGTTATGGAAACTAATAAAAATATATTATTTTCCAAAATGGGTAATATTTATTTTATAGTTATTCATTTGTTAAAACTAAAATATAATAAAACACTGATATCAATATAAAGGTTAATTAAAGATAGATATCATTGTATTTTACCAATGGATTTTTTAATATAATCATATTATATCATAGGTTTATTTATAAGTGGGTATTAGTTGGTACTACAAAGTTACAAGCTATTAATAACATAAATTATTAGTATAAGAATAAAAATGACAATAAAAAGATTTTGCTAATGATGAGATATTTAATAAATAGGTTTCTTTTATATATGAATATTCAATATTTTCATATTATATATTGAATTTCCCTAATATAATAGTATCTTAGCATATCATAGAATCTATGACAACACATTACTAGAAACTATGTGTAATGTGTTGGAGATGAGTTAGATATAAAGGTATAGGAGGATGCAATGCATGAGTAAGCCATAATAGAAGGTATTTTTTACTTCATCCAAATATTTTAGATTAGAAAATGAGTTTATAACTATTGAAATGCAACGCACATGAGATATATCATGAAATTGTTGGATCATGGCTCATAGCAAAAGAATACAAATTTATTATGACCTATTTTACAACCTATAAAGTTATTGGATATTTTAAAGCTTTATTAACTTTACAACCAACTAGGGATAATATTAGTTAGGCATGATATTGAGATAAAAGATCTAAAGGGAGTCAAGGATGAGTAGTTATCATCAAGTTTGCAATGACAAAAAATATAGCACCTGACAATCCTCACTGAGAATATCAAATTAAGATTAATACTTCAAATAATTAAAGGCTTGTAAGGAGTAGCTATTAACTAAAAATAGGTTGGTTAAGAAAGGTACGAATGGACCAACGTGTGAGATATGTGAACAAGTAACTTAGACTTTAGTGCATGAGATTAATGATTACCCAATTACCCAGGTGTTTTATTTGGATGATGATAATCCATAGTGAAGTTGTATACTATAAAAAATTAAAAAGACACTGAATTTGATTGAGTCTATTTCATAATCTAACACTTAGATGACGAGACGTTAGAAATGACTTGTACACTAATATAGGTTATTTGAAGGAATTGAAATAGGAGGAGATCAAATGACTCTGCACCGATTCAATGACCAAAGAATATTATTGAGGATGCCATGCACCTACTTCTAGAATATTATGCCATAATATTAAGAAATGAAATAATTAACAAAGGAAGTGCATGGTCCACCATGTTAGCAATTATAAGAACGAAGGATATGGGTGATATGCATGTTGATGCAAATTAAACATGAACAATGCAGGAAAAGTAATGTAGGAAATCATGAAAATTATAATTGTAATTTAAGGTGTAAAAGGCGATATATTGTCACTTATTAGCTATATTGTGACCATTATAAATATCTATCGACATATTTATAATATAGATAATTGTCTTAAGACATCAGACATACAATATAGAGTTTAGTGTGCTATGACGGAGTATTGTTTTACTAAGTTAGGCATTGAGATAAATTCATTCGAAGTGGGGTAGGGTTTATAATCATAAGACAACTTTGATATTTTATTTTTCACAAAGTTATTGATGATTGTGATTTTCATTTATCACATATTTATTTATTGTATATTAAAAATTATTATTGAAAATCAAAAATAGTGACAATGTCACACTGAGAAATTAAAAAACCACAACAAAAGAAGCTAAAACCAAACTAATAGTAATAGGATAATGTCGTACTATTATGGCTAGGAAAAAAGCTCTCTTATTTTAAATTGTGATGGTGGTATGTTCAAAGATTTTATTAGTATTCTAAAAATACTTAAAGTTAATTTTGTAAAAATTAAAAATAATTTTATTTTATTTCATACAAGTTCCAATTTTTATGTTCAAACTCGTTCTCGATCATGATTCATACTGTTATAAATATTACCTAATTTGAGTTTTTTGATTTGACCTAAAATCTATAGACCCAAAATAGACCCGAATTCGAAAAACTCCATAGATCTGACACTTAGTTGATCTGATTCACATCCAACCCATATAGTGACCCGAACCCGAACTCGAACCCAAACCTAACCTGAATTCTATAGACCCGAGTCAAACCCGAAATAGACCCGAACCCGAGAAATCCGAAGAACCTAGCATCGACCCGACCCAAATCACACCCGACCCATCAATTAACCCGAATCGAACCTGAAACACACCCGAACTGAATTACACCCGACCCGAACCCTGACCCGACTCGATTGTATAGTAAATAAAAGTTGACCCGACCTATATCAACCCGACCCTAACCCGACCTAAATGACCCGTTTGCCACCTCTACTATTATCACCGGTGGAATAGTCTCTAGAGTAAAACACTCTTCAAAAATATTATAGTCGGTGGAATGATAATTATCATAAGTCTGGCCTCAGCCCATAAGATGTTCCATTATAAGTAATTAGTATCTATTCCATGAATTATTATCATCTAAGGTTTAACTTTATTGAGCTCAAAACTCCTACTATTATATTCGGTAGAATAAGAATACTACTTTAGGGTAAAATGCGTCTGATCACTATTATCACCGGTGGAACAATCTCTGGGACAAAACGTTGTTGGCCACTATTATAGTGAGTAGAACAACAATCATCCTAAGTCTGGGTGTGGCTCATTGATCTTCTACTTTAAGTGATTAGTGTTTTATTCATATCTTATTCAACAAGTAACCCCCATTCTAGACATGTACACCCCAATGGGCACTCCTGAGTCATTACCACTCTACCAACCTGGACTCCCTGAAATACCCTATTTCTTAACCTAGGACCTCTACATTCCCCAATACTTTAGGACTCCTTTTCACCTTCACCGTACTCACCACGAATTTAGAACCCCCACATATGTGGGTCAAGGCCCATTTCCCCATTTCTCCACCTAGGCTCACCATCACCCACTAGGGTTTCCTATTAAAACCCTAATCTAACCTAT
Organism: Tamarix austromongolica; assembly: GCA_039764185.1. Classification (NCBI taxonomy): domain Eukaryota; kingdom Viridiplantae; phylum Streptophyta; class Magnoliopsida; order Caryophyllales; family Tamaricaceae; genus Tamarix; species Tamarix austromongolica. The sequence continues at coordinate 11,010,805 of CM077816.1, forward strand.
GTGACCCTAACCTCTCCTCTTCTTACTTAGCCCACATTCTCCTTTGATTCCCTCACCATCAACATACTCAACCCAACTCTTTAACTCCTACAAGTGATAATGATACCCTAGTTGGTCACCTCCAAAAACTATAGTCTTTCCCTTTTTCTTCGACACCCTCTTCTCATGCACAACTCTACACTCCATTTCACTTGACTCACACCCTCCATGTGGCACACCCCTCATCACAACCCAATGTCTAACCAACCTCCTTAACCTCTCCCACAACACCCCTATCCTTAGGGTTTTTCCCCAAAAATCCTATTTATGCTCCTATGTATATTTCCATCACCCCACGTACTAACTCTTTCTCAAGCAAACCAATCATCCAAAATACACTTTCTTCTCCATTTTCAACCCACAAACTAGATCTCTCCATGTAAGCTTTTCCCTCATACAAAGCCCATACACGCCATGTAGGATTTTACTCCCACTTCTCCTTATTCACTCCACCCTCTTTATTTCCTTTATTTCCCCACAACCACTTAAACCCACCTAAGGCCTCTAAGCATACAAGTCATAACATCACATCCATATATAAGAATATGTCATACATATAAGTTATATCACACATAATGCCAATCATATTCACCATACCTTAGCTCCTAGCAAGTCAAGCTGCACCACACACACACACACACTTAGTTCACATTCGGATACATTTACATAAGGCATACTAATACATCCATACATACAAGATTTATAGATTTATAACATAATCTATTTAACAATATCTTTACTATATACTGATTATACATAAACAGGTAATACTAAGGCCACAAACCTTTATTCTATTATTTAACATCACTTTTGGCTTATTATGAAGGTTTATTAGATCAATTGCTATGTTACATGCATAATTATAGATTTACCCCTTCTTACTTACAAAATCACTAAAATACCCTACTTGCTTGCAAATTTACTAAAATACCCTTTTACTTGCCAAAGTACTAAATTACCCTTCCTACTTGTGAAATTACTAAAATACTCCTCTTACTTGTAAAATTTTCAAATTATGCTTCTTACTTGTAAATTTTACCAGATTACCCTTCATACTTATAGAATTACCAATTTACCCTTCTTAATCATAAAATTACCAAATTACCCTTTTCACTTATAAAATTACCATATTATCCTTCTGGTGCGACCGTAGCCGGCACGCAATTTAAACCCTCTTGTTGTCAATTGTAGCACTGGTAAATAAGGGTATCGTTCTAAACCGGGGATTGAGAGGGCTCACCTCTATCTAACTAGCCTAAACTATAAATAAAATAAAAACACTAAATAACCTAAAATAAATAAATAAGAAAAATACTAATGGGGGTTTATCAAAATAATAATAAAATAATAAAAGGATTAAATAAAACAAAATAAAATAATAATGAAAATAATAGGAAATAATGGGAAACTAGCAGATAGGAGAAATATGTTAGGGAAATAAAAATCCACCACTAGATTGGGTCGAAAATATAATATTTATTTCTAAGTCATCTTTTAATCGTGAGAAAGAGATCAACCAAGTTGCACACCAAAAGCAGGTCTATACACCTTATATTACTTCCCTTAATTAATTAATACGACAAAGCGCCAATATTAACCCTATTAAATACTAGCAGTATAGCAGCAACAAGCGGCTCCTATATTTAACTAGATTTAATGCATTAAGTGTAAGTGGAAGGCTGTCAATCTAAGTACCCATACTAGTACAAAACGCATGTCTAGCTGTATTTCCTATCCTTGACCCACACGTATCGAAACGTTTTACCACTTCAGTTAGAATCACAAAACGATTAGGTGAATTGCTATCTAACCTAGCTGCAATTTATACTTATAAATTCTAGTATATTTAGATGGCCACCTAGCAAGCAATTAATCCTACATACTGTCACTTATGAGGTACCAAAACAAGGCATGCACTAAATAAACTATACTTGACAGAATTATACATATAAACGATAGCAATTAATATAGAGTCAAGAAACAATCTCACGAAACAAAGAAAATAAGATTATAATTCAAACCATAGTCCAGGGTTTCAAATTATTCCCTAACAATAAATAATCAGCCAACCATAATTAAAGAATTAATCACACGGAAATATATATCTAAAATATAAATTAAAAATAAGAGAAATAAATAACCGGAATTAATTTTGAATTAAAGATCAAGAATTTATTCAGATAAAAATTAATTTTATCTGAAATAAATTCTACCGATATTAATTTCTTCTTATTTTTCTTCCTTGGGTACCTTGATTTCAGTGTAATATTCTTTTTCTTTTTCTTCTTTTTCCCGGCTGGCAGCTGTCGAAGGCGCTGCTGTTCTACACGCCTCGAACTCCGTGCTGAAGGCTGCGCCCTCTCTCTGCCGCACGCTTTCTCCTCTCGCTCTGCCTCCGTTATCTCCCGAGCCTATAAAGGCTCTGTTGCATTCCCCCCGAGCCTGCGAAGGAAGGCTCTCGCCCTTCGTGGCTCTACCGCTGTTCCTCTGTCAGAGCCTGACGGCTCTGTCGTCCTTCTCTCTGCGTCGTCTTCCTAACGGTAGAGACTGCCTTTCTCCGTCTGTCGAGCCTGTCTCGTCTCTCTGTGCCGCACACCTCTATTTATTAACTTTTTTGTGCCTTTACCACGTCAGCCCTTGCGGCTGACTCTTCTTTTTCCTGTGTAGCTGTGCTCCGTGTGGCTCGTTTGGTTTCGTTTTAGTGGCATTTGGGCCTTCGGCCTTTGGCCGTTGGTCCAAACGTTGGCTTCTTTTTTTTTCTTTTTTTTTATTTAAAAATAATAATACCTACAAAATAAAATTTAATAAATATTAATAAATAATTTTTTTATTCTAAATATACTTAATTTATATCATTTTAGCTCAAATAATAAAATTTATGCAATTTTTACCACTTAAGCATAAAACAATAATTATTCCCCTATATTAGCTAAATAAACTACCAAAAACTAAGATTATAAGGGTATAAAATGTGTCAAAATATGAACTCATCACACCCCCACACTTAGCTTTTTGCTTGTCCTCAAGCAAGTTATTACTCTAAACAGATAAAATTAAATTAACTAGCCACTTTCGTAGGTCTCACGGTTACACTTAGCATGTGCAACAAGCCCTTTAAACCCCTAGGTCACCCATAGAGGACGAGTAAGGTCTCGTGAGGGTTTCGCAGATGATATACCCACAAAATCACACACAAAATAAAATAAAATAAAATAAAAACATACCTAACACCCTTAACCATTTTTGTCTCAGAATCTTTTACTTTCAAACGTCAAGATTAGCAATTAATCAAGATTCAGTATTGGGAGATTTAAAGAATCAATTTCAACATATGGTTCACACATAAACATGACAGGTATGAACAGATCAATATTATGGATGAAACTCTACCACGCCTTAGTCACATCAAGATTCATCCTCACTATGGATACCCTCTATTTTTTTCTCTCTCTCTCTCTTAGATTCATGGCTACAAATGTATAGAAACACTCATGTATGTGAGCTAAGATGATAAAAATAATAAACGACTCACATATATAAACAAAGAAGGCTCATGTTCTTGTGGATAAAACCTCATGAAAGATACCAAATATTTGCCAAATGGACCGAACCATATACTTAACTCTTGTGACTAATCTCCAACAGATCAAAGGCTGCTCATCTCAAGAATCAAATAAGACTTACTTATTGGTTGTAACGGGGTTTAAGGTAAAGAAGGGTATGGAGTATTTTAGGAGTGTGGTGCTAAAAAGATCAAGAGCTAGTGGAATCTAATAGGTAGATGAAATATAAGCTTAATTCCACATCATCGAATACATATCACCAAAATATAACATGAATAGAACATTTCTCAACATAATCTCCATAACTCCATCTCTTCCTTATATCCTAACATTTTTTTTTCTTTTCTCTCTTTTTTTTTCAAATTTTTTTTTATATTACTTTTTTTTTCACCAAACATAACCAATCCCCTTCCTTAACACACATACATATATTTCTTTCACACACACATTTACAACCACTCTTCATATCCATAACGATTTCATTTTCTTCCATTAGCTTTAAGCAATGGTAGAGATATTAAGGCCCAACGGTTATTCAATGTAGGTAATGAAGAAAAGTATATGTTCCTTGTATGGCTCAAAGGGTTTCTATAGGATGTGCATCATGGATACACAAATTAGGTTCAGCTATTTTGTCATGTGATGGAAAATTCCTAAGCTGCCTTTATCATTTTCTCAATCAGAGCATGTTTTGACTATAAGCTTCGACTAGCACAAGAGTAAGTTCTAGTAATCTCTATAGTCCATTACATGATCTACGGCAATTAATTTGATCAAAACAATTAAACATATATGAGGTTTACAAAAAAAAATTGAAGCCAAGAAATAGTAGATGATTTTGTGTAAATTCGCTCAGAAAAAAGAAGGTACATATGGTTCAAACGCTCACTGAGGAATGTGATGAATCTCAACATGCCATGTCGGTGGTTAGAAAATCATACATGTTCTTTCTCCATTCAAACTAAGGCACGTAGATATGTGTTCCCTATATCGAAATTAACATAAAAAATCTCCACTTACTTTATCTCAATTTCATGATCATCTTTTCGTTAGATTTCAAAGATATATTCCTCATTAACTAATTAAGGGTTCCTCGGACTCTAAAAATACTAAACACTCTAAAAAAAAAATCTAATAATTTTTTTTTAATTTTTTTTTTCACACATAAAACACACGCACCCCCACACTTAAATCACACATTGTCCTCAATGTGTAAACAAATAAAGAAACATGTAATTTAAAGTATGGAGATAAAAACTAAATAAATAAATAAATAACTAGAGGATAGAAAACTCCCTCATGACATTGGGTTGCCTCCCAAGTAGCGCTTGTTTTTATGTCTTCAGCCTGACATGATCTCGGTTTACTCGTTCAAGGTGGATACGTCCACTTCAGAGCTGCTTCACCAAATCCTTCCTTGTGATGATCATCTTTATCCTGCAAGGAAGAAAAAGACAAAATGTTAGATTTAATGAAAGATTTGATCCAGCAAGAACGTAACTTACTTAGCATAGAGTTTAAGCTCGTGTGTAGAGAGAGAATGTTTTGTCCAATGTCCATGTATCGTGATCTCTCTATCGAAGGAACATATTTTCCCATCTCAAAATCTTTAAACACATCCTTCCAACATAACCTCTCCTTTGGAGCATCACGCTTCTTATTAAATGTATCCAAGGTGATTTGATTACTCTCTTCACTCTTGGATCCATACAACCTGCTAAAAGAGGGAAAAAAAGGAGTGTAGTTAGCATAAATAAAATCAATGTGGTTCAAAGGCTTACCTTGTGTCTCATGCTCATCTCCAAGCAAAAGTGGGGAATAGATGTTCAAAGATGGTATATGGTAGGTGAAAGTGATAGTCTTGTCATCCATATACTTCTCTTTGTTCACTTGATCCTCATTTTGATGAGATTCTTCTTCTACTTTTATAAGCTCTTCTTCCACTTGATCTTGCTTTTCAATGTTTTCCATAGGAATCTCCTCAACCAGCTCATCCTTACATTCGGATATGGCATCATCATCCTCATAACTCTCACTTGAATTTGGAATTGAAGTACTAGAGAGCTCTTCTTGTGCTTGTGATTGATTCATCAGGTTGACCATATAACCTATTTTCTCCTCTATCACTGACACCCTTTCATTTTGTCTAATCTGACTTTGCACCAGTTGATTTAGGTTGTTTGTCAATGCTTCAAAAATCTTATCCATTTTTTCTAAACTTGAGGGCTCTGAAACTGGAGAAGATTCTTGTTGAGGATATTGATAATGTTTTGACGCTTCATAATCACATATGTAAGGGTCTTGATATGGCACTTGATACTGATCATTCATCCCCCATCCAAAGTTGGGTTGATGTCTCATTCCCGAATAGTATGTGCTTGTATAAGGATCATGTCCTTGAAAACCATTGAAAGATTGAGCACCAGATTGTGTCCATCCTCCTCCTGTCATAGCTTGTTCATGGTAAGCATATGGATTTCCTTGCGTATGACACACTCCACTTGTATTAATAACTCTAGCTTCAGCTACCTACAAAACAAGAGCAGTGAGTTTGTTAAGTTTATCTTCAAGACTACTCATACTTACCTCATTTACTCTTGCGTTAAGATTCGAGCAAAGTTGTCCATAACCAAAGGATCCTCTCATAGCCACCTGAAAATACTAACACTTCAAAGGAAAAGGTTAATAAAAAAACACCCAAAACTCCTAAGAAAATCTAAAACAAAACTAAAAGAAAAAAAATACAAAAACACTAAAAATAAAAACACACTAAAAATACTAGCAAAATAAAGGTGAAGTTACCAATCCCCGGCAACGGCGCCAAAAATTGGTGCGACCGTAGCCGGCACGCAATTTAAACCCTCTTGTTGTCAATTGTAGCACTGGTAAATAAGGGTATCGTTCTAAACCGGGGATTGAGAGGGCTCACCTCTATCTAACTAGCCTAAACTATAAATAAAATAAAAACACTAAATAACCTAAAATAAATAAATAAGAAAAATACTAATGGGGGTTTATCAAAATAATAATAATATAATAAAAGGATTAAATAAAACAAAATAAAATAATAATGAAAATAATAGGAAATAATGGGAAACTAGCAGATAGGAGAAATATGTTAGGGAAATAAAAATCCACCACTAGATTAGGTCGAAAATATAATATTTATTTCTAAGTCATCTTTTAATCGTGAGAAAGAGATCAACCAAGTTGCACACCAAAAGCAGGTCTATACACCTTATATTACTTCCCTTAATTAATTAATACGACAAAGCGCCAATATTAACCCTATTAAATACTAGCAGTATAGCAGCAACAAGCGGCTCCTATATTTAACTAGATTTAATGCATTAAGTGTATGTGGAAGGCTGTCAATCTAAGTACCCATACTAGTACAAAACGCATGTCTAGCTGTATTTCCTATCCTTGACCCACACGTATCGAAACGTTTTACCACTTCGGTTAGAATCACAAAACGATTAGGTGAATTGCTATCTAACCTAGCTGCAATTTATACATATAAATTATAGTATATTTAGATGGCCACCTAGCAAGCAATTAATCCTACATACTGTCACTTATGAGGTACCAAAACAAGGCATGCACTAAATAAACTATACTTGACAGAATTATACATATAAACGATAGCAATTAATATAGAGTCAAGAAACAATCTCACGAAACAAAGAAAATAAGATTATAATTCAAACCATAGTCCAGGGTTTCAAATTATTCCCTAACAATAAATAATCAGCCAACCATAATTAAAGAATTAATCACACAGAAATATATATCTAAAATATAAATTAAAAATAAGAGAAATAAATAACCGGAATTAATTTTGAATTAAAGATCAAGAATTTATTCAGATAAAAATTAACTTTATCTGAAATAAATTCTACCGGTATTAATTTCTTCTTATTTTTCTTCCTTGGGTGCCTTGATTTCAGTGTAATATTCTTTTTCTTTTTCTTCTTTTTCCCGGCTGGCATCTGTCGAAGGCGCTGCTGTTCTGCACGCCTCGAACTCCGTGCTGAAGGTTGCGCCCTCTCTCTGCCACACGCTTTCTCCTCTCGCTCTGCCTCCGTTATCTCCCGAGCCTATAAAGGCTCTGTTGCGTTCCCCCCGAGCCTGCGAAGGAAGGCTCTCGCCCTTCGTGGCTCTACCGCTGTTCCTCTGTCAGAGCCTGACGGCTCTGTCGCCCTTCTCTCCGCGTCGTCTTCCTAACGGCAGAGACTGCCTTTCTCCGTCTGTCGAGCCTGTCTCGTCTCTCTGCGCCGCACACCTCTATTTATTAACTTTTTTGTGCCTTTGCCACGTGAGCCCTTGCGGCTGACTCTTCTTTTTCCTGTGTAGCTGTGCTCCGTGTGGCTCGTTTGGTTTCGTTTTAGTGGCGTTTGGGCCTTCGGCCTTTGGCCGTTGGTCCAAACGTCGACTTCTTTTTTTTTTTTTTAAATAATAATACCTGCAAAATAAAATTTAATAAATATTAATAAATAATTTTTTTATTCTAAATTTACTTAATTTATATCATTTTAGCTCAAATAATAAAATTTATGCAATTTTTACCACTTAAGCATAAAACAATAATTATTCCCCTATATTAGCTAAATAAACTACCAAAAACTAAGATTATAAGGGTATAAAATGTGTCAAAATATGAACTCATCACCTTCTTACTTGTAAAATTACCAAGATACCCTTTTCACTTGTAAAATACATTTACTAACTTGATGTGGTTGTCTTGTTTGTAATATCATGGTATAAATATTCTCCAAAGATTCTTCTTTAAATTTTCACATGATTTGATATTAAAATTTCCTTCTTTGCCATATCCTTTTTTTTTTAAATTCTTTAACCATACCTTAGCAAATTTCTTGAGTTTAAAAATTGGAATTTTATACCTTCTCTCATCATCCAACTCTTTGAACTTAAAAATTATATTTTTCTTTTGTTTCCAATTTAGATATACCTTAGGATCCATATTACCTTCAACATTGGGAAGATGAAATCAAATTCATTTATCTACATTATCATGGTGTCATCTTGCACTTAAATCACCCATCTAACTAGTGAAAATTCTCTCCTCCTCCTCATCAAATATGTTATCTTCATAAGATAGTGTTTGGTAAGATCTAACTCTTAGCCTTCTACTTCTATATATTCATCCTCTATTATAGGCCTCTAAAAAATTAAGGAGCCATTATTCAATCCTATACAAATATTCATTATGTCTCTCATCTTTTCTAGTAGTTATATGAGTAAGATGAAAAAGTTAAGCTACTAATGAATCAACTCTATCATCCTTTTCCATGATTTGGTTAATTTATATATATATTTATCACAATTAATCATAAAAAATATCTCCCCTATAATTTAGGAATAAATTCCTTAAACTATGAGGGTTCTTGATGAATTCTTAGTTGAATCTTGATAGAGGGATTTGAATTCTTGAAGAAAAACTCAAGCTTTGTATATATTAATTTTAGCATGTGATAATGATTGAATGACCAAGTATTTGATGCAAATTTTTGTGATAATTGGAATCTCACACAACCATAAAATGAGTAATGTACACAATCCATATAATATTTAAATTAGAATAAGAAAAAGAATTTGATAAACTTGAGGGTTATGGGTTTTTTAGGGTTTTTGATTTTCATGATTTGGATTAGGGTTTTGATGCATTTTTTTATGGGTATATTAATTAAGTATTAATGGTTAATGATTAGGGGTAATTGTGGGAGGTAGGATTATGTTTAATAAGATTGTGTTCATCATTTTTTTCTTTAGCAATTAACTTTTCATTCTCCCCAATTTAATTCATAAGTAAATCTTCAAATTCTTAAAAGAATCCTATATCACACAGTAACTATAATGTCTTCATGCAACTAGTTGGATGGGGCAAGCTCTATACTAGAGTTAGTTCTAGCATGCATGGTGTATGTAAGCAATTTTATAGAGCAATGAAAATGATTCCATAGATTCATGTATTAAATATATTTCATAATTTTTATTTTTTAAAAATACTTTATATTAAAGTATCTATTATTTAGACTATTAGGAGTATAAAAGAAAAATCATACCAATTTTTTATCTCTCATTTTTTTTTTCTATAGACTATCACCCATGTTAATATATCACAGACATGAAAAGAAGAAGAAGATATATACCTAGTTATATATGAAGACACATTATATATATATATATATATATATATAGAAATTTTTCATGATATAAATACACATCTTCTATGATATAGATTTTCTAAGATATACATGTGCATTCTCTAGAACAATGATGCACATCTTACGGGATATAAATAGAAAACTTTTTTGATATAAATAAACATCTTTGAAGGTAAAAATACACATTCTATAAAAATAAGATACACACCTTCCATTATATAAATGTACATTTTTCAAGATTATATAAGTGTAACCCCTTAATCTTCAAAAACTTAATTCTTATAAAATGTCAGCTTTGATTTATGAGTTTTGATTTTTAGTTTTATTTTGGTTTATTTTATTTCAATTGTGCTTCCCGTAAAATATTTTCTAAAGTTTCAATTTGTTTTATAGTTTTGTTGATGGTTTTGAATTTGTCTTGAAGTTTAATTAATTATTTACCTTTTTCTATAATATGAGATAAATTCATTTAAAACTTTGATTTTATTAAATTCATGTAATTCATTTTATATTTAAAATACATTCCCATTTATATCTCATGTTTTATGTCTTATTAATTTTTTTATTATGACATCATCATATGACTACGACCTTTTTTTAGAGTTACATTTCATTTATGAAAATAAATTATTTTAAATTATAACATCTCTTTGAAGTAGTAAAATCATTTTAATGATTTTATCTGTAGCAAATATTTTCATACTTAAATTTATTTGATTTATGCGGAAGATAAGATCCATGAAAAATTTTAAGTCAAAAGTTATATTAACTTATTTATAATTTTCTTTTTGAAATTTATTTTCTTCTATTTCTTCCATTTTAGTTTAAAAGTGACTTTTTGAGAAATGTGTTAAATTACCTGTAGTCACTTAAACGTTTACAAAGATGTTTCTCAAATGTATTTTAAATATAATCTTGAAATCATATCTTTATTTTAATAAGTGATACACTTTCTTCTTGATAATAATGTCTGATTTAGTAAGTGTTTTGTTTTCTATAAAAAGTTTTTTGTAGTTTTTATGAAATTGTGTATGTTGAAATTTATCGTAGTTAAAATGTATTTTGGCTATTTTAGATAATTTGAATTTAGATTTGTTTTGTGTTAAGAAAACCCCAACACCAATCAAACCCCCTTTCCTTATTTTTTAATTTACTATTCATTCATGTACTGAAAACCCTAACACACCTTTTTTCCTTTTCCCCTCAACTTATCCATATATCTACTACCATGTTTATCCCTTCTCTTCATTATTATCTCTCATCCATCATAACAAACCATTTCCAAGCCTCTAAAAACCAACAAGAAAAACCCTATGGGCAATAACATTAGGGATAATAATAATAGGATAGATGTGCACTAAATTAGGAAGCTGATCTCCATGGCTACTTCCATTAATGTTGTGAGCACCACCACTCCTCACCTTCGATGACCTCTGATGAGCTACTCTTGACCGCTTTTTGTTCATATAATCTCACTAACCCTAAATTCTAATGTTGATTTGATTTATGTAAATTAGCATATGATAAACTAACTTGATTACTGGACTATGTATGTATGAGTTGGATAATTAATCGGGATGGATTAATTATGTTTTTTATGCTTGATTTGTGAGTTTTTTTTAATTATGTAATGTTCGTATGACTGTAAATGAGTCGAGTCAAGCCGAATATCCCTATGCTCAAGTTTGGCTCATTTCACTAAACGACCCTAAAATAAGGTTCGGGCTTAGCTCGTTTAAGTAAATGAATAAGCTAAGCCAAGCTTTTAATGAGCCAAGTTGATCCGATCTTAGGAGCCAAAGCCAAAAAATGAACTGAGCCTCACTTTTCTAGCTAGAGCCCGAATCGTTTAATAAATGAGCCCAAAAGTGATGCTTAAGCTCAGCTCATTTAACTAAATGAATGTGTCGAGCCAAGATTTTAACTAGCCTAGCCAAGCTGAATACCCAACCGTCTCAACTCATTTACTACACTAAATGTTTGTATTGGTCAGATTATTTGATTAAACTATTTTTGACAAATTGATTATCTAATATACTTTGAATTACTTATAATTTGATGTTAGTGGTTTTGATATTATAAAATTGTGGGAATTGGTTAAATTAAATTTGGGTCTTAAGAACCTTAACCTTTAAAAAGGGGAAAATGAAATTAATTGGTGTTATATCGTTTTGTATTGAAATTGGATTGTGTGAAATTATGTGAAAGGAATTTAATGGAAATAAGTGAAGTCTATGTGAATTGTAATGAATAATATGGATAGTTGTTTGTAGGTGCATGTATCATGATCTTTTATTATAGCCAATTCTTCTATTCTTATATATAGTAATACAATCCTATAATTCTATAATAAAAATAATATAAAATGATCCACAATCCTACGCATATCTTATAGTAGTCAAATAGTAATTGAATCTTATGATCGTAGGTGAAATCCTATAATTCTACATAATAACTACTCCCTCCATATCATAAAGAAAATCATTTGAATAATTTACATATTTTTTTTAAGGAACTAATAAATGTAGTCTTAAAATTATATTTATACCCTTCATTGAATTATATCAAAGCATTTAACGCATAGATAATAAAAAAAATGTGACGATAAAGGTAAAAAGTAGGTTTTAACTTTTATAGAGTGCTTTTTTTATACAAAAAATTGATGATTTGGTGACCAGAATTTTGATACGAATGGAGTATAATTTTTATCAATTTATCTCTACATTCTATTTTCTATCTTATTCCAACTATATTTATTCCTTAATCCTCTATTTTTTTCCTATATCATTTTGTAATATATCTTGAAAATAATTTTTCGAGAAGAAAGTATGATTGAAAAACCACTAAGATAATGAAGTCGAATGTTGATGTAAAATATTTACAAAAGAATGCAATATCAATATAAATAGTAATTTGAATATATTAATTATTTTAAATTTATTTAATTATTAAATTCTATTCATTTCAAAATTAATATTTTCTTGGTTATGTTAGCTTCATAATGTGAACAAGTTTTAGTTTATGGTGTGTACATGGTTCATACAGTAACTTAATCTATATGCATATAGCCAAATCTTTTTTTTAATCTTGATTCATCAAATTTTCAAAATCTGACATAACTTTTTTTTTGGATTTTATTCTTTTAAATGATAGAAAACATTTTCATCTCATTGTCGCCTGCATTATCATTCACTTTCTATATTCTACTTATGTTTTTCAAAAGCAAACAATATTATATATTTTAATGCAATGAGTTGTACGTTTCCTCTTTCCATAATCTTATTGTAATTTTCACTTTGCATTTGCATATTTATTTCTAATGTGGTTGACTTAATATAATTTATAATATGTAAAACAACTACAATAATTTATGCTACTTGTAAGTTCCTTTGACTAAATCAGTGGCTATATATGGACTTAATAGTGTAAATTTTGTGTCTTTTTAACTTAAAATATTTTTTTATAGCATATAACTATATCAGTTTCATATTTTAAATGTTTTTTTTATAGGTTTTTACAATCCTATTATTATATTATATGATCAAATCCCAAGCTTTCAAATCGATTTTAGGTACAATTTCAATTCTAAAAACCTTGACGTCAAGTCTTGTTGCTTGGTGAATTCATGTGCTTATGCCTTTTCTTATTCCTCTTATGATATCCCATGAGTTGTGCATTCTCCTCCTAATATTTTAATTTTGCATAGCTTGTTCTCCTACATCCTATGATTGTATATGATACCAAGTTTATTCAAGCCTTACCTCTTATGCCATGACGAGGTTATAATATGTGAGCATCCCATCAACATTGTTTACACTAGTACATGTTAATCAATGTTTCATTATATATGTACATATATATATGCTCTAATGTTAAATGGGTGCATGTTATCACTATGTGTTGAGTGTTGTTTATTCAATATATCATCATAGAGATACTATGCTTATTTAGATATCTATTTTATAATTTTTATTTGGTGTTGTAAACTACTATTTTTATTTTTATAGCTAGTTTGAGATTTTGAAATTCCAAGTTTTCTTTCCATGTTTTTCACTAACTATATCAACAATGACCTTATAGGTTTTCTCCTATTTTATCAGCGATGATATTATTTAAGATTTTGGTAGTTGATGTTTTAGGTTTTTTTGGAGAGGTTTTTAACCTTACATCTAGTATGAGATAGATGATAGATATCTATCTTAATTTAGGTGTGATGGTAATACTCACCTTTATGAATAATTGTAAACCTTTTAAATCTATTCTTCATTTTTAGGAAGGATTGTTTCATTTTAAATATTTAGGGGTCCCTCTTGATTCCTCTAGGCTAAAAAGTACTGATATGTTATTATTGATTCATAAAATCTTTGGTAGGATGAAACATTGGGCTAATAAGCTTCTTTCCTATGCTAGAAGAGTCCATCCATTACAATCTATGATCACAGGCATTACTAACTACTAGAGTCAAATCTTCATTCTTCCTAAAAATATTATTCATAAGGTGGTGGCCCTATGCAGGTCTTTTCTTTGGTCTGGCAAAGCCTCTCCTTCTAAGAGAGTATTAGTGGCTTGGAAAGTGGTATGTTTACCAAAGAAGGAAGGGGGTTTAGGCTTGATGGATCTGTTTTCCTAAAATGTAGCAATTGTGGGGAAGATGTTATGGCATTTATCTCAGGAAAAAGATGCCCTTTGGATAAAATGGTTGCATGCTTATTACATCAAAATGCATGGTGTGGCCTCTTGCAGCCTACCCTGCACTACTTCAGGGTTACTGCATAAATTTTTTTTCCTTAAGGTATGTTCTCTTACTTGTGTTCCAACAGTGGCAGAGAGATAAAAACTACTATATTGCTGAAGTTTATGAAGCTATCAGATATTCTACTCCTCGTGTAGCCTGGTGGAGAACTGTGTGGTCAAGTTTTGTAGCTCCTAAGCATAATTTTATACTTTGGTTAGCTCCACGCTCAAAGCTTCCCATTAAAGATAATATTATCATCATTCTTCCTATCATCAATCTGCAGTGTTGTTTCTGCACTCAGGATAAAACTCTTCTTCACCTATTATGTAATTGTGTTGAACTAAAGAAGATATGGTCTGCTATTGGTCAAGGTAGTGGTCTTAGGATAAGACACAACTCCATTGCAGGGTTCTTTGTCTCAATTTCAAGAAAAAGAAGCAAGAAGGCTATCATCACTCATTTTTATTCTAGTTTTTATGCTGTTGCTTTCTATGAAATTTGGAAGGCTAAAAATTGTTGTATCTTTTTTAATAAACCTTGGGATTTGAAAGGGGTAGCACATAGGATTGCTTTGACAATATCATCTCTTTGTCTCCAATCTAGTAGGAGGGGAAAGTTTGGTAGTTTTCTTGGAAGGGTAGATCAATTCTACAATTTCATTTATAACATTTGATCCCTGCTATAAAATTCCATCCTTTAAAGAAAATAATACAATAAAGATGGTAATACTCATTTTTTTTATTTTCACTTTTAGCTTATGCTTTTAAATGAAATTTTATGGAAGTGAAAAATAGTGGCATTACAAGAGTGTAAGGATGATATAATATGCTATAAAATAAATATGTACCTTCTAGTTTTACAATACATATGTTTTAGGTTGCTATACAAACCTTCAAGAATCAGAATACACATCTTTCATTTATAAAAGTGGAAGAAAAAGATATGCATTCTACAATATCATGTTACACATACGCATTCTACAATACCATGTTACACATTCTCTGTACCTAAAATATATCATCTTTAGTATAGCACTGCACATCTACTATACAGTATATTGTACAACTGTACGTGATAAATCCAAATTCTCTCTGTGGCTAAAATACACGGTACTAGAATACACATTCTTTAACACTAAAACATACATTTTCTTTTGCTCTAATACATATTATTTAAGAGATACAAATTATTCGTTAGTGTAAGGCATAATCTCTTAAAATAAAATACACATCTAGCACTTTCCAACCCAACATATGGATATTATTTCCCACAAACATTAAATACCTTCCGTGGGGGTTAAACCGAAGGAGACTCATGATCTGTGGCATAGCTCTTTAAGTAGAACTCTTACAATTGCATTTTAACCTTGCAATTCAACCAAAATGTTAGGTATGCGACAAATGGCTAATTCTCAAGAAAAGTATCAGGTTGCTTTGAAGCTCGTGGCTCACAAAAAGGAAAATAAAGTTATTTTTTAGAGGCTGGCAATAATTTTTCCACTATTCCTCGGTGGCAATGTCGTTGGTAGGGCTGTAAACCAGCCGAGCCGAGCTGAATACCCCTATGCTTGGGTTCATCTCATTTAATTAAACGAGTCTTAATTGATGTTTGGGCTTGGCTCGTTTAACTAAATGAACGAGCCAAACAGAGCTTTTAACGAGCCGAGCCGAGCTCACGAGCAAAAGCCAAAAAATGAACTGAGATGATCCTGAGCCTCACTTTTAGGCTCGCTTAACTAAACGAATGAGTTGAACCGTTCTTTTAATGAGCCGAGCCGAGCAGAATACCGAACTGGCTCAGCTCATTTATAGCCCTAGTCGTTGGGTACCATCGTTGAAACATGGGGGGCAAGAGTCACACATGCGGGTAGGTCGTAAAGTTGGGAAGCCTCAGTTTGAACGATCATAGGAAATTCTTCTCCGTAGAAAGATATGTTTCATTATCCGAGCAACAATGCAAATGTGGAGGGCCAAAAGATTGAAGTTAAAAATGGATATGTGAGTGGGTGACACTAATGCTTTGAAACAGATATGTGTGGAGCCCAGCCATGGAGATGGAAAAGGTAGCATGATGGGAGCATTTGGGTCGCTGGATATAGGCACCGTCCATATGTGCCTTTGCAGGAGAAAATTATACGAGGACGGGAACTCAAAGCTTTGTTTCAGGAAATACAAATTACAGGTCATAAACTTTGAATATGAATAATTTGTACGTGCTCCCTTTTGTACCAAATACACATCCAGTTTACTTGGTTGATATCCCATAAATTTTAAAAAAAAATTAACTTCTTACACCTATATTCTTCTACCCACATCCAACATTCTATCTTCTCAAACTTTATTTTCTCCAACTTTCTCAAACTTAATTGTACTGTAAAATCATTTATCTAAAAATCGATGGAGTATTGTCTCATGGAAAATGAAATAGAAGAAACTATAGTAATTAATTTTTTTTATCGAGTTTGAAGCTTACAAGTGAATCACCCAAACAAAATGGTGCAGCTATGGGTGAACCACCCATCATTAGGATTGCGTGACGAGTGATTCATCTGAACATTTTACCAATGCACGGCTGAACTACCCGTATCAAGCAAAAGGCTAATGGGCCACTCATCCATAGCTAAATCTAGCAGACTAGTAGTCCATGTGTAGGCTTCGTTTGGCAACAGGCGATCCACTCGTAGCATGGTGTGTGTGATGGGTGGCCCACTCGTAGCCCGACCAGCCAATTTTTTTCATTATTTTCCTTATATATTTAATAATGAAATATTTCTTTTTTTTGTTAATTTCAGACAGAAGACCCAATTGATACTGATTACACTGGATTCTTCTCAATAGATTGTATTTTCAGTGCTTGTGAGTTCCTAATTAAGCATGTCAATGACATCAGAAGGCCACGCATTATGATTTTCACTATAGAACAATCAAAATCGGAAAATGTTTGGCTTCGTTATGAGAGAGGTGGTACATATAGAAGACATTTGTCAGTGTATTATGAAAGCAAAAAATCTTTCGAGTCAAAAAAATGTAACTATAAATTTAGAATACACAGAAAGAAAATTCCTTACAGTGGTTGGGAATTGAAGGCTAAATGTGGCATACATGACCATAGTTTGGGCAAGTTCAACCAAGGGTATTATTTTAGGCAATGGTTATCGCCAGAAGAACAAAAGACATTAGAGGAATTAACCGTAATAAATGTGAAACCAATGGAGATAATTGTCAAATTATAATGGGGTAATGGTGGTACTACTGCAACACTTAGGACAATCTATAATGTATACAACATCCTCATTTTTACTACAAAAAAAATTTGTTTTACAACAAACGTATATAAGTAAAATATTAGGGTTTACTACCATAATTGACATAAGCTTGGTCTATTCAACCATCCACACATTAATCACAAGGCTAAAATCTTTATAGTAACATAAGGAAAATAGAAATGAAGGAAATATTTATAATACAATATGAGTTTGGAGTTTAACTCTGAATTACAATATCAAAATACAAAGTAAGGGATACCATGGATCAAGAGTCTAAAAAGGTATTTGAGTAATTACATTAATTGGATAATATTACTCCTTACCCAAACACCCAATACAAATAACGAATCACTCATCTCCATAAAGTACATCACATGCATCATATTCATCTACAGGATCTTTTGAGACTTGCACACAAGAATCAGGGTCTCCTATTTGTGGAAATGAGTAACACCCATAAAAAGGGTGGTCAGTATGCTATATACTAAGTAAGGGAACATTATTAACAAATTAAGGTTACCTATAACACATGCATTCATAAAAAGTGATAAGTACACATTTAAATAGATGAAACATCTTACAAGGTAAATACTAATCCAAGCCTCTGTATTAGATATAACCATTTTCATTATTTTATATAGGTTTATTTTAGGAACCCCACTATTCGTATACCGATGGAATGGTCTGAAGTACTTTCTTAGGGATAACACACCTGAGCCATTATTATCATTCAGTGGAACGGATATGAAAACATCACCTTCTTAGAATAGAACACTCCCAATCTGTTATTATCTTTGGTGGAATGGATATAAAAACAACACCATGGTCTTGACTCACATGCTCTTCCACTTTAAATCATTAGTGTCATATCCATAGGTTATACAGTTATATTTTCATTCATAATAAGTAGGAGCCCAACTATTATTAATCTAGTGGAATGGATTTAAACATCTTCTTGAGAAAAATGCTCTTGAGCCACTATTATCTTCGGTGGAATGGATATTTAAAAACGTCATCTCCTTGGGGCAGAATGAGGGGTATTAAAGTTTAAAAAGTTTTCTAGAGTGTGGTACATTAATTTAAAAAGGAGATGGGAGAGAGAAGGAAAATTGAATATTAGGTCATGGGAAAAATTAAATAATCATTTGAAGAAGAAGTTTGTATGTCAGGAATACGAGCAAGAAAATTTTATAAAAATAACTACGTTGAGGCAAGGGTTACTTGGAGTTGAAGAACACATTCAGGAGTTTGAAAGGCTAGCTCTTATATGTGATGTCCAACAACGAGAAGAAAAAAGGTGTACATGATTCATTAGGGGTTTAAATATGAATCTTCTAGAGAAGGTAGAGGTGTATCCTTATGAAGTGTTTGAAGACCTAGCCAAGTTGGCCACCAAGTTTGAGAAATAGTTGAAGAGGGCAAAGCTACCAAGCAATTAAACTAATGCTCCATATGGTTCAACTTTCAAGGGTGTGTCAAAGCTACAAATTTCTCAAGCTGCAAATGAAGACCATGCTAAGAAGCTCACTAGTGAAGAAAAAGGCAAAGATCAAGTGGTTGATAAGGTGAAAAAATAATGCTTCAAATGTAGAGGTTATGACTACTTTGCTCGAGATTATCCAAACCAAAGGGCCTTGACTTTGAAGGAGATAGAAAATATGGAGGCTTATGAAAAGAATGAAGACCTTTATGAAGGCCTAGAAGAAGAAAATGATAGTCCAGAGGATGCTTTAGAAGAAAGCCAAGTGGATTGCTACGTGTTACAAAGGGTGCTCCAAGTATGAAAACAACATTTACTTACTCAACGGGAGAAGATTTTTAAGGCCAAATGCAAAATTGTGAAAAATTGTGTGAATTCATCATTGATAGCAGCTTATGAACTAATATTGCTGTGAGAAGATGGTGAACAAGCTCGGTTTGGAGACCAAGGGTCATCCAATACCATATTCACTCTAAGCTCAACAAAGATATAGGCATAAGGGTAACCAAATAAACTCTTATTTATTTTAAGATTGAAAATTATTTTGATGATGTTTTATGCGATATTCTACCTATGGATGCTTGTCATATTTTTTTGGGGAGGTCGTGGCAATTTGATAGGAAGGTTGTGTATGATGGGGTCCTTAATGATTATGTCATATGCAAGGGTCTAAAGAAGTTTAGGCTAAAACCTAATCTAGATGGGGAGGATTCGATTTCAAGGAATGAGAGAGGGAAAAAAGGAAGGAGGATGTCGAGTGTAGGAAAGAAAAAAAGAAGAGTGGCATGGAGATGTTGATCCTTAAGGAGTGTGAGATGAATGAAGCCATCAAGGACGAGAAGATATGCTATGCCTTAGTGGTAGAAGAGGTCCAACGAGGGGAGAACACTAATATGGATTTGAAAAAGCGACAAGTATCAAAAGAGTATGCTGATATGTTTCTAGAGGAGTTACCAAGTGGGCTACCTCCTTTGAGAGGCATTGAGCATTATATTGATCTTAAGGATTTCCATTACCGAATAAACCAACTTATACATGCAATCCAGAGGAAGCTAAGGAGTTACAGAAATAAGTGCAAGAGTTGTTAGACCAAGGTTATATTTGGGAGTGTATGAGTCCATTCAAAGTTCTAGCTTTGTTAGTGCCTAAGAAGGATGGTACATGGAGGATGTGTATTGATTCGAGAGCTATCACAATCAAATACATATTTTCGATGCCGAGATTAGATGACATGTAAGATGAGTTGCATGGTGCAAAGGTATTTTCGAAGATTGATCTTAGAAGTAGTTATCATCAAATGACGATACGGGAAGGGGAAAAATGTAAGAAAGCTTTCAAGACTAAGTAAAGGTTGTATGAGGGGTTGGTGAAGTCATTTGGGTTATGTAATTCACCAAGTTCCTTCATGAGGTTGATGATCGAGGTACTTAGACCATTCCTTGATATAGATTTTCCATTATATACATACTTATTCTCTAGAACAATAATGCACATATTCTAGATTATAAATAGAAACCTTTTTAGATATAAATAAAAATTTTGAAGGCAAAATTACACATTCTCTAAAAATAAGATACACACCTTCCATTATATAAATGTAAATATTTCAGGCAAAAAATATGCATATGTTATTTATACAAGTGTACCACCCTGCTCTTTAGAAACCTAATTTGCATAAAATATCAGCTTTGATTTATGAGTTTCAATTTTTAGTTTTATTTTTATTGGTTTATTTTATTTCAATCATGCTTCTCGTAAAATATTCTCTAAATTGGTCAATTTATTTTATAGTTTTATTAATGGTTTTTAATTCTTATTAAAGTTTAATTAATTAATTATCATTATAGATAATTTTAGATAAATTCATTTACAACTATAATTTCATTAAATTCATGTAATTCAATTTATATTTTAAATATATTTTCCATATATATCACATGTTATGTCTAATTCATTTTTTATTATAACTTCACCTTATGACTAAAACTTTTTGTTGGAGTTATATTTCATTTACGAAAATAAATTGTTTAAAACTATGACATCTCTTTGAAGTAGTAAAATCATTTTAATGATTTTTATCTATAGGAAATTGTTTCTTGCTTAAATTTATTTGTTTTATGAGGTAGATAAGATCCATGAAAATTTTCAAATTAAAGGTTTTATTGACTTATTTATAATTTTTTTTCTTCTATTTTTTCCATTTTGCTTTACAAAGGACTGTTTTGAAAATGTGTTAAATTACTTGTAGTCACTTAAACTTTTTTAAAGATGTTTCTTTGATGTATTTTAAATATTATCTTGAAATCATATCTTTATTTTAATAAGTGATACACTTTCTTCTTAATAACAATGTTTGATTTTATAAGCTTTTTGTTTTCTCCAAAAGGATGTTTATAGTTTTTATGAAATTGTATATGTTGAAATTTATTGTAGGTAGAATGTATTTTGGCTATTTTAGATAATTTGAAGTTAAAGTAGTTTTTTGTTAAGAAGAAACCCAACACCAATGAAATCCCCTTTCCTTATTTTCTCTTTAGTAGTAACTCATTAGCTGAAAACCCTAATGCACCTTCATCCTTTGTCCCCTCAACTTCACCATATATCTACCACCATGTTTATCCCTTCTATTCATTGTTATCTCTCCTCCATCATACAAAACCATTTCCATGCCTCCAAAAACCAATAAGAAACAACCCATGGGCAGTATCACTATGGATAATAATAATAGGAGTGATGTAAACTAAAGTAGGATGCTGACCTCCATTAACAATGTGAGTACCACCACTCATCACCTCAGATGACCTCTGATGTGCTACTCTTGACCACTTTTTGTTGGTATAATCTCATTAACCCTAACTTATAATGTTGATTTTTATTTATTTATGTAAATTAGCATATGATAAGCTAAATTGATTGTTAGACTTTGTATATATGAGTTAAATAATTAATTATGTTTTTTATGATTGATTTGTGATTTTTTTAATCTATTAATGTCTGCATTAATTGGATTATTTGATTAAACTATTTTTGACAAATTAATTATCTAATATACTTTGAATTATTTATAATTTGATGTTAGTGGTTTCAATGTTATAAAAGTGATGGGAATTGCTTAAATTAGATTTGGGGGTCAAGAACATTAACTTTTGAAAAGGGGAAAATGAAATTAATTGGTGTTATATTGTTTTTTATTGAAATTAGATTGTGTGAAATTATGTGAAAGGAAGGAATTCAATGGGAATAAGTGAAGTCTATGTGAATTGTAATGAATAATATGGATAGTGTAGATAGTTATACGTTGGTACATGTAGCATGGTCTTCTATTATAGCCAATTATTCTATTCTTATGCCAAGCATAGTTATTAAAGTCCCAATTTAATTCTACAATACTATAATACAAAAAATATAAAACGATCCACAATCTTAGGTAGAATCTTATAGTTGTAAAATAGTTATAAAATCTTATGATCCTTGGTGAAATCCTATGAGTCTACATAATAACAACTCCCTCCATATCATAAACGAAATTATTTTTAATAATTTACATAATTTTTTTAAGGAACTAATTAATTAAGTCTTAAAAATTTAATTTAAACAATTCATTGAATTATAGCTAATCATTTAATGCATAGATAATGAAAAAAATGTGAGGGTAAAAGTGAAAAATAGGTCTTAACTTTTATAAAGTGATTTTTTTATACAAGAAATTAATGATGGAGTGACTAGGTTTTTGATACGAATGGAGTATAATTTTTATCAATTTATCTCTAAATCTATTCTCTATTTTATTCCAACTATATTTCTTCCTTAATCCTTTTTTTACCATATATCATTTTGTAATATGTCTTGAAAATTATTTTTCGAAAAGAATGTATGATTTAATAACCACTAAGATAATGAAGTCGATTGTTGATATAAAATATTGACAAATGAATGAGATATCCATCTAAATAGTAATTTGAATATATTAATTCTTGAAAATATGTTTAATTATTAAATTCTATTCAATTCAAAATTAATATTTTCTTGGTTATGTTAGCTTCATAATGTAAACAAGCTTTAGTTTATAGTGTGTACATGGTTCATATAGTAACTTAATCTGTATGCATATAGCCTTTTTTTTTAAATCTTGATTCGTCAATATTTCAAAAGCCAACATAACTTCTTCTTTTTTTGGATTTTATTCTCTGAAATGATATAAAATATTTTCATCTCATTTTTTCCTTCATTATTATCCACTTTCTCCATTCTTCATATATTTTTTAAAGCAAACAATATTGTATATTTTGAACACAATGAGTTGTATGTTTCTTCTAACCATAATCCTATAGTAATTTTCACTTTTGAATTGCCAATTTATTTTTGATGTTGTTGACATAATATAATTTATAATATTTAAAATGAATTTAATAATTTATGCTACTTGTAATCTCCTTTGACTAATTAGTGACTATATATGGGCTTAATATTGTAATTTGTTTTTATCATTTTAACTTAAAATTATGTATCTTTATAGTATATAACTATATAAGTTTTATATTTTAAATGTTTTTGTTGGTTTTTACAATCCTATGATTCGATTGTACGATCCAATCCTAATCCTCCAAATTGATTTTAGGTAGAATTTCAATTCTAACAACCTTGATGTCAAGTCATGTTGCTTGGTGAATTCATGTGCTTATGTATTTTCTTATTCCTCTCATGATATCCCATGAGTTGTGCATTCTCCTACAAATCTTGTAATTCTGCATAGCTTGTTTTCCGACATCCCATGATCATATATGATACCATGTTACATATATACATATGTATGATTCTCTAATATTAAATGGGTGCATGTTGCCGCTACGTGTTGAGTGTTGTTTATTTAACATGTCATCATAGATATACTATTCTTATTTAGATATCTATTTTATAATTTTTATTTGGTGTTGAAAACTGCCATTTATATTTTTATAGCATTATTGAGATTTTGAAATTCTAAGTTTACTTCCCGAGTTTTTTTTTCTAACTATATCAACAATGACATTATATGTTTTGTTTAACATTTTGGTAGTTGATGTTTCAAGTTTTCTTGTAGAGGTTTTTAGCCTTATATCTAGTATGGAATAGATGATAAATATCTTTCTTATTTTAGGTGTGACGATAATGCTCAGATTTTTAATTTTTGCTCCTGTCTTATGCTTTTAAATAAAATTTTACAAGAGTAAAAATAGTGGTATTACAAAAGTGTAAGAATGATATAATATGTTGTGAAACAAATATGTATCTTCTAGTATTACGATAGACTTGTTTTAGGATATCATACACACCTTCAAGAATTAGAATACACATCTTTTATTTATAAAACTATAAGAGAGAAATATACATTCTGGAATACCTTGTTACACATTCTTCGTACCTAAAATGTACCTTCTTTAGTACATCACTACACATCTACTATACAGTATATTATACAATTGTAAGTGATAAAACCAATTTCTCCCTATGGATATCACATACAAGTGTTGACCTTTTGAATTCCCTAACACATTCTTCAACACTTAGTAGTCTCTACCTAAGAGTAGTTAATTTAATATAGCGATCTTGCTCATACTATTTAGGAATAAATTTCTTCTTTAGATGCTTTTTAAGTTTCTCCCAAGGTTTTATCTTTGATTTACCCTCTTGATCCCTAGTCATCTTTAGATTATTACCCTCTAGCAAACTTCTTAAGCTTAAGAGTTAATGGTTTATATTTTTGCTCATCTTGATAATCTTTAAACTCAAAGATAGCCTCCAATTCATGTAACAACTCAAAAAATGAGTCTACATCAAGCTTGCCATGCATCAAAGTTAGAAAGAGCAAGCTTAATGCCTTTATCCTTCTTTTGATGATACTTAGGTTGATGGTCATGGGGTTTTCTACTAATTCCACTCCCTATAGACTCTTCTTCATGGTATATTCTTGAATTTAAGTACCTTCCATTAGTTAGATTATTTGTTTTCATATCACTCTAAATCTATCCCCCATAGAATTCTCTATGTTATTGGATATTTTGGACCAAATCTTCTTTGGTAAACCTGCACTCTAACCTTTATAGTTTAGTCTGTATTGTAGGTTTTTGTCTAAGTTGGGCATTAGTGGCATCTAAATTATTAGAAAGTTTATGAATAGCTTCAAACATGGCTTGGAAATTTTTTTCCCCTCCATGATTTGATCACCACTACACTAAACCACACTCTAGTTCCACTTAGGTTTAAGTTGATTAAAACCAAAACACTTCACTCCCACTATATTGTTCTTATTAGATTCTTGTACAATATTTTGAGTTCAAGGAATCAAATACACAATAATGAAACAAATATACTAATAAAAACACAAAAATAAGTACACTAAAACAAATATTCCTAAATTCTTGCTATAGAATCAAGAAGGTTTTGCAAAGTCAACTTCGAAAACACCTAATAATTTCATGCATGCATTCGAATATATCAGGCAAAATTTCATCATGCAGTAAAAACAAACATTTCAATATGAACTAATTATAATTCATAATGAGACACAATATTTGAACACACTAGTATCAAACACATGACCCAAAATAAACAAAACTCACACACACCACTCCGTTTATTAACCTCAACCAAATAAAAATTTCATAATCCATGTACACTTAAGCAATTTCAACACCAATCTATGATCACCACACTTAATCAACCAACATCATAGGAACCCTGAGCATGCATGTTCTTATGCAAAAATTTAAAACTCGACACATTTAAAAATCAACCACACTACACACAAGAAATTGTGCACATAACTTCAACACAAAAAATTTTCTATCCTTATGCTGAAACTATCATGCATTATCATTCAAGATTTCTTCAAGAATAATGCAAGATCATACTATCACATGCAAGATTCATGGGCAACATGCAGGTTTTATGAAGATTCAGAAATAATTCATCTAGATTTAAAGAATTCAGTCAAGAAGAATCAAGAATCATACTAGAACTGCAATGGTGGTAAAATTTCATTGTCAAAACTTTGAGTTGTTTGTGCACTTGTGATGTTGACTTCAAAATATTCTTTGATACCACTTTTTATGTGGAAGATTATCTGTAAACAATATTGTCTAACTAGGAACTTTTTCTTTGGATTACAAGTTGCAAAAATTCCACAAACTTTTGAACTCTTCAACTTGAATTTGATGGCACTCGAATGCTATGGTAGGGTAGCGTTGATCTACTCAAGATCAATTGCCTTCTAATGATAAATCCTCTATTTATCAATAGAACACTCTTGAAAATCTCTAAGATTCTCAATTGAAGAAGGATAAGAGAAGAAGAAGAATGCACACTTCTCTTGTGTAGCTCTCTATTACAAAATTCATATGGACTCATTATCTCATCTTATTATTGTGTCAAAACGAATGTGTACAAGTCTTTATATATGCATGCACCCATGCAAACCCTTTATTAATAAACCCATTAACCAACTTGTATTAATGAAACTACCCCTAATGCATGGTACTAGAACATATTTATAGAATTACAATGATAATTTACAAGTATTACGAAGTATACAATAAAATAATAAAATTACAAAACTTTTAATAATGTAATACATAGATAAAATCATATGTAGTCCAACTTTGTATCTTGTAGCCTTATTCTTCCTTGTACTTCGTAATCCTTATAATGCCATTGGCATTATCTTGTACATCAAAGATCTTCAATAGCATAAACATCTAGCAAATATGTACAACACCTGCAAGAATTACTTGACAAAATATTATAAGCATAAGAATTTTTAAGTACAATGGATTCCATATCCAATTATGCTAATTCTTCATCATTTGAAGAATAATACTGAGAGTGACCTATAGATGCTCATGTATCATATTTTTTTCCTTCATCCTTTGTTTTTTTTACCCTATATCAATTTGTAATCTGTCTTGCAAAATGATTTGTTGAAAAGAAAGTATGATTGAAAAACCACTACGATAATGAAGTTAATTGCTTATGCAAAATATTGATAAAAGAATATAATATCCATATAAATAGTAGTTTAAATATATTAATTCTTTTAAATATGTTTAATTATTAAATTCTATTCAATTCAAAATTAATATTTTCTTGGTTATGTTAGCTTTATAATGTGAACAAGCTTTAGTTTATGGTATGTACATGGTTCATATAGTAACTTAATCTGTATACATATAGCTATTTTTTTTTATAATCTTGATTCATCAAAATTTCAAAAGACAACATAATTTTTTTTTGGATTTTATTCTCTTAAATGATATAAAATATTTTCATCTCATTGTTGCCTTCATTACCATCCACTTTCTTCATTCTTCATATGTTTTTTTTTAAGCAAACAATATTGTAAATTTTGAATACAATTAGTTGTATGTTTCCTCTAACCATAATCTTACTGTAATTTTTACTTTTGAATTGTCGATTTTTTTATGTTGTTGACTTAATATAATTTATAATATGTAAAACGAATTTAATAATTTATGGTACTTGTAAGTTCCTTTGACTGAATCAGTGACTACGTATAGGATTAATAGTGTAATTTTAACTTAAAATTATGTATTTTTATAGTATATAACTATACACGTTTTATATTTTAAATGTTTTTGTAGGTTTTTACAATCCTATGATTCTATTATACGATCCAATCCTAAGACTCCAAATCAATTTTAGGTAGAATCTCAATTCTAACAACGTTAATGTCAAGTCATGATTCTTGGTGAATTCATGTGCTTATGTCTTTTCTTATTCCTCTCATGATATCCTATGAGTTGTGCATTCTATTGCTAATCTTGTAATTCTGCATAGCTCATTCTCTTGCATCCTATAATCATATATGATACCATGTTATATATATATATATATAGATATAGATAGATAGATAGATAGATAGATATATGATGTTCTAATATTATATGGGTGCATGTTATCATTACGTATTGAGTGTTGTTTATTCAATATGTCATCATAGATATACTATGCTGATTTAGGTATCTATTTTATAATTTTTATTTGGTGTTGCAAACTACCATTTATATTTTTATAGCTTGGTTTATATTTTGAAATTCCAAGTTTTCATCCCAAGTTTTTCTCTTACTATGTCAACAATGACCTTATAGGTTTTATGATATTTTATCAGCTATGATTTTGTTTAATGTTTTGGTAGTTGATATTTCAGGTTTTATTGAAGAAGTTTTTATAACCTTACATCTAGCATGAGATAAATGATAGATATCTATCTTATATTAGATATGACGATAACACTTGCATTTTCGATTTTCACTTCCACCTTAAGCATTTAAATGAAATATTACAGGAGTAAAATTAGTGGTATTATAAAAGTGTAAGAATGATATAATATGTCGTAAAACAATTATGTATCTTCTAGTATTACAATACACATGTTTTTGATAGCAGACACACCTTCAAGAATTGGAATACACATCATTTATTTATAAAACTGTAAGAGAGAGATGTGCATTCTATAATACCATGTGACACATTCTCCTACCTAAAATACACCTTCTTTAGTACATCACTACACATCTATTATATAATATAATATACAGCTGTAAGTGATAAATCCAAATTCCCTCTATGGCTCAAATACACGGTACTAGAATATACATTCTTTACTACTAAAACGCACATTTTCTATTACTGCAATACATACTATGTAAGTGCAAGAAAGAGATACAAATTGTCCGTTAGTGTAATGCACATTCTCCTTAAAATAAAATGCACAACTAGCATTTGCCAACCCAATATACGGAAATTCGTTCCCACCGACTTTAAATACTTTCCGTGGGGATTAACCGAAGGAGACTCGTGATCCGTGGCATATATAGCTCTTTACATAGAACTCTTGCAGCTGCATTTTAACCTTGCAATTCAAGCAAAATGTTAGCCACTCAACAAATGGCTAATTCACAAGAAAAGCATCAGGTTGCTTTGAAGCTCGTGGCTCACAAAAAGGAAATGAATGTTATTTTTCAGAGGCGGACAATAATTTTTCGTAGCTATTCCTCGGTGACAGTGTCGATGGGTACCATCGTTGAGACTTGTGGGGCAAGGGTCAGACATGCGGGCAGGTCCTAAAGTTGGGAAGCCCCAATTTTAAGGAAAGCGTCGGGAATTCTTCTGTGCAGAAAGATATGCTTCTTTATCCGAGCAACAACGCGGATGTGGAGGGCCAAAAGATTGAAGTTAAAAATGGATATGTGAGTGGGTGACGCTAATGCTCTGAAACGGATCTGTGTGGAGCCTAGCCATAGAGATGGAAAAGGCAGCACGATGGAAGCATTTGGGTCGCTGGATATTGGCACTGCCCACATGTGCCTATGCAGGATAAAAATATACGAGGACGGGAACTCAGAGTTTTTTTTTTTTTTCCTTCCAGAAGTCCAAAATACAGGTCATAAACTTGGAACATGAATACTTTTTACGTCCACCCTTTTATACAAAATTCTTTTCAGATGGATTTTTTTTTTTTTAAAAACATATCATTTTAGATTAATTTATATTTATTTTTATTCTTTTTTCTTTCCTAACTTAATTATTATATTATTTTTTACTTAAAGATATAATTATAATATTAGAAATATATTTATTATCACCTAGTATAAAATAAAAATTGTTAAAAGAAATTATTTTATGAAACGAAGGGAGGAGCATATATTGAAAAAAAAATTAACAGTGTAAAATTATTTTTTTTAATAAAAATATAATAACGATATTCTTACATTAAAAGTTATTAAATAACATAATAAAAATTAATGGTTAGAATTTTTCTTCTGTAAAAAAAAAATACGATTTTAATGAAAGGTAACCGTACAAAGTAGATTACTATACGTATATTTTTTTTCTGTCCTTTTTGTACACAAAAATGGGGAAGGAGTGATCCATCATCTTTCAGAGACAAACTTACAAAGGGACAGATCTGAGCATATGGCCACCCGTCAAATCGAATCACAGATGATCCCTAACGTGCCTAGAGGGGGACTCAAACATGCAAACTATATGGACTATGGTGAACTTTGTCCTAAGTGCGCTAAAGCCTCGTCCGCATATACATATAACGTAAATAAAGTAGATAATCTTACGACTTCAGCACACCAGTCAAAGGAAGCATGATGATGCGGATCCGGCACCAAAGAACCAACCGATGAAAACACAGTAAAAAAATAAAAAATTGAATGAATTGATTTAAGAAACATACAAAATGGTCGGCCATCGATCGTGCACGCTCCTGAATATAGAATAATGATAAATCATCACACCACATAATTGACCCAATGGAGAGGTAGGTAAGGGCGCTCCTACTGGTAGTTCCTCTCAGTGTCCAACTTATTTATTTCTCTACTGCTTGACTGCTTCCCTCCATGGCTCCGTAGCTGCCTCAAAAGAAGTCAGACTAAATAATGGCCGACCGCGAAGGTTCAGATTCAACCGGAAGCTCAACACCAACAATATGCGCAGTCGATCCGTACGAATACCTCCGAATTACCAAACACCCAGATGGCACGATAACCCGTTCAGAATTCCCATCCACGCCATCTTCTTCGGATCCCAACGTTGCTCCGTCTTCCTCCGTAACCAAGGACGTCCCACTCAGCCCGAAAAACAACACATGGATCCGTCTCTACTTGCCAAAAACATCACTAGCGACGCCAAATCCATCGAAACTCCCGATCATAGTCTACTTTCACGGCGGTGGCTTCGTTATCTTCCACGCGGACACCACCTTAAACCACGATTTGTGCGTCGGACTAGCCGCCGAAACGAACGCTTTGGTGCTTTCCGTGGAGTACCGCCTCGGCCCCGAACACCGGCTCCCGGCCGCTTACGATGACGCCATGGAAGCGTTGGAATGGATTAAAGGAAAGGGCGTTGAAGAGGAAGAATGGGTGAGGAGTTACGGTGATAGGTCAAGGTGTTTCTTGATGGGAACTAGCTCGGGAGGGAACATCGTGTATCACGTGGGCTTACGTGCTAGCTGTTTGGTCGACGAGCTTGAGCCGTTGAGAGTCCGAGGCTTGATCTTACATCAACCGTTCTTCGGCGGGGTGCAACGGACCGAGTCGGAGTTGAGATTGATAAATGACCCGATCCTGCCGTTATCTGGGTCTGATCTCATGTGGGAGCTTGCGTTACCCGTTGGCGCAGATAGGGATCATGAGTATTCTAATCTGAATGTGAGCGGAGGGTCGGGCTTGGAGCGGGTTAGGGAGTTAGGTTGGCGGGTTTTGGTCACGGGTTGTGGTGGTGATCCGTTGATTAACAGAGCACACGATTGTGTTCGGATTTTGGAAGGTAAAGGTGTTAGGATGATGACCCACTTCAGTGATGACGGCTTCCACTGCGTCGAGCTTGTGGATCCTGCTAAAGCTAAAGAATTGTTTGGCGTACTGATCTCTTTTTTCGAGTCCTGCTTGCAGTAATTAATTTCTTTGCCGCACGCAAGAGCAAGAGGTGTCCCTGTCCTTGTTTTTAGTCATTTGTTGGTGGGATTAAAAAAAAAAAAAAAAAAAAAGACAGAGTCGCAGGTTTGTGTATTTTGATGGAAGATATTTGTTGACTTGTTTTCTTTGGTCCGTAGTTATAATGAATGAATTGATTAGCGCGAGTGTAACGTAATCTAAAACGAAATCGAGTGTAAAACGAAATCGAGTGTAATGTAATCTAAAACGAAATAGTCAATCACTTCTACCAATCTTAACCGAAACAATTAATCACTTACGCCCAGACAGTATTATTTAGAGTTAATTATAAAAAATAATTATATATGATAATTATTTATTTTATTTTTTTAAAAAAAATAAATAATTATCGTACATAATTATTTATAATAAATAAATTCAAATAAACTATTAAAACAATAAACTTCAGCTAGTAAATACTAGTACTTGCCTATCGCTGTGAAGGAAGTGTGACAAAACTAGACGGATCCACATTCAAACCTAGGGGTCCTGAACAGCCTAACCGTCTAGTCAAATTTTTTTTTTTAAAAAAAAAAAATGGGATCAGACCTGCGGTAAATGGGCTAGATTTTACTTGTCCGTGGTCAAGAGTTTGGAAGCAGGCAAAATCAACTTAACATCGGTTAGATCAATAAACACCGGTGAATTGGTAAAAAATTAGTCGGTTAGCTCAGTCAAAAATTAATTGGAAACAGTCCAATTTATATATAGTCTAAGTTTTTATATATGTTTCATTTTTTTAATATAATATATATCATTAGTTCGATTATTAAATTAGTAAAATAATTATAATATCGATTCGTTTATCCATCCAATTTTTAAAACTATAATTTAATCGTTTTAATAATTCTTATACGCCTGAGCATATATGTTTGGGATCCCAAAATTTTGATCAAGGGTGCAGTACTTGTGACCAAAACATCCTTGAAGTTTTTACAACCATCTATTATTGTACCGGTATTATATATGTGGGGAATCTACTTATTGTATGAGAATATTGTGAAAAGGATATATATATATATATATATATATTTGCGTTGTAAAGCAAGTATTTTTCCTAAGCTCTCTTTAAGGTACGGTGGGACATAATTTTTATCTTGGGTTTGGCCTAATTATGATAACACAATGACATCATAAATAAAGGTGACAAACGAACTATATGAATAACTTTTTATTTAGATTATTTTCGATCATTTAAAGTTTAGTTTACTATATAGCTAGTTCATGTTAGGATGATACTTAGAATTTTGTTTCAGCCTATTCGTTTGTTAGCTAGCTTGGTCTGATTTTAGTTTAGGGCAAATAAAATATCAATTCAAATAGATATTGAATCAAGTCATTAAATGAATTGTTGATCTTTTCTTAGTTCTAGTCTCACTTGAGGCTACCAACTTTGAACTGAACTAGGTATAGGTTGTTGAAGTTAGTTGATAATTCAAATTCTCAAAGTTACTCTTCAATTTATTATACATTTTTTCCTTTGTTCATGCTAGGATGAACTTATATAATTAGATCAAATTATGTTTAATTAGAGATTACTTTATCTTTTATTTTTAAATATTGGTAACTAATATGTAACAAAATAGGATATTTTTATAAATTTTATAGGAAACTTTAATGCTATTACGTGGAAAAATATCCGTAATTAATCATTTCCTATCTTAATAGTTTTGTGGTGCATCATCAAACCTAGGCGTCTTGAATATGTAAATCTACTAGATTTTTCTTGTTAGTTCTCAAGAACTTGAACCAAACAAAACTAGTTTAGGATAGGATGGACTAATAAATTAATGTGGAAGATTTTCTTCAAACTTATACAAACTAGAAATTGTTTTGAAGGATTACAAAGTCACAAAATACACCAACTAATTGACTTATCCACTTGATTCTAAGGATTCTCGAAAGCTTTGATAGAATATATTAGATATAAACTATGATTTAATACCTTTTAATGATAAATCTTATATTTCTCAATAGAACACTCTTGCTACCTCAATATTCTCAATTGAATAAGGACAAGAGAAAAATAATAACTCACTTTGCTCTCATGATGCTCTCTTTCTAGAATTCATAATGAACTATCATATTATATATATGTCAAAATGAATGAATACAAGGGGTTTATATATGTATACACCCATACATGCCCTTTTATTAATAAGCCCACTAATCAACCCTTATTAATAAAATAAACCTTTGTGCACCGTACACCTTTGACGCATAGAAATAACACTTCATGGTCGTCCTCCATCCTAAAAACGTCTCGGAAACGTTTTTCCTTCTGAAAGCTTTTCGGTGTTAGAATTTATATTAAAATTATTTAATTATTTTTTTATTAAAAAAGTATTAATGTTTAAAATTGACTAATATAGGTAATAATTATAGAATTTTTTTTATTTTTCTCTCTTAATTTTAGTAGATTTGATATACTTTTAAATATATATATATATATATATATATAATGTCCGTGTATAATTTTTTTAAAGTTTCCTGTCATCCCCATTTTCTAAATTTTTATGAAATAATATTTCCACATTTCTTCCCATCCCCATCCCCGTTCCCGTGAAACGCTGATGTACACTATATATTTAAGAAGTTACAATGACAATTTACAAGTATTACAAAGTACAAAATAAAATAACAAAGCTACACATCTTTAATGACATAATACATAGATGTAATCATATGTAATTCAACTTTGTAGTCTTGTAGCCTTGTAGCCTTGTTCTTCCTTGTACTTTATAATCCTTGTAATCTATTGTCATTGCTTTGTACATCAAAGATCTCAAATCAACATGACCTTCTTGCAAATATATACAATACATGCAAGAATTACTTAACAAAACATTAGAAGCATAAGAATTTTCAAGTACAACGGGTTCTATCTCCAAATATACTAATTCTTCTTATTCTTCATCATTTGAAAAAGAAGATTGAGAATGTTCTAGAGATTTTCTTGCATCATTTTTCCTTTGTAAAAAATAATTTTCCCTCAAATTAGTATCACTATAGTAAGGAGATAAGTCACCAATATTGAAAGTCTTAGATACTCCTCCATAATGTGTAGGTAATTTAAGTTCACATGTGTTATTTCTAAATTTTCTTAAGATTTTAAATGGAACATATGTCCATGGCATTAGTTTATTCTTTTTTAAGTTTAGAAATTTCTTTTTTTCTCAAATGCAACAATACCATATCTTCTGGTTTAAATACTTTTTGAATTATGTTTTTATTAGCTTGAGCTTGGTATTTAGCATTCAATTTTTTAATATTGTCTTTAATTTTTTGATGAAGTTTTTTAAATAATTTAAATCTTTCCTTGACATCATAATTATTTATATTTTCTCTTTTTAATGATAATATATCAATGGGTAGATATGGATTAACTCCATAGACAACCTCAAAAGGACTTGATTAAGTTGTATTAGAAGGACTCCTATTGTATGCAAACTTAGCATGTGCAAGCTTTATATCCCAATCTTTAGTACTCTTATTCACCAACCCTCGTAGAAAAGTACTTAGAGTTCTATTAGTCACTTCGGTTTGACCATCAATTTGTGGATGATAAGAAATACTAAACAACAAATTAGTACCTAACATGTGCCAAAGTATCTTTCAAAAGTAGCTTAAGAATTTTACATCTCTATGTGATACTATACTTTTAGAAAATCCATGTAACCTCACCATTTCTTGAAAATATAATACTACTACATGTATTGTATTATCAGTCTTGTTGCAAGGTATAAAATGTGCCATTTTTGAAAATTGATCCACTACCACAAGAATAGAATCTTTACCCCTTTTCATCCTTGGCAATCCCAAAATAAAACCTATGCTAACAATTTTTCAAGGTTGATTAGGTATTCGCAAACGAGTATACAAACCCTTATAGAAAAATCTTTTACTTTTTTGACAAGTTACGCATCTTCTTATAATTGATTGTATTCATTTTATCATCGGTGTCTAGTAGAAATTTTCCTATAGTATTTCCATGGTCTTATGAAATCCAAAATGATTAGCTATACCTCCCTCATGTACTTATTTAACAAGTAAATCATGTACACTAGAATGATGTATACACAAATTATTAAGTTTGAATAGATAGTCATCATGTAGTAAATAATTACCAAACTACCATTTATTTGCACATATTATAGATGCCAACAAAATCTTCATCCTTATCATACAATTCCTTTAACATCTCAAATCCCAATATCTTAACATCTAACATGAA
This sequence comes from Tamarix austromongolica, assembly GCA_039764185.1. NCBI lineage: Eukaryota > Viridiplantae > Streptophyta > Magnoliopsida > Caryophyllales > Tamaricaceae > Tamarix > Tamarix austromongolica. The sequence continues at coordinate 11,046,812 of CM077816.1, forward strand.
TAATATCATGGATCTATGATATAAATCATTTGGCATGACATTTTCTTTTCCATCAAAACGCTTGATAGAAAACACAAAAGAATTATTAGAAACTAACCCATTTTGCATGCCTCAGACTAATTTTCTTTATCCTATGCAAATATTTCAAACTCTCATGGTCCGAATGCAAAACAAATAGCTTAGGCCTTAGGTAATGATTTCATGTCTCTATAATTCATATGATGGCATATAACTCTTTGTTATAAGTGGAATAATTCAGCATCACTTCATTCAATTTCTCACTAGAAAAATGAAATAGCTTGCTTTCTTATGAGAGTACACCTCCTATCGTTATCTCACTTGTATCACACATAACTTCAAATAATTTCTCAAAGTCGGGTAAATCTAATAAACATAGCTTATTCTTCAAAGCTTGGAAGGCCCTAGTTGCATCTTCACTTCAATTAAACTCACCACTTTTTCATGGGTTGGGTTATCGGTGCGACAATAGTAGAAAAATCCTTAATGAATATCCTATAGAAACTTGCCAAACCATTATCCTTAGGTGTTATCCAACCTTTAATAGCATCAATTTTAGTGGGATCAACTTTAGTACATTTGCTGCTCACTATATATAGCTAAGGAAAGCTATACTTAAAAGCATAAAGTCACACTTCTCCATTTTTCCATAGAGTTTAGTCTCCCATATTTTATCAAATAATTTCCTTAGATGAATTATATGGTCATGTTCACTTCGGCTATACACAAGTATATCATTTAAGTATACTATAATGAAAACTCTGAGAAAAGGTCAAAGAACTTCATTCATTAGTCTTATGAATGAACTTGGTGCATTACATAAGCCAAAAGGAATCAACATCTACTTATAAAGACCATATTTAGTTTTGAATGTAGTTTTCCACTCATCCCCCTCTCTTATCCCCATTTGATGATATCTACTTCTTCAAAACCTTAGAAAATACTCGTTCTCCACATAACTCATTTATCATGCCATCTAATCTTGGAATTGGAAATCAATATTTGATAGTGATATTGTTAACAGCCCTAAAGTTGATGCACATGCACTATGTACCATCCTTTTTAGGGACTAATAAAGTAGGTACACAATATGGACTCATACTTTCTCTCACATATAATCTCTTTAAGAGTTCTTCTATTTTTTTTCTAACTCCTCAACCTCCTCTAGATTGCATCAATATGTGGGCCTATTAGGTAAGGACATGCCAGGAATTAAATCTATGGAATTTATTCTATTCCCCTATTAGGTGGCAATCCACATGGTAATTCATTAGAAAAAACATCATGATACTCATAAAGGAGTTTATCTAATTGAGGATTTTCATTGTCTCTCTTCCCTTTTAGAGATTCTTTCATGACCACAATATAACAACTTCCTTGTTCTTGAATATATTTGACCATAGCCTTGTCATGCAAAAACAAACTCTTGTTATTCTTCACTATTCTCTCCTTATCGCTTTTAGAAGGTTTAAGTTTATACTTCTTCTTATCTTTCTCAACTAGATATTCATTAGTAATACTATTATGAATATCATTTCTGTCATACTTCCATGGTTTACCTAGTAAAATTATATAAGCATCCATAGGTAAAACATCGCATAATACCTCATCTTGGTAGTTACCAATTTTTAGGGTTTGTTTTATTACCTTAAATCCCTTGTCCTTATTCAACCATTAAATAGAATAAGGCTTTAGATGTGGTGTAGTTTTCAACCCCAAATCCTTGACCATCCTCCCATTGGTGACATTGGTATAACATCCACTATCAATGATAATACGACAAACCATATCTTCAACTTTTCCTTTTCTCTTAAATATCTTCTCCCTTTAGGTAGGTTTCTTAGTAGCTTATGTTTGAAGTACTCTCTCTAATACATAACAAGCACTCTATTCTTCCTCGGATTCACTAGATATTTCCTCAAAAGGCTCAAGCTTATAATTTTCCTCACATGTCTCCATAGCTTCAATTTCTTATATTGATAATATCCTTTGATTAGGACATTTGCGAGTGAAGGGTCCAACCCCTCTGCATTTGAAACATTGCCTAGTAGAGAATTCATTCATTTTATTTTTTCCTTTCTCCTCTCTAGTAATTCCTTATTTTTTATCAAGATTAGTAGAAGCTGAAGTACTCGCTCCAAATTTTGTTGTTTGGTTACTTGAGTAGTACTTTGTGGATGGATTACTTTGTTTAGTATAAGGCTTAGTGGATTTAATTTTTTTTTTCAAATATTAGGAAAATTTTAATCTTGCCATCTAAAGAATCATAAAGATAAGTTTCTACCTTTTCTCAAATCATCATGTTAAGGCCTCCATAAAATCTTGCACAAGTTTGTTCCTTCCATTCATGGATATCATATACTAGTGCCAACCTTTCGAATGCCCTAACATACTCTTTGACACTTAGTAGTCCCTGCCTAATAGTAGTTAATTTGATATATTTATCTTGTCCATAATCTTTAGGAATAGATTTATTTCTTACATGTTTCTTAAGTTTCTCCCAAGATTTAATCCTTGATTTACCCTCTTGTTCCTTAGTCCTCTTTAGATTATCATATCATACTCTAGTAAACTTCTTAAACTTAAGTGGTGCGGATCAAAGTGGAGAGAAGCACATGATCGAATCACTTCTTTTTTTTGATCATCCACATGTTGAAATTGAAGAGGAATGGCTCGATTTAAGGAAGGTTAAACTCGATTATCTACAGGTTTCAATGGGAAGATAAACTTTGAATGTTAATGCACATTCAAAGGATCTAAAGAGGAAGGAATTCCCGACACTTTCCTATCTAGGTATGTCTCCAATAGAGAGAAAAACCCAAGCTCATAAACTTGAGAATTTGTGTTAAAATGATTTCTATTATTCATTCTGCATATTCGTGTACAAGGATGAGGTATATATAGGGGAGGGTAGCCGACTAAAAGGACTTAATCCCAACTGGTTATTTCCTTAATTCAAGCTAGATTTAATTCACTTGAATTAAGCCTATATAATACTTAATCTCAATCATAATATCATCATTTAAATGATATTAGTGACTAACATTACAAAGCCATACAATCAACTATGGTACATACATGAAATTACAACAAAACTCTAGCTTGCTTGAAATATACTTTAGGGTTTACAACAAGCTTAATATAACTAATGATATCGCCAACTATATCTTGTTGTAGTGTTATCCCATGTATATCATAGCCTTGCATGCTTTGAATGCTTGTACACTTTAAGTCTCTTCTTGTGTTTTGACTTCTTCACCTTGCAAATATGTAATATACCTTCAAGAATATCTTGAATCGTTTTCAATACCAAGTATAGAAATATTATCAAGAACATTTAAAATGATTGGCTCCATTATTAAGAATGCTAGTTCTTCCTTACCTTGCGAATCATTAGAAACATGAGATACATTAGATGCACCTGCATCATTAAGAGTTGCTAGTTTATACTTTTTCTCATTTTGATAATCCTTATACTCAACTTTTTTTGGGGGGATTACAAAGTCACAAAATATACCACTTGATCAACTTATCCACTTGATTCCAAGGATTCTCAAATGCTTTGATAGGGTGGATTAGATCTAAACCAAGATCTAATACCTTTGAATGAGAAATCTCCTATTTCTTCATAGAACACTCTTGATGCTCATCAATAATCTTAATTGAATAAAGATTCTAGAAGAAGAATAACTCAATTTACTCTCATGATGCTCTCTTTCTCTAATTCATAATGAACAATCTTGACTTGTTTTCTTTAGTCCATAGTTATGAATGAAAAAATGATGCATTTTAGCAATATCCATAATTAATCATTTTCTATCTTAATAGTTTTGTGATGCATGATCCAACAATAACTTGTACATGCATGCATCGCTTTGCTGTAAATCTAATTTGGAAATTTTGGATCACTTCAGGAAAGGCAGTCCAAGTAAAATTGAGGGGATGAAAAAATTTCCTTTTTCGCAATATATAGTGAATTAATTGATTAACATAAGTTTAATGTAATATAAAACAAAATAGTCTATCACTTCTACCACTCTGAACCAAAACAATTAATCACTTACACCCCTACTTCAATAACAAATTTCAGCTAGTAAATACTAGTACTCGCCTATTTCCATGAAGGAAGTATGAGAAAACTTGATGGATCCACATTCAAACGTTGGCGTCCTAAACAGCCTAACCATTTAGTCAACATTTTTAAAAATTGGATCAAACCTCTCATAAATTGGCTAGATTTTACTTGCTGGTTCTCAATAACTTGAACCAAACAAAACCAGCTCAAGATAGGTCAGACCAGAAAAAACTAATGAATTGATAAAAAATTGGTCGGTCAACATAGTTAAAAATTAATTGGAGCCACTCAAATTTATATATAGTCTAATTTTTTTATATATGTGCTTCATTTTTTTTTGATATAGTATGTATCATTGGTTTGATTACTAAATAAGTGAACCGGTTATGATGTCGATTCGATTATTAGTCCAATTTTTAAAACTATGATTAAGCCATCCTAGCAATTTTTATAAGACCGAGCATATTTTTTTGGGATCTCAAATTTTTTATTATCAATGTTGCACTTATGAATAAAATATTCGTGAAGTTGTTACAACCATCTATCATTGTACTAGTCTCATATATGTGTGGAATCTACTTATTATATAAGAAGATTGTGAAAAGGATATATATATATATAGGCTCAAGATCTGGTACAAACTATTCTTATGATATAATTATAGGAACTATATTTGACCGTTAGATTGCTCAAATAAACGGTTCTGATTAAAATGAGTATAATAGTCTTATTTATGCTGAAGCTTCCCCATCCACTCCCATTCCTATACCTTCTACTGCAACAAGTCGCCGACATTTGCAACCTTCGTCGTTCATCGCCATGAGAGTTCATTGTCATTCCGCTACGTCTTTACTAGCATTAGTCTCATCAGCCTTCAAGTTGCACCTTTCTTCAAACCATAGCATTCCTTCAAGTTTAGCTCTCCTTCTAGCTCTATTTCAATCATCTCTCATTCTCAGAGTTACAGCTATGGAGTTGAGGTATTTTTTTCCTATTAAGCTAATTTCTCTTTCCAATTCATTATTTTGGAACAAAATTGCTTCTAAAACATAAATTGATAATTTACTTCTCATTTCATGGGGATTTAGATTCTTAAATATGTTTGAGATCTAGTTTTGTAGTCAGACTTTACAAAGTGTTTGTATTCCTAATTAAATTTCATCATTTCAAGACTTAATTATTATTATTATTGAGTATAGCACTCAAACTTCTAAAATGTAGATTGACAATCAGAGGATAAGGATTGAGGGATAAGGATGATCATGGGAGAAGGATGCAGGGTTGAAAGGTAAGGACTATCACAAGAGAAGGTGACGAGTTCGAACACATCGCATGCGAGGCAGGGGATACAGGGTACAAAGGTTAGTACTCTTTATTTTTAGAATTAATCATGATTCTTTGTTTATTTTTATTGGATGGTTATGCTTCGTTCTTACGAATGTATCACAGGAATAGTTTCTACCCGACCTCAATCCTATATATATATATATATATGGGTTTTAAAGCAAGTGTTTTCCTAAACTCTCTTTGAGGTCTTAGGTTGGACCCTAATTTGCACCTTAGGTGGGGACTAATTATGGCAATATAATGACATAAAAACTAGTGGTGAAAAGTAAACTATATGAATAGCTTTTTATTTAGATTATTTTGGGTCATTCAAAGTTTGGTTTACTATACAACTTGTCCATGTTAGGATGATACTTAGATTTTTGTTCTAGTATATTTTTTTTAGCTAGCTTGGTTCAATTTTAGTTTAGTTTAAATAAAATATCAATTCAAATAGATATTGAATCAAGTCATTATATAATTTGTCAATTTTTTCTCAGTTATAGTCTCATTTGAGTCTACCAACATTGAACCAAACTAGGTATGGGTTGGTGAAGTTAGTTGATAATTCAAATTCTCAAAGTCACTTTTCAATTTATTATACATTATTTTCCTTTATTCATGCTAGGATGAACTTATATAATAGATTAAATTATGTTTAATTAGAGATTGTTTTATCTTTTATTTTTAAATATTAGTAACTAATATGTAACCAAGTAGGATATTTTTTAAATTTTTTATCGGAAACTATAATGCTATTATGTGAAGAAGAAACCTTAGAAAGGGGTGAATAGTATTATGTGACTAGATAATGGAAAAATTAAAGAGATTGACACACAATCTAGAGTGGTTCAAGAAACTAAACACAATTTTTCTAAATCCATTCCAATGTCTCTTTATTTGTGTGAGTGATTGATGACCAATTTACTCTATCTTAATAATAAAATTCCTCACTTAACATTTCTATATCTTATTTACAACTTAGCCTAGTTATATTTTCTTAGATTCAACAATAATATTTATTAAGAATGATAGATACTCACAACCTGTTCCTGCTATATATTTCTAAGGGTGTGATGATTACAATTATTCTTTATAAGAATTAGAATATGAAAGTGTAAGAACAATATATGAAAAGTAAAAAAATCTAGAAGATGAAGATATTACAAGTTCAGTAGATTCTAGCTAAGATGAGTTAGCATGAGTGTTAATTCTTAGAAATTAACTACAAGCGAGTCTAAATTAAAAGCCAAACACTTGAAATACTTTTTGAGCAATAAATGGGTTTTTGAATAAATAGTAAATGGTTACCCAACAACCTCTAACAAAAGCCTTAGCACATGCAATAGTTGGTGGTGCATTTAATTCCCTAAATTTTAAGATTGATTAACTATATATTTTTTTAAAAATAGTCATATTGTATGATAGGCTCCTAAAACTAGTAAATGGATTTCATTGACTAGGATACAAGTTTGGTTTACAAGCCAATCTCTTTATTTTAACTGAAAGTAAAATGTCACCATTGTAATAACTAGGTTGTTGGTTTGTGACAATTAGTCTATGTATTTAAATCATGGATAAATGTTTTTTTTGAATAAAAATATACCAAAGGAATTGTTTGGAAAACCAATGGTCTTGTTATGGAAACCAGTCCATAGGTTTGGAAAAAAATTATTATGTTTAAATTTTTTTATTTTAGCTGAAGCATCATATAATTATAGTTGGGTGTTACCATACTACTGAACATAAATATAGCTTACCATATCATTCTTACATCAAATACAAGGCAAAAAAGTTTGGAGGTTAGCTCCACGTATAATATCCAAAATTAATCAGAAAGGGATACATTAGAACTAAGAATCCAAAAGGTATCAGACCAAAATTGATAAAAAGGATAACATGACTCTACGTTCAAAATCCTAAGGATAGTATCATGACACCTCCCCAAGAAAGGTATCATAAGCATCAAAATCATCTAAGGGTTTCTCATTGACATGAAAAAACTCATTTGAGTCACCTACTCATGTGAATGAGTAACATCCATAAAAAGTATGATAAATAAGCTACATACTAAGTAAGGAAACAATACAATCATAAAAAGGTTACACAATGTCATAAGGACACATAAAGGAGTGAAGATGCATATAGATTTACATAATATGAGACAAGATAAAAATTGATTTCAAAAACTCATTATTAGATATAATCATAAACTATATTACTATTTACCTTTAGTTAAAGGACCCCAAGATATATATATATATATATATATATATATTTTGGAATATACCAAAGCACCTCTCAAGGTAGAATGCTTCTAAGCCACTATTATTATTCGGTGGGATGGACACCATATGTATAGCTACATGCTCCTAGACACTATTCTTAAACTAATGGAACATTCTAAAGCACCTTCCAGGGAAAAAAACTCATGAGCTACTACCTTGGTCCTCACTCACTTAATTTTTCACTTTAAGTGAGTAATGTTTTATCTATTGTTATTAATATCAAGATCATCATGTAGACCCACATGTAGATATGCAGGACACATAATCTAACTTAAAATTACCATCCAAAATATGTGAAACACAACCACATAAAACACAACCACTTAAGTAAAAAAACTACAATTCCTCTAAGAAACCATAATTTCACATTATAAGCACACTTTCTTCCATAATACTCATTTATCAACCAATTTTAGCATACCTTTCTCAAATATTACTATGGAAAATATATCAAAAACTTAATATCTAAACCTAACGTGTTACATATGCGATAATACCCTGCCTCTAGGGTTACTTTTTATAAAGCCCTACAAAATCCTAATTTCACAAGTTAGGAATAACTTTTCCGATAAAACTCATATAGATATCAAATTTTGTAGATATTCCTAAAATATAATTATTAACAAGATATCCTAAAATAAGACCTAATGCCAAATTTTTGCACATATAATAATGATCTACCTCTAGGGTTACTATTTACAAATTCCTATAAAATCTTAATTTCAGAAGTTAGGTATTAATTTTCCTATAAGACATATTAACCAAAATACCCTTAAGATAACCACTAAACTCATAATCTCACAAGAACTCTACAAATCACAACTTGACATAATTAATTTTCATCCTCCTTCACATGTCATCATGACATAATTCATATAATGATACCAAACATGATATTTATTACAAATTTTCACATTACATACAAAGCCCTATTCATGACATGTAACCTTACCAAAAACATTTCCGGTCTTTAAGCATGTATAATCATAAGACTCCTCCCATAATATCAATAGAAAATCACCTAATAATTAAGGAAAATACATCATTGGAACATAAGAAAGCAACCAAGGAAAAGCTAAGGTAAAGGAAGGTGAAAATAGAGAAAAACTAAAGAAAATGAAGTTGTGTAAAGCTTGAACTAGTTGCATTAGGATTTGGTGCAACCCTGGGGTGCACAACGTAATACACTCACTCGGCTTGGAGGTGTTATGTGATATCCTCATTGTAACACCCCCAATTTTTAAAAATAAAAAATTTTATTTAGAAGGGTTAATTGGGGAAGTAAAAATACAAAATGTAGGGGTGTTACACTCATGTATCCAGTATAGAATAAGCACTCCTTATGCCTAATCTATGTCGAATGTAAGGAACAAGTAACCTCATACACAAGAATTAGGCATGGGAAGCATTTGATTCCACCATGATATAGGATATGACATATAGAGAAGGAAAATTTATCATCAAAACAAAGGACTAATAACCCATAGAGAGATACATATATTTGGAAAACCATATGCTTTACCAATTCGATTAGAGCTCACTAAAGGCCAGAAAATAAAAGTAGTAAGAAATGATCATCTACAATACAAGGAAAAACTTTTTATGGAAATGAGCAACACCTATAAAAAGAATGGTTAGTATACTACATACTGAATAAGATAACAATATAGCCATAACCAGGCTACTCTTAACTTATATCATATAAAAGCATAGGCGAGTATGTTATATAATGTAAGATAATACTGATTCTAGAAGCCCTTCATTAATTGCAATTATAATCCATGATCTTAATACATTGAGTTCAAGGAACCTACTATTATTAAATTAGTGGAACGGTCTGTAACACATCTTAGGGACACCATACTTAAGTCACTATTATTTTTTGGTGCAGTGTACCCAATACCTTTTAGGGCAAAACACACCTAACCACTATTCTTAGACCGGTTGAATAGTTTAACCTCTTAAATGAAAGCATACATAAGCTACTAATATTAATCAGTGGAACGGAACTAACACCTCAATCTTGACTCATGTAATCTTTCACATTAAGTAATTAATATCTTATTCATTGTTACTTATCTCAAGATCATATTTTGGTTTATGTTGAACCCTAGAACTCCACTATTCTTAAAACAATGGAGCAGTCTTGAGCAACTTTCAAGGGAAAACACACTTGATCCACTATTATTATCATCCGGTGGAACGAACATACAATGCCTCAACCCCGACTCACATAATATTTCTATATAAGTAATTAGCATCTTGTTCAATGTGTTATTTATCAAGGTGATCATAAATAAGCATATGTAGACATGAAAAGTAAATAATATATCTTAACATAATCATTTGAAGTCCATAAAGCATAACCACATGAATATTGATACACCACTTTAAGAAAAAGGCCCCACCCCTTCTAGAAAACCTTAAATTTCATAAGTTGACCATAACTTCTCCCCTGATTCTCTTTTTATCACCAAATTCAATACCTATCCTTAACAATATTTTTATTGACAACATGCCTAAAAATCAAAGTTTAACTCCTATATCTTACACATGCAATAATAGCCTATCTTTAGATTTAGTATTCATATTTCCTATAAAACTCACATTTCACGATTCAATCATAACTTTTTCCACAAAACCTATACACATTACCTAAATATTATTATTGAAATCATATACAAAAATTGAGGTCCAAATTCCATGTCTTACACATGCGATAATAGCTACCTTTAGGGTTACTGTTCACATGTCCTATAAAATCTAAATTTTATGATTCAATCATAACTTTTCACACAAAACCTCTACAACCATCAACTTTAATATGCATTCTCAAAATATTATTATTGACATTATATACAAAATTGAGGTCCAAATCTCATATCTTATACATGCAATAGTAGTATACCCTTAGGATTACTATTTATTTTTCCTACAAAACCATAATTTTACAAATTAATCATAACTTTTTCCAAAATCATATAACCACCAAATTTAATATATGAACCTAAGATGCCAATATAAAAAACATATCTAGATGTTAAGATCAAATCCTAACATGTCACAAATATGTTAATGATTTCGCCCTTAGGATTACTATTCCCACTTAAACTACTTTTCTCACTTTTTGGAGTTTAAATCATTCATATTCCACTCAATATATTCCATATAACGCATTAAAATTCCCAATATTTCATTTTTATCCTATACTGACCAAAATACATATGAGATAGCTAAAGTACCCAATTTTCCACAAAATATTACAAGTATCAATATGAATAATTTCTCAACCTCTGATATATTCTATCATCATATAAATGTATAAACACAAATATATATATACCGATTCATTTCAGCCAACCACATACATAACTCATGCTTTCCTAACTTTCTTACTTTTTCTTTCAACATATGACATCTCATTTCATATAGTACCATTAACATGATAATATTTTGCATTCAACAATTCCAAGCATAGTAGCATACAGAAATATACACATTTTGAACATAAAATCCCTAACTATGATATGTATCGTTACCGAAGTGGCCCATGTCTCCAAGTATATAAGACTAATACTTCCTCCTCCATTACCATTGGGGTATCACCTAGAAGTCAAAACATACAAAGTTAGACTCCAAAATTTTAGCTTAAAAGGAACCAAGGTAAGGGAGAAAGATGAAATATAGAGATAACTGAAAAGTAGGAAGCTTGGGTAGGGTGGTTTATGGCAACAATGTAGTGGCTGAAGTGGTGGTGATTGTGGTGATTATGGATGGGGGTGATAATTGGTAGCAAGGGTCGTGTTGACGGTGGTGTTGACGATGGTGTTGGGACTTGTGGAAGTCAGAGGTGGGGATTGATGATGGTGATGGTTGTCGGTGGTAGAGGGTGGTGTGGCTGGTCTTGATATAGATTAATGGTGGCTGGTGGTTGGCGATTAAGGCTAGTTAATAGTAGGAAAGTGGAGTGGAGCTAGTTGGAAACAATAAGGAAATGGTGTTGGACTATAGGTGGTGACTAAGGTAGAGAGTTGATCGGCGTGGCTGGTGATTGGACAGGTAGATAAAAGGAAGGCATGGGTTGGCATTGTTGTCAATAGTAGGGTAACAATAAGTGGAGAAGGGAACAAGAAGGAGCTGACAGTGGTGGTGGCGTTGGCACCAATAGGTGGTGATGAAGTAGAGGATGGTTGGGGCTATAGGGCACGGGGGAGGAGAAGAGAAAGGTCATGATAGAGAGTGGTGATGCTAGGATGATCAATGAAGAGTAGATAGATGAAGGAGGAAAGGGAAGGGAATTCGACTATGGTGATGGGTGATGGTAAACTTGGAGTTTTTGGAGGTGAAGGGCAGTGGTGTAATGTGGAGAAAAAAGTAGAGTAGGAGGGGCTGGGGGAGGCTCGGCTAGGTTCTTTAACAGGTAAAGAAGGATAGGAAAGGTGATGGGAGATGGGAAAAAGGAATCTTGCATGTGTGTAGGTATAGGCATGCATGGCTGGGAGGGGGAAGGAAAAATTGATAGGGAAATGGGAGCTTAGGCATGTAAAAGGTAGGTGAATAGAAGAAAAATGGTAGGGGTGTAGGTAAGTATGATGTTGGGGAAGGTATTATAGGGAGTTATACAAGGTTGATGATTCTAGGGGCTCAGTGTAGGAAGGTAGTGTAGGTTGGATAGGGGTAATGGGAAATAAGAGGTATGAGAGAGGGGATGTTAAAGGTTGTTTTGGCTTGAAGAAGAAAGAAGAGTAGGTGGGGTGCATGGTAAAAATAGGGGATATTTGGGATGATAAGGACAAGTGACATGCAACATAGGGGATAGGTGTGTTTGGTGCTTAGAGAGGGGGCATAAGGCTTTGTTTGTGTCAAATGGGAGAGTAAGAAGCAGGTAGTTACAACATCAACATTGGAAAGAAAGAAAAGGAAATAAAAGAAAATGAAGGAAAGGGAGTAGGCTAGAGGTTAGGGCAGGAAAGAATGAGAGAGAAAAAGAAAGGTAGGATGGGCTGGCAGGTTAGGAAGAGAAAAAGGAGAAGAGTGAGTAGGTTGGGTGCAATTTGGGGAAGAGGGGGAGGAAAGAAAAATGAAAAAGAAAGGAGAGAAGAAAAGGAAAAATATTTTTTTATCGGTTTAGGATTAAATTTTTGGAAAATGAATATAAAATTCTATCTATTAATTATCTAAGGTTTGGGTTGGGATAAAATTATAAATGAAGTAAAATAAGGATTAAGATTCAATTTATGATCAAGGAATTTGGGTAAGATAAAATATTATTGACTATCCGAGATTAGGATTTAGTTTAAAATATAAATTAATCAGGATTACAATTAGATAAAAATTTTGGGTATTACATTACTACCCCCTTAAAAGAGACTTCATCATTGAAGTCAAAAGTTAAGGTTGGGGAAGAAGAGAAAGTTGATGTACAAGAAAGTAATCTCATTGGTTGCTTATAATGGAGTTGACACTACACTACTAGGGTACTATCTCATTAAAAAAGATAGAACCCCAAAATCTAATACATCTATTTTGAAAAGCATGGGGTGCATCTTACTTATATCCTTCTCTATCTCCCGCTTTACCTTCTCTACTCTATGGTGGCTCTAAAGAATTTAATAAAATCCCCTCATAGGATAACAAATCATCTTGCTTGATCTTGTCAATTCCATTCACATGTGTAGGATCAACAATGTATCTATTTAAATGGACAAAGAGCCAGAGGGTTAAGAGGTTAAAGATTGGAAACGTGATTAATGAAGATAATGTTGGCGAGGGTAAAGGTGGAGTTATTAGAATAAGTGGTGGTCTTCAGGGGTCAAAGAAAAACACTATAAGGAAATAAGGTTAAAAATTTAGGGTACTACCCCTCTTTAAAGAGGTTTCTAATGAGGGAAAAACTTCACTAAAACCATGAAGAATACCCTAATAAAGATAAGAATTGATGGGGGTAGGGATGTAGATTAGAAATAGAGTAAAAAAAAACCTTAGACTAGAAACCCTAATTCAAAGTATGTCTAAGGTGAATAGTGAAATAGGTTAAGTGATAAGTCTATGCACAATGTAAATGTGAAAAGAAGAATGGCTAATTAAAGTATCTTGAGTTTGATGCATCAAGATCTGGAGACTGCTGGAGGGCTACCTTATACTCCTTGACAATATCATCCTTGTTGAGTTGGAGACTTATACAGCTACCCTGTATGATTGATTCCTAGGGTTCATGGTAAAAAAAAATATCACTTATACTGACTCCTCTCTAAGTGGTTGCATCTTTGATTAACCTAGTGAAGTTGCATCATCACATCATCGGTGCTCTTAAAGCATAAGCGCTTAAGGGATCTTCTACAATCATCTGCTATCATCTATGTGAAATTGACTTGTCGCCTTATTCAACTCATTTGTAGCTAGGTGGAGAAGTGGTACATCCTCGTATACATGCCCATAGTCTACATGTAATTCCTCTTAGATTTGAGAAACGATTCTAAATCCCAAGAGAAGACCATGTTGGTAAGTGCACCAATTCACCACGATTCATGATGTGGCGGGTATGTATAAATGCATCATATTGAGCTACAACAATGAAACTCAGGAAAATCTTAGCTTACTAGCACATAAGATCATGTCACATGCTATAAGATACTAAAGCTATCCATTTCCCAATTCCTCTCATGGTTAATCCATATTTTTAAACTAGAGTAGAATAATTTGTAAAAATTTAAGATTGTGAAAACTAAGTCTCTAATTGGAACACAATTATTAATAGCCAAAAGCTCTAATACCATCTGTAACATCACAAATTTAAGGAATGAAAATTTTTTTCTAAAGATTTAATTATGAAAGTCAAAATACAAAATGTTGGGGGCTCACGCTATATTCAGCATAGAATTAACACTCCCTATGCCTATTCTATATCTAGTGCAAGGTAAAAGTAATATCATACATAGGAACCAAGTGGAGGAATCACTTGAATCCACCATGATATGAGATAAAAAATAGAGAGAAGAAAAATGTATGAAAAAAATAAAGGACTCAGAGTATATAGATAGATAGAGATATTTAGATAACTATACCCTTTACCAATTCTATTAGTTCTCACAGAACATGAGCACATAAATTTAGTAAGTAATAATCACCTTCAAAATAAGGGAAAACTATTTGTGAGAGTGAGAAGCACCTATAAAAAAGGATGATCAGTATGCTATATACTGGTAGATTCCTTGCGATACGGGCTAAGGAAGGAAAGGGATATGGAGTGTTGTGTGGTGGTTGTGGTTATGTTAAATGGGCATATGTAAGTGTAGGGGAGCATGTGCTATGAGGGGAGTAGAAAGAAATCCATGCAAGATGGGGGTGCAGGCTTCAAAAGGAAGGGGGAGGAGGTTTATTAGAATAGGTGGATAAGGAAAAGAAAAAGGAGAAAGAAAAGGGAAAAAAAGAAGGAATTTAAGGTTAGAATTAGAATTATGTTTAAATTTAATATTAGATAAGTATGGTAAAATTAATTTATCAATCATCCATGGTTAGGGTTAGGTTAAAATATTAATTACCTAAAATTAGGATTTAGATTAGGTTTAGATTTATGATTAAAGAATTAGGGTATGATAATATATTAATTACCTAATATTATGATTAGTTTAAATTATTAATTAATTAGGATTAGTTTTTAGTTAAAATTTTGGGTATTACATCACTAATCCCATAAAAGAACCTTCATTCCAAATGTCAACATGCCAAGCTTGATGAAGAAGAGAAAAATGATTTATGAAAAGGTGATCTTGGTAGTTAATTCTACATGATTTGACACTACACTATTAGGTCTATCCCTGTAAAAGAGAGAGAACCTCAAAGACTAACACACATGCACTAAATAGCTCTCACACATGTCCTTCTCTATTTCCATAGTTGTATCCTTTTCTCCATAGTAAGTCTAGAGAATCTTCACAAGTGGATCCGAGCTTGTATAAGTCTATCATACCTTTGTGTCAAGAATATGCAAGGGCACATCCTCATAGGATAATGAGTCATCAATCTCTATCTCAGCATGTCTGATCATGTAGGAAGGATCAACAACATCATTCCTCAACTATGAGGTGTATATGAATTTCTGAACTCATTATAACTCATATGGAAGTGCTAAGCGATATAGAACCTCACCCACCCTATCAAGAATCTCTTAAGGACCAATATACCTCCGTCTTAACTTATCCTTACTACCAAATCTCTACACCCCTTGGTAGGTGAGACTCTTAACCAAATCCTATCCCCTACCTTAAAACTATCACTACGATGCATTTGATCTACGTAGCTCTTGTGTCACTCTTAGATTCCCTCATCCTATTCTAAATCAACCAAATCTATTGAGTCAACTCCTCAATCACTTCTGTCCCAAGTATAACAGTCGTGCTAATGTCGCTCTAACACAAAAGTATCTTACACTTGTGTCCATATAATGTCTCAAAAAGTGCCACTCCTATACTGGCGTGATAATTATTGTTGTATAAGAACTCCACTAAATGTAAATAATCTTCCCAACTACCTCAGAAATCTATGACACAAGCTTGTAGAATGTTCTTACGTATTTAAATCATTTTCTCAGTCTTCCCATCTATAAGTGGGTGAAAGGTGGTACTCATCTTCAACTTTATGCCCATTACCTTCTATAACATCCCCCAGAAGTGTAAGAGAAATCTCAAATTTTTATCCAATACTATGTTAGTAGGTGTACCATGCTAACTCACCACATGACTCATGTAAGCATTAGCTAAGATCCATGCTCTAAGTTAACTTCATCGGTACAAAAACTATTGATTTAGTCAACTAATTGATAATAACCCAATTCGTATTATACGGACTATGAGTCTTTGGTAACCCACTTAAAAAAATCCATGGAGATTAAGTCCTAATTCTACTTCAAAACATCTTAAGGCTATACGAAGCTTACAGATCTATGGTGCTTTATCTTAACATTTTGACAACTCAAACATCTCAACATGATCTCTGCTACCTCTCACTTCATATGAGGCTACCAATAAATCTAATTAAGTTCCTTGTACAACTTGTTCACTCCAAGATGAACAAAGTAGGGAGTAAACTAACCTTCCTCAAAATTTTGGCATTTTAAATTGGTACAACTCTATGACACACACCAATTACCCTTGTAGTGAATGCTGCCATCTTCATGAATCCAAGCCTTAGCTTAAGCATCCTATATCTTATGTCAAATACTATAAAACTTAAACTCTCTAAGCTACTTTAAGCTACTTAACCTGCATCTCATTGCAAATAGCCACTATAATTGTTAAAGCACTCACCCGGACCTTCAAATCACCTTTCTAAATCAACTCTATCCTCATCTCACTAAGCTCTACAAGCAAATGATTAGCCACTACACAAGAGCTCAAGGAGTGTGATGTCTTCCTACTTAAGACATCTACAATGATGTTGGTCTTACCCTCATGATAGGTTAACTCAATAACATATTCCTTTACTAACTCTACCCATATCCTTTGCCTCATATTCAACTCCCTATGAGTGAATATATATTTGAGGTTGAGGCTCTTATGGTTGGTGAAGAACCAACAATGTGTCCCACACTGATAGTTCCTACGAATCTTCAATGTGAAGACAAATATAGCCAACTCTAAATAATGCACCTAGCAGTTCTATTCATGTTACTTCAACTGATGAGAAGTGTAAGTCACTACTTTAACATGCTACAATTGTACACATCCTAGACCTTAAATTTATCTAATCCCAATGGTAAAGTCAAAATTGATGTTGAAGTCAAACGTAGTTTCAATTTCTAAAATGTGCCCTCACATACATCATCCCACCCAAATCTAATGGTCTTCTTAGAATATTTGTTAAGGGACAGGATACCTTCAAGAAGTCTCAAACATAGAGCTTATAGCTCCTGGCTAACCCTAAGAAACTAAAAACCTCAGGAACTCTAGTGGGTGCCTCCCACTCTATAAATACCATAATATTTTTTGGTTCTAAAAAGACCCCTTCTACTAATGCTATGTGTCCCCAAAAGGTAAATTCTTAAAGAAAAAAACTCACACTTAGAGTAAAACTTGTGTTTTCTTAATAGTGAAAAAAATAGTGTGACAATGCTGCTCACGATTCTCTCTAATTTGAGAGTATACCAAAATGTTATCTATAAAAACCACCACAAACTAGTTAAGAAATGGCTGAAAGATCATCATTATCAAATCTAGAAATATTTTAGGAACATTCGTAAGTCAAAAAGGAATCACTATGAACTTATATTGCCCATATCGTGTCCTAATGGACGTATACCTTGGTGATGATTAATTGATGATAATTCAACCTCAAGTTGATCTTTGAAAAGTTCACAACACCTCCAAGCTATTTGAACACATCGTTGATTGCCATAAGCTAATATATATTATTCACCCTCAAGTGCTTCAGATTCTAATGATCTATACATAAAAAAAGGCTTACATCCTTCTTTATGAAGGGAATCACTATGGTAAGGTACCTTTAAAAACTACCTCGACCCTCAGTACTAGTTTGATGGTGAAGTCTATCCCACATCTATGTTGTATACCTGGTATCTCCTCTAGGAACATGTCTGGGAAGTCTCGGGTAACTAAAATATCCTCTAATGTTGAAACATCCTTTGTCAACTCCTAAACACTACATAGATACATATGATAACCTTTCTACACCAATGAATACATTGTATGGGAAGATGTAACCTTTATCTTAGGCCTAGCCTTGTATTTTCTATAGGAGTCCCTAGCACCTTAATATCCCCACAAAACTATTTTCTCCTATGCAAAATCTATTGCCGCTTGGTATCTCCTCAATACATCAATCCCAAGGACCACATCAAAGTACCATAGGTCCATCTCAACCAAGACCACTAGGAATTGTTCCCTGCCTATCTCTAAAGCCACATTTGAGTGGAGCGTAGTGTAATCTGTTCTATCCCTAGAAGGTAGCAGCATAAATATAGAGGCACTAAGATGTAGAGATAAGATAGCTCTAGAAACAAAAATGGTAGAAACAAATGACAAGTATTACCATGAATCAAATAACACATGCATAGGTAGTGAAAGAATAATGAACATACTGGTGATTACATCAAACTGTCGATCAACGTCTACTTGGTTGATGACATTTAGGCATCCTTGGATCCTCCACAATACCTTCTAAATCCCTAGGCCTGCCCTCCTCTACCCCAAGGAAATAAGCAAGTTCACTATGGTCTCTCCTTAGCCTCCCCAGGATGAACATTAGCTAGGTAGGTGCGTTCTATTACTACTGATATGGCTAGAAAATCCACTGCTAGTATGCTTGCTATTGGGGTACAGGTTGTTCCTACTATTGGAGATAACCCCTCTCCTAGTAGAATTAACCGCTCTACTACTAGCATTTGTAGGATCTATGGCTCAATTGATCGCAAGCTTGACACTGTATAGATGCACACCAATAGTCTCATCTTGGATGATTTTGGTTGTAAAAGGGACAAATGAAGTGTCTCCGTAGTTCTATCTACCTAATTTGATCAACCATTTGAACTCTAAGCTAAAAACTTGAATGTACACTTCCCTAAAGTTAAATCTAATCTCTAGAACCCTATGTCTTTGGCTTTCTGAACCATCATTACAGCAACGCATGATTAAAGCTGATAGATGACTATCGACTAGCTAGTTGTTATGCCTAAAGCAAATATCAACAACTCTACAAATTAAGCATGGTACTCCCGCAATGCCATGCTCCTTTGGGTTAGCTGTATGAACTCCTTAAGCTTATAACTCTTAAGGCTATTGGAATAAAATTTTGTATGGATGGCCATCTTAAGTCCTCCTAGGAAATATGTAGTCCTCTTTATGCACAACAACCTACTCACCAAGCATTTGTAGCTCTCCGAAGGAAGAATCCTGAAATACTCTCCTTCCAAGCTCTTAGATAATTAGATGCCTCAAATGTCAAATCCAAATCCCAGATCCATTCTTTTAAGATGACCAAATACTCCTCACCACACATAGATTTGTAGTTGATGACCAAAGTCCCTCTAAAGCTTGTCCTCTCCAATACCTTCCTATAGGTAATGTGGAGGTAATGGTGGTTGTAGTGGACATATGAAAAACTCAATGAATGCATTGAACATTTCAATAAAATAATCAACATAACCATTTAGTGCCTTGGCAAGCTAACCCCAAGAAAAAAAAACTTTTTAGGATAGAATATTCCTAGCTTACTGGCATATTATTCATATAAGGATATTCAAAACCTACCTAGGTTACCTATTCACCATTCATATCAAGTTAGTATGAGTTTTTGAAGAATTAAAATTTTCTCAATTTTCGATAAAGGATCATTTGAGAACTAAAATTTTTAAAAACATAACATAGTAATTAAAAAAAAAGGCTATGATACCAACTTATAACACCCCAAAATTTACTACAGAAAAATTTCATTTTAGTAGAAGTGTAACATCAATATAGTTAGATTTTATTGCTAGACTCGATAGAATTATGGATTAACATACCGTCTTTACATCAAATATAGGGAAAATTAGTTAACACTAAAAGAAGTAGTAAAATAGAGTTTGAGAGAGATTTATGAACATAGATAAGAGTTTAGAGGTTAACATGGAGTACAATATCCAAAATAAATTAGAAAAGGATACATTAGAACCAAAAGTCTAAATGGTATCCAAATTTAAAGTGATGAAATAGATGACATGATTCTACGTCCCAAACCCAAAGGATAGTATCATCATTCCTTCCCAAGAAATGTTTTATAAGCAATACAATCATCCAGTAGGTCCTCATTGACCTTCACAAGCTCATTAGGGTCATTTGCTCATGGAAATGAGCAATAAATATAAAAATAATGATCTGTATACTAAGTACTAAGTAACAGAATGACACAGTCATAACAAGATTGCACAATTTCATAAGGTCACATGAAGGAATAAACAATCATATAGATAAACATAATTTAAGGCAAGATAAGAATTGATTCCAAAAATGCATTACAAGATATAATCATAATCCATATTCTTAGTTACATTGAAATTAGGGACCCTACTATTCTTAATTTGATGAAAATGATTGAAGCACTTCTTAGAGAAAAACACTCGTAAGCAATATTATTATCATCTAATGGAATGGAAACCATATTTACCAATGCAAAATGATTTTAACCACTAGTATTAAAATGGTGGATGGGTATGACACACCTAACAAGGAATAACATTCCTAAGCCACTATTACTGATTGGTTAAAGATATATAATGCCTCAATTCTGACTCAAGTAATATTTTTCTTTAAGTAAATAATATTTTATTCATTTTTTATTTATTTTAATATCAGTATACATACATGCGTGTAGATGTTCAAGGCACATAATCCAACTTAACATGGCCATTTGAAACGTGTAGCTCACAACCACATGAATATTGAGACTTTCCTCTAAGGAAAAGACCACATTTTCTCTAAGAAGTCATAATTTCACATTATAAGCATAAATTATTCCATAATACTTATTTATGCACCTATTTTAGCATACCTTCCTAAAATATCTCTTTTCACAATATATCTAAAAATCAAGGTCTAACTCCATAGTTATTATTCCTAATTTCAGAGGTTTTCCTCATTTTAGTAGACTTAAGCCACTTATAATTACTCCGGTTATTTTACATAATATACTTATAATATTTTAAACCATTTTAAACATTAAAATACCAAATATTCCATAACCATATTCACCAAAATACCCTTAAGATATCCACCACACTAATATTCTCATAAAACCCTATTAATTACAACTTGATCGATTTTCATCCTTTAGCTCACATCCTCCTAAAATAATTAAATATATATATATATATATATTAGTAAAATAAAATAACCCAACTTAGATAATGTTTCATGCTAATTACTCAATTCACAACACAAGACTAAATGAGACCTATAATCGCAAGCTTTCACGTATTACTCATTTTTCCTCAAGATAACACAAAATGACTTACAATATTATTATCCTTATGACATACTAAATATAATGATATAAAAAATGAGATTTCATACAAAATTTTTCATTGCATGCAAAACCCTAGTTTTGGCATTTATCCTTACCAAAAATATATCCAGTCTCTAAGCACATATAACCCTAAGACTCTTCCTTTGAGGAAAAAAGAAAATCACCTAAGAAAAATGATCATACATATTTAGAAATTCATAAAACAACCAAGGGAGAACAAATTCAAAAGAAGGTAGAAAATGGAGCAAAACTGAAGCAAAATAATTAGCACAAAGCTTGAACTAACTACATCAGGATTTAGTCTAACCTAGGGTGTACAACGTGAGAGAATCACATAACTAGGGGTGATACATGAGATCCTTACGTTAGAGGTATGTGTAGCATGAGTTTATGGTTTAGTTGGGGGTAGTGAACATGGGTTGGTGGTGTAGTTTTAGGGTCTCTTGTTTGAGGTTGTGGTATAGTTAAGGTGAGTGCTACATGAAAAATTATTGTAATGGAAATTGTGGCTATGTGAGTTTGATGGTAAAAATAAGGGAGGTACATGTGGGATTTTAATGTACCTAAGGTATAGGTGTGGAAGGATGAAGGATGTGTGAAGGATGGATGTAAATAAGGGGTGTTAAGTGTGAAGTGTCCATGTGGCTAAGGGTAATTAGCCTAAATTTGTCACCTATAAAGGCTTGAGCAATATCAGGTGTGTTCAACAATGAAAACTTATTGTACGATAATGGAAGAGCTTTGATGGAGAATAATGTTTAGAATAGAGAAAAGGAGTCAGGGAGAGTTTGTGAAAATTGTAAAATAGAGTAGGGAATGCATAAGGAAAAGAATGGAAGACATATGAGAGGGGGTGCATGGCTTGAAGAGAAAGGGGGAGATGACCACTCAGAATAAAAGGAGAAGGAAAAGTAAAGAGAAAGAAGAGGGAAAAGAAGAAAGAATTTAGGGTTAGGATTATAATTATATTTACATTTAAGATTAAAAAATTAGGGTAAAATTAATTTATCAATCATTTGGAATTAGGGTTGGATTAAAATAATAATTACTCACAACTAGGATTAGGATTAGGTTTAAATTTAGGATTAATAAATTATGGTATAAAAAAAATATCAATTACTTGATTTTTGGATTAAGTTAAATTATTAATTACTAAGATTAGGGTTAGATTATTTTTTGGAGTATTGTAAAAACAAAGATGTTTTTTCGAGAAATTCAAGTCATGGGCTATTTTAGTAGACCAGTTGATTGGTTGGAAAAACAGGCACAAGGGTTTATTGAAAATTAATCAAGTGATGGTTTGTTTTAGAGATTAAAAATTTAAAACCCCACAAAAATAAAATATACACAATTCATTAGTTTGTATACTTTTCAATTACATTTTGTGGGAACCCAACATGTAGAAATTTTATAAAAGATGAAAGGGAACCTTAAATTCATTTAAAAACACATTTTGAGGAAGATACAAATCTTTTTGTTAACATAAAAATAATAGTGTTCGTGCTTAACTCGAATTTCCAATATGGACATAAGACTAAGATAAATAAATCATTCAAGCATGAGTCCCTATAAATCAATGAATGATCTTTGGTTGTACTAGAATTATTTGATCTTAATCAACTTTACACCATTTATTTGGTAAATTATTGATCTAATATGTACACACTTACAAAACATGTTAGACCTTAATGTATGTTATCATCAAAATAAGGATTGTTGAAATTGATTGACCTATAAGGTAAACACTCTTTCCTTTTTTATGATAATTACAAAAAAGATGCAAAATGTGAAAATGTAATAAGATAAAAGGTATAACAAATTGAATGAGTGAGAAAAATAGCATATATAAATCTTTCATCTAAATTTCTCATATTTTCTCCCTCTTTTATTGTTAGGGAAAGGCTAAAGGAAGGTTTAAATAGAGAGATTTTTCTTATAGTTAAAGGATATAATAATCCATACCAAGAGTATGCATTTTTACAAAGAGAGAATCCTATAGAATAACCCCACTCAAAATGTGCACAAGTAATAAAAAAATAATTATAAAAAATTGATATTTAAAATAATTTAATGATCCCTATGAAGCTATGCATTTGAAAATTGAGAATCCTACAGAACTTGAAGCACTCAATTGAGTTGTTGGTATGAATCAATGTTTTTAGAGTAGAAGTGATAAGACATGTTCCTCCAAAATAGTAATCATCATCTATTATAAGGAATATATATAAAAGTATAAGAGATGGAAAAGATAACTAACAACTAACATCAAAAATCTTATAAAAAATTTGGATATATCAAGTAAAAAAATAACATTAGAAATAGTAAACTCATAAATGTTGAAATGAAAGAGGTATTAAATGCACACTAATATGATCAAAGGTTATATTAAGAATTCTAGTCAAATCAAATGGTGTATATAATAATGTATGAAAGTACTATAGGCGTAGTGATAAAGGGGTGGAATCAAACTTTGAACACCCTCATTCTCTATGTTCTCAAGGTTTATGATATCAATAACCTTTGAGATAATATCTACTTTATAAGAAAATGATTCATCTACACAATAATAGAAAGGAGAATTAATCTCTTTGTGTGCAAACTCTAACTTAGTTTCGTCGATGGTGTGAGCTTGTGTGTTATTGTAATAAACTTTTTTGTTATATATAGTCACTCCTTTATAGACCATATCATTCATCACTGTATCAATAGGATCCTTATGAATGGTAGAGTTCTATCTCTCTTATCTTTGAGTCTAATAATCAAGACAAACTATAGAACAAATAATTTTGAGCTTTGAATTTATTTGTATCTACTTTTGCTCCATGCAATATAGTCACTTTGATTTCCTATTGTTTATATCCACTAATATGTTCTCTATCAAGCTCATTCTTTTAATGAGAATATTCTAGATTCTAGCTATAGTAGCTTTACCCTAAGATTTCATCAACGTCTTAAGTCAATTAATACCTTACACCTTGTTTTAATAATAAGAAACAAATTTAGATGAGTTAACATGGTTTTTTTAAGTATGCAATGAGCTATGATTGATAATAAAGAAGTAAACACACTTATTAAAATGTTTTCTCAAGTGTACCGTATAAAAGAATAATAAAGTTTTAACTCACAAGAGAAGGAAATATCAAACCAACTAAAACTCGATGCCTTAAGGTTTATATTTTAATATCTTAGGCTATCTTGTAAAGTAGAATGAGAAAAAAACATTTGATTTTAATCTCTTGAGACATTTTAAAATCCTCCTTAAAACTAGTTTGTTAAAAAATCCCCCATTGATTTTAATCCCAAACTCTTTTAAAATGGTTTAAAACATATTGGTTCCTTTCAAAACAAGTCAACATATCTCAAGATCAATCAACTAGTTTGGCTCAAAACCATTGAATTAAACATGTAAACACTCTAATAGATTGATTAGTTTAGAAACCAATCGACTAGTTTGAATAATAATCCATGGGTTTTTATTCGGTAGAAACCTATTTGATCTCTATTTTAACATATCAACTAATTGATGAAATTGATCAACTAGTTTAGCCAACTAGCCTATAGGTTTTGCTCCTGAAGAAACCCATTTTGTCCCTATTTAAAAACATTAGCTGGTTGATGAAACTAATCAATTAGTTTGGAAACCGATTGATTGGTTTCACTAACCAGTCCTTGGATTTTACTCTTGTAAAAATCATTTCATCTTTATTTGAACAATTGGACTATTTTCATCAAACTAATTGACTGTTCCACAAACATATTGACTGGTATCACCAAATAGGTTAAGCATTGACACAAATTACAAAATGGTTTTTACCTAGACTAAACCATTCTATGGGTCTGAGGGATTCATTGACTAGTTTACTAAACTATTCGATTATTCATATGTATATATATTCATAGGACATAATGTGTAAGACATCAAGCTTATTGATTAGCTTAATAATTGTTCAATTGGTTTATAGAATGGTAACACTTTCACTTTAGGTATGAACATATTTAGTTGTTTGGTTTCAATAATTGATGGACTAGCTTGGGTAATTGATCAACTATTATGCCCAACCAATTGTCTAGTAAGCATTAAATGTTAAAAAATATGTTTGTTGCCTGAAAAATTGATATATGTTATTTTACTCCAACAACTACATGATTGTGCATAATCATAAAAGGAATTTATAAGGTAGAATACAAATAAATTTTAAGATCTCATTAATTACACAAATAAAATATTCACTCCTACTTAAAATTAATTGTCAACTAATCACATTCATATTCAACTCAAGTTGAGATATTTACAAAAGTGTTTGTGCTCATTCTACTCAACTAGAAATTACTCATTGATTGTAATATCTATTTTCTTCTACCTAGATTACACTCACAAAATTTTTCTTTAATTTTTATATTGTTATTATTTATATGATACATTGAAATCAACCACAACTCTCCTTACACTACATTAGATTGAGGTTTGCCTAGAATTTCTAAGAAAGGTCATTGAATTAGTAGATCTATAAAGCTAGAGAGAATAACTAGGTTAACTTGTAAATAAATTCCTAGAAGGTCATTGAGATAGTAGGTTCATAAACCAAGAGAGAGTTGATGATAAAAAAAACACAAAAGAGATTCAAAATTTAAAAAGAAAACCCTTTTGGTAGTGGATGTAAATAAATTTTATTCTCAAACCACTATAAATTTGTGTGTCAAATTTTTGGTTTCTCATTTCTATTCATAAAAAACTTACTCACACCCCTATAAGGTTCTTTAAGCATTGTTTGAGGAGGTGTAGTAGATTTAGATAGATAATTAAGGTGGTATAAAATGTAGGTGCTATTACGCAATAGTGAGACATCCCTATATATTGCTAGTCTACCAATGTGCTTGAAAGATACAATCTCCCATTCATGTTTTTATTATGGTCTAACAATAATCATTCATCTCATATCCAATACTTCTATGAATGGTCTAAAAAAATATCCAAATGATTGAGTAAATGGAATGAAATACTAAGAAGCTATTGAGATAAACTTATAAGTCTTCTAGAGTCTTGATTATGACAGGGTTGCATGTCAGTGTAGCGTGCAAGTGACTCTTCATATGGCTTATGTTTTGGAAGTTTTCAACAAAAAACTATATAGTGGCCATCAAAAGGATGTCATCATCTCCATGCCGGTCTTGCTTTGTGATATTTTCCCTTGATCCACTATAAAGAGAAAGCATTGTTTGCTCACAAAGTAGTATAACACCTTCTTGAAGCATGCCATATTGTAGAAGCAAGTGGTCACATACATGATGAAGTGATGTTAAATGATAGTTTTGTGGGAGATAAGTTAGTTTTCCATAATTATTGTAAAGTTTTCATTATGGTATGTTGGAAAAATTAGTATATAATGTGTGATTACTTTTAGTGCATATAATATATGATTGTATATGGTTAATGAATATGTGCATCTTAATATGACTAATTATTGGGTTATCAATATGTGCAAAATGCATATTATATTGGCGATATAGTGAGCATATTATTTGTCAAAACTAATTGTATTATTTTTATTGAAGTTGCTTTGGTATTACTATGAATATGTGCAAACTGTTCTATGTTAAGTGTTTAATTGTAGGTTGTGTAATACCTATATTTTTACTTTTGTAAAATTTTGTTTAAAAATAATAATGTGGAAGCAAACACAAGGGTAGGAAGTGTTACCGCCAAACCTAACACAAGACTATTGTTTCTAATCTATCTCATCATAGGTTCAAGGCTAAAACTTATCTAACAAAATCTAAAACAAAAACTAAACAAAAACATTGCTAATAAAGTCACTAGAAATTTTATCAAATCATCATTGTTAAATAAGCAAAAAACCTATGAAGTAAATCTAAATTTTCAAAATCTCAACCAAACAACAAATAATATAAAAGACCATTTACAGAACCAAATTTAATTTATAGCACTACTTCCTTAAAACATAATATATCCAATGCAATTATAGAATTCCTCGAGGGACAAGTCCCTGGTTTCTCTATCACTCAGACTAAAAAAAATCACAGCTAAACTCAAGCTAAAGTACTTGCATAAAATTACCTAAACATATGTAGCATTAGTACAATGGCGTATGAAGTAATAAACACTCAATAAATAGTGATATCATGGGAACATAGATTCGCATACATGGCCTAAATGATAAAAAAAAAAATGAATGGCATGCTACAATATATGATCATGGATCACTTTCTAAAATGTCATTAAGATAAACATATACAAAATCAAGGATAAACTTTAATAATTCATACATACAATACCAAGGTTACCTCCTTGTTACTATTTCCAAAATTAAGCCATTTTTCTTAATATTATACTTATATCACCCCCAATAAACGAAAATTTTCCTGATTTGAATTATAAAGACGAAAATGCCGCTAATTATCTTAAATATCTCAACACTTCTTTCTATTATAACTTTGTAAACACCCCCAAACCCTACAATGTTATGTGCTAAAATTTATGTAAAACCCTCAAGGATCTTAATGATATGCCTATTTTTAACAAAATCTCACAAAAATACCAAATTATCATGAGGATTGAAAATACCAACTACTCACAAAATTCCATAGATTTCCATAATTCACCAAAATTATACACAAACACCCACATATTAATATTAACATAAATATAAAATTGGGCTCAAATAAAAATAACAAAACCACCACAAAGGGTCCTATGGCCGGAAGTCCCTAAGCATACAACACATCCAAATCCTCCAATTTTGACTTAATTAAATCATGATAATACTTAATCATAATTTTCTTTACCCATCTATGCACATATAAATACATAGAATATAACATCATATGATATGGACCCATTCTAGTGATTAGATATCATCACACCAAATGGGTCCCACCTGGAACATCAAGACGTAGTCGTCTGGGACCAGCTAATATAAATCCAAAGACATAATCGCCCAAGAGACCTAGGGGTACTCCCAAAGAAAGAGTCCTAACTCCACCCAAAAGTTATCCCAAGAGTGGAAGATTGTCCTTTTAATATAAATTATCCAAAGATCTCCTTAGTTTTTAATGTGGGATCACATCATTCCTACCCCCTTTAGACTACACATCTTCGTGATGCCTCCACCGGCGATTGGCATGAGTTCGCAGAGATGTTTTGACTAAGGTTAGGCTCTAATACCATATGATACTGACCCCTCCTAGGGATTAGATATCATCTTACCAAATGAGCCCGACCCAAAACCTCAAGGTGTAATTGCTCGAGACTAGCTAATATGGACCCTAAAGAGGTAATTGCTAAAGATATCCTAAGGTAATCCCTCAAGAAGAGCCTTAACTCCACTCAAAAGCTAGTTCAAGAGTGAAGGGTTGATCCCCACACATAAACTGTCCAAAGATCCTCCTTAGTTTTCAATGTGGGATCACATCATCATGCTTATGATTTGCTAAACACTCTTAGCAAGGAAAAAAAAGTAAAATTACATAGAAAACAGAAAGACACCCAAAAGCATTATATTGGGGTAAAATTCAAGAATGATATATATGAATAATCTTATACATGGCTTTTAGGAATAAAAAATATGGTAACATGGATTACAATAATTTAACATATAGAAACCAAGGGCCATAATCTAAATAAGTGCATCATTACAAAATTACAAATTAGCAAAACTAGCAACGAATAGAAAAGAAGATAAAAATAAATTAAGGGGGAATAACCTTTATAATTTGTAAAATGGGTGTGAGAGCAAGCTTTCTGAAACCTTCACAAATTATAAAATTAAATCTCTTTTACTTAGAGGAAGCACTAAAGAGTTAATGCTCAAAATTTTGGAAGTTGAAGATGAAAGAAAAATGGAGAGAAGAATAGGGAGGGGAGGCTACAGGAAAAACCCATGAACAAACACGACCAAGAAACAAGAATAAAGAAGAGATGAGAGAATAAAGTAGAAGTGTAGGAAATTTAGTTAAGCATAGAATCACCAATATAGGGGAACAAACCCTTTATGGGTATGAAAAATAGGTAGCAGATGAGGAGAGAATTAGATGAGAGGTTGCTTACAAGTAAGAGGGGTTATGGGAGTGATTGAAATGGGTAAAAGAGTATAAGAGAGTTATTGGACAATGATTTAAGTGATTATGGTTAGATTTTTGGCTAACTAATCATAAACCATGTGAGATCTAATCAAGGGATGTAAAGAGATCAGAAATGTGAACATGTCAAAGAATATTAATAATAATAATAAAAGTTTTAAGTGATTAAGAAAGTTTAATAAATGGTTAAATTGGAAAAATACTCAAATAATTTCCAAAAAATCATGAACAATTAAGAAAAAGGTGAGGAATTAATTTAGGAACCTAAATATAAAAAATTATTGGGCATTGGAATTGATTTGAGGTTAAAGGAAATTAAGAAAATCTATAATCGTGAAAATCACCTAGCTCCAATTGATTAGAAGAGTTTGATAGTTAATCTATTGAGGTCTTGGGGGATAGGGTCTGAAGCATTGATGGTTAAAGTATTGATTTGGACCTTCAACTCATCCCTATGAATCAAATCTATCTCAATATCACCAAGATCCTTAAGAAATTGATTAACCACCACATAAGAACTAAAAGAATATGATGTATTCCTAATTAAAGCAACTACAAAGATACTATCTATACCCTTATAGTAGGTCAACTCT
Organism: Tamarix austromongolica; assembly: GCA_039764185.1. Lineage (NCBI taxonomy): Eukaryota > Viridiplantae > Streptophyta > Magnoliopsida > Caryophyllales > Tamaricaceae > Tamarix > Tamarix austromongolica. The sequence goes on from CM077816.1 coordinate 11,077,225, forward strand.
ATATCATAATCATTCCCTAATTATAGCCACTTCATATGCAACTCATTCTAAGTGAATATATACTCAAGATTCTTGTGGTTGATGAAGAATAAGAAATGTGTCCCATATAGATAGTGCTAGTAGACCTTTAGTATATAATATCACCCTACTATGTTGTAGCAAAAGACAACCCATCCCGTGCTTTGATGCATCACTGTGCACCTCCAACCCATATAATATAGATGATAAAGTCAAAATTGATGGTGTAGTCAAGAATTACTTCAACTCCTCAAATATTCCCTCACATTTATTATCTTAATAAAATTCGGTGGTCTTCTTTAAAAGGTTTGTTAAGCAAAAAGCTAACTTCAATATGTCTTGAACAAATGCCTATGCCTACCAATCTCAAGAAACTATGAACCTCAGAAATGCTAGTTGGGGCTCACTAATCTATAATCAACGTAATATTTACTTGATCCATAATGAATCCTCTAGATAACACCACATGACCTAAAAAGGCTACCTAAAAACAAGAATTCTGACTTAGAGATTTGGTGTATAGATTGTGCTACAAGAATTCTGACTTAGAGATTTGGTGTATAGATTGTGCTATATAAGGAGTGACAAGATAGTATGAAGTTGATTATCATACTCTTCTAGGCTCTAAGAGTACACCACTAGAAGCTGATTAAATTATGGCGGGAAAATCCCTGTCATTAGGTTAATAAAAACAACATGTCCATTGTGAGCCCCAGTGGCATCACTAATAACTCATAGTGCATATATCATTTTCTATAAGGCGTGTTTGTGATTTTTGCATCTATGATGTGTAGCTGGTAATATCCCGAACTCAAATTGGACTTCGAGTTTGAAGTTGATCAAATAAGTCATTGATAGTTCACATCGATTATTCATTGTCAATGGGTTCACACCTGCACACTCAATGTATATATGAAGAATTCTATCCTTCCTCTTTACAGAGAGAATTGGTGCTCCTAATGGGGAATACTCGAGGGAATGCGTTCGTGAGCCATTAGCTCCTCTAGAAATGGCTTCAACACCTATATATCTACCACTGCCATATAGTATGGTACCCTTAGGATAGTCTCGGCTCCCAGTACCAACTTAATGGTAAAGTCTACTTTGCATAATAGAGGTGTCTCTGGTATCTCCTCAAGAAAAATGTTAGGAAACACTAAAACAACCATAATATTCTTCAATGACTATATGTCAACTTTCAACCTTCTAATACATCATAGGTATAAAGGTTAACCTTTCTACACCAGCAAAAAAAGAGTGTGCGTAGATATAACCTTCATTATAGGCCTAGGCTTACATCTATTAAAAGAGATCCTAGCACTTTGAGGTCCATGAAACACTAATTACTCCTACGCATAATCTATTACCACTTGGTATCTCCTTAATGCACTAATCAGTATCTTCATGACATATAGATCCTTATGCTCACATCAAAGTCCTTACGATCCAACCCAACCAACTTGAAAATAAATTTAGCTTTACCAATCTCTAAGGCTAATTTGCAATAGAGTATGGTAAAGTCTACTTTGCATAATAGAGGTGTAAATAATAATCTCTCCAAATGGTAAAATCATAGATAGGTTTACAGTAAAAATAGGAGTCAAGGATTCTTTAGTAACAAATGATGATGAAATGAATGACACTGATGCACCATAGTCAAATAACATGTTTATTAGTAATGAAAGTATGTTGAACATACACATAAAGACATCAAGTTTCCTATCAACCTTTGTCTAATTAATGACATTTAATTCCTTCGTGACTGTCCACCCTAGTATCCTCAACCATAACCTCTAGAACTTGGAGCCTAACATCCTCTATCCTGAGGAAATGGGTGAGACTCTTCTGGCTTACCCTAGCCTCCCTAAGCTGAGTGTAAGTTGAGGTAAGTGTCATCTATTATTGCTGCTACTAAATGGTCTGCTATTAAAGTACAAGTAGTATCTGAGGCTGATGCTAAACCCTCTACCACTACAAACAATTAAAAAGATTGTTGACCTCATATACTACTATATTGGCATTGAACAGATGCACCTTAACAACTTTTCTCCTAGTGATTTAACTCACAATAAAGATTACTGAAGCTCTACAATGGCCCGTAAAGTGTGGATGGAAAAATTTGATGATCCTTAGGGTGAAAACCCATAAATATACGACAATGATCTGGAATCCTTCTTCTAGATCCCTAAGTCTTGGGCTTCCTCTTACCAAGAATGGAAGTATTCCCTCACACTAAGGTGCATCCATACATGTTTGTTCATACATATTTGTTATATTATGGAAGACTATTATACCCACCATCCCCTAAAGACTAAATTGAAGCCTTGATCAAACTAGAAGACAACAAAAGCCTTACTCAATGCCATGTTTGGGGCAAACATCAACAACTCTATGAATAGTGCTTGGTATGCTTACACTATTAGACTCCCTTGAGTCAACTACATGAACTCCTTAAGCTTATCCACTACATGAACTCCTTAAGCATAGGAAGCGCTATCTTGAAGTTCTCTTAGGACATTATCATTCTTCCCTAAGGACGATAACCTACACACCAGGCATCCAGTAATTTCTAAAGGAAGTATTTGGTTATACTCACCTTCCTTACCTCTAGAATGTTCATTGTCTCGTAATTCTTATTAAAATCTTAAATCCACCCCTCTAGGACAACACGGTCCTCCTCCCCATTATGCTTAGGTGAATGGTGACCAAAAACCCTATATAAAAAATCCTTTATAATACCCTTATATGGGTGATATAGAGGTGGTGGTGGTTGAGGTTCATACGATGGTAGTAAGCACCAAATGAACTCCATAAAGGACTTGCATACCTTATCCAAATGACCAACAAGCCCATTCAGTGCCACAAAAAGCTAGCTACAAAATAAAAAACATGGTAGGATAAATAATTTTATCTTACTAACACATAAAATACATAAGCAAATTTAAAAGGCCATCTATCCTATCCATTCTCTATTCCTCATAAGATAACTTGGGTTTTCAAAGAATTAAGATTTTAAAAAAATAAGAAATTGACTGATAAAATTAGATAAGGAGTTAGTGAGAATTGAAATTTTCAATAAAAAACGTGGTTATCTAAACTATAACTCTAATACCAACATATAATACAAGAAAATTTACTATTTGAAAATTTTAATTTTTGTGGAAGCTAAACATAAAATATTTGGATGTTACTATTATATCTAATATGAGTTTGGTTTATCCTACTAATATCATACTAAGTAAAAGGTAGAATGTCATAAAAATAAAAATAAAATAAAGAGAAAATGAAAGGAATTTCATAAAATAAAGATAAGGGTTTGGAGATAAACTCCAAATACAATGCTGCTCAAAATAAACCAGAAGAAAAACCCTTGGAACTAAGATTTCAAGAGGTATCTAGGAAACAAATTCTAACTACTATATAACCTAGAATATATGAATACAAACCTAACATATAGTCACTCTTCCATTGGTAAAACATCAAATTTGGCAAAGTTATCAAGTCAATTAGTAGAAACCTACATATTAGCAACTGTGCCATCTGGTTGTATATTAAGTACATTAAAAGAGCACATCCAAAGGAAAGGGCACGCATATAACATAGGGTAAAAAGAGAAGCTACTAAACATTTATTCTACTCATACTATGAGATGACATAAAGATGCAACCATATTAAAGTCCATACTTAGGTGATCATACTTCAATATTTACTTAGTCACTTAAGTTTAAGGACATCCAATATTCCATAACCGACGGATCGGTAACACAAACATAAGAAAACCCTTTAGGGATGAACCCACCTAAGAAACCATAGGTCTAGACTCATAATCCTTAAATATGAATATCCTTATAAGTTTATGGAACAGATATTATAGAGTATCTAAGGCTACTCTGGTTATCATAATAATAAGAAAAAGTATCAGATGATGATGCAGGAGAAAAAGGTCAAGACATAGCATTTATTATTATGGAACCTATTATCCTATATTTAGAGAGGATCGCCTACAAATTTGAATAAAATGGATGATTACATTGCTAGTTATAGATGAAACTTTCAAAATCAGTCACTAGTGATAGAGTTGAGTGCATGGCTTGAATGTAGGGAAAAAATGTGTTGCATGGATGGGATAAAAGTGGTATATGCATTAGAAGACTTTAATCAACAATTTATTCATGCCTTATGGAGTATTATCATATTGATAATTGTTAAAAAGATCGGAAAGTTATATTAGTAAAAAAGTAGCTTAATTCTATTCTTTTCGGTTATCTTATTCTATCTTTTGTATCGATTATTATCAGATTTTTAGGAGGATTATTTTATAATATTAAGGAGGTCCAGTGGCTATAAAAACCATATGAAGTACACAACATAAAGAGAAGAAAAATTGATGAAATTGTAATCTTTGCTTAATTGAATTCTATGTGAGTTATTCTCAATATTAACCAATTCTGTGTGAGTGATTATTATTGAAATCCTTAATCTTTTCATTTGTGTGAATTAGAGATTAAGATTGATCCTTCAAACCCTCCACAAACCCATGCCATTCTAAACTATAAATGCCATATACTATCACCATCTTCATCATCCTCAACACTCATCTGTAACCTATTTTTCTTACTTGATTTTATCTATTTCCAAACTTAAGATAATAATATTTTTATTATTATAATATGATCACCAACATCTTAACTTCATAATTTAATCATCAAATCACCATTATTCTATTCGTTCATCACTATAATATTCCCATCACTACTAAACCCTAATCATACACCCTAACCCTAGCCCACGAACCAAACCATTCTAAACTCTTCATCACTTTAGAATCATAATATTCCTTTTACAACCTTAACCAAATCATAATACTATCTGAACCATACATATTCCCGCACACATCAATTTTTGGTATGAAAGCTTAAGTTGTGGTGTAGTGTGACATACATGATTAATATCCAATATTTCCTCTAAGTTTATTTCAAAAATGAGTTCCAACTTCTAGATCATTATAAGAAATCATCAAGGAGGTGCTAAGATTTGCATTTTGGGTAATGTGAGGGAGCATTTTTGGAAGCATCCTATTGGTGGGTGTAAATAAGATATAGCGAGCTAAGGAGAAGATTTGAGGGATGTTCTCAAGGAATTGATGGAAGAAATCAAGGAAGTTAAGTTGCATATGGGTAGGATGGAAGTCTCACAAGCCGAAGGATTGCATGTCCAACATCAAATCCAAAGAGATCAAGTAGAAGAAAATCTTCGAAGGGAAGCACACGACTAAATGAGGAAGGAGGAGAAGAAAGTGTGAGGAACTCTATACGAGCTTAGAACACTTCAAGGAAATAATATGATTATGTGGAGAAGGGGATTTGATTTGACCTACCTAATTTTGAAGGTAATCTTGATCCATAATCTTTCCTTGAATGGTTACAAATTTTTGAATCTATTTTTAAGTATAAAGAGCTTGATGAGAAAGGATGTTAAATTACCATATTAAAATTTAAGAATTTTAGTAGAGTATGGTATGACAATTTGAAGAGGAGATGGGAAAGTGAGGGGAAAACAAAACTCAGATCATGAGAGAAATTTAAAAAGGATTTAAGAAGAAAATTTGAGCCTAGAGAATATGAGTAAGAGAATTTCATTAAAATGACTACTTTGAGACAATGATTGCTTGCAGTGGAAGGGTACATTTGAAATACCCCAAAATTCTAACTCTCAAAATTATGGGTATGTGAGGATTTATTTGGGAAATTAATTAAATAAATTATTTTATTAGAATATAGGGGATTTATTTAGGGATAATCAAGAGGAAAATGATAAATAATTTAATTAAAAAAAATTAATTAGGGAGTGTTGCTAATCAAAATGGGATTCAAATATATATATATATATATAATTATTATTCAAAAGAGTATAAATTAATCAAGAAGGAATTAATTATTATTTTCTAAATATTATTATCTTAAATAACCCAAAAATTCCAAAATACCCAACCCACCTATTTTTCCTTTTTTTTTCTTTCTTTCTTTCCTTTCTTTTCGTTTTCTCCCTCTTTTTCCCTTTTTCTTTTCTTCCTCTTTTTCCCTTTTCTTTTTCCTTCTTCTCTCCCCGACTAGGCCAACCTGCCGGCCCAACTCCCTTCTCCCTTCCCCCGTCTTGTGCGGTCCAAGCCGCCTCTTTTTTTCTTCTACGCCCTAACGCCCCAACCGGTAGAACCACCCTTTTTTTTCTTTTCTTTCTTTCCCCTAGACTGTTCGGTCCACCCCCTCTCCCTCTTCTTCTTCTTCCCACGTTGCCTGCGCCCAACCCTACAACCCTACACCTACCGGCAGCCACCTACATAGTCCAGCCGTCCTCCCCTCCCTCTCCCATCGCTTTCTTTCACTAATTCAGCCCCAACCAACCCTTTTCCCCTCTCCCAAGAACCTTTCTTTTTCCCTTTCCTTCTTCCCTCGAGCTTGGCATCCCTGCCATGGCAGTGCTGCCTAGACTGCCACCACCGGCAGCATACCTGGCACTTGCCACTGCTTGTCTCCTTCCCCTTTTCATTACCCACCCTAATTGGCCTATAAATACCCCATAAGCATCCTTAATTTGGGTTTTGATCTCAAAACCCAGAAATCCACCATTCTCGCTGTTGCCTCATCAGACAAGCCCTCCACCACCTCCACCTATCTCCGTCGGCCAAACCACCCCCAGAACCGACCCTTGCACCACCCTCTACCTAACTAGACCCTCCTATCCCCGGTCATGTAAAACCGCCAACCCAATCAACACACTTTCACCCCTTGCCGCCCTTCCCACTGCCGTCCGCTGCCAATCATTACAAAATAATTCACTTTTGCCAACAGAAACTTAGTCACAGATATTTTTTCTGTTGGTAAAAGTAACTAATACCAACAGATAATTTTCTGTGGGCAATAATATAGTTTTTCCAACAGAAATTTTTTATCTGTTGGTATTAATATGTTATGCCAACAGATATTTTACCATCACTTATATCTGTGGTTATTAGTAGCATTATACCAACAGAACTAATACCCACTTTTACATTTGTTGGTATTAGTGTTTATGAAATTCAATAATAATATTTATTTTTATATAATTTTAATAATGATTAATTCTATTCTTTTTAATATAATAATAATAATAATAATAATAATAATAATGAAGTCATTAGTCATTTTTAGAAATAATAGTTTACATATATTATTATTAATTATTATTTTATTTCAAATTTTTTATATTAATATTGTTCATAATGGTGTTTTTTAACAATTATAATGAAATAATATATATTATATCTACTACCACTTACTATTAAATTAATTTATTATTAAATACTACCAATTATCATTCACATCTATATTATCTTAACAATAATAAATATTATCAATAATTTTTCACATTATTAATAATATATTAGTAATTATTAGATACTATTATTAATTTATTTAAAATAATGATTCATATTATTCTTATTAATATAATTCTTTATTAATTATTACTAAGAATAATTATTTTAGGACATTATTATTAGTATTATTATTATTATTATTATTATTATTATTATAATAAATATTATTACTAATTGTTGGAAATTATGATTAATATTTATATTATTCATATTTGTATTTATTTCGCATTATTAATTATTTTTAATAATAATTATTATTTTATTATAAATTATGATTAATATTATCTTAATAATACATTATAAAATATTAATTTTATATTAAATATTTTTAAATAATACTAATTATTATTTAAATTTATTATTTAATAATATTATTAGACAACCGATAATATTATTATTATAAATAGTAAAATTAATTACATTATTTGTAAGAAAAAAATTCTTTTATTAATTCTTTCAAAAATGTTTCCGATATTCTTTATATAGCGATTTTATTAATTTTAAATTTTTGGATCCTTTTGAAATAAATTTTTGTTAAATAAATTTTAGATAAAATTATTCCAATTATAATTTTTGATATTTAGTATTTTATTTAATACTCTTATTTAAAAAAAAAAAAAAACACCCATCGACCGGTGCCCCGAGTCCCCGACCCACCCCTCTTCTTTTCTTTTTCTCTCCTCTCCTTTCTCTCCCTTCTCTACTCTGTCCCTTCCCGACCCCCTGCTCCTGTCTTGAGCCAACCGCAGGCCAAACCCCAGCCTGCCTCCTTCTCCCAAGCTTCTCCCTGCTCCAACCGCCCCGCCAGTCGACCGCCACCGGAGACGCCGCAGCAGAAGCCGAAGCAGCCGCAGCAGTAGCAGCAACCAGCAGCAGCAGCGCCACCGCAGCAACAGGTGTAGCGAGCAGTAGCGCAGGTCACACCGCCACCGCCCGGTCACTGCCGAAGTCTCCCGACCACCGGCGAGCAACCCCAGACCTCCGGCGAAGCTTGTCCAGCCTTCCCTTGCTCTGATTTGTTGATTTTTATTTGGTATAAATTTCTGAAAAAACCCTAATATTGATTTGATTAATTGAGTATGATTTAGCTTGTGATAAGTTAAATTAATTGTTTGGTTATGTATATATGTGCTGTGAGATAGATTTGGATAAGTGAATTGTATGGTTTATGTTGAAATTCTAGAATATTGAATTCTTGGCGGGGTTATGTCCAAATTTTTCGGATTCACCCGATTTGGTGATTTTGGATAAATTGATTGTATAATATGTTTTTAAATGTATCTAATTTCATATTAGAAGTGTTGATTTGGGAAAATTGTGCGTAATTGATCGGAATTGGATTTTTAGGTCTAAAACTCTTGTAGAACTAAATTGGATTGTGTAATCGGGTCATTTTATTCAATTGACTGTTTAATTTATATTAGAATATATTTAATTATATTTTCGAACCATCAATTTATATATTTTAGCAAGAATTGATCGGATTTGTGTTACGGGCTCCAAAACCCTAATTATGTTAAATTGGGTATTTCTTTTATTGGTTTTGGAAAATTGATTATACGATATGTTATAAAATATGTCTCATTGCATTTCTAAACATTTAATTCAAATAAATTAATAGAATTCAACCGAATTGTATTTTCGGGCCTAAAACCCTAGATTTCAAGTGAAACTATAAAATTGATCATTTGTATAATTGTTTTTCTAAAATTAAATTTATAGAAATAGTTGAAATGATCCTAATTGAATTCTAATACCTTTAATTGATAGTTTTAAAACTATCAATTTGAGGTAAAAGAAATAGTTGAAATGATCAAAGTGTTGGTGTTGTTTACAGAGACTTGAGTAATTCGCCACTCTATGTCTATAAGAGCACTAGGGGTGTGTGGAGCTAGTATGTTTTCTGAGCATATTTTTTGGAGGTGTCATTTTGACTATTTCCCTTACAGTAGTGAATTACAGAAACTATCATTTTCATGTGAGGAAATTTAGGGAAGAAAAAATAGTTTGCTCCATAACAAAGTACAGCCCTGCTCTTTTATCATGCTTTGTGCATTTTCATGCTTTGATTTGTATTTCTTGCCTTATCATGCTTTGTGCATTTTCATGTGTCTGAAATATTAGTGAATTTATCGCTGAAAAGTTTTCTTGAATTAGCTAACCTTTTATTTCTAGCAAAGTTGTATGTGAGGCTAGTCTTGCCACTAGTTTAGGCCATTACTCATTGTTTGTGTTATTAGTATTGTTGTTGTTTGTGTGTTTAGTTACTCTGGTTACTATTATTTATTCTTTCATTCTTATCTTAGGCGAATTTAATTATATTAATCTAATTAAGTTACATGCAAATTTTTTTAGGGAATACGCAAAAGTCATTGGAGATGCTAAATAGGATGGGAATGAAGAGGATGGTGTTTGATATGTTAATGAAGATGTTTTATATGTTAGTATATGTTACAAGTTGTATATATATTCTACCTATAAGATTAGTATCGTTTTGATAGTTAAACTAACGAACGATGATTATGTATGGTGTACTATATTTTATTTAAGGATAAGTTATTATTATAAGTAAATATTGCTACAACAGGTATTATGGACATTATTGTCGTTTTACTAACAGATAATATATATATATATATATTGTGGATACTACTTTTAGTCACAGATTTTTTTTTGTGGGTAATAGTTTTAGTCACAGATATTGTTTTGTGGATAATACTTGTAGTCACAGATATCATTTTGTGGTTAATACTTTTACTCACAGATATAATTGTGGGTATAAGTTTTACCAACAGATAAATATCTGTGGGCATAAGCAACTAATACCAACAGATCACACGTATCTGTGGGTAAAACTTTTAAGCACAGAGTTTTTACCCACAGATTTGTCACAGAAAAATATCTGTTGGTAAAAACTTTTGCCAACAGAAATATGACTTTTACCAACAGATAAGACCTGTTGGCAAAAGTCAATTATTTTGTAGTGAATATTGCTGCAACCAACGCCACCCCTATCCTCCAAAACAACCAGGGGAGCCTCCTATAACTCCCTATACCCCCATCCTTCCCTGCCTCCCTCTCCTTCTCCCTTCTCCACCTTCCACCACCATTCAGCCACCGCTCCGGCCACCATGCGCCACCACTTCCGACTGCACCACCACCTCCATTCCACCCCTGTCCACCTGATACACTTTCCACCATCCCAAACACACTCTCATTCCCCCTCCTCTTAGCCTATAAACCCATCTTTCCACCCCTTTTCCTCCTCCACGCGCCGCCGCTGGTTCCACCACCAACCCTAGGTGGTGTTCTAATTTCCCCAACCCTTAAACCTTTTATATATAAGTGTTAGTAATTTTTAGCAATATTAATAGTATTACCCTTATTATCATCATCATCATCATCATTATTATTATTATTATTGTGTTATTATTATCATTATTATTATTATTATTAATTTTGTGTATTATTATTATTATTATGTTACCACTCTCATAATCTAGCCTAACTTCATAAATGTTTATAACTATGGTAATATCATTTAAAAGGCTACAAGTTTTGTATTAATATAGTATCTTTATTATTATTAATAATATTATTGCTACTATTACTACTACTACTATCATCATTAATATTATTGTTATTATCATCATCATCATCATCATTATTATTATTGCTACTTAACCTTACTTTATGATTTTCCTGGCCAGTAATAATAATATTATTATTATCATTATTAATGGTCTATAATTTTGGTGTTGTTATGATTAGGATTTTCCCTCATTGTTGCTATTATTATTATTATTATCATCATTATTACCCCTCACTGTTATTCCTATTATTATCACTAATGCTAGCCTTGGCCTATTATTATTATTATCTTTATTATTATGGTAAATATTTGAACCCATATATTACTATTACCATTTTTATTACCATTACTATTAGTATTATTTTTAAAATTATTTTTATCATTATTCTTATTAATGCCATTATTATTATTATTATTATTATTATTATTATTATTATTATTATTATTATTATTATTATTATTATTATTATTATTATTATCACTTAACCTAATTTGTCAAATATTTCTAACTAGTGCTACTCTTAATGGAGATTTATAATGTTAGTATTTTTATGATTATCCTTGTTGTTGTTGTTATTATTATTATTATTATTATTATTATTATTATTATTATTATCATTATTATTTTTATTATTATCATTATTAATACTAGTACTACTACTATTATTATTATTATTACCATTATCATTATCATTATTTTCTTACTAACATTGTTAATACTAACTTTATCCATTATCACCTTTTATTATTAATATAAATATTTAGACCCTTATATTATTATGATCATTCGGTTACTATAGTATTTTTATTTTTATTATTATTATTATCATCATCATCATTATTTTATTATTATTACTATTAATATTATTATCGTTGTTGTTGTTATTATTAGTACTGTTATTTTTATTATTATTAATGTTATTGAAACTGAATTTGGCATGGTACCATTTTGTTACTATAGAAGAATAATACTCAACCTTAGTATTATTATTATTATTATTATCATTATTATTAATCAAATATTGCTAATATTATTCCTAATGCTTTGTTACTAACATTATTACTATGGTATCATTATTAGTTATTACTATTACTATTGTTATTATTTTGTTAATATTATTGTGATAAAAACATTTGAACCCTTATATTATTATTATTCAAAATATAAATATTATCATTATTATCTTTAGTAATATTATTACTTTGTTAGTATTACTAATACTATACTATTATTTTATCCCTAAAACCATTATTAGCCTTAGCCTTAAAAATAGTAGGGCTCCTATTCCTAGGAGCATTAGTTTTACTATTATTATTATTATTATTACTATTTTATTTTAACAAGTATTAGTACTAGTATTAGAAGAAATAAAGCTATTAGATTTAAGAATATAAATATAGTCATGAATAGTAACATAAGTATATTTGGACTAGTAATATCTAATAGGCTAACTTGCTGGTAAAAACCCTAGTTTTCACTTCTAAAGCTCCCATTAATAATAGCAACCCTAATCTTAGACTAAAATAAGAAATAATAGTATTTTTGTTAGGAGGGAAAATAATCCTTAGTTTTTCCCTCTTATAGGTGAATAAAGCCAACATCCTAAGGAGGTGTAGGAGCATGCTCTAAGCCTGGCGTCATTTTAGGTAAGGATGTAGCTAAGGCCCATGTGTATTGTGTGGCTTGGATGCCTTGGATGATTTATATCATGCTACGTCGTGTATTACATGATTGCTATTAACTTGTCTTATGTGTAGCACAACTTGGATTTAAGGTATGTTTGTATATGTTTTCTTGTGCTATGTATATTATATGTATATATGGTGATGATGATGTGATATATTATGGCCCTCTAGGACATGCATAATAGGACCATTGATAATATGATATGGAAATGAAAGGAAAAAAAGAAAGAAAATGGGAAGTTAGTTCACTAAGGGGGATATGAGGTTGACCAAAATACTTCATGATCCATGAGAGGAAATTAAAGAGGGAGGAATGGCCAAAATGAATGAGAGATGGGAACCATGCATGGGAGTCTTAAAATTTTCATGGAGACTTTGAGAGTTTGCATGGAGTGGATAAATATTGCATGGGGATGATCTTTACGTGAGAAAAGTTGTATTAGCGTGTAAATAAGCTAAGGGGAGAGTTGTGGAGTAATTGGAGACTTGGGATGAAAAATAGTACGTAGGTTGGTGTAAGGGTGTATAAGGGACTCAATTAGGGTTTTGGGGATAAAGCACTAATCTGGAAAAGGTGGAAGTAAAAATGATTAAGGGAGAGTGGAGTACGGGTTAAGAATGGAAATTTATTGTAGTAGGGGTGATTTTGGGTGCCATGGGAGAGGAGAGATATTGGGTGAAAAGAGACAAGTTAATTGTGGGAGAAGAAAGGTACTAGGTTTTGAAGTGGCCAACTAGGGTTTTTTCGGTCACATGTTTAATCAAGGGGTAAGGCGATATGATTTGGTATTGGATCTAAGTGAGATAAGGTGTGGGGCGATAAATGAAGTAACGGTAGTGTAAGTGAGAGAAAGTTGGACCACATAGGTCCAATTAGGGTTTTCAAGGAAAAACCCTAGAGGGTGATAGTAGGTAGAGTTGATGTTATAAGGTGTTAGGCCTAACCCACACCCGTAGGAGTTGGGTTTTTCATTAAGTGTATGTGTATAGGGAAATGGGCATCGGGGTGTGATAAGGGGCATAGGAGTCTCAAGATATGGGACGGGCCCCCTTGGGAGAATGGAAGTAGAAGGTAGTTGACATGTATGTCAAGGGTGAAAAGCTATATCTAATAAGACACAAATAAGATACTAACAACTTAAAGAGTAAGACTGTTGAGCCGGGCCCAAACCGATCCACTGGCAAAATAGTGGCCAGGTGCCGGGGTGCCCTAGAGACCGATCCAGCAGCATATAATAGTGGTTAGGTGCGTTCTACCCTATAAGTGACTAATCCATGGGCTATAATAGTGGGGGATCTCGAGCTCAACAAACCAAATATTATGTTGCCAATGAATCATGGGGAAGCTACTATGTAATTACAGTTAAACAATATGAGAGTCAGGGCCAGACTGATCCACCGGGATAATAGTGGCCAAGACCATTCTGCCCTGGAGACCGATCCATGAGCTAAAAATAGTGGTTAGGTGTATTTTGCCCTATAAGTGACCGATCCACTGGCTATAATAGTAGGGTTTCCGCACTCAAATGGATTTATAAAGACTATGATGTGAATCAACTATATTTACTAAAGATCTAATGAATGAGTCTATTCGGTCCGTAGCCGGCCTTTATCATCTGTATTACTACATGCTGCTTATGTGATTTTGCCATGTATGCTATGTTGTATGATTTGTATGTTTGGCCTTAGCGCATCTGTTACCTTACTCAGTACGTAGCGTACCGATCACCTATTTCATGGGCGCTGGTCAATCCCACTAGCAGAAGACCCGTATGAGTTTGTGCAGGTAGGGGACGACGTCTTTGATGCCTACGACACCTACGAGGCATCAGGCGGGGCTGAGAGTTGAACCTAAACTTGGCTCGGGGTCGAGAGTGATTGGCCGGACTCTATCTTACTTTTTTGATGTACCATTTTACTCTATCATACTGTATTGATGTATTCGAAAAACTTATTTAACTACTCTTTGGGTTGTAATCCTAAACCGCACTCTGATTTCTGTATGTCTTGTGTTTTATTAATGACCTGTGTTTTTATTAATGACTTATGGTTGATGTTGACCTTGTTTAGCCTTAGCACTTAGTACTGGAACGGTAGGAGTGAACCGATCTGGTACTAAGTGTGGCGGTAATGCCCCCGAGTTTACGGTTTTTTCATTTCGTGTTCGTAAAATCTTTTATTAAAACAAAATTTTTCAGTGGTAAATTTAGGAGTGTTACAATATTAGAGAGTTTGAAAGATTAGCTCTTATTTATGATGTTCAAGAAAGATAAGAGAAAAGACGTGCTAGATTATTTCGAGGTCTAAATATGAATATTAGAGAGAGGGTGGAGGTGTACCCTTATGAGTTATTTGAAGACTTGGAATAATTAGCAATCAAAGTCGATAAGCAATTGACGAGAACCAAGTGTAACACCTCAAAATTCACCATTTTTTTTAAAACAAAAGCACTTAAATTAAAACCTGTGAATTGTGGGAATGTTACCGCCATACTTTGTACTAGACCAGTTCACTCTTATCGTTCCAGTACCAAGTTCTAAGGCTAAAAGAATTATTCACAAACTTAATTTAATACTCAAACTAAGAGTTCATGAAAAGAAAACCTAGAAGAGTCATAGCATGGAAATTAGAGTACGTGTAAAAGTTACATATCTCAAGGTACAAAATCAAGATTCCTTGAAGGGAATAACGTCTGCAAACATTAATGTTTATGTCTGGAAAATCTAATATAGAAAATAAATACTATAAAGAAATAGAATGATATAGGAGAGAATCTAGCCACATCTCTCCAATCATTGAACCAAGCCTATGATCAACACTCAACCCCGCCTAATGCCTCATGAACATCAAAGGCATCAAAATAGGCATCGCCCACCTGCATAAAGTTAGAAGGGCCTTCTGCTTATGCAAATAAGCAGCACCTATAAAAAGGTGATCAGTACGCTACGTACTGATAAAGGTAATCGTGCACTAAGGCCAACACATATGTAAATAATTAAATAATCATGCACGATAATAAAACAACACATGATCACCTCAGATAAATAAATAAATATATAAAGGCCATCCATAATCTAGATTAATTAATTAATTAATTAAACTCTTATCAGAACTCATTATACACCATGCTCTTTATCAAATCCATGTGAATACGGGAACCACTACTATTATAGCCAGTGGAGCAGAGACGCATAGGGCATAATGTACCTGACCACTATTATTAGCTGGTGGATCGGTCACATATAGGGTAACATGCCCTAACCACTATTTCTTACAAGTAGAATGGTTAGCCCTGACTCGCATGGTGTTCCACTATAAGTACTTAATGTCTTTTATGAGTCTTAGTAACTTAGGGTTTGGTTTATTGAGCTCAAAATCCACTACTATTATAGCTGGTGGATCGGATACACATAAGATGAAGCACTCTAATCACTATTTCTTATCGGTGGATCCATTGGACTCGGCTCAATAATCTTCCACTTTACATGATTAATGTCTTTACATGCATAGTATTTCTGCTCAGGGCATCTGCAATCACGTTGACCTTTTCCTTATGGTAGGTTAACTGGATATCATAATCCTTCATGAGCTCTAGCCACCTCCACTACCTCAGGTTTAGCTCTTTCTGAGTGAAAATGTACTTGAGGCTCTTGTGTTTTGTAAGGAATTTGCATTTTACCTCATATAGATAGTGCCTCCAAATCTTCAAAGCAAATACCACAGTAGCTAACTCCAGGTTATGCATGGGATAATTCTATTCATGCTTCTTCAATTGTCATGAGGAATATGCTACCACTTTACCCCTCTGCATCAACACATATCCCAACTCGTACTTGGATGCATCACTGTAAACCTCAAACTCTTCTACTCCCTCTGGTAGAGTTAACACTGGTATAGAGGTTAACCGCCTCTTTAGCTCCTAAAATTCCTCTTCACAAGCCTCATCCCATTGGAACTTTGTGGACTTCTTTAGGAGATTAGTCAATGGTCTGGCAATCTTGGAAAAGTTCTAGACAAATCTTTTGTAATACCCGACTAAACCTAGAAAACTCTGAATCTACTCCTAAGGGGTTTCCATTCTGTGATTGCCATGATCTTAGCTGGGTCCATAGCCATTCTTCTAGCTGATACAATGTGACCATGGAAAGCTACTTCCTGGAGCCAAAATCCACACTAAGACAACTTTGGATACAAGCAATGTTCTCTCAACACACTAGAATGGTGCGTAGGTGCTACTCATGCGCCTCGTTCCCTCGAGAATACATCAAAATGTCATCAATGAACACCACTACAAATTGATCGAGGAAGGGTCTAAATATCCTCGTCATCAAATCCATGAAAACTACGGGAGCATTTGTATGTCCAAATGGCATCACCGTAAACTCATAGTGTCCTTACCAGGTCCAAAAAGAAGTCTTTATAATATTAGCATCAGCGATCCTCAACTGGTGGTACCTAGACCTCAGATCAATCTTAGAAAATACTGTGGCACCCTTCAAATGGTCAAATAGATCATTGATTCTCTAAAGTGGATACTGGTTCTTTATTGTCAGCTAATTCAAACCTCGGTAGTCAATGTAGAGATAAAGACTATCATCCTTCCTTTTCATGAACAATACCGGTGCTCCCCATGGTGATACACTCGATTGGATATACCCATGCTCCAACAATTCTTCTAACTGGGCTTTTAACTCTTTCAACTCAACCAGTGCCATCTTGTAGGGTGTCTTTGAGATAGGCTTAGCTCCTGGCACTAACTCAATCTTAAAATCAATCTCTCGAGCTGGAGGCATGCCCGGTATTTCTTCTAGAAACACATTTGAAAATTCGTCAACCACTAGAGTGCTATCTAATGCTGTTAAATCCTTGTTCAACTCTTGCTCACTACAAACATATAGGAGGTACCCTTTCTGGATCAAGGCATGCAGAGTAACTACCTATACTACCTTAGTGGTCGGCTCGAGCTGAGTTTTCCTATATGAAACCCTAGCTCCCTTTGGGCGTCATAAGATCACATGCTCTTGAGCAGAATCAATCACAACTTTGTATCTCCCCAGCATATCCATACCCAGAATCATGTTAATATCCTTTAAGTCCATCCCAACCTTATTTACTAGGAAGTGTACCCCACCTATGACTAAGGCTACGTCAGAAAACATCTAACTACACTCCATCCTATCACCCGACAGAAGCATCACATACAACTCTATTCTAGCAGATGGTGAAAATCCAGCCTTAGTAGCAAATGCATATGAAATAAAAGACCAAGCCGCACCCGACTCAAATAGAACATACACCGGTAAGGAGTGGATGGTGAACATACTCGTAATAACATCAAGCTGGCAGTCTGCCTCTGCCTGACTAATAACATTCTGGCATCTGCTTGGCCGACCTCCCTACTGAGGAAAGGGCTTGGATCCCTACGATCTTCCTCTAGTCTTTCAAACTGGGGCACCGGATGGAGCAAATGCTCACTGGTAGTATTACTGAGATGAATTATGATGGTGTTATTAGTACGCCTGCTATTGGGATATTAGGGCTCCCCCTTGCTAAGATGGCCGAGTCTAGTTTTTCTAAGGTCATGGTGGCCTCCAACACTCTACTACCCTATGGCCCAACCTACCAAATTTTAGGCAAGTTATCAACCTGCCTCCACAACTCCTGCTTGGGTGATTCCGACTACACCACAAGTGGGTCCCCTTGAGGGTCCCTGATCTCTGCTGTGATCCCTCGATGGAGGTCTCTTTGATTCTATAGATCGGGGCTGGGTCCTCCTCCCATAACTCTGACTCATGGGCTTCCTCTTCTTGAGGATAATGGCCTGCTCCTAAACAAAGGTAGCAACAAAGCAAGCATGCTCATATAAGGTCGCTAGATCGGAAAAGGGTACAGCACCCATCATCCGGCAGATGCTAAATTTCAATCCCTGCTCAAACTGAAAGACCATTGTGGATTCGTTGGAGGTGATCCCTGGAGCAAATCGGAGCAACTCGGTAAAGCACGCATGATACTGACGGATCATCATCGACCCCTGTGTGAGATGCATAAACTCTCAAAGTTTTCCCTCCTCAAGCTCTTGGGATAAAACCTGGTGCGAAGGCGACCTTGAATGCCTCCCATGTAGTCGGAGGACCGTTTCGGGCATGGTACTCCACCCAGTAGGCGTTTGCTATGCCCCTTAGAAAGAAAGCTGTGATGCTGGGTTGGTGTGCCGATGGACAATCTATAGCTTCCAAGGTGCGATCCAGGGCTTGGATCCACCCTTCAAGGACTACCAGATCCTCCTCGCCAGAGTATGTCATAGGGTGATGTCTAATTACTCTCCAGATCCAGTCCTCTCCAGCACTCTCAGCAAGATAAGGAGGCAGGTGGCGTTGGGTGAACTCCAAGAAGGCTGTGACGACCTCCTCTAAACATCTAATTCGTCCATTCGTTGTCATTGCGAGCTGCATAGAAAAGAAAAATTTAGAAACAAACCAACTAGTTCGAAACAATGTTAACATATAATTCCCCTTTTGGAGAGAAACCCTAATCTACCCTTACATTCCTCACTGTGGCCGGGCACCGAAATTTTTAAATAGAAGGGTTCCAATTAGAGATGGAATATACTTTAAAATCTAATGAGAGTTTCATAAATCAAATTTATTTTTGAAAACGAGCATGGTTAATAGGACCAATTACTTTCATACTAACTTGTAACACACCAAAATTCACTATTTTTTTTAAAAACAAAAGCACTTAAATTAAAACCTATGAATTCTGGGGATATTACCGCCACGCTTAATACTAGACCCCTTCACTCATATCGTTCTAGTATCAAGTGCTAAGGCTAAAAGAATTATTGTCAAACTTAATTTAATACTCAAACCAAGAATTCATGAAAAGAAAACCTAGAAGAGTCATAGCATGGAAATTAGAGTATGCGAAAAATTTACATATCACAAGGTATGAAATCAAGATTCCTCGAAGGGAATAATGTCTACAAACATTAATGTTTATGTAAGGAAAATCCAATACAAAAAAGAAATAATATAAAGAAATAGAATGACATAGGAGAGAATCTGGCCACATTGCTTCGATCATCGAACCAAGCCCATGATCAACACTCAGCCCCACCTGATGGCTCATGGACATTGAAGGCATAAAAATAGGCATCGCCCACTTGGATAAAGTCAGATGGGCCTTCTACTCGTGGAAATGAATAGAACCTATAAAAGGGTGATCAGTACGCTACGTATTGAGTAAGGTAAGTGTGTACTAAGGCCAAGGCATAAGTAAATGAATAAATAAATAACCGTGTAGGATAATAAAATAGCACAGGATCACCTCAAATAAATAAATGAATAAATAAAGGCCATCCATAATCCATATTAATTAATTATTTAGCACCATGCTCTTTATCAAATCTATGTGAATACAAGAACCCCGACTATTATAATTAGTGGAGCAGAGACACAAAGGACACAATGCATCTGACCACTATTATTAGCTGGTAGATCGGTCACTTATAGGGTAACATACCCTAACCATCATTTCTTACCGATGGATCGGTTGGCCCTGGCTCACATGGTGTTCCACTATAAGTACTTAATGTCTTTTATGAGTCTTAGAAACTTAGGATTTGGTTTATTGAGCTCGGAATCTGCCACTATTATAGCCGGTAGATCGGTCATACATAGAGTAGCATACCCTAACAACTATTATAGCCGGTGGATCGGACACACATAGGACGAAGTGCCCTAACCATTATTTCTGACCTATGGATTGGTTGGACCCAACTCAATAATCTTCCACTTCACATGATTAATGTCTTAAGTGTCTTATTTAGAAATTTCACCCTAGACATGCATGACTAAATCCTTCTACACTTATCCTTTAAAGATCTCGTCCCACATTATAAGACTCATACACCTCCTAACTCAACCCTACATCCTTTCCTCCTTACTCTAACTCACATTAAAGCCCATCTACCATATATGTTGGTTAAGGCCCACTAATTTTCACCTCCAATCCACTCATTACCTCCCTCTAGGGCTTTTCCCCAGAAACCCTAGTTTAAACCTAGTAGCCCATCCTACTCCACCTTACACAACTCCAATCATTTTAACACTCCACCCATCACAACCCATAGATTCCACCTTCATCATCACACTTTACTCACCAAGTACACGTATATCCATGAAACCCTAAGTAGCCACACCAAACCCTAACTAGCCACACAAAATTCTAGATCCGTCTCCTATGTACCCTTATACTATGTCATGTACTATTTTTCATTCAAAGCATTCAAACACCCAAAAAACACTTCCATTACCTTCCTCACACCTCAAATCAACTTTCCATACATAAAATCCACCCATATGCAGACTTTACACATCCCATGCAACCCTTTGAACTTTTTATGTAAACCCTAAAACTCCTATGTGGAATCCCAGATTCATCCATGCAAACCCTAGATTCTTCCATACATAGATTCTCCCATGCAAACCCTAAATCCATTCATAGAAAACCCTATATTCCTTCATGCAATATCCTAGATTCATCCATGAAAAACCTTAGTTTCCTCCATGCAAAACCCTAGTTTCCTCCATGCAAAAGCCTAGATTCTTCCCATTCATGGTCATGTAACATTAGGTCTACTCCATGTCATTTCACTTTATAACATCATATTACATAACCTAAAATGCTTGTAATATAGGGTCACATCATATCACATCACATTCTCAACACAAACATATGATATACAAATCATAAGATAACACACAATGTACCTCAACTCCAAACCGCACCATAGATAAAATATTTTTAACAACACACATAAGATACACAACATATTATGGCACATGGCATACAAAGCATATTAAACATATTACATACATACGACCTTAGTAGTATTAGTAGTAGTAGTAGTAGTAGTAGTAGTAATATATTCGAAATAATGTAAATATAAACAAATAAAATATATAAATCTTGAATAAATGGTGAAAACAGGTTGAGAGGGTTTAGGGTTCCAACTTAGGTTGGTGGTGAAAGGCGGCACAGGTAGTGGTGCACGGCAGTGGCCGGAAAAAGAGAAGAAAAGGGGAAAAGTTGAATGTTGAGAAAAAGAGGGGAAGAATGAGGGTGGAAGTAGGGGTGTTTATGACAGCCTAGATAGAGAGGAGTAGAATGAGGGTGGATCACGGAGTTGGTAGTGGTGGTCAAAAATGGAAGAAGAAGAGAAAGAGAGGAGAAGAGGGAGGAAGAGAAAAAGAAGAGTAGGGGTAGCGGCAGAAATAGTGGCTAAGGGTGGCGGATGGGGAAGAAAGGGTTGGTTGAGGGGGATACTTTGAACAGCTAGGGTGACTTGTGTAGGGCAAATTGAGGGAGATAGGAGGTGTAGTTAGTTAGAGGGCGGTGTAGGGAGTACTCAAGTGTGCAGAGTGAGTGGTGGCGTTGGCTAACGGTGGCGAAAATATGTATAATTGGGCGGTGGCGCACGAAAGTAAGATTTCAAGGTTTCGGGAAAAAAGGTTCGACCAAAGCTTTTTATGGGGTTATTTTATAGAACTAAAGGAGGGTTAAGGTCAGAGGGGAGGTAGGAGAATTGGGGTACGTCAGTTAGGGCTCACCAACGACAACGGTTGGGCAGTGAAATTCTATCGTGGCATGGGGTGGTTGCGTAGGAAAGAGGAGGTCTTGCGCAAGATGAAAGGAAGTTTGTTGAGTCAATGTGGCTGGTAAGTCAGGGGGAAGGAGAGAGAAGAGGAACGATCGGTCAAAATGGGTGTGGTTGGCGAGGGAAGCTTTGGGAAATTGTAGGTAGGCAGAGGAGGGAAGAAGGAAGAAGAAGAAAGATGGGGGCGTGCGTGTGGATCGGCAGTCCAGGAAAGAAAAGAAGAAGAATCGGTCGGCGATGGAGGAGAATTTAAATTGAAACGCGGCATACCGGATTGGACCGCACCAAAGGAGAAGAGAAAGGAAAGGAAATAGGCTACAGGAAGACAGGCCAAGTCGGGGTAAAGAGGAAGAAAAAGAAAAGAAGAAGAAAGAAAAAGGAAGAAAAAAGAAAAGAAAAGAAAAGAAAGAAAAGGAAAAAGGAAAAAGGGAAAAAGAAAAATAAGTGGGTTGGGTTAATTAAATTAATTTGGATATTTGAAATATTTAGAAATAATAATATTTAAATAAACTAATATTTAATTTCCTTTTTAGGCTAATTTAAGACTTTTGAAAGTTTTTCCTAAATTCTATTTTAATTAGAAAAATACCCAAAATTTTGTAATAAAAAATATTTATTATTTTCTTCTTGATTTTCCCTAATTAATTCCCTTTTATTTTAATAAAAATAATTTATTTAATTAATTTTCCTTATAAATCCTTATTTAATTAAAATTCTTAAAATTAGGTTTTGGGGCATTTCACAAAGCCAACATACAAATCAATCAATGCACCTTATGGTTTAAAGTTCAAGGGGGTGTCGAAGTCATCATCCTCTGAAACCACAATTCAAGACAACACTAGAAGGTTTAATCATGAAGAAAAGGGAAAACATAAGATGGTTGATATGGTGAACAAGAAATGTTTCAACTGTAGAGCCTATGGTGATTTTTCTTGGTATTGCCTAAATCGAAGGGCAATGAATTTGAAGGCGATAGCGAGTATGGAAGCTTGTGATGAGGAGGATGAAGAACTGAATAAAGACCTTGAGGAAGGTAGTGAAGATCTAAAATATGCTTCAGAAGATGGCCAAATAAGTTTCTATGTGTTACAAAGAGTGCTTCACCTGCAACAACAGCCTAAACCTACTCAAAGGGAGAATATCTTTAAAGACAAATGTAGAGTTGAAGACATAGAGTGTGAAGTCATCATCGATAATGGCTTTTGTACCAATGTTGCTAGTGAAATAATGATGAAAAAGCTTGGATTGAAGACCATGGATCATGCAAGGCCATATTCACTTCAATGGCCCAACAAGGATAAAGGTGTAAGGGTAACCAAACAAGCTCCTATCTCTTTAAAAATTAGAAATTATTTTGATGATGTGTTATGCGATATTCTACATATGGATTCTTGTCATATTTCTTTATGGGGAACTTGGAAATTTGATAGGTAGGTTAAACGTGATGGGGTCCTTAATGAATACGTGGTGAGCAAAGGAAATAAGAAATTTAGACTCAAACCTAATATATATGGAAAGATTTTAGCTCTAAGGAGTGAAAGGCAGGAAGATACCAAGGGTAAGAAGCAAAAAAAAAAGGAGACAAAATGAGTGTTGAAGGCAAATAGGAGGAAGAAAAAAGAAGGAAGATGTCAAAGGTAAGGGAGGAAGAAAGAAGAGTAGCATAGAATTGTTGATCCTTAAGGAGTTAGAGATAATTGAAGATATCAAGAGTGAGATAGTATGCTATACCTTGGTAGTGAAAGAAGTTCAATAAGGGGGTGTGTTAACAAGAATCCAAAATTACTATAAGTGTTGAGAGAGTATGTAGATATTTTCCCAAATGAGGTGCCACCTGGATTACCTCCTTTGAGAGGTATCGAGTATGCTATTGATTTTATGCTAGGAGTTGCATTACAAAACAAGCCAACTTATATATGTAATCTAGAAGAGTCTATAGAGCTACAAAAACAAGTGTAATAATTGTTGGATCAAGGCTATATTCGAGAGAGCATGAGTCCATGTAGTGTACTAGATTTATAGGTACCTAAGAAGGATGGTACGTCGAGGATGTGCATTTAATCTAGAACATTCAACAATGTCACAATTAATTACAGATTTTTGATGCGAAGATTAGATGATATGTTTGATGAGCTGTGTGGAGCAAAGGTATTTTCGAAGCTTAAGCTTAGAAGTGGATGCCATCAAATGAGGATAAGGGAAGGGCACGAATGGAATATGGATTTTTATACTAAGTATGGGTTGTATGAATGGTTGGTGATGCCATTTGGGCTGTACAATGCACCAAGTTCATTCATGAGATTGATGACCAAAGTACTTAGAACTTTTGCTTGGTGTCTAAGATGTTATCTACCTTGATTATATATTGATATATAACAAGAGTAAGTTCGAATACATACATCTTTTGAAGAGATTTTTTCATAAAATTCAGGAGGTGAAGCTCTAAGGAAAAATGGAGAAATGTGATTTTGTGATGAAGAGTGTAGTGTTTTTGGCTACATTGTAAGTGGAGACGATGTTAGAGTTGATCCTTAAAAAGTAGAAGCTATACAAACATGGCATATTCCTATTGATATTCATGAGTTTTGGAGTTTCCATGGATTAGATTCATTTTTTAGAAGTTTTATCAAAGTTTTCTCCACAATTATAGCACCTATTACACAATTGATGAAGAAGGGAGAGTTCTAGTGGAATGAATATGTAACAAAAGCTTTTGAAGACTTGAAGATAAAGTTTTCAAATGCACTAGTATTATCTTTAGCTTACTTTGATAAATTATTAGAAGTCACGTGTGATGCCAGTGGTGTAGGTATTGGAGGGATACTTTCACAACAAAAGAAGCTAATTGCATTTTTTAGTGATAAGTTGAATGGTGAAAAACTCAATTATTCAACTTATGATAAGGATTTATATGCTATTGTTCATTGTTTGGAAACATGGAGTCATTATTTGAGACCCAAGCCTTTTGTAATTCACTCAGATTATGAGCGTTTAAATTATCTATATAGTAAAAGAATAGTGAGTCCAAGACATGCTAAATGGATTAGTTTTTTGCAAACATTTCTATTCTCTACAAGACACACATGGATGGTAAAGAGAATGTGGTGCAAATGCATTGTCTAGAAGGGTTATGATACTTATACTGATAGATGCAAATATTTTTGGTTTCAAAATGTTGAAAAGTTAATATGTCATTGATGATGAATTTTATTCGATTTTCAAAGATTGTAAGAAACAAGAAAGTCATGGAGCTTATGTTACTCAAGATGGATTCTTATTCAAGAAAAACAATTTGTGTGTGCCAAAGACCTCAATTAAAGATTCTCTAATCAAAGATGTGTATGAAGGTGGTATTATAGGATACTTTGGAGTTCATAAGACTTTAGAGCTAATACAATAACAATTCTATTGGTCAAGAATACAAAAAGGAGTGCAAGCTATGGGTGCTAGGTGTGCTACATGTCAAGGACTCAAGAGTTTCTTTCACAAAGGGTTATACGTGCCTTTACCAGTGCCTACTCAACAATAGGAAGGAGTTAGTATGAATTTAACCTTGGGATTTTCTAGAACACAAAGAGGTAAATATTCTGTCATGGTGGTTGTTGATCTTTTTTCCAAGATGGTTCATTTTATTTCATGTAACAAGATTGATGATGCTACTTATATTATAGATTTTTGTTTCAAGGAGATCATGAGATTGCATGGGATTCCAAGGAGTATAGTTTCAGATAGTAATGTAAAGTTTATTAGTTATTTTTGGAAGACATTATGGCATATGCTAGGAATGAAGCTTTTATTTAGTACATCACATCATCCTCACACGAATGGTCAAACCGAGGTTACTAATAGAACTTTGGGTACTTGGATAAGGAAATTGGTAAGTAAGAGTGCTAAGTATTAGGATCTTAAGTTAGCATATGCAGAGTTTGCTTACAATTGGGGTCCTTGAACTACAACAAGCTCTAGTCCATATATACTGATTGATATTGTCCCATTAAAGAAGGAGATTATGATGCAAAAGGGAGTGTGGATTTCTTTCAGAAAATTTAAGATCAAATCAAGCATAACATTGAGAAGGAAAATAAAGTATACATGATAAGTACAAACAAGTATAAGAGTCAACATGTATTTCAACCAAGGGATTTGATATGGTTGCACTTAAGGAAGGAGAGATTTTTGAATTTAAGAAAAAATAAGCTTATACTAAGGGCAAATGGTTTTTTCAAAATACTTATAAAATTTAGAGGGAGTGCTTATGAGCTAGATTTACCTATTTTACATGGTGGGGTGTCTAGAACATTCAATGTTGGAGAGATCAATCCTTACTATAGAGATGTAAATTTAAGAGAAAATTCAAGTCAACAAGGAAAGAATGACAAAAGAGCAAATGGTTAAGACATAGCATTTATTATCGTGGAACCTATTATCCTCTATTTAGAAAGGATCCCCTATAAATCTGAAGGCAAACAAATGACTATATAGCTAGGTATAGATGAAACTTCCAAAATAAGTCACTAGCAATAGAGGCATTTGCATGATATGCATAGAGGGAAAAATGTGTTGCATGGATGGGTTAAACATGATATCTGCATGAGGAGACTTTAATCAACAATTTAGATGTTCCATATGGACCATTATCATATTGATAATTGTTAAAAAATATAAGAAAGTTGAATTAGTAAAAATGTAGCTTAATTCTATCTTTTAGGGTTATCTTATTCTATCACTTGAGTGTGTTTAGAGTAGGGAGCAAGCTAATGCTTTTTGTTTCAATTCCTATCAAATTTTTAGGAGGATTATTTTTTAATATTTAAGAGTTCCAATGGTTATAAAACCATAGGAAGTACACGACACGAGGAGATGAAAGATTGATGAAATTGCAAGCTTTGATTAATTGAATTCTGTGTGAGTGAATATTATTAAAATCCTTAATCTATTTGTTTGTATGAATTGGAGATTAAGATCTATCCTTCAAACCCTCCACAATTTCATGCCATTCTAAACCATAAAAGCCATATATAATCGCCATCATCATTATCTTCAACGCTCATCTTTAACCTATTTTTCTTACTTAATTTTATCTATTTCCAAACATGAGTTAATAATAATATTATTATCATTATATGATCATCCTCAACATCTTAACTTCATAATCTAATCATCAAATCACCATTATTCCATTTTTTCATCACCATAATATTCCCATCACTACTAAACCCTAATCATAAACCCTAACCCTAGCCTACAAACCAAATCATTCTAAACCCTTCACCATTTAAGCATCATCATCATTCATTCTACTTTGTTCAGTCATCATCATCATCTTTGAATGATCGTATTCCTTTTACAACCCTTTTCAACCATAATACCACCTAAACCATACGTATATATTCCTACACACATCAGATGAAGTACCTCGGTCTTCACTCATGTGGTCTTCCACTTTGATTATTAATGTCTTACTACTTCCTTATTTGATACTTGACACATATTTATGTATTAGTAGAGTTTCTCCTTATAAGAAATCATTTATTATAATTGTTTGAACAAAAGGATGAATATTTATTACTTATTATATGTAATAAAACTTATAAATTCATTTTAATAATTATTTTAGATTATAACAATTAAATTATGCCATGGTCAATTAACTCCACATGGTATATACATTAGATATCATGATATTACATATAGAAAAATAATGTGCATAACAAGAAACATAACCTAGGTAAAAATACCATAATAAAAAAAATTGATTCAATAATGGCCATACCATCGCCCTCACATCTCACCATTTTATCAAATTTAGCACAATGTCCTAAAATAACAATACCACAAGCTTATCAAAAAATCAATGCTAAACTCCTACACTTTGTACATATAATATCGATGCTACCTCTTTTTTGTTATTCCTGAAATTAAGCAATTCCTCTTACTTTTATACTTATATTACCAACATGTCACTCAATATCTTCATAAACCATACTTATAATATTTTTAACTAAAAAAAAAACCATATAAAAAAATTCCAAAATTAAACTACAATGAAGAAAATGTCCCTAATTCTCCTAAATATCTAAACTCTTCTTACTATTATAACTTATCCTAAAAACATCCAAGACCTACCATGCTAAGTATCAAACTTTATGTAAACCCTTCATAATTTAGTTGGTATATTTATTTTCCACAAAATATCACAAATAGGCTAATTTACCACTAGGGTTAAAAATACCAATTACTCATAGAGTTCCACAAGTCTTTATATTTCACCAAAATCATACACAAACATCCAAACATTGATCTCAACACAAATATAAAGTTGGGTTCGAATAAATAAATAAAAACCACCACGAAATGCCCCTTTGACCAAAAGTCCTTTATTGTATAGCACATCTAAATGTTCCCTTTTTGACTCAATTTAACCATGATAATACTTAATCATAATTTTCTCTACACATCCATACACTATACTTAAATTATACCATCATGCTTATGGTTTTTGAAAAAAATTATAGCAAGAGGGAAAAACGTAGAATTGCATGAAAACCATAAAACACCCAAAATTATGATATCAAGGTAAAATGCCAGAATGAAATATATAATAACCTTAAACATAATTTTTAGGAATAAAAATATGCTAATATAAATTATAATAATTTAACACATAGCAAATTCATAATCTAAAGAAGTGATTACTTACAAAAATATCATTCGGTCTCTATGCAAATACACACACATACATGCGTGTATACACACACACCCCCAAGCATTTTTTTACTCTTAGATCACCTAAAATATAAATGTGAGAATTAGTGAAAGGTGAAAATGGTAAAAATTAGTATTTAAGAGAAAAATTAATTAAAGGAGGTGAGAATAACACGTAGAACTTTAAAAATGGTCTTGGGAATAAGCTTGCTCAAACCTTCACAAATCTATGAAATTAACTTTATTTTTCTTAGAGGAATAACTCAAAAGTTAATGTTTAAAATGGAGAAAAGAAGGTAGGAAGCGAAGGCTAAAGGCAAATTCTAAGAAGAAACATAATAAGAAGTAAGAAGAGAGGGGCGATGAGAGAATAAAGTTGAAGTTTATGTAATTTTGATAAGTGTAGAATCACCAATGAAAGGGCACAACCTTATTATGGCTATCAAAACTAGGTAAGAGAGAGGGAGAGACATATATAAGATGTCTCTTGTACGCAATAGGGTGATGAGAGTGATTTGAATAGGTAGGAAAGTGTATGAGAGGTGGAGGATAATGATTCAAGTGATTATGGTTAGAGTTTTAGTTAATTGAGCTTAGACCATGTGGGATTTGATAAGGGGGTGTAAGGAGAATAGGAATTTGAATCCTTCATTTTAAATAATGTAAAAAATGATTAAAAATGGTTAGGTAAGAAAGAAAGTCTAATAAGTGCTTAACATATAAAAAATAATCAAATAATTCCCATAAATGATGAAAAATTGGAAAAAGGTGAGGAATTAATTTAGGATCCCATATATATTAAATAATTAGGAATAATAATTGATTTGAGTCAAAATAAATTAAGAAAATTCATAATGGCAAAAATCATCTAAAAATGGTTGGCTAGAAGAGGTTGATGGTCGACCACCTAAGGCCTAGGGTAATGTAGTTTGAAGCATTATTGGCTGGTTAAGGAAAGGTAAGGCCTAGTTGACCGCCGATCTTTTAAAATGAAAGCTAGGATTTTGAAAGGTAGAAACATGAAATGAGAGTTTGAGAGGTATGAATAAAGTGTCCACACAATATTTAAGTGGCAGAAAAAGAAATATGAGACTAATCATCATGGAATTAAGGTTAGAAGCATTTCGGGCCTTATAGTATCATAGACCTTGTATGGGTGTATGCTAGTAGATTATCTAAAGAGTATATAGATAGTGATGAGAAACTTTTTAGGCTTGTGGTTAAGCATGTCAAATATCCTTTTTTGATATGTTACATGTGTATAGATTGTGGGAACACTAAAAAAAAGGTCAATGAAATATGAGATTATCTTATTATCTATGGAATTTATATAAGTTACACTAAATGGATATGGCATGGAGAATCAATAAGTTTCCAACTTAGTAGTGAAGAGAAAGATGGTTTTGAATATTTTGACTTTGCTTACATGGAATATTTGACATATAATTTACTAGAAAATTTTAGAGAATGTACATGAAAATTTTCATAAGTTAGTTTATGATTCAAAAATTCCCTTCTATGATGGTTATCCTAAATTAACAAAATTATAAGCTATGTCATGACTGTAAAACTTTAAAGTGACTAATGGATGGAGGGATACATGTTTCACTTCTCTTCTTGAGCTATTTAAAAATATGAAGCTATAAAACAATGTACTTCCTCTCAAGACATATAAAGTAAAGGTGATTCTTTCTCTATGGGATTAAATTATGAAAATTTTCATATTTGTCTTAATGATTGCATTTTTAATTATAATGAATATGCATCATTGGAATTACACCCTTAATGTTAAATGTCACAATTCAATAAGTATAAGGTTCCTAATAATTTGGTGTAGTACTTTCTAATTGTACAAAGATTCCAGCATATGTTTAGCAATGCCAAAAATGTAAAGAACATTATGTGGCATATTAAAGAGATGATTTATGATGGAAATTTTAAGTATCAAACTGATTCTTCTCAATGGTAGATGATTGTTATTAAGTTCATTGAAATTGGCAATGAAGCTAAAAATTAGTGCTTTACACACTGTTACGATGGATTGAACCATTTTAATAGGAATGTAAAATAGAGCTCATGGCTAGTAATCTTAGTGATATACAATCTCTTCCATCCTTATTCATGAAATAAAATTAGATAAGCTAACTTTGTTTATGTTGGGTCCAAATTATCTTGGTAGAGATGTTGATTTTTATTTAGCTCTCTTTAATAAGAATATGAATTATATATTAGATGACAGAGTTTAATTATTCGATTAGGGATATCAATATCATCCATGAGTCTGAGGACCTGTCTAGGAATCCCTGATTGGGTTTAAGGAGGAATAAAGGCTTTGGGTTTGGGTTTGAGGATTTATTTTAGGGATTTTTTTGAGGATAGAAAGGGGACGGGGTGGGGTCCCCATCCCCTTACCCACCCTAATATTGTGATATTTTTCTTAACTCCTCTACCAACAGTCTATTTAATACTTCTAACCTAACTTTCCATTTCCTATTCCTCTACTCTAGCCAATCAAATATTAAAGTGACTCAAGTTAGTGGAACTACGTCCTCTCTTCATTTTTTTCTTCTCCTCTATCATTACTCGCTCTACCATCCATATCACTAATATTATGCTTGACTCTAGCCACTATAGCTTTAATTTTTTAGCTTGATATCTTGAACTAAAATTCTTCAATTGCTTGTTTCACTTTCTTGATTAAACACTAGTGTTTTTTTTATTGTATTTTATTATGAATTTATGTTTTTTCTATTATTTTAATTTTTTTTGTTATCTTTTTACCTCTTTCTCAATTAGATCAATCATTGATTTTGCTTTCAAGGCTATTCTAATTCGTAAATTGTAAGACCCTTGAATTTAAGCATTTATCTTTAATATAGCTTGTTATCTATCATCGATGTTAAGAATGTAAAACATAGATCAAGAATGTTGGAGTCTTTAGGCCAATTTATGATTAATAAATTTGAGGCATAGTTGTATGATGGTGGACTTGTGGATAGGAAAATTAATTAGGATGAAATGGTTTTGGGGATTTAGAAAACATTAGGGATCTAGGTAGATTTTGGGAATAAGGAATGGAATGGGGATTGAGGGAGGTATAGGATTTTGATTCCCAAGAGGACCAAGTCTGGGATTCAACATTAAAGAAAAATTAGGGATCAAAATGTATTCAAAATTTTTTTTACTTATTAAGTCTAGAGATCCCCCAACAAGCCCCACTTTCATCCCTCTATTTGATACATGTCTCTAAGATTTATTCAATTTTAGTTCCATGTTATTTTGGATCATAAATAGTTTTCTACCATATGGTAATTTTTTTGGTTATAATGTCCCGCATACACTATGCATGGTGTACTTGTGAATATAACATAAACTTTTGGTAGTTACTATAGAAATGAAAAAGTTGAAGAAGCAAGAGCTTTGAATCCTCTCATGGAATATGATATTGAATTTTATAACCTTTTATAATATATTTAAAATTATGTTAGTATATAATAAAATAAACTTGGCTTTGAAAAGAGCTTAATAATGGGTAAAAATGTGAGTCTCAAGCAAGGAAATGAATTGGTGATACAAAAAACTAGTTAACTAGTTAGTCTCGGAATCCAAATAGTTATCCTAGAAGAACAAGGTAACTCATTGGTCAAAATTAGTTATTTGATACTAAAGAACTAGTCAATAGGTTCTACCAAAACATTAGGTGTTTTCCTTATTTTTATTTGTTTCTTCCCTAAATATTTGTGAATCCTTAATATTATGGCTTCTTTGTGATAACAAGAATATTTGAAAGCCTTATAATCATTTTTAGAACATTTGGATCATTATTTTATGTTATTTTATTTAGCTAGAAAGAATTCTAAAATTACTTTTTGATGTGATTGTTCTTAATGAATCTCCCTCCCTTACTTTTCTCTCTTGTCTGCTATACAAAGTTGTTTGTTGCAACTTCCCCTAATTATCCATCGTTGTCCTTTCCCATATTTTCTCCCATCCTACCATGACTCATCATGGGATCACTTACTCCCTTATCCTTTACACTCCAACATCCCTATTAGCTTATCCACTCTTTTTCTCACTTTTTTTTCTTGTATGAGTGTGGACCATAAGAGCCTTGGAAAACTTTCATTATCTAATTTTAAAAAATTACACACCCTCTCATATCTCTCACACACTCTCTCTATTCCTCCCAATCTTACTCTCTCTTTCTCTCTCTCTCCCCTTAAGCAAAATACCTAACACTCTCTCCGTAAGCAAAATACCCTAAGTGTTGGGTATTCTTCCTCAATGATTCCTTTATTTTTCTCCCTAAACTAAGGCTCTTACCTCTTGTTCCTTCATTTGTAAGTTTGATTTCCTAATTTTTTAATTTTTTTAATTTTAATTTTAACTTTTGTCTTCCTAAAGCAAAGAAAAGTTAATGTTTAGAAATATTTGATTTTTCTTTATTTTTCTCTTCTTTTTGAGTTGGGGTTGGGAAGTGTTATCTTTTTCTTCCTTATGTTCTTCATCTATTTTATGTTGGTGTTTAAAGTGTTTTTACTAATTTTGAACACTTTATATTTCCTAGAATATCAATAACTCTTGGTAGTAGAACCATTAAGCTAAGGTTTTCTATTTTTCTCGAGGTAAATAAAACTTACCATAATATATAGTTAAGTGCTTAAATGTTTATGTTTATTTCCATCTCTTAGGCATGATTTTGCTTTATATATAGCTTGAGTACATAATCATGGCATCAAACTTACCTTAATATATGGGTAATTGCTTAAATGTTTATGTTTATTTCCATCTCTCAAGCACAATTGTGCTTTATTTATAGCATGAGTGCATACTTATGGCATATCTATTTTTTGGGTATTTTAGTTGAGTATGTAAGCATGGTGTTTATATATTTTTAACATTTTAGTTGAGTATGTAAGCATGTGAGCTTGTTTGTATATTTTTTAGCTAATGTATGTAAGCATATGAGGCTAGAAATCTTGGTACGAGTTTTTGTTTAACAATGAGTTTTATCATGACAAAAATTCATTTATGTTTTATAGTAAGTTAGCACAAGTTTGTGATGTAAAATGCTAGATAAGATGATGTTGGCCATTCTTGGTCTTCTGAGGAATTTTATGTGAAATGGCATGTATAATATTTGATTTGGATCATAGGTTCGCATGATAAGCATGGAATCTTATGAGTTTAGATGGTTGTGTGAGTATGTTAAAAATGTATGGATGATTTAGAAATTTATTTAAGTTGAAGAGCATGAGTCTTATATGTTGCGTGTAGATAAACTAGTCATTTGGTATGGGTATAACTAGTCAATTATTCTACCAATAAATTTGTTTTGGGCCACCAGTTAAATGGTAAATCTAGAATTATAGATGTTGGTTAAAACCTTATATAAGTCAGCTAGTTTTAACCACTCATTTAATTAACTATTTGATTGGTTTGTGTGTTTTGCTTGATTTGTTTGATGTCATTGCTCGAAACCAACCAACTAGTTTGTAGGACCAATCAACTAGTCCCTGGGATACTTTTAAGGTTGACCCATATAGTTTGACAATGAGTTTGACCTTATCATTCACCTTTTATTTATGTAATTAGCCTTGAATAATTAGACTTAAGGAGATGGATAATGGATGAGGAATTTTAGGTTTCTTTATTGAGTTTCAATACTTAGGGTTAGGATAACATGGCTACTTATTTACCTCTTACCTAGGAGTAAAATGTAGTGGATTTTGAAGATTCTAATAGAAGTCCCTTAACATTTATGATAGTTTTAGTAAGTGTACGATATCCAACATTGAGTGAAAAACCCCATACCTAGGAGCTAAGTATAATGGATGTTGAAGATTCTAGTACAAACACCTTGAGATTAATGTCCAGAGAGAGGGGAATAGCAGTCCTTCCCATCAAGATAATGACAATAATAAGGAGAAAAATAGTATTGATTCCCTAGGGTGTCCTTGTTGAGTTCTTATGTAAGTAATTTGATATGAATTGCGATTATGTTATGCTATATGTGATAAGTACATTTACATATGATATGTTGTAGCATGTTCCATCTTGTGTAGCATGGATACTACCTTTTATTAACATAGGCTCATTTTACTAGTACTCCATTATACTCATACTACCTTGCCATGATCATTGCCTATTTAAATGGGTAGATGATGTTAATTTTTAGGTTATACTAGCTTAACGTGGGCCAATAGATGACCATTGCTTGTGAAATTTTTTTTGAGTTGGGCTCATCAGTATAGGTATTTTACCCATTTGTTAGGGTCTTTTATCTCTTATAGATTTTAAAATGTTTGTTACTCCCCTAATCTTGAAGTTTTACTCTCTTTTTTTATAATACTTTATCAATCTTATATAGCATATTACCTTCTTTCTCCCCCTATTGTGATAACTTTGATCATTGGTCATGTGTGGTCTCATTTTTCTTTGCATCTAATATAATTTAGGTTAATGACCATACCTCTATAATAATCAAAGTGGAAGCAACATCCCTTTTTTTGTTTTATCAATTAAAACTTATCTTTAAAGAATAGTGAGACATTGCTAAGAAGAGAGTTTTGGGTTGAGGTGGTTAACTTAGAAGCATACCTGGAGAATTGGTCACCAAATCAATCCATTGAGTTGAATACCCCTGAGGATTTGTGGCCTAGAAAGCTAGTTGATTACTCTAATTTGCATGTCTTTAGTTACCATAATTATGCTTATATGAATGATGGTACACTTGAGCCTAGAGCCAAGAAGTGTATATTTCTTGGCTTTTGCATCTACAATGCAGGGGTATAAGTCATGGGACCCAACTGTATTCAAGTTCTTGAGCAGCAAGGATGATGCCTTCAATAAGTTTGTGTTCCCCCATAAGACTGAGTATTCTTATGGTGTCCCTAAGAAAGTGGAGTAGGAAAGTGCTTCGAAGCAGGTGGAGGTTGAGGTTGAGTTGGATGACAAAGAATCTTTTGATAGACCCTCTAATCCTAAAATGGGTGAATCTAGGTAGTAGGTGGAGCAAAAGGCGTTGCTCTAAGGGATCACGGAAGATTGTCAAGCCTTTCGTAAGGTATGGTTCTGAAGAATTGGTTGGCTATGCTTTATCTATGTATAGACTGTTGTTGACGTGTATGAGCCAGCATTAGTTTTAGAGGCTATTGAGAGTAATAACTCTACTTAGTTGTGTGTTGCTATGGAGTAAGAGATAGATTCCTTATTGAAGAATCAAATAAGGAAGCTTATGAAGGCACTTAGGAAGAAAAATATTGTTGATTGCAAGTGGGTGTACATGTTCAAACAAGGAGCTCGAGAGACTAATATTCAAGGCTTGTTTAGTTGCACATGGATTTAGTCAAATTCTAGACGTGGACCATAGCGATTTATTTTCTCCTATGGTTAGACATACTTCTTTCATACCTTGCTTGCTCTTATGGGTATGCACAATTTTGAGTTGGAGCTGTTGGATGCTAAAATTGTATTTTTGCATGGTGAGCTGGAGATGGAGATTTACAAGCAATAGCCTAATGGGTTTGTGGTTAAAGGAATGTGTGATCATGTGTTGCTATTGAAGAGGTCCCTATGAAGTTTAAAGCAGTCTCCTAGACATTAGTATAAAAGATTTGATCAGTTTATGCTTGAGTATGGTTTCTTCGGGAGTAAG
Source organism: Tamarix austromongolica (assembly GCA_039764185.1). Classification (NCBI taxonomy): domain Eukaryota; kingdom Viridiplantae; phylum Streptophyta; class Magnoliopsida; order Caryophyllales; family Tamaricaceae; genus Tamarix; species Tamarix austromongolica. The sequence continues at coordinate 11,113,955 of CM077816.1, forward strand.
TATAATGGATGTGTGTACTTGATAGAGATGGGGGGTAGCACTTTTGTGTATCTTTTTCTATATGTTGATGATGTGATTATGGAAGCAAAAGATATGTATAATGTTGATAAGGTAAAGACAATGTTGAATATTGAGTTTGAGATCAAGGATCTTGGAGATGCGAAAAGGATCCTTGGCATGGAGATTATTAGAAATTGTGAGTAGAAGCTTTTGTACTTATTATGAGACTCCTATGTGAATAAGGTGTTATAGAGGTTTCTTATGATGGATGCCAAGCTAGCGAACACTCCATTAGCTACTCACTTCAGATTGTTGGCTTTGGAACGTCCCAAATCCAAAGAGGAATAAGAGTTCATGGTAGCTCTTCCATATTCGATTGATGATGGTTATATCATATATTCTATGGTGTGTACCTGGCCTAATATTGCTCAAGATTTTAGTGTTGTGAGTTAATATATGGTGAATCAGAAAAAGGCTCACTAGCATGTAGTGAAGTGGATCCTTAGGTAATTGAAGGGAACAACATCGGTTTTTATTGAGTATAGGAGATCAACTAATTTGCTGGTGGGATTCGTGGACTATGATTACGGTGGAGACATTAATAAAAGGAGATCCACTAGTGAATTTGTTTTCGATCTTAGTGGTTCACTTATTAGCTGGACTTCTTCCTTGTAGGAGGTGATGGCCTTTTCCACTATTAAGGCTTACTATATGGATATGATAGAGTCTTTTTAAGAAGCCTTGTGGCTTGGTGGTTTAGTATAAGAGTTGGGGTTTGGTCATGGTACTCCAGTTATCTATGGTGATATATAGAGTGCTATCTATTTAGTGAAGGATATAAATTCTTTCTATCAAAAACCAAAGCACTTTAACATCAAGGGTCACTTTATTCAAGGTACTATTGCTGTAGATAAATTTGTGTTGAATATAGTAGGTACTTTGGATAACCCGGTTGATATACTAACGAAGCCACAGATCGTAGGTAAGTTTGAGTGTTTCTTGAACTTGATTGGTGATCATAGGCCATGAAGCCTTTTATTGGGCCAAGTTTTTTTTAGAGGTTTTTACATGTCATGTGTCGCAAATACTTTGTCCAGGTGGAGAATTATGAGTTATAACTGGGTATTTGAAGCACAACATAACTAGGTTAAAAACATTTGGAGAGTGGGTTATTAAATTTAAATTCTAATCTAGACCTTAACTAATATCCATTATGTTAGGTAGGTAACGTGATGTTCTACCTTGGTTCTTCACCTAAAAAATAAACCTAAGTTATAATATATTGATAGGTCACATCCCTCATTCCCTACTCAACACATTTTGCCCATGCACCATACCTCCCTCCCTTCCATGTTTCCCTCCCCTTATTTTGCTCCATATTTTCCCTCATGTCATCATCCATATAATCCCTCCATCCTTTCTAATTTTTTGTTCACGTCTTAAACCCCAATAAAAACTACATTATCTCTTCCTTCTCCCTATCTCCCTCAAGCAAGAAAAAGCCTATTTGATTTGCCATTATTATTGCTACATCTTCACCATTTTTGCTACCACCCTACACCACCGCCTCTCCATTTCGCCTAGCTCCAGCCTTCTCTACTGATCCCTCACCCACTACACTGGTTAATCATGCCAGGGATGGCAATGGGTCAGGTCCAGCCATACCTAGACCCAGACCCGTTTATATTACTTAGACCCAGACCCAATCTAGACCCGTCGGGTCTCAAAAGTTCAGACCCAGACCGAGATCCACCGGGTCTAGCAGGTAAACGGGTCCTAAATGGGTCCGGTTATTTTTAAAAAAAAATAATTAATAATCTATGCTAATACAAATACATTTATGTTTTATATAACTTAATATGTGTTTTTTGTTAAACAAATCATCTAAGTGAAAAAATAAATATATTAAAATAGTTATGATAACTTTTCAAATGGTGTTTTAATGCTTTTAGAATATAATGTTGTATATATTGTTTAAAAAGTAAATATACAAAAATAAAATTAAAAAAATGAATGAGGAGCTCAAATAAGATTAAGACAACAATGACAAACATCATATTAGTATGTATTTATATATGTATATATATATAAACACACACACATATGTATATTAAACGGGTCTGCGCGGGTCGGGTCTAGATCTAGAACTAAACCCAGACCCAAATCATTTAAGGTATATATAGACCTAGACCGGACCCAGACCCGTTGGGTCCAAAAATCATGGACCTAGATCATCTAAAAATGAGGCGGGTCTAGCGGGTCTGGGTCGGGTTCGAGACCCATTCCCATCCCTAATTCATGTTGAAAACACCCCACAACCTCACCAAAATCATCCCAACTCCCTCCCCCAAACCCACCAAAGCACCTCCCTCCAACTTTGGCCATGTGTGTAGATCCCTTTCCTTCTCCTTTGGCCACTTTTACCAATTCTCCCTACCATGTTAAACCATTCTCCTCAAAATCTACCCCTGTAGCAAGCATCCCTACTAGAGGAAACACCCTATAAATGACCTAAAGCACCGTTGCTCCTTCCCCTCTTCTCAACAACTTCCATAGATTTTCTCCTCCTTTTTTCTTGTGAGTTTCTTGGTATCCTTGATACTTTGCATCAGTCAATCAGTTCTTTTTGAGTTGGTTTAGTAATTTTGGGTTATTTTTGTTTTATATTAAATTCTAATACATCTATTAGTGGGTGTTAATTTGCTAGATAAAACTTGAGGATCTTGGAGGAGATGGTTTTGTACTTTTTATGTAAGCTTGGATTTAGGTAGATACAATCACTCATAAAGATAGTTGAAATTATGTGTGAGTATGTTATAATTGTTTAGATTTAGAATTATGATAGGGTTTTGTGTTCTCCAAGTAATATGACATGTATGATAAAATAATAGTATGTCAAATAAATGTTACTTACAATTGTTGTAAGTTAAGTATATGGTTGAGTAATACGTTATATGATTTAGGTACGTATGTCTAGGGTTTTCATTCTTTCTAATTTATGATTTAAACTCCATGATTAATATTTCATGGTAGCTAGGGTTTCTATAAATAGTATGGAATATGCAAGGATGATTAGGGTTAGAATACACGAATTAATATTCACATGTTCTAGGTTTATAAGTATTTTCCTACATGTACTATGATGATTATTTCCCTAATAAATGTCACATTATGCTTAAATATGTATGTACATGCCACATGAAATATACACATGAATAAGTTTAAGTATAGAATGTGAATTATGTGAGAAACATAGGGGTCTTGTGTTTATCAACACAGTGTGTGTTTCTCACTGAAAACTTTGATGTGTCTTTTGAAAAAGTTATAGAGTAAGAAAATAAACTTGAGGGTCATGTATTTATTAAACATGGACAATGTTTTTTCTTTATTTTCGAAACACCCTATTTTTTCCTATATGTTTTTATCTTCCATAAAAGGACACATGATGAAACCATAGCTATCAAGTTGTGCAACCCAAAATTTTCTTCTTCTCCATAGAATTGTCCATTAAAATAGAATTATAGATTTGTATAATTGATTAATTGATTTGTTAGTTACACAAGAGTAAGAATAAATATCTTTATCTTTTCCTCTATTGCTTTTTTTTTTGTGATTGAATATTTAATTATTCAAAATCTTGTTAATTCCATATTTTAGTTTGGGTCCTTCAATCCACATTATTTTGCAACATCTTATATTGTAATCTTCTATTAGCTTTCTTGTGTTGGATATTTTCTAGATGAATTTGACCTACATTCTCTAGAAAATTACCATTTGATCTCTAAGATAGAAGTCAACCTATTTTTTTTTTTGATAAATCAGCCCATTCAGCTCAAATTTGAATGGTAAAATTAGGCGTTTAAATTTGTTGCATAACCCTACTCGTTCCTTAGCCAATTTTTTAGTTATAAATATCCCTAATCACCAATTATTCTCACTTTGCTTTCATCCTTTGAAATATCTCAATTCTTTAGCACTTGTGTTATTTCCTCTCCACTTTGAGCTTTATTTCAAGTTCTTATTTTATCCTTAAGTAAGGAAGAGTTATATTTAGGAGGAATTGCTCTCAATTGAATCTTCCTTTATTTATTTATTTATTTTGGAATGGTAAGGTTGTTTTCCTTCCTAATTTGAGTTGTAACTTGTAGAAATTATTCAATTAGTTTTGAGTTTTAACTTGTTATTTTCAAAAGTTTTAGAAGTTGATAATCTTCCATTTTGAGTTTTCCTCCTTATTGGAAAATATTACTAAGCATCAAGTAAGTCATTCTTACCTCTAAAATGTGCCCTGAATAAGCATTTGATGTGAGATATTCTATAAAATGTTGATTCCGTATACCTGAATGAGAGTTTTGTTCTAATTTATGTATATGAAATTATTGTGAATCCTAAGAAAAGGCATGATTTTAGAGATAATAGGGCTAATTTTTTTGAATATGAAGCTTGATTCAGTTTATGAGCTTGTTAAATTATGGCACGTTGATAAGATATTTTGGTTGGGTGATGGTGGATTTTAGAGTGCGATTCACATAAAAAAATATTTTTTCTATGCTATTTGGGAGCTAATCGATTGACTTGTTAGGCCAAACCAATTGGATAGCCTTTAGAACAATTGATTGGTTGGCCTAAACTAATTGAATCGCTTATCTATGGTGACCTTTATAGCCCTATGCTTAAATACATCGATAGGTTAGGTAGAACCGATCAACTGGCCTTAAAAATGTTGACTGGTTTAGCCAAACAAATTAACTGTATTAAGGGAAGCTTAGGTTTGGTTGAGCCAAATTAACCAACTAATTAGCCCAAACCGATTAACATGTTAGTCAAGCTAATTAACTAGTTAGCCCAAACCAATTGGCTGGTTTGGCTAGATTGTATGATTTTGTACTTTTAGATTTTATATATTTTAAGACTAGGCCCAATACTCCTATAAAATCATTTAATATTGGAAATAAATCTTTGGCATAGATTGAAGAACCTAATGGATAGATTAAAAGTATCATAATTCATGGCACTCTCAATAAATACTCAAGAAGGCTTTAGTAGATAAGCTAAATAACTATTTTACAACTTCAAAGGTTAATGTAATTTGGATTATTGGCCTAGAATGGACTATCATGATGGATTGATTAATATTGGTTAAGCACTAATGTAAATCTCACCACATGGTTGGTGGGTAAAAATGGTTAGTATGGAATGATTATGTGGACTTATTACTTGGATGTTGTATGTGGCTTGTATGATCACATAACCTTAAAAAAATCACACCACTTAAAGTGGAAGATGATTGAGTTGTGTATGAGTCTAGGTTATTCAATCCTCAATTAGCTATTAGGGGTTAGTCTACCTTTGGGCATTTATTAGTGCCTTTGGGCATTCCTTCTAGTGGGATCTTAGTAGATCCTAGTATCTTACCTACTCTAGAAACTAATGATGTACTAGGGGGTATCAATACTAAATGGTCTAGTCACCTATTTATTTTTTGGCTTCGACTGAAGTTTCTGACTATTGGTGGTTAATTAGCTTTTGTTGGACTTTATGTTCTCTTGTTTAGATAGGCTTCCATGGTATGGTATATAGTCCATCACTTGATAATAATTTGAATAAGGATGTGGGTAAAGAGAAAAATAAAAAGGAAAGAACAGGAAGAGAAATAATGACCTTCCAGTTGATACTATATAAATGGATTATAGAAGCCTTAATATGTTGTTCCAATATCCTACTTAATTGTATGTTGATATCCATGATAGTTATGTTATGTTGATAAGCATGATGAGTCTTGAATTGTTTGATACATGTATGGCATGAAGTTTTGATGCATCGTATAACCATTATAGAGTATGTACAACTAGTTATGTGGCATAGGCATGATATATTTTTAGCATGATATTTTCGTTATTCTAGGACTTTATATGCTTATAACTCTCCTTGAAGAGGTGACTTAGCTTACTCACTATAAAGAGTAAGGATGTGCCTATTTATTCACTCACTTACTCAATCCCATGAGTAAAGGACCTTGTGTAAGTTTCTAAGGATGGCTGGTAGTGGGCCTACCTCCTCTTAGGCTTGGTGCTTGAGAGTATGGACATTTGAAGAATTTTGTTGAGCCCCTAATGGAATAGGGTTGGGCTACAACCTACCTTTGTTTCTACCATTTCAGTTTTGTGTCTTCCAATTTAACCTACTAATATATTTAAATATTTTGGCGACCTTTCAAGTCCTGTACTATACATTTTTTCTTTAGGTATCTATATACCATGTTTCTTGTTTACCCTACTTTTAATTTGTTTGGTTTAGTTTCTCAACCTTATATCTACTATAGGACGGGCGCCTAACACCTATTCTATATTAGGTGTAGTGGTAGGACCCTGTTTTTTCTAAGTGAGTTTAGTATCTTCCCTCTTTGACAATGTTTTAAAATAAAATTGTTTAGTAGTAAAAAATAGAGATGTTATAGTTACTTTAACAATCCATTCATGTTTCTTTCGATGAATCTTACTCAATTGTGTGAAGTAATAAAGATAAAGAAGTAGGTCCTTCCATCTAAGTTGAGAACCTACTAGAAAGTGACGACAAGAAAAATATAGAAGAAGGAAGGGATGAAGATCCTCTAATTGATCAATTAGAGGATAAAGTGAGAAGGGATATTCCTAGATCATGGAGATATGCATATGGACATTGTTAAAAGCATATCATTAGTGATCTAGCATGGTAAATTGTAACGAGATCCTCATTATATAACATTTGTAATAATTTAGCACTTCTATCTCAAATGTAACCTAAGTCTCACTTGGAAGCCATGAATAATTAAAACTAGGTCATAGCTATGCAAAATGAGCTTAACTAATTTGAGAGAAACCAATTTTGGGAATTATTCCCTTTACATTTGAATAAACCCATCAGTATGACTAAATAGATCTTTATAAATAAGCTAAATGAGATTGGCTTTGTGGTCAGAAACAAAGCTTAAGTGGTTATCAAAGAACACAACCAAGAGGAAGGCATTGATTTTGAGGAAACCTTTACCCCCATATCTAGACTTGAGGCTATATTCATGATTTATACATTTACATTATACATATCCTTTACATTATATCAAATGGATGATAAAAGTTTTTTCCTTAACAGTTTTGGTGAAGAATAGGCATATGTTAAGCAACACTTCTTTCTTTGAAAATGATTCAAAACCTAACCATGTTTGCAAACTCAACAAGGCTTGGTTTGAAACAACCTCCTAGAGCTTAGTTTAAAATGTAATACCTTGTTTTCAGAAAACCCTAATAATTATAATCAGTAATTATATGTATTAATTATAAAAATTATTATAGGGTTTTCGTACTAAAAATATTATTAATATGTGTAATATTATTATGAATCATTAGTTATAAAATTTAATTAGGCTAAAATATTCTAGAGGGAGTGTATTAAAATTTAAACCTAGGATTGGATTGTAACCGGTATCCTTTTTCATCAAATAAACATATTCCTGTAACTAGATAATTTTTCCCAGGATACTTTACATGATTTTGTACCTAAATAAATTACCCCAAACCTATTTAATTTTCTTGACTCACCCTACTCTCCCTCTACCCTGACACACCACCCTCACGCTACCCTCATACCATACCCCTACCCCATCAATTCTCAACTCCTATGGTTGTAGGTCGAGGTTGAAAATTTTTTCCCGATTGCCACCTTTCTCCTTTCCCTCTATGCGTGTATGTGAATATATATACATATACTTGATTTAATGAACTGAAAAACTACCTCCTTATTCCTCTAATTTTTTGTCGAAAAATTATCCCAAACACACTCTTTATCTCCCCTCTTTACTTTTGCCAAAACCGCCCAAAAATACCCCCAAAAACTCACCTTCTGCAACCATTGTTGCACCACTTCCACCACCACCGAAAAAAACTTCTAGTCCCTCATCATTATCTGCAGTAAAACTCACCAAAACACTACCTCTAGCTGTAGAAAAACCACCCATTCCTACCCCCCAAGTTGCAGCAAAATCTACTGAAGAACAACCCCAACCTATCGTAAAAACTCACCAAAAACCACCCCTACCCTTCGGCAAAAACCACCAAATCACCACTAGCTTTGGAAAAACTTGCTGAAGCCTAAACCCACTTCTAGCCACCCAAACCATCCCCTACCCCCTTTTCATCCTTCCTTTCCATTGCTATCTGTTGCCCATTCCTTAGAATCGACTGTTTGTGTTGTTGCTAGCCTTCTTGGCTGACGACATTCCTTCGAACCTGGTTTGGTTTTTTTCTTCCCATCATTTTTCCATTTCATTAGCTTAAACATTCATCAATTATATTATTAATTTTAATAATGTTTTTTAATTATTATTTGGTGATATTTCAAAAGTTTTGAAAGAAGCGGATTAAGATAAGTGTACCTAGAGATCGGAGCATTATTAGTAAGGATACTAGTTGATGTTTCTAGTTTTGTGTTAAATGCTTGTCTGATTATGTGTGTTATTATCTTATTTTTATTATACTATTAAAATTCATGTTGTTGATGACATGATATATTAATATGAATTATATGATAGGAAGGAAGTATGAATGATGAAAGATATAATGATACGATCATATAACGCTAGGATGTATTTTTATAGATGAGTATATATTGTGGAAGAGTAGTATGGGCCTAATAAATTATTATAAGTGGAAAATATTTATATTTAAGATGTATATATGTTGATAAAAGTAAGTTTTGAAAAAGAAAAAGGATATTAAGGATATGAGATTTTCATAAACTAAGGGTTATCGGCTACTTTTAAGGGTATTTTTGTCAATATGGGTTAATATAAAAATTTTGGTATTTTAATGTATTATATATATTCAAATATTCTAATAATATCACATAAAGTGTTTGGGAGTGATTATGAGTGTCCTAAGTTCTTCAGATGTAAAAATAGCAAAATTTGGGAATAGTAGCCTTAAAAAGGGTAATGTTATTATCACATGAGTAAAATGTTGGAGTTAGGCCATGAATTTCACATATGTTGTTAATATGGGTACATTGAGGATTAATATTTAATTTGGTAATTATATGAGCCTTATGGGAGAGGTTATGACTTACCTATGAAATTAGAGTTTTGGGAGCCCTATGAATAGTAACTTTTGAGATAGGGCTATTATCGCATACGTAAGAAGTGGGATTTAGACCTTGAATTTCAAGTATAATAATGATACTATTATTTGAGGATCACATACTAAATTTGGATGATAAATGATCGGTATGGGAGAAGTTATGGTTAAATTGTGAATTTAGGGTTTTTGGGGAAAATGAGCATGTTAATATTTGAGAATGGTCTTGTTATCTTTATGTTGATGCCTTAATTATTTTTTACCCATAAATCAATTATGAATAAGATATGAATCATTCAAAGAGAAAGATCACATGAATCAGGACCGATTGTATATGTCCGTTCCACCGGATGAGAATATTAGCCGAGCCCGTTTTGTCCCACAATTGTATATTATTAATTGTTCCACTAGTAAAAATAGTTTCTAGGAGTGTTTTACCCTGGGGTGGGATAACCATTCCACCGGTTGACAATATTGGGGTTCCTGAACTCAATTTAAAATAAATCCCGAGAACGATTATAATCATTAATAAGACACTAACTTTTTTAAGTGAAAGACTATGTGAGTTAGGACTAGTTGTATTTGTCTATTCCATCAGATGAGAATATTATCTGGGAGAGTTTTGCCTTAAGAATGTATGTTATCAACCATTCCACCAGTAAGAATAGTGGCCAAGAGCGTTTTGCCCTAGGGTAGGATAACTGTTCCACTAGTTGAGAATAGTGGGGTCCCTAAACTCAACATAAATAAAAGAATGGATCTTGATATATTCTAATAATACGAATCTGGACCAGTATTTACCTTGTGTTGATTCTTATATCTTGCATGTATACTATATGTTTTTTCTAGTTTTGAATATATTGTTGCATTACTCAATACGTAGCATACTGATCATCCTTTTCATGGATGCTACTCATTCCCATGAGCAGATTTGCCCTATGTTTGTAGGTGATTGATGATTATTAGCTTGATGTGCTTGCCTTGGTCAGTGTTAAATAAATTGGTTAAGGGTATGGTTATTTGAATATTTCTATCTCTCTTTTGACTCTTAATCCTCCATTTTTACTATTTATTTCCTTCTCTTTATTTTATATCCTATATCACAGTGGAATCAGGTACTTCCCATACATGATTTATAGGTATAAGGTTACTTTTTCCTTACACCTGACATAGACTGGACATAGGGAGTGCCTCTTCGATTTTGGATGCGGCGTGACACCCTTACAATTTGTGTTTTTGCTTCTACTATTAACAATGGTATTATAGCTTTTGGTTGTTGAGAATTGTGTTTCGATTAGAGACTCAGTTTTCGTGATCCTAAATATTTTTAAATTTTCTTTTCTATTTTAAAAATCCAAATGAACCTTGTGAGGAATCGAGAAATGAGTAGCTTGGTTGGTCTTATTATGTGTGAATTCATCTTATGTGCTTAGTAATCTAGGTATTTTACTAAAATTGTTTTAGTGTTGTAGCTCAAGAAGATGTGTTTGTGCATATTTGTCATATCATGAATCATGGAGAGCCAATGCACCTACAGACATGGTCTCTACTTAGGATTCAGAATCCATTCGCATCTCAAGGAGTCACTTGGAGGCTATGGGTATGGAGCTGAGGATGTACCACTCTCCACCTAGCTATAGTGAGTCAATAAAGATAGCGAGTTGGTTTCATAAAGACGATTGCTAGTGATCGTAGAAAAGCCCTTGTGTAATCGTAGAATATCGTAGACGATGGCATAATTTTAGTGGGTCATTCAATGACACAGTTGCTTGAGGAGGGTTTTATCCTATGGTGTCATGAAGAAATTTAACACCAAGACATTTACTTCCAGGCATCCCCACTATGGATGCGCATGCGATACCGATCGTTAGACCATGAGCCCTAGGAGTCAGTCACAGAGAGTAACCATACAAGTCATCAAATTAACTAGAAGAATATCGTCAAGGAGCAAAAAGTGACCTTCTAGTAGCTTTCGGATTAGGACACATTGATCTAGGGATACTCTAACCATTCCTACTTTTTCTTTTCACATTTGCATTGCATGTAGACTTGTTGCTTAACCATTTGAACCTTGGCTTGGATGCACTTCGGACTAAGCTTTCTTGCTTGATGCCTTGTTTTACTTTTATTCTATTCTACGTCTTTTCCCTCTCTATTTTTCCCTCCATTACCATCTTCTTCTTGGTTTTTTTCTAAAGTTTTTACCTTATTAAATACCTCTTTTAAGGGGGGTAGTACCCTGACTTGTCAACCTTGATCCCTTATAGTGCTTGCCTTGTAACCTTAGAGACCACCTCTGGTCGTGTTTACTCCACTCTTACCCTTGCCAACCTTTGCATCATTGATCACTTCTTTGATCCTAGTAACCCTTAACCCTCTGGCTCTTTATAATTTTAACGAAGTACATTGCAGATCTGCCCCGCATGATCAGAGTCGATGAGATTGAGCTCAATGATTCCTTGCTCTATGAGGAGAGGCGTTTACAGATTCTTGGCACCAAGGTAAGACACACAAGGACAAGCTAAGTTCCACTATAGAATATTCTTTGAAGTTTTCATGGAGTAGATAATGCGACCTGGGAGACTGAGAAGGACATGTGTGAGTTGCATGCCAAGCTTGTTAGCACGTGTGTTAGGTTTCGGGGTTCTCTCTCTTTTAAGGGGGGTAGTCTCCAGTAGTATAGTGTTAACTTCGATAGAGTTAACCACCAATATCACCTTCCTTGCATCCTTTTTCTCTTCTTCCCCAACCTCGACCACTTGAATTCGAGGATGAAGTCTCTTTTAAGTAGGTAGTAATGTAATACCCCATTTTTAGAAAATCCTAATAATTATAATCAGTAATTATGTGTATTAGTTATAATAATTATTATAGGTTTTTTGTACTAAAAATATTATTAATATGTTTAATATTATTACAAATTATTAGTTATAAAATTTAATTAGGCTAAAATAAGTTAGAGGGTGCGTATTAAAATTTAAAACTAGGTTTGGATCGTAACTGATATCCTTTTTCGTTAAATAAACCTATTTCAATAACCAGATAATTTTTTCCCTAATACTTTACCTGATTTTGTACCTAAATAAATTATTCATACCCTATTCTATTTTCTTACATCACCCTACACGCCCTCTACCTTGGCACACCACCCTTGCGCCACCTTCATACCATACCAAGCTCCTATGGTTGTGGGTCGAGGTTGCAATTTTTGCCCTATTGCCACCTTCCTCCTTTCCCTCTCTATGTGTATGTGAATATATATACATAGACCTGATTTAACGCTCTAAAAAACTACCTCCTTATTCCTCTATTTTTTTTTGTCTAAAAATCAACCCAAACACACACCTTATATCCCCTTCTTAACATTGCCAAAACGGCCCAAAAACACCCCCAAAAACTCACCTTCTGCAACCATTATTGTACCACTTCCACCACTACAAGAAAAACCTTCCATTCCCTCACCCTTAGCTGTAGCAAAACCACCTATTCCTACCCCCAAGTTGCACCAAAATCTACCGAAAAATGACCCAAACCCATCGGAAAAATTCACCAAAAACCACCCCTACCCTTTTGCAAAAACCACCAAATCATCCTCTAGCTTTAGAAAAAATTGTTGAAGCCTACACCCCCCTTCCAGTAGCCCAAACTGTTCCCTACGCCCTTCTCGACCCTCCTTGCCGTTGCTAGCCTTCTTGGCCGATGACATTCCTTCGAACCCAGCTTGGTTTTTTTCTTTCCATTCCTTTTCCATTCCATTAGCTTAAACATTCATCAATTATATTATCAATTTTAATAATGTTTTTTTAATTATTATTTGGTGATATTTTGAAAGTTTCATAAGAAGCGGATTAAGATAAGCGTGCCTAGAGACCGGAGCCTTATTAGTAAGGATATTAGTCGATGTTTCTGGTTTTGTGTTAAATTCTTGCATGATTATGTGCATTATTATGTTATTGCAATTATAATATTAAAATGCATGTTGTTGATGATATGATATATTAATATGAATTATATGATCGGAAGGAAGTGAGAATAACGAAAGATATGCTAATACAATGATATTATACTAGGATGTATTTTTGTGGATGAGTATAAATTGTGGGAGAGTAGTAGGGCCTAACAAATTATTATAAGTGATAAATAATTATATTTAAGAAGTATATTGATAAAAGGAGAATTTGAAAAAAAAGGATATTGAGGATATGAGATTTTCGTAAAATAAAGGTTATCGACTACTTTTTATGGCCATTTTTGTCAATATGGGTTAATATAGAAATTTTTGTATTTTAATATATTATATGGATTAAAATATTATAATAATATTACATGAATTGTTTGGGAGTGATTATAAGTATCGTAAGTTCTACAGATGAGAAAATTTCAAAATTTGGGAATAGTAACCTTAAAACGCTAATGTCATTATCACATATGTAAATTGTTAGATTTAGGCCACGAATTTTTAATATGTTCTTAATATGGGTATTTTGAGGAATTATATTTAATGTGGTAATTATATGAGCCTTATGGGATAAGTTATGACTTACTTATGAAATTAGGTTTTCGGGAGCGTTATGACTAGTAACTTTTGAGATAGGGCCATTATCACATGCATAATAAGTGGGAGTTAGACCTGTAATTTCGGGTATAAAAGTTATACTATTATTTGAGGATCAAATACTAAAATTTTTGGATAAATGATAAGTATAGGGGAAGTTAAGCTTAAATTGTGAATCGGGGGTTTTTGGAGAAAATGAGTATATTAATCTTTGAGAACGGTCTTTTTATTTATATATTGATGCCTTTGCTTGCCTTAATTATTGTACTCATAAATCAATTACGATTAAGATATTAAGTATTTAAAGAGAAAGATCACATGAGTCAGGATCGGTTGTATATGTACGTTCCACCAAACGAGAATATTAGTTGGGCATGTTTTGCCCCAAGATTGTATATTATTAACTATTCCACCTATAAGAATAATGGCCAATAGTGTTTTCCTCTAGGGTGGGATAACCATTCCACTATTTGAGAATAGTAGAGTCCCTAAACTCAATTTAAAATAAATTCTGAGAATGATTATAATCATTGATAAGATATTAATCATTTAAAGTGAAAGTCTACGTGAGACAAGACCAGTTGTATATGTCCATTCCACCAAACGAGAATATTATCCGGGAGCATTTTTCCCTAAGAATGTATATTATTAAATGTTCCACTAGTAATATTAGTGGCTGTATGTATTTTCCGAGGTTGTATGTTATTAACCGTTCCACCGATAAGAATAGTGGCTAGGAACGCTTTGCCCTAGGGTGGGATTACCGTTCCATGGGTTGAGAATAGTGGGATCCCTAAACTCAACATAAATAAAAGAATGAATCTCGATGTATTTTAATAGTATGAATTTGGACTAGTAATTGCCTTGTGTTGATTATTGTATCTCTCGTGTATAATACTTCCCACTGTGAATGTGTGTAATGATATTTTTTTTATATTTTGAATGTATTTTTACCTTACTCAGAGCGTAACGTACTAATCATCCAGTTCATGGGTGTTGCTCATTCCCACAAGCAGATCTCCCCTATTTTATGGGTGATTGATGATTATTAGCTTGATGTGCTTGCCTTGGATGAGCACTAAATGAGTTGATAAAATGTATGGTTATCTGGATATCTCCATATTTCTATAGACTCCTAGTCCTCTATTTTCACTATTTATTCCCATCTCTTTATTTCATATCTTGTATCACGGTGGAATCAAGTACTTCCCATACCTAATTCCTAGGTATAAGGTTACTTTTGCCTTGCATCCAACATAGACTAGGCATAGGGAGTGCCTCTTCTGTGTTAGATGTGGCATAATACTCCTAGGTTTTGTGTTTTGGCTTCCACTATTAACTCTTTGAAAAAAATTTAAGTTCCATAATTTAGGGGTGTTACATCGAAGGTTAGGTACATTTTATTTTGGAAAAATTCTTTGAAAGAGGTAAAATTAATAAAAAGTATTTGTCTAAAGAAAAATGAAAAGGACATTTTACTTGTACAAATATATGTTGATGACATAATATTCGTTGCTATTAACAAGTCCAAGTGTAAGAAATTTTCTACTTTAATGTGTGGTGATTTCAAACTGAGCACTATGGGTAAGTTGATACACTTCCTTAGACTTCAAATAAACTAATTAAAGGAAGTAATTTTTGTCAACCAAGAAAATTAAACAAAAGAATTGCTCAAATAATTCAGAATGAATAAGAGCAAGCTTTATGGATGAAAGAGATAAACAAGTTGATTAAAAGTCGTATCAAGGTATGATCAAATCACTTATTTACCTTACTGCATCTAGACATGATAATATTTTTAATATATGCTTATGTGCTATGTTTTAATGTTATCCCAAACAATTTCATATGACTATGGTTAAGAGAATTCTTAGGTATCTAATTAGCACATATAACCTAGGATTTTTTTTAACCTAGGGATACCCTTCCAGAACTTGTAAGCTATTTTGATGATGACTATTTTGAGATATTGGGTACATGCT
Organism: Tamarix austromongolica; assembly: GCA_039764185.1. Lineage (NCBI taxonomy): Eukaryota > Viridiplantae > Streptophyta > Magnoliopsida > Caryophyllales > Tamaricaceae > Tamarix > Tamarix austromongolica. The sequence continues at coordinate 11,129,596 of CM077816.1, forward strand.
AATTCATTAGAGAAGTGATGCAGGGGCATCTAATGATTATCATATTCATCTTGATATTTAAGCTAAGGAAAAATTAGCTTTCTTCATGTTGGATCCTATCATATTAAATATTCTTGATAATTTGTCTATGCTTGATGTTGAAAATAATTCAAGTTGTTCTTGTAGGAATGTTACATATTTGTAAGAAGAAGATGTTAATACACCTTAAAGTGTACAAGTATTCAAAGCATGCAAGACTATGGCATACATGGGATGATACTTTAAAATAATAAGATATGGTGATGATTTTCATTAGTTGTATTAACTTGTTGTAAACCCTAACCCTAAATATATTTTATATAAGTTAGGGTTTGATGTAATTTCATGTATGTATCATATTTAATTGTATGGCTTTGTAATTTTATTCATTAATATCATTTAGACCATGATATTATGATTAGGATTAAGTATTATATGGGCTTAATTCAAGTGGAATAATGGGCTTGAATTAAGGTGGTAATCTCGGCTGGATAAGCTTGTGTGTATCGGCAACTTTCCTCCTATATATATACCTTGTACATGCATGGTTTGGTAATGAAAGAAATATACAGAATTTTTGAACACAAAATTTAGCTAGCAAGGTCTGCGCTTATCCTCCCTTTTGAGTCTTCTTTGAGAAAGGAAAGCCCGAGGAAAATTTCCTCCTCCATTGATCTCAATCATTCGAACCATTGAAGTCTGATTCAACCCGTCGAAACCAACCTGTATTCAACCTATATTCTTCGAGTTTAATCAATATTACACTATTTTTCTTCTACTTAATTTCATGTTTGACATCACTAATCAACAGAAACTAATGCAACCCTTCCCTCCACTTTGATCACACATCATTTTTGTTATCAAAGCTTTGGCTGTTTAGGAAGTTGTCGACCAAAAGCCACCTGCAGATAGATTATCGCATGTGTGTGTTCTTACATCAAGAAATCACCGGTAGCTTGCTCGTTTCTTTGAATTCTTGCATCTTTATGATCTTCTTGAATTGTCCTTGAAGTTATTGGTTGAAGTTCTTGAAATCTTGCAACAATCTTGTTGCATTTTCCCCAACCAAATTGCATCATCTTTGACTAGTACTACAGTTCTAGTCGCTACTTTCCTTGTGTTATTGCGAGTTTTTTTATTCCCAGTGTTCCTTTCCCTCTTTTTTCTAATCCCAATCCATACATAATTATGTGTTAATCCATTAATCTCATTTTCCTTTCGTGTATTAATCTGGAAAGGAAACCAAAACCCCCGAGACCTGGGAGTGCATTTCAGTAGACGGCTGAACAAGCGTGTGTGTATCCTGGCTTCATCGAGTCATTTTCTCTCATTTTTCTCTCAAAATACCACTTAATCTTCCTCTTTGTCTTCTCTACATCTTCTATGAAGCAACAAATTCTAATCTTCAACTTGAAGATGTGTATATGTTGAAGAATCTGTCCGCACTCTACGATTTTATGTGGCTAAAATTTTGGACCATATAGGAAGAACATTTCCAACCATTGTGTTCATGCGTGCATTTGGGGTTCTTGTGGTTACTTCTTCTCATTTATACGTAATCAAGGACTACAGGTAGTGATATTTACTTTGATTGTCAATTGGAAAAATTTTGTGCCTTGTTTAGTTGCAAGAAAAAAAATTCCAGCACCTACACAATTGTCGGATCTTTTGTGTGCAACAAAAAGAGTTGTGTGTCAACCTTCACCATGGCTAGTGAAGAAGTTCATGCCTTGGTAGAGTCTATCAAGAGCCTCACCACATGAATGGATTCTCAAATACAAAATCAAAACACACTTCAACATCAACTACAAAGTGTGGAAGCTAAATTGGCCGAACAAGAAAAGCATAAACCATGGCAAGTTTGCATGGAAACCACACATGATAGTGTGGAAGGAAGGTTAAAGCCTATCTACCATGCAAAGAGTGGATGTGGACATTCCAACATACATCACCATGAAGATGGAGAAGATGAGATGAGTTCCTTTGGCTTAAGCAACCAAAGAAGACCACCTACATTTCAAGTAGGACATGCATACCATGAAGATCAAGGTATTAAACTTTACCTTCCTGAATTTTATGGTGATTTGCATGTGGAGTCATTTTTTGAATGTTTGCATGAGATTGAGGCTATTTTTTTTTGAATTTAGAGAGTATGAAGATGAAAGAAAATGCAAACTAGCTACTCTTAAGTTCAAAACATTTGCTCAAATTTGGTATGATAATTTAAAACAAACAAGAGAAAGACAAGAGAAGTAAAAAATAAAATCTTGGGAAAAACTTAAAAAGCACCTAAGAAATAAATTTGTGCCTAGAGAGTATGAGCAAAATATATATGTTAAAATGACTACTGTAAGGCATGGTTTATTTAGTGTAGAAGAATATATTAGAGAATTTAAAAGACTAGCCCTTATTTGTGATGTTCATGAAAGAAAAGAACAAAAATGTGCTAGATACTTAGGTGGCTTGAATAATTTGATAATAGATAAAGTTGACATGTACTCTTATGATTCTCTTGATGACTTGATTAAATTGGCTTTAAAATTTGAAAGACAAAACAAATCAACTAAAGCTTATGTTAAGTCTAATGCTTCAACTTCAACTAAAACCTATTCTAACACCTTTACACCTAAATCAACATTTTCATATGATAAAAAGGATAATCTATATGATAAAGGTAAAAATAAGGTAGTTGAAATGGAAAATAAATATTGTTTCAAATGTAAAGGATATGGACATTTTGCTAGAGATTATCCTAACCAAAAAGCCTTAACCTTATATGAAATAGAAAACATGGAACCATGTAGTGATGATGAGGATTTAGAAGCTGAATCTCCTAATGAAGTATTAACTATGGAAGAAGAAGAAAGAGATCCATGCTTAGTAATTCAAAGAGTTTTACAAATACAACCTAGTGTTACACCTACTCAAAGAGAGAAATTTTTTAAGACTAAGTGTAAAATAGGTGACATGGTTTGTAGACTCATAATTGATAGTGGTTCATGTACAAATGTTGCTAGTGAAGCTATGGTTAAGAAACTTGGTTTAGAAAATAATAATCATCCTAAACCCTATTATTTATGATGGCTAAATAAAGATAAAGGAGCTAAAGTAAACAAAAGAGCATTAATCACATTTTCTATTAGAGACTATCATGATGAAGTTCTATGTGATGTTTTGCTTATGGATGCTTGTGGATTACTTTTAGGTAGACCATGGCAATATGATAGAAAAGAAACTCATGATGGGGTAACTAATGAATATGGGGTGAAAAAAGAAAAGCAATTGTATAGGCTAACACCTTCTTTATGTGATCATATGCCTTTGAGTGATGACAAAAAGAGATTATTTGTACATGAAAAGGCTATGGAGAAATGCATAGAAGAAGAAGGAATTTTTTATGCTTTCGTTTCTAAGGATTCTAAACGTGAAAAACAACAAATTGAAAATCCTAATATAATTAAGTTGTTTGATAAGTATAATGATATATTTCATGATGACTTACCTCCTAGATTACCGCCTAAAAGAGGTATAGAACATGCCATTGATCTTGTTCCTGGTATGCCTATTCCTAATAAACCGGCTTAGAGATGTAACCCATAAGAAGCTAAGGAATTACAAAAACAAATACAATAGCTTATGGATAAAGTATTTTTGAGGGAAAGTATAAGCCTTTGTAGTGTTCATGCTTTACTAATGCCTAAAAAGGATGGTACTTGACGTATGTATATAGATTCTAGGCTAGTGAATAATATTACTATCAAATATCGTTTTCGTATGCCTAGCTTATATGATATGCTTGATGAAATTTTTGGTGCACAAGTATTTTTCAAAATTGATTTGAGGAGTGGATATCATCAATTAAGGATTATAGATGGAGACGAAAGGAAAATTGCTTTCAAAACAAAATATGGTCTCTATGAGTGAATGGTTATGTCTTTTAGGTTATGTAATGCACCTAGCTCATTTATGAGACTTATGAATGAATTTATCCAACCTTTTCTTGGTGGTTTCATTGTTGTATATTTGGATGATATTCTTGTGTATAGAAAAAATAACTATAATCATCTAGTGTATATGAAGAAATTATTTGATAAGCTAAGGAAAGCTAAACTATATGGGAAACTTGACAAATGTGATTTTATGCTTCCAAGTGTAGTTTTCCTAGGCTATATTATTAGTGGAGAAGATATTAAAGTAGATCCTAATAAGATTAGAGCTATAAAAGAATGGATTATCCCTAATAATGTTCATGATGTGAGAAGTTTTCAAGGATTAGCTAGTTTTTATAGAAGATTCATTAAGGATTTTTCTACTATAGCTACACCTATTACTCAACTCATGAAAAAGGGTGAATTGTATTGGGGCCAAGAAGCTACTCAAGCCTTTGAGACCCTCAAAATTAAACTTTTTCATTCCCCTATTCTATCCTTACCCAACTTTAATCTTCTTTTTGAAGTAACTTGTGATGCTAGTGGAGTTGGAATAGGAGGAGTACTTTTCCAGGAAAAGAAACCTATAACATTTTTCTCTAGAAAGTTGAATGGAGCCAAACTTAACAATTCAACTTATGACAAGGAATTATTTGCCATCATACGGAGTCTAGAGACATGGAGTCATTATCTAAGACCAAAACCATTTGTATTACATTCGAATTATGAAAGTTTAAAATACTTACATAATTAAAATAGAATTAATCCGAGACATGCAAAATGGGTAAATTTTTTACAATCCTTTGTGTTCTTTGTAACACATTTAGATGGTAAAGAATGTAGTCGCTGATGCTCTTTCGCGTAGATCTACATTACTTGTTATGATTGATGCAAAAATCTTAGGTTTTGAAATGATAAAAGACTTATATCCTAAGGATGAAGATTTTAAGGACATGTTTAGTGCATGGAATTATTACAAGAAAATGGATACCATGAAAATTATGTCATACCATGATATTTCTATTATTAAAAGAAAATTATTACAAGAAAATTTCTATTGGCCACGAATGGTTAAACATGTACAAACCATGATAAGTAGATTTTCTACGTGTCAAAAGAGTAAGAGTTACTTTCATAAAGGCTTATACACACCTTTACTCGTTCCTGATAAACCATGAGAAGGAGTTAGTATAGACTTTATCCTAGGGTTACCAAGAATGCAACGTGGTAAAGATTCTATTCTTGTAGTAGTAGATAGATTTTAAAAAATGGCTCATTTTATTCCATGTAATAAAACCGATGATGACATGCATATTGATGACTTGTATTTTAGAGAGGTTGTTAAACATCATGGAATACCTAAAAGCATATTTTCTGATCGGGATGTCAAGTTTATGAGTTATTTTTGGAAAACTTTATGGCATATGCTTGGTACTAAAATGTTATTTAGCACTTCGTATCATCCATAAACTGACAATCAAACTAAAGTAACTAATAGAAATCTTGGTACATTATTAACAGGTTTAGTTAATAAGAGTACTAAATATTTGGATGTTAAGTTAGCTCATGCAGAGTTTGCTTATAATCGTAGTCCATCTATTACTACTCAAACTTGTCCGTTTGAGGTGGTGTGTGATGTGAATCCTCACATGCCTATTAATATGATTCCTTTGAAAAAATGTGAATTACAAAATTATGAAGCTAAAGATAGAGTACAAATTTTTCAATAGCTTCATGAGAAAATCAAAAATAACATTGAAAAAGCTAATGCCAAGTATAAAGCTCACGCAAATAAGCATAGAAACTCTTATGTGTTTTCTCCTGGTGACTTAGTTTGGTTATATTTGCGTAAAGAAAGATTTCCTAATTTACATAAAAATAAACTAATGCCAAGAGCTGATGGACCATTTAAAATACTAAGAAAGTTTGGAGATAATGCTTATGAACATGAACTTCCAGAATATTATGGTGGAATTTCAAGAAATTTTAATGTTGGTGATTTGTCTCCTTATTATTCTGATGAAAATTTGAGGGCAAATTCTTCTCAACTTGGGGAGAATGATGCAGGAACATCTAATGATTATCATATTCTTAAGGTAAGGAAGAATTAGCTTTCTTAATGTTGGACCCTATCATATTAAATATTCTTGATAATTTGTCTATGTTTGGTGTTGAAAACAATTCAAGTTGTTCTTATAGGTATGTTACATATTTGCAAGAAGAAGATGTTAATACACCTTAAAGTGTACAAGTATTTAAAGCATGCAAGACTATGGCATACATGGAATGATACTTTAAAATAAGAAGATATGGTGATGATTTTCATTAGTTATATTAACTTGTTGTAAACCCTAACCCTAAGTGTATTTTATGTAAGTTAGAGTTTGATGTAATTTCATGTATGTATCGTAGTTAATTGTATGGCTTTGTAATGTTAGTCATTAATATCATTTAGACCATGATATTATGATTAGGATTGAGTATTATATGGGCTTAATTCAAGTGGAATAATGGGCTTGAATTAAGGTGGAAATCTGGGCTGGATAAGCTTGTGTGTGTCAGCTTCTTTCCTCCTATATATTTACCTTGTACAAGCGTGATTTGGTAATGAAATAAATATACAAAAACTTTTAACACAAAATTTAGCCACCAAGGTCTGCGTTTATCCTCCCTTTTAAGTCTTCTTTGAGCAAGGAAAGCCCGGGGCAAATTTCCTCGTCCATTGATCTCAATCATTCAAACCATTGAATTCTAATTCAAACCGTCGAAACCAACCTATATTCAACCTATTTTCTTTGAGTTTAATCAATATTAAACATTTGTTTCTTCTACTTAATTTCGTGTTTGACATCACCAATCAACAGCAACCGATCCAACCCTTCCCTCCACTTTGATTGCACATCAAGAAGTTTTACTGAGTTGGCATAGTGCGAGACAATCCAATGTCTCATTATCTATAGTTGAAGTAGAATATATAGCAGTTGGTTCTTGTGGTGCACAATTAATCTATATGAGACAACAATTGAGTGATTGTGGACTAAAACTTAAGAAAAATTTCATTACGTGTGACAACACTAGTGTTATCACTAAGAACCCTATTCAACACTCTAAGTCCTAAAGTAGAAATAAGATATGACTTCATAAAGGATCATGTTTTAAAATGGGATGTTATTATGAAATTTGTAGACACATTGTATCAAGGAGGAGACATCTTCACCAAGCCATCAAATAATGAAATATTTATAACCATTAGGAGAGAACTAAGAATGATATTTCTACGATCTAACTTATCTCTCTCTCGAACTTATGAAAATTTTGAAAAACTTGAGCATTGAGCATAAATTATAAAATTGATCAAAATCATAATAACTTAGCCAAATATTACATCAATTTAATTAAAAATATTATCTTGTATGATTATTGATGAAAATGTTAGGCTTGAGAGAAATATGGAATCATAACTATTAATCAAAAGAGATTTGATAAAAAAAAATTAACCTAATTAACCAAACCATTCAAAGGGTTTAGAGGACTAATCAAATGGTTTATGTAAAACTAAGGGATATATTGCTTTTGTTTAGTTTTTGAACTGGGATATACTAGTCAACTAAATTACCAAAACCAGTCGACCTATTATATGAATAGTAAACTAAAGCACCAAACTAAGCAATTGGTCTACGGAGCATATAAATAGGCTCTCACCTATTTAACTAAGCCCACAACCCTAGATTTCCCAAAACCTTTGACTCCTTTACAAACAGTCTCCTCTCTCTCACTCAAGTCATTTAAATATTCATCAAATTACACAAAATGGAACTATAAATGATCAATTTAATGACCCATAGTCAATTCTTGAAAGTAATCAAAACCATTTTCATCTTCGATTTTTTGAATCTAGGGTAAGATCATACAAACCCTAACTTTCTTGTTTGCCTGACTCGTCCAAATTCAATTCAATCAAAGGACTAATTAAGGTTTTATTCATACTCTACTAGACAAATCTTAGCTAAAGGTTTATTGTTTGGTTCTTTTTCATCACATGTGAAATTTTCTTACCCCAAGGATTCCACATTTTCTCTAATTTTAATTTTAAATCTTTGTGTTACCATTAATAAATTAAAAACCACTACTTGAAGCACCATTTGAGGAGGCATTACTCTTTCTTTAACCAAACAAACTCATACCCAAACAAGTCATTCAGCTTTGACAACCATTTGGATTGATAAATACTTTGCTTCACAACATTTTTCTGTATTCTAGATATCCTCTTCTTCCTCTTTGGAAGAGGATAGATGCTCATCTCAACCATCTTCTTGGTCTAATGCTCCTTCCATATCCATAGGGGCACCCTTTCTCTCTTTTGCTTGATTAGCAGAACAATAGAGGCCTCCCCTCACTATATATATTTCTTTCACACCATAGATGACTAGCAGTGTTGGACCAAATCATTCCATACAAGGAAATTCCTCCCAAAGAAGTTCTTTGAAGCTATATCATGCACTAAGCAATATAAAATTCCTTCATCTTGTCTCTTTTTAATATCTATTTTATGTCTCTCTTCATTCTTCACAATCTAGTCTCCTATAACTTGTTTCGTTTTTTCTATGTGAATCTTACTATTCATATTTTTTGATCGACCATCACCACTATAGTAATGTATTAGGCATTACTATAGTGGTGGATGAGGCCAAACTATCTATAGGATATTGGAAATTAAGAATGACATAACTACTAGCATGATATACATAGGTTAAATGTGGAATGGGATTCCTAAAACTTTTCTCTCTGACATGCACAGTTGCCACTTCGTATATGGTGGGACTACTAGCTCTTATTATTTATCACCCTTCAAAAGTGTATGCTACTACGTGGTATACTCTATTCTTTTACTATGGACCAACTCAGTGGTAGACATGACATAACCTTGAAGGTTTTATATGGGGTTAACTACATTCTATCCTCTACTCACATATGTTTTGGGGTTGATACCTTCCACCATATATTCCACATAGTTGGCCATAACCAAGCATCTCTTGTCTATGGCTTAGTAATTACGTGGATTCATCATAGCACTAGAGTCAAATTTGGGTATTTTTAGGCCCCCCATTTTACCTATAGAATGGGCTTGACTATCTCGATACCATGACCCTCAAAAAGACTAGATATGAGATGAGTGTTGATGGATAGACCCTTGAGCTTGCGTTGAAGGTCCATGCCTTACTTTTTTACAATGGTTGCATCTCCATCTTGTCTCGATAAAATCCTCCACAAACCAAGGGTGATGGTATTCCACCACTATCAAATGATATTATGGATTAGCCTAGCATTCCTTTCATATTTGCATGTGCCTCCACATGCACAATAGAACCCTCCATATCCAATGTCTCACCCCCACCTCTTGAGCACCTCCAACATATACTATTTCAGGTCATGTAACACTATCTTGTGTTCATGAGCTACTTCTTAGTATGATTAAGATGGTAATCACCATGGAAAGACGTTAGCGTGTATTGGAGATAGAGTTGTGAGCACTTTATTCACAATTACATCTAGATTTTACACCACATCATCAAAGCAGCATAGACACACATTTAGATGTTGATTTTTCTCATGAGGCCTATGGGCCTACTTCCTCATTTTTTGATCCAGGTGATCTTGTTCTTCCCCCCTTGGATCCAGTCCTCCACTATTCTCTTGCTGAGGCTACTTAGATAGGTCTTTAAGGGTTGATACAAATGACTCTGAGGATACCGAGAGCAAAGAATTGGTCACACTGTCCATACCATTTGTCACTACTTTAGTTGCTATGCCCCACCCAACAACTATTGATTAGCCTTGACCTCATAATGCTATGCACTTACTTGTTAGCATAGAATTAGCATGTTCCTTAAGCTTCTACTTTTCTATATGAACTTTATCTCTTATTTCACTAAAATCTTAAGATTAATAAGACATTAAGTATTTGTTATACATCTTATTTATCACTTCTATTTGTGTATTCTAATCATTGTTCACTAATCTCTTCTTTTACACAATTAGCTACAAGATTTTTACTTATGCATTTCTATAGGGGGGGTCTTCCCATCTTTCTCTAATTCATATTTTTTTTATTACCACTTATGCGCATCTACTTAGGGGGAGAATTTCCTTAGGATCTTAATCTTGTTATCTCATTTTCTTATACATTTCCCTTCATTCTCACCTTTTATTGATGTTAAAAGGGAGAGAAGATACCAAAGCTCATACTAAAAGATGTGTAATTAATTAGTGAAAAATGATATGGTAAAGTCCTACCCTAATCCATTTTCATAATAAAAAAAAGGGAAAGATTGTTAACCTCATATGCCAAATAATGTCATTATCCTTGTTTTGATGATAAAAAAAATGAATCTTGAGATCTAATGTGTTTGGTTAAATGTCCATATACTGTTATTAATGAACAAAGTAATATAAACACACTTTCTCAAATCATTTCCCTCATGTGATTTTGAAAGAGCAATCAAGTTTAGAGGTAAATGAGAAGATTGTGTAAGGACAACAAAGGCTTAATGTTTAAAGATCATTTTTCTAAAGTCTTAGGTTTCTTAAAAAGAGTTATATTAAATAATTTCAAATTTTGATCAAAACTCTTAAAAAAAGTGATGCAGGAGCAAAAACTCAATAATTGAGTTTTAAAATTATGGAACCAATTATTCTTCATTTGGAAAGTGTCTCCCACAAATTTAAAGACCAACGGGTAGTTACATTGCTTGAAACGTAATAAACAAGCAACGAAGTGTCTGTGTGCATGAGGATGGCATACATGGCATGCAAGAAGGGGGTGACCACGTCAATGGGGAGTATATTGGAAGGATTTTCAAACATTATTAAGTATTTTATTAAATTTATTAATTAATTAATAAATTAGGAGCATAAAGTTATCATAAAATAGCATAAAGTTAGCATACTAGCAGCATGATATCTTTTAGCTTGGAATATTTTGGAATATGCTTTAGCTAGTGGTAGAAAGGTTATATTATGCATGAATGTCAAGCATATTGTAGATTAGAGGTTGAACTGAAGTGAAGTTGAAATCAACATTGAATGATTTTTGTGTGAGTTTAAACTCAAGTAAATCGAATCTGTTTGAACAGTTTGGCTTCAAAGTTTTAATTTTTTTATCTGTGTGAATTAGAGATTAATCCATAACTTTTCTACTATTCTTAATTAATATTTTCCTACCATAATTAACATCAAAATCCTACTCTAATTCGTGATTAATCAAATCACTAATTTGGTATACCAACCAAAACCCTAAACCATTCCTTGGAAACCCTAAACCATCCATGCTAACCAAATCTCACCTTATTCCCTCTTTTCAACCAAACCCTACCCCTAACCCTAAGCCATGATTCCAACCTGCATCTAAACCCTAACTTTTGACACTAAACATCATCATTGAATGAATATGTTAATTAGTGTGTTCCATTCAAACCATCATCATTGTTAACCCATCATCACCGAAACATCCTCATCACTCTTCTACCATATTCGAACCACCATCATCTTTATTACATCACTTTTGAAGCTTTAATCTTTTAAATCACAATCACCAAGCCTTTATCATATTATCTAAACTCCATTTGAACCTTGAGTCTACATAATTGAAGATTACACCCTCCTACACACATCAAAATGTTTTAAAACACTTTATCTAAATTCTCTTCATAAGAATTTATGGTTAATATCGATTTCTAAATCTTTCAAAGTGTTTTAAACTTGTCGTTTAGTTCTAGTCAAAACGATTTAACTTGTCACAAGATCAATCAATTGATTCAATTTATGTAAGAGCATGAAATAAGTCAAATTCATATAGATCAACTACCATAGAGAACCGATTGACTAGTTTTGTCAAATTGATTAATATGTTTTGGAAATTATTAATAGGTTTGTGTTTCACTCTTGTAGAAACATATTTGCATCTATTTAAACCAATCAACTAGTTTTGCTTAAAACTAAATTCGTTTGAGGAAACAAATTCACTTGTTCGACCAACTAGTCCATGGGTTTCATTATTATGGAAACCCATTTATGTTTCTTTAAACTCATTGACTTGTTTCGAAAAATCTATTGATGAGTTCAACCAACTAGTCCATAGGTTTCACTCCTATCGAAACGCATTAATTTATGTTTAAACTCATCGATAGGTATTACCAAATTAGTCAAATGGTTTGTAAATGATCAAATAGGTTCAACAAACTAATCAACTAGTTTCATGAACACATTAACTGATTTACTAGACCATGATATGAATCATTTATGTTCCTAAAGACCAAATGTGTACTACATATAACTAATCAAGTAATTTTAATAAACCCATCAATTGCTATGAGTAGCAGTAACTTTACATTTTTGGTTAAAACATAAATAGTCAACTAGTTTTGATTACCAATCGATTGATTGTAGAACCAATCGACTTGTTCTGTTAGACTAATTGACTAGTGAGCATTACATGCTAATTTTTTACCCAATGGGTGATACAATTTTTTAGGATTTTTGTGTCTAAAGGTTATAAGAAGAGGGCAAGCCTTATAAATAAGATCCCTTAGCATTTATTACAAAGAAAAAACTTTTTAATATCATTCACTATATAGTTAATCATATACTCTTAAATCATTCAATCGTTCATTCAACTCTCTAAACTTTCAAATTTAGTGTTTTTGTTGGAAAATGTTTGTTGATCACTTATATTAGCTATAATTGATCTTAAATTGTAATAACTCATAATACATCAAGTTCTATCAAATTTCATTCAAAGTTCTATACCTTTTTGTCTTGTATTCTTATATAGAATCAATTATAATTACAAACACCTACAAAAATTATTACAAAGGGGTTAATGAGTGTTTGCCTATCATTATTGAGATATTCTTATATAGATTCTAGAGAAGATAAATAGTTTAAGTTCTAAATCATCTCTTAGATGATCATTGAGATTGTAAGGATCAAGAGCCGAGAGTAGAGCAATCACCAATAAAAACACATCGCTATTCAAAATTGAAAAGGGAGAACTTTTAGTAGTGGATGTATGAATAATTTTCTCTTGAAACACTCTAAATTGTGTACAAAATTTTTATTTGTCAGTTCCATTTATATATATATATATATATATATATAACTCTTCATCTCCCTCTAGGGTCCTTTTAACTGTGCTTTATGGCCTTGTGTGCTAAGAAATGAGATGATGTATAGAATGAGAGGACATGTTTAGTGTGAAAGTAAGTCTCCTGAATTCATGACAATTTATGTGTATAGGAAGATCATGAAAATTTATTTTGTGTACTTGAGTCAAACATTGTACTAAAAGTAGGGTAAAACTCACAACTCAAATTATTGTAAATGAATGATGTATGTAAATATAATATAAAGCACTTGAATTTTGTGAATTTTGAAATTTATGTCGTATTGAAATTGTATATTATTTTTTAATGACATATATTTGTGATTAATACATTGTTATTTATTTTGTCGATGGTTTCACACAAGAATGACACTTAATGGTCATGATAAAGATTTAGGAGGAAGGCAAAGGAAGAAGAGGAAGAGTCCATAAGAATATCTTTATGATCAATGTCTATTTATATCTTATTTGGTATATTTATATGTGCGTGTGTGTGTGTAAATTTGTTATAAATATAATTTTTGTGATTTTAGTTTATATAAATATAGTATTCAAAGTGCTTAATGTAATTCAAAGATTATGATGTAGGTTATATAGAGCTGATGCTTGTGTATATATAATAATTGTTGAGGATGATTCTTTCTACACTATTAAATTTAGGAATTAGATATAGGTATTTAATGGTACGGTGTAGGTTAAAAGTGATAACACTTCAAAGAAAAAAAAAGGAAACCAATAGACAATAATTGTGAAGCTAGATTTGTCATCTATAGCTGACCTAGAATAATTGGAGTCAAATGTGGAAGAGATTAGATGATGATTACCTATTAACAAGCACCATAAGAAGTGAACCATAGACAATAATTTTTAATCTCAAGTAGTGCGTATTTCCTACTAATTTTTCCCAAACAAGTATAGATGGTAGTTTTGGAAGTGCAACTATCATCTATGGTTCACTTTAAATGAAGGTCTTATTTCACAATAGTAGTATAATGTCCACAATGGTATTTTTAAAATTTTTTATTATTATTTGTAATTAGTTATATGTGATACAGTTGTAAGCATCCATATATACTATAGATGCTGGAACCTAACATAGTAATTTGAAATTTCCATCTATACATACTTTTAACTATTGTCTAATCCCTTTTTTGTATTGTTGCCTAAGCCATAACCCTCAACCCTAAACACTTATCTCTAACTATATAATCTAAACCCTAAAAATTAAGTAATAGCCCTAAACGCTAATCTTGAATTCTAAACATTAAACACTAAACTAAAAGCCCTAACAATAAACCATTATTATACACCCTAACCCTAAAGCTTAACCTTTAACCCTTAACCCTAAAGCATAAGCCTAAACCCTAGACATAATAGTATAAACCCTAAATGCTAACATTAATGGAATAAATCCCAAAGCTATAGGAGCTTAATGATAACTATAAACTAAATATGAGCGTAACCACAAATGAAACTATAAATTTTAAGGATTAGATAAAGATAAAATCCTAAAGTAAATAAATTAAAAATATAGACCAAGTTGATCTTAAGCTTAACCAAAGATTGGAAATGATCTTAACCAATTTTTTTTTAAAAAAAAACTAATATAAATGAAATAAACAATAGACTCATATGAACTTAAACTTAGCCATATAAAAAAAACAAAGGAATTAATCATAAATTAAACTAAAAAACTAAAGATTGAAGAAATGTAAAAATCATTAAAAAAGGGGGGACTACATGAGCTAGCTTAAACTTAACCATGCATTAAAAATAAGCTTAACCATGGATTCGATACTATAAAAACAAGAATTAACAATGGTTATTTTAGGGATTTAATAATGGTTTGAAACCATTATCGAATCACCCATTATTAAAGCTTTGATAATAATTACAAAATTTTCATCAAAAACCCAAAAAATATGGTGATGGAAACAGATTTGGATTTTTAATATTAATAATAATAATAATAACCTTAGAAACATTACCAAATCTTTGTTTTAATAATGGTTTGTGACATAACTATTTTTTAAACCCTACGAATTCATGAACCAAACAAGTAATACACAAAAAATTAACAATAAGTGTGAGGGAGTTGAACCCTCATATTTTTCGATGGAAATATATACCACACACTCCATAGTATTTTAGCTTTAAATGCCAACAACTATGCTAGAATCTCTGATTTTGTAATGAAAAATGAACTAGGAAGCTTAAACTAATTTGAAATTTAGGAATTATATACCATACCTAAATTTTAAATCGATAAGGCTTGATTTGATGGATTTATAAGAAATGTATGGCATACCAAATCTTGATTCAAACATCAAATTTTCAAGACTAAGTGGAAGGTGGGAGATAAGGTGTGTAATGTCATTATCGATATTGGCTCCGTACTAATATTTCATGTGTAGATATAGTAAAAAATTTGAGCTTAAATACTAACACCCATGTATTTATTCCCTACAATATCTCAACAAAAAGTCTCTAAGAAACTACTTGTTACTTTTAAAATTGGAAACTATACATAGATAATGTGTTATGTGACATATACCTAATGGATGTATATTATATCTTACCTGGGAGGCTATGGAAATATGATTTACAAGTTTCCTATGATAGAGTTCTTAGTGAATCCATGGTGTGAAAATGGAAAAAGAAATTTGATTTGAAGCTTATTTTTTATCTTACAACTAAATCAAAAGAACCTTAAGAGAAGCCTAAATTTAAAAAAAAAATCCACTAAGAGCAAGCTATGGTGGAGGTCATCAAAGAAGAAGGGGTTTTTTATGTTGTAGTGGTCAAAGAATAATTCCAACAAGGGGAGTTTATCTAGCCCAACTATATCCTTTCAAAGTTTTTGGAAGAGTTTTGTGATGTGATCCAGAAAGATCTTCCATGTAGATTGCCACCTCTGAGGGGAATATAGCATAATATTAATTTGATGCCGTGATTTTCTCTTCCAAAAAATGTGGCTTATAGATTCAATCCTAGATAAGAAAATGATATTCAAGGACAAATTCAAGAGTTTGTACAAAGGCTATATGAAGGAGATCAAGAGTCCATCTTCACTTTCAAATTTGTTGGTACCAAAAAAGGATGGAACATATATGATGTTCATTGATTCAAAAGTGGTAAAAAACATCACAATCAAATACAAACTTTCTATATTGAGATTGGAAGATATATTATATGATCTTTATGGAGCAATGATTTTCTTAAAAAAATTTTTTTGAGGAGTGGATATCATCAAATGAGAATGAGAGAAAGGGATGAGTGGAAGAAAACTCTCAAGACCAAGTATGGTCCTTATGAGTGGTTAGTGATGCCATTTGGGTTATGTAATATACTTAGTTCTTTTATGAGATTGGTAAACGAGGTTATAATACCATTCTTAGATATTTTTTAGTGATTTATTAAAATGATATACTCATTTATAGGAAATCCAAACAAGATCATATAGAAAATTTTAGGAGATTGTGTTATAAGTTGGGATGTGTAAAGCTATATGAAAAATTAAAGAATTATAGATTCAAGATGGTGTGTATACTATTCCTTGGCTATATTGTGAGTGAAGATATGATATATGTGGATATATCAAAGGTTGAAGGTATTCAAAATTGACCATAACCAACCAATATGCATAAAGCAATAAGCTTTCATGGGTTGGCATCCTTTTATATAAGATATATTAAGAACGTCTCAACCATTACAACTCTTATCATACAACTAATGAAGAAATTAGAATTCAAGAGGAGTGAAGATACTATAATGGCTTTTGAGTACTTAAATATTAAGATATCTAATGAACATGTTATAACTTTTCTTATCTTTGACAAGATCGATATGAATCCTTTGTGAGTAAGATCTAAGTCACACAAAACACAAGAACACAATATACTTGAATTTATTGTGGGCTTAACAAAAATCAAATAATAACACCTGTTGAAGAACCCAAAAACCCAAATGGAGAATCTAGAATGCACTAAGTCAATATCCCAAAAAACCCAATCAATTTAGATCTAAAATTATATCATGCCAAATAAAAAAGTGAAATAATGAATTGATCATTTAATTTGAACAAATTTGGTTATGAAAGATGAGTTATAAAATTTAGGTCAAATAGATGAAAGAAAAAAAAATTCTAGCCAAAAATGATTCAAGTTGAACATGAACCTCAACATCCTTTCGCACTAGCATCAATCAGATGTTTTATTTGTCTCAAAAATCTATTGAGAGGGGTGCGCTCCCTAGGATTCGACGAGCGCTTGATGTCATTGTGAAGTGTGCCTTCCTATTCTTGTAACATCAACTTGGAAATATTAGATTATATTTAATCATTGCTCTCTCCTCTCTACTCTCCCCCTCTCTTTTTTGCTCACATACACACATAAAATTTGGGTAGGTTTGTGGTGGAAAGATGAAGGGAAAATTAGATAGAATAATAGGTGGAAATATCGCTAGGATGGAAGAAAATGAGACAATGAACAAGGAGGAGAGACCATGGTCAAGTGCAGGAAAATGTGAAATTGAAGTAGTGAAGGAATAAGGGTGGAAGAGCGAGAGGTTTTAGCATTATAGGAGAAGTAGGTATAGCATCTAAAATGTAGGTTAATTGCATGTGAAGTATGGATTAGTGGGGTGTCGTTTGAGATTTAAGGCCAGAGGTAAAATAATAGGTGTGAATTTTGAATAAAGGCTCTTTACATAACCGTTGTTAAAAAATGAACCATATGGGTTTTGATAACGGTTTTTTCTTAGAACCATTCTTGAATCTTCTGCCCAACATTTTCACACTTATGTTAACAGTTTCGTTTCAACTATTTTTACTTTTACATTATTGAAAATATTTTACATGGAAGTGATTAAGCT
Source organism: Tamarix austromongolica (assembly GCA_039764185.1). NCBI lineage: Eukaryota > Viridiplantae > Streptophyta > Magnoliopsida > Caryophyllales > Tamaricaceae > Tamarix > Tamarix austromongolica. The sequence goes on from CM077816.1 coordinate 11,147,575, forward strand.
ACTACTAACATTTAGGTAAACCTAAAACCCCAAAATAAATAGACTAAACCTGGATTTAGATGAGCTTAAACTTAAACACATGTTAAAAATGAACATAGTAAATATTAAACTACAATTACTAAGAAGCAGATAGATCAAAAACTTCTTATATAAATTAAATAAAGCCTACATCTAGATGAGATTGTGTTTAACAATAGATTAGAAAAGAACTTAACCACTAATTGAACTATAAATGTTAATAATCATATAAATTTAAAGATCGTAAAATAATTGAAATAAATCCTAAACACATATCAGCTTAAACCTAATGATAGGATAAAAATAAACTTAACCACGAATTCAATCACAAACACTAAATATTGTATAAATTTTAAAACCCTAAAATAAATCTTATAACCAAATGAGCTTTAACTTAGCTATAAAATAGATATGAATTTAACCACAATCTAAACTACAAATGTTAAGAATTAGATACATTTAAAAACTAAACTTCGAGCCTTAAGCAAAACATCCATCACCATAATCCATAAACTTTATACATCGTAAAAATAAATAAATAAAAGAAATAAAACTATCTATTGTCTCAAAATTTGTCGGAGCTTCAGCCTTAGAAAAGGCTACAGAATATGCTTCATTTGGATCTTTAAAAATAAGAAGCCTAATGATACTACACGAGTTTAGATCAAAATCATATGGAAAGTTATATAATAATAATAATAATAATAATAATAATAATAATAATAATAAAATACTAGACGTTAGTGGAATATGTTATGCACCGTGACCGAGAATATCTGGTATGAGATTTGCGAATGGTTCGAATGCACGTGGTGGGTACCGAGGCCTATAGAGGATAATGCTCTTGCATGGCTAGGAGGTGGAAGAAGGAGAATCAGGGAAAATTTTGGAACGTAGCGTTCTTTACAATAACAAAAACTATATGAAAATTTAGGAACAATATAGTGTTTGAAAGTTATCAAGTTTACATAAGGTGGATGGTTATACTAATAAAATAGATGAACGAATTTTGGATCAAAAATAAAAGAGAGGATTTTTCGTACATAATCGATGTGGTGGTAGACAATGTGGAAGTTTTTTTAATCCGGATTTCCAGTAGAGAATTTTCTTACTTTATTTGTATTTTATGCTCTCGTCACATCAATTATCAAATAAAAAAAGTAGAATATGTTATGTGAGGAGATACTGAAATTGATTGAGAGTTGTTACTATTAGACGAGCCTCGGCACCTATGATTGTGGCAGAGATGAATTTCAAATCGAGCCGCTGAGGTGAACTCCTCCAGATGTTGTGATGGGCAAGCAATCCAAGCACCCATCTAAATTATTCAGGGCTCAGGTTCTTCTCAGTCCGACGAACTTCGAAGAAGTTGTGGCGGCCAAGGACATATACGAGGAACGAAGGAAGAAAAAGACGCAATATGCCGAGGAACTCAAAAGTCAAGAAGTAGAAAAATGGTGATATGCCCCTAGAGTCTATGATACAACTCAAGAGTCATTTATAAGTCACCATCATCGGTAGAGCGATGGACCATATGTCTCTCATATATGTTTACGCTGACTTTTCCTTATAATTATTGTCATGTGGTACGATGGCGGCTCGAATAATAGCAGCCACTCTCGTTGAAGGGAAGTTGTGAATCAGTTTTAACATAGAGGAAAAAAACAATAGATGAAGCTTGCAAGCCTAAATAATAAGCATTTTTTGGGTCTGTATCATCATAATATGAAAATATTGTAGGCCCAATTGTAAGATATGTACGAGAGACTCTAAAATAAAATATATTTAATTATTGAAGTAAACTTAACTTTAAGAACATTTAATATGGATTCACCGTTCTTTGACAATGTTTGATGTAGGTTTTACAATGATTATTTTCATTGTTGGTAATTCAACTTTATTGGAGAAATGATATCTACCGTCAAACTTTGTTGTGAGCTATCTCTCCGATTTTTATCAAATGTCTAATGATATTATTTGCTCACGTATGATCTCAAAGAGTACATCATCAACACCAGTGGAAAAGAATTCATACACATGAGAACACAACCTTGGTCTAGTAGTACGAAACTTTTCTCCTTGTTCACCTATCTGAGTTCGATTAGTATCCTTCCCCCAAGACATAAGCATACCTGGACCTTTTAAGGAATGATTGACTTTAGTAATTTAGGTATGTATAGTGTGAGAAATTGCTTTCTGCGATAAATTTTATTATTAGTTGAAGGATCGACTTTTTATGGATACCTACGGCTGTAAATATATGATATTTGCTGATATAGGAGTATCTCCATCTCATTTTTTCTAAGTTGAAGGTCAAGAATTAGCATATTTAGAGGTAGTACCAATTGGTTTGGAAAATTTTAAATACCATCATAATCATGCTAATAATATTTCATTAAGTAATTTTTTTAGGTATTATATATGTTTGTACGAAGATGACTTCACCAATAATATTTAATGTGTAAGATAATAATAATAATAATGCAAGAGTTATAAAATTATATAGGAGACAAAGCTACGAGACATGAATCTTGATTATTGACTATTTTATGTATTATCATGATTAGGTTTTATGTAACTTTGATATTTTATGTAAGCTTTGTAATACCTTGTCATTATAATTATAACTTATTATGTATACCATATGGACATGTATTGGTTTAACTCTTGTATAATTAGGACGGTTGATTTGGGCATAATCAAGGTGAGTTGAGTTTGGCCTCATTACCATGTGCGTGTCTGTGTGTACTTGTATGTTTGATTGAGGAAAAAATGAAGAATGAAATCGAGCACTTAATGCATAAAGGAGCAAGAGTTGTTATCTTTGCTTTCTTCTTCATATCTTTCTCTTAAGTGAGGAGTGAACTTTAGGAATAATTCTCTATATAAATTAGAGATTTCTCTTTAGAAGTGATTTTGATCTTGGAGTTAATCAAAACACATATATTCGAACTTATTAGCAATCGCCCAACTTAAGTCCTTTACTAAAGTTGACTTTTTTGAATTTCAATCCAATTTAAAAGATCCTGCAATTGTGAAGATAATCAACAATATCTTACACATCGAATTTTGGTATTAAAGCACAAGTTGGATCGACACAAGTAAAGAAGGAGAAGGCTTGGAGAAGAATCAAGCGAACACACTTCCTTTGACAAGAATAAGACGTTCTTAATACTTTTTTATTTGATTCTTTGAATTTTGATTATCTTTCTTGAATTCTTGTATGCATGGTATTATTCTTGAGTGGTCAAATGCACGAATAGAATAGGGAGAAGATTGTGAATCTTGATAGTTGGCATTTAAAAGAATCAAGTTGAGGAAGATAATGTTTGGCGTGTGTGTCAAGTAGGTTAAAGGAAAGAAACTTGTGTTTTTACAACTTGTGTAGAAGTTATTTGTTCCTACATGTTATGCACATGTGTAATTTAATTTTACATGTGTCATTTAATGTTTACATGAGTATTTAGATGTATGAGAATCCAAGGAAAGAGAAAACCCTAAAAGATATTCATAGTATCACTAGTTTGTCGAATGTGTACTAGTGTGTATGCTAAAATAAGTGAAGTTTACTCCATCATTTGGACCAATTGTTTGTGGAATTTTTGTACCTCATATATTTGGTATTGTGTTTTTAATTTTCATTAGGTATTTTTCATGTTAGAACATAAAATATATGTATAAATTTTGTTAGAAGGCGCCAACTGTTAGTGTTGAGTTTTGTTGAATACTATATCAAGAATTTGGTAAGAAACATGTAAGGTGTTTTGATTTGATCGTGTGTGTGATAATCGTGATTGTTTATTGTGATATTGATTCATTGGAATCAAAATTTTCTGCAATAAATAACTTGAAAATCAAATGTAAGACTTTGATATACCTGAGTTATAATCAAACCCTAGATAATTACTAACATTTGTTTAAGTGTGTTAGGAAAGTTAATTCATATAGAAGGATACTCGAATGTTCAATCCTCTTTTGAGGCAATCCAAAATCTCCCAGTCAATTTCGTAGCAACCAATGCACAAATTCAACAAATTCCTTTAATGCAAACGCAATTGCAAAGGATAGAATCTTACTTTACCATGCAAGTATCAGTACAAAATTTGCAAGAACAAAAGAGTTCTTTAAAGATCAAATGGGGAGTGCTATAATGCATATCAATCCAGTAATAGAAAGAGATATGAACTAATGAGTAGAGTATGAAGAAGATTTACAAGGTAGTGGAAGTGGTAGAAGGAACAATAATCATCAATCAAGGCATCATCATAACAAAAGATAATGGTATTAAACTCAATCTTCCTAATTTTGATGGTAAACTTGATGTTGAATTATTTCTTGACTGGTTACATGAGTTAGAATCTATTTTTGAATTCAAGGATTATCATGATGAGGAAAAATATATATTAGCTACTCTTAAGTTAAATAATTTTGTTAGGATATTGTATGATAACTAGAAGAGTACTAAGGAAAGAGAAGGTAAATCTAAAATTAAATCTTAGGATAGAAACATTTGAGAAGAGAATTTATACCTAAAGATTATGAGCAAGATAATTACATTAAATTAACTACTCTTAAACAAGGACTTTTAAATGTTGAAGAATATGATAGGAAATTCAACAAGTTAGCACTTATATATGACGTCCATGAGAAGAAAGAACAAACATGTGCTAGATTTCTAAGTGCCCTTAGCATGATGTTTCAATATAAATTTGAAACTTGTCTATATAATTTTCTTGATGATATGATTAAGATATCTTTGAGATTTGAAAAAAAAATCAAATCTGCTAAGTCTCATACCAAGCAAGGTAATTCTTCTACAAAACACTTAAGTACTCAAGCTACTAAGTATGATATAGATACCTCGAGCTATATAAATCTTGAGAAGAAACAAGGGGTTAATCGAGAGAAAAAGGTCAATGAATTCTATATAAGTGCCAAGGATTTGGACACTTCGCTAGAAAATTTCCTAACCAAAGGATATTTTGTATACAATAGATTGAAGACATGGAGACTTGTGATGAAGGTCTTGAGTTTGAGTCCAAGGAAGAAATTCTAAGTGAATTAAAGGATGAAGGAAATTCTTGTTATTTGCTACAAATAGTACCTCAAGTATAAGCTAATGAGCAACTTAATCAATGAGAAAATATATTCAAGACTAAAGGAAAGAGTTGGAGATACACTTTTATGGGTTATCATTGATAGTGTATCTTGTACAAATGTGGCTATTGAGAGATTGGTGAAGGAATTTGAGTTAGAGACAATACTAAATATGACACCTTATCCTCTTCAATATCCTAATAAAGATAAAGGAGTCAGGATAACAAAACAAACCCTAATCTCATTTAGAATCGGTAATTATCATGATGATGTGCTATGTGATACTTTACCTATGGATGCATGTGGAATCTTATTGGGTAGAGTATGATAATATGATTGATGTGCTAATTATGATGGTATTAATAATGAATACCTTATTGAAAATGATAAGAAAAAGTATAAACTTAAACCTTCTAAATGTGATAATGATAACATAATGGAAAATAAAAGGATTTTATTTTTGCATGAAAAGGTTATGATAGAATGTATTAAGGAAGAAGGTAGTTTCTATGCTACCATTATCAAAGAGCCCCTAAAAGGGGAGAAAAATAAGGATAATCCTAAATTATATGAGCTTACTGATGAATACAAATATGTGTTTCCTAATGAACTACCACTAGGATTACCACCTAAAAGAGGAATAGAACATGCTATAGACTTGATGCTCGGTATGTCTTTACCTAATTGACCTACTTATATATGTTATTAGGAAGAAGCTAAGGAACTAGAGAGATAAATACAAGATCTCATAGTAAAATGATATGTAAGAGAAAGCATGAATCCATGTTGTGTACCTACATTTCTTGTTCCTAAAAAAGATGGTGCGTGGTGCTTGTGTATTGATTCTAAAGTTGTAAATAGTATAACTATAAAATATAGATTTCCTATGCCTAGATTAGATGACATAATAGATGAATTATATGGAATACAAGTATTTTATAAAATTGATCTAGGGAATGGATATTATCAAATGAGAATAAGAGAAGGAGATGTATGGAAAACTGCTTTTAAAATGAAATATGGTATTTATGAGTGGACTGTTATGCCATTTAGATTATGTAATGCACCTTGTTCATTTATGAGATTAATGAATGAAATTCTTCAATCTTTTCTTAGAAAATTCATTGGGGTATACGTAGATGATATAGTTGTGTATAATAACAATGAGTGTGATCATCTTAGTTATTTGAGGATATTATTTGATAAGCTAAGGGATGATAAACTCTATAGAAAAATGGAAATGTGTGATTTTATGCTTTCAAGTATTGTTTTCCTTAGACATATTGTGAGTAGTGAGTATATAAAAGTGGATCCTATACATATTCAAGTTATTCATGATTGGCCAATACCTAAGGATGTTCTTGAGGTGAGGAGTTTTCATGTATTAGTGAGTTTCTATAGAAGATTCATTAAAGACTTTTCCATTACTTATGCACCAATTACACATCTTATACAGAAAGGTGAATTTAAGTAGGGAGAAGATACACTAGTATTATCTTTACCTAAATTTGATAAATTATTTGAAGTTATATGTGATGCTAGTGGGATAAGGATAAGAGGTGCACTCTCACAAGAAAAAAGAGCCATTGCTTTTTTTTAGTGAAAATTTAAATGGTAATAAAATGTAATATTCAACATATGACAAGGATCTCTTTGACATCATAAGGACCTTGGAAATATGGAGTCATTATTTAAGACCTAAACCATTTGTTTTGCATTCAGATCATGAGAGTCTATAATATTTTCATGGGCAAAAGAAACTTAGTCATAGGCATGCAAAATAGGTTAGTTTCATATAATCCATTGTGTTTTTTTGTCACATATTTTGATGGTAAGAAAAATGTCATAACTGATGTAATCTCAAGAAGATCTATGATAATTGTAGTTTTGGATGCTAAATTATTATGTTTTGATATATTGAAAGAATTATATTCTAAAGAAAGATTGAATTCCTTAAAAAAATTCATTAACAAATAATGAATAATATTGAGAAATCTAATGTTAAATACTAAAATATAGTTAATAAAAATAGAACTATACAAATATTTTCACTGGGAGACTTGGAATGATTGCATTTAAGGAAAAAAAAAAGATTTTCAAACTTAATAAAGAATAAACTAATGCCAAAACTAGATGAACCTTTTAAAATCTTAAGAAAATTTTGAAATAAAACTTATGAATTAGAATTACTAGAATCCTATGGACAAGTTTCTAGAACTTTCAACATTAGTGATTTATCTCCTTATGATAGTGATGCTAATTTAAGGAAAAATTCTTCTTTATAAGGGGGGAATGATGTAGAAGCATCTTCATCTCATTATTCTCAAATTTAATATCAAGAGTTAGCATGTTCGTAGGTAGTACCAATTGTTTTGGAAAATCTTGGACACCTTCACAATCATATAAATAATATTTCATTAACTTATTCTTGCAAGTATTATATATGTTTGCAAGAAGAGGACTTCACCAATTATATCTAATGTGAAAGACAATGACAATGCAAGAGTTATAAAGTTGCATGGGACACAAAGCTAAAAAACATGTAGCTTGATTATTGATTATTTAATGTATTATCATGATTAGGTTTTATGTAGCTTTGATATTTTATGTAAGCTTTGTAATATCTTGTCATTGTAATTGTAACTCAATATATTTACCATACAAACATGTGTTGGGTTAACTCTTGTATAACTAAGCTAAGTGATTTTGTTTTAATTAAGGAGATTGGGCTCAGCCTCATTACCATATATGTATATAAATATATGCTTGCACGTTTGATTGAGGAAAAAAATGAAGAATGAAATCAAGCACTTCATGCATAAAGGAGCAAGAGTTGACATCTTTTCTTTCTTCTTCCTATCTTTCTCTCATGTGAGGAGTAAACTTTAGGAATAGTTCTCTATAGAAATTAGATATTTGTCTTTAGAAGTGATTTCAATCTTGGATCAAATGAAAACACATCCATTCGAACTTAGTTAGCAATCTCCCAACTTAATTTTATCTTTACTTAAGTTGACTTTGTTGAATTTAAATCCAATTTAAAATATTCTACGATTGTGAAGATAATCATCAATATCTTACACATCATCTATCCTCCCCGGGCACATCTCATTATTTACCTTCATATTGTTGGTCCATGATATGGTTGGCAGCTGTATCTAAGGTAAGTGTGTTGCCTTATGAATAATTCATAAAAATAGCAGATTTAACATAAGTGTGCTACGTAAAAAAAAAATCCATCTATTCACCTATTGAAAATCCATATTAAACCACATGTATAAAGCACATACAAGATGAACACATGTGCCTAAGGCGATAGCTCAACTATACCACGACTAAGTTGTCAAATTTTATCAATGAGATTGAGGCTTGTTTGATAACTAATAGATAACTAATAGTGGTTACCTAATAGCATATTACATTATTTGGTTTTACTAGTGAATAATCATTATTATTTGTATAAAGATTTTTGGTAATATTTGTTGATAGTGGTCGTTAATAGTGAATTTAAAGTAGAAATGAATGAAAAATAATAATAACTCTAAAGAAGCTAATGTGAAATTGTTCGATTTTGATTTTTTTTTCCAAAAAGAGTTTTTCATCTTAAACTATTAATACAAAAATTTATTTACCAAACACTTAAATTAGAAGTTTAATGAAATTAAACATTTAATCTATCTCACAAATTTTGAAAGCACTCTAAGATGCTATTTAACAAACATACCTTTAATTTGCATTTACTATATTTGTACAACCATTTTACATGAAATATATTAATGCTCTACTATTTAATAATGACACCATAATTATGTACTTTACAAATTATTTCCATGAACGAAAGCATAGTGATAGAACCTTGTTATTGTTTTACATACTTTAGACATCCCTAGGATAAAAATATGGAGAGAAATGGTATAATCCACCAACAATGTTGGACATTTGATTTTCCTCCTACACCAATAGATTCTCAAATTTCTATAGTTCATGGCCTTCGTCATTTTCTTTGATGTCATCACCCTTGTGATAAATCTCCACCATATGTTGCACTATCATCGCTGTTGTGCTTGACTGATTTTCGTCGCTAAAGGTTTTTGTCACCTCTATTCTTATTGCTTCCATTTGAAATGAAACAATGGTGATGAGAGAATATGAAAAGGGATGGAGGACATGTTGGGATAAAAGGAGAGAGATGGAGGACATGCTAAGATGGAATGAAGGAGATTTATTTTCTTTCATTCATTTTTTTCCTATTGGTTATGAATAAGTGAGTTAGATAGGGGATATAGGTTTTTTTTCCCTCTTTTCATTGTATTGGATTGGGCCTATTTTTGGATTTCACATAAGAAATTCCCTACATATATCTAAATAAAAAACAACACATACATTTATAAAAATAAAATAATTAAATAGAATATGCAAATATGTATATTAATTAATTATGTGTGTGTGTATATATATGGTTGTGATAATAAAGATAGTGATACATAACTTCACTAGTAAAAAGGAAATTAGGGGAAATAGAGGCACTTTATATTTAACAATATAGATGGAGGTTACAAGTATACTAATGTGGCCTAAAGCTTAGTGTTATTTTTAAGGTTGTAAGTGATGGTTCCATGTTAACATCATTATCTATTATAAAGATAGATGAACTTTTTTTTTAAAAAAAATTAAGGGTATAGGTGGAGGTTTTGACTTAGAATTGCCACCTATACCTATCATTTTTTTTTCATGCTTAACTATTAATCTAGAAAGACTTCTTTTTACTTTTTCATTTGCACATACTTAAAGAAAACTATAATCTGAATAGGTTTTTTCCTTTTACATTCCACCATTGTTGTTTCCTCCACCTTATCCTTATTCATCTCCACTATCCACCATCAAAATTTTCACCACTAGAATTCCTTTTTCTTCTCTTGGTGTCATCATTCTTCTCTAGAGTTTTAGATTTTCCACCATCACTTTTCATTATTATTGATGTGATATGTATGAACTTTTAATTTTTCCTTTTACTATTTGTACCATGTTTTGTGAAATTATATTATATGAGAAGTATGAATTTTTTTCATAGAGATATCTGGAATGCTTTGCTAAAACATGAATTAATTTAGATTCAAATTACTGGTGAGAGATTATTTGACCCATATGGTGAGGGGCTTGGGGTCTAGTGACAAGAAAAATCCTAAATCTAGGAAGGATAGGTTCAAGACTATTGTTTACTATGGGTGTCTCCCTAATATAAAATCAATAGATATTACTGATGGTGTATTTGATGAGGGTGAGGCTCCCATAGTTGAGGGCATTGGAGATGGTGATGTAGTGATTGCCAAAGATAGACACACCAGATTGATTAATTAGTGGATTTTTTAGTGTTCCTCCTATTTTTTCCCAATAGAAGCTAGTTCTAAACATATAATATTGTTCAAGGTGGATTTATTATGTTGAAAAATTCATATAGATTTGCTAGAATTAGGATTATAAGGGCATGGATGAATGATGATGCAATCAAGACACTGATTGGTGATCATTATGTTGTTTAGATGAATAAAATCTTGATGTTGTTGTGTTCTTTGAATAACAAAGGCTATATATGTGTTATTAATAATGACACATTGAAGGGTCTAAAGGAGTTTTGGCGATGAGTGTTGGCAAGAGTGTCACAACACTATATGATCATATTAGCAAGACTATTGAGGGTTCATTTGGGGAGACATTGGGAGTTTCTAACTCAAATGTTGTTAGTTTTGGATGGATTTGGCTGGGACATGAGAGTGTCATGGCATAATTAGTGGTCCGTGTATAGTGATTTGGTCACATCTAGATGTGTTACCTTCTATGAGTTTGGCTTCTTGATGAGAAGGTGGAGTATGAGAGCCTATTAAGTGTTTCAAATGAGGTAGAGGTTGTTGATGGTTTAAATGGTACAAATTATTTTAGTGAGAAGGAATATAAGTAGTAGGTGGAGCAAGTGGACATTACTTCAAGTGAGTTGGTTATGCCTTATATGTTATAAGTAGTAGAATTGGTTTTACCCAGCTAACATCAAACTCAAAGGTCATTATTTGTGTTCATTATACCTTCTATTATATTATTATTATAGTTAAAGAGATGTGGTGTCTTTGGTGGAATCATACATTGGTTTGTGTTGTTTCAATGGTTGATCTTTTTTGTGTGTCTATGTTATGTTGGTTGTAGCAAAAGATATATCTAAGGTGAACAAGTTAAAGATTTTAGATGTGCCCAAGTCTATATCTATTCAAGTGGCTTGCTTAACCACGGTTACATACTTTGTATATTTAAGATGCTTGATGTATGATGTGGTTAGTATTGACCTTAGTATTTCTTTAGCTATGAGTGTTGTGAGAATGTATGTGGTAAGTCTCATGGAGATACCTTAACAAGGTATGGTGTGGGTTCTAAGGTACTTAGTGTATATAGTATCAACTTATATGGAGTTTGTGTTATCGATTGTTCTCCTGACAAGTTACTCTGATATTGGTTGTGGCCTTGATGGTCTGAGTTGCACTATTGTGCTAGCATTGTGTCTTAAAGGTTATGAGGTTGTGTGTTTGGATATGACCACATTTGATAATGTTATTTGGCATAGAGTTTTAGATCATGGGGCTAGGATAATGTGAGGAGTTTCTTTCGATGTTGATCTAGTGTAAGCACTAATGGATCCAATGATTGATCCTAATAATTTGCAACGAGGGGCTCTTTAGGCATAAAGGGGTTTTTGATGATATTTTGTGATCTTATGGCTATCTCTTGAAAATATTATGTAAAGGTGGAGCTATTTAGCACATTACTTATATTTGTGAGTATACTATCTAAGATTAGTACCTATAGGTGTTAGAGAAGTTTTGGCTAACAGTGACACAACGAATGGAAACATAAGGGGTGTGTTTAGAAACATGGGTAATGTTTCCTTAGTCCTTCTTGGCTGTGTAGAATTTAGCAAAAGAAAAAAGTTATGAAAAATATAAGGCACCCATGTTTACTAAGATGGCCCATGACTTTCTCTATTTTATGTCACCACCTCAATTTTGTTAGGGCTTATTTTCCCTGCTATAAATAGGTGTGCTTAGTAACCTTAGCTAAGCTAGAGGTTTTCAAACTTGTCTAAGCTCTCTTCCCGCATTTCCATGTGTTTGCTGAGAGAATCTCTTGATTCTTCTTATAATCACTAGTATTAATTATAATAAAGCCAATGGTTTTTCCCTAATTGTTCTTTTATTCTTATTATTCTCTTAATTAGATCTTCAAATTTTATTATTGCTCATTAGAGTAGGTCCTGGGAGTTCACATCAGTGAACTTTTCCCATAATATCCATTTGAGAGGTTCATGAAATTCATAAAAGGCTATGTGAGGAAATAAATAGGGGGTAGAATAATGCATTGATGAGGCTTATCTAGTAGAGGAAGCACTAACACTTTACTTCTCCCTCAACCACATATTCAAATATTAAAAAAAATGAATGGAAATGGGTTGAAAGATGTTGGGTGCAAAATATTTATGATTCTAACATATTGAGGCAAGTTCACTTGTATATGCTTCATAATAGAAATGATTTCTAATCATTTGTACACCATCTCATCGATATGGTTAGGGATTCAAAACCATTTATATGCAAGAAATAGTTATTAAAGATACACAATAGGTGAGAAATAGTTACTAATGGTTGTCATCATAGGTTTTTGATCTCTATACTTATTTCTAATGGTTATCACACCCTTTCATTAAGAATTATTTTGATACAACTTGTAAGTGATTGATGGTTGTGCTTTATACCCCTTCATCATAGGTGTTTGTGCTTTATACACAAAGGAGCAAGATGGCAAGATCATCATGCAAAATAGTAGTGTGAGAACTATATATGAAACCTTACCTATAGCTAGTGCTAGAAGCAAAAACTCTACTTATGCATCTATAGCATACTATGAGGTGATTGGGCATACATAGATACCTAATTACACCTCCTTTAGATTTCCTCTTTTTTATATATCAATGGATTGATGATAAAAATGATGTTTATAATAAGGAAGTGGGTTTTAAAAGGGTGGATCTGTAATCCCCCAAAATTTTAAAAGCTTATAATTTAATAAATAACCTTTATTTGGGATAAATTATCCTTTAAATCTATTTAATTTAATTATTTTATGGATTTTCAAGTATATAAAATTGGGTATAAATATTTAATAAATTAAAATAAACATTTTTTTATTTTATCATACCCTTTTTATTTAAATAATTTTCCAAACCATTTTTTTACTAAAATTATCCTTTTTAAACCCTTATATTTTAATTATATTAAATTAAATTATTAAATAAATTTATTACCCAAAAATATTATATTTTATTATTTTATAAATTAAATTATTTTATTTAATTCCATTTTCCCTTTTCTTTTTCGTTTTTCCCTTTTCTTCTCCTTTTTCTCTTTTTTCTCTTTTCTTTCTTCTCCTTTTTTTTCTTTCCTTGGGTCACTGGCTGGCCCAGCTTGCCCCTTCCTTTCCTGCGCATTGGGCTGCTGGCCCGTCTCTCTTCCCCTTCCCCTCCTTCTCCCTAATCGAGCCTAGCCTACCTCCCTTTTTTTTCTTTCTTTCCCCTTCTCCCCCGACTAGGCCGGCTCGCGTTCTTTCCCCCTTTGGCCGGCCTACACGCCCGTCGCACTAACCCCCCTCCCCTTCTTCTTCTTTCTTTCTTCTTCCACTTTCCCCGACAAAAATCTGACCACCCCGCCATCTCCACAGCCCAACCTGCAACCCTCTCCCCCTACTGCTTTCCCCCATCTCTCTCTCTCTCGTCGTTTTCTCTACACCATCTAGGCCCCACCATCCCTGTCTCCCTTCCCCCATGCCCTGCCATACCTCTCTTCTCCCTCTCCCTACCATCGTCATTCCCTACCACCCTACCACCGCCCTCAAGCTCCCCTATCCCCTCCTCTCTCTCGTCTTCTTTTTCTTCTTCCTCCCTACCTCATTCTGCCATTTCTTTTTGAGCTTCCCATGCATTCCCTGGCCCTCCTTTCTTCCTTTCTTCTCCTTCCCTCTTCCACCCTGTTTTTGCTTCGCCGCCACTGTTCTGCTGCCTCAACACCCACCTGCACCACCCCCTACCACCCTCTACCTCACCCCCGAATGATCACAGCACCCTCGAGCCACCCCGCAGCCTCCTTCTTCCTACTCTCTTCTTTTTCTCTTCTTTCCCTCCCTTCTCAGTAGCCACCCTGCACCGCCTTGATCTGCTACTGTTCCGCCGCCTCTACCACCACCTGAGCCACCAAACTAATCCCTACAACTCCCTCTACCACCCCCAAACCTCCTTTGGTCGAAACCACCACCTGCAGGCCTCCATTTTCTCTCTCACTTTTCCTTCCTTCTCAGCCCTCAATCTCGACTCCTCTTGGCAACCCCACTTCCCTGCCTCGATGCCACCACCGCCGCTGCCCTTAGCCACCATCAACCCATCCCCAACCACCACCTACACCCCCTCTTCACTCCTTCACCCTTCCCTTGCCCCAAATCCTTCCCCATCTACCCTTTTTCTTAGCCCCAAAACCCCAACCCAAAAATAGCCTATTTCTCCTCCTATCATCCACCTTCGAGCCCCTCCTCCCCATTTCTTTGCATGCAGCTCATGCTGCTCATGCAGCATGAGCTGCTACATTTCTTGATTTAATTGGTTAATGATTTTAAGGTATAATAATATTTTAAGTTAATTGTTTTATTAATTAAGTGTTATAAAGTCTTGCACTTGGTTTTCTCTTATTTCTAATATAATCAATCTTGATATTATTTTTAAGTATTGGTTTTGATAATAAAAGCTTGAACCTTAAACCAGAATATCAGTAAGGTTTGTTTTTGTAGGAATCAAGATAACATTTAAATCCCACTTAAATGCATGGATTAAAGTATATTAGCACATTAGGATTTTTAATATCTTATTATGCTTAATATATGTTGTTTAATATCATATGCGTAGTTTCTTGTGATGTTGGATGAAAAGAAGCATGTTAGGTTACATGTTATGTATGGAAATATTGTTTAAGGTAAGAGTTTGGTTGTTAATAAAAATGTTAAGTATTATCCATGTTGTATTATGCTATTGTGATCTTTAATGCATGGTTAATATTTTGTGAGCCTTAGGGGTATTTTAGTAATGTATCTTGTATAAGAATATGGCCTAATATATATATATATGGGTGCTAATAAGTATTATATTAAATATAAGAGTTATGGATGAGGTATTAATTTTAATATTTTATGTAGTAATGATAATTTGATATAAGTGGTGTACTATGGGGGAAAATGGTAATTTTTAATTAGAAAGGGATTATGGTAATTTTGGAGGCAAGGGCAAAGTGGTAATTTTATAATTAAAGGGTAAAAGGGTAATTTTGGAATTAAAGGATAAAATGGTAATTTTGGAGATAAAGGGGTATTATGGTAATGTTGTAATTAAAGGGTAAAAGGGTAATTTTGAAATTAAAGGATAAAATGGTAATTTTGGAGATAAAGGGGTAAAATGGTAATTTTGGAGGAAAGGGTAAAATGGTAAATTTGTACGTAAAAGAATAAATTGGTAACTTTGGAGGTAAGGGATAAAATGGTAATTTTGGAAGTAAAAAGGGTAAAGTGGTAAATTGTAAATAAAAATGGTAAAATGGTAAAGGGCAATTTATTAATTATAATAAAGGGAAAAGGGCAAAGTGGTAATCTAACCAACCAAATGGAAAATATATTAAGTGTAACAGTTATGAAAGGGGATTAGTGACCTAATAAGTATGGGAGATAACTTAGTAACCTAAATCGAGTAAGGGGTAACTTGATAATTACGTAACAAGGAGGGTAATATGGTAATTTGACAAGTAAGGAAGGGATGACTTAGCAATTATATAAGGGGAAAATGAGTAATTTGTACCTAACATGTTGTGATTATGGAATTTCGTAATATAACGCTGAATAGCAAGATAAGAGTATTTGATAATTAGTAAGTACCACGAGAACGAATCCTAATTCGGAATTGGATGAGTTTAGGATGGCCTCAATAATTCTTCTGTATTACCTTGGACAACCATTTGAATAAGAAATATCTAATGATATCTGAACAATTGAAAGTGAATAATTATCTGATTATTGTGCTTTTGTGATCACCTTAATTAAGACACCAATACTTAAAGTGAAAGACCTCGAGATCGGGAATGGTGGCTCTTTAGGGGTTGCTACCCTACAGACGTGGTTTAGCCCACGGTTATTTTGGTATTTGTTGGTGTGCCTTTGTGCCCCAGCCAAGCCCTATATCTTACTCTATCTAGCTCTACAAACCTAGTTAAGGGGTATGCATACTTATGGATTAGGTGTCCTTATCGGTAGGGTACTGAGTTAGCTTTATGCACCAATATGACCAATGTACTTTTGCGTCCCTAGGTTGATAGTTGAAGGGTACCGAGTAGCTTTTATGCACTAGTGCGACCGGTGTACCTTTGTGTCCCGAGATATTAATCTCCCTATTGAGGCAAATAAATGGAATTGTTGTGCTGATTAAAAAGGAAAAACACTAATTGTTAAAGTGAAAGATTAACGAGCCGGGCCTAGTTGAATTATATTATGAGTATCGATCCACCGGATATAATAGTGGCCTAGGTGTGTGTTGCCCTGGATGATGTATATTTATATTCCGATCCACCGACAATAATAGTGGGGGTCCCGAGCTCGATAAATTTGTTTTGGCTATGAATAAATTATGAAAAAATACCAATCACTTACAGTGAAATACAATGTGAGTCGGGGCCAAACCGATCCACCAGCGAATAATAGTGGCCAGGAGCGTTATGCCCTGCATGACCTGTCCACCGACAAATAATAGTGGGGTCCCCGCACCCACACAAATAATTATAATCGGATATGATTGTTAAGGATGGACTAAGGGCTTAAGGCCCAGAAGTATCGATTATTCTCTACGGCCTATTAATACCTTATTGATTTGTTAAGTATGTGGTTGTATGACTGTGGATATTAAATATTTACCTTTCATTATGTATGTATGTAGTATCATGTGTTGCATTGCGAGCCTGCTGTTAAGTGTGATTTAAAGGGTTACTCAATACCGTAGTACTGAAGCGTTACATTCGTGGGGCCCCTGCCTATTCAATGGGTAGTGTCCCTTGTAGGTTGTTTTCAGGTGCTATTCAAGTTGGCTATCGGGAAAGAGCGTAATGTACTATCTGGAATATCCTAGGGTTACTCTCTTTCTCCTTTGAAATTTATGGTTTTAATGTATTTGTTGATTTGTAACCACCACTAGTGGATTGTATTTTTGTGAAACGTTACGTACGCTACTCTGACTTAATCATTGGTTTGAGTTCTTATAAGTCGTATTATTCTCTTTTAGCCTTAGCACTTGGTACTGGAACGGTAGGAGTGAACCGGTCTGGTACTAAGTGTAGCAGTAATATCCCCAGAATTCATAGTTTTATTATTTTACTTCCGCTAATTCTTTTTAATAAAACGAAATTTTTCAGTAGTGAATTTTTGGGGTGTTATAGGATCTTTCTAGACTTAGTGATATAAATGCCCATTTATATTAGCCTAACAAGCCAAACAAGTCTTTTATGTTATCGATCCCATTGATAAATGATGTGTTATAGTATTGTAGTCAAAGAAGTGGGATGATAATATAGAAAGGGAGAATGTATTCAATATGAATCTACTTTCCTCATTTAATCTTGGTGATGTCACTAATGACGTTTATGTGTGGGATGATCACGATGATGGGTTTTATGTCCTTGAATCAGAATTTGTACATGAGGAAGATATACACCACAATGTAAAATGATGTAGATGAATGATGTATGTGAATATATAAGAGTGGCTGGTGGATATGTATGTATAAGTAGTTGATGTAATAACTTTAATGTAAAATTATTATTAGCATGAGTTGTTGGTGGATGTGTATATATATGTTATATTAAACTTTATGGGGTGTCAAGTTAATGTGAATATATAGTATAAATTTTAATTTTTGATCTACATATTATTAACGATTATGTACAAGTTGGGAATGTATGTAGTTATTTTTGTGTAAGAAATTATGAATGGTGTAGGTAATGGGTGCAATATAAATTAAGGGAAAAAATAGCACTATAGATTACAATTGTAGATCATCACTTTCATCTACTCCTTTGCATGTAAATAGAGAAGGTATAAGATGGGATGTGTACATAAGAATCATCTTTTTTGTGGAACATATATTGTTGTAGTTAAAAACCATTGTCTATAGTTTAATGTAAAGTAATGGTGAGACTTTAGACAGCACTTGTTTGTTAAAATGGTTATCTTTGTGAGAATATAAATGATGGTTTTAACCCACAACTGCCATTTATCCTCTCCCAGAATACATCATTTTTACTTTCTATCTTATTATAGACAATTATGTTTTGGACCATCATTTGTAGTATATATGGTTATAGCTTACATAGTCATTGTTTCCCATGGTCTTTCTTTCATTTTCATCATAGTCTATGCCTCTTTTTATTTTAGTGATAGGTATCTTGGACCTATGGGGGATATGCATAATGAACTGATTAGATGTTAGTATATTTGGTTTCTAGTTCCTTATTTTTTTGGGAAGTTTAACTAGGAAGAGCATTGTTCACGTACTAGAATAATTGTTTATGGTTTTAAGTTGAATCTTTTCTCTTATGTTTATAATAATCAATTGGCATGATCATTTAACGGAATACAATCATCGGATGTTCTCAGTTGTATGATAGATTTGGCCTTTGTTTTTTGTTTTACATTTTGTTATCATATACCTACATCCACATGGATCATTTCACATTTATATCCTATACCTTACTTTATTCTCCATGATCACATGCTCTTTTGTGAATTGTTTATTTCTTATATCATGATACTGTACATTTAATCATTAATATTATCACATCCTCTTATGCTTTTGATGGTATTTTGGGATAAGGTGTTTCATGTTATCTCTTTAGGATATGTTGTGTTACCCAATACATTTGTAAGAAAATGTGTCGTTTAATGGCTACATGCTCATCTGATGAACAAATGATTCTCATGTGTATTATAGGTATTGATGTTGGCCTTTCTATCTTGACTCATACAAGGACCATAATACATGACATGCAGTATAAGGCAGTTTAAAGTTTAGGAAAAAAAATACCGGGGAAAAATTTTCATTGAAGAAAGGAAAGTATGCATGACGGTTGGGTATAATATCAGTTGTATATACTTTTACTATAAGATCATTTTTTAGTAAAGGTATATATTGCAATTATTATACCAAATTGCCTTAAATAGTTCCATTATTCCTTCTTCTTTTTTTTAATTTCAAATTTGATCACACATGCTAGTTTGGTTTAATAACCATTGCTTATACCTTTACTAAAAAGTGCTTTTGTAGTAAAGGTATACACTATGGTTATTATAGTAAAATCGCCATGCATACCTTCCCTCTCTTTTACTTCATCGATGTTTATGCTAAATCACACCCATGCATTTTCATTTACCTAGTGCAATAAAAAGATAGACCATGAACAACATTTGAAGTGAACATTCTCTTACCCCAGTCATCATCCTCTTACCACCTCCACCATAGGTTTTCCTTATTTTTCTTTTTCTCCTATTTTCCATTGTCATCCTACTCCTCCTCTACTCAAGATATATGATAAATTTTTTGTTTCAATTTCTAAAATTTAATTTTTGTTGAGCAAGTAAGAATTTTTAAAATACTATGAATTTTACTTTTATCTTACAAACTTGAACTAAGTCATGTATATCTAGAGTGAAAATGTTCTTGTCAAGCATATATATACATCGTATGTATGTAGCTTTTACTTTGATATATATTGTGGAGGCGAAACATTGTTTACTAACTATAACATCAAACTATTTCTAAATTATAGTAAATAAAGTAAATAGATATTATTATAGAAATTGTGTACTAGCTAGCATATTTATAATGTAAATGTTGTTGTGGTGTATTGGCTAGGTGTTTTTTCTTGACTAAGCTAATATTGTGATATTTCCTATATTTGTTTATAGTTTAGGTAATTTTGCTTCTCATTATGGAATATAAGTGGATACATTCAGGTAGGTTGCTTGGGGAATATGTAGATGACACTCAAGACTAGAGCTTGCAAAAGTTAACCCGACCCAACCCACACAAACTTGACCTTACTTAATCCGATAAATTTATTAATTCGATATGATGCAAACCTAAATATAAGTGACCTAACCCGACCTCAACCCATAACCCTCCATCAACCCAGCCTGACTCGATAAAAAAAATGATATTAACTAGTTATGATAATAAAATATATACATATATATACATATCCTAATTTGTATTTAAAGCTTTTAAAATATATATATCACTATTTAAATTTAACTTATTGTTCTTAATTTTATTTTAAACGTACTTATTCACCAATGATATTCTAGTTTTACATATTTTTCTTGCATAAAAATACAACATTAAAACATAATAATAAACAAATGAAAATTAACAACACATTATTAATCACACACTTACATGATGTTAAAATTAATGATTGCCTAGATTAATTTTGGTGGTTAATATTCAATTTGACCCAAATTCAAAGTAATTCGATCTAAAATTAACTCAGTAGGAACCCCACCTAACCCATCAAAACCTAAAAAGACTCGATTTCTCAAGTTAACCCAAACATAAAACAACAAATTATCTCGAGCATAAAATCACCTAAATACGAGTTTGGTCGGACCAAACTCAACCCAATAGGGATGTAAATAAAGGGGATTTAGGGTAAGTACGCCCATATCGGTACCTATACCCATACACATACCTGATAAGAAAATTTGTACCTAAATTCGTATTAATACCTCAAATGGGTATCCACTAACACATTGATATCCGTATCCATTAGATATTTTGTTACCCAATGAATAATCCGTTTACTCATTAATAGATATTGTCTACCAGATAAATCTATTACTCTACAGATACACCCATTTAGAGTTAAGGAAATTAATAATTTTAACCATTGTTTATAATATATTTATTTTAAAACTAAGGATAAAAAGGTAATTATATATCTAGTAAATGGGTACGAATATTGATATGGATACGAATATAGATATATCATACCCGCATTTGTACCTGAACCTAACAGGTATTTGTTTCCTTCCTCTATATCTCTTTATCCATATCCACTTAAGAATCTGCACTACCCTATTTACAGCCTTATACCTAACCCAAACCAAGCTAACAAGATAACCTAAAATAATCCAAATCCAATCTGACTCGAATCCAAACTATCTCAGCCTAAAAATAACCTTACCTGATAAATTAATCCAATATAACCTAAATTTGCAATGAACTGACCTGACTCGACTCGAACAATAGCATGACCAACAAATAACTTGACCCAAAAAAGACTCGACCCAAATCTGACACGTCTGACTCAATTACCACCTATACTTAATACTTCACAAAGATACTCATTCAGCATTTGAAAGATCCTTTACGAGTATCTTTTTCATGTCCAGATTGTGAAAATATGATAAGGTGAGGGATAAATGAGATACATGATATCTCCTTATCCATGGAATTAATAATAATTATACTAGATATATAATATATAGAGATCTACTTCTTATTAAACCAAATATTATTAACCATGATTGTAATACCCAAACATTTTCCACCAAAAAAATTTATTTTTTTAGAGGAAGTGTAATACCAAAATACCTAGATGTTACTTCCATAATTGACATAAGTATAGCTTACCATACCATTCTTACATCAATCACAAGATAAAACAATTAGTACATAAAATATCCTACATATAAAATGAGAGAAATTTCATAAAGTTAAGTATGAGTTTAGAGATTAAATTTGAGTACAATAGCCAAAAATACACAAAGGGACACCTTAGATGTAAGATTCCAAAAAGATATCCCATTAAAAACTAATATTTGAATCACATAACTTAACACCTAAAGCCTGATACATAAGATCACTCCTCCACACATACAGTATCACAGGTAAGAAAATCATCCAATAGGCCCTCATAAACCTTCACAAAAACACCCAGGTAGTTTGGTCATGGGAATGAGAAATACATATGAAAAGAATGATTAGTATAATATGTACTAAGTAAGGTAATATTACAGTCGAGAAGGATACATTGAGTTACATAAGTTCACATCAAAAAATAAGAATACATTCATGATACATAAAACAATTCAAGGGAATTACTAATTCCAAATCTCATTATTAGATATAACATATTCCATTATTTTATTTATGTTAATTTTAGGGAATCTACTATTATTAATCTAGTAGAAAATATTGAACCACCTCTCAAGGACAATACACCTACGCTGCTATTATAATCTGATGGAATAGACCGAACATATACTAGGATAACATGCTCCTAACCACTATTATTAAACTAGTGCAATGGTTTGAGGCACCTTTTAGAGAAGAATACACCTGAGCCACTATTATCACCAAGTGGAATGGACACAACCATTTAGTCCTAACTCATATAATTTTTCACTTTAAGTGATTAATCTCTTATCTTGTAGTTACTTATCTCAACCCATATTCTCATTCTTTTTGACTCTAAGGCCTCTATTCTCTTAAATTAGTGGAATGTATTGATGCATTTCTTAGGAAAAAACATACTTGATCCACAATGATTGTCAAATGTTACAGACCTATAAAACACCTTGGTCCAACTCACGTGATATTTTTACTTTAAATGATCAATATCTTATTTATAATTGGTTATAACATAATATTTAACTCATGTAGATATGTAGAAAACATTATTGAAACACATAAAACACCACCAAATAATTTATCAAAGTCGTCCTCAAGGAATAGGTCCATAATTACTAAAAAGCCTAGATTTCACATAATAGGCATAACTTCTTCCTTATTGATTATTTATCCACTAGATTTAGCACATATTCCCAAAATATTAATATTATCAACATAACCAAAAACAAAGGTTTAACTCCAACGTCTTACACATACTATAACAATCCTATGTCAAGAGTTATGGTTCACAACCTCTAAAAAACTTTAATTTTACAAGGTAGGTATAACTTTTCCCACAAGACTCTTATAATCACCAAATTCAATATACATTCTTAAAATATCAAAATTAATAACATATCCAAAAATCATGGTCTAAGTCTAATATTGTACATATGCAATAATAACATCACTCCTCGGGTTATTATTCTCGATTCAAGCCATTTTCTTAGTTTACTTGGACTTAGGCCATTGATAATTACTCCAAATATTTCACATGATATTATTAGCATATTTTAACCCATTTAACATATTAAAATACCAAAATTTCTATATTTAATATATATTAACCAAAATACCCTTTATGATAACCAAATGCCCTTATTTCACAAAAAAAAAAAAAAAAAAAAAAAAAAAAAAAAAAACTTTATATGCCCGATGTCATTATTTCCAAATCTTCAACTTATCACATCACCATGTATATTAAATATAGCCACTTACCACTTATGATACTTTATCAAATCCACATTACAATAATATATATCATGCTCATTTACTTAGGGCTTACAACATCCAAATTATCATATAAGTATATATTTCCTTATTCTTACTCTCTATCCATTATATAATCCATATTATCATATTATAACATTAACAACATGAATTTAACAACATAATAATAATAACATGATAATGCACACAATCATACATAATATTTAGCACAAAAACCCCTATTACGACTTGTATCCTTACTAAAAAGGACACCAATCTCTAAGCACATATATCTTATTCCACCACCTCTAGAGCCTATGTAAAATAACATAGGAAAAACATGATAAAATACAATTATAAATCAGGGATCTAACCATTGAACGGATAAGGTAACAAAAAGTGAAGGAATAGAGGGAAAATTAAATGGTAAAGGCTTAAAGTTGTCTCAGTAAAACCTTGAGCAACAAAAGGAGGAGGTAATGGTTGAGGGTGACAATGCTTAAGGGATAGCAATAGCAGATATTGTCATTGCTAGGCAGTGCGTAACAAGAAATAGGGATAAAGGGTTGGAGGCAGCAAGAATGGAGAAGACCGAAGGGAAATGGGGTGCATCGGTGGTTTAAGTCGAAGCTAGGGGAGTGGTTTGGTGGTTTTAGCTGGTGCTAAGGTGTATGGAATGACAATAATAGTTAGCTATAAGGGAAATAGTTCAATCATGGTGGCTGATGCACAAGGGGGAAGAATGGTGGTCATGGTTGTTATCAATTTGTTGGGGCATTTTTGGTGATGATGAGAATGAGGAAGGGAAGGAAAGAAAGGATTAGTTTGCTACTATTATTTGATTGAAAAATGGATTTAGGAAAGAAGTGGTTTGATGCATTAAATGAGGCATCAATGTGAGTTACATACACACATACACACACATGTACACTTACATGCATTGATAGAGAGGGAAGTGAGGTGAGACAATCAGGGATAATATTTCAAACAAACCGATAAGCGCAAGACATAGGAGTTGATAGGTTTTGATGAGGGTAAAGTGTAGGTCAGGGAAGTATAATAGAAGGATATGGTCAGAGGAATGTTTCATGTAGGAAGAAGAGGAGAAAGAAAGAAAAAGAAGGTCAAGTATGAGGGAAAAAAGGAAAATAAAAGGAGAGTAATATAAAGGAAAAAAGAAGGAAAAATTAATTTTGGGTTTAGACTTAGAATAAAATAAATTGTGATCACATATTTAGGACCCCAAAATCTTACACACCCGTGCTTAAAATCTTGGGATGTGACTCACGCTTGTCATTCTCTATCTCCTACGTTGCCTCCTCTACTCCATGACTTCTCTTAAGAATCTTCATTAGTGAAAATTGAGTTCGTCCAGGTTTCGCATACCTTGCTATTGATAATCTATAAAGGCACCTCCTCTTAGGACAAAGAATCATCAAGCTCTGTCTTATTAGGTCTGATCATGTGGGATGGATCTGTAACTTACTTCCTCAGTTTAGAGTTGCAGAAGATGTTATGAATGGTCTATCTCTAGTGGAAGTGTTAGGTGGTAAACAACCTTACTACTCGTAGGTCATGTACTGTGTCCTAAAGGGCATCTTCACAATGTCTGCCTTGGTGATGCACATCTCATGATATCCTAACTCAAGTTGATCATCAAGAAGATTGAAGCACCCCGAATCTTATCAAACAAGTCATTGATCCTCAGAAGCAGATATCGACTGTCACCTACTTCAAATATTGGCAAAAAAAAATCTCACATCCTTCTTCATCACGAAGAGAACCAGTGCTCCCTATGGACCCACGCTCAAGCAAATGTACCCGTGAGCCACTAGATCCTCTAATTAAGTCTTCAACTCCCACAAATCTACCTATGTCATCCGGTAAGGTGCATTCAAAAATTTCTCTACCTCTTGTACTAACTCAATGGTGAAGTTTATCTCATGTACCAGTGGCATATCTGATATATCCTCCAAAAACATGTTAGAAAACTCCTAGACAAAGAAAATATCATTTAATGCTGACACGTCCTTGTTCAACTCTTGAACGCTGCACAAATAACCTCTCTATACCAAATAATACAATATACTGCCTGGAACGACCTTTGTTGTAGGCCTAGGCTTGCATCTTCTATGAGATACCATAGCACCTTGAGATCCCCATAACACAATTCGCTCCAATGCTCAGTTGATCGCTCCTATCTGTAAGGGTACATATGAGTATAGCCTAGTAAAGTCCAAACTATCCCCAAAATGCAATATCATAGATATAGATACACTAGTAGATGAAAATAATGCAACTCTAGAAATAAATGCATTAGATATAAATGGCAGAGATGCTCCTATATCAAACAACACATATATTAGTAACAAAAGGATGGAATATATACTAGTGACCACATCAAAATGTTGATAAGCCTTTGCATAGCTGATAATATTCAAGCCCAAACCTAACTATTCTCTCTAGTATTCTCCACGATGCCAACCAGAATCTAGGTTTTTCCTCCTCCTTGAGGAAATAAGAGAGGTCCCTGTGGCCTCCCCTTAGCCTTTTAAGGTTGTACATTAGTTGAGGTTGGTGCCCTCTACTGCTACCAAGGCTGGTAGGTCTGTTATTGATTGGCCCAATTTACCACAAGTCTTACGCTAAATTAAAATACCTATAAATCCCTTCTTTGATGATCCCTGCTGCAGATTGACACAATGCGCCTCATCTGCCCCGTAGGTTTGGTTTGTCCACTTGTCTACCCTCAGTGCTAAAATGACCATCATATGAATAGACCTCAACCCTCTACTAGAAACCTAGTGGTCTACCTCCTTGAAACTAGATCCTACCTACAGAACCCTATGTCTCTAGCTTCCTCTTCCCAATAATGGAAGTCTTATCCTAAACCATGGTAGCAATAATACATGCTTGCTCAAAGCAGCAACACCCATCATCATTTAGATACTTAAGTGGAGGCTCTAATCAAACTAATACATCATAGTTGACTCACTAGCTCCTATACCTGGCAAAAACATCAATAGCTATGTGAACTGCACCTGATACTACTTCACCTTCATACTCTACTAGGTCAACTACATGAACTCCTTTAGCTTATCCTTCTTAAGACTCTCAGGGTAAAACTTAGTGTGGATCACCATGTTGAACTTCTCCCAAGATATTGGTGGTCCTCTCCTTATGCTTTGACAACCTACCTACTAGGCGTCTGCAACTCCTTAAAGAAAGAAAGCAATAATGATCGTCTTCTGAGTAGATGGGCAGTTGATTGCCTCATAAGTACCATCCATATCTTCAATCCATCCCTCTAGGATGACTGGATCCTCATTAATAACATAGATCAATGAGTGATGTCCTATAATCCTCTAAAATTAGTCTTCTTTGATATCCTTCTATAGGTAATGTGAAGGTGGTGGTGGCGGTTGAGGCTGAGGTTACAATAGTGGTCACTTGAAAAACTTGATAAAGGCCTCAAAAGCCTCCTCCAAATAGCCGATACGACCATTAAGGGTCATGGTACACTAGCTACAAGACATAAAATTTGTTAGGATAATCATGCCTAGTTTACTAGCACATATTTCACATAAATACATTAAAAGGTCACCTAGACTACCCATTCTCGATTCCTCATAGTTAATTAAGATTTTCAAATAATCAAATTTTTAAAAATATAAAATAGACCAATAAAATTCAATAATGGATTAGTTTAAAATCAAAACTTCAAAACAAAATACAGTAATCAATACCGAAGATCTAACACCTACTTGTAAAACCTAAAATTTACTATTATAAAATTTACTTTTTAGTGGAAGCATAACTCAAAATAGCTTGGTGCTACCACTTTAATTGACATAAGCCCTACTTACTATACCAACATTAGATTAATCATAATGAAAAATAATTAGAATAGAAAACATCATAAATATAAAACAAAGGAAACTTCATAAAATTAAATACAATCTTGGAGATTAAATTTGAAAATAATATCAAAAAATAAAAAGGAGGTGCCATAGAGATAAGGGTCCAAAATGATATATGGGTAAAAGCTAATAATCAAATAACATACCTTTACACCTAAACCCTATTACATAAGATCAATTCTCCATACATAGATCATCCTTGACATGAAATTCATCCAATGGGTCCTCATTAACTTGCTTAATATCACTCAAGTCATCTAGTCATGGGAATGAGCAACACCTATGAAAAGGATGTTCGGTACGCTATATACGAAGTAAGGTAACAATAAGGTCAAGAAGGATACAAAGAGCCACATAAATTCACATCAAAGAATAACCATACACACGTGATTCGTAAAATAATGTAAGGTAATTACTAATTTGAGATCTCATTATTATTTATAACATATTCCATTATTTTAAATTACCTTAAGTTTAGAGACCCCATTATTCTTGATTTGATGGAATAAGCTGAATCACCTCTTAGGGACAACACACCTAAGACCTTATTATCATCTGGTGGAATGTACCCATTATATGCTAGGGTAACATACTCCCAAAAAATATTCCTAAACTGATGAAATGGTATAAAATACCTCTCAAAGAAGAATACACCTGAGCCACTATTATTTTATGGTTGAGTGAACACAACCTCTCAATCTAGACTCATTTAATCATTCACATTAAGTGATTAATGTCTTATCCATTAGTTACTTATCTAAAATCATATTCTCATTCAATTTGATTTTAGGGCCCAAATATTCTTGATTTAGTAAAATGGATTAATGCACCTCTCATGAAAAAACATACATTATATTAGGTGGAACAAACACAAAATACATCGGTCCGATTCATGTGATCTTTTACTTTAAATGATAAATATCTTATACATAATTGGTTATAAAATCATTCAAGACTCATGTAAATATGCACAACACATAATTGAAACATATAAAGTCCAACTGAATATGTTATCACAATCACCCTCAAGGAATAGGTTCATAATCACTCTAAGAAACTTAAATTTCATATTATAGGCATGCGTTCTTCCATAATGATCATTTATACTCCAAATTTAAAATATATTCCGCAAATATTATTATTATAAACATAACCCATCAATGTGTAACTTCAATTCCTTATACATATCATAACAACCTTATCTTAAGAGTTATTATTTAGAAATTCTACAAAATCCTAATTTTACAAGTTAAGTATAAATTTTCCCACATGAATCTTATAATCACAAAAATAAATAAACATTCCTAAAATATCAATATTCAAGACATATCCAAAAATCATGGTATAACTCTAATATTTTATACATGTGATAATAATCTTGCTCCTAGGGTTATTATTCCTAATTCAAGTAATTTTATCATTTTACTCAAAATTAGGTTATCCATAATTACTCCAACTATTTCATATGATATTATTAGAATATTTTATCTCATTAAACACAATAAAATACCAAAATTTTCATATTTAACACATATTGAACAAAACACCCTTGGTGATAACCAAACACTTGTATTTCACAAAAAACATTACATGTTCGATGTCATTATTTCCAAATCTTCAATTTATTACATCAGCATGAATACTAAATATACTCATTTCCCACTTACTATACATTATCAAATCCACGTTACAATAATATATATCATGCTCATTTACTTCAAGATTCACCTAAATTACACTTTTACTCATTATTATGCTTTTTTACATCATATAATCCATATTATCATATCATAAATTTAACAAATTTAATTTCAAAACATGATTATACATATAATCATACATAACATTTAGCACAAAAAGAACCCTATTACGACTTTTATCCTTAACGAAAAAGTTACCGGTCTTTAAGTATGTATACCCTATCTCGCCTCCTCTTGAATCTCCATAAAATCACCAAAAATAATAATAAAATACAATTAAAACTTAGGAATATAAACATGGAAAATATAAGATAACAAAGAGTGAAATAATGGAGGGAATGCCATGTGGAAAATGCTTGAAGTCATCTCAGTAAAACCTTGAGTGACAAAGGGAGGAAGAAACAACTGAGGGTGCAGAAAACCTAGGGGATATCAATGGCAGCTACTTTCATTTCTAGGGGTTTTTCAATGTAAATGAGGGATGAAGGGTTGGGGGTACCAACAGTAGAGAAGGCTAAAGGGAAATGGGGTAGTAACGGTGGTTTTAGCTAAAGGGAACTTTGATGGTTTTTTCCTATGCTAAGGGGAGTAGTCTAGTGGTTTTGGCAGGTGCTTAAGGGTGTGGAACAAAAATAATGGCCATTTCTAGGGGTGGTTGTTCAATGGCAGTGGCCGGCGCACAAAGAGGAAGAATGGTGGTGATGGTTGTTGCTTGTTCATTGTGGCATTTTTGGCTAAGGCAACAAGGACGAAGGAAAGGAATGTAAGGATTCATTTACTACTACTCTTCAATAGAAAAATGGATGGAATACTTAAGTGGTTTGGGGAACTGAATAAGGCATTAATATGATTTACATATATATATACATGCACACTTGCCTACACTAGTAGAGATGGAAATCAGATGAGGCAACTAGGGTAATATTTTCAACCAAACCCATGAGTGCAGGACATGGGATTTGATAAGACGTGATGAGGGTAGGGTGTAGGTCAGGGCATTATGGTAGAAGTATATGGTCAGGGGGATTTTTAATGTAGGAAAAAGAGGAGGAAAAAAAAGAAGGAAGACAGAGCAAAAGGGAAAGAAAAAGGAAAATAAAAGGAGAAGGAGAAAAATAAAAAAGGAAAAATAATAAAAAAATTAAGTTTGGGTTTAGAATTAGAATTATGTTAAAACAATTTTGGTTAGGGTATTTAGGACAAACCAATTATCAACCATTTGATTTTAAGTTTAGGTTAAAATTATTAATGACCTGGAAAGATGATTAGGGTCAAGTTAAGAATTAGAATTTAGGGATAGGGTAAAATATAAATATTAATTTCTCAATATTAGAGTTAGTTTAAGATATTAATTACTTGATATTAGGATTAGCCAAATTTTGGGGTATTACATTAATGGTGTTGAAATTGACAATGACCTTGCTTATATGGAAGATGTGACCAAAAATGCTGAAGACCATCTTAGAGATCATTCATAAATGTTTGAAATTTTGGTTAGTGATTTGGCGATGCCTTTGTACAATGCTTATACCAAATTTATAAAATTATTAAATGTGTTACGATTGTACAAATTCAAGGTAGGTAATGGCTGAAGCAATAACAACTTCACTTTTCTTCTTGAGCTCTTGAAGGAGATGCTTTCAAAGGATAATGTGCTTCCTCCTTGAACTTATAAGGCTAAGAAGATTATTTGCTCTAGGGGTTTTAATTATGGAAACACTCATGTGTTTCCTAATAATTTCATTTTATACCGTAAAGAATATACATCATTAGATAGTTGTCTTTATTGTTAAATGTCACAATATAAGAGGTCTAATATTCCTAATAAGGTGTTGTGGTACTTTCCAATTATACCACAATTTTGATACATGTTTCATAATGAGGAAAACATAAAGAACCTTATATTGCTTTATAAAGAAATAATTTATAATAATAAGCTTAGACATCTAATTAATTCTCCTTAGTGGAAGATGATTATTTATCTGTATCTTGATTTTGGTGGTGAAGCTAGAAACTTGCATTCTGTTAAGAAATAACATACTCTTTTAAGCAACAATAACTAAACTCTATGGCCACCTATTTTAGTCATCCATAATGTCCTCCCATCATATTCATGAAGAGAAAATTTATGATGTTACCCTTACATTTATATGACCTAAATCAATTAGGTAATGATATTGATGTTTATTTAGCATCTCTTGTTGAAGATTTGAAGTACGTAAGGGATCGCGAAGTTGAAATAGTTGGCGCACAAAGCTAAAAGCCTTTTAAGTTGATAATAATGTTAGTTTGTACCATAAATGATTTCCTAACTAATGATACTATTTTTGGTTATAGTGTGCATAGACACTCTAGATACCCAATTTGTGAATATAACACAAGCTTTCTCTAAATATTGAAGAGTAGGAAATTGTGTGTAATACCCCAAATTTTTGTAAGAAGGTTGAATGAGAAATTATGCCAATTTTAGGTCTTTGATTTTCATTTAATATTATGATTTGATTTGGGACAATGTTTGGTTTGAAATCATGTTGAAAAATGAAGTTT
Organism: Tamarix austromongolica; assembly: GCA_039764185.1. NCBI lineage: Eukaryota > Viridiplantae > Streptophyta > Magnoliopsida > Caryophyllales > Tamaricaceae > Tamarix > Tamarix austromongolica. Next base: position 11,179,404 of record CM077816.1, read on the forward strand.
ATTGCATTTTGCAGACAAACCCATCTACTGGTTGCATGAACCGATCAATTGGTTTATTGTTTCAGCAAATTTGGCTTTTTTGACTAAACCAATTGACTAGTGGTAGAAAAATTGATTGGTAAACCAAAACCCATAGACTAATTTGTCAAGATGTTCATATTTTTTAGCTTTATTTTTTGTGAAAAATCCCTTACACTAAAATCAAACCATACCAACCCATTCTAAATATCCTTAAGAGATTACTAACCATTTTCATGATACACTTACCTTGATATTGCCTCAAATTAATCTGGAGATCGATTGGGACAATTGAGGGGGGGAGATGACCTCAACATTATCTTCTTCCTCCTCTCCCCTCTACACAACTCTAAGATCGAATGCTTCGAACTTACGCATGATTCTAAGTAGTTGGAAGATTCCTTTTATGCCAACTTTCTATTACTCCATTTATGAATGCTAATTTTGGTCTAATTGACTATCCTCCATCTAGAGACACCATTTGAAATCTAGAGAAGAGGTTAATAGTAGGATTTCGAGTTGATGCTTGAACCCTTAGATTTTTCCTTTGATTTATTAGCTATAAATAACCTCAATCATCCCTGCTATGCATGCTTCTTTTAGCCACCAAATTTTCTAAGTCTTGTATTCCCTCTCTTCTGTCTACACTTCAAGCTTTACCAATCAATCCTCTTACACTATTCTAATCCTGTATCTAGCTCTCTCTTGTTTCGATTGTTAAGCAATGTATAGTTAGATTCTAAGAAAAAGGTTGAGTGGTCTAGTTTAGTGTAATAACCTATTTTAATAAATCCTTAATTTAAATATCCAAAACTTAAAATTTGATTAGCATGTGTGATTAATCATATAATTTTATTAGGTTGGATGCCTCGTTATTGTGAATAAGCCTAAATATCCAAAACTTAAAATTTGATTAGCATGTGTGATTAATCATATAATTTTATTAGGTTGGATGCCTCGTTATTGTGAATAAGCCTATAATTATTAAATTGTGATAATAATCTGGGCTAGTGTATTTATAATTAGAGGAAGATAATAATAAATAACAATAATAACAACGATGATAAGAATAGTCTCGATAATGATCAAAATGATAAGGATGGTAATAACAATAGTCTTATAATAATAACATTCTTGAAATACTATTGATAACAATAATTGTAAGAATAATAATACTAGTAATAATAATAATAAAGGGTGGTAGTAGTAATAATAATAATGATGATGATGATGATCAAAATAGTAATAGTGAGAATAATGGCACTAACAAAACAATGGTTCGGTAGGTATCTTCCTTAGTATTTAATAAACACTTAAAAGCCTAATGCTATTTGTTATTCTTGTTAACTAATTACTAACCCAATCCCCATCATTTTCCACCTCTAATCATAGCCTAATCAAACCTAAACCCCCCTCTCGCAGGTCCTTCTTCTCCCCCCTGTGCAGCCTATTTTCTATTCTCTTCTCCATGCATGCGCACCTCACCTCACTCTTCCCCGTACCCTTACCTATCCTAGCAACCAACCAGCCACGCAGCCCCTTCCTCTTCCCCAAACACACCACATCATTCTCCTGCTATACCCTTCCCCCACGTCACCACAATCCCTAGCAGCCCTAGCCAACCGACCACACTACCCAACCCCAACCACACTTGCAACACCAGCCACGCAAACAACCCAGCCCCCCAAACAATTGATAGCCCTTCCTCTCCCCCATGCCTGCACACACGCAGGCCTCTCCTAGGCCAGCTATCTAACTATTCTCCCTTACCCCACGTAATACCCTACACTCCAACGTGCAGCTCCCCTTCTCCCCATGCACACAGCTCCCCCTACACCAACAACCAACCAACTTTGTCCAGCCCAACCAAACCCTACCGCAACCCCTCTTCCCCAAGCACACCCCATCATTCTCCCTACCATCCCCTTTCTCTTCTTCATCTCAACTTGCAGCCTCTCCTCCTCCCATCTCCCTTTCGATTCTCTACATTTTCCCCTTACAATTCCCTTCCTTTCTTCTCCTACTTATAGAGCCGAGTGTTCCCTTACATACAGCCTCCACCTTGCTCCATTGCACCACCGAGCTAACTCCCAAGAACTACCCAATCTGCAACCCTGCCAAGCCTCCCTCTCCCCCTGTGACTTACCTCACCGAGCAGCAGCTCCCTCCGACATGTGTGGTACATGGTAGTTCCATGTACCTGTAGCCTTGAATAATCCCCTAAGCTTATTTTGGCATTAGTTCTTATAGGTTGTTATCTTATTATTTCATCTAGTATAGATACTAATTCATATATAGTTGTGTGGATGGTGTTATTAATTTTTAGGTAATCCCGATCTTGTGTAAGGTGTCCTTGGAAGAGGCTTTATGTGGTATTATTTTCATAGCTCGGAGGTAAATCTAACTAATCTATAGATGGTAGAAAATTGTGAGGAAAAGATACATTGATTGTCTAGGATAAAAATTTATGCTAGGTCGAGGTGATCAAATAATTTGTATTTTTGCCAGAAAATGAAAGCATGTTGTAGTTTGTCTCTATGTGAATATTATGATGTGTAGAATAATATATGTTGCCATGCTAATATCTATATGCCTAGGTAGTATTCTAAAATTTAGAGTGTATGCCTATGACAACATATACGAGTTTTTGCTAAAGAGAAATGTGCATGTTTAGCGAAAATTTGTTGTGATTTATGCTAGACCTACTAATGAGTTAAAAGTGTTCCTTAGATATTTGAGATAAATTTGGACGTATAGCATGTTGGCTTTAGAGTATAAATATTTTGCAATGGTGATTATTATGTGTCGCATGTTCTAGGGGTAGGAATGTAAATTTTGCATATCATGATTTATATCTAAAAGTCACTCGTGGAAATTGCATGAATATTATGATATGCTAGAACTGTGTGCTAGGGTTGTATATGTGTACTATGTTATATCCATGCTTAGGGGTAATATGGTCTTTAGTCGTACCGAAGAAATTATTATATGATAATTTATCGTTAGCTATTTTATTTTAGCATTTTCATGATAAATATCCTATAGAAATAAACCTGATAAGAAAGTAAAGGAAAATGTGGTAGCTATAGGTTGAAGGACATTTTGGTCATTAGGCCAAAAATGTGATTCAAAGAGAATAATTGGACTAGTTAACTTAAGTATTGGCCTCAGAATAATTTTGGAAATAATTGGATGAATGGATTGAATAGCTGGATTAGATAATTATTCGGGCTAGGACGTGATGCCTAACCCTAAGTCATGTTGGCTTGGAATAGTTCCGACCCTCATGGTCCCTTGGTTGATTGATTAATGGCTAAATTGTACTGTTATGGACCTTGGTAATCTTGAATGAATAACTCAGAATTTCATAAGACACTAACCACTTAAAGATGAATACTTGAGTCGGAAAGGAATCTCATGCCTTAGGTTTGGCCCCCGAGTGCATAGTTAGGTCTTCGGATCAAAGGGCCCACTTTTACTCTATAGGTATTCCATACACCCTATAGAGGGTACGTGTACTTAAGGACTTGGGTTTTGAGGTTTAGTATAGACGACTATTATGTCGTGTGGCTTCCTTGGCAAGCTTTTCCCTCGAATTGAGTGAAATGATTTGGTACTACCTCCTTGGCAATTATTGTCTTGGATATATGATTGTATTCCACTCGAGCATTGATATATGAACAATATAACTAGATTAGACACCCACCATAATACATCTGTAATAATTAGATTAGGTGTGGCTTGAACTTGGTGGGATTGCTTAGAATATCAATAACTTTCCCTGTTATGTTTAAAGTATGGTTGTTAACATATTGAAATAGTTGTGAAATTCGAAGCATGTTTTCAGTACCCTTGCTAGGAATTTTTTTGATCTAACTAGTATTATCAACTGTAATGTGGATTCATGCTATGAAACTTGGTTTTGCATGTGATCGTATGTGTTTTGTTAGAATCCCTTATTTATATGTTAATTGAAATGTGGGTATGCTACCTCTCCAGAGGCGTTGTGATTTACTCAGTATAAGGAAGTCATACTGATACTATAACTTTTCAGAGCAGTATGTTCGTGGCATGTAGTGGTTGAAAGATTTTGAAAAGCATCATCCAAATGACTAGTTAGAATAAGGAAGTGAGTGGATCATGTCCCTATTCCCCATTTTCTTATAATATTTTGGTGAACCGGATGAGTGTAAGGGTAAACCACTATCGCATCTTTGTGTGCCCTTGTTGAGTGTTTTCCTCAAGCTCCTATGTCACTTATTTATTAAATGATCTTATTGTATGGATAATCTTGTATTTTCAAAACCTTTATATTTGTATATTCTTTCTCTCGCTTTTATTTGATCAAACTTGTTTTGAGCCTTAGCACTTGACATAAGGAAGGTGAGGAGACCGGACTTATGTTAAGTGTGGCGATAACACTGTAATACCTCGTATTTTTAAAATCCAGATTTATTAAGTTTAATGATTTTATTAGCGTAATTTGATGTAAACAATTAATCATTTTAATTTTGATTTGTTTTATGAATTTATCGACGATTTCGAACTCATATTTGAATTTAATTAATCGTTGTCGTTGTGAACCATTTTAGATAAATTCGTTTACGACCATGATTTTATTATATTCTTATGATTTCGATGTTCGGTTAAAAATATGTATTCCCATTCTTTCTTGTATTTTGATTTTTAATATTTTAGATTCGTTTCCGATTATAACTTCATCGTGTGATTACGACATTATTTTGGAGTTATATTTCGTTAACGAAATATATTATTTAAATTATGGTTAAATAGTTAAATTTATTTAATGATTTTATCCGTAGAAAATATTTCCGACTTTAAATTTATGCATTTTCGGAAATCGTTAATATTTTCAGGAAGTTTAAATTTAAAAGGATTTTTGGAGCTTATTTATGAATTTCTTTCATTTTACGCTTTTTGGTTTGTGGAAAATCGGTTTCGGAAATTATTAAATTGGTCTCGGTTTATTAGAATTTGACTTAAATATTTTATTATATACTTTTAAATAATTTTTTTTAGGTCTTATAATATATTTTTGTAAATAATATAAATTATTACGTTCGTTGGTAAATTCTTTCGAAAATATTTATGAAAGTATTTATATTGCCTTTTTATTTATTTTAAGCGTTCGGATCGTTTCAAAATAATTTTTGTTATTGAATTTTAGATAAAATCTTCCAATAATAATTTTTAAACTTTTAGTATTTTGTTTTACTTCTATTTGAAAAAAAAAAAACCAGCCCCGACCGGTGCCCCTTCCCCTTTTTCTTTCCCCTCTTCTCTCCCTTCTCTTCTCTTTCCCTATTCCCATCGACCCACTATTCCCTGCGCCCCCGAAACCCTAGCCAACTCCTTCTCCCTGCCCTTTTCCTCCGGCGACCGGCCTCCTCCTCCCTGCTCCTCCCTCGTCGGGCGACAGCCACCACGATCGACGCACAGCAGCAGCGGGCGGTAGTAGCGGGCGACAATAGTAGCAGCATCGAACCACAGCAGAGACAGCAACAAGCCGCACCGGCTGTGCCGCCGTCCGGCCACGGCGAGCTCGGGTGATGACCGGCGAGCCATCCTCGACCTCCGGCACATCTTTCCCGGCCTTCACCTGCCCTGATTTGTGAGTTTTGTTTGGTATAATTTCCGAAAAACCCTAACCCTTGTTTTGATTAATTGGGTATGAATTAGCTTATAAAAAGCTAAATTGATTGTTTGATTATGTATATATGTGCTGTAAGATTGATTTGGATATGTCAATTGCATGGTTACGTTGGAATTTTGGAAAAATTGGATTTTTGGCCAGGTTATGCCCAAATTTTTCGGATTCGCCCGTTTTTGCGATTTTGGACAAATTGATTATACAATATGTTTTAAAATGTATCCAATTTCATTTTGGAACCGTCAATTTTAGAAATTTATACAGGTTATATCGGGATTTGATTCCTAGGTCAAAATTCGGGTGTAATGAAATTGGATCGTATAATTGAGCCGTTCTGCTCAATTGATTTTATAATATCGTTTAAAATGTATTTAATTTTATATTGGAAGTGTTGATTTGGGAAAATTGTGCGTAATTGATCGGAATTGGATTTTTAAGTCAAAACTCCCGCAGGTTTAAATTGGATTGTGTAATCGGGTTATTTTATTCAATTGACTATATAAAGTACATCGGAATATGTTTAATTACATTTCCGAACCGTCAATTTATATGTTTTGGCAAGAATTGATCAAATTTGCATTCCGGGCTCAAAAACCCTAATTGTGCTAAATTGCGTATTTCTTTTATTGGTTTTGAGCAATTGATTATTTGATATGTTATAACATGTGTTTAATTGCATTTCTAAACATTCAATTTGGTTAAATTTATAGAATTTTACCGAATTGCATTTTCGGGCCTAAAACCCTAGATTTAAAGTGAGATTATGAGATTGGTTATTTGTATAGTTGTTTTTCTAAAATTAAATTTATAGAAGTAGTTGAAATGATCCTAATTACTTTCTAATACCTTTAATTGTAATTAATTGATTTGAATTACCTGAGGTTGTGTCGTGGGCTTTAAAACCCTAATTTTGAAAACAGATCGTCTTGAATTGGCTACTAGGAAGATTGTTTTGTTGAAATTAATTATGTAGATTTATCTAAAATTAGTTTAATTGTGTTTGAAAACTATCAATTGAGGTAATCGAAGTGATTTGGCGGATCCGTAGTTTAGGCATTAAAAACCCTAATATTCGGGGATTGTTTTATAAAATTGATTTTTGCTATGCGTCTTTTATCTAATCGATTTCTGTCTTTGGGTTTTTAATAATTTAAGTTATGTTTTAATCTAATCGGTTTGGATTTGGTTCTATGTAAATGGTTGGTTTACCTATTTAGTTGTAAAACCTAATGAATAAGTTATTTTCGATAAATTAACTTATAATCGATTATCTTTCTTGGGCTTTCCCAATTAATTTGAAAGGTCCTAAGTGTATTTTTATTAATCCGTTTTGATTTATATTTAATCTTAAATCTTGATAGAGCTATGCTTTTGAGTCCTAAGTTTTTGACACATTTTCTGAGAAAGATCGTTGTATTTGTTTGCATGTGTTTAATTATAATATGTGAATTATTAATTGACAAGATAGTTTCTAACTTAGTTTTCGATGTCTATCGGCGATCTAGGAAAGCTTTATTGTGGATCCTCAAACTAGTGATCTCTCTCTCCCTCTTATCTCACTTAGCTAGCATAAACCCTATTACTACAAGATTAGAACTAATGGGTTTAATAAAATAAGGGTAACACTGAGTATCAAAAATAAATACATTTTGATTAGTAATGGCTAATATACTAACCTTAAGATAAAAACCCTAGTTTTTGTATAATACCCTCTTTAGTAATATAAACCCTAATCCTAAACTAGAATAAGGGATGACGGTACTTTGAGGGAAACTAATACTTAGTATTTTCCCCTTTTATAGGTGATCCCGACCAAAGTCCTAAGGAGTTAGAGGAGCGTGCTCCAAGCCCGGCGCCGCTTTAGGTAAGGACGAAGCTATGGCCTTGTGCTATGTGTGATGTGATGTGTTGATTGTTGTGTATACCATGCTAATGTGTATTATATGATTTATGGATAACTTGTCTCATGTGTAGCGCAGTTTGGAATTTGAGGTACGTCGTGTGTACTTTCTATGACATGAGCATGGCATGTTTTATGTGTGATATTTATGATGTGTTGATACGGCCCTCTAGGACATGCATGCTAGGGTTTCGGTACTATGAAATGGGACTAAAAGAATAATAAGATGGGGAATGGGATGTGAGACCATTAAGGGGGATATAGGGTTGACCAAAGTGCCTCATAATCCATGAGAGAAGTTTTAAGTGAGAAGAATGTCCAAAGTAAATGAAAGTTGGGAACCATGCATGGGGGCCTTAAAATCTGCATGGTGACTTGGGGCGTTTGCATGAGGTGACTAACTCTCGCATGGGGTGTGTCTTACGTGAGGAAAGTTGAATTTAGGTGTAAATAAGAGAATGGGAGAGTTGTGGAGTGATTGGAGACTTGGGGGTGAAAATAGTACGTAGGTTGGTACGAGGGTGCATAAGGGGCCTAACTAGGATTTCGGTAAGAAAGTGAATACTTGGGGAGTTCGAAAGTGCGGATGATTAAGGAGGGGTGGAGTATGGGTTAAGAGTGTGAATTCACTATATAAAAGATGGGTATGGGTTTCCATGTGAAAGAAGAGACTTGGGGATGAAAAGAGAGAGGTTACTTGTGGAAGAAGTAAGGTGCTAGGGTTTGATGTGGCCAACTAGGGTTTTGCCGGTCACATGCGAGATCGAGGAGTAAAGTGATATGCCTTGGGGTTTGACCTAATAAGGGTGAGATGTGGGGTGAAGAATAAGTAATGGTAAGGTAAGTGAGAAGAGGTTGGGCCATATAGGCCCAACTAGGGTTTCCAAGGGGAAAACCCTAGAGGTTGAGAATAGGCGAGATCGATGTCATAGGGTGTTGGGTTTAACCTACGCTTCTAGGAGTTGGTCTCTCATTATGTGTGAGCTTAAGGGGAAAGTAATGTCGGGGTGTGACTAAGGGTGCACGAGTCTCAACATATGGGATGGGCCCTCTTGAAAAGAAAACAGTAGAATGTTGTTGGCATGCATGTTAAGGGTGATGTGTGATTTAATAAGACACTGATAAGACATTAATCACGTAAAGCAAAAGATGTTGAGCCGAGCCCATGTCTCGGTCCACCGACTATAATAGTGGATCAGAGGCGTTTTGCCCTGTGCGTTTATTTTCCGGTCCACCGGCTATAATAGTGGATCAGAGGCGTTTTGCCTTGTGCGTTATCTTCCGGTCTACCGGCTATAATAGTGGGGGATCTCGTGCTCGACAAACCAAACGAATAAGTTAATCCATGGGAAAGATACTAAGTACTTAAAGTGAAACACCATGTGAGTCGGGGCCAGTCCGGTCCACCGGCAAATAATAGTGGATCAGAGGTGTTCTGCCCTGTGCGTTTACTTTCCGGTCCACTGGCAATAATAGTGGATCAGAGGCATTATGCCCTGTGCGTTTATCTTCCGGTCCACCGGCTATAATAGTGGGGCTCCCGCACTCACATGGACTATTGAAGAATATGTGTGGAATGAACATATTATTAATGAGAATAAAGAATAAGTCACTAGAAAAGTATTTAGGCCTTATATTGTGTGTTATCGCATGTTTCCTATATGATTGTGCTATGTGGTATGATTGTATGCTTGGCCTTAGCGCACCTGCGCTCTTACTCAGTATTGGACCCGTACTGATACTACCTTGATTGAATGGGTCCTGTGATGATCCACCGATGGTGGGGAGCAGACCTCCTGTGCAGGTTTATGACCAGGTACTATGTTGGGGTGGAAGGCTTGACTTGAGTGAGTAGGCAATCCGGATATTGATCCTTCGGGACTTGTTTTATTTAGCTGTATTTGTACTACGCTTCATATTTTGAAATCGTACTCTTAAGTTTTACTCCTAAACCGTATTCTAAATACTAATTGACTTATGTTTCGTTAATGATTTATGTCAAATGTCGACTCATGTTTTAATATTTCGCACTTGATGTTGTTTGGTTTTAGCCTTAGCACTTAGTACTGGAGCGGTAGAAGTGTACCGGTCTGGTACTAAGTGTGGTGGTAACGCCCTCGAGTTTACGGTTTTATCTTCCGCTTCTGCTAAACCTTTTGATTTAAAAAAAAAATTTCAATAGTAAATTTGGGGGTGTTAAAAACACCCACTATTTTGTAATTAATACTTCCGCAAAATGAAATTTTCAAGTCATGATTTTGGGGTGTTACATTTAGCTCTTCCTTGTTTTTGCCTCAAGTTGGTATGTTCTTATTCCTTTCTGTTTCAATTTCAAAATTTGATAAGGTCTTGTTAAAATGTTTGAGTTTGAGATTTTTTTTTTAAGGTTTTCAAAGCTGAGATTTTTCATAGTTTGAATCTCTATTTTTAAGAGGGTTTTTTCCTACATCTAGTAAGTAGTTCTTACTTCAGAAATGTTTAGTAAGCATTCATGCATGTTAGGTGTTACCTTTATTTGATTTCTGTATGCTGGCATGAAAGAATACATTTGTATATTTTGGGGTGTTACAATATTTGATTAGGTTGATTAGATGACATGATTTGAGTAAAAAGCATGAAAAATTGTAAAAATAAGATATGATGATTCCATGTTGAGAAATGCATGTTAATTTGGTTAGAAACATGTTAGATTATGCTGATACATGTTTTAATGTTGTTAAGATAGACTAATGATGTACTAGGAGGTATTGATACTAATGGGTATTGTTACCTAGGCATTTGGCTTCAACTTGAACTTATATCGATATTGATTGGCTTTAGCCTAGACTTATGTCTATTCTGGTAATTGGCTTCGGCTTAGACTTATGTCAACTTAGTGATAAGCTTTAGCCTGAATATTATGTCCCTTATTTGGATAGGCATCTATGGTCTATGAGACTTGGGGTGATGCACAATCCATTGCTTGATGATAATAAAATATGTTAAATATTGGTTGAAACTGATGAACAATGACCAAGTGAATGGTTAATGATTGGTTAAGATGGGAAGTAATAATATGATTAAACAAAATGAATAAAGATGTTTTATACACTTGGCTAATGGTTGAAATGATTAATTGGTTATGGAATGGAATATTGATTGAGTGATTGATCTACCTCATATAGGGATAATTAAATAGTATAACTTAAGGAATTGAAAATTTGAAAATAACCTAAGAGGTTGCTTGAATGCTCTTACTATTACTTATGTAAGTACTTATGTGAGAAGGTTGTGAATCTAAGCATGTTGTATTTTGCATTGTTACAATTGTACATGATAACATGTCTTTATGCACCTCTATCTTTACATATTGCCTTATCATGATGCATGCTGTAATTTATATTCATGTATGGTAAATTGTTATACCTGTGTACATTGAGAGAGAAACTTGGCTTACTCAGTACATAATATAATCATGTGCCTATTTACTCGGTCACCTACTCATTCCCATGAGTAGAGGACCATGTGCAGATCTTTAGGTATGGCTAGTAAAGAGCCTATCTTAGTTGGGTCGAGGCTTGAGAGCAAGCATATTCAGAAGGTTTTGGTAGGGTCTATAGTGGACTAAGGTTTTAAATTAGGTGTCATGCCCTAATTTATCTCATTGTAGCCTTGTACTTTATTCACATGCATTTTATAATGATTAGGTCAGAACCCATTAGGGTCATCTGATTAAACACTATTAGAGATGTTTAATTAATTAGTTATTCCACACACTCTGTAATTTTAAGTGTTTTGTTTAGTTTAGCCTTGTATCTAATATAGGGTAGGCGACGGATGTCTATCTTGTGTCAGTTACGGCAGTAACACCTCATTTTTTATAGGTATTTTTTGTTTCCACAATTGTTTTAATGAAATTTTTTAGTAGTAAAAAATAGGAGTGTTACACTACTAATCTTCTACATCATAGATATTTGCCTACAAATCACCATCATCGTAGACACAAGAAGGATTTTAATGGAAATGTTAAAGAAGAAATAGTTCTAAAAATACTTGAAAAGATGAGAGAATTAAATGTTCCATTTGAAAAAGAATAAGAAATTAGTCGTGGAAGAAGAGGTTAAGTTTCTTTGCCTTTTCATATTGGAAGGACTTGAATATATGATCTTATCTTAATGTGATGCATATCAAGAAAATTGTATATGATTGTCTAATTGATATAATTTTTAATTTGCAAAAAAAAAACAAAGGATGACATCATTGTTCAGTTAGACTTAGTCAACATGGACATAAGAACACAATAACAAATGCAAAAGCAAGGGCATAAAACCTTTTTCACCTCATGCATGTTATACTCTTTCCAAAATTAAATAAATAGAGAAGATATATTTCTATGAATGTATGTACAGAGTGAAGGTTCTTGAAGGACATTTATTAAATGTAAATAATCATGTTTCAATGAAAGATTTGAAGTTAGTGGGTATAAACTCTCATGATCATCATATTCTAATTTCTAAATTGTTGCCAATTGCTCTATGTTCTATCTTACCAAATAGGGTTCAAATTGTCATCACCGGATTTTGTTTCTTTTATAAGGAAATATACATTAATGTTATTAATCCTACAAGGTTAGATAAGTTGTAGAGTGAGATTGTGACCATATTATTCAAACTTGAAATGTATTTTCTTCCATCATTCTTTATAACCATGATTCATTTCATGTTTCACTTTGTTATAGAATTTAAATTATTTTGATTAGTTTATTTGCATTAAATGTATCAATTTGAAAGTTATATGAAATTCTATATAAAAAAATACATAATGAATTTTAATAAGCTTGAAAGATGCATTGCTAAGAGTTATCAAGTGGAGAAGGTAACATCATTTTATTATGAATACTTACCCATTGCTAATATAATAGACCTTCCTAAACTACAATATTCAAGTATAGAGGAACAAAGGAAAGGGTGAAAAGGATTTTGCATGGCTATTGGTGACTATGATCAAATAGTTTTGTAAGCTCAAGTCTATTTCCTTCATAATAATGATGATGTTTAGCCATATAGAGAGACACATGGATATTTTGAGGGCTTCTAGGAGTAAAAAATAAATAATAGATAGACATATTAACTCTTATTTAGAGCGGTTGTCATTGCAGTCATTTGAATGTGATATTGACCTATACTATTTGTCACACCCTCGTCATAGAGAAGTGATGTCCTACATCTCATATATGATGGATGATTATACTTTCTACATAAGATAGAAGGATGACAACAGTAACATGCAATCTAGTGATGTGATTGTAGTATCAATATTTTTGTACATATCAAGTGCCAGACATAAAAATCTTATTTATGCGTCAATGGTGTACTATAGGGGTGATAGAGCACATATGGCTCCTAGATTATATTACTTTTAGAGTTCATTTATTCGAGTGTAAATGGGTTGACAATCAAAATAGGATCTATACTAAGTAAGTTGGGTTTACAATGATGGATCTTTCTAGACTTGGTCCTAAATAGAAACCATTATTATTATCCTCAAAAATGAAGGAACTCTATTTTACGAACCTAACTGATAAACGATGGTCCATGATCTTGTATACAAAATAATGGGAAGATGACATACAAATAGAGAATGTTTTTATGACCGACTTACCTTTCTTGGTCAATCGCAATAATGCTACTAATGACCTCTGCATATGAGATGATCATAAAGAAGGGTTTTATGTACTTGAATCAGAGTTTGTACATAAAGAGGGCATGCACCGTAGATTAAAGCGTCATAGATGAAAGGTTTAATTACTCCATATGTTTTATTTTTATATTTTCCTTATTACGTTCCATACTTTAATTACTTTATATGTTTTGTTTGTATATTTTTCATAATGCATTGCATGCTTTAATTACTTCGTAATCTATAATTTTTAGTCTTTGCTTTAGATATGGATCCTCATAAAGATGATATGGATGCTAGGGAAAGAAACACCTAAAAGAAAGGAAGAGTTGGGTTGATGCACATTTCTAGGAGTAGAGAAAGAGGAATTAGGTTTGATGTTGAGTTTGTTGGTTCCAAGTATCTAGTGGGAAAGAGTAAAGATGTATTCACTATTGTAACTTTAGGGCTTGTGTACACATTCCCATCACTTATTATTATTGGACTGATATCCTAAAAGATAAGAATGATAGGGTGTGGGACGACTCTGTTGTATGATTTTAATATTTGAAATAAATATAACTTTTTTTTATTACCGTATGAATTTTACTTTGAGTAATAACTAATTGAATTTTTAATTTTATAGCAAAGATTTAATATGAGGTGACAACACAAGAGACTTACTATTAGTCAAGTTGCAAAGTCTTGGATGTGTTAGAAGCCTTGGATGGCTAGAAATTATATGTAAGATGTTAATGGTAGTTTCATACCCACCCTCTACAACTCCAGAATGACGTAATCACCCTTAACGAATGGAGAGAATTCTATACATGGAGGGTCTTAGAGAAATTTAAAGTACATAAGAATATATTACTATTAACTTCTTTAATATAACTATCACATACTTAGCTTATAATTCAAACTAGTATAATCTCTCTATTTAATGTAAAAGGAGAATAACGCTAAGAATAGAGTCAATTACACGTAAAAATATTTAAGCTTATAAGACAGAACTTAAAGACAACAGGGTAATTAGAGAAGTATTGGTATGAAAATTAATATATATATACATTATTATTAAATATTTTTACTTGATATAATAGAAGAAACAAGGAGAGGAAAAAAGTAGAGTCAACTCATACAAGGAAACAAAATAAAAATAGTACTAAATTTTAGATTGTTGCAATTTTGTATTATAGAGGATCTTTCTGATTTAGATCAATAGATTACCATGACGTCTTAATTGAACTCTGTTTTTAGTTTCAACTTGGTTATAATTTATCAAATAAGTTCTTATATTTTTTGCTTCAATTCTAGCAAATCGATCCCGTACACACAGTTCCTCTTGTTTTTCTTTTCTTTCCTATATTTTGCCCCGCTGTATCGGAATATGAAATTAAAAGAAAGATTAATTGCAGCTGAGATGGCAGCATAAGAGGACAAAGAACCGCATGCATCAAATTTTGTATGCTGGATAAGGATACAGGCTAGCTGAATGTAGCTACACTAGAGACCAACAGATACAACAAAATTTCTGTCGTCACTCAGCTCCATGCTGTTCGTTCTTTCGTTTTTATTGATTTTGGTTCTCTCCTACGTCCCTAACATTCATAATTTTAATCCAACTTCATCCGCCTACTGACTTAAATAAAGCCCTTCCACAACAAAAAGAAAGAAAAAAACAAAGAAAATAACAGATCGCTAGGGAGAAATTAGATCTGTTTCCTTTGTATTTTTGCTAGCCTTGGAAAACGATGCCAACTTATTATGCCCCACTGCTACGGCCCTTCGCTCAACGGGAGGCTAGACCTCAACCTCTCTCCAAATCTTTTTCTCAATGGTACAGCGACGCCCTTCGCTCTAAATGCGCAAGACCGGCGAAGGAGTCGTTTTGGTTCTTTTCCCTTTTCCCCTCGGAACCGATCAGGGGAAAAAAGAAATCATGCCGTCAATGCTTCTTTTCTGGTACTTAAAACTGAACAGTAGTAGTGCTCGAGCAGCCGCTTTGGCGGAGGACCCACTCCGAGAAATTGTCTAGTGTGTTCATGTCAGCCCTATAGTGCCTTTGTGTGAATTCGAGGAACATCGGCCACGTGAAATCCGGATATTTTCTGGGATTCTCGCCGTCGATTAGCTCCTCTGGCGGCCTCACGACTACGTGTTTCGCGGGACAGAGGAAGAAAGCTAGTGATTTCCTTGGCGTTGTGCTGTTCACCACAGCTCGATGCAGGCAGCTCTTGTACTTGCCGTTTGAAAGAGCCTAGAAATAAGATTCAAAACATTGCGTATCCAACGGTCAATTCTCAAACAACTTTAGCTGATGGTATATTTATAAGAACATGTAATTAGAATAACGTAATTTTTACACAAACTAGTCATGCGATGAAATTCTACACGACAAATCCGAACCCCACTCGCAATCTAATCTATAGAAAGACCGCTGATATAAACCCACGTGTGGCCGTATAATTGTGTGAAGATGAAAAATGAGTAGGACTTATATCACAGAAAAACAAAAACTTATGTGGTAAGATTAGTTTAGATGTATATCCGAAGTTACCATAAAAGTATCGCCAATGTTGACAACAAAAGCGTGGAAGTTGGGGCGGATGGAACGCCATTCGTTGTCGACAAGGACTTCGAGGCCGCCGACATGGTCTTGGTGTAGGATGGTTAGGGATGTTGGATCACAGTGAGGCCCAGTCCCAAGGGTAAGGTCAGGCTTCTGACAAGGTGGATAGTAGTTGAGTCGCACCACCGAGTCATTTTCTTCAAAGAGTTTTCTGTAGTATTCTCTGCCTACGCCCAGGCTCAAGCCCAGAAGCTCCATGATTTTAAGTGAAAGGTTGCTCATCGCTTCACAGTACTCTTGGTACACCTTCCTGCATACATAAATACAGAGGAGAAATTACGATCAACCAAAAAATTACTTCTTTTATGCTCGTGCTAAAGATTGTTAATTTATATATATATATATATAGGGAGAGGGAGAGTGAGAGGGAGAGAGAGAGAGAGAGAAAGCGAGATAAATTTATATTTTATTGTACCTACATACATGATCAGAATATTGCGCTGTATTAATTTAGATATCGACAAACATCTCCGTCGTCGACAGTGACAATCATTCAGAAAAATTTATGTGATAATATGATTACCGATGATAATTAGGTACACCGGAATATGAGAGAGCAAAATTTATTAACTTTAAAAACATGGAGAATACTGTCTAACATACATACCCTGAGTGAGAGAAATCTTCACCCATAGTGTTCCTAAAGTAGTCTTGTACGGTTTTGGACGAGCTTCCCCCAACATCATGATCATCAGAAGAAGAGTAACTAAAAGAAAGGGTTTCTTTCCAAGGTAGTTTAGAGGAGAACCTTCCCCCAAAGCTACTAGCATAGCCACAATGCTCGCCGTGCTTTCTTTGAGCCCTCTGTTTTACGGACAAAGGCAGCTCGAAGAACAAGTCCATATGCTTATGGGCTTCCTTGATAAGTCTGTCATCGACACCATGGTTTACAACGAGAAAGAAACCGTGCTTCCTGCATGTCTCGCCGACTTGCCTAGAAACTCGTAACTCCGCGGCTTCCCCCTCCAGGTTCGAATCCCGACCGGAGAGAAAGTCTTGGAGATCAATAAGAGGGACGGTGAGTTCTGGGGGATTCTGTTCCTTTGGCTTCTCATGATCCGGCCATATAAATTGTTGTGGTATGTCCGCTTGGTGCCTCAATATTGAAGCATCAAAGACAGGGCCTTGATCTTGTTCATGTTTTGGCATGGGTTGGGACAGTACCGTGCTTCTTCCAATGCAGTCTATTGCCATTGTGCCTCAAAATCAATTTGACTGGTGCGATGAGGAAGGCAAGCTTAGCAAGGTAACAGGGAAAAATTTAGTGGTATATTGAAAGAGAGGGAGACGAGGAAAGTAAGGAGTAGTACCAATTTGAAGACGCAGAACCAGCTACTCTGCGATTTCTAGTTGACATACATCGTATGGGCAGGCATTCGCAAACTTATAGCTCTCAAAAGTCTATCTTTTGCTAGAAAGGGCTCGGACACTCGCCTAATTGCTGCAGTTGGTACCTGAAATCGAAAAAATAAGGAGTGGCCCCAAATTACATTTTGTCCTTTCCTGGATATGCCAGGAAAGCATTTCCAATGTGATTTGGCGTCTTTTTGAGAGAAAGGATAGATGTCTGCATAAATCCAACCATTTTTTTGTTTGATTCTACCCCATCCACAATCCGTTTTATTTTTGGCAAAAGTCCAACCGTTTCTCAACCACGACAACCTTGAAATCACCCTCAAGCGTTTCTTTGTCATCCATTTAATTAATCAAATGTCTAAGAGGACAAACTAACCTTAAACTCATTGGGCATGGTGGCGGTGGCGGATGAAGTTTGATCTAGTGGTAAATATCAATTTTTGAATACTAGAAATTTCATGTTCGAATCCATCTCTTCCTCTCTAGGTATTATTACACCTTTATAGTGCTTTGTGTTTATCTTCATGGTACTCCTATGAATCAAATAATAATAATAATAATAATAATAATAATAATAATAACTTATATATTTTTACTTAACTATAATTAATATATTTAAAAATAATAATCTATCATTTATTTTGCCTCAATAATATTTTCATTTTAGTTATGGATTTTATAATTAAAGATATTAAGTTCAATTTATCTAAATATCTCACCCAAGCACCAATTATTTGTAAATTAATCATACAATTGTTTAAGTAATATGTTAAAAAGTGAATTAAATGAAGAAGTATAAAAAGCATGCAGTTGGTATGGTTTTTTATTGAAGCTAGACTAGCCTAAGGTCTCGAGATCAAAGCTTGAGGGCAACCATTTTTGAGTAAATAAATAAGCAATAGAATATTTGCATATCTTGCACCTATACAGAGGCTCGATCTCGTAACCCACCTAATTTTCCATGATGTCATATATGTTGTGCCATGCATTCAGTGATAATAAAGCGTACATTTTATTTAACAAAACTATTATAGTGTCCCATGACACCATAAAAACCTCTTGGCTCTGCCCCTACATGGTAGGGCCAACCCTAGTTGCCAAGGCCTTAGACGGTAAAACCAAACAAATAGAGTTCATTATACTATAACATTACTTAAAGTTATTAAGTGAGAATTAAACTAGTAAAATTCACATTATTAACTTTATGATTTGCCAAGTAAGTTATCCTTATGAGTTATTATTGTATTCATTCATATAATACGTGCATATTTTTATTAAATTTGGGGGTCCTATGCTTTGAGAACTTTAAACCCGTTCCTACTTTTACAATACCCAAATTAGCTATAGGGCACAACGAGCGATGTAGTCTTCCCTCCTAATCAAGTTAGTACAAATTTTATATACAAATATATAGTTTAAATTTTAGTGTCATCTAGTTCACTCTCATTTTCATGCCGATAATTTATGTAGCAAGTACAATAGAGCATGTTAGCTAGCATAAATTTGAGATATATTTGTTTATTTGTGTAGACCTTTGAAATCTACAAACAAAGGGTTGACCAAAGTTGGATAGGGAACTACTGGTCTACCTATTAGAAAGATGAAAGTAACACATAAAGAATCAAAAGGACACCAATTTTATGTCGGCATATCGACATTCATATGCTCAAATCAGTAACATAGGATTTGGTTATAAAGAAATAAATGTGCAAAAGATAGAAGGGTTGAAGTGGCTTTGACAAAGAGACTATTGTATTATGGTTCATGATGGTGGGAACATCAAAGTCATTCGGTGAAAGTGTTTGTAAATGCATCCCAAGGACCATGGTAAGAGTAAATCATTTGTATAGACCCTAACTATGAAGGTCTAAGTATGTGATGATGCTTTGAATAATTGATTGCTAGTGATAAGTTTGATTCCTTGGATATATCAATGCCTTGTATGACCTAATGATCCCTTTATTTATAGAGGAGGGAAGGTTGTAACATGCCCCTTGAGAGTTAAGGTTAAGCTACAATTATTGGTGAGCATCATTGAGAAGTTTGAAAAGATGGAGTCATACTTATGGAGTGGAAACTAATATTCATTTGGATTAGTTGTAAAACACGTTGTGGTGTTTTAAGATAACCTAATCACAAGACCCCTAGGTTTTAGCAATGACTTGTGTGACAACCTAGGTCTTGATGTGGCATTTTCCATGGCTATATGTTGTTCAATTTGTAAGAATGACTTCGGACCATCTATGGAGCAAATGGGTACACGAGGCCCAATTTCTACCTTCAAAATTAGTCCCTCACTCCCTAATTCAAGGAACCTAAATTGGAGATTGGAAGAGGCCATACTATTGAATGGACTACACCTATTTTTTGAATTTTATTTGACAAATGGAGGGTCCTCGATAAGCCTAGCAATAGATTATGACACACACCATTTTTCTTAGAGGGCTGTGATAGTCCCTCGAGCATTGTCATTATGATTTTCCCTTCTCTTTTAGATGAAAAAAAAGGAGTTCCAGCTATTTATTATCTTCTTACCCAAGCTCTAGAGCCCATAGATGGAAGAGTCTACGACTATTTTTTTGAGTTTGTTGTTGCCTTTGGTCTCCAATTAGTTATCCCCCATGCATGAAAAATCCATATAATGGTACAAAATACCCACTAAGATGTTAGAGATTGAGCTTGATATGCTCCTAAAAATTGAAATAAGATCCTTCTTAGTTCTAGGATAGTAACCCTAGCCAATACTCATCAATCACACTAGTGCTAATTTGTTTCACTACGAGTGATACCATGGTGGCCAACAATGGTTTGGTAGTGATGAGGATATACTCGACTGTTTGGCCATTATGGAGGAAGAAGTGCAGTCATGTAGCACTGGCAATTTAGAAGGAGAAGGGATATTTTTCCAATATGTCATTAATGGACAATGATTTTCTCCCACTGTTGTGGGTAATGTATGGTCTTGTATTTTATCCTAGGATGAGGCCCTACAAGATGGAATGGAGGAAATACTAGGCATCATTAGGATAGTTTGTTTCTACGAGCACCCATTCCAGTACTAAAATACCCCAAAATCATAATTTTATTAAATCTTGGTAAAATAAAGATTTATTAGGAAAATTAATTAAATAAATTATTTTAATAAAATAAAAGGGAATTAATTAAGGTAAATCAACAAGAAAATAATAAATAATTTAATTAGCAAAAATTAGGGTGTTTTGCTAAGTAAAATGGAATTTAGGAAAGAATTATTTAAAATATCCCAAATTAACCTAAAAAGAAATTTAATTATTATTATGATTATTATTATTTTATTTATATATATATTATTATTATTTTCAAATAATCAAGGATACTAAAATACCCTAAACACCCAACCAACCCATTACTTTCCCTTTTCCCATTTCTTTTTTCCCTTTTTCTCCTTCTTTTTCCTTTTTCTTTCTTTTCCCTCCTTTCTTCATTTCTTTCTCATTCTTTCCTAGATTGGGCCAGCCCACACGGCCCAATCTCCCCTCCTTATTCCCCCGTCCCGCACAGGTCGAGGCCTACCTCCCTCTTCCTTTCCTGCGGACTGCCCGGTTCCCTCTCCCCCATTCTTTCTTTTCTTTTTCTTCCCGGACCACCGATCTGCCCTATCTTCTTCCTTAGCCCCCCTACGTGACCTAAGACTCCTTCTTCAATTTCCTCCTGCCACCGCTAACCAACCGTCCCTTCCCTCTCTTCCCCCACCAATTTCCTATCCTTTCGACCCTACCAACCCTCCCCTTTCCTCACGTGTGCATACCCCTACTTCCTTTCTTCTCCCCGACCAACCATAGCACTACAATGGTAGACATATGCCGGCCTACCATCGCCAGACTATGTGCCTACCTCACCTGCCCCTATTTTCCCCTACCCCTTTGTAGTTTTCCCCTCCAATTAGCCTATATATATATACACCCCATAAGCATCCCAAAATCAAATTCTTTTCGCAGCCCAGAAATTCCCGCCCCTTGCACCACCTATCAATAAGACAACCGCCCCGTCTCCGCCACCCAGCTCCGCCACTCAAGCCACCCATATAACCATTCCCTACATCACCCTTCACCAAGAAACAACCACCACCACCCTCAATTTGTCCTACAAGAGCCACCTCGGCCGTGCAAAGTACCCTTCCTAATCAGCCACACCTCCAGCCAGCACCACCACTCCCGCCTCAACCTCCACCCCTTATACCTCCTAAAATCACCTGCAGACCTTCCTCTACCTTTCCCTACCCTCCTTTTTTTCCTTCCTCCCTTTCCTCCACCCTCGGCCACCACAGCACCGCTTCCTTTGGCTGCGCCACCACCTCATTCCAACCTTCTCAACTTGGGCAACCTCAACCACCCCAACTTCCACCCTCATTCCCCCTCTCTTATTTCCAACACTCAACTATTCCCCTTTTCTCCCTCTTTCCTCACCACTACCGCCGTACGCCACCACCGATGCCGCTGGTCACCACCAACTCTAGGTGGTACCCTAACCCCTCTTAACCCTTAAAGCCTAATTATGCAAGCCTCATCTATTTTAATTGTATTTATATTGTTATTCTTATGTATTATTGTTGTTGTTATTATGATTATGATTATTATTATGATTATTATTATTATTATTATTATTATTATTATTATTATTATTATTATTATTATTATTATTATTATTTATCATGTTTGTTATTATTTACAGCCCTGAAATATTATTATTATTATTAAAGTGTCAAAACCCTATTTTACTATTATTTCGATTATTATTATTATTATTATTATTCTTATTCTTATTCTTATTATTATTATTATTATTATTATTATTATTGATACTAGATTTGGCATGTTATTATTTTGTTGTTATAAAAGAAGAATACTCAAACCTTAATATTGTTATTATTTATTATTCAAATATTGCTAATATTATTCCTAATTCCCTTATTATTATCATTATTACTATAGTATTATTATTATCACTATAATAATAATAATAATTATTATTATTATTATTATTATTATTATTATAATAATAATAATTATTATTATTATTATTATTATTATCGCTATTTTTGCTATAACTAGTGTTAGTACTATAATTAGAAGAAATAAAGTTATTAGATTTAATAATGTAAATATGGCTATACATGTTAACAAAAACCTATTTTGACTAGTAATAATCTAGTAGGCTAACTTGAGGATAAAAACCCTATTTTTCACTTGTAAAGTTTCCTTTAATAATAGTAACTCTAATCTTAGACTAAAATAGGAAATAATATTATTTTTGGTAGGAGGAAAACTAATCCTTAATTTTTCCCTCTTATAGGTGAAACCAGTCAAAATCCTAAGGAGGAGTAGGAGCGTGCTCCAAGACCGGTGGCGTACTAGGTAAGGGTGTAGCTAAAGCCTTATGTGTGCTATGTGTCTTATATGGCTTGGATGCCATGTATAATGATATTTTGTGTATATTGTGCTATTGTTATAACGGTTTTATGTGTAGCGTAGCTTGGAGTTAAGGTATGCTCATGTGCTTTCTTATGGCATGTGTTTAATAAGTATATGCTATGAATTGTGATGTGATGTGATGTGGCCCTTTAGGACATGCATGCTAGGATACTTAATGTGATAATATAGGGTGGAAAGATGAAAAAGAAAAATGGGAAAGTAAGTTGACCAAAGGGAAGTAAGTTGGCTAAGGGGAAGTAAGTTGACCAACATAGGTGGGATTGACCTAAATATCTCATGATCCATGAGTGGAAGAATAAAAGGGGACTTTAAATAAAATAAAAGAGTGGGTGAAATTTGTAGGGGATAATCTAGAGTTTGCATGGAAGAATCTAGGGTTTGCATGGGAATTTTAAGGTTTTGTATAAAAACTTTAAGGGTTTGCATGTGATGGATAGAATCTGTATAGGAGTGAACTTTATGTATGGAAAGTTTCCTTGGGGTGTGAGGAAGTTAATATAAGAGTTGCTTAGGTGAGTGGAGGCTTTGGGTGAAAAATAGTATGTGGGACAGTACAAGGGTGTATAGGAGACCGAGCTAGGGTTTGGGAAGAAACCCTAATTTGAGAAGGTGGAAAAAGGAAAAATAAATAAGGTTGAGTGGAGTATGAGATGAGGATGGAGGAGTGTCATGTGTGGGGCGAGTATGGGTATCATGGGAAAGCAAGAGTGGAAGGTGAAAAATGGAGGGGTGACATGTGAGAAGTAGGATGCTAGGGTTTGGCATGGCTAGCTAGGGTTTGGTGTGGCCACCTAGGGTTTCGTGGTCACACGTGTTTTTTGGGGAGTAACATGAGATGATGAGGGTTAAATCTAATGGTTATGATGTGTGGGGTGTTAAAATAATTTGTGTTGTGTAAGGTAGAGAAGGATGGGCCACATATAGGGCTGTAAATGAGCTGAGCCAATTCTGTATTCGGCTCGGCTCGACTCATTAAAATCTCAGTTCAGCTCATTCGTTTAGTTAAACGAGCCTAAAAGTGAGGCTCGGGCTCGGTTCATTTATTAAACGAGTCGAGCCCAAGCTTGAAAAAGCTCAGCTCGGTTCATTTTTTAGCTTTGTCTCGTGAGCTCGGCTCGGCTTGGCTCGTTAAAAGCTCAATTCGACTCATTCGTTTGGTTAAATGAGCCGAGCCCAAACATCATTTTAGGCTCGTTTAGTTAAACGAACCGAACTCAAGCCCAGGGTTATTTGGCTCGGCTTGGCTCATTTACAGCCTTAGCCACATAGCCCCAAATTTAGGGTTTTTTGGAGAAAAACCTAGGGAAGACTATGAATGGGCTTAGTGGTGTAAGGTAGTGGGCCTTGGCCCATACACCTAGGAGTTGGGCCTCCAATGTGAGTAGTGGGATAAGGAAAGGATGTTGGGGCAGTTAGGAGGTGTAGGAGTCTTAAGATATGGGATGTGCCCTCTTGGAAGGATGAGTCTAGATAGAGTTGGTCATGCATGTCTAGGGTGAAACTTGTTGAATAAGACACAGTAAAACATTAATCATGTAAAGTGGAAGATTATTGAGTCGGGCCCAGACCAATCCACTAGCATAATAGTGTCCAGGTGTCGGGGTGCCCTGGAGACCGATCCACCAGCATATAATAGTGGTCAGGTGTGTTCCGCCTTGTATGTGATCGATCCACCAGCTATAATAGTGGAATTCCTGTACTCGCATGGATCGATAAAAAGTATGGTGTGAAAGGTGTACTAATCAGAGATTAAATAATCAGTTTATCTGGACTGCAGCTTGGCCTTTATTTATCTGAAAGATTGTATGTTGTCATGTTATCATGCTTGTATTATGTGCCCTTATGTGTTCATCTTAGTGCATGGTTACCTTACTTAGTATGTATCATACTAACTACCCGTTTCATGAGTGATGCTCATTCCCACGAGTAGAAGGCCCATCTGACTTTGTGCAGGTTGGTGACACTATTTTTGATGTTTTTGATGCTTATGAGGCATCAGGCAAGGCTGAGTGTTGAGCATGGACTTGGCACGGAGATCGAAAGTGACGTGGCCGAACTTCCTTCTTATGTTCTTCTATCTTGTGTTGGATTTCCCGGACTTAACTTTTATCATTTTGTAGACCTTATTCCTTTTAAGGAATTTTAACTATGTATTCTGGATTACAACTCTTTTTCATGCCTTCTGATTTCTATCTGATGACATTTTAATCCTTTATTGAAGTCTTCCTTTGAGTTTGAATTATGATGGTTGTAAACTTCCTTTAGCCTTGTGGTTAGTACGGGAACGGCCGGGGCCGGGCTTGTACTAACCACTGCGATAACATCTCTGAAATTCACAAGTTTTAATTTAATTGGTTCTACTAAATCTTATATAAAATGAAATTTTTCAGTAGTAAATTTTGTGGTATTACGAGTACATGCTAAGGCTTCTACTGTAGTATTTTTTAATGAATTTCTAAGTATAGATTCTCACAATCTTAGTTTATGCCCAACGTGAGAAGGGTTCTATTCAGTTTTGTGAGCATGGGAAACTGTATGGTGTGGTGGTTGACACAATACTATTTATTTGGTGGTACTACCCCAAGTTCACCATGAAAAAGATAGTAGGATCTTGATAGAAAGTTAGTTAAATAGTAGGATCCTAATAGTCATTAAGTGAAAGTTGAACTATTGATATTGGATTTGACCAATAATGATTGAGATTGGAAGGACAATTACTTATTTGTTGATTGGAAGGTTCTTATTCATTTGGACTCATTCTAAAATATTCCTTATAAGTGGGAAACTTCTAGGAAGTGTTATTAAACCTATCTATGACAGTATCAATTGTGACTTAATTTTCTACCTTTTGAAGTTCTAAGAGATAGTCACAAGAGAGAAAATCCCTTGGAAGACACACTCAATTATATTAAAAAGCTCTTAATAGTATCAAAGAAAGAACTGAATTAGGATACATTGTTGGATGCCTACAACTTGAGCAACAATGTTATTTTTAATTGAACCTACTTTTGAGGTATTTTTTAGAGTCATCTTTTTTTTTTGTTATTCTTGCTCATTGAAGACTTTATAGTACTAGTAATCTTTTTTGAAAAAATTATCTATATCACAAAGACATTTTACATATATTATCATGAGTTTTTTAAGAGTTCCATCTATGTCAAACCCTAGGGTAGTCAACACCTAAGAGACATATTGTTTCCTATGATAGATTCTTGTGTATTCTAGGTAATCTAGTGTGTATCTCCAAAACTAGAAAGGCGGGGATATTTCCTTTTTATTTAGTGAAAAGGGAATAGAATTGGAGATTCCTAGGTTGGAGCCTAGGGTATGACCTTGATAAGTGTGATTGTGATTTGTTAAGAGGATAACATCTCATTATCTTTAGTTAGGAGGCGTTCTCACAATATGAGGGTACTTGATGAGCTAGAAAATGGGTATAAGGTTAAGTTGGAGCCTCCCAAAGGTAGATTTTCCTTTTAAGGGCTTCATATCTTTAGAAGCAAAATAGGGAGTTTGATCTTCCTAACTAACAAGCCTTAGGTAGCTCAATTTTTTAGTGGGTAACTTTTAGAGGAAGTGGTGGTTGAGAGCTATAGAGTATGGACTAGATTGACTTTTCTTCACTTGTGTATACTTTATGTAAATGTTAGTAGTGATTTTGTTTTCAAAGTCTAAGGTGAAGAATCTGAAGGCTATCAAGTGAGTACATGCGATCAATTAACCTATACGAAGCAAGCTCGAGTGGATAAATGTGTTTTCTATCCCTTATTTTACACAACATGACTTTGAAGGAGGATAAATAGAACTCAATGAAGGTTAAATTGAAATGAGAGATCAAGTCTCAAGATATAGAGATCTAGTCCTAATTTGACAAAGCCCTACACTAGAAGGTAAAATGAGAACCAACTACCATAAAAACTAGGTTGGATATGATTGAGGATTGCCATGCTGATCTTACTAAGAGCAAGGGAAAGGTTGGGTTATGGTAAGACTGGATAGAGTTCTAAAGGTTTTGAGAAATTGATCTCTATCAAGGTTAGGGTGGAAAATATATAAGTCAAATTCCTTTTAAAAAAAAAGCAATAAAGGAATGGGTCATGTGCTTACAAGGGTAACTAATGATGGTGAAGGCACAAGGGGTGCCATCGACAGTCTATAGATTTTTTTATGATTGGATATAACTTATTCTGTAATATAATTGATATATATTAAAGTGAATGCTTTTTAAAAGCTTTTTGATTGATTATGTTGGATGGTTTGTTTTGAATTATCATTCAAAACAAGGATCATTGGTCTCACCTACAATACCTTGGTGTTTTAAACCCTTTCAAAAGAGTTTAAACATTAAGAGACTTTTTATCCCTCAATCCATCCTATGTCTAAAATTTTTTGGATTTTTTTAGGGTAAGTATAGAAGTGGGAATCTTAGTAATTATTGTAAGATATGCTTCAAAATTTTTATTTGAAATGATAGTATTCCTAATTTCTATTGTCTTTAGAAATTTAGGAAGGATATATACTTAAAATTGTCATTTCAAGGTCATGATACATGGTGTTAGCTTATCATTCTACTTTCGTATAAATTTGTTCAAATTGCTCATTTGAAAGGCATATAAGTAGACTAGTTATCGAAGATCACTATTTATTTTCAAAATTTGGAAGTCATTATAATGTGTGTGTACCTTTATAGTGGATCCTACTTGTGATGGTTAACACTTTACTCCTTTTCTTTCTTTCTAGAAGGAGGCTGGTGTTTTTATTTTACCCTATTTCCATAAATCCTAATTATAATCGGTAATTATGTTTATTATTTGTAATAATTATTTTAGGATATTTGGTAATAAATATATTGTTAATATGTGTATTATTAATATGAATATTTAGATATAAAATTTTATTAGGTTAAAATTTACTAGAGAATGCCTATTAAAATTTTAAACCTAGGATGGATGGTAACCGGTATCTGCTTCATCGAGTAAAATCTAATATTGGTAACTTGATTATTTTACCCTAATAATTCTACCCAATTATTCATCTAGATAAATTATCCTAGCCTACTAGACTCCTTTGACTTTCCTCTTTTCCCATCCTATAGGTTTTCCCTACTCTTGCTCTAGTTAGCCATCACCCTATACCACACCTGCACCATACCTTCCTCTCCCTCATGTTTTCCCCTCCCTATTTTACTCCATATCTCCCTTCCCACCATCCTCTTCATAATCCTACACCTCTCCCCTTTTTTGTTGTGCCTTAAGCCCAAGTAACACTGCTTCTCCCACTCGTTCTCTTGAGCTCCTATACATAAAATTTTCTCTGCATGCTCCATTGTTGCACCTCCATCCTCACCATTTTATTCTATAACACACTGCCCCACCATCCTCCTTTCCTTGACACTAGTTAATACCACTATTCTTTCACCCCCTACTCCAGAATCTCTTGCTGAAACTACCCTAACACCCACTCACAAATTCACTAAAGTAAACTAATCTCCTTCGTCTAACCACACAAAACTTCTCCCATTCCCTTGGCTTATGCCGTTTCTATCAAAACTACCACCACATCATTATCCAATCCTATCATTCCACCCCTCCTCCTTTGGCCAAGACCACCATTCCACCCCCTCCTCCATTTAGCCAAACCCACCAAAGCTCTACCTTTTCACTTTCGGCCGATCATGCCGAAGCTTCCCCTTTGTTGCTATACCATTATCCATTGAAACTCCATCCCCTATCTTTGGTTCTTTTATGCCACCTTATCCTCCCCCTTATTGTACCTTTTTTGGTCATTCTCCCATTCCAATCACTGGCCATTTTCTCCATTATTTGCCTCTATCACTGGCCAAATCCATTAGTGTCATCCTCTCCTTCTTGGTATCAACCACCAAAAGCCTCCCTCTCTTATTTCTCAAGTTTTTGTTGGCTTTCATTACCTTGTTTCTACCGATTAGTGATACTTGAGTTATTTTAATAAATCTGGGTTATTGTTGTGTAATATTAAATGCTAATATGTACGTGTTTGGATATTAAATTCCTAGGTAATTTTTGATGACCTTAGAGAAGTCGTCTTTTGTGAGCTTACATTAGGTAAATTCAATCACTCATAAGACGATAAAATTTATGTGCGAGCATGATTGGATTGTTTCTACTTATAATTATGCTAGGGTTTTATTCTTTCAAGTATTATGAC
The DNA here is from genome assembly GCA_039764185.1 of Tamarix austromongolica. Classification (NCBI taxonomy): domain Eukaryota; kingdom Viridiplantae; phylum Streptophyta; class Magnoliopsida; order Caryophyllales; family Tamaricaceae; genus Tamarix; species Tamarix austromongolica. The sequence continues at coordinate 11,208,275 of CM077816.1, forward strand.
ATGCATGATAAAATGATTACATGTTAAGGGGATGATATGTATAATTGTTGAAAGTTAAGTTGTATACATGATAATATATCATATGATTTACATCTGCATACCTAGGGTTTTTTTAAGATTTTTTGTTCTTGTTAAGTTATGATTAAAATTCCATGATAAAGGCCTCATGATTTCTAATGCATGGTATTTAGGGTTACGACGACATCTGTGGAAGCATACAAACATGATTAGGGTTACGAAAAATTATATCTACTTGACCTAGGCTTAGAGATATTCCCCTACAAATACTGTGATGATAATATTCCTATACAAATGATTTATTAGGCTATAAATATGTATGTATATACTACATAGAAGATATGTTACACGAGTGTTGCATAATTAGGATTTTGTGGGTATAACCCACTAAATGCATAAAAAGTGAAAAATGTTGTTAATCACCAAAATAAATGTATTTTCACAGGGAGGGATTTAACATTGTAACCTGGTAATGTGGTATAATTACAATTGTCATTTCCAAGGTACATGGTGTATTGTAATTGTTCCAATATATTAATGTTACATGATTGTAGTTAGTTACTGTTTTTCACTTTGAATTCTATTTGTAAGGTTTATAGTGTATAAAAGGTGATGTTTGGTGCATGGGAATGTAATCACATTTTTAACTTTTATTATATCCTCTAAGGAAACAAAAAATTTCTTGAAAGAAAAATAGCACATAAGTAGTTTGTAAGAAATTAGGGGAAAATGATCAAGAAGGATTCTAAGCTTTCCTTTCTCGTAGAATTAAATTTACCATAGGAGGAGGTGGAGTTCCCTATCTTAGGGAAGGAGGTTTATTATTGTTTAGGTGCCAAAGGTGGTAAGAGAGGGAATAATAAGGGCCACCCTAAAGTGTGATTCTACTGGTAAGGGATGACATATAATGGTATGGCATTACGATGAATCAGTGATTAAAGAAGTGTTAGGCGTGTTGCCCCACCACATTATTGAAGATTATATGAGCATCTCTTTAGTTCTTCAAGCCACCAAGGTAGTATATCTAATCTTTATAACATGTTTTAAGATCTTTTTTGTTATTGTATAGGCCTTGTATGGTAGTGTGTTGCTAGCCACTAAGGTGATCACCTTTAGTGCAAGTAGAAGAGTAAGGATTTTGATCTCTCTTAAGGGTAAAAGGAGCTTGACCTTATTAAGGGTGTAATAGAAAGGTTGAATAATTTCCATGTTGTAAATAAATTTTGGAAATAATAAAAGAAGTTTTTATTTTGATAATTTCCTATCAAGTATCATTTGCTTATATATATATATATATTCTGATGGATAACTTTCTTGAAAACGGCTTGAGTTTCCCATCGTTGGGATTAACTATGTGCTAGAGTTAGGTGTGTTCCTCGGTAATTGTGTTATTTTATCAACCATTTGTCAAAAATAACATGTTTATACGAACTCCATAGAATATTTTAAAATTTGAATTCAGTAAAACCTATTTGAAAGGAGGCGGTAACTACTAATTATGGGGTTTCTTGAGTTAATGTAACTGATAGCCCATGTTATATGTTCATTAAGAAAACATTTATCTTCTTTAAGTGGCAAGCTATTTTTGATTCATGAGAGTTATACTTAAGTGACATGTATAGGTTTCCAATAACACATTCTATCCTTAGAATCATGTATGCCTATAAGTTTTGGCAACTTAATAAGTGTGCCACAATTGTTTGATTTTCCTAATAAGGCTTATGAATAATCAGGTGGTGTGAAAAAAGGTCTCATCATTTTTATCTATCTAAGAAAGATAGAAAAATAAAGAAATATTATTTTAGTTTCCTTTGTCACATCAAACTTTCTTCTTGCTAAAAGGAAGAAAATTAATTCTCCTAATTTATTGGCCCACTAAATTCCCTCTTCCTCTTCCCATTCTTTAAGGAAGAGACCTTTTATCAAGTAGTAATTCGAAGGTTTTTCAGTGTATGTGCTACCCATAATAGGGGATGAGGAAAAAATATTTATTCAATATTTTTAAAGCATTCCACTTGCTCAAGATTAGGACAGTCACCACAAATAGCTCTTTTCTTTCTTATTAGCTGAGTGAGTAATTGGAGACCATGGAGGTGTGGCTTCAAGTAAAAGTTCTTTTGAAGAAGGAAAAAAAAACTCCAAGAGAAATTAGAGGTTTGTTAGTTCCACTTGTAAATTAGTGAGAAAAAACTCTTTTAAGTGTAAAAGGACAATATTTCATAATGGGCATAAGGATGCATGCCAAGCAAAAGGTTATGCCAGTAGTGGCAAGGTACCAGGATAGAAGCTCCAATTGCATTGAGCTATATTCCTACTAAGGGGAGACATTATTCTAAAATCATGGTGAATGGAATTTTGTCACAAGATATAGGATTCTAGGAGGACATAGAGTCAATTGGATAAGCTCTAGCACAATTATAATGTTCTTTTTAGGGAAAAATAAGAGGCATTTATAAAATTGTGCCAGGAATGTGTTATTTATGTGGGGCATGTTATGATACATGAATAGGTTTTGCACCAACCTAGTGAGTTTAGGATTTCATTTCCTCATTTTCACACTTTTTTTTTAATTTGTACATCACCTAGTATTTAAAGTTAATTTGAGATCCACCATTAGCAAGGGAGTGTTAGTTAAAAGCTTCCATGTTTTCTTTTTAGCAAGTTCAATGGTGTGAATGAAAATGAATTAAGTAAATATTATTTTTAAAGTAAAAAATTAGTTCAATGAAGTGCTAAATAGATCCAACACAAGGTAAAAATGTACAAGTATTTTATTGTGCCAAAGTTTTATAACTACAAGAAAATACTAGCTTAACCAGAGCCGTGATCTAGAAAGGGTAATGGAAGAGTAGATGTAGGCTTGCTCCACACTACCATTTACTGCCCTTAATTCCCTTATTATAGGGAATGGGTGTGTGTTGAGTTGTGTTGTTATGTTGTGTAGTGGATGTGTAGGAGGTTAGAACCAAACTACCTATTTTCTCCAATAAAATCCCCTTGGGTAAAAACTTGGCTAAGGATAAAAGTACAACTTCTATTATGGTGGCTCTACACCTATGGTTAGCTATCATATTTAAAGGCATGGGATCCTTATCATTAGCTTTGTAAGGAATTCATTGTGTGAGGCTAGACTTGGAAAAATCTTTTCTAGATCAACGTGTTATATTTCAAATCTCTTCAAGTCCTTCACATAGCTCACTATTCATTACATGACTTGAATATGATCAAGACCTACAATCCTTATGTGGTGGTTTTGGTTGGTTGTATGCTAATGCTCAAATAAAAACATGCATAAGTAAAGAAATTTATAATAAATGTGTACACGAAAAGTAATAAGTAATAAATGGTAAACATATGTGTTTATCAAATTATACCTACAAAGAAGGGGATAAATATATACATGAATGTCCCTTACAAGCATTAGGTTCAAAGTTTTATACTCCTTGCTCCAAAAATGGAGAGTATTCAAGTGTGTTATACTCTAGTTGTTGTCAATGTTTCTACCCTTGATATGTTGAAATATGGATATTCTATGTCCCATTACCTTAGTGATCTTGTAAGGGCCTTTTAGTTGGGGCCTAGCTTGCCTCATTTGAATTATTACATACTTTGGAAGACATTCTTTAGCACATTTTCACCTTCTTTAAATTATAGCACCCATATTTTCTTGTTGAAATGTTAGTTTATCTTCTTCTAGTAAACCAACATTTGAATGAGAGATATGTCTTTTTTCTCATTGAAGATGTCAAAATTGTGTTGGTGTTCCTAAATGTTTTTCTCTTTATTGGTAGATTATAACATGGTAGTAAAGATTCCAACTTTAATAGGAAGTACGGTCTTAATACCATATATTAGGGTGAATGGATACTTTCCTGTTGAGAAGTAGGTAATAATCTAGTATGACCAAGGTACTCTAAGAGGTTGTCCATTCAAATTTTCTTTAGCTTATCAGAGTCTGTTTTTAAGTATGGTGGCAAAGATTTTATTTATCAACTTTACGTACATGTTGGCCCAAGATAGCAAGGGCTTGAAAAATGCAACTTACTCCCTCATTCCTCTTATAATTCTCAAAAATCATTTACAATGAATTAGTTGATAGTTTTAGTAATAATCACTTGTTAGGTTTTCCACGCTAAATTCCATGGCTCGTACTCAAAAAAATTCATTTAGCACCAAGGAATACTAATTTGGGTTTGATATTTTAGGGTCAAAGATTTTGGTGGCGACTAGTGCGAATGATTCCGTGTATAACAATTTATTTCTAATGAGTTAGAGGAGACCATTGCAAAGGCATAAGGCTTGGTGGAGTAAACTAATGTAAAGTAAATTCTAGTCAATGAATTAACTAATTATTGTAAGGATTTATAGGATTCTATTCCAAAATCTGATCTTATAGATTTAATTAACGATAAGGACCCAGAATTAATTTTCTTTTAGAGAGACCGCATCTCCTCCAACTAGAATCCTGATCTTTGTGTGGCTTTGTCCTATGTTCCCTCTACAATGAATAAGGAGAGGTAATTATTAGCATTGAAAAGGTTGAAATTGAATTGGTATAGATTGAATGGAAGCATGCCTTTATAGGCTATATATATGGAGATGCCCCTTCTTTCAGGCAAATGCTTGGTTTTGTTAAAGCCCAATGGAATCAGGTGGAATAATAGAAGATCATTTGCCATTATGATAGATACTTTATCTTCAAATTTGATTTCAAAAAGGATTGTGATATTATTGTCAGCCAATATTCGACTTACTATAGCCACACTTTAATTCTGAAATGTTCACAACGCAAGATGAAACTAAACAAGGACATGTAGTTTGTGCTCTTTTGGGTGAAATTTCCCTATATACCTTTGGAGTACTAGTCCCCTAAATTTCTAAGCATGAGTGTTAGCTCAATGGATACTCCCATTTTTATTGATGTTATCACTGTCTGAAAGGATTGTATTGCTTACCCCAAGGTTCTCATATAGGTGGACAAAAAAAATCCCCTATGTAAATCAATGCGTATTAGGGATCATGATGGTACCATTTTTTCCCTGAATGTGGAGTTTGAGTGGAATTTTTCTCATTGTCATGTATGTGGTGTACCCTCACATGATAGTAAAACATGTCCTAAATTATGTTTTTGTTCTCAATTTAAAGTTCCCCTTCAAAGCCAAGAGCGGATCGTGGTTGGAGATAAAATGCAAATATCAATATAAACTAATACAATGCAAAACACTGATAAGGTGAATAGATGGAGTAGTAGAGTGTCTAAGATACTTCTAATTGATTAGTATTCTACTACAAAGAATATTAGTCCTACGTATGGTGCTAGTAGTATTCCACCCCAAAAGCAACAAAGCTCATAACCTTATTGTAGCGCATGTCAAGGGGTGGATCCTCCAAATGACCATAAATATATGTTGAGATCCTCCAATTACATAGAAAGATACTCATGAAAATCAGTTTATGGTGTTACAGAACATACTGGATGAAAGCTTAGGCCAAGAGTTAGGCTTGTCAAGCCCCTTGCCACATAACCTAGGTTCCCCATTCTAGTTTGTTGGAATGTTTAGGGAATAAATGATCCATTCAAGATAAAAGCAACAAAAATTTATGATGCTTTCACAAATTTTTATTTTAAGCTCTTAGGTTACCCATGTCATGCTATTAGCAACATAGATCTTGAGGTAGTGTCACAATGACCAGTTATATAGGAGTTACATAAAAAAACTCCTCCCACCCCTGTTACTACCTATGAAATGGAACATACAATCTTCTCCATAGGAGATAATAAGGCGCTAGGGATGGATGGCTTCTCAGATAAATTTTTCATAAAATCTTGGTGTGTTATCGGAGAGGAGAGTGTGAAGGTTTTCAAAGCCTTTGTTGTTACTAATATTCTCCCAAGGCAACTAATTTTTACCTTTGTAACTTTTATACCAAAAATTAATAATGACACTAAGGTGGGTGACTACCAGCCCATTTCATATTATGGTGTTATCTACAAAATAATTATGAAGATTCTCACCTCTAGATTAGAGATCATAATGCCCTCATTATTGATCCAACTCAGTCAAGATTTGTTAAGGGGAGACAAATTAGCAATAACATCCTTCTTGAAAATAAATTAGTTTGCAATATACTTAGAAACACATTTCACCAAGATGCATGATAAAGCTTGATATCAAGAAAGCTTATGACTCAATTAGTTGGGTGTTTTTACAGCAATTTCCCATGCTTATGGTGTCCCACTCTAGATAGTGAAGTGTATCTTAGCATGTGTGTTTAATATCTCATTTTCCATCTTATTAAATGGTGAGATAACACCTCCATTTAAAGGACAATGGGAGCTTTAACACACTGATCCAATGTCACTTTACTTCTTTGTCTTTGCGTCTAAGTATCAACTCATATACTCAAGTGCCTATTGAGGGATACTGAATATTGAGGCCACCCAAAATGTAAACTACTAAAGATCACTAACTTGTCTTTTGTAGATGATATTTTGCTATTCTGTAGGGGTAATGTTTAGCCAGCTCAAAATCTTATCGGGGGTTTTGGTTATTAGCCCTAAAAAATGTAATATTTACTTTGGTCATGTGCATGAGAGAGTGAAAATTCAAATCCTATAAAGAATCCATTTTAGAGAGGTTGAGTATCCATTCATTTACCTAGGAGTTCCTTTATCTTCGGCTAGGCTTATAGTAGGCCAAATGTAAGGGTTGATTCATAAATTTTCTAATAAAATGATAGGTTGGCATAACAATACTCTATCTTATGCAAGTGGAGTGCATCTACTAAAAACTATGATTTTTAGTATGTAAAAGTAATGGTGTCGAGTGTTTATCATACCTTATAAGATTCTGCAACAACTTGTGAGCATGTGCAAAAATTTTCTCCAAATCTGTAAGATTGAAATATCCAAGAAAGCACTAGGATCATGGCAAGTGGTTTGCAAACCCAATAAGGAAGGGGTTTTAAGTCTCATTGATATCCAAACATAGAATAGAGTTGCAATGAGGAAAACCTTATGGAATATTTACAAGTAGAAAGACTCCTTGTAGGTGCAATAGGTGCATGCTATATACTTAAACTCCTCGAATATATGGAACTTCGTAGCTACTCACTTGTGCTCTTGGAAGCTCTAGTAAATTATCAAGCAGAGAACTATCCCCCCTTTTTGAATATATTCAATAAATGTAGCTAAGTAATGATAGAGAGGGAAACTGTAATATTCATTGAGTATATGAGATAATGAGACTTAAGGCTAATATGGTTTGGTGTTACCTGATTTTGTGGTTCCCTTTGGATGCCCCTAAATACCAATTTTTGACATGATTTGCCATAAAAGAATGTTTTCCCATGAAGGCCATACTCCATCAGATGGGATACTCATTATGTCTTATACTTGGCAGGGAAGGAGGAGACTATCTAGCACCTTTTTTTAGAGTGATCCTTTATCTTGGAAATTTGGAAGAGGATTAGACTAGCATTCCATTAGCTCAATGATATTGGGTCATGGGAGGAGGAAAAAAAACTTTAGCTAAATCCACAAGATAACCTAAAGAGAAAAAATATTTTTTATAAGAATGTTGGCGAGCCACTACATGTATACTATTGGAATGGTTTATGGGGCCTTCGATTGGATGAATAATCTAAGCCTTGATAAAGAGTCTACATAGGATATTTTTGATGACTTCACTATGTTAAGGTTGTCATCTTACATCCCTATGCTTGGTAGGATCCATTTATTTAGCTTTCTACTAGTTGTAAATCAATGGAGATCATAAATCATCTGATGCCCGTATATTTAGATAGCTCCAAATATATAATGAGAGGCACATGATATCTTTTTGAATAATGTTTCCTTAAGGGGAGAAAAGTAATACATCAAGTTTCGTATCTTTAATGGTGTTGGACCTATTGACAAACAACCTCATAATAAGTATATAATGCTAAACATTAGTCCCTCATAGTAAGTATGGTGTTATTAGTATAAGGAGTCGCATTAGGAGTTAAATTAACAAAATGAATTATAAGCTAGCAACTATAACTTGACGATGGTCCTTAGTTTGTAAGTGGTGGCATACGCGCTAGCTTAATAGCACATTAGACTAGCTGTCTACATAGGCTTAATTTGTGCAAGACATTATGTAGGTAATAACTAGTCGTTTCACGATCAAGCGACAACGTAAATATCACATTAGCTTCCTAGAAATGGTAATGAAGGTTAGTTCTAGCCTTTTACACTATTTGTAATGAGTATTTTAATCAAGCAAGACTATTTTGAGGTAGTAAACTAGATTATCCCATTTTTACTACTACATCAGTAGGGTTGAACTACCTAGTCTCTTAGAGACTATCAAGTAGATATACGATGGCTCTCCATTGATTGGATTTCAATTGTTATAGAACTTCTTCATTCTCTATAGTGCACTTGAAGTATTCAATCTTCTTTATATTGTCAAAAAGCAATTGGCACTACCCCCAAAGACCTAAAATAAACTAGTTGATGGTGGTTAAGGTTTCAGTGAGATTTTATACTTATTTGATTGTCTTTGGGGATGAAATATTAAGGATGAATTACATTAGTTCCAAGATAGAATCTGTGCCTTTCTTGGTCACACCAAGGACCTAAGGAGCTTGCTGGAAGGAACACCAAATGAAAATTTTATAGGGTTAAGCTTCATATTTTACTACATGAGTACACGAAGGTATTGCTTTAAATAGTCAAAGTTCTCTTTAGCCTTCATATTCAAGTCATTAATATAGACCTTCATAACTATAACAAAAGATCAAATATGACAGAAAAATGGTCACATGAGGAAAAAAATTATAAGGTAATTTTTTAATACAAAGTTTGACTCGTTTACATAAAATGACAATGGAATAAAGAATTTTAGTCATTACGTTTGCATTTTTTCTCAAAGGAATTCTTTCACAAATAATTTTCCTTAGGAAAAATATTTTTCAAGCAAACTGGTCATGATTTTTGTGCTCACTTTTTTTTGACAAAATCATCTTAAATTTTTCACGAGGGTAAAGTTTTAGTGGCTAACTTGTTGTAAATGTCATGAGATTTTTTTTGCAACCAACTTACTATGAATTTACAATAGAAAAATACTCTTGTGCTACATCACTACAACTTTAACACGAGAAAAAACATTTGAGACTAACTCACCACAAAAAGATTTTTTATGTCTATCTCGCCACAAATTGTCCATGGAAATATATTTTCTTGGTAACTTGCCACAATTTTGAAACAGAAAGATATTTTCATGGCTAACTTGGCACAAGTTTTTCAAGGAAAGATATTTTTGGGGTTGACTTGCTACAAACTATCTACAAAAAAAATATTTATGTTGCTAACTTTTCATGAAAAAATATTTTCGTGGCTCATTTGCCACAAATTTATTATGCACAAAATATTATGTACGTGTCTAAAAATGAAACCTATTCAGCTATAAATAATATATATATATATATATATATATATATATATATATATATATATATATGGGTTAAGTTTTGTATATATGTAGAGTATATTACAAGTTCACCCTTTTTATTATTATTTTGAGTAAACAATAAAATTCACTTTTTTTTAATTTGAGTCCAAGTTTCAATGTATATATGAATTCTTGATTAATATATATATATAACTAATGCATAAATGATATTTATTAAACAATTTGACACAACTATTAGTATTACTAATGTGTGCCTACATTATATAATTTTGCCATTGATAGGTATAGTTTATGTGCTTTCATGGAGATTAAGTGTTTATACTTTTAGTGATTTATTGTGAGTACTATCATGATTTACAATATTTTGTGCACAATTATTGATTTCATGATATTTAGCATGCATTTGATTTGATTCACAGCAAACGAAAGGAAAAACATGGGGTATAGATGAAAGTTAGCACAAAGATTGAAGGTTAGAAAATTTATATATGACTGGTCAATGGGAAACTGATGAAAAAACTATGAAAATAGGCAATAATGGGTCAAGGTGAGTTGTACCAACTAACATGGGTAGGCTGTGGTGAAAAAGGTCATATTATACATAAATAGAAATTGTTACATACACTTGTGTTGATATGCATGATTATACAATTCCCCCCAGAATTTGTATTTATACATAATTCTTTTCAATCAAAATTTGAGGATGAAGTACAAGGATTAAGGGTTATTCATTTTCTCATTCATTTCTCATATCCAATCCATCCATAATCCAAACACTAGATCATGATGTAGTAATCCAAGTGAGACAATTAAACTATGTAATTATGTTTTGTAGATAAAAGTGCATTTTTTCTTATTTCTTCGTACTATTAACTTTTGATTGAATGAATAATTCTCTTTTACTTTTGAATATGTGCTCAATTATAATTATGCTTCACTAAATGAATTATGCCAGGGTGAAGGGAGATATCCTGATCCAACTACTTTAAGAATTTTTGACCTAATCAAATTCCATCCATAGTGAAATGCATTGTGCTATTTATTTGATTGGAATAATGGTAAAATTGATCACCTTCTTATAACTAGATTGAAAAACTTTGATGAGATTTTGGAAATGGGCCAAAGTGAACTCTACTATCATGACTAAGGCTCAAAAAACAAGGCCAAGAGGCGTTGGTTTGGTCTCTGAAACCTAAACGAAAGAACTAAGAGATATTTGTAGAAGATTGCCTATTTTCTATCTATACTAGAGATAGATAAGTATCAATAGGCAATATGGTATAATGGCTTGAGAGGGCTTTGTACCTCATACCTCTATTGGTGTATTTAACTATGTGTTATTAACCATGGTTTTAAGTTAAGGATTTGATTGCATTGGGATTATAGGGATAGATTAGAGCCATAACCCTTTTCTCTACCTAGGAGCCACCTTTTATTTATCTTGGTGTTAATTTTGCTATGCACTTTTTTCCTACACTTTTTTAGTTTGATAGCATATTCAAATCAATTGATATTTTAGACATAGAGATTTACATCACTATCTTTTTGCTAACAAATAGTCCCTATGGATGATACCTTGAGTGATACATTGAAGTTATGCACTTATATCTAAAGTAAACCAACTTTTTGGAGTCATTGTCGAGGACTAAGAAACTAGTGACAATAAATCCAAGATATCTTTTTCGCTTTATAAATTCATTCTATTAGTGATGTTACATCTCAATTTTCTCAATTGAATGCTTTGTCTAAATATTTGGCTAAATTAAGTGCTTCTAACGTGTTAGGCCCTATTATGTTATGTGACTTTTGTGAAAGACCCGACACTAGTCTAGAGTGAGTGGTTGCCAATTAATCATATGGGTAGACTAATTATTTTTCAAGTTTTGGCATCTAAAAAAGTAATCCTTACTTTAAGGCCTACAAATCTAGTTGAAGGAATCACCTAAATTTCTCATAGAGAATCAAAATCTTATACAAGCTCAAAGTCAAGTGAGACTACCTCTAGGATACCAAGCTACAACTCAAGATCCAAAGCCTAGTTTGGGGGAATTATTGGTAAAAATATGATATTGAAATTAATAAATTGAAGGTTTAAGTAGGGTAGTTTGCCAATATGTTAGAAAAAAGGGATCAAGGGACATTTCCTAGCAACACTGAGAAAAGCCTATGATAGGATGATAAGGAATCACTTTGAGGAGTGGTAAAGAGCTTCTTGAAGTGCCAAATTCTTGTATGGAAGAAAAGGTTAAAGTCAAGGAAGCTCATGATCAACCCATTGAGATATTTGATTCTCATAAGTAAACAAGCAAGGAACCTACATTTGCTAAGAGTTACAAAACTAATATAAAACCTTATCAACCTAGCATTCTTTTTCTTCATCATTTGATGCAACATAAAATGGACACTCAATTTTCAATATTTCTTGAAGTTTTCATGAAATTATATATCAATATTTTGACTCAAATACCAAGCACTGCTAACTTTTTGAAAAAATTTCACAAATAAGAGGAAGCTAGAGGATTATGAAATGGTTTGATTAAATGAGGAGTGTTTTATTGTGGTGTAAAAAAAAGCATCCACCAAATATAAATATAATACCCCCTAATTAGTGGTGGATAAATGAGGATTAAAATAAATTATAAGACTGTGTATATTGACAAGGTATATCTTCTTTTTTAAAAATTATTGTTACAGAAACTCAATATTAAATGTGCTTAACTTATAACAATTTAAGGATGGGTGATCTCTTGAGATTTTTTTTTGGATGCTTGTGAGTTCATAAAAAAACACATTAAAAAAACTTGTGTTGATATGTGAAGTCAATCATCAAGCCCAAAAGTATACCAGAATATTTACTCCTGGTTAATGGTGTGCTGAAGTGTCACAATTGGTATCAGAGCAAAGCTATAATCTCGAGTTGAACTTTTATGAACTAATCAATCACCTAGAAGAATGATACTTATGATAGACTATAATGAGACAGCCAGTGCTGAGACACATTGAAGACATTAAATTCTTAAGTGTTGGTGTATGTAATACTCCCTAAATAATGGTAGATAGTGGAGGATTAAAATTAATTAGAATATCTATATCAATAAAGTATACCATCTTTATAGGAAACTTATCCTTAAAAAATATTATAGTTAAGCATGCTTGACTTGTAACAATTTAAGGATGGGTGGCATACTAGGAAGTTTCTCGAGACGAATATGAGTTGATAAAAAAAAACACGTTTAAAAATACTTGTGTTGATCTGTGGGGTTAGCCATTAATGAGTGCATAAATAATTTAGATAACTTTTTGAGATGATTTGAGGATAGTAATTTATTTCTGAATTAGGTGAAATAACATTTGATGGTGTGAGATGGATTCATCTTAGGTGACAATTTCTTAGAGGGGTATTGAAGCTAATAGAGCTAAAATTGAAGTAATTAAAAAACTCTCCCTCAAAATGAATTTAAAGATTTTAGGAGTATTATAGGATATGTTGGATTCAGATTCTATAGAAATTTTATTAAGGAATTTTAGAAAAATGGTTAATCCTTTTTATGCTTTACTTGTTAAAGAGATTCCTTACATCTTCACTAATGAATGCTTGAATAATTTCAATTACTTTAAAGAAAAAATGATCAGTTCACCTATTATGGAATTTCCTAATTTGATTATTTCTTTTCAATTGATGTGTATTGCAAGTAATTTAATTGTAGGTATCGTCCTTGGCCAAATGAAGGATAAACTTTTTTCAACTAGAGTTCGTAATCCTATATAATAGAATTTGGATACTACTAAAGATGAGGTATTTCTTATAATATTTACATTTGATAATTCTTGTCCTTACCTATTGTTGAACAAAGTTATTGTTTATATTAACCAGTTTACATTAGAGAACTTTTTTACTAAGTAGGATTTTTAGGGTTAAGATAATATGATGGATCTCACTACTCCAAGAATTTGATTTAGTTATCAAAGACAATAAAGGAAGTGAGACAATGTTGTTCATCATCTTTTTTTTACCTGCTTCATCTATCATAGAGAAGGCACCAAGTTTAATCAAATAAGAGTTTCCTAATGAGTGACTTTAAAACGTCTAGAATACACCTTCCCTATGGTATGATAACATAGCCAATTTATTGAAAAATAAAATCTTACTCACTTGTCTCTCATGTCATCAAAGGAAGAAGTTTCCTTTTGAGCTTATGCATTAATTTTGGTATTATCCCTAACTGTTTAAGATTTGATCATATCAAGTGATAAGGTGCATTAATTTTCTATGGTTGTCATGGATTATTTGTCCAAGTGGATAAAAGGTGTGTCTCTTCACACAAATGATGCCAAGGTAGTCATCAATTTCTTAAAACAAAATATATTTTTTGTCCATGTACACCTAAAGCTATAATCAATAATGGAGGTAAGAATTTTCATAATAAGAAAATCCAATCCCTTTTAATTAAGTATTGTGTACATATAAAGTTCCTACGTCCTATGAAGTCTTAAATTGGGAGATTAAATAAATTTTGGAGAAAGTTTTAAGGGAGTCTTGAAATGATTGGTGAATTAAGTTGGATGCCACACTGTGGTTCTATGGAGCAACAAATAAACTTAATTAATACATATCCCTAGATTTTTATCTATGGGAAGGCATGAAATATCCTGGATGAATCTAGTACAAAGTTAATTAAGCATTAAAGCTTTTTTATTTTGATGTGAGTAATGTAGTTAAGTAGAAGAAATTGTAGTTGAATGAACTTAATGAATTTCACCTTGAAGTATATATAATGTTAAATTGTATAAATAGTGCACCAATTAGTTGCATGATAAATACATCTCCAAGATGAGTTCTTTCAATAAGTGTGGCTCTACAACTCCATATTTGTAACACCCCAATTTTTTAACAACTAAAAAAATTTATTTCAAAACCCTTGAGGAAGTGAAAAAATGATAAATAAATAAAAATCAATAACAATAAGGCTTAACTGCTGCACCTAACATAAGATAGGCACCAACAACCCGTCCCATACTAGATACCAGGCTGAGAAACCAAACAAACCCAAACCAATATAGAGTGCGCTAAAACATGTTATATAAATATTGAAAGGAAATCATCAATCATCCAAGTACAAGATCTCAACCGCCTGCAATATTCAAATATATGAGGAAAAATTAAACCATAGTACAAGGTTCAAATTACAGAATACCAAAATACAATGTAACTCTAAACTCTAGTCCATTAAGGACCACTCAAAGTTTCCAAATGTCCATTCTCTCTGAACCCATGCCCCACACAAGGTTAGTCAACTACTAACCATCCTCAAAAATCTACACATGGCCCTCTACTCTTGGGAATGAGTAGGTGACTGACCAAACGAGCATATCAGTATACATTGTACCGAGTAAGTCAAGTTACCTCCTCTGTGGAGATACCAACAAACAAGATTCTAGTATAATACACATGCCATACTACCATTTTCATGCATACATCATATAAATAGGATACCTACTTTATCTTGGTCACATTAGGCATAGGATGTTAATACTATACATGACTCATCATGCTTGACACCATAGTACTAAATCATAGATGTGGGTATGTAAGTTGCTAGTAGAATGTTGAGCTAATAGTAAGGCTTCATTCATCTCGACACATAATTTCTCAATAGGCCATTTGCTAGGTCCCTAATTTTTATTAGGTCATTTGTCCAAATATGGAGTCCCATAAAAGTCATTATCTCTATTACCGTTATTTTTCTTTGAATATATTTTCCTCTTTAACTACATTCGTATTTCCAAATTATGATTTGAAATACTCACTCGAATTGTTACCTAAATATTTGTCCAAGTCACTATTCAAATATTCATTCCAATTATTATTGAGCGATGAACTATGCACCACCCCGTGGTCTCACTTACTATGGAAGTCCATCCAACCCAAAGGACATAAATTCCAAGACAAAGTCAAGTAACGAACAATGAACATATGTCCAAGCTAAAGCCAAGTAACTACCTATGGACATAAGTCCATGCTGAAGCCAAAACAACCCAGGAAGCAAGAACCTTTAGGAGCCTTCCTAAAGGCAAAGCTTGAATGCACTAATAAATCCCGAAGGCAAATTAACTACCAGTAGCTAATCGAGGATCAAGTAACCTAAACCTATACACAGCTCGATTGTCTTTCACTTTAAGTGATTATTATGTTATTCTCGAGGTTATGTGATCACACATTGCCCACACAATATGCGTGTAAGACATTCACATACGTATTCCATATTAACCATTACCATCCCCAAACATGTGTGGGATTTCCATTAATGTTTACTCAATAATAACCAAATCCCCTTAATTAATCCATCTAAGACAAATTTCAAATTTCATTACCCCTTCCAAAGCCATCAAATACTTATTTGGCTTTACCCATCAAGTGTCATGAGTCAAGATCTATTTGATCCATCCATTAGGTTGTTAATCTATGTTAACAGATGTATTTCACTCATTAAATAGTCACATAGAAGTGTTAGAAATAGTCTCAAAACATATCAAAGCCAGAATATCAAAATCACACAATTTGGTCGAACCAATCGATCAGTTTGACCTAACCAATTAAATAGTCAGGCTAAATAGTTTATTGGTTTGGACTAACCAATCAAATGGTTTGGCTCAGCCAGACCTAAGGTTCCTACAAATCAGTCAATTAGTTTGGTCAAACCAATTGACTGATCAAAGATCAATCAATCAGTTCTTCTGAACCAACTATTGGGTTTAAGCAAAGAGCAAGACTAAGGTCACTACAGACCTACCAGTCGATGGTTTTTGTCGACCAGTTGACTGATCTAAGGATATCACACCCCTTAGAAGCTTGTTGAACAATTTATTGATCCTTGGAAGTTAATACCGTCTCTTCACCATCAACTGATTCATACCCCAATAGTCAATACACAAATGAAGGCTTTAATCCTTCTCCTCCAAGAATAAGACTAGTACTCCCCATAGAGACACACTCAAGTAGATGTACCTATGAGCCATCAAATTCTCTATTTGAGTATTCAACTCCCACAACTCTACCTGTACCATCCTATAAGGTGCCTTTAACATTAGCTCCATCGTGGGTACTAGCTCAATGGTGATATCTATTTCACATACTTGTGGAAAACCAAGTCTCTCCTCTAAAAATACATTTTGGAAGTCCCTGGAAACTAGAATATCCTTTAATATTGCCACGTCCTTATTCAACTCCTAAACATTCCACAGGTACATAGGGTAGCCTCTTTGCACCAAATAATATGACGTATAGGAAAATACAACCATTATCAAAGGATTAGGTACCCACAACACTACTCACTCCTATGCTTAATCTATCACTATTCGGTACCTCCCCAACATATCAATCCCTAAGATGATATCGATGTCCTATATTTTTGTATTTACAAATTCCATTAGGAAGCCTACCCCATCTATCTCTAAGGCCATGTCCTAGTAGAGCCTAGTGTAATCCAATCAATACCCAAAAGGTAACAACATAGATATAGCTAAACTAGAAGATGGAGATAATGTCACTCTAGCAATAATAGTAGTTGACAGGAATGATAAAGAAGCACCTTAATCAAATAACACATATATTGGTAATGAAATGATGGTGATCATACCAGTGACTACATCTAACTATCGATTAAACTTTATCAAGATGATGACATTCAAGCGCCCACCTAACTATCCCCCTATTGTTCTCCTTGATACCCTCTATTACCTTTAATCTTTCCTCCTATTTGAAGGAACAAGTGAGGCCCCTGTGGTATCCCATTAGTTTCCATGGTTATAGACCAACTAGAGAAGGTCCCCTCTACTAAAATTGTTGCGGCAATAGCAGGTAGGCATGTTGATGATAAGAATGTTGTTGTGGTACCAACAGTCCCCTCTACTGAAGTTGACCACCATGTGACTAGAACTAGCTCCTCTAGTACCAACACTTGAATAACTTGTGGTTCAGCTAAACATAAAATTAGAATTGAATAGATACACTCTAGCAATTATGACTATCATCATCTCTACCAAAGAACCTACTTGACTATAATCAATTCGCTAGTCATAATACCTAGTGCAAACGTCAATAGTTCCATGAACAGGTTATAGTATAGTCACACTATCATGATTCCCTAAGTAATTTTTGTGAAATTCTTCACCTTTTCCTTCTTAAGTCTCTTTGGGTAAAACTTGGCGCATATTTGTATCTTGAAGTTCTCGTAAGGCATCAATAATCCTCCCCATGCATGACAATCTACCCATCAAGCTTTTGCGTCTCCATGGAGGAAGAAACCTTCTATGCTCTCCTTTCAAGTATGTGGACAGCTCACCACCATGTAGGTCCTATCCATGTTTAGGATCTATCCTTTTAGGATGACCAGATCTTCATCACTATTCATCCCTCTAAGATGACTAGATCTTCATCACTGGCATAGAGTGGCAGTTATGTCTAGTAACCCTCCAAAGCTATTCCTCTACGATACCCTCCTGTTGTTATTATTGAGGTAGTGGTAGTGGCTAAGATAGAAGCAGTGATGGTGCATGCCTAAAAAACTTAATGAAGGCCTCAAACTTCTCCTCCAAACAATCAATATGACCATTTAGAGCCACGATAAGCTAGCTATAAGATAGAAGATGTGTTAAGATAGAGTTCCTAGCATACTAAAATATATCACATATAACACATTGAAAGGCCACCTAGGATGTCGTTTTTCACTCCTCCCAAGTTAATTTGGGTTTTTGAAGAATCAATATCTTTAAAATGCATAATACAAAAATAAAGTTAGATAAGTGATAATTTGAAATCTGAATTTTTTGAAAATATATCAAGGTAATGAAAACTTAATCTCTATTATCAACTTGTAACAGTTCAAAATTTAAAACTTAAAATTTCATATAAGTAGAGGCATAAAATGAACATAAACAGATGTTACCATCTTAATTAAATTAGTTTGTCTTATATACCTTTATCACATCAATTACAAGGTAAATCAATTTAGAATGTAAAACATAATAAACATAAAATAAGGAATTTTTCATAAGCATAGATAAGAGTTTTGGAGGCTAAATCCGAATATAATATTTAAATATATAAAAGGAATACCCTAAATAAAGATTCCATAAAGATATCTTGGTTATAACAAGGAATTGGATAACATAACTCCTCGATACCAACCCCATACAAAATATATGGTCACCCTTGCCTAAGTAAAGCATCATAAGTAGTATAATAATCTAGAAAGTTTCAATTGTCTTACACAAACTCAACCAAGCCCTTATACAACTTATCCCCTCTTGGATGAATAGAATAAGGAGTACAGTGACCTTCCTCCAAGATCTAACATTTTAGATCAGTGTAACTCTGAGGTACACACCAATGATCCTTTTAGTGAATGCTTGCACCTTCGTAAATCTAAAAACTCTTGGTTCAACCATCTTGTATCTTCCACTGAGTCCCCTCAACCTTATAATCTTTAGGTTTCCCAACTCAAATCTCATAGGAAAATGTCAAAATAATTATCAATACACTCATCCAGATCTCCAAATCACCCTATTGGATTAGCTCTATCCCTAACTCTCCAAGATCCTCTAGAAATTGATTAGCTACTACACAAGAATTCAAAGAGTATGATGTCTTCCCACTTAATGAATCTACAACAACGATTACCTTACTCTCATGGTAGCTCAAATCAATTTCATAGTTCTTTAATAACTCTATTCATCTCCTCTACCTCATATCCAAATCCTTTTGAGTGAATATATACTTAAGGCTCTTACAGTAAATGAAAAATATGCACTATATCCCATAAAAATATTACCTCCAAATCTTCAATGCAAAGGCGACTAAAACCAACTCTAAATCATGTATCAGGTAATTCTACTCATGCTTTTATAGCTGATGGGGAGCATAAACAACTACCATATCATGTGCATTAACATAAAGCCCAACTTGTGCTTTGACACATTATTGTAGACCTCAAATCCATATTATCCTGGTGGTAGGATCAAAAGCTGTGTTGTAGTTAGATGCTTCTTTTAGTCTTGGAACGCACCCTCATAGGTGTCATCCCATTAAAACCTAGCAGCATTCTTTAGAAAGTTCATCAAGGGATGAGTTGCCTTCGAGAAGTTCTCAGCAAAATGCCTTTAGTACCCAACCAAGCCCAAAAAACTACAACCTTCATAAAAACTAGTAGGTTCCTTCCACTTTGTAACTACAACAATCTTTGGCGAATCCATGACTCCTCCTCCAAATGACAAACATATCCCTGATGGTAATATCCTAAATCTAGAACTCACACTCAAAGAGTTTGGCATATATCCACCTCTCTCTAAGGAGTAATAAAATATTATATAGATGATACTCATTCTCCTATCTACTTTGAGGATACACCATAATATTATTGATGAACACAACGACAAATTGATTGAGGAACAACCAAAAAATCCTCATCATCAAGTCTATAAATATGGAAGGCACATTGGTGAGTTCAATATGCATTACCCTGAACTCGTAGTGCCCTTATCGTATTCTAAAGGTTATCTTCATGACATTTAAATTTGGAATGCACAACATCAATTGATTCATACCCATATAGTAAATATACAAATGAAGGCTCTAATACATTTCTAACCAGAACATGACCAGTGCTCCCCATAGAGACACACTAGAGAAGATGTACCCGTGAACCATCAAATCCTCCAATTGAGTCTTCAACTCATGTAACTCTACCTGTGTCATCTTGTAAGATACCTTTTAAATTGGCTGCATCCCAGTACTAGCTCAATGGTAAAATATTTTTTGCATATTGGTAGCATAACTAGTATCTCCTCTCCGTCAAAAATACATTTGGGATGTCCTTGAAAATTGGAATATCATATAATATCACCACGTCCTTATTCAACTCCTAAACACTACACGGGTACATGGAGTAGCCTCTCTAAACCAAATAATATGAAGTATAGGAAAATATGACCTTTGTCATAGGATTAGGCTTGAATCTTCTATAACATATCCTAGCACACTAAGGTCCCCACAACACTAGTCATTCCTACGCTTAGTCTATCACTATTCGGTACCTCCCCAACATATCAATCCCTAAGATGACATCAATTCCCTATAGGTTTATATTTACTAAGCCTAATAGGAAGCCAATCCCATCTATTTCTAAGGCCACTTCTGAGTAGAGCCTAGTGCAATCCTATCAATACCTAAAAGGCTACATTATAGAAATAGCTACACTAAAATATGGATATAATATCCCTCTGACTATAAAAGTAGTAGACACGAATAACAACAAAGCACCTAAATAAAATAGCACATACATTAGTAATAAAAGGATGGTGAATATACTAGTGACTACATCCAAATGTCAATCAGCCTTTACCTGGCTAATGACATTCAAGCTCCCACCTGACTATCCCCCTAGTATTCTTCTCGATACCCTCTGGTACCTTAAGTCTCTTATCCTCTTTGAGGAAAAGAGTGAGGCCTCTTGTGGTCTCCCCTTAGCTTCATTAGGTTATAGATCAACTAAAGTAGGTGCCCTCTATTGAAATTGTTGTAGCAATAGTTGGTAGGCATGTTCTTGGTAAGTCTGTTGTTGTAGTACCAATGACCCCTCTACCGAAGTCGACTACCCTATGGCTAAAAATTGGCTCTTCTGCTGCTAACACGAGAATGATTGGTGGCCCAACTAACCATAGGATTAGAATTGAATAGCTACATTCTAGTAATTATGGCCAGGATCATCTCTACCATAGAAGCGGCAAACAAAATGCCTCAAAGATCCTATATATTCAATCTAACAACCTGTCTAACCCCTTGGCTGGAGCCATAGAGGTCCACCTCCGCGAAATTGGATCAGACCTCTGATCTGTCAATCTCTATCATCTCCTTTCCAAGGATAAATGCTTGCTCCTACATCTTAGTAACGAACAAAAAAACCCACTCATACAAGGTGGCCAAGTCCTAAAAGTCTATGGCATCAATCATCCTTCTAGATATTGAAATGGATTCCTTGCTCAAAATACTATACTATTATCGATTTGCTAGCCTCTATACCCTGTGCAAAGATCAATAGCTCCATCAATTAGGTACAGTGCAATTGCACTATCATGACTCCCTATGAAAGTTGCATGAAATTCTTCAAATTATCCTTCTTGAGGCTCTATAGGTAAAACTTATTGTGGATTTGTATCTGGAAACACTCACAAATCATCAATAGTCATCCCTATGCACGATAATCTACCCATTAAGATTTTGCGTCTCCATAGAGGAAGAAAGCTTCCATTCTCTTCTTCCAAGTAGGTGGATAATCCGCCACCTCATAGTTCCTATCCATAGCCAATATCCATACATCTAAGATGAATAGATCTTTGTCACCAGTCCATACTTCTAGGATGACCAGATATTCATCACTGGCATAGATCGATGAGTGATTTCTAGTAACTCTCTAAAGCTAGTCCACTGCAATACCCTACTATGGGTATTGCTAAGGTGGTGGTAGTGGCTAAGGTAGAGGCAGAGATGGTGCATGTCTAACAAACTCAATAAAGCCCCAAACTTCTCCTCCAAGCAACCAACACAACCAATTAGATCTATGACGAGCTAGCTATAAGAAAGAAGACAAATTCAAATAGAGTTACTAGCTTACAAACATATAACACATTTAAAACCCACCTAGGCTACCCTTTTTTCACCACTCACAAGTTTATCCTAGTTTTCAAAGAATCAATATCATTAAAAAAATACACCAATAAAATTATATAAGTGATCATTTGAAAACTAAATTTAAAAAATATATATATAACATGGTAATTGAAACCTAATATTTGTTACCAACTTGTAACACCTCAAAATTTAAAATTTTCTTTAAGCAGAAACATAAAATAAATATATATAGGTGTTATCACCATAATTGACATAATTCTAGCTTACAAACCTTTATCACATCAATTGCACAGTAAATCAATTTAGAATGTAAAACATAATAAACATAAAATGAGGAAACGTTTATAAGCATAGATAAGAGTTTTGTAGGCTAAATCCAAATACAATATTCAAATATATAAAGAAATAACCAAGACGAAAAGTCCTAAAAGGTATCTTTTTCAAAACAAGGAGCCAGTTAACATAACTTCTTGATGCCAAACCCATATGTAAGATATGGCCACCCCTCCCAAAGCAAAGCATCACAAGTAGCATAATTGTCTAGTGAGTTTCCAATAACTTGCACAAACTCAACTGAGTTCATTATATATTGAGTAAGGTAATAATACAGCCATAAAAAGGATTTCACACAACCTAAATCATATGGGAGTACAAGAAAGCATATTAACATAATGTAAGATAATATAGAATTCAAGAAGTCAATAATTAGTTATAATCATAATCCATTTTCATATTTACATTGATTTTAGGAGTCCTGGTATTATGAAACAAGTGGAACAGTCTGATGCATCTCTTAAGAAAAAACACACTAAAGTCACTATTATCGTTAGATGGTGCTAGCCTTTACCTCTCAAGGAAAAATGCTCCTAATAACTATTCTTAAACCAATGGAATGGTCTAAATCACATCTTAGAGAAAGACACTCTTGAGCCACTATCACCATCCAATGGAATAGACACAACATCTTGGTCCTAACTCACATAATATATTCATTTTAAGTGATTAATATCTTATTCGTATTACTTATCTCAAGATCATATTTTTGTTTTTGCTAAGACAAGGAACCCCACTATTATTAAACAATGGAATGGTTTAGAGCACATATTAGGGAAAATCACACTTGAGCCACTATTATTGTCTAGTGGAATAGACATAAAACACCTCGGCCCTGACTCACATAATATTTCTCTATAAGTAATTAGTATCTTATACTAGGTGTTATTTCTCAAGATCTTTATACATATTCATATATAGGAAACAAAATCACATAATATGTCTTAACATAAGCACTTGAAACATATAAAGCACAATTATGTGAGTACATACACACTTCCTTAAGGAAAAGGCCACACACCTCTTAAGAAACCCTAATTCTCACAAGCCAACCATAACTTCTACCTTATTACTCATTTTATCATTAGATTCATTAATCATCCATGAAATATTATTATTTATGGCATAACCAAAATTCAATGTCTATTTCCAATGTCTTACACACACAATAATAGCCTGACCTTAGTGTTATTATTTATAATTTTCTATAAAACCCTAATTTCATAAATTAAGCCTAATTTTACCATAAAAATCATGATAAACATATTTTATATACATTTACACAATAAAAATAATAAAAATATATCAAAAAATATGGTCTATCTCTAAAATTTCACACATGTGATAATAAGCCATCCTGTAGGGCTATTATTCCCACTTTAATCAATTTTCTAATTTATTAACCTTAAATCATTCATAAACACTAGAATATTACAAAAAAGGTATTTATTATTTTTAAAACATTTTCATACATACTCCAAGGATTTTAGTTTCATCTTATATTGCCCAAAATACACCTAAACTAGCCAAAACATTTATTTTTACAAAAACAGATGAGACGTAATATTAGTAGTTTGCAACTTCTAATATATCATTATGGTACTAATTAATCACAATATTTCAAACCATGAGTCATATGATTATACTTGTGTTTAGAAAGCGAGATTTATCACAACAATAATATTTCAAGTCATGCTCTTCATATATTCTCACTTTTCATATATTTGATAACACATCATCATTCCATAACATTATGAAAATAACATTCTCATCATAATAATATCAAAAATGGGATATTATACAAATATACACATTATGTACAAATATAAACATAACTTACGATATGTATCCTTACCTAAGCATCTTTGGTCTCTATACATGTCTAACCTAAGATACCTCCTCTAATATCACCAAAATAAAACCTTAAAAATAATAAAATTACAAAATTATAACTCATGGAATCAACTAAGGAAAATACAAGGCAAAGGAATATGGAAAATAGGAGAAAAAATAAGGCAAGCAAAGTGATGGGCTATAGTGAAAACGGTGTGCCCCAATAGAGGGACTAATGAAAATTGTTACCATTTCTATGAAGGGGGAATGAAAATAGGTGTTGAAACCATGGGATTCTATAATGATGGAGGCTATAACCAAGAGGGAGGTTGTGGTGTTGAGGACTGAAGTAACGGGGAAGGCTGCTGTGTAGGGGTGATATTAGGGCTAAGTAATGCTGGTGGATGCCAAAGGTGATGTGGGTAAATGGAGGAAATTACCATTGGTAATGGAGGATAAATGGTGATGAGGATTGTTACTAAGTTGTTTGGTTCTCGTAGTGACAATGAGGTAAGGAGAAAGGAAGAAAAGGAAGAAAGGAATAAGGCTTTGGTGTTGTTATTCTCGTCGATGATAGAATGGATATAAAAAAAAAGGAAAGAGAAGAACATGTGCATTAGATCAACAAAAGAAAATGAAGTAGAGGCAAGAGGAAATATTTATAGAAGGAAAGGGTGAGGCATGTGAGGCGTTAAATCAGCTAAGAGGTTGAAGATCAGGGGAGTTAGTGTGAGCTAGGTTTCTATGACAATCTTAGGGAGAAAGCGATGGGTTGCTGGTGCAGACTAGGCATAGGGTAGGTGGATGGTGTACTAAAGGGGTAGTGTATGTGTAGTGTAAGTATAAGGGGGTGGTTGGTGTAGGGGAGATGCATGGTTAGGATGGGAAATAGAAAAAAGGAGATGAACCATAAGAAGGAGAGATCCTCATGGCTAGAAGGGGATGAAAGGAAGGAATCCAATTAGGATGGGGAGATAGAAAAGAAAAGGGGGGAATAAATTAAAAGGATTTTTAGATTAGGCTTAGAGTAAGGTTTAAATTTTAGATTAGGGGATTTGGCAAAAAGTATTTCATCAAGTATTTAGGGTTACAGTTAGGTTAAAATATATATGATCCAAAATTAAGCTTATGATTAGATTTAGGGAGAAAGGATTTTAGGTATGATAAAAACATTTATTAATCAAGATTAAGATTAGGTTAAAATATAAAATAATTGGTATTAGGACTATATAAAAATTTGGGATATTACAATTACCCTTTTAGGATATGATTTATCTAAGGAATATACCCATTCTCCTACACCTTAAGCATGATTTGGATGTCTATTCTATTTTTTTTGTTTGGTAGAAAAATCTGATAGAAAGCACCGGTGGGTCTTTGCTATGTACTTTTATCCACTAGTTCATATTAAAAACAATAACAACGTATATCCACATAACCCAAGAGATCTCTCAAATATTAACTCAGTCGCCATTACATTATGGAAGCCCTATTTCGACATAGTGTCTTTTCCTCTAAGATTCCCTCACCGCCAAACTACTTAAATGAGATCTCTAGGAACATGAATGTTGAGGATTAGTGATTCATTGATCTTAAATAATTAGTAGACTAGTGGTTCCAACAATTAGAGTCTCAAATAAATGCAAGATTCAATTCCATTGAAGCCCATATTACTCAAACACACTCCCACCTTCAACAAATGCACACATGGCAGGTCAAAAATCTTCACCCTCCACCCTCCACCACAACCACTTACTCATCGATATTTTATTTGTGAGTTCCACTCTTCCCTTTTTTTTCTATCACATTAGAGATAATGTGCATATTAAGCATAAGGAGATAGGGTTGTATGTACACATTTCATTATTTTGTCTTTTGTTGTCTTTATTTTATGTTTACTATTTTATATTGTCCTATTTTTATGTGTTTGTTGTTATTCTATTATTAGTATTTATCTTGAGTTGTTGTCTACTTTTCTTTTCTTTTCTTTTTTTGTCATTGAAATGAAAAAAAAACAAATATGAGAAGTAATAGATTTTTTTTTTGTTCAAAAGAGGAACAAAATTAGGAATTTATCTTCCATTGATGATAATAGAAGATTATTTAGCATGCAATTACATTGAGTTGCTTTACTTGTTCGAACTCATTTCTTAAAAAGGATTTTCATTTTTATCTCAAATTTTTTAGTTGCATTCTTTTGAAGTGAGTGCAACTATTTTGTTGAAATTGAATGGCATGCAATTTTGGGATTATGATTGAATTATATGATAATTCATTCTATGATTTGAAGGATCGTAACTAACATTTTTTGCTAGACATTGTGATTCTTTGAGCATAAAGATCGATTCATCAAAAATAGTCTTATTATCTTTTTTGTATGTGACATTTCGCCATAGCTTATGTAGTACCTCACTTTTTAGGGTCTTTAATGTGCATTACTCTATTCATTTAATTGTGATATAAGTGTGTCTAATTGATTTAGAGGTATTTTTAAATTTGGTATGGTTTTGCGTAAGCTCTTTTTGGATTTTTGAAAGATAATTGGTTTTATCATAAAACAAGCTGACTAGTTTGGAGGTACAAATCTACTATTTTGTTCTTTAAATTTGAGCTTTGAAATCTAATGAACCAATCAACTAGTTTGGGGTACCAATTAATTGGTTCGACTAAGATGGTTGTTCTTTGGGCTCAATTTTCTTTATGAATCTTTCCCTAAAAAATGTTTAGCATTGTAATTTTTGTCTAAGAAATATATATAGTTTTTTATGCTTTTGAGCATGTTTAACCTATTTTATCACTTTTCAATAGCTTCATAGAGGGGTAATTTCTTATAATTCATTTTCATGATTTCAACACCTTGTCTTCTTCTTTTTCTTCTTCTGTTTTCTCCCTCTTATGCAATATTCTTAAGTGGGTGATTTATCCCTGCAACCTCTTAATATTGTTGACTTTGGTTCCCTCTTTTTGTAATCTTTATTTCCTTTTTCTATTCGAATTTCTAAAGCACATTACCCTAAACTATTTTAGTTTTCATCATTTCAGCTCAAAGATAGAAAGAGAAGCCTTGAACCTCTGAAGTGTGAACTTGGAAGCTTGGATCTAGGACAGAATTTGGGGTCCTTATCTATTAACCTTCTTTTCTACAAGACGCCCTCAATAATTCTATTAAAACCTTCAATTTTTCTACTCTTTCCCTACTATTTTTCATACTTGACTGTAGACATTTTATTCCTTTATCCTTTGATTACGATCCTTATTTCCTCTTATAATTCTTTCTCTAACTCATTATTATTATTTTTTCTTAAACAAGATAGGGTAAGATTAGGGAAAAGAGTGAAGGATTAGCTTATATCTTCTAAGTTTTGTATTTTCTTCTCAAGGAGGTGGTTTCTCTTTGATTTCTCTCCATATTCTATGATTTTATTCATTTTTTTGTATGATTTCTAAAGTGTACTAAGTAACCTTACCTTTCTAAAAGGTGTTTAAGTGTTTGGTTTAGGCTTTCAAAGATTTTTTCCCTATTTGGTAGATTTGCTAAGTTCTTTTGAGGTAAACCATTATATTCCCCATTTTTGTATAAATTGGTATGGGTAAATGTAGCATATATTCTATATTTATGTGGAAGCATGAGTATTAGGGATGAAAGTATGCTTAAACTTGTAATTATCAAATAAATGAAAGAAGTGGTAGCAAGTCTAGGTTTAGATTTTGTGTGCATAAATCTCGTGGGTATGATTTGGATTAGTAGCTAACCTTGATATTCTGAACATCACAACAACATTACCATGTGTAATATAATGTATAAGTTGTGCGCATAATGACCTATCATGATAAGAATGTGATGTATGATTTCCTAGCTCTTGTAAGTTCATAAAGTGCAAACATGATTTCAATATTTCAAATACTAATCCATGAATATTGATTGTTAAGAACCTTGAATGACCAGTAATTGCTGTTAGAATTGATTGAATAAAGATTATGGAATTTAATTATGTATAAGTGTGTTTTATTGACATTGTTTTCTCCCCATCCAATCAACTAGTCTGGTATACCCATCAATTGATTAGTCAGTAACTTCAATGGTCTTGGTGCTGGGTTAAACCCATCGATTTTTTTGGCTAAACCTAATGAATGGTTCTTAGAAGAGTCAATCGGTTGACACAATGAATTTTTTGGTTGGTGTATGACCCCATTAGTCTTAGTCTCTACTTAGACCCATCAATCGATTTGACCAAAATAATAAAATATTTTCTTTAGAAAATTCAAATGGTAGGGATGACTAGTCAGCTGCTTCATCACCATTGTGAAGGTTTGGAAGTGGCCACACTGATAGACTAGTCCATGGAATCGATAGCTAGTTCTTGGAAACCTACCAACTAGTCTTGGCCTAATTTACATTTCTTACCTATTTCTTTTCGAATATGATAATTGAGTTTCCCTATACATGGAAGGTGATCTAAGATTCTAGTATTTATATGTTTACCTATATTAATTGAGTTAAATTGATGGAATAAAGTTAGCAAAGTTAAAATTGAGCCTAGTTGACAAATATTGATCTTAACCTAGAAATTAGGCCTTTGTCTTCACCATAACTTGGTTACTAAGGTAAATGGATAAATAATAGGAGTTAGAATTGGACTCTAGTTGACCTCCAATTGGACCTTCATCTTTAGCCTTAAGGATTAACTTGGAATGTGCATTAATGTAAGGTAAGCCTAGGGTTAAGTAATGAAATTATGTCTTTGACTTTAACCATAGGCTTGGCGTAGCTTCAAATTATGAATAATGGAAATAAAATGTTGGCTTAGATATATATAGTTGATATTAACATTATATAATTTATTCTTTTGGCATATTTGATCAAGTAATGGGTTGATCGCTTAAGATATCCTTAATAGTAATACTAGATTATGTGAGAACCTTATGTAGTTGCTTTTGGATTTAAATGATTCTTACTTGGTATGATATTATTGTGAAATTTGGCGTGTTATGATATCTTGAACCAATAATATATTAATCACTTAAAGTGGAACGAGCATTATGATGAGTCTGGATTATTCAATACTTGATTAGCTATAGGGAGTTATTATGGCTTCGGGCATTTTTCCTTCAAGTGCCATTATGTGGGATTCTCATTGATACAGGTATCATAGTTTATCCTGGTGCCTTTCCTACTAAATATTGATGATAAACTAGAGGGTGTTAGTACTAAAGGATTTAGTCACGACAAGTGAGTTTCTTTAGCTTGAGCCATGACTTTTGTCCACCTGGTTACTTTGTCATGAGCCAGGACTTATATCCACTAGGTTACTTTGGCATGTGCTAGGAATTTATGCCCATTTATTTGATTTGACTTCCATAGGTATTGAGAGACAATAGGGAATAACCCTACCTATTACTCAATAATTTGGTAAATGACTTCTATGCTCACCTAACGCAAGATAATAACCAGATTAAGACCTCAAAATGTATTAAATTATCCTTGTCATATTTTGTGCTCAATCTTGATATAGTTATTTCACTAAAATGATACTTGGCTTTACCTCTTGAGTATTTAAGAACTCACACATTACTTATCTTATGAGTTAATATACAATCATGTTCATTGCTTATTAAGTCGACATAGTAGGAATGATATTATCTCGCTAACCAAAGATACTAACCAATGGTTGATAAGTATATTTCGTAACCCACATTTAATTCCTTAAATGTTCTATTAGTTACGTGTTACTATGAATGTATATTGTGGTATACCTATCATTATATGTATATGTATATGTATGTATGTATGTATGTATGTATGTATGTATGTATATATATATGTATGTATGTATGTAAATAACATGTGATATCGTATGTTTCCCTTGAATGCCTTGGTGAGGTATGTTTTTGTTTTTCAATCATGTCTCCATGAATTATTGCATGATTGATTTTAAGTATAATCATGATCCACCTACTATAAGAATCCATGGTTGTGGATTTTTATATGTATGCCTTTATGCCCATTACTTTACGGGTACACTCTATGTACTACGACGTGGATAAACTAATTGATTCAAGTTTCCATTAGAATACAATATGTATAACAAAACTTATCTATCCCTGTATGCCTATATGATTATGACCAAGCATGTTTTAATGGATCCAAATATGTCATGTATGACCTGGTGTGATAGTATGTGAATGATATAGTAGGAATATTACATGTACATTTTGGTGTTTAATACGATGAGTATGTTATGTTGGTATTACCTGTACCTTGATCTACATTAGTGATAGATTGGTTTGCTTAGTATGTGTGCATACTGAGGGGGTTATTTTTACAATCCTTTACTCAATCTAAAGAGCATGTGGTTTGGTCTAGGTTTCTCGAGATGACTAGGGAGTGGTCCATCCTCTTATTCACCATAGTTGAGTTGTTGAGCATAGGCATTCCTAAATAGTTTCCTATGTGGTCCTTGAGTGAAAATGGCACCCTTACTTGTAATGGATTTCCTCTCGTTAACGTTTTCATCTAAGGTACCTTTCTATGGATTTTAAGGCTTACATAACCTTGAGTCTTACACCTTGACTTTCATACCTTCAAGCGTTTTCTTACACACTCTACTTTTCCTTTGGGTTTGGTTAGTTGGATACTTAGTGTTAT
The DNA here is from genome assembly GCA_039764185.1 of Tamarix austromongolica. NCBI lineage: Eukaryota > Viridiplantae > Streptophyta > Magnoliopsida > Caryophyllales > Tamaricaceae > Tamarix > Tamarix austromongolica. Next base: position 11,239,248 of record CM077816.1, read on the forward strand.
GTCTATTGTGAGATAGGTGGTGAGGCTCCAATCTTGTGTTAGAAGTAGTGGTAGCACCCTATATTTTTAGAAGTTTGTCTTATATTACCAATTCCGTAATGGTTTAAATGAATTTTTTTGTAGTAAAAAAGTTGGGTATTATAGCTTATGAGACTCGAACTTACATTGGTTCTCTTCGAAGACACAATTTACTTAGGCACGTTTTAATATGATAGAGGAAAATATTCTTTTCTTATGACCCATGTTACCTAACTAATCTAACCTTAATGTTGTATCTTTTTCCAATCTCTATGTGCTTTGGCCTATTTTATTAATATAACCATGCTTGTAACCCCTTTTTCGGTATCCCTACCTTTCTTTAGAACTACTGGGTGGATAAATAAAATGAACAAGTATAGGAGTGTGGTGTACTCTAAACATGAGGGAAGTGTGAAAATTGAATGCTTTTCGTAAAGGAGAAAAGAAAAATAAGGGTAAAAAAGGAAAAAAGAACCCTAAAATGAAAGGTGAAGTAAAAAAGAAAAGAAAGGAAAAAATAAATCAAAATATTAGGGCTTAAATTATCAATGTTAGAGAAGTTGGGTAGGTTGAAAAAAGGAAAGGAAAAATTAAATAATTTAAAACAATATCGTGGTGTTAGTTGTACTGATACTCATTTAGTTACTAGACTTATTACATAGCTTCCAAAATACACAACTGCCCTTCTTACCTTGACCCCATTAAAGCCTTGAATAAGAACTCTTGATTTTTATATGTTTTATGTATTTTCGATAGTGGAAAATTGAGAAGCACTGCAAGAAAATGGGTGATCATGTTCATGAGTGTTGAGACTTGAGCAAACCTTCAAAATTGATGCACATAAGTAAATGCATAATATGAGCGACCTATTACCTAAAATGAGGTTGTTAATTTGAAAATTGAGTGTTGAATGAGTTGAGTATATTGTTCCCTACAACCCACTCATCATGTTTATATTTGCATGTTTCTCGTTGCATGACAATGATCTAGGAATTTTACAATGCATCTAAACTTTTTTCCTAAGTATGAAACCTAAAAAATGTTTTCAAGAACTATAGTCTATGTTTTGATGAATTTTGGTTCTTGATGAGTTGATTTGACTTGGTACGAGTTCAGTGTTAAAACCCTATTTCTTGTGAAAGAGGTCCCATATATGTGTATCACATCATTTGTTTGCAGTTACATGTGTTGGTTTCTTAAGGAAAAACAATAGTATAAACATGGGAGAGTTGATAGGTATGGTTTATGTGAATATATGGAGCATAATTGTTTAGAAATTTAGTTGTTTATAATGAGTATTGTTATGCTTAAAGGTATTTTGTAAAAATTTATTGCTTTCACGATATTGTAAAGGTATTTTATTCAATTTATAGCAAATGAGAGAAAAATGTGGACCATGGATCAAAGTTAGCATGACACATGAAGGCTAGAACATGGATGGAAGACTAGCTAAGGGGAAATTGAAGAAAATTCCAAGAAAATATATAAAAATGGGCCAACACTGGTCATGCCAACCAATACGAGCAAGTTGTGTTGAAAAAGGTCAAATTATGCATAAACGGGTATTTACACAAACACCTATGTTAATTGATAAGACAATGTCAAACGCCTCGAATTTATATTTATAGATTTTTTTAATTAGAATTAGGGAATGATGCACTGGAAACTAAGATTACAACTTAAATTCATGAAACAACGATTTTGGGTTCTTCATTTTCTAATCCATTCTCCATCCCCCAATCCATTCTCTAGATCCTAGCCTTGTTAACCAAGTTAGAGAAATAAATTATGTGCTCCTATTTTGGGAATAAAGTGGTATTTTATCTTATGTTATTCATTTTATTAACTTTTGATTGAATGAAAACTTTTCTTTTACTTGTGAATATTTCATTAATTAGAATCATGCTTGGTTAATTGAATTAGTGGTAAGATGAAGGGAGATTGCCTAATCTAAATGCTTTAAGAATTCTTACCTAATTAAATTCCATCCATATTCAAATGTGTTATGATATTGATTTTATTTTCATAATGGAAAAGTCTATCACCTCATTAATATTGAATTGAAAAACTTTAGCAAGATTTCAAAAATGAGTTGAAGCAATCTCCCTTAGCATGACAAGGTCCTAAAACACAAGATCAAGAGACTTTGGTTAAGTTTCTAGAACTTAAAAGAGGGGACTTATAGATAATTGTAATACATTTCCTATTTTGCATTCATTCTAGAGATAGACGAGTCTTAATTGACAATAAGATGTAATGCCTTCATAAAGCACTACACTTAATTATTATGTTGGCGTATTTTATTGTTTATTTTAGTTTGCATATTTCTATGCATTTTTAGTTATAATCGTATTCACTTCAATCAATAATCTAGGCATAAAGGTTATTGTCACTATCATGTTGCTCACTACTAGTCCCTATAGGATGATGCCTTGAGTGGTACTCTAAAATAGTACAATTGCAGCTAGAGTACACCCATTGTTGAGGAACATAATTTGTAAATATATATAGCTTAGAGATTAGGAAGTTTCTCAAGAATACTACAACTATCTATGATAGGTATCAAGATGATGTATGCCCATAGCCAATGTTTGAATGGAGTGTTTATTGTTGTGTTTGTTGTTGTTGTTGTTGTTGTTGTTGTTGTTATGTAAGCCACGAGAATGATTGTGCCAAATAAATATTAACTATAGGAATGAGCATGGCTAATCAAGATGTGGGTCATGGGAATGAATATGGATAATTAAGATGTTGGGAATAAGATCATTCATGGCTATCACAATGTTTGCCAATCGACTACTCATTGTTATAGAGATGTGTGTCATGAGATTGCATATGTGAAATACCCCATCCTAAAATTATCCAAAATGTGTTTAAAATTATATTAATATAAAACAAAATAATTTAGGTTTTGTAAAGGACTTGGAATTAGGTGAAAATGTAAAATTGTAGCAATATGAATCCATTGGTCCATTGAACTAACTAACTGGTGCACCCAAGGACTCACGTTTTCATTTCTAGCGAAAAGCTTACTAGTTTTCCTAATTGATCAACTAGTTATGATATGATTCCATAATCCTTTTCTATTTTGCTTTAATTTCCTTTTTAATGTTTATGAGAACTTCTAAATAGAGTATATTTATGCTAATAAGAATACATAGGTGCTTTGGGATTATTTACACATTATTTAGATCATTCTATGATTTTATTTAGTTAAAAATCTCCCAAAAGTAGTTTTTGAGGTACCTTTCCTCTCCCAACACATTTCCTTTCTCCTCCTACCTTCTATCTTCTCTCATATGGCTCGTTCCGAACTCCTTACCCTTATTACTACTCTATCTTAGTCTATTATTGTTTGACTTCACTCTTCCTATGCTATTCTTCATCATTTATTTTTTGTACACATTTATACTCAATGCTCCACTCCACCCTTACAAGTTAACTCTTTATCTTTTCTTCTCCCTCTATATGATCAACCAATAGATTCCTCTTAACCACCAAAATTCTAATTCTTATCACCACTTAAACACTCTTTCTCCTTTATCTCTTATTCCCATTTCATATTTTTGTTAAGTGTAGGAAAACCTTTTTTCTGTCCTTTTTTTATCCTTGTTCTAGTAGAGAACTAAGGCACTTGCCTTTGGTTCCTATGTTTGAATTCAATTTTGTTTCTCATTTACTTCTTCTTGATCATCACTTTAGTTCCGCTTTTGTTTTTTCCATAAACAAAGGAGGATCAAAGTTTAGAGAGATTTAAATATTTCTTACTCTTTTCTACTCTTAGCTATCCATCTCGTAAGTTGAGATTGAGAATAGCACCTCCATCCTTCTCTCTCTTTTTTTCTTGATTAAATAAATTTTAAAGTACATTTTACTGAATTTTGGTTTCTTAATTTCCTTATATAATCAAGTATCTTGTAGTTAGCCATCAAGTTAGGAGAGTTTTATCATTTCTAGAAGATTTACTTGAGGTAAGACATGTCTCTATTCTATGATAAGGCTTGGCATTCTTTTTTAAATTAGTTGATATCTTTGATTTTAAGCATGCTTCTATGAAAAGAATCATTTATTAAGTAATTGGTTAAGATATGCATTGTGAATATGGATGGTTGTAAGAATGAGATGTAGAATCATGTGGATTTTTAGCCATTAGTGGGGATCATGTCTATAAATTGAAAGTTTGTCATAATGACTAATTTAAGGAGGTTCTATGTATCAAAAAAATTTAATATGTTTAGTTGCTTCCATGATGTTAGTGTTAGTTAGTAGCACGTGGCCATTAAGACCTTTTGATGAATCTTGGGTATGTGTGTATGGTTGATGGTTAATGTGATCCTATGAACTTAATTTCAGCATTGTTGTGATTCTCATTGGTTCTTCCTTGAAGTTAGATATGTGATCGAGTTTTAGTTATTTTGGCCTAAAGCATGAATTTAATGAATTAAGCATGCAAGTGTGGTGCAAGTCGATTGATTAACATGTTTAGGATGCATTTATGTTATGGGAATTAATAACATGAGTACGATTAATTTATGGAGTGTTGAGCATGATTTAATGATTGTTGTCTTCCTACAAATATTATGTTTATAATATAAGGTTGAATCTTTTATCCAATCTAAGAGAATGATCTGAGTATTCGTTGTCTTAAGCATGTTTTCATATGATTTTTGATAGCATATAACTTGTTTATCTCATTTATTTGAGCATGGGTTGATGATAGAATGATTTGTGTGTTATCTTATCTATGTTGATGAGTTAAGGCATGAATTATGGTTTTATTGTATTCAAGTATGAATTTTGATGTTGGGTATGATCTTATGTTGCTTTCGATAGTTTTGCTATTAGCATGTTAACATGTGCTAAGTTTGGTAATAGTTGAAATTTAAGTGTGTGATCTTAGGTGTGCATGGGTTAGGCTATTTCTCCAAAATCAATTTACCAGTTAGTTAAACCTATCGATTGGTTTGCATAAACTATCGATTATATTGATAAACCTATCAACTAGTTGTTTTGTGACTAGAGTTATCTTAGCTCCAGTTAAAACCCATAGAATTGGTTAACCAAATTAATCTACTAGTTCATAAGAACAATGAATCAATTTACCAAACCCATCAACTAGTTACTTTTTTTTTATCAAGAGAATTTATTTTTGTGAATAGAGTTATCTTAGCTCCAGTTAAAACCCATCGAATGGGTTAACCAAATTAATCTACTAGTTTTAAGAACAATGAATCAATTTACCAAACCCATCGACTGGTTACTTTTTTTTATCAAGAGCATTTATTGTTGGCCTAAGTAAATCGAATAGTTTATCAAAACCCATTGAGTGGTCACAAGAATAGTCAATTGGTTCGATCAACTAGTTTATAGGTTTTTGTGTATCCTTTGTTTCATTGGATTTGGTATAACCAAACCAGTTACCAAGTCCTTAGGACCAATCAACTAGTTGACTTGTGGTTCATTATTTTGTTATACTTTCATGGTGATGTCTTAGAGCTTTTATGATTCTTTGAACTTAATATATGGACCTTTTTGTGATTCGCCCTAAATAATCTAATTAAAATGAATGATTGATGGTGGCCTTAACTTAAGATCATGAAATTAAGGAAGATAAAATAGTTAGTTTTGTGGCTTGTGGCCTTGGGTTGTATTCAATGTTAATTACTAGAAACATCCAATTAAATTGTTTACAAAATTTTATTGTGAATGTGAAATTATCGATTACATATATAATGGAAATAATATTTCATTTGAGCCTTTTTCTCCGGCTCTCAAGATGGTTAACCGAGAGTTAGTAAACTTACTACCTTGTGGTATTTATTTTCTCTGCACTCAGTAACTTTCTCGTACTTCTAGGCTATGGCTTGTGTGTGGGACTAAGATTAATACTATGGCATACCATCATGTATAAAGGGTATGCCATGATTGGTAGTCTTTCATATTGTTTCACTCAATACATTTCTCATTCTACTATATTGTTGTATATATGCATGATTAAGAATAATACTATAGCAGACCATCATGGTGTCGGTGCTTGTGTAAAGGGTGTGTTATGATTGGTGGTTTTATCCCTTGTGTTTGATGTAATCACCTAAACAACCAATTTGGAAGGCGTGGATGCCTAGAATATGCATACTCTATCACGTTTGGTGTGATCGGCTACAAGCACCTATATTAGGATTGATGCTCCAATTTGAGGGTATGCCCATAATTCACATTTGGTGTGATCGCCTACGAAAATCCATATTAGGATCAGTGCTCCAATTTAGAGGTTATATTCAGGTTAGGGACTTATGTAGCCCTATGTTAGTACCATAACCAACACTCATAGTGGAGGTTTAGGTTCATTTAAATATCTTAATAATTAAACTTTGTGATCATATAATGGAATAATAATAATATGGTTTATTGATGCTTGCAACGTATGAAATCATTATATGTTATTGTTAACATTCCGTGATGAATTGTTTGAGCATGTATAGTATACCACGATTAATATGACCTCTAGGTGTAGCATGAGCCTTCTCTATGTTGTTGGATAAACTTCTTTTACTTGTACTTTACTATACTAGTACTTCCTTGTGTGGTCATTGTATTGATCTAGCTTTTGTTCTAGACAGCATATGGCATTTTTCATGTTGAATAGCTTGATATGGGGCTCTGTATGGTCATTGCTTGGGGAAGGTTAATTGTATTAGAGTGTCAGGTTAAGTGGTTTGGTTAGGTTTTTCCCACTACATTGGGACGTTTTGTTTTTTGGTTACCTAAACTCTTGGCTCTATTCTTGTATTTAGTTTTGGAGATACACATCGTGAGAATGCATGTGGCTATGTAGATGTAAGACATGGGACTACCCATGGTTAAGGAGATGTGTGACATGGGACTACCTATTGATATCAAGACACACACTATGGAACTAATTGTGGATATGGAGATGTAAGATACTAGACTAGTCATGGTTATGGAGACATATGGGACAAGACTAGTCATGAGTATTGAGACTTATGCCTATAGAAACGTGAGTTATGGAACTACGTATGACTATCATGACTTGTGTCATAGTATTAATTGTGACTATTGAGATATAGGTCACTAATTACTTGTAGCTAATTAGAGCTCTATTTATATATATCTAAATAAGTCTAAGTTTGAATATAGTAGTCTCACACCCAAATAAAACCCTCATACCTATTTAGTGTGTGTGTGTATACATACACTAATTTTATGTCAGTTATCTTATCGTAATTTTTTAACTTCTTTATTTAAAAAGAATTGTTCATATTTATATACTTTACGAGCAATATATATAATATTTTATTTTAAAAGTATTAAAATATTATTTTAACAACTATTCTAAAATATTTATTTTTTTACTGAAATATTTTTTTAAATAAAAAATATACATTAAATTATATAAGTATATTTGTATTTATATAAATTATATGAAAATAAAATTTTTAAAAATAATAGGAAAAGATTATAACTTAATAATCCACTAAATCTAATAAATTTAAATCTGATCTAAAATTTAGTCAAAATACTATAAACGAATGTGAAAATAAATGCGACTACATCCGACCCAAATCTGATACGTTATTATCACTGCTACCTATTATTCCACTGAGACGATTCTATAAAATAACCGCAACAGCGATTCTATAAAACTGTCAGGTCCAATCTCCGTCGAAGATGCGGAGATTATAATGATTTTAATTCTTAACACGATTATTAGATTATATTTTATAAATATCTGTTGTCGTTAGCCATAAAGGAGATGGTCGCTCACAACTATTACGGTCAGCGGCAGGTCAAAGGATCATCATTGTTTCCTAACGATGAAAGACTGATAATGAATCATTAACCGTGTTACGTGTAGAACCTTTTGGAGTTTACGGTAGTTCGTGGTCAACTGCCATTGTAAACTTTAGCCGCGGCTCATATACGGAGCAAAGCTTGGACCGTACAAATCTAACAAGATACACTTCTATATATATATATATATATATATATACAAAAGGGGATGATTGTTTACGTTTTTAATAATTATTTAAGCAGCATTTCCACGGTGTTTAATTAAATTAATTATGTAATTTTTTAGACTGTTTAAGTAATGATCTCACTCACTGGGGTTTGATTATTTTTTTCTGTAATATTTGCATATATTAAGTTAAATAAAATTATGTATAATAATCGCTAAGTATATTATGACACCAAAGTATTTTATTTAGAACAAAGTATAAAACAAAATCACCAAATAATTATTAAGAAATCAGACATAATAATTAAAATATATAATATAATCATAAAGTGTATTACAATACAAAAATATAACACAGAGCAAAGTATATTACATAATCACAAAAATAAAAATGTCAAATAACCACTAAAAAATTATATATAACCACTAAATGATGCAAAATAATCACTATAAAAAAATCTTCTACAAATAATGGAAAATCAAACATAATCATCAAAAAATCAAACATAATTACTTAAATATGCAACATAACGATTAGGGCTGTGCAGAAAAACCGGGATCCGAAAAACCGATCCGTTATCCGAAAAAATCGATCCGAAATTTTAAATATCCGATCCAGTTTTTGAAAAGCGGAGCGGATATCCGATCCGGTCAAATATAAGTTTGACCAGAGCGGATATCCGATCCGATTTTTTAGTGGATAATCCGATCCGTAAAAAATATCTGGTTTTAAGAATAAGTGAGTTATATTTAGGCATAATTTAATTTATAATCTGATTTTTTTTCTTTCAATCTTCAAGTTTGGATCATTTTTTTACTATAGTACATGAGTCCAAATATAATTTACTAAACTAAAGTCTAAAATAAATATCCACACTCTACAAATAATCAAATAGGTCACGACCTACACACACACAAGCACCCAAACCAGAAAAAAAAACTCCTAAATTTTTTGAACCTCTTAACTTAGGTCGTTCCACAGTTCTAGAGCGCCATTATTCACAAATCTTGATCGCTAATTTTTTTTTATACGATTAATCATGTATTTTATCTTTTTGTATGCAAGCTGAATAATTAAACAAGTGTTTATGCTGAACAAATTTTTTAGTTATAGATTATATATGTAAATTTAATAATCAGATATTTTTTTTCAATAATCCGATATCCGATCCGATATTTCGAATATCCGATGTTTCGGATATCCGGTGTATTCGGATACAGATTCAGATATGGAATATCGAATATCCGGTCGGATCGGATATCCGAAAAAAATATCCGGTCGGATACGGATATCCGACAATGCACACCCCTAATAACGATAAAGTGTCTTATGACACCAAAGTAAAACATAAAACAAAGTATATGACATGACACCAAAGTATAACATAAAACAAAGTGTATGACATAATAACCAAAAAGTGTATGATAATTAAAATCAAACATAATCTCAAAAATGTGCAATGTGTAACGTTAAAATAGTTAGATCTATGTCACATTTCTTAGGTGATTATTTGGATTAAAAAAAATATGTATACGCTACATGTAGTACAATGATTATCTAGCTCTCGCAAGTGATTATCTAGTCATCACAAGTAGTTATCTGGACCTCTTTACTGATTATGTTTCCTGTGTCTTGATCATATGTATTACTTATTATAAATGAATTTTTCATTAAAAAGTATCTTCGTGTTGCATTGCTATATGAGTGTAACATGCATGATATATTTAGGTGCATAATCAAAGTTGCCTATAAACAGAGGAGGAAAACTATCATTATGATATGCTTAATGATCACTGTAGGAACTATAATAGATATTTTGAACTACTGTGAATGAAAGAACCCTAGAAGGGACAATAAGGTTATAAAAATAGAATTTATCAATTAAAACTCGACATATGAAATATAGTGGTTGGGGACAATCTAATATGATTTTTCTATGTCATCTTACCAAGTAACTTTGTCTTCTAGATTTTGAAACTCTTCTTTGTGTAATATTGATGACCTCCTCACTACTTATTTATGAGACTACTATTGTAATGACTAAAGATGATTTATAACTTAGCATATTTACCTTCTTTAGGCTCACCGAGAATAAATATGGGAACTAATGAGCTAGTTTTGGAGACATGGTGTTGTAGTTTACTTGGTGATAAAGGAAACGTGAAAGCCTAAAATCAATAACAAATTCACTAGAAAAACTAGTGGACACTAATTGTTCAAAACCAGGGGTTGGTTTCCCAAGATTAGTAGATTAGTTAGGACCAATGGACTACTTAAGTGATAATTTAGTTGCTATATCCAAGTAGATAAAACAATAACTAATGGACTAGTTTCCCAAAAGCATGCCTAGGACTAGTGGATTGATTTTGCATAAAACCACAGGATTAGTTTAGTAGAAAATCCAAGTCTTGAAAGTACCTTATAGTTCTAGATTCTCCAAGAACTAGTGGACTTATTGTACTCTAAACTAGTCCATTGATAATAGCATAAACCACTACATTTAGAATACTTTGAGAAATATTTAAAAGAATAACCTAATGTATTAAGATCTTTAAAGATTACTTTTTTAAAAATAATAATAATAATTTTGGAATTCTTTTTTCAAGAGAAATCTTAAGTGTTCAAGGAATTACACACACAACAACTTAACCTCAAAGACTTAAGGAAAATTTCTACCATGAGCTCATAAGTCTTCAAAGTCTACCTAGTTGATCCTTAAGATTGTACTTGAGATATAATTTGCAATTTTGTTCTTTTTAGCACTTTTAAGTGATGAAAACTTAAATACTTTTAATGGCAATCATTACCCTTAACAAGACAAGTTAAACATAAAATAGATTTCTTAGCATCAAAATAATAATTTATGAAACTAATGCACCTACAAGGTTTATATTCTCCCTCATTTTATATGCCAATAAGCAACAAGGTGCAATGATAGTAATTCATAAGATGTAACAATAGAAAGATGTAAAAAAAAAAATTATGATGCTTGTATTCTTTATCTCAAGTTCTTTAATTTCTCCCCTTGTCATCAACAAAAGGTATATGGATTGCTTGAAATTTGAAAGAAAATTGAAGGAATGGATATAATAAGCAATAGAGAGAGAAACACCCCCCTCAAGGTATTCTTTGGTTATAACTTTTTTGTGAGATTTAATAATGCATTTCTAAGAGCTAATGATATAACAATAATTACCCTAAGGGTATGCAACTATTAGAGTTAAAATATTTTATCACTTGAAATGTTCAATAAATAGTCAATAACATAAAACAAAGTATATGACATAATCACCAAAAAGTGTCTGATAATTAAAATCAAACATAATCTCTAAAATGTGCAATGTGTAACGTTAAAATAGTTAGATCTATGTCACATTTCTTAGGTGATTATTTGGATAAAAAAAAATATGTTTACGCTATATGTAGCACAATGATTATCTATCTCTCGCAAGTAATTATCTAGTCATCACAAGTAGTTATCTAGACCTCTTTACTGATTATGTTTCCTGTGTCTTGATCATATGTATTACTTATTATGAATGAATTTTTCATTAAAAAGTATATTCGTGTTGCATTGCTATATGAGTGTATCATGCATGATATATTTAGGTGCATAATCAAAGTTACCTATAAACAGAGGAGGAAAACTATCATTATGATATGCTTAATGATCACTGTAGGAACTATAATAGATATTTTGAACTACTGTGAATGAAAGAACCCTAGAAGGGATAATAAGGTTATAAAAATAGAATTTATCAATTAAAACTCGACATATGAAATATAGTGGTTGGGGACAATCTAATATGATTTTTCTATGTCATCTTACCAAGTAACTTTGTCTTCTAGATTTTGAAACTCTTCTTTGTGTAATATTGATGACATCCTCACTACTTATTTATGAGACTAATATTCTAATGACTAAAGATGATTTATAACTTAGCATATTTACCTTCTTTAGGCTCACTGAGAATAAATATGGGAACCAATGAGCTAGTTTTAGAGACATGGTGTTGTAGTTTACTTGGTGATAAAGGAAACATGAAAGCTTAAAACCAATCACAGAATCACTAGAAAAACTAGTGGACACCAATTGGTCAAAACTAGTGGGTTGCTTTCCCAAGATTAGTAGATTGATTAGGACTAATAGACTATTTAAGTAATAATTTAATTGCTATATCCAAGTAGATAAAATAATAATAATAATAATAATAATAATAATAATAATAATAACTAATGGACCTATTTACCAAAATCAACTGACCGGCTAGGACTAGTGGATTGATTTTGCATAAAACCGTAGGATTAGTTTAGTAGAAAATCCAACTCTTGAAAGTCACTTATAACTCTAGATTCTCAAAAAAATAGTGGACTGATTGTAGTGAAAACTAGTTCACTGATGATAGTAGAAAATCAATACCTTTACAATACTTTGAGAAATATTTAAAAGGATAAACCGATATATTAAGATTTTCAAAGTTATTTTTTGAAAAAATAATTTTGGAACTCTTTCTTCAAGATAAATCTTAAGTATTAAAGGAATCACATTCACAACAACTTAACCTCAAAGACTTAATGAAAATTTCTACCATTAGCTTATAAGTCTTCAAAGTCTACATAGTTGATCCTTAATGTTGTACTTGAGATATAATTTGCAACTTTGTTCTGTTTAGCACTTTCTTAGCTTTCTTTAGTGATGAAAACTTAAATAATTTTAATGGAAATCATTACCCTTAACAAGATAGATTTATTATCATCAAAAAAATAATTTATAAAACTAATGCACCTATAAAGTTTATATTCTCCCTCATTTTATATGCCAATAAGCAACAAGGTGCAATGATTGTAATTCATAAGATGTAACAATTGAAATATTCAAAAAAATTATGATGCTTGTATCCTTTATCTTTAGTTCTTTGATTTCTCTCCTTGTCATCAATAAAAGGTTTATGGATTGCTTGAAATTTGAAAGAAAATTGAAGGAAATGATATAATAAGCAATAGAGAAAGAAACATCCCCCTCAAGGTATTCATTCATCATAAATTTTTGTGAGATTTAACAATGCATTTCTAAGGGCTAGTGATATAACAATACTTACCCCAAGGGTATGCATCTATTAAAGTTCAAATATTTTATCACTTGAAAATTTCAATAAATGTGTCAAGAATAATTAGAGCTTTAGAGAAAAATTGGTCGATACACGTAAACTTAGTAACCATCATCATATCATATATATGGAATCAAGAGTGTACAAGTATAAGAGATGGAAATAAATAATCTGATAGAAATAAGGATTAGATAATAACATAGCCAATCAAGATTTTGTAAATCGCATATGATAAAAATGATGCACGCAAATGGTATAACTCTGTAGATTAAAATGACTTAAAATATGCTACCTGCCAACTAATGAGACTAATGACCATATCAAGAATCATGATTACCTATAATACACTCATTTTTTACTACCAAAAAAAATTTTTTTAAAAAAAATTGAGGAAGTAAAATATAAAAGTCAGTCATATGAAAAATATGGTGTTACTACCATACCTAACATAAGATAGATGTTCATCATCTAACTCATTTTAGACACAAACGTAAATACCCAAACCAACAATGCATAAGAGAACTGAAATGTGCAAATATCATAAGATAAAATAATTTTTAAGTTTTACAACTAAGGCTATACAAGCCCAAAAGTAAGTACAAAATATGAGAAAAAGAATCTAAGATAAAATCATCTACAACAACAATCTTGGTCTCTAAGTACTCTCAAAATATAAAACATGTCAAAATATCTTGTTTTCAGTATCCCAACCCCAAAAAAACATATGCTAAGCTATTGTCATCCATAACTACCTACATAAGGCTATCTACTCGTAGGATTGAGTAGGTGATCGATTAAAAGGGCACACCATTACTTTTATAATGAGTAAATTAACTTACCTATTATGAAGTTTATGAAGCACATAAGATCATATAGAAGGCATATTAATCATACAGGACATGCTCATGCATTAACATACCAAGACTACACACTTTCCTCATTTGATGTTCATAAAATTATACACTAGCATACACACATGAACATCATCACTATCATTCTTGATTGTAGACATAGTCTACTAGAAGTTCACATTTATCACAAATCTAAGGGTCAAAAGAATCATCATGAAACTTTATGGATATTACAAGGCATAGGAAATTATACATTGCATAATAACACTCTAGGTCATTCAAAATACCCTAATAATCTATTACAATTTTTATTTTGATATGTTTGTAATCACATAATCTATAATTAAGCACCGTGCTTATATTATAATATGTGCATGTGATGAGATATAAAACTCTAAATATACATTCATTAAGGCATATGTATTCCTCACAATACAATAAATATCTTACAAATTTATAGCATGTAGGATCACATAGTGACTCATGATGTAGATCATACTTTAGTGCGTACACATCTATTAGGGTAAGATAATCATATGCTCATAGAACACCGAAGGTAGAGAGGTCTTATGCTCATTTATACATGCAACATCATACTTAATGTCCACACCTAATTCAAAGTTAAAGGAAAATCAGGTATCACATCTACAACATAACCATTTTGATATCAAGCATATAAATAATACATGACCATTTAAAATATCTCTAGGTTATTATGTCTTTGAGTATTGATCACATTCTCTACATTCATGTAAGATTTATTTTTGAACGATCTCTCTATGCCCTCAAAATATGGATTGGCCCACGAACACCTCAATTGATGGCTACCATAATAACTAGATGAAGTTAACATGTGGTCCTCTACTATTCTCGCTCATGAGCTAAGGTAGCGAAAATACCAACCAACCCTATATATCATAACACTTAATTATTGACACCTCCAAAGTAAGCTCATAGCTGTAAGTAATGTAGGAAAGGTATCAAAACCAATGACTATTCACTTACCCTGTTGGTGTATGCCTATTGGTAAGCTACCCTCGGTTAGCTGCTTTGAGAGTCAGAGATACATAGGTATGATGAATTTCTTTCCCTTTAAATAATTAGTGCCTTATTATATTGAGATTATTAGTCACATAAAAGGTTAATATGCCACACCAATCAAATCATAACCAATTAAGGTCTCATCGAATCCATCATTTCCAATTAAGTGTTCATATTTCTTATTTAACCAATCAAGCTAGGAAGGGTAAGTCCATAATTACACCCACAATGCATGGGTGTGCACGTGTGTATTCAACCCATCACTTAGATTTGAACTATTCTTTCTTTTTATTCACAAGCTAATATCTAGGTAAAACTAAGAAACTAATGTCAAGCAATGATCATCTCTAAGACAACCTTTTGAAAGGTCATTATGTAGATCCATAAAATTTACAATAAGCATTTAAGGTCACCCATATTTACAAGGTTCAACAATTTCATATAAAACATAAACCATTAAAATTTTACTTCAGCCTATGGTTTATATTCATTTATTAGTATTAAAGGGTGAGAGACAACTTTAAGACTAACATAAAAGTTTAGTAGGGGTCAACTAAACATCAACCTAGATACAAATTACTTATCGATTAATTTATTATTTTCAAAATGAGGGTATGAACTAGAAAGTCTACCACAAGCCCCAATACCATTAATTTAGTTCCCTTAGGTAATAGATAAGTTTAGAGTTAACTATGTTCAAACAATAAAGGTAGGGTGATCAAGACATACCAAACAAGTCTAAACAAATAAGGAGCTGGACCCACAATAGCAAGGATAAGAATTGGGTTCTAAAAAAATTAAAAAATGTACGAAATAGAGGGATCGAGTAACCAAACATGCATGTCAATTTAGTAGCTAGAAGACAAAGTCAGTAAACAACTATAGCCTATTAATTTATTAGTTAAGCACTATAAGGCATCCTTGAAACAAGCACAATTAGTCAACCAAAGGTATTGATACTCCAAATCCAACATTAAAAATCAAAACATGCATTCCCAATATAGTTATCACAAGATTCAGGAAACATACATCCATTAAAAAAACTCCATAACATAACTTAACATGTATAACATTTATTCAAGCTTAAATCATACATTGATCATCATAACTCATAATTACATGCCAAAATATTTATTTAAGCTCAAAAACCCTATAACATGTTATCTATAATAGATTCATAGACATACTTCATCACACATACTCTATAGATAAATTCATTAACATAAAATTTGAATCATGTTCAAAAATAGTAAGGCCTACTCAACACCATATGCTTATTTCATTCACGTAACAAGGTAAGAATGACTTACCTTAACGAATCAACAAAGGAAACACAAGGAGCCTTAATAGAAGCTTCCAACATCTTTAATTCTCTAAAGAAACTTTAAAATTCACAAATAAAACTTAAAATTTATTCATTAAACATAGAAAATGAGAAAGATGATACGAATTCAAGAAAATTGGAGAAAAAATCAAAACATGCCTAATTTTTCACCAAAATAAAGAACAAGGAAGGAGAGTCTAAATCCTTTAAACTTTCCTAAGTCTAAACCTCTATTTTTTAAGGAAAATAAGGGATAATTAGGTAGGGGATCAAAGGAAAGGAAGATAAGTGAGAAAGACTTGAGACAAAGATGTAAGAAAATAAAAAGAATGGATGTTTTTATTTTCGATGGTTTTGGGAGCTAGAAATAGAAAAGGTGAAATCAGAAGTTAAATGGTTATTTAAGTGGGGAAATGAAGATTATGGGTATATGTAATTTGAAAACCGAATCCCCTATCCTAAAATCAAGTCACATGAGGCTGCTTTAGTGAAGAAACCAACAAAGTTTCTAGTTAATGGGGGTGATAAAAAAAGGTAGGTTACATAAGCTAAAAGGTTTTTAGCATGAAAAGGAAAGGTTGTAAAAGAATAAGAGGACAATCAGCTACTAGCAGAAAATCTCTAGAACCCCAAAATTGAGCTCTAAATTTTTTTCACTAAAGAGGAAAAAAAATGAATAAAAAAAACAATATGCAAAAGGAGTCACTAATTGATTTTGTAAAAATAATTCCCTAGATCTATTAATGTACTTCAAACATGTATTTAAAATGTTTAGCAAGCATGTAGAAAACATATAAATGATTTGGAGCATCGTTATTAAATCTCATAAACACTAGAAGGAATTTGAATTAAAATATAAAATGGTATCAAGTATACTTGATAATCAGTTGATCAATAGCTCCTAACAGTTGACAAATTATTCCTAGATGAAAAAAATTTTAAACTACTACACACATCAATTAATGTGATTGCTCTTTAAACCAATTACCTCATAAACTCTTTTTCTCCCCTTTTATTAAAAATTTTCCTAAATTTTAACAAACTAAACCAAAAGCACAACATTAAATCAATATCAAACACACTAATTATCCCACAAACTACTTAAATTTATAGGGTATTACATTACTAATATTGATATTTAGATCACAATTATATGTGGATATAGTGGTAAGGTCAGTTGTTGGTGTAGGGATAATGGATGGGATAAGTGGATATGAAATCAAGAAGATGACTATGATTATCCCAAGGATTCTTTTAACTAAAGATAGAAAGAGTCTCACCATATTATTGATAATTAGCATCAACCATCTCTATATCTATGCTAACTCTATTAAAGGAAATGATTATCTTTATGGTTCTTATAGTATTACCAAAATCCTTTGTCTTATCTCTATTAGTGTCTCCCTAAGCATTACAATCTACAACATCATCACCTCTAAAAATAATGTTATTCAGAGGTCTTTATGAGAACTATCTTTGTTGATCAACTATAGAAGCATTGGTAGGATGATAATCACCTAAACTATAGTGATTTCATATATACCCTCAATCTCTCAACTTTTTTCCTTGAAGTCAATAGATCATAATTAGCATGTGTAAATATCTACTCAATCATCTAAATGTCTCTAAAAAGTAGGTTTTGAAGCCCTTGAAATATAGCTATACCATTAGATTTTGTTGGAATAGTATTAGGTCTAGTACATGATGAGGGGGAAAGGTACATAACATAAGTTTTAGGAGTCTAAGTTGTAGCATTGGTATAGAAAAAGGTGGGTTTCATTGATCACCATCAACATTTACTCATTGAGGTCTATTCAAATCTCTATCATCCTTCTTATAACTAAAAACAAAGTTCACTCTACCCTTGTCGGATAGCTCAATCCCTTTAGCTCCTAACTAAACCTCGAAGAACTTCAATAAAGAGTGATTGAAATCATCAAAGAATGGGTTTTTCCAACTTAGAGAACTCAATGTGAATCCATCAAGTGGTACACAAAATTACCTTAACATGCTCATAATCAATTACCAATATTCAAAAGATGAATGAGGATAGTGGTGTATGTGATATATATATATAAATATTATCCTTATCTTCCAATAATATAGAATATGATCTAGTAAATAACAATCATTGAAAGTGATATCTGCTCTAAACCCACACCTAGGATGGATCATGATACAAAAAATGCAATGTAGCATCACGGTATTAAGAGGAAGGTAGGTTGACTTAATATGCACACATATATATAAGATTGTGTAAAAAAATCCAACATCCAAAAATCTGATTAGGAATTTTACATATCCTATCATGGTTTTAAAAATTGGAGTGAATATCAAATTTGGATAAAATTGGAATTAGCTAGAGATAATGTCTGATTCTATTAAAGATACAATTGAGCAAAGTAGATATTTGATCTAGCTAAAATAGGTATAAAATATTTTTTTTTTTAAATAGAGTATAAAAATATTTTATTTAATTAAAAAACTTAAAAATATTACTTTTAATTTTTAACTTCTAAGAAAATAGTTTTCCAGAATATTATTTATTACTTAGTTTAATTAAGTAATTCAAAACCATAACTTTTATATCTTATCTTAACCCCCTACCAATGTTCACTCTCATCTCTATTCTCTACTTTCTCACTCTAACATTTTAGTTCTCACTATTGTCCATATTCTCTTCATTTCTCTACACCGATCTAGTTTATTAATAAAAAATTCAGCTAACTACCTTCCCTAAGTTAGATTCTCCTCATCGTCCCTCTTACACTTACTCCTCATTTTTTATATCCGATTCTCATCAGTCTTCTTTATTTATTATCTAATTGTAATTTTTGTTCTTATTTTCTGGGGCTTCATTAATTTTTGCTAATTATTCTCTTTGAGGATTGTGTTTCCATTTAAGGTATTGCCTACTATTTTGTTAACAATTTTCTTTATATAATTCTCCATGGTCTTAGAGTTCTCACTAAGTTGAGGGTTATTTTTCTCTATGTTTTATTTTCATCTAATTTTTCTAATTGTATCCCTAATTTTATTTACTTTTCTTCTCTATATTTATATAAGTAGTTGTATATGTGTACTAGTTAGGGTTGTGAGCCCATGTGTTATGGTAAGATAGGAACACTCATGGCTTGAGGAGATCCTATAATGGTTAGGGTAACTATATGGCATATGTGTAGTTGTATTGAAAAAATTATTAAATGGCTATCCTGATTTATAATATATTAAGATGTAGACTTTTATTTGAATTCAAAAGTCAATGAGTTGATATAACTTGTGTAGAATTTTATTTGACACAACTATATAGCTATAGTAGTTTCTTTGAGTTGTATCTAAAAGATAAAGAGATAAGGCCCTTGAGCTAAAAAGTTTAAGAAATAAAATTAGAGTCAATTTAATTTGATGTATTTGGCTTATAACTCCAAGCTTTGGCTTAGTCTTCATTTAACAACCATCTAATGTGTAGTTATAGTCTAATTTTATCCACCATAGTTGTTTATAAATTTTTGATAATAAATACAACTTCAGATGATTCACAGTTGTTCATAAAAGTTAACTATATTTTGTTTTTGTTCATAAAATATAATTGGAGTAGCTAGCAGTAGTATGGATGAATCGGTGAATGAGATCAAAAATGCTAAAAGTGAGACACCATATATTTCATCAGAAAGGACTCCTCCTTTCCCTCATCCTCCACTTCTCCCATTAGAACCTACTGCAAGTGAACAATTTGAAGCTTCTAAAGAAAGTGTAAATGAGGGTGGGCCACCTACAAAAAAATATATAGATCATGGGTTTGGGATCATTTTGAAAAAAATAATAATACCGTGTGATAATAAGAATGATCAAAAACTAATGTGTATTTATTGTAACAATCAATATGTGGTTGCTCCTTCTAAAGGCACTTCAATCTTGAGTATTCATTTATAGACTTGTAATAAGTACCCTATGAATATATATAATAAATGATGCTTCTTATTTCAATGGCGGCCTTCCATCAGCTGCGATAACTAGTGATACTAATAGGAAATTTAAAGAAGCATATAGGAAGGTATTCATTCAAATGATAATCTTTGATTAATTACCCTTTTGATTTTTGGAAAGGGAGGAATCTAGATAGTACATGACAAAGATAGAACCTTGAGCAATCTTGTTCTCAAACTAGCATTGCTAGAGATTCTCTAGAGCTTTTTATTGGAGAGAAAGCAAAGTTGAGGATACTTTTTAATAGTTGTACAAGTAAAATTTGTCTCACCATTGATGTAGGGACTTCTTTTTAAAACTTGAGTTCCATGGTCTTCATAGCTCATTTCATGTATAATAAATGAAAATTGCATAAAAAGATTATTAATTTTTATCCAATTGTTGGTCATTCTAGTATGATTATTGGTTAATATATTAAAAAATGTTTAATTGATTGGGATATTGTTAATTTGCTAACTTTAATAGTACATAGTGCAAGTTTAAATGATATCTACATTGATTATTTGAGAGAATGACTCAATGGTTGGGGTGAGTCATTTTTTAATGGCTCTTATTTAAATATCTAAAGTGTTTCTCATATTTTAAGCTTTTTTTATGAAATAGGGGTTGAAAGAATTTTGTGATCACATTCTTAGTGTTCAATATGTTGTAAGACATATAAGATCATTTCCCTCTGGGTTTAGTAAAGTCAAGACGTGTTGGCTAGAAGAAATTAGAACATAAGAGAATGTTGTGTTTGGACATTGAAACTTAATGGAATTTTATGTCTATTATGTTGGATATTGCATTTAAGTTTAAGAAATAATTTTATTTGATGAAAAGAGATAAGAAATATCATGTTGAAATGGATAAGCCAAAGGGTATGTCAGTTGATGATGATTAGAAGCACATGTGTTTGTTGCATCCTTTTTTTAAATATTTCTATGAGACTAATTTGAGAAATTTTGGTTCTTTATATGTCATGGGTAACATGTGTGTGTAATAGATTTATGGTATTTTGAAAATTATTTGTACTGCTAAAAATGATGATGATTTTAATATAAGTATAATGGCTTTGGGTATGAAATCCAAATATAAGAAATATTGGAAAAGTGCTCAAAATATTAATGTGTTGCTAATTATTGTTATGATTATTGATCTAATAAGGAAGTTGAGATTATTGAATTTGGAAATAATTAAGGATATTAATTATGATCTTACACTTAACAAGCATGCTTAGTTTGATGGAACTTTGAAAAAATTGTATGTCTTTTATGGAACTACACTTATATCTTCTTCAACCCCTAAACCATCTTCATCGATGAATGTATGTGAGGTCAGTTATAAACATGGTAGAGAATTTGAAGAAAAAATGTTAGCTAAGACTAATTTAACTCTTGTTGGGAATGATTCAGACAAGTATTTTAAGGATAACTTGCTTGCTTTTGGTGTAACTATTGATATCCTTTCTCAGAGGAGGGATAATGCAATAAATTATTAAGTTCTTCCTTTGATGATTAAGGATATTTTAGCTAAGCCCATGTCCGCAATTACATCTAAGTATGCATTTAGCACTAGAGATTTTTTTTTATACATTTTGTAGTGCTTTAACCCATAGAGTGGTAGAAGCATCAAATTCTATGCAGGATTATATACACTAATCTTTGGATCACCCTCATTTAGAATAGATGATTGGAGAGATCAAAAAAATTGAAGTTGTTATTGTATTATTCTATCTTATTGATACTTTTTAATGTCTTTTTCTTTGTTATGTTTATATGATTTTTATCTTATTTCTTTTTTGGATATTATAGACCTTCCACCAAGTGTGCAGATTGATGGGTTAAATATTTGGGTGTTTGAAGACCTGTTAATACGATGACTCTCTTAGGTAAACAATTATTTAGTACTTAAACCTATTTTAGGTTTTTAGATATGGATTTATGGACTTTGGACTATTGTTGCTTTTGTTTTATAGAATTTATGCTTTTGTTGTATTTTTTTCCTAGGACTATAGACTAATCTACCATAATTAGTACTTTAACAACTTGTTTTTATTTAATTAAAATATGTTAAAATATTGTAATTGATATTTATTTTGGATATTCAGAGAAATTTGTGAAGAATAACTTGTTCAAGGTTTCATATAGCTAGATATCGAATATCCAAATCTTGAGAATTGGATTTAAGATATCTAGTCAAGTAAATGGTTTTTATGCTCAAAAATAAGGGTTTATCAGATATCCAAATATAGTAGATATATTGGATATCCACATATCACTTTTGGATGTCTAGGATTTTTGAAATCCAATAATACTCGATATGAATACAAATATAGGTTGCTCACTATTCGATCGGATCATATATCCAAAAAAATTATCTTATTAGATACAGATATCCATTTTTATTTAACCTCACCAAGATATAATTAGTGCTTCTAAAACATCACAAATTAAAGGGCCTCTATAAGGCATTGTACCTTCATTCATCAAGTGTACCTTTTAGCCAAATAGAGATCATCTCCATGAATCTCCAATATCTCATAGATGGTATTCTTAGTCAGATGGATGGAAATCCCAAACACCAAAGTCTAAATAGATTTAAATAAATTTAGAAGCCTACATTAGCAAAATTAAATCCCAAATCCTAAACCCTTGGATTTGAATCATGTTTCTATGTCAGCAAACATAACCAAGCAATATCAAATAAAGATGTGACCTGTGATATAAATAATTATGCAAGTAATAATTGTGCTCTATTGAAAGTACCATAAAAAAACGTGGATGGTGGAGAGTAAAAGACAAAAAAACAAATTGTGCAAAATTTAAGAGGAAAAGTAGATTCTATGCTTTCCGTAAAGTAAGAATATTGTGACATTATCTATGCTCTATACTATAATTATTTTACAATATAATAGAGTTATCGTAATGTAATTTGAATAAAACAATTAAAATGATAGTCTTATCTATTGGAATCAATTGTCAACTAAATAGGATGATAACATGCGGTAGAGAGAACCCAACTTTTTGGATTTTCTCTCCTACAAATAGAGAGTCATTGGCTTATTTGTAACCATCACTCATAGATAAAAACCCCCATATAAGTAAAATAAATATGATTAAGATGTTCCTTTCTTACCAAAGCACCCCCTCCCTTTATTAGTTCCAGAGTGAGTAATCAAAGCCTAAAATTTTCTATTTTAAGTATAAGATGGCCTCTCTCTCTCTCTCTCTCTCTCGCTCTCTCTCTATCTATCTATCTATCTATCTATCTATCTATCTAGATATATATCTATATATATCTATATATATATATATATTTATTTATTTATTTATTTATTTATGAGAGCCATGCCCCTTTTCCTAGAAAAAGAGTACATTTCTTTTCCCTGTGCTTATACAAAAGGAAGGATATGAAGGAAGAAGAAGTAAGAAACCAAAGCTATAAGCCATAACCTTCAAGTATCTACCCCATATTCACCATTTTGAGAAGATTATGCCAATCTAAGGAGAAGCTAAGTGTCAAAAGTAGGCTTTATGTTGTTAATTTTGTATTTAAAGGGTGCTTTTTTTTTCAAATATTGAAGCTTTAAGGACTCAAATGATCAAATGAAAATTTAGAATGGAGTCTTATGAAACTAGAGTCAGGAAGGGAAAGGTGATAGCTAAGGCATAACAATACTCTCTTAGTTTTTCATTCTATTATCTTAAATACTTAACAATAGGGAAAAATGCTTTAAATTATAAATATTTATAATATATACATTTTTATTTTGATATACCCTTTTGGGACATAAACTAGTTAATTTTGATATAAGAAATTTTCTCTCTTAAAATTGATGAAAAATATGACAATTTCCTCAAGATTACATCTCTTAGGAAAAATATGGTAGCCATATAGGACTACCAACACATTGAGTTTTTAGAATTACTTGATGAATACATTTATGAAAATATCCAATATGAAAAAAAAAATTACTAAGATTTAGCAAAGCTCCATCAAAAGGAAACCAAGAATACAATGGATGGATATACACTTGCATGTAATTTTTGTATAGACTTTAGTTGTTTGTTACTTACTAAACAGAAATAGATTATTCTAGTAATATACTTGTTAATCATCTTAGGTATAATTCAACCAAAACAATTTTATGCAATAAAAAATTGTATAAATAAACTTTTGGAGATCAATAAAACCAAAATAAATATGGTAAAAGATATAGAAAATAAATTATAATTTCGTTAATAAAAATATCAAGGTAACCACAAAGAAGAAAATGTTGCCAAAGTATTAAAAGAGGTTCTAAAGTATTCTCCACAAAGGAGCAAATAATTCAACAAACCTTGATTGAATCAAAAGAGTTCAATAAAAGGTATCAAGAATTAGATATTATCTAATAGAGACTAAAGGATAGTTCAATCAAAATAAGAGTTCTAGTTTTATCAAGACCAGCTAAAATTATGAGAGTTAGGAAACCTATCAAAAGGTAATTAAAGAAAGCTAGAAGTATCATGAATGACAATTGGGCTTAAAAATACTTGTGTTTCTCAGGTTCCGACAAAAGTTGCCTAAAAACTCTAAGCTTTTAGACAATCTCATTACTAGATATTAGTAAAAGAATATAAAAACTATAGGTTCTGATAGAGAAAAGGCTATTAAACAACCTACAAATTTTGGAAAATAAAATTATGAATGACAAGTTAATTGATGCTTTGATGTGACAAATGCGAAAACTAAATTTGGGTAAAGGAAAGGATACCCTTTAATTTTTTTTATAAAAACTATGGTATGTTCTTCCATAAGCTTTGAGCTAAGTGGAGGATTTCTAGTCTCTCTTAGGTTTTGGAAGAATAATAGACATGTGGTATAACGGCTAGAAGAATTGGTTGATATAGACTGACAATTTGAGATTATTCATAATAGAGCTCTTAAAAAATTTGATGATGAATGTTTCCATGCAAAAAAAAAAATCAATGTTCAATAAATAAAAAATCTACAAGCATTATTATGAAAGAAAATAATCTTATACTAAAAAATGTCAATAACTTTCAATTAATCTTGTAGAAAAAGAATTCACTTGAAACATTATCCAAATCAATATGTGCACTTATGAACTAAAATGATAGTCATTAAGGGACTTTATAAACCAAACCTAGGAAAAAAACACTTGTCATCCTATATGATATGAGGTAAAAGGATCTAAGATAGTTGGATACAAGAGCATCTAAGGTTGATCCTAAAGATATTGATTAGGCATACTTATTTTTTAGCTAATTACATTATTTTTCTTTGATGATAATTCTTTGACTGACTTTAATAATATTACTTTAAGTCATTCTTGCGGGTATGTAAGATATATGCAAGAAGATGATCAAATAATATAAAAAGTCAAGATACTTAAGATTTTCACATGTTACAAGTTATTGCAAAGGAAGCTATATTGCGTATGAAAGTCAGAGTTAAAAAGACCTAGTAAACCTTTCAAAGTCAACACCATTGTATTGATTAGGATTCTTATAAATTATTTTCATGTAGTCTTATCTTACCTTTTATTGTCATAGTCTTGTTGATCCATGCATTATATAAGAAATAAATACATTGTAATTCTGGTTATGTGCTAGTTAGTCATTTGTGTGTCATGTGGCTAAACTAGTGTGCTAGTTAGCAACGTTATAAGCCCTATTTAAGACAAGTGTGCTGACACTCCTTGTAGCATGTTGGATAATTTTTGATATGGAAATATAACACAAGTAAATACTAGGTTAATTCTTTCCTTATAATTGAATACCCATTCTAAGACTATTTGGAATTATCTTAGATTGGTAATATTCAAATTGGTATCTTTGAATCTTTTTGAATTCTTGGATTTCTTGATTAAGTTCTTTTTGTATTCTTGCTTGAATATTCTAATTCTTCTTTGAAGTCTAAGCCAAAATGATCCAAAACTTGAACTCTTTCACATTAATCTTCATCCTCCTTGAAGATTTGTGTCATAGTCTTAAGAGCCTTTGAGATTAAAATGAATCCATAAAATGGGAATATATCTATATATTGTTCTCAAAATTTATAATAGATCACAAAGATTTCTATAAATACATCAAAATTAGGAAAAATAAATGGGAGGATATAATCTTGAAAGAGGAGTGAAAAATATAATGATAAGAAAATGTTTTATTGGAAAACTATGTCAACAAAATCAAACAAGCTATAAAATCAACTCAATAGAGTATGGACAATTCCTCACCTTGAATGGAATAAAATATAATCCTAAGATAAATGAAGGATGAAACTAGAATATAACAAGTTTCTAGAGAAATCCTAATTACAACCCTTAAGAGAATACATAATATAAAAACCACTATGGAAGTATGTCCTTGGTGTCATAAATATGAGTACACTAATAGGATAAACAATGATACAAACTCTATAATATCTAAACAAGATTAATAAAACAATTAGTAAGAATATTATGAGTAATTTTTACACTAGAAAAGGTTTATGAACAAAAAATAAAGATATATAAATATTTCCTGAAAGGATACCCTAACCTCAACAAATATGAGACTAAGAAAAAAAAAAGGTAAGTGAGCAAGACATATATATCCTAGATAAGGACCAAAAGGATAAGCTCTATATAGGAGAAAACCTAATACCTCTATAGTACTTATAGTATAGAAAAGGTTCTGAATTATCTATCAAAAAAAAAGAATTACCTCTTTCTTTACGATATGAAAAAAGGAGGAAAAAATGAATAGGGATATTAGCATCAAATAATTAAAATATATGGATGGAAGAACTCATATGGAAAAGATCGATAGATAATATGAAAGTATAAATGAATCTATTGGTATAGAATATAAAGCAAAATTTAATAAAATAAATGAAAAATATAAACTAGATTTAAAGGGATATGAATCTATGAATGAAAAAAATTATAGAAAAATACTTGAAGTAAGAATGAGAAAAACATAATTAGTGCAAATAGAGGAGAAATCTTCAACAACCCATCTAGATACCTCAATGTATGAAAAAAAAACAATAGTTTAGCCTCGCTCAAATAATTTAGGAAGGCCCCTTAGAGAACCAACAAAAACCTACATCCTCTAAGGAAACTAGAATGGTAAAGGAAAAAGATATAGGTTAGCTAATTTCATATCACCATAGCATATATTAATTGAATAAGCTTAGCATTAACTAACTTGCACCTACAATAATGGCCTAAAACCATAAATGGGTGGGAACTAGAATGTATAAGAGCACGAATAAATAAATATTAGCCACACTTGGACATGTTCATGTTTCTAGAAATGATATTAGGTGATTCAGCATTAAATGCCTAACATATACTCAAAAAGGAAGATCTAGCAAGAATTGAAGCTAAAAAAAGCTTTAGATAATGATCCTTATAACTTTCCTAGATTAATTTGAGAAATAACACAAGGAATAGAAACTAGTAAGATAAATGTAAGTTTGAAAACCTAACACTAAAGGTTTTGGAATAAAAAACATCAAAGGCTGAGTTACATAGTTGAATTTACTAATGACTACTTTAACCTAGTATGAAAGGCAGGAGCAATCACAAATGAATATATAGCAAATAGATACTTAACTAGGCTACTAATTAGGTAGGAAAATAAATTTAGGAGTCTTGGTATAGTAAAATATATCCTAATAGATTAGGAATAAGGCCAATAAATTTTATATCTTTAACTATCTCCAAAAAAAGTGTGTGGAATATGTAGGAAAAAAGGAAATTAAAAAATAAGGGTTAGCATTTTGTAAGAAAGTTATGATACTTCAAAATTATGAAAAGACAAATAAAGATAAAAACAAGTTGCTTCAATAAAAAAAAGAAACAGCCATAAAGATGAAGGTATATTAAGAACCTAGATAAGATAAGGAAACTCACATGTTTTATATGTGGAGATCATAATCAAGTGGCTAATCGGCGTTAGATAAAATAAGGAAATACACATGCTCTATATGTGGAGATCCTAATCATCTGGCTAATCAATTCCCTAATAAGATTAGAATCCACATAGGGTAAATTTAATTAATAGGTTAGATGATAATGTAGTCGGTATAGACTCTAACGACTCATCCTTCAATTCTATAGAAGAGCAAGAAGAAAGGGATAAAGAAATAAAATGTTTATATTTAATGCAAAATATATTTATTATGAATGGTGTAAGCTACATCTTGACAAGTAAAATAGATATAGTTGTTTTATATGTCAAGAAGAAATTTGTAGCATTTATATCTACAAAAAAAAGAGAAAGAAACTTTGATATAAATACAAAAATAAAGAAAGTTGTAGAAACCTCAAAAAGGGAGATATATTATGTCTATAACTACACATTATAAAATTTAAAAATAGGGTAACCATGATATAATATAAAATGGAGTATCCTAAGCCAAATCCACCCTCACTAGCAAAAAATAAAGAACTTGATGAAGGAAAAGTAGATAGCATTAAGATAGATTCTGACATAGAATCAAAAGATAACCTCATAAATATAATAAGGGAATTTTAGGAAGTACAATAAGTACTTCTACAAACCCATTTAATTCACTTCTAAATCTAAGTTGTATATTCAACCTTATTTATGGATTATAAATAGAAACATTCTTTATAATAAATAGCATAAGTATAAAAACAATTCTACATGAAAACTTATTAAAAGAATACAAGTGTATAAAAACCTCCAAAAATGAGAGTAACATCATTGTTAGTAAATGATAATACATATGAATATAAGTACTGACTGACAAATGTACACATTCAGTTTCTAAATAAACCAAATAAGAAAGGATCACTTCATAATCTTCCAATAACCTAGATAAAAAATGGTCCTTCTCACCTAAATTATTTTGTTTTAGGATTAAGTTTCACAACATTAGATAATAGTTTGATGATAATAAAAAATAGTTTCAAATTTTAGTAATTTTTCGCACTCAAAGAAAATAATACGCAAACACATAAGGTTGAATCAATATGTTCATCTAACAAAGGAATCGCTAATTATGAAAAATTCATTAAAAGATAATCATTCAGCAATAAAAAGGCTAATTATAATAGTTGAAAGGTTTGAAGACTAATTCAAATTATGGGAAAAATGATAATAAGGGATGAACTTAATGATCGTTTAGGAAAATCCTAAGTAAAGAGAAACTAGAAAATGTAAACATACTTCTAAAAATAAATGGAAATGATATACCCTATACTATTCATGATGAAGAAGAATATATGAATCAACTCAAAGAAAAAAAGGATCAAGGCATAATAGGAAACTTAGTAAGACCAAATGGGTCCCCAGCTTTTATGGTGAAAAACTGTGCAAAGAAAAAATGAGGAAAGGCTTAAATGCTTATTAAGTATAAATGACTCAAATCATGCATAGTAATAACCTTCTAAATAAAATTAAAAAATTAAAAATAGTTTAGAAAGTTTTATTCAAAGCCAAGATACCAGTCGATCCTAATGGAAGATCAACCCTTAACATAGATAACCTTTACAAGCCCAAAAGGAAGACACTACAAATGGATCGTAATTCCCATTGGGTTAAGAAATTCATTTTCCATATTCAAATAAATGATGTATAAAATTTGTGGAGAATTAAACTTTTGTCTAGTTTACATAGATGATATGCTAGTCTTCTCAATAGAAAAGAAAGAACACTACCAACATCTAGAAATATTCATAAGTAATTTCTAGAAAATGGATTGGTAATTTATTAGAAAAAAAATAAAGAAGGAGTTGTTCAAAGAATATATAGATTTCATTAAGCATAAAATTTGAAAGGTAGTTATTGAGATACAACCACATATATGCATAAAGGTTCTAGAATTTTCAAACCAACCGCAAGAAAAAAACTTCTCTAACAATTTTTAAGTCTAATAAACTATTTTAGAATGTGTATTAAAGACCAAAGAAGATTAACAGCACCCTTATCCATTTGGAAACAGATCACCATCCTGGCATTATTAGTTGGCAATGTAGTGGCCTCTATCCATTTGAAAACGTAATCCACCGCTATTAGAATATATTCATTACTAAAGGAATATAGGAATGGGCCCATGAAATCAATGCCCCATACATCAAATATTTCCACTTCTAAAATATCCATTTAAGGCATCTTATTCTTTGGTGAAATATTCCCAGTTCATTGACATTGCTTACAGTTTTGGACCTCTTCCCTAATACCTTTAAATATGTTGGGCTAATAAAATCCATTATGTAGGACCTTCGTTGTAGTCCTTATGATCCAAAAGGACCTCCACAGGCTGCGTGGTGACAGGTCGCCAAGATTTCCTTAGCCTCCTCTTCACTTACACACATTTTCATTAGTCCATCAACATATTGGTGAAATAAGAACAGTTCTTCCGAATAATAGTACTTGAGGTCATGGAATAATTTCTTCAATTGTTGGTGAGATTTGTCAAAGGTTGGTAATTTACATGCTAGGTAGTTTGCAATATCGGTATACTAGGGTGGTTGACATTGTCAAACTGTCAAGAGTTGTTCAACAAGGAAGTTATCCTAAATCCAAACTTTTTTTTATCCTCGTTGTATCCTTTTAGTCTGGAGAGATGGTTTGCAATTTGATTATCCTTCCTCTGATGATCCCTAATATCAAGATAAAATTCCTACAAAAATAAGTGCCAACTTAGCAATATAGGTTTGGCATCTTTTTTAGCAAGTAAAAAATGAATAGTAGCATGATCAATAATTACAACCACTTTACTTCCTAAGAGATAAGATCAAAACTTTTCAAATGCAAATACTACTACTAGAAATTCCTTTTTTGTAACGGTGTAATTCAATTGTGCCTCAATGAGTGTTTTACTAGTGTAGTAAATGCTATGGAAGAACTTGTTCTTCCGTAACCCTAGGATTGCTCCTATAGCACAATTAGTCACATCACACATTAGTACAAAAGGTAGAGTAGTCAGGCCCTACAATAATAAGGGCTTTAGTGAGTGCTAAGTTTATTATCTCAATGGGTGCCTACAAAGCTCGTTAAACTCAAATTTTCTATCCCGTTCCAACAATTGACAAAGGGGTTTAGCATTTTTGGAGAAGTCCTTGATAAATCTTTGGTAGAATCTAGCATATCCAAGAAAACTTCTCATACCCCTAATAGTGGTGGGAAGAGGTAATTTTTTTTGACCTACACCTTTATCTTACCAACCTCCAGCCCTTTAGGTGGGATCCTATGACCTAATGCAACACCTTCTTGAACCATGAAGTGAAATTTTTCCTAGTTAAGGACTAAGTTTGTTTCTTCACATCTTACCAACACTCTTTCTAAGTTAGGCACTACTCAAAACTATTTCCAAAAACAAAAAAAATTATCCATAAAAATCTCTACAATATCTTCTACCATGTCTTTGAATATAGCTATCATGCGCTCCTAAAAAGTTACAGGTGCATTACACAAGCCAAAGGAATTGTCAAAAGGCAAATAGGTTGTAGGGGCATGTGAATGTGGTATCATGTCGATCGTCTAGTGCAATGGCTATTTGAATATAACCTGAGTATCTATCCAAAAAATAATAAAAACCTCTTTCTGCCAATTTTTCAAGCATTTGATCAATAAATGGGAGGAGAAAATGATATTTCCTAGTGGCTTAGTTGAGTTTTCTATAGTCCATGCAAATATGCCACCCTATGACTATCTGAGTCAAGATCAAGTTAGTTCCAAAATTTGGAATGATAGTCATACCACTTTTTTTTCTGGACACATTAAACATGACTTACCCAATTGTTATCATATATTAGACAGATGATACTTGCATCGAGCTATTTTATTATTTCCTTCTTCACTACCTCCTTCAGTGCTGGGTTCAACTGTCTCTGTTGCTCAATTGATGAACTTGATGGGTCTTCTAGAAAAAACTTGTGCATTCATATAATGGTGGACTAATTCCATAGATATCTGCCACGGTCCATCCTACAGCCTTCTTATGTTTTTGTAGCTAACTAACTAGCTGGTCCTACTAAAATTCAGGTAAGGTAGATGATATAATGATTAGTAAGATATCATCCTCACCTAAATATACATACTTCAAGTGAGTTGGTAATGGATTAAGTTCCAGCTTGGGAGGCTCCTCAATTGATGCTTTGACTAATGGTATCTCTCCACTCTTTAGACCAAAAGGTTCTTGAGGTGTTGAGTAAGTTATCTAGCTACACTCTGCCATGTCTTCGTCATCCTACTTAGTGGAATAATGGGTAGGGTAACTGCTCATCTGATGGTTTGCATCAAAAAACTTTGATTTCTCATGAAATGGCCCTGCATCAAACTCACCAAATATGGTTAAATTAATAATGTCAACTCGTTAACACTCATCTAGATCCTCTTCCGATATATTCATGAAATCAAAAACATTAAAAGTTATTTGCTCCTCATTTACCATCATGATAAGTTCTCCCTTCTGCATATAAGGGTCTTACCAGTGGCAAAGAAAGGCCTACCCAAAATTATAGGGACCTCCTTGTCAGCTTCATGGTCAAGGATTAAGAAGTCTACTAGGAAGATGAATCTGTCTACCTTTACTAACACATCTTCAATCTTTCCTTTAGGGTAGATATATGATCGATCAGTGAGCTATAGGGTGACAGTGGTAGGCCTTGCTTCCCTAATACCTAGCTTCCTGAAAATGGACATAGGCATCAGATTGATACTAGCACCGAGTTCACAAAGGACCTTCTCACAATACTTGTCACCAATGGAACAAGGATTGGTGAAACTGCCAAGGTCCTGTAATTTTGTAGGTAGTTTTTGTTGGAAAATAAAACTAAATCCCTGGGTCATTGCTACCATCTCATATTCACATAGTCTTCTCCTTTGATTTAATATGTCCTTTAAATATTTTTCATAATTAAGCATCTGTTAGAGGGCTTCCACCAACGAGATGTTTATATATAATTGACGAAGAATATCCAGGAACATATTAAATTGCTTATCCTATTGCTACTATTTAAGTAACTGAGGGAAATATGGTAGTGGAATAAAGGATTTAGGAATGATGTTTGATAATGGTTTACTGTTCTTTTCTAGCCCAGGTGTTGAAGTGATGTCTTCTTTTGGGTTTTTGGAAGGATTAGTTTATATTTGGGGAAGTGTAAATTTTGACCTTTTCTCTTAGGGTTCTACGTAGCTTTCCTATTTGTTAGGGTGAGGCTCGTCCTTAGTTTTGTCCTGTAGTTAGGGAGGTATAATTTTCATACCTAGTTTGAGGGTAATGGGTTTACACTACTCCTTACCTTATCTTTTAGGGTTCTCAATATCACTAGATAGAGTGCCATAGGGTCTACTACTCAGGGCTATAGTTAGCTACCATATATGTGTTTATAGGAATCTTAGGGTGGTTGTGTTACTCTGCATTGTAGCATCCATTTTCACCATGTATTCTTTTAAGAGACTTTCTAGAGAGTTGGTGTTATTGTGTTGGGTAGGGGGTTGGTGAGATTGTAATTGTTGAAGGTGTTGGGGTTGACGTTGGTAGTAGTGTTGTTGGTTGTATTGATTGGCTAGGTTTTGCACATTATTTTTGTTTGACTATGAGAAGTTAGGATGTCATCTCTAGGTTGGGTTGTAATAGTTTCCATAATGTTGTTGAGAGTTCCTAGTCTAGTATCCCACGTAGGTCACCAACACTGGATTTGTTAGACATTTCTCAAACAAATTTCCTTGTCCATAGTATGCACACTATACTCCTGTTGTTGAAGTAGGGGAATGTTCCCATTTTTCCTATACCTGCAAGTTAATGGGAGCAATATTTTTTAATAGGGTAGTCGTAGACAATATCTCAGCTCACAGGGTTGTGATGGTGTCAACTTCAAATGCTCCCGCTACTCTCACCATATGAACGCTCGTGGCACTACCATATTGTTGGTTGTTGCATGCTAAGGTCTTGATAATATCATAGACTTAGTCATAAGTTTTACTCATAGGGCACCATTAGTTGAGGCATATACCAAGTTATATGTTTGAGGATTTAATCCATGATAGAATGTTTCTATTTGCAAACAATAAGAGATTTCATGGTTTGGACATTTCCATAACAATTCCTTAAATCTCTCCCATGCATCATGGAGTGTCTCATCTTCTTCTTGCAAAAATATTGTAATGTTATGCCTAAGCTTAGAATTTTTATTGGGAGGAAAATATTACATGATAAATTTTTTAACTAATTACATGAGAAATTTTTTAACTAAGTCATCCCAAGAAGTTATTGAACCAGTTGGTCAAAAAGTTAACGACTCCATAGCATGGTCTCTCAGGGAATAAGGGAACAACTAAGTTGTAGGGAGGTTTATGGAACTACTTATATTTTAAAGGTATCACTAACTTCCATGAATGCTCTAAGACGAAAGTGTAGATCTTCTCTAGGTTGGCCACTAAATTGCCCTATAGTCAGTTGCATGTGGAGCATGACATGCTTAAGCTCAAAATGAGGAGCTCGGATTTTTGGATGGGAAATGGTAGGGCTAAGGTGGTCTTGGACTAGCACAACATAATCTCACATGGCTCGGTTATGATCATTGCCTATGGGTGGAGCTTGCATTCTCACAATGTTTATGTTGATGTGAGGGGGTAAGATCATGGTTAATCCTTCCTTCTAATTTAGCTATGGCACGGGCAGTCCTTTGTTGCTATTGTCAGGCTGTTGTGGGCCTAAATGACTCATGTTACCAGAACTTTCTGAGGTTGATCCTTCTCCTTGATGTTGCAAATGATACAAGGCCACCTAATTTCTCCTAGGGTTTGCTCAATCACTAGATTAATCGGTACTAGGGTGCTCTAATAAGTTTTGGTCATATAAGGGTTATTCCTTAAACAATAAAAGAAACTAAAATTTACAAAAAGCTCTATTGTTAGATATATATTAAAAAAATCACAGTGTGTTATACTTTAATATGTAGCATTTTTCAAAATATAATTTGTCCCCGACAACAACACCAAAAACTTGGTGTGTGCTTAGTTCAAAAATGTTTAGTAAGGTAATAGTAATAATAGGGCACAACACAATCATGCAAGTATACACAATCGATCCAAGTAATAAAGTGATGTGAGGATGTCGATCCTACAAGAAAAAAAAACAAGATAGATGGGTTTTGTGAACCTACTTATGTAACTAAAAGTTGCTAGCATGATGATGAAAATATAAAGAAGTAACCAATGCAGGATAGATGGGAAGAAAATCAAAAGATAGAGTCATGAGAGGAGAATTGTTTACACCAAGTGCGTGTACCCTATGACAATTCATAGTATGTTAGGCTCAAAGGATATTAATCAGCTTAGACTCATTAGGTTCCACTATGTAGTGGAACATACTCTTAGGCTATCTCCATCACAATGCATAGGCCTTGAAAGTGTCACACGGTGAGCTTTGGAGGACTAATAACAAAGTTTCTTCACCTTTTGATGCCAACCCTATCACCCTTTGTCATCATAAGTTTTGTACACTATCGTAGTTAATAAAGAATTTGGACAAGTGCCTAATGTACCAACATCCAACACTTTGACAAATGCAGTGCAACAAAATGAAATGTCATTTAACCTAACATGAACAAAATGTCAATAATTACAGTAAAAAAGGTTTCCAACCTTTACTTTCACTAAGGAGTTTAACCAATGCTAAACTCCTTCTAGCCGAATAGAAAATAAAGAAGGAAAGGGACTAGGTAGATCTCAGTGATCTAACCCCTATCTAACATAATCACTCCTTCTTTTTCCTCTCTTAGTTGAGCTCTATTGGAAATCTTCTTCTTTTTTTTCCCTTTCTCTAACACTCTTCCATTGGTATTGTTATCCCCCTTAAATGATAATTGATGATAGGTCAGGCCTTTTCCGAATATCTTCATGGGGTATTTATAATCTAAAAAGCATGCATATAGGATAAATGTCCTCTAGTGTTGCGATGGTCGACTGTACCCAAGTATCATGCAGCTATGCCCTGTGTCAGGTAAAAGTACCCTACAGTGGTCACCTAGTGAATGCTGCCAACTTTAGCATATTTGTGTGTTCTTCTTTCATTGGTGTACAGACCTATGATGGCTACTTTGGTGGTGGCTCTTGCAGTTTTGGCAGGGTGTAGATATGTTTGATACATTAGATTGTCGTCGTTTCTACACATGCCTTGAAATTAACTAAGTAAAATCATAATCCTATGAGGTGTCATAAGAGTGGAAAGTGTTGTCAATGCATAAGGTGTAAGAGCTCCTTTCAAGCTAAACTCAAGCAAGTCATGCAAGATCTCAAAAAGTAGAAAAACTGTTAAGAAACACACCCTATGACTCCCTTATATGGTAAAAATCATAGATATAATGATACTCGCAGGGTCCTTTAACTAACTCAAATCCACTCATATCAATTATCTATCCTAAATATGGGATAAGAAAGCTAACAATATTATGGAAGCAGGAAACCACTACTCCAAAAAGGGATAAGAAAAACTCCATAAAAAATATGAAGTAGGAAAACAATTGATGATTATGAGAAAACATAATGGAATCATAATAAAGGAGTGAAAGCTAGAAAAGGAGATTACATCAACAGAACCCACGAAAGTTAAAATTAGAGAAACCACATAAGAAAAAATTGATTATAATTCTAGAGATTTCTTTGGAAACCAATTCAACAACATGGTTCGGGATGAGATTCAACAAATGATGGAGGACTTAGAAAATTCCTTGAGAATAAGACAACATACTCTATTATTCAGGGTTACAATGGCATTATCTCTTTTGTTAGCAAAAAACCAAGTAAGTATTTCCTTAGTATAAGGGGAAAGAACTAAGGAATTTTTACCTCCTTATAACCTCATAGAAGCATTACCATGTATAACAGATTAAAGATAAGAACCTTTAATAACCTAGATGGTCCTTATAAAAATGGACTCATTCTACTCCAACCCGAATTAAATTGAAAGCTCCATTATTGATCGGGTAGAAAAGGTAGGAAAATGATTAAAAGATGAAAGATCCAAAAGGCCAAACCACTTTTAGAACACTTGATAGGAGAGGGACTAAACTATGTAATAGCAATTCAAAATAATGTCTCTTGTAAAAATAAATTTTATATGCACTACCAAAAAATAGAAATGGTGGTTCGAACACTAAACTAGAAGCATAATGAAGCAAGAAAAAGACTCATAAGCAAACATGGAAGGCCCCACAACTTAATGCTTCTAAGGTTGATACAATTCCAACATATGGAGCTCAACTTGATGCTCAATGAAATAAAAAAAAAATCAATAATAAAGAAAGAGATACTTTCATTGGCGAGTAAGAGTACATAGTTGTCTTTTACAAAATGATGAGTAGAAGGACTAAATTTCAAAGGAGTTACAAAATAATGCAAATAATAAATGAACTCGGAATTCTTCATGAAGGAGGAATTAGCTATGAATAGGGTCTTTGTAATTGCCAAATGAATTGAGATTACAATATAAAACTAATGGATTATGGATTGGTAGATTCCATCACCATTAAAAATGAAAAATAGCAACAAACTTATGGTTTTGGAAAAGTCCTGGATATGCCACTCTTATGATGGTCAGAAGACGCCGGTGCCTAACAATAGAGTCTAACATGTGGTGAGAATAGATCTTTATCCTCCATGGTAGAAACATGAAATAATATTAGCAAAACACATGATCCATATATACAATGGATTTCTGTTAGAGTAAACAAAATCCTTTAACAACATTCCCTTTGATGAAAAAATAAGAAAAAAATATATATCATGCTATTATCGTGCCACCAACTCAGAAATTAACTTAAGATATTGATGCATTAAATTATAGTTTGCATTAAATTACAGATTATATACACCTAAAAGTCTCTTC
The DNA here is from genome assembly GCA_039764185.1 of Tamarix austromongolica. Taxonomy (NCBI): domain Eukaryota; kingdom Viridiplantae; phylum Streptophyta; class Magnoliopsida; order Caryophyllales; family Tamaricaceae; genus Tamarix; species Tamarix austromongolica. Next base: position 11,277,394 of record CM077816.1, read on the forward strand.
TATTGGGACCACAAACCAATGGAGTATAAGGTGTTAACCTAGAAAAAGTAAAAGAATGGGTAGACTTATTCTTATTAGAAATTATTTGAATAAACAAATATATTGAAGGAATACTAAATTTTGATAATAACTTATTTCCACCTACCAAGCATAACATCAAAAATATGATGGAACCCTGACTCATCAATTTCGCAAGCTAAGTGGTGGTTCAAAACCCTAAGCCTTAAACTCTATGGTTTGAATAATGTTTTAGGGTTGGAAAATACATCCAAGAAAGATCAAGTAATGATGATGCCATTAACCTAAGCACTACCACAAGCAGTGATGCCAAAAGAAATAGTTATGCTTGATAGATAATAACATACAAACACATGTATTGTGTGATATAAAAGAAGATAAAGAAAATGGAGCAAAATTAATGAAGAAAAGTAATTTCATGGTTTTTTGTAAAGAATGAATCTTTTGAAATTCTATGTAATATTTATACCAAAATAATTGTACAATAGGATAGAGTTATCTCAATAAAATCTAAATCTACCAATCACAATGATATTATTATCTACTATAACCAACTATTAGCCCATGAGATGACGACATATGGTAGATAGAACTTGACTTGTAAGATTTCATCATCAATACATACAAAATCATTTACATATTTATAAACATTACTCATAGAGAAAACCTCTCATATAAATAAAATTACTTTGAAAAACAACTTCTCTTCTTATAAGAGCACCAACCCCAATTGGTATCAAAGTGAGTAATCATTGTCTAAATTTTTTCACTTTAAGTAGAATACATTCTCTCGCTACCTCTATAAATGTTTTTTTATGGGATCCTTGCTCTTAATCATGGAAAGAGATTAAATATCTTTCCCTTTTATTTTAGGAGAAATGAATTATAGGAAGAAAAGTAGGGTGTGAGAATCCAAATATATAATCCAAAACCTACAAGGTTTTTGTAACACCCCAAAAGTTTACAACGAAAAAAATACAGCGGAAGTATATAACCAAAATAACCTAGTGTTACCATCGTAATTGACATAAGTCTGGCTTACCAAACCATCCTTACATCTATCACTAGGTAAAAACCATTAAAAGTAAAATTAGAGTAAATCGAAATGAGAGAAGCTTCATTAATATAAATACGAGTTTGAAGATTAACTTTGAGTACAATAATTAAAAATATAAAGAGAAGAGATATCATTGAGCTAAGAGTCCAAAAAGGTATCAGTATAAAAAGTAACATTTGAATAACATTACTCTACTCCCAAAGCCCTAATACATAATATCACTTCTCCCTATATAGAGCATCATAAGCTATAAAATCATCCTGTGGGTTCTCATAAACCTACATATAGACATCAAGGTCATCTTTTTATAGGAATGAGTAGCATTGATGAAAAGGATGGTTAGTACACAGCATATAGAGCAAGGCAACAATACTACCGAGTTAGGGATGTAAACAAATACACACATTCACAGTAGAAGATAAGTACACATGTGAGGTATATAAAATACTAAAAAGTAGATACTAATCTAGGATTCATTATTAAGTATAACAATTTTTATTTTTTTATTCATATTAATGTTAGCGATCCCACTATTTTTAAACTAGTGAAAGGATCTAAAGCACTTATTTGGGAAAACACACCTAAGCCATTATTATCGTCCATTGGAACAAACATAACACCTCTCAAGAAAAAATAATCCTAAGCCACTATTCTAGAACTAGTGAAATGAACAAACATAACACCTCAGTCCTGACTCGTGTATTCTTCTACTTTAAATCATTAATATCTTAACCATTATTTAATTATCTCAAATCATATTATTTTTCATTTTTAGTTTAGGACCTCACTATTCTTATTCCTATGGAACTTACTAGTATACATGTGAGGGTAAAACACTCCTGAGCCACTATTATTTTTTGGAGGAACGAATCCATAAAACACCTCAGCTCAACTCACATAATATTTCACCTTAAATGATTAATATCTTATTCATACTTGATTTTATAGATACAAAACATGCATTTAAAGTAGGTAAATAGAATCTCAAACTTCATAAGATCGTCCTCTAGCATTAAGACCCTTAGATTCCTGAAAAACCATATTTTTAAATTTTAGGCATAATTCTCCTTTATTAATTTTTTATCCACAAAATTTAGTATCTCTTCCTAAATTATTATTATTATAAACATATTTAAGGCCTAGATCTAAGCTCTTACACAAGTAATAATAACCTTATATCTAAAAGTTACTATTCATAAAGCTTACAAAACCCAAATTTCACAAGTACGTAATAAGTTTTCTTGTAAGGCTTATATGACTACCAAATTAAATATACATTCAAAAACATAAATATTGACAAAATAACTAAATTTTATGGTCTAAATATACCATTTCACAAATTTAATAATAACCTTCCCACTTTAGGGTTACTACTCCCAAATTAATCCATTTCCTCATTTTATTGAACTTAGGCCATTCATGACTACTGTAAACTCTTCATGTAATTCCCTTAGAATAATTTAAATAATATAACACAACAAAATATTATAATTCCTTTATTAACCAAAATGCCCTTACTGTTAACCAAAAGCCATTATTTCAAGCAAAACTTATATGTTTTAGAAACCCTATTTCAAAATCCTACATTTATCACGATATACCTTAATAAACTCATCTCCCACTTATCATACCTTATTAAGCCCATATTAAAACCATATATCACACTAAAGGTTTTTCCACAAAGGATATTATTGTAAAGATATCGCATAATCCATAACTTACTTATTTCTCCATCACATAATATTACATTATTATATCATAGCAATAATAATCATACATTTAATGACATAATAGCAATAATATGGTATTATAAACAATCATACATAATACTTAGCACAAAGCCCTAGACTAAGACTATTATCCTCACATTAAAGGCTCCGGTCTCTAAGAACATTTATGTAATCCCACCTACTTTGGAACTTATGATAAATCAATTAAGAAATAGTTAGAAAAACACCAATAGCACGAAATGATATAGTTAATGAAAATATAATATAAATGGGAGGGCTAGCAATAACACAAAATTCCATTACTAGGGGTGGAGTGATAACAAGGGAGGCCGAAGAAAGGCGTGACACTAATAGGAGTGGCCGAATGGAGGAAGTGAAGATCTATTAGTTTAGCCAAAGCTAGATGGGGAGTTATGGTGCCTTTTGCGGAAGGAGGGGTAGTAATGGTGAGTTTGGCCGATGGTAGGGGATACGATAGGTGGAAGATGGTGGTAGTAATAGTGGGGCTTTAGTGAAGGAATCAAAGGTGTGGGTGGTGGAGATATGAGGTGGTTTTGGTGGTTCACACTGAATAGAGGGGGTGAGTTTTGGTGAAGCTCATTAATGGTGGGTGTAACACCCCCAAGTCGATACGATCACGTGAGGGTTACTTGGTAGCCACCTAGATTCACAAGGGTTGCAAGGCTATCCTAAATCCCTTGTAGATTGATTGATTGTCCCCATAGATCAATACAAGGCCTTTTAGCTCACTTTTTATTCTCTCATGTACTTCTTAAGAAATTTGTGAAACTTTCCTAGAGGGTCACCCATCTTAAAAATTACTCTATAGTAAGCACACTTAACTATAGAGTTCTTTGGACAGAATCACCAAAAGGATGGTATACCAAGTTGATATAAGTGGTCATATTAATCCTCATAACACTCTTCTTAATTTATAGTATTATATTTACCCCAACTCAAAGAACGTAGTGTCCTCATTATGTCTTGACCACTAATTATCTCAATACAATTTATCTTAGGAATCATCACACTAGGTGGCAAACTTGCTCAATCTAAGTTTAACTTGCAATTGCTGTTTTCCTGTAATACTATTTATAACACCTCAAGTTGCTATGACATTGTAAAGGACACTTGGTAGCAATGTGGACCCACAATGGTTGTAGGGATCCCTTTAAGTGCTTTTTGATATATTGACTAACCCTACAGATCAACTTGAGTCCTTGTAGTACACTTTTTCATCACTCATATGCTTCCTAAGAAATTTTTAGAAATTATGAAAACTTCCCATAGGGTTACCCATCTTAAAAATTACTCTACAGCAAGTTTGCTTAACTACAGAGCTCTTAGGATATTATCACTAAAAGGATGGCATATCATGTTGCTATATTTAATCATATCAATTATTATAACAATCCACTCAATTTTGGAGTATTATAGTGGCGTTGGTGCTATGGTAACTATTTTTGAAGGGGGATTTAAGGGTTATTTTGGAAAAAGAAATAAAGGAAGGAGAAGGTGGCAGTCAATGGTGGCTAGTTTTGACCAAAAAAAAATTAAGGGAAGAAGGGGGTAGTTAAGGGCATATATTGTGTGATATATATACACATACAGGCACAAGAAGGAAAGAGGAGAAGTGGTGATCAAGAACAATATTGTCAAAGCCAAACCTTATGAATATGAGAGAATGATGCTGATAGTAGGGAGTAACCATGGCAGGGCAAAATGTTAGTTCAAGCAAGCAAAAAGAAGGGGAATAAAGGAATTGGCCAAGGAAAAGAACAGGAGAAGGGGGAAAAGGAAAAAGGGAAAGAAAATTGTGTGGTTTAGAATTAGGATTACGTTAAAAAAATTTAGGTTAGGGCATTAGGTTAATTTAACTATCAAACAATCGGGTTATGTTAAGATTTAGGGTTTGGGATTTAGGTAAGGTGAGAATTTAACTTTCCAAGGTTTTGCTAAAATTCAAGGTATTACATCACTACTCCCTTAAAGGAGACTTTGTTCCCAAAGTTAAAAGTCAAGGCCAGGGAAGTAGAGAAAAATGATGTAAGGAAAGGTGATATCGGCAGCTAACTCTATCGGAGTTGACATTACACTATCGAGGAATGCCCCCATAAAAGAGAGAAGAACTTGAACCCTAGCAGGTCTGTGCTAAAAAGATCGTTAAATGACTCGTGCATATGAATCTCGGACTCCCAAGTCATATATTATGCTCCATGATTGCTCCAAATGATCTTCACAAGTGAAACCGAGCTCGTTTAGGTCCAACACACCATAGTGTCAACAAAAAGGTCTCTCCTTATAGGATAAAGAATCGTCAAGTTCGATCTCATCTAGTGTGATCGTGTGGGACAAATATGTGACGTACTTCCTCAGTTGAGAGATGTGGAAGGCGCTATGAACTCAAGCTAACTCTAGTGGATGTGCTAGGTGGTATTCAAATTTGTCAACCCTATCAAGAATATCGTATGGACCAATGTATCTCAAGCCTAACTTACCCTCCTGACCAAATCTCTACACCCCTTTATTAGGTGAAACCCTCAATAGAACTCTATCCCCCACCTCAAATCCATCACTATGGTGTCACTAATATACATAGCTCTTCAAGAAACTGAAGGCTTCTCTCATTCAATCTTCTATCAACCAAACCTATTGAGTTGTCACCTCAATCATCTCTAGTCTAAGTACAACCATCTCATCGATGTCGCTGAAACATAAGGGTATCTGGAACTTGCGTCCATATAGTTCCCCAAAGGGTGCCATCCCTATACTAGCATGATAACTATTGTTTGATAATAACTCAACCAAATGTAGATGTTATTAACTACCCTGAAAGTTTAAAAACATAAGCCAATAGTATATCCTCATATGGCTAAATTATCCTTTTAGTCTACATGTTCATAGCTTGGTGGATGGCAGTACTCATCCTCAATCTCCTATCCATATCATCGTACAACTTCTCCCAGAAGTGTGAAAGGAATCTTAAATCTCGATCAAAGACTATGTCGATAAGTGTACTATTCCTACTCACAACAAACCTCGTATAAGCATCAGCAAGTTGATTTATACTCCAAGTCAACTTCATTAGCACAAACACTACTGACTTAGTCAACCTATTGATGATCACCCAGATTGAGTCACACTCACCATGATTCCTCGGTAGTCCACTCATAAAATGCATCAAGATGGAGTCGCACTTACACCATGGAACATATAAGGGAAGGACTAACCCTATAGGCCTCTAGTGCTTGATTTAACCTTCTTAAAAGTCAAACACCTCAAAGCAAACTCTACTACCTCTATCATCATGCAAAGCCACAAGTAGATCCTCTAGAGATCCTTATACTAATTATACCCTCTAGGGTTGGTAAAATACGGAGTGCAAAGACCCTCCTCTAATATCCAATGCTTTAGATTAACGCAATTATAAGGTGCACACCAATAACCTCTGTAATGAATGCTACCATTCTCATAAACCTAAAATCCCTTAGTTTGACCATCCTAAATCTGCTGCCAAATCTTCTCAAGCTTAATATCCCTTGGATATCCCACTTAGATATCATCAAAAATCGTCAATGTAATCAATAAGGCACTGGTCTAGCCTCTAATCCTCCAGACTTGATCAATTCAATCCTCATCTCATCAAACTCCTTCAGCAACCAACTAGACACCAAAAGGGCACCTAAGGAGTGTGACGTCTTACTATTCAAAGCATCTGCAATGATATTTTTCTTACCCTTGTGGTAGGTCAACTCAATATCATAATCCTTTACCAACTCTAGCCATGTCATTTACCTAATGTTCAACTCCTTTTGAGTGAATATATACTTGAGCCTCACTAAGTCCCACACAGATCATATCTTTAAATCTTCAATGCGAAGATGAATGCTAATAAGTCCAAGTCATACGTTAGGTAGTTATTCCTATGATACTTCAACTATCAAGAAACGCTACCACTATTGTTTAATGATGAATCAATACACACCCCAATCCAAGATTTAACACATCATTGCATACCTCAAACCCATTTAATCCCAATGGCAGTGTCAAAACTAGTGCAATAGTTAAATGTTGCTTCAACTCCTAAAATGCTCCCTCACATGCGTCATCCTAAAGAAATATGGTCGTCTTCTTTAGGATATTCTTTAAGGGACAAATAACCTTTGATAAGTCCTTAACAAAGCGTATGTAGTACCAAACCAAACCTAGGAAACTATGAACATTAAGAATGCTAGTGGGTGCCTTCCACTCAGTCACTACCACAATCTTCTTTGAATCCATTACTCCTTTTGTTAACATAGCATGTCCTAAAAATGCACCCTCCTATAGCCAAAAATATCACTTAGAGAGTTTAGCATACAACTTATACTCTCTTAGGAGTCAAAAAATTATACTTAAGTAAAGTTCATGCTCCAATCTACTCAAAGAGTACACAAAGATGTCATTTATAAAACCTACCACAAATTGATTGAGGAAAGGCTAAAAAATCATCATCATCAAGTCCATAAAGATGGTAGGCACATTACTAAGTCCAAAAGGAATCACCATAAACTTATTATGCTTGTAGTGTTTCCTAAAATCTAGATTCATGATTTCTATTTCGGCGATGCACAACTGATGGTAATCTAACATTAAGTGAATCTTTGAGAACCAAAGCACCTTGAGGATGATCAAATAGGTCATTAATCATCAGTAACAGATAGTAGTTCTTCACCATAAACATGTTCAGACCTTGATAATCTATGCACAAATGAAGGATCTTATCCTTCTTCTTCACAAATCCTTCTCCTTCACAAACAAAATTGATGCTCGCCATGGAGACACACTTGTATGGATGTACCCATGAGCAAATAAGTCTTCCAATTGCACCTTCAAATCCCTAAACTCTATCGGTGGCATCTAATATGGTGCCTTCAAAACTAGCTCCACCCTTGGCATTAAATTAATAGTGAAGTTTATCTCACATACCAGCAGCATCCTCGATATCTCCTTCAAAAACATGTTAGGAAATTCTCAAGAAACCAAAATATCCTCCAATGCTGGCATGTCCTTGTTCATCTCCCAAACTCCGCACAAATACACGGGGTAATCTCTTTGTACCAAAAATTATAAGTATGTGCATTTTTTACCTTTCTCCTAGGACTAGGCTTACTTCTCCTTAGGAGACCCTAGCACCTTAAGGCTCCTACAACACAACTAGCTCCTATGAGCGATCTATCACCACTTGGTATCGCCTCAACTTATCCATCCCTAGGGTAACATCAAAGTCCCAAAGGTCTAACTAAACCAAATCTACTAGGAAGTTTACCCTACCTATCTTTAAGGTCACGTCTTAGTAGAGCTTGCTACAATCCAATCTATCCACAAAAGGTAACATCACAAATGCAAATAAACTAGAAAAAGAAGCTAAAAAGCTCCAGCAATAAAGGTAGTAGACACAAATGACAGAGATGCTCTAAAATCAAACAACACATAAGTCGGTAACAAGAGGATAGAGAACATACCTTAACCACATCTAGCAGGTAATTAACCTCTACTTGGCTAATGACATTCAGGAGCCACCTAGCTATAACCCCTAGTATCCTCCACAATACCCTCTAGCTCCCTGAGTCTATCCTCCTCTCTAAAGAAATAGATGAGGCCCTTGTAGTAACCCCTCAGCCTCCCTAGGTTGTGCAATATCTGAGATAAGTTCCCTCTACTATTGGTGTTGGTAGGGTTACTAAAAGGATTGTTATTGAGATATTAGTGGTCTCTATTACTGAATATGGCCCAGCGAGCATTGGCACTCAAAAGACCAATGGCCCAACTAACCACATGTTCTACACTAAATAGTAGTGCCCTAGCAGTCTCACCTTGGATGACCCTGAACACAAAAATGACACACCCACATGTCTACCTATCATGTCGGAGTTGACCACTCTAAGACTAGATTTAACCCAACTATTAGAACCCCGATGGTCCGCCTCACCAAATCTGGATCCTACCAACTAAATCTTATGTCACTTTCTTCCCTTTTCCTATAATAAAGGCCTACTCCTATACTAAAGTAGCAGCAATACAAAAAACGCTCTTACAATATGGCCAAGTTATGGAAATCCATGACAGCATGCATTCTTCAAATGCTGAAACGAAGCCCCTACTTGAACTAATAGACCACCATCATCTCACTAGATACTATCTCTAATGCAAACATCAATAACTTTGTAAATAGGGAATGGTATTACCTTATCGGCACGCTCCCATGAGTTATCTACATGAACTCATTCAACTTGTCCTTCTTAAGACTCTTAGGGTAAAACTTTATACATATAACTATCTTGAAGTCCTTCTAGGACATCAGTGGTCCTTCATGTGTATGACGACCTACCCACTAGGTGTTAGTAGCTTCTAAAATAAAACAAGCCTATAATGCTCTCCTTTCAAGTAGGTAGACATTAAATAGTTTCATATGTCCTATCCATGTCCTTGATCTATTTCTCAAGGATGATCAGGTCCTCATCATCGACGTATTCAAAAGATGATGTCTGGTTACCCTCTAAAGCTAGTCCTCTCTAATACCCTCCTTTAGGTAATGCGGAGGTGGTGCTGGCAGATGAGGCAGAGGTGGATGTCTAACGAATTATATGAATGCCTCAAAAGTATCCTCTAAACAATTAGGGTGATTATCAAGTGTCATGCTACACTAGTTGCAAGACAGAAAAAGTGTTAGGATATCCAATCTTAGATTACTAGCACACATTGCACATATGCATGTCAAATATCGCCTAAGATACCAGTTCTTGATTCCTCATAAGTTAATCTAGGTTTTTGAAGAATCAAGTGTTTCTTAAAATGTAACATAGAATAATAAAATCATATAAGGGATCATTTGAAAATATAAATTTTGAAATGAAAAACATCGTAATCAAAACCAAAGCTTTGATACTAACTTATAACACCTCAAATTTTACTACTGAAAAATTTTATTTTACATCAGAAGCATAGAACCAAAATAACTGGGTGTTATAGTTGATATAAGTGTGACTTATCATACCATCTTTACATCAGTTATAAGACAAAATCCAATTAAATCAAACTGAAGTTTGGATATTAAATCCGAGTATAATAATCTAAAATACAGGCAAAAGCGATAACATGCAGCTAAAAGTCCAAAAATGTATCCAGATAAAAACCATTATTTTGATAACATGACTTTATGTCCAAATCCTAGATACATAATATCACTTTAACCCATATAGAGCATCATAAGCTGCAAAATCATCCTATAGGTTTTCATCGACCTACACACAGACATCAAGGCCATCTGCTTATAAGAATGAGCAGTCACCATGAAAAGGATGGCTAGTATCCTACATACTAAACAAGGTTACAATATTATTGAGCCAAGAATGTAGATAAATACACATGTTCTTAGTAGAGAACAGGTACACGTGTGAGAAACGTAAAAAACTACAAGGTATCTATTGATCTAAGTATCATTATTAGGTATAATAATTTACAATATTTTATGTAGGGTGAGTTTAGGGACCCCCCCCCACTATTCCTAAACTAGTTGAACGGTCTAAAGCACCTCTCAAAGAAAAAATACTTGAGCTACCATTAATGTGGTGGAATGGTTCCAACACCTCTTAAAAAAAATACTCTAGAGCCATTATTCTTAGACTGAAGGAAACGTATAAAGCACCTTGTAACACCCCCATTTTTGCTACTAAAAATTTTTATTTTTAAAGCATTATAGAAGTAGAAATACAAATCCAACCTATGAAAAATGAGGTATTACTGTCGTATCTAACACAAGATATGCACCTCACTGTCTTCTTACACTAGCCACAAGGCTAAGTATCTGGCCAATCAAAACATAAGGAAACTAGAGTGCACACGAAACATTGGAGTTAAGAGAAGTCGATATTTATAACCTAGGGACACATAGGCCCAAATCTATACAAGATACATATGAAGAAAATGATTAACTAAAGAAAATAAATTTCAATGGAATATACCATGGTCAAAGATAATAGAGAAACGTCTTCAGGATTAGCCTATGCTCAACGACCCAACTATGCTAAGGGGAGGATGGACAATTCACTGGTTGTCCTTGGGAAACCTACAAAAATCCTCTTGTGCATGGGATTGAGTAGGGGATTGCAACAACAAACCCATCAGTACGCATACATATTGAGTAAACCAATATAAACCCTTATGCAGATCCTAGTATGAGAAAGACCCACATGACATTCTCAAGGTTACAACTTACCAAAACATGCATGCAACTTTCCCACTATATCATTCACGTACATTCACATAGGTAATAAAATATATGAGTGGATCCCTTTAATCATGCTTAGTTAAAATCATGACAACATACTAGGGTATATAGGTTTTAACATGCATACTATCTACTCATAGATCATGTGATAATTCATTAGAAAGATGCTCGAATATGGAAATGTACCACAATAGCCATTCAAGAGCAACATATGTTCATCACCAAATTCCAGGAAGTTGAGCATGAGTTGTACCATAAATTCATAGCTTACTGATATGTGAGTACTTAAGCATTCATAGAGTAGGGCGTGTATCATGTTAGTAAATTATCCATAATCATGTAACAAGGGATGCCCAGTCACTTCCTCCCTAGATTTCATTCTGAATATTATTTTTCTTTAGGTAAAATAGAATTCTTTTACAAAATCCTTGAGCAATAAATGAGCACATAGTCATTTTACCCCAAGTTATTGAGTAACCCCATGATCTCTCAAGACCAAGGAAGTCATCCAAATAAGTGGATATAAAGACCTAGATCATGCCAAGGAACCTAGTAGATATAAGGTCAGGTTCTTGCCAAAGTAACCTGATAGACATAAGTCCTAGCTCATGCAAAGGAACTTGGTGGACATAAGTCCAAGTTCCTACCAAAGTAACCTAATGGACCTAAGTCCTAGAGCATGCCAAATAACCATCCTAGGTTCAATACACCCTTTAGTATTGATACCCCCTAATACATCATTAATATCCAAAGTAGAAAAAGTACTGGGCTCTAAGAGGATCCGAGCATCAACTAGGATCCCGCCAGAAGGCAAGACATTGGAAGGCAAACTAACCCTCGGTAGCTAATCAAGGATAGAATAATCCAGACCTTTCATCGTTCTCATTCCAATTTTAAGTGACTAGTGCCTTATTTAGCTTGAAAATGTCATTTCACATAAGGGCCCATAGAAATATCACACCAAGCAACAAGCCTTTTTATGTCAATACACTCATATAGAGTTCTCACATCTTCTAGTGTTCCCATTAGGGTCTCTTAGAGTGAAAATTCTAGATCATGATCCATTATACCAAATGGTGGAATTAGTTAATGTTGATAACATCCATGATAGTCCAAGCCAATAATTGAATTTCTATTTATTACTTGTTCATAATTCAACTCTAGATCAAGATAAAGTTAAAGTCATAGTTCATTACCTAATCATAGTCTTACCCATTTATTAAATGATGTTCCAATCAATTTCCAAACTTCTAATAAGAGGTAAACTAGTGTCCAACCTAACTCACAATATTTATCTATTTAATTCAATAGCCAATTGATTTAGTAAATTCAGTTGATGGGTTTAACCCGAGACCCAAGACCACTGAGCCACAGACCAACCAGTCAATCAACTAACAAAACCAGTCGATTGTTATAAGAACCACTCAATTGGTTTGGTCAAACCAGTCGATGGGTTTAATTCAAGACAAAAACCACCAAATCCAAAAACCAACCAGTCGATTGGTCTAGTATACCAGTCGATCGATCTAGGTAAAAAGCGGACCTCGAAAACAGAAATCATAAACAATTAAATTCCTTAACCTTTCCCAATTAAATCCGAACATTAATCTCAAATTATTCAAGGTTCTCAACAACCGGTATTCATAAATAGACATGCTACATACCATAATTATGCTAGGAATCGTGGCAAATTATTCTTACATTTTATGAACTTTGGTTAGGAAATCATGCATCACATTGTCTTCTTACTTAGCCATCATGTAAAAATCTACTCCACATGTCACATATATCATTATCTCATAAGACACGCAAAATATCAAGGAAATTTTAAATCTAAAATCATAGATATGAGATTCTAGCAAAGGAGTCCTTAAACCAAGCTTCCTACCAATCCATTCATTCATTCTCTACTAACTACTTCAGGCACATTGACATCAATACTAATTAGGATATCACAAACTCATAGCACATATACTATACTTACCCATACCATTTCTATAATAATAGGGAAGACATTGATTTGCCTTAAATGAGCTAAGCAACACACCAAAAAAGAACAAGTCTCTCAAAATCTAAACCCCTTTCCTACACTAAAACATCTTTTAAGAAAATCTTAATTAAAAATTTATAAAACCCTTTTGAATTTGTGCAAGACATTTAATAAAAGTGGAGACCTAGGTGAGGAAATGAGAGAAAACCCCCACCTTCCAAATGAGAAAATAGAGAGCACTAGAGATGAAAGCTAACCCTCACTCTTTTCCCCAATCTAACCCCGTATTGCTTAAAATGAAAATAATAAGGAGCTGAGGAAAGGATTAGAAGAGGAAAAGAAGATCAGAATGCAACCATAGAGAGCAGAATTGGCAAAGCAAGTGTGAAGGAAAATATAACAGTTAGGAGGTTAAGGAAGAAGAAAGAAAAATGGAGACTTTAAGTTTGAATAACTGAGGGTTTCTTTTAAAAGGAGAAGGGTGAGAGAGTGTATAAATAGAGATCCCCAAACTTCATTTTAAATCAAAATTTTGAAGTGTAAGCCTTAAGGGTTCAAAGCTGACATTTTTACCTTGAGCTAAATTGATGAAACTATAGGGTTCTAGGTAATGTGCCTTGGGAAGTTTCGAACACAAGAAGAGAATGATGACAACGACGGATGAGAATCAAAGTTCAAAAAATATACAGAGGTTGTAGAATAGATAATACGTTCATGAATCTTATAAAAGAGAAAGAAAATAAGGAAGAAGAATATAAATGAGATGAGGGCATGAAAGTGAACTCTAATGAATTCCTTCCTCGTGAATCCATTGAAAATAAATAAAACAGGTTATTCAGGTTCTGAAGTTTCATAAGAATTGGAAATAGGTCATTCAAAACATAGTTATGATGCTATAAATGTTTTGGGGCAAGATTCACAAGGAAAGCCAAGTTCGAAGAACAACTAGGTCAATCAAACCAATCTATTGGTTCATATGGTTTCAAAACTCAAATTTAATGGACAAACTGATCGGTCGATACCTCCAATCAGATGACTGGTTTCTCGATAAAACCAAGTATTTTCCACAATCTAGAACAAGCTCATCCAAGAACCATACCAATCTTAAACACACTTATAAAACAAGATCAAACACACTTTAATCATCATCAAGCACCTAGATTAGCACACATTAAAGACCCTAAAAAGTTGTGTATTATAGTACTACCCCCTTAAAAGAGGCTTCATGCTTGAAGCATAAGAAATGCCTTAGACTCTAAGAAAAAATAATGATCTTCAATGCATTCATGAGAGTCTTCTAATAATGATAGGGTTACCATTTTGTTAAGGGATTAGGCACACCAAGCTTGCATTATGCAACAAAGATGACAACTAGTAGGCTGATAAGGAGGTAGGAGTGACAAAAAGCACTAAGGTTAAGGGCCTAGATCAGAAATGATGTGTTACTAGTGTCAAAGATCTATGGTGGCCAAAACAAGGAATATAAGTATCAATGGAGATTCTCCCTTGTTTTATATGGAGTGATACATGTATAAATATGATAATTAGCAAGGTATGGAAGCATAGATATTCCTTATGGAAAGGAAATGCCGTTACCCCTAAAGGAACTTGTCACCAAAGGCACTCTTAGGAAGAGTGCAATAATTGGAAGGGGTATGATATCTTTGGCCAACCTTACTAGGGAAAAATAATGGTTAAGGATGCAATGAATTAAGAAAATAACAATTGACCATTAAGGGACTAGGCAACCTCTACCAAGCAATTAACAACACAAGTTATAATATGATGCAACAGTGTCAAACAAGAGGTGTTGATAGTGTATGGGCACCAATGAGGAATAAAGGAAAAGTTTTGTTGAAGTTGAAGCACGACTTCTAATCGGGAATGAACATTATTTATCATAAAAAGGATAGTGATGTCAAGGGTAATCCATCGAAGATGCTCCATACCAACAAAAAGGAAGGGTTTAACTAAGAACTCATACAAATGAAGCAAATATCATTAATAACAACAAAAAGGATGAGGTTACTAACCCTTATAAGAGAAAGGTTCTTTCCAAACTGCAAGCAAAGCTACACTCAATAGTGTCAACAAAACATAGAAAGGTCACAACTGAGAATAAACCAAGTGTAAGAAACATCGATTGGGAATAGAAAGTTCAAAATCATGGGGATCCAAGGGCTGTGACTCAGTCTCGCTTTCCTAAACACCAATCTTGGTATGGCAACACTCAAATTTCATGTGCCCCCATATAGCACAACCATAACACCAAACCTGATCTCCCTGACAATCTCTTTTGGTGTGGTACTTTATACATCCCTCATAGAAGTAGTACCTTCTCATGTAGTTCTTTTCACATCGGATTATTCATCCTTTATGCTAGTTGTCATAGGTATAAACCCTCTTGCCATCATAGGGATGCCTATTATCCTCCCTTTCTCACTTCCCTCTAGTCAACGTGCCTTAGAGATGGAGCTCACATTCTCCCTTGTATGCTTTCTTATACAGTTAATATAGGTCAAGTGGTGTGACTCCCATTAGTAGCTCTTGTAACCTAGTCTCAAGACCTAAATAAAAATGATGCTTCTTCAATTCTTCGCTTGACTCCACCTCAGGTGAAAAATGAAGCAAGTCGCAAAACTTGTCATAGTACTCCTCAACAGGCATGTTATTTTGACAAAGTACCAAAAATTCTTCATATCTCATGAGGCATAATTGCATAAGGTAGAAGCAAAGTCTCAGAGCTCTCGTGCATTGCTCTAATAACTTAGATGTGTTGTCACTCATCCATAGCCCTTGCCGCCAGTAGTTTGCCTTACCTCACAAGTAGGAAGTTACAACGTCCACCATTTTTCTTTTTGGCCACCCATACGTGGCAAACACAGACTCTAAGGTGTGTGCCCATTCCTCTAAGGTGTTTGGATCCTCGTAAATTTCAAGTGTTGGAATGTGGTGATACAAGAATCTTCTTGATCATTCCTTTAGGGCATCCAACACAACAATAGTAAGTGGTGGTCGTGTCTCCTCTTGCTGTAGCTACCTTTCCAACTAGGCCCCAATGATTGCCATGTATTGCTCGATACGCTTGATACGATGAATTTTTTCCACCATCAATCACTTAAGGAAGGGTTGATTCAAAACAAAAGTCAAGATAATCAGGTATAGGGCCCACATAACCATTCCACATTGCACATAAAAAATGAATATTCCCAGCCCATCTCACTCACAGGTTATACTGGGTTTTAAAGGTCTTAGTGATATTCAACAATGAATAAACGTTGAAAATTCACAAGGAGTCTTGAAGAAAGGAATTCAATTCCAAAACAACTTAATCTCAAAACAAGAATCACCAGCCCCTAACCTAAGGTTTCAGCTAGGAAATTTAAAATTCTAAGAATTCTTAAAACAATGGCCTAACACAAATCTCATGGTATTCATTAAAGAGATTTAGGATGAAACACCTTTAAGAAAACCCATGAAACAATCTATGGTACCACCTCACACAATTTAAGTTTTAGGAAGAATTTTTGAAAATATTTAATGCCAACCAGTGGGGTTAGGTGAAAATTTAAAATTATAATAAGGATTTTAGAAAACTCTGATACCAATATGTAGTATCAGCTTACTTATTATCAAAAGTAATGCATTTACTTGAAAAACTCTCTAATACCAACCTATAACTACTTAAAATTTTCATTTTAAAAGCATTGTGGAAGTGGAAAATCTAACCTGTGAAAAATAGGGTCCTACCATTGTATCTAACATAAGATAGGTGCCTCACTGCCTATCTGCATTAGACAAAAGGTTAAATATCCAACCAATCAAAACACAAGGAAACTAGAGTACACAAGAAACATTTGGAGTTAAGAGAAGTTGATGTTTACAACCTAGGGCTACATAAGCCCAAGCCTATACAAGATATATATGAATAAAATGCTTAACTAAAGCAAATCAATTTTAATGGAATATGCCATGGTTAAAGACCATAGAGAAATATTTCCAAGAATGCCTATGCTCAACAATCCAACTATCATGAGAGGAGGATAGACCACTCACTGGTCATTCTTAGGAAACCTACAACAAACCTTCTGCTCATGAGATTACCTAGGAGAATACCCTATCAGTATGTATACAAACTGAGTAAACCAAACTACCACCATCATGTAGATGTTGGTATAAACATGATGCACATGACATTCTCTATCTGCAACTTACTAAAATGTGTATGGGACTTTCCTACTATATCATTCACGTATAATCACATAGGTCATGCAAGATATAAGTGCATCCCTTTAATCATGCTTAGTTATAATCATGCCTATATACCAGGTTATATAGGTATTAACATACATATCATCTAGCCATGGAACGTGAATTACTTAGATTATCCATTCGGCAATAGTTAGAGTATAGCTTACAGGGTGATGGGAAATCATGGTTACATGTGGATCATGATTGTACGAGTAATAGACCATGTGATGAATCATTAGAAACATGATGGAACATGAAAATGCACCACAATAGCCATTCAAGAGAAACATATGATCATCATCAAATTCCATGAAGGTGGGCATGTGTTATACCACATATGCATAGCTTACCAAGATGTGATTTCTTAAGCATTCATAGAGCAAAGCGAGTAACATGTTAGTAAAGTATCCATAATCATGTAATAAAAGCTAGCTGGTAACTTCCTCCTTTGATCTCATTCTAGCCATTATTTTCCTTTAGGTAAATTAGAATTCCTATACAAAATCCTTGAATAATAAGTGAGTATATAGTTAATTTGCCCCAAATTATTGAGCAATAGGTGGAATTATTCCCCATGGTCTCTCAATACCATGGAAGCCATCAAAATAAGTGGACATAAAATCCAAGCTCATATTAAGGAACTTGGTGAACATAAGTCTAGGTTTCCTCCAAAGTAATCTAATGGTCATAAGTCCCTACTCATGCCAAGGAACTTAGTGGACATAAGTTTAGGTTACTGCTAAAGTAACCTGATAGACATAAGTCCTAGCTCATGCTAAATAACCATCCTGCGGTGACTAGACCCTTTAATATCGATACCCACTAGTACATCATCAGTATTTAGAGTAGGAAAGGTACCAGGATCTACGAGGATCCCGAGATCAAATAGGATCTAGCCCAAAGGTAAAGATCAAAGGCAAAAATGCCCAAATATAGAATAACTCCTAGTAGCTAATTGAGGATCAAATAATCCAAACCTTTTGTGTTGCTCATTCCACTTTAGGTGATTAGTGTCTTATTAACTTAGAAATATCATTTCACATAAGGGCCCACAATAATATCACACCAAGCAACAAGCCTTTTTAATTCAATAAACTCATATAAGGTTCTCACATCATCTAGTGTTCCCATTAGGGTCTCTCAAAGTGTTCATTCCAATACACGATCTATTATGCCAATGGGTGGAATTATTTAATGTTGATAACACCCATAGTAGTTAAAGACAACAATTGAATTTATGTTTACTCTTTATTCATAATTCAACTCTAGATCAAGCTAAGTCATAATTCATTACTTAATCATTGCCTTACCCATTTATTAAACGATGTTCCAATCATATTCCAAAGGTCTTATTAGAGGTCAACTAGATTACAATCTAACTCACACCATTTATCCATTTAATTCAATGGCTAAGTTAAATTTTCTAATCATAGGTAAGGTCCACTCAAGGCCACCCTATATGTTTGAGTTATCTTCTGTTATCTTTTCTAAGTAATTTAACTTACGCGGTTCCCATTTTAAGAATATGATATTAGTCATTAGATTTCTATTATTCATCATTTTATCCATTTCATCAATACTAACCATAGGAAGAATCCATTTTTAGTCATTTGATTAGCTATTCATGTTCTAGTCTACAAGAGGAACAAATGCTACACTAAGGTCAAACATTGGTCAACTAGGATAAATTTCTCTTTATTGCCTTAAGTTCATTATCTAACATCGTTAATCTAAGTAAATTCATAGCCATCAACTTATTAAGTCATTAGAGTAGGAGAAAACTCGAACATCACATTTGAGAAGAAAATAGGTAAGAAAGGCAATAATGGTTGAAACCAGCAGATCGGTTTCAAACCAGTCGATGGGTCTCATTAGCAAATCGATCTATTTCATGGGTCGTTCAATCAAATAAGGCACTATCACCCTTCCAATGGTGGTAAATTATCTGGTCATCAACCTCACCAGTCAATTATTCTAAGAACCAGTCGATTGGTTTGGCTATACCAATCAATGGGTCCACCCGAAGACTATAACTAATAGAGTCGCAGACCAAGCAGTCAATTAGTTTTTCCAACCAATCGACTATTCTAGGAACCAGTCGATCAGTTTGGTCAATCTAGTCAATGGATTAACCCTACACCCAATATCGCTAAAGCCAAAGACTAACCACTCAATCGGTTGTTCCAATCAGTTAATTATTCTAAGAACCAGTTAGTCAGTTTGATCAAACCAATCAATAGGTTTAATCAGAGACCAAAACTACCAAATCCACAAACAAAATAGTCAATTGCTCTACCATGTCAGTTAATCAATCTTAGAGACTAGTTGATCGATTTGGGCAAAAATAGCCCCACAAAACACAAATCACACATGATAATATTACATAACTTTGCCCACTCAAATTCTAGCATTAACATCAAGTTATTCATGGTTCTCAACAACTAGTATTCATAAATAGACATGCAACATACCATAATTATGCTAGGTATATTATCAAATCATGCTTTCATTTTATGAACTTTAGTTAGGAAATCATGTATCACATTTTCTTCTTACTTGGCCATCATGTAACAATCTACTCCACATGTCACATATATCATTATCTCATAAGACACCCAGAATATCAAGGAAATTTTAAATCCAAAATCATAGATACAAGATTCGGGCATATGAGTCCTTAAACCAAGATTCCTACTAGTCCATTCATTCATTCTCTACTAATTAGCGCAAGCACATTGACATCACTACTAATCAGGATATGACAAACTCATAGCGTATATACTATACTTACCCATACCATTTTCTATAACAAAAGGGAAGAAATTTATTTACCTTAAATGAGCTAAGCAACACACCTAAAAAGCACAAGTCTCTCAAAATCTAAACCCAATTCCTATACAAAAACACCTTTCAAGAAAAGCTTAATTAAACCTCAATAAAAACCTTTTGAATTTGTGTAAGAAATATTTAATAAAATTGGAGACCTAGGAGAGGAAATAAGAGAAAAAAAACCACCTTCCACATGAGAAAATATAGAGCACCAAAGATGAAAGCTGACCATCACTCTTTTCCCCAATCTAACCCCATCTTGCTTAAAATCAAAATAAGAAGGAGCTAGGGAAAGGACTGAAAGAGGAAAAAAATATTAGAATGCAACCACATAGAGGGGAAAGTGGCAAAGCAAGTGTGAAGGAAAATAGGATAGTCTAGAGGTTAGGATAGAAGAGAGAAAAATGGAGACTTTGAGTTCAAATTGCTGAGGGTTTCTATTGAAAGGAGAAGGGTAAGGGAGTGTATAAATAAAGACCCCTCAAACCTAATTCTAAATCAAAGATTCAATTGTAGGTCTCGATGGTTCAAAGCTCACATTTCTGCATTGAGCTAAATTAGTGAAACTGTAGGGTTCCAAGTAATGTACCTCAAGAAGTTTCGAACACAAGAAAGGAATGATGACAACAATGGATGAGAATCAAAGTTCGTCAAATCTATGGAGGTTGCATAAGCATATAATACGTTCATGAATCTTGTAGAAGAGATAGAAAATGAGGCAGAATAAGATAAATGAGTTGAGACCGTGAAAGTGACTTTTTGTGAATATGTTGAAAATAAATAAAATAGGTTATTTAGGTTCAAAATTGTTGTAAAAATTGAAAACATACCATTCAAAACATAGTTATGATGCTAGATCAGTTTTGGGAAAGATTCACAGGGAAAATTGAATTTGATGAACAACTAGGTCAGCCAAACAATTTGATTAGTACTCCAAACCAATCGATCGGGCTATTGAGTTTCAAAAATCAAACTTAATGGACAAATTGATCAATTAGTAACTCTAACTGGTCGATTTGTTTCCCAATAAAACTAAGTATTTTCCACAATCCAAACGAAGCTCATCTAAGAACCATACCAATCTTAAACACACTTCTTAAACAAGATCAATCACACTCAAACCATCATCAAACACCTAGATTATCCCACATTAAAGACCCTAAAAATTAGGGTATCACACACCTATCAAAGACAATAGACATGAGCCATTATTATCGTTCTATGGAACGGACCCAACACCTTGGTCTTGACTCATGTACTCTTCCACTTTAATTCATTAATGTCTTATCTACTATTTATTTATCTTGAATCATATGATTATTCATGTTGAGTAGATTGGCTCATGGAACTAGTTAATTGGTTTACCTGAAAAATCATTCTCTTCCATTTCTAAAACTTACTCAAATCCAACTTTCCCTCAAACTCAATTATAGTTCAAAATCAAAATGAAAGAGTATCAAATATTAATAAATACCATAACTTGTCATTCAATAAAATTCATAAAAATATGGGATATTACAATTATCCATCAAGTTCCATGATGATGCCTAGGAATCATAATTATTGTGACATGTGCGACCATCTATTGATCATACCTATTATCAAGCATGATAATCTCAATATTCATGGGTAAATATAGATTCAATTATACCATGGTATGAGTAAAGTATGTAACCTTGGCATTTTGATGCATTGTAATCTTTTAATAGTGTTGAATTCAAAGGTTAAGTAATGTCATTATACTTTCTTTGATGATAACAAATGTATCTTGATAACTAATGAGTTTGCTTAAGTGTGCATGTACAACAATTTAATTATTCACTTAAAACATACTCCAAAGGTGAAAATGTAAATAAGCAATCAAGTTTCCATGTACAAGAAAACAACACTTGGAAAATAACCAAGACATAAAGGTTAAGAATAATCTTTTGTGAGTCTTAGGTTTCTTGTAAAGAATTAAGTTGAGCAAAGTTCATATTTCAATTAAAACTCTTTAAAACACTTTTTTGAGAAATACTTGACTTGATTTCATTTTATAAACTCTTTTAAGTATTTTTAAAATAAAATAATTGGTTCTAGTGGGAAATATTCAACTAGTCCTCAAACCAATCGACTAGTTCAGTTTGATAAAAGTATGGGTTAAGTTAAACTCAAATGAATCAATGGGTGGATAAAACCAATCAACTAGTTATCCCAAATAAACTAGTTTAACCAAACAATCCACGAGTTTCGCTCTTATAGAAACCCATTCATCTCTGTTTTAAAAATTGACTAGTTTTGCCAAACTAATCGACCAATTTGCTAAAACAAATCAACTAGCTTGCTAAAAGCAATCAATTGGTTTGACCAACCATTCTATGGGTTTAATTCTTACAAAAACCAATCCATCTATATTTATACACTCAATTTAAGAGGTTCCTTTGAGCAAGAGGAAATAGAAATCGAAGGTTATCCTCAAGCAACCAAAGGAATCCCAAAGAAGCCAACATAGATGACAAGATCAAATGCTATAACTGTGAAATAGTCGAGCATGTCATCTGTGACTGCTATGAATTTAGAAATGGAATCTCTAAATAAATGGCAAGAAATAAATGAAACACAAGTAACAACAAAGGAAGGCAAAGGCCAATAAAAGTTATCGATGCCTTTGGCGAAAGTGAAGTTGAGCCCTCCAATGAAGAGGAAGAAGTTGTCAACCTTTATTTCATGGCTCTAGGAGAGAATTCACCAATCTCTTCCTCAACTTCAATCTTTAAGGATGAAGACAACATCAATGAGGTGCAATATCACTTACTATACTGGTATGATGACTTATTATGTGTTTTACATGATCCATTATGTGACAATGCTAAACTAACTAAAGAAAAAGAAAACATGAAGAAAATTCTTAATCACTTAAATGACCAACACACTCTTGCATTCAATGAAAATATTCTTCTTGAATCTCACATGCTTCTTGTTGAAACTAAGCTAGTAAATAGAATTGCAGAATTTAATGAATATAAGAAATATATTTGTTGTGATTACTAGGTCAAGATAGATCAATTCTAATATAAAATAGTAGAACTACAAGAAAAATGTGATAGATTTATAAAGATTTCATATACCTTCACAAAGGTTGAAAAAGGCTTAAATGTATTGTTAAGTACTCAATGATACTGTAAAGACCATGAGGGCTTAGGCTATGGAAATAAGAAAGTGATTAAACACCAAACAATAAAGTATTTATTTGAAAAAGCCTCCAAAGCTCATCAAGTGAGTGCTTCCCCTGCATCAAATAAGTTTAATATATGTGGAAACGATGGCCGCTCATCTACAACATGTAGGCATGCAAAAAATAAAAGATTCACCTCCGCCTATAAGAAAAGAATTTTATGGTATGTATGGTAAACCTATTCATGTTGCTTTATCATGTATGTTTACAAAGTATACCAAAGTGACTCCAAAATTCAATTACGTGTGGGCACCTAAAGGGACCATCCCGCATGAATTAAATACTAAGACAATAAGGACCCATTGAAAGCTACCTAAATTAGGACATTTAGGCTTGCATGTATGCTTCAAATTTAACCTAAGAAGCCTCAAATGGTTCCTAGATAGTGGATGCTTAAGACACATAATGGATGATCAAACTATGTTCTCTAAGCTAACTCCATATGATAGTGGAAGTGCAACCTTTAGAGATAACTCAAAAGAAAAGATCATCAATGTTGGTAGCATCAATATTGGTAATTCTAACCATTAATAAATAATGTGTATCAGGTTGATTGTTTTAAGCATAATTTGCTATGCATTATCCAACTATATGATAAAGGATTTTTAGTAAACTTTTTAAATTCACACTGCATGATTTCAAATGGAGTAGACAAATCTATACTCTTTGTATGCCTATGCATCAACATTGTGTACATGCTTAATGTTAAATCAATAAAAGTGAACAATGCATGTGTAAGTGCAATTGATATGGATGCATGATTATATCATAAACACATTGCATATGGTCACGTAAACTTATTAAACAAACTTGCTAGAAAAGAACTATTTTGTGGCCTTCTAAAGCTGAATTTTATAAAAGATAGATCATGTGATGCATGTCAATAAAGGAAACAACATAGGGATAACTTCAAACCCAAAAATGTTGTTACTACATCTTAACCACTTGAATGGTTGTGTATGGATATATTCGGGCCTACTAAGACCCGTAGCATGGGTAGTTGTAGATATACACTAGTCACTGTAGATGATTATTTAGGCTGTACCTAGACATTATTTCTTTCTACAAAAGATGTTGCTTTTAAAGCTTTTCTTATGCTTGCTAAGAAACTTCAAGTAGAAAAAGGAACTATTATTCATGTTATAAGAAGAGATCATGGAAAGGAGTTTGAGATTGTCATATTTATGGAATTTTGTGATTAAAATGATATTACCTACAATTTCTTAGCACCAAGAACACTACAACAAAATGGAGTGGTGTAAAGAAAAAACAGAAGCTTTGAGGAAGTTGTAAGAACCATTTTGTGTGACTCCAAGCTTTCAAAATACTTTTGGGATGAAATTGTTGCCACCACAAATTATGTGATAAATAGAGTACTCATACAGGTGATCTTGAAAAAGACACCCTATGAGCTCTACAAAGTTAAGAAACCAAATGTGAGTTATTTATACACATTTGGCTATAAATACCTTCAATAATGGAAAAATAAAATTGTGCTATTTTGACTCAAAAGATGATAAAGGCATAGGTACTCAATAAATCTTACCGGATCTTCAACAAACTAAAATGTTAATTAAAGAATTCATACATGTTTCTTTTGATGAATCTTGCTCTAGTGTGTAGAAAACCTAAGAAGAAGAAGTGGGTCCATCCAACCAATTTGAGATCTTGCTAGAAAATGATGATAAGGAAGAAGGGAAAGATGAACAACCTAAAATTAATCAATAAGAAGATGAAGTGATAAAGGATCTTCTTAGAGCATGGAGACATGCCGATGGGAACCCTTAGGAACTCATCATTGGCAATCCAACAAAATGAATTACTAAAAGATCCTCACTTAAAAAAAAATCAATCATTTAGCTTTTCTGTCTTAAATGGAACCTAAGTCTCACTTAGAAGCCATGAATGATGAAAATTGGATTATGGCAATGCAAAATGAGCTTAACTAATTTTAGAGAATCAAGTTTGGGAATTATTCTTATAGCCTCCAAAAAGGCCCATCATTGGGACTAAATAGGTCTTTAGAAATAAGCTGGATGAAAAGGGAGTTCAGGTTAGAAAAAAAAAGCTCGATTGGTTATCAAGGATACAACCAACATGAAGGCATTGATTTCAAGGAAACATTGGCCCCCAAAGCTAAACTCAAGGCTATACAAGTGATCCTTGTATTTTCATCATCCAAGTGCTATATGTCTCACAAAAAATAATGTTCAACACTCAAAGTCTGAAAATATGGAACTAAGGCATCACTTCACAAGAGACCATGTTGAAAAAGGGGATGTATGTGTAGAATTTGTAGCTACATTACTCAATAGGGGGACATATTCACTAAGCCATTAAATGAAGAAAGGTTCACAAAAATTAGGAGAGAACCTAGAATGAAATTTCTATTATCAAGATTAACTCTCCACCCAGATTGTGAAAATTTTGAAAATAAAGGATTAATCATGGCAATAATCCAAACATGACCTTTGTGACCATTGATCAATGTGATATGTTTCATAAAATAAGTCATATATCTATCAATTTGTGGAAAAAAATCAAAAGAACTTGAAAATTACTAAAATATAATCTAGTTGGGTGAACCAATTAACTATTCGACAAAACCAGTTAATCGATTCTCATACCAATCGACCAATAAGTCTAAAGAGGGGAGGTAAAGTCTTTACTGGCTTATGTCTAACCAAAGCGAAACCGGTCAACTAGATAACCCATACCAGTCAATTAGTATCATGAATAGTAAACTAATATACTCAATGAGACTAGTGTATCGGGCATATAAATAACCACCTCACCTGTTCACCAAACCATTGACCCCGATTCCTCACAACTCATTAACCCCTCATTCATTCATCCCACTCACTCCTTTTAAATTTCTCAAATATCTATCAAAATACATAAATTACACTTGCCACAATTAAATCGATGCCAGGAATACATTTCTCAACTCTAATCTTCATCGATTTCACTGTTCCTCACCAGATTTGAGGTAATTCACCATTCAAAACCTAACTTCTCACCCTATCAAAATTAGCTTCACTTGACTCATATTAAAGAAAAATTAGGCCTACATTTATCAACCCTAAGATCATTTCACACAAATTATGATTCAGTCACATTTATCTCTCATCATTTGTAAAAAAATCCCACTTAATCCTATTCTACTTCTCCTACTAAGTCAAGGTTGAATAAGTCTCATGCCCTTTATTTATCAAAATCCTCCTGTCTAACTTTTGTTGAAGAAAAATGACTATGAAGAAATCCATTACCTCAACCACAATTCATGGAGATGCTAGTGCTCCTCCTCCTAAGCGGCCTCGTACCTAATCAAGTCACCTAACTCAGAAGATAATTCAAATTGAATAAACCATTACTTCACCTTCATCTCAGACATCCTCATCTTTGAAAGACACTGGTCCCCCATCTCCACCTCATTCCAAACCTACCTCTCATCCCCCACCTTCATCATCCACTAGGACATCGATGTTATCTGCTTCCCAATTAGCTTAGACCAATGAGCCGTCTCCTCACTCCATATATTTCTTCTGACGTATGGATGACCAACAATGTTGGATCAAATCCTTTTACAAAAAGAAATTCCTCCATGGAAAATGCATCAATGTAGTCTCCTGCACTGATCAATTCAAACTTCCTTTCATGCAATCCCTTTTCAACATTTACCTTCTGCCTCTCTTCACTCTCAATGATCTAGCCTACGTAGACTTCGTTCATTTTTTCTATGTCAATCTCATCGTCGATGTTTTAGGAAGCACCATCACTACTCATGTCTTGGGTATTCCCATTGTCTTGGATAAGGAAATGCTAGCTTACATACTTGTCATTGATCACCATATTGAGTCCAGCATAACCTATATAAAGTGGACGTGTACTCAAATTATTGATGAGATCCTCTTAGATATGCATCACTACCACTTTGTCAACGGAGGACTTCAAGCTCTTAGTGCCTACCACCCTTCAAAAGAGTGTGTCAGTATATGGTATCCTCTATTCTTTTTCCACAAGTCGGGTTAGGGGCCAAAACAACTCTTAAAGACTGATATGGGATATATCACATTCTCTCTTCCACCCCCTTACACTTTAGAGATGACATCTTTCGACACATGTCCCATATGGTCAGGCACAATCAGGAGGCCCTATGATACTACTCCTTCATTACACAAATTATTTAAGACTTCCATGTTAATCTTGGAAGATTTCACCCTACCCCACTGTGCCTGCACAATAGGCTTGATATCCTTGATGCAATGACCTTCTAAAGAATGGGCTATCAAATGAGCATGGATCGCCAAATGCTTGAACTTGCACCTAAGGCTTTTACCTCACTACATCACAGCGATCATCTCTCCATATCATATGCACCATAATCCTCCCAGCCAACTGAAGATCATATTCCACCACCATCCGATGACCCTCTGGCTCCAACAAATATTCTATTCTCGCCCACAAAGGGAGCTTCAACATCTACCTCCTGTACACCTCCTACACCTCCTACCTCTGGTTGTGTGACACTTGCTACTATCCATAATCTCCTTCCCTGAGGCATGTTAATGCATTGTAAGCTTTTAATAGTGTTGACTTAAAAGGTTAGCAGTGTTATTATACTTATTTTAATGATAAAAAATGGATCTTAATAACTAATGTGTTTACTTAAGTGTGCATATATAACAATTGACTTATTCACTTAGAGCATACACTAAAGGTGAAAATGTAAAAGTGCAATGAAGTTTCCAAGTATAAGATAACAACACATGGAATATAACCAAGACTTGAAGGTTAAGGATAATCTTTTTTGAGTCTTAGGTTTTTTGTAAAGCTCTAAGGTGAGCAAAGTTCATATTTTAATTAAAACCCTTTAAAACACTCTATTGAAAAATACTTGACTTGAGTTAATTTCATAAAGTCTTTAAAATTACTTTTCAAATAAAATGACTCGTTTCCATTAGAACCAGTCAACAAGTCCTTAGACCAATCAAATGCTTCATTTTGATTAAAAGGATAGGTTCATTTAAACACAAATTGATTGACTAATAAATAAAACTGATCGACTAATTGTCCTAAATTGATTGGCTAGTTTGAGAATAGATTAGCTAGTTTGACCAACCAATTTATAGGTTTCACTCTTGTAGAGACTCGTTTTTCTTAGTTTAAACACATCAACTGATTTTGGCAAACTAATCGATTAGTTTAGAAATTGATTGGCTAGTTTAAACAATAAATCCAGGGGTTTCACTCTTGTAGAAACTCATTCATTTTTGTTTAAACACATCAACTAGTTTTGCCAAACTGATTGATTGGTTTGAAAAATCAATATATAGGTTTTACTCTTGCATAAACTCGTTTGTCTCTATTTAAATACATCGATAGGTACTACCAAACCAATGAACTAGTTTGTTAAAACCAATCGACTGGTTTGACCAACCATTCCATGGGTTTCACTCTTGTACAAATCTATTCATATATTTTTAAACACATTTACTGGTTTTGCTAAACTGATTGACTAGCTTTGCCAACCAGTCCATTGGTTTCACTCTTATAGAAACCTATTCTTATATACTTAAACACATCGACCAATTTTGTCAAATCAATCGACTGATTCATAATCAATCAACCAATTTGGAAAAACCAATCAAATGGCATAATGAACAAATCAACTATTCTTACCATACCATGTCACTATTCACATATGTTCTTAAGACCAACTATACACTATGCATAACTGATCGACTGGTTTGAATAAATTAATCGAACGGTGCACAACTATAACTTCCATTTATGGTCCAAATATAAGTAGTCGACTAGTTTGACATACCGATCAAATTCCCACACAACTAATCTATTAGTTTGGCTAAACCGATTGACTAATCAGCATCAAATGTTGATTTATGTTCGTTGGACGAAACAGCTTTTTGTGAGTTTGTATGTAATGGCTATACGAAGAGGGAATCCGTTATAACTAAAGTCTCTCTGCATTTATTACAACTAATTTTTTAAACATTGATTGTGTAATTAATCTCTTACTCTCATATCATTCAATTGATCACTCAAAATTTTTAGACTTTCATAATTCAGAGTTTTTACTAAAAAGTGGTATTTACTCACTTCTCTTAGTTAGAACTATTCTCTAATTATAATATTTCTCATTACATCTCATCCAAATTTCTACACTTTCATATCTTGTATTCTTGGTGAGAATTATCTATAACCACTACCTCCTCTCTAAAGCTCATTTAAAGGGGTTAATGAGTGTTTGCCTATTATATGGTGATTCTATAGAATATAAATAGGTATATTTGTAAATCATTTCTTAGAAGATCATTGAGGTAGTAAAGCTTATAAACTAAGACAATAGTGATCATTAATAAAAACACATCACTATTTCAAAACACAAAAGGGAGAACTTTATGATAGTGGATGTAAAGCATAATTTACTCTTAAATCACTCTACATTAAGTGTTAATTTTTATTTTATCATTTCCATTCCATAAAACCCTATTCACCTTCTATAGAGTATTTTTCAGATAGGTATTTGGTGTATAGTATAATATTACATTGGTTTATGCACATGTTGGAGAAGTTTTAAAGTTGATATTATGAGTTATATGACAAACACAAAGACCCCATGTCTAATAACATAGTTGTGTTTATTGACAAAATATTTTAACTGAGTTTTGGGAAAAAGGTTAAAAGTAAAGAAATAAACACAAAGATCTCATGTTTCCTAAGCACGGACTATGTTTTTCTTACTTCATGAAACACGTTATTTAGCCTGGTAGAATTTTATTTAATATAAAAGAGAATTAATAAAACTCTAGCAATCAATTCAAGTGAGGTCATTTACTCTTCTTCTCCATAGAGACTTTAACATATGAGATTAGGGCACATAAGTATCAAGGTCTTGCTAAGCTCTCTACTGCATAGATAGAGTGCATGTACTATGGACGTTTGTAAGCATTGTGTATTTGGCAAGCATAAATGGGTTAGCTTTTTGATAGCTAAGGATAGTATGAGAGCACCTCTTGAGTATATTCATTCAGATTTATGGGGCCCGCCGAAAGTGGTTTCCAAATGAGGTTCACGATACTTACTCACATTTATTGATTGATTCTTTAGAAAGGTATGGGTGTATTTATTAAAGAATAAGAATGATGTGTTTGGTATTTTCAAACTATGGAAGACCTTGCTAGAGAAGCATATTAGGAATAAAGTTAAGTATCTCAAAACATATAATGATCTTAAGTTTGTTGAGCAGAGTTTCACTGATTTATGCCAAGACCATGGAATAGAGAGACATCGCACTTGTGTTGGGAGACCACAACATAATGGTTTTGTTGAGTGGATGACCATAACCCTATTGGAGAAGGCTCATTATATACTATCACAAGGAGGGATAGGCAAAGAGTTTTGGGTTGAGGTAGTTCACATGACAACATACCTGGTGAATTGGTCACCAATTGGTCCATTGAGTTAAAGACACCTGAGGATTTGTGGTATGATAAGCCAGCTAATTATTCTTATTTGCATATATTTAGTTTCCTTGCTTATGCTTATGTGAATAATAGAAAACTTAAGACTATAGCAAAGAAGTGTATCTTTCTTGTCTTTACATTTGGAGTGAAGGTATATAAGTTATGGGACCTAGCTGAATATAAGTTCTTGATTAGTAAGGATGTTACCTTTAATCAATCTATGTTCCTCTAAAATACTAAGCCTTGTGATGTTGGAGTAGGATAGTACTTTAAGCCAGGTGGAGGTTGAAATTGAGTTGGATGACAGAGACCCTTCTAATAGACCTATTATTTCTAAAGTGGGTAGATACAAGCAGCAAGTCAAGTAAAGGGGTGTCGCTCGACCTATTAGAAGGGTCAAGTATGGTTGTTAAGCCTCTAATCAAGTATGGTTTTGAAGAATTGATTAGTTATGCTTTATCTAATGTAGATATTGTTATTGATGTGAATGATCCAGCATCATTCTCATAGGATATAGAGAGTTCTAATTCTGCTTACTGGTGTATTGTTGTGAAGGAGGAGATAGAGTCCTTATTTAAAAATTAGACATAAGAACTTATGAAAGAACCTAGGAAGAAGAAGGTATTTTGATTGCAAGTGGGTATAAAAGTTCAAACAGGGAGCTCCATAGGTTGAGAGACTAAGGTATAAAGCTCATTTAAATGCATGTAGATTCAATCATATTCTAGGCATAGATTATAACGTGGTATTTTTTATTGTGGTTAGATATACTTCTATTCATACTTTGCTTGTGCTTGTAACTATACAAGATCTAGAGTTGGAGTAGTTGGATGTTAAAACTATATTTTTACATAGTAAGCATGAGAAGGAGATTTACATGTGTCAACTTGATGGGTTTTTTGTTGAGGAGATTCATGAACATGTGTCCTTACTGAAGAGGTCACTGTATGGTCTGAAGTAGTATCCTAGTCAATAGTATAAATAATTTGATCAGTTTATACTTGAGTATGGTTTATCCAAAAGTGAGTATGATATATATATGTACTTGAAGGAGATGGAGGGTGTCTCACTTATGTATCTTTTTCTATATATTGTCAACACATTTCTGGCAACGCGTGATATGTTTGATGTTGATAGAGTGAAGGCAATACTGATGAGTGAGTTTGAAATGAAGGATTTTGGAGCTGTAAAGAGGATCTTTGGCATGGAGATCATAAGAAACCGTGAGAGGAAGCTTTAGTACTTGTCACAAAAGTTTTATATGAACAAAGTGTTGGAGAGGTTTCATATAATGGACGCCAAAACTTTGCACACTCCATTAACTACTCACTTCATATTATTAGCTTTGGCATGTCCCAAATCTAAAGAGGAAGAAGAGATCATGGCTAATGTTCCATATTCAAATATTTTTTTGTTGTATCATGTACACTATAATATATACCTAGCCTGATATCACTTAAGTTGTTAGTATAGTGAGTTGATATATGGTAAATCCGGAGAAGGCTCACTAGCAAGTAGTGATATAGATTCTAAGGTACTTAAGGATATTGTATTAGCCTGTATAGAGTATGGAAGATCAGCTAATTTACTAATTGGGTTCAAGGACTCTAATTATGATAGAGACCTTGGTAAAGGGAGATCCATTAATGGATACATTTTTTGTCTCTTTTGTTCAGCTATTGGATGGTGGTCTTCCTTGTGACGGCCTTGTCCACCACTGAGATAGAGTATATGACTATGACAGAAGCTTTCCGGGAAGTTGTATGGCTTAGTGGTTTAGTACATGATTTAGGGTTTTGTCATAGTGCTCCAGTCCTTCAAGGTGATAGGCATAGTGTTATCTATTTAGCAAAGAATCAAAATTATTTTCATCATTAAACGAAACACATTGACATCAGGTATCACTTTATTGGAGATATTGTTGCTGCTAATAAAGTTGTGTCATAGAAAGTGGGTACTAATATACTAATAAAGCCATTAATTGTGAGTAGTTTGAGTATTTCTCAAACTTGATCAGCATTCTTAGGCCATGAGGCCATTTATTGGGCCAGGGGTCTTTTTATAAACATCTTTATATGTCATGCAACACAAATCCTACATCAAGGTAAAGAATTGTAAGATTTGAATAGATATTTTATGCACAGGATAACATTATGTTGTTTCATGAAGTGCTATAGAAGTTTTGAAGTTAATACTGTGAATTTTGTGATAAACATAGGGGCCCCATGTTTACTAAGACGGTTCATATTTATTTGCAAAATGTTTTGGTTGAGTTTTGGGTAAAAAATTTAGAGTAAGGAAATAAATACGGGGATCATGTGTTTCCTAAATAGGGACCATATTTTTTCTTATTTTATGAAACGTGTCGTGTGTAAGGCTATAAATGAGCCGAGCTTGGAGGCTTGGGATTAGCTCATTTAATAAACAAGCCAAAACATGAAGCTCAAGCTCGGCTTATTTATAAACTAGCCAAACCGAGCCGGCTAGCTAGATTTTGTGATAAATGAGTCGAGCTCACGAGCTTTTGGCACTATAAACGAGATTGAGCCCAAAATTTTCATGCTCAAGCTTGGCTCATTTAAGCTCGAGCTTTATTTTAGGCTCGTTTAACTAAATAAACAAGCAAAGTCGAGCCCTTAACGAACCAAGCTCAAAAAGCTTATAAGACAGCTCTATTCGTTTACAGCCCTAGTTGTGTGGTAGGATTTTATCTAATATAAAAGAGATATGATAAAGCCTTAGTTGTCAAGTCATGTGAGCCCATTCATTCTTCTTTTCCATAGAATTCTCTATTGTTAGAGAATAATAGATTTGAGTAATTCGTTGATTGATTTGTTTAATCATCTTATAATTACACAATTGCACGAATAAATATCTCTATTTTGTATTAGTTATTTTGTCTTAGGATTGAATTATCAATTGTTCAATTATCTTGTTAATTCTAGATTTTATTTTGGATTTATTCAATCCATGTTATTCCACAACACACATGAGTAAAATTTATGTGCATGACTAGCATGATTAGAATGTCATATATGACCTTATGTACTTCATGATCTTGGCTTACTCGATATGCAAATACCTGTGTATCGATTTAATAGGTCACCTACACAATCCTACAAGTAGAGGACCTTGTGTATGT
The DNA here is from genome assembly GCA_039764185.1 of Tamarix austromongolica. Lineage (NCBI taxonomy): Eukaryota > Viridiplantae > Streptophyta > Magnoliopsida > Caryophyllales > Tamaricaceae > Tamarix > Tamarix austromongolica. Next base: position 11,311,381 of record CM077816.1, read on the forward strand.
AAACATGATTAGTTAGCAAGTAACCATATGCTTATTTGGGGTCAAGGAATTCTAAGAGCTAGAAATTTTGATGTTGTATTCTCTTTTAAGGGTCCTTAGATGCATCAATCATGTAGTAGTTGTTTTTTCCCTTTGGATTTCCTTCCCTTGTATTTCATACTTGTTTTTGGCTTATCACAGCCTTGGCTAGTAAATACTAAACCTTATTATCTCTTATGGTATTCTTGTGTATTCAGTTTCTCTCATGTACTTTTGGTTTGAATATTTAGTACTGTATCTACTATAAGATAGATTTTGAAACGTCTATCATATGTTAGGTTTCACAATAATCCTTAATTTTTTTTTTATAGTATTGTTTGTTTATTTCATTTCTATGATTGATTTAAAAACAAAATATCTTAAATGGTGAAAAATAAAAGTGTTATAGACGGAATTATCACTATTGTCCGTGTAATGTTGTTTCTTCTTGTTCTTGGTTGGTTTCGTACAATCTTTAGTAAGAGGAAATCCGTTGCCACATTGCCACAATCTTTTGGACTTTTTTCTCAACACACTAGCACCGCTCTCTTCGAGAGAGTTCGCTCTTTCTATCTTCACTAGTCTGGTTTTGAAGTACTATTGGCCTATCTGGAATTGCATTTAGACAAACAATAGTGTCAGAATTTCAGGTTCCTTACCTAGATGCTATATGCTAACGTCACCACACCTACCTCATCAAAAGTGCCCAATTAGAGAGCCGACAAATTATGATATCATCTCAACCAAACAGGTAAAGGCTACAAATGAAGATATGCACAAAACCAGATATAGTAGCAAGAGAGATAACAAGACATCAAGGGAGACACAGAAGGTCCATTAGGAGAGAGAGAGAGAGAGAGAGAGAGAGAGAGAGAGAGAGACAACTAACATGGTGGCTATGCTGCCCCAATGCAAATGCAGATGTTTAAATTTAGTGGGCCAACGTAGATTTATCTCCCCAGACAGGCAAGAACATACCCTCACCCCACTGATAGGCTCAACAAGGTGGGATCTCTAACAGAAATATCGTAACAATAGATTTAATAGGAAAAGATGATGCGTATAGGCAGATACCACTGAAAAAGAAGATTCACAAATCAAAGACTAACCCAGCCAAAGATATAGTTTAAATCCTTTCCTTATCCACTAAAAGATGGCTTTGCTTTTTCTTCTCCCTGTCTGACACCATTATTTAGTTGGTGGGTCTCTAGCACACGACGGCACCTTGATGCGGGGTGCAAGATGATCCGCATTTGATATCGGTTTTGGATGTTGTGGAAGAAAAAGGTGCGATTCGTGACTGTAGATTCAAAAGTTTCTTCTCTTTCGTAGTGAGCTGAGCACCCTCTATGCGTTGGACCCCCTAGGTAAGCGGCCTTTCTAAATATAGCTCCTTTTTTTCCCTGTTTCGAAGACGACAACAAATTTCACTTGGACCTTCCTGTCGCGTGAACTATTTCTGGTTTTAGTGGTTAAAACTGAAATTTTGGTTCTAATTCTGATACATGTTGCCGTTACGCAAAGAATCGGACTCGTAAGAACCGTATGAATCAACATAGATAAACCAACCCTCCCCCTTCCCCTTCTAATTTAACTCATAAAAGTTAGAATTTTCATAATATCGGTCAATCAGCAACGGAAAATGAGAGGGGCAAGGGGAGGTTAAAATAGTTTATACTAATTAACTATTATATTAAGTATGAATAGATGTAAGTGTATTTACATGTTTAATTATAAAACATGCAATGCCGTATTTATGGATATAAAAGAATTATGTTGAAAAGCTCTTTTAATTGGAACAATCCTCAAAGGTTTTTACTTTTATTGTGGACTCATATGAACATTGTTTCCTTAATTGGAATAAATTTCAAATGATTTCTCTTTAATTGATTATTATCTCTATACATAGATTGTTTTTGTAAGACATAATATATTAATAAAATAGTTATATATATATATATATATATATATATATATATATAATTGTCCACGCACATGATATATATACACAATGAATTAGGCTAAATGTTAAGGTAATAAAAGAGCGTTGAGATACTCAAATAATATTTATCCTATATATTAGCTTATATACTTTCATTATGGATTGTTATAATAATTTTTTTTCTTTTTAAAAGAGTTACGTCTTTAGTGGAGATCAAACTGAAGTTACCCATAAAAAATAGTTTAAAGTCAATACCACTTTTACCGAAAAGTCACGATATATTTTTTTTAAGTTAAATAATACTTTATATAATCATAATCATTGTTTGATAAAAAGTGGTTTTATAATAAAATATAATTATGAATTATAGTATGAAATATATTACTAACTAAACAATTACTTACTCATTCATAATGACTAATCCAAGAAAGTATCATCCAATGGTTTCAATCCAAATTCTTAAAATAATGTTAGTTGACAAAATTAGGTACCCTTGTCTATTTTGTTGTCGCATTGTAATTAGAGTGTTTTTCACCGTGTGACCCTATTAGAGTGATTATCTATATTTTTATCTGACAATTCATATTTTTAACATTTTCACCAAATAACCCTATGATAGAGTTAATCTTACTTTTCCTAGCTCCTTATATAGCCGTGCAGTCTGCGGCACTAGGTCATATGCAAAAGATGCGGCAAGATATGCACTGTAACTAGCTTTTTATTTCGATGTGGTAATTGAACAGGGTGATAGAGGTTTGGTCATTGAATTCAAGTCGCATATAGGGAGTCAGGGTCCAGGGAGGAGAGGGAGAGAATCAATAGAAGATGAAGAGATCAGCAAGGAAGAAATTGAAGATGTAGAAAAGCTATAGAGGAGAGAGTGAGACCAAGAGCATCTACGACCGTAATTTTAAATTTAATGTCTCAATTGTATTATCTAATTATTATTTTTTATCTTTTGTATTTTTATCATTTTATTTTAAATTTAATTTAATAATTTATAATTATCAATCTTAAATTTATAATATTCAATTACTTTTATCAATCATATTATCAACCATTTATACTTTATATCATTTAACTTTCAATTTATATCAATCTATATATAATAATTAATAGTTTTTCTACTACAATAATTTTTAAATTAATATTTTAAAATAATATTTGATTTCAATTAATTTTAAAATAACTTATTGCAGTTTTTCTACCACAATAATAATAATTAAAAAAATATTACAACAGAAATATGAATACAATATAATTAATAAAAATATTACAATGGAAATACAAATAAAACAGTATTATGAAAATATAAAAATGGAATTAAGGATTATAATAACATTACAAAATAAAAAAACAAAAATACAATTAAAATAACATTACGAAAATATTACAATGAAAATAGAAATGCAATAATATTATAAAAATAATAATTAATACAATATATGTAAATATTAAAACATCGAGAATTAAGATGAGTAGAAACTATTTGTCGTATTCAAATTGTCATATGTCTTCTACGAAGTCAGTTTTAAGTTGGTGGGCGGAAGTAAGATCGGTAACCTGAGTAACTCTTCGAAGGTACGAATCCATGTTCGTTATCGGACCATGATTAATCGTAGGAGGTGACCCATTATTATCATTGTGGAGAATTTTGAATATTTGGAAAATTATAATCAAAGGGAATAGTGGTATTTGGATGTTGAAATAATTAAAAATTGGCATCATTTTGATAATATTGCATACTTGAAATTTTTAAATTTCGTGGATATTACAAATTTTGGACATTTGAAAAATATATATTTGGATAATTTTGTGGATTTTGGATATTTTAGTTTGGAAGTTCTTTCGAGTTTGAATCATTTTGATTATCCAAGAGATTCAAAAAAATTAAATCTAGTAGGATCCATTTTTTAAAATTAAATATAAGTAGAGAAATTAATAAAATAAATATAACATAAGAAATTAATAAAACAAATACAAGTATATAAATTAATAGAATAAAAGTAAATAGAGAAACTAATAAAATATATATATGTACTTAAATTAATAAAATCAATATAACTAGAAAAATTAACCAAATAAATATAACTTGAGAAATATTGAAGATAAATGAATAAAATAAATATAAGTAGAGAAATTAATAAAATAAATATAACGTAAGAAATTAATAAAACAAATATAAGTATAGAAATTAATAGAATAAAAGTAAATAGAGTACTAATCAAATAAATATACATACTTAAATTAATAAAATCAATATAATTAGAAAAATTAATCAAATAAATATAACTTGAGAAATATTGAACATAAATGAATAAAATAAATATAAGTAGAGAAAATAATAAATTAAATATAACAATAAAAACTTAAAAAAATAATTAGAAGATGAGAAATTAATAATTAATAAAATAAATATGACAAGAAAAAATTATAAAATATAAATAACTAGAGAAATGAATAAGATTAATTATGTAGAGAAATGAATATGAGAAAGAAAGGTGGAATAAATTATATAAAAATATGGACAAAAAATAATGTATTTATAGATAATAAAAAATTACCGTTATTATTAACGGTCATAATTTTTTTAATATATTAAAAAAATTGATTCTAGCAATAATATTAAGACTAAAAAAGTACTAAAAATATTGAAAATAAGTTTCGTCTATATGCGAACAATAGCAGCAGTAGACCTTATCTGGCACGTGAACCACACACGTGCGAATTAGACTGACGCATGGCTCACTATTAGCGGGACAAAAACTGTATCTATTTTACACACATACCAATGCTCTTTTTGGCTGATATTACTGTTACTTCTCTGACATTAGGGTGCTTTAAAATTTTGAGGTAATCCAAAATTTAAGTTAAAAATATTTTTTTCCTCCAATCATAGCCTCAAATTTTAGTTTGGGGTTCCTCCACTGCAGATGCTATGATGGTTAGTGTTGGAAAGACAATAAATAGCACAAGTCGTATTATATAAAAGTGAAAGATATAAATGATATTCATCTTCATTAGTCCTAACGGCAGAGCTCATAAGCTAAATGGGTAGAAGATCCTATGTGCGAATTGTTTCCGTTGCGTTCTGGTTCTATTTAGTATAGACTGTGTTTTAAGCATTTTTATTTTTCCTCATATTTACATACATAAATAAGATGTGCATCTTCTTTTGGAAGATGTGTATTCGTTTAAATTATACGGTTATTTTTCATTTACATTCATACGTATCTTAAAGTATTTGTATTTCTCCTTATATTTGCTTACATAATAAGATGGATGTGCATCATATGTGTATTTTTCATTTATACTTGTATCAATAACCAAGATTATATATTTTTGTCCTAAAATATGGGTTTATGTTAAAGGAGATGTGTATTCTTATATTAGAAGAATGCGCATCTATATATATATATGGGTTTATGTATTTTTGTGTTTGTAAAAAAATATTTTTTTGTGTTGCGAGAATAAACATTTATAAAAAAAATTGTATTATAATTCTAAAATATATGTATTATTGTGTTGGAAGAATTTATATTTATATTAAAAAAAGTGTAGTATAGTACCTAAAGATATGTATTATTATCCTTGAAGTTATGTATTTAAATTCTTAAAAATATGTATTCTTGTGTTTAAAGAATAAATATATTAAAAAAACGTGTATTGTGGCGCTAAAAGATGTTTATTCTTATCTTAAAATATATGTATTATACTAGTAGAAGATGTATATTTTTATTTTAGACGTATATATTTTTTGTTATGCTTATAGTAGTAAAAAATTTATATTTATGTAATAGAAAAATTGTATTCTTATAAGATATGTATATTTCTAAATACATTGGTGTATTTTTTTTTCATTTAAAATATATTGATATCAATATTTATTTATAGAAAAAAAAATTGAGAAAAAGTTTGGTATAACTGTTTTGATAATTCAAACTAAAAATTAGTTTTTTTAAAAAAATTATAAAAATGATGATATCATCTATTAGCTAGTTGCGTCTTACTACTAGAGTAAGATGAAAATTGCGGTTAGAAAGATCACACGTTGAATATATTTTTTTTATAAGCAAAAACTAATGGCCGTACAAGTACAATGTATCATTTATTACATAACTTTTAGCACTAAGTTAATTAAGACACGTGCCGGTTTTATTAGATACATGCATTACAAATAAATTGTACATCAAACAGAAAATTTGTGTGCTTTATGAATAATAATATTGTACAAGCATGTATTAGAGCTGTTAGCACATCTAACAATTATTGCATATCGCTTGTCCATTTCCGTATTTAGGGATGTACTTTCGTTTTGAATCTATTCTACATTTACTGGCATTACTCAAGTCAAGAGCACCATCTAAGCAATTAAATTAATTCCCCCAAAGACCTGCTAAAGCCGTATCCACCCACCTTTCTCACAATTTCAAGGCACTCCAATCAAAGCACTATACGCAGGATATAATTGTTCTTTTATCGGTAGTATAAAGTAATTGCTTTACACATAAAAATTGTTATTAACGTTTACTTGTCGGTTGGTTTAATTATACAGTAGCATTTTTGTCGTACTATGTCTATCTTGTAAAACCATAGTCTATCATTCACTATCTAGAAGTATGTCATGTACATGAATTATAAAAATTGTAGCATAATAACCTTGGGACTAGTATATTTTGAGTTTTTAATGCTAAATGTCATCTTATTTAATTTATTTATTTCTTAAATGTTTTCTTAGTCTATGTGTGATCAATTATAGTTATTTTGCTTTATAGTTTATTAGAAGCCACAAAGATCTAGAGTTTAGTATCTATTTTGATTAATGACATATTAGAGTCAACGTGTTGCTAAGGAGTTTATCTAGTGCTCAGTTGGTACGTGGATAATAGAGGTGAAAAAATTATCTTTGTATTTTATATATTATATATAGTATAATTAAAATTTAGAAAATTCTTTTCGGATGAGTAACTATTTTAGATTTTAATTTAATCTAAAATAAAGATTTTATTAAAAAATTATTATTATTATTATTACTACTAAAAACTTAATATAAAAGATACAAAATAGGGAAAAAATAATTTTCCACCTCTATTACTTCAATATCAAACAAGCATATACTCTATGGTCTATATACAATTATCTTAGAGCCCATTTTGCAATGGAGCTATAAAAGCAGATGGAGCTAATTATAAATTTTTATATTATGAGTTTATTTTTTTAAAATTAAATTTTTAATTAATCTTTTTCTTTCTAAAATATTTTTTTAACCTATATTTACTTAAATTGATTTTATTTTTGCTTTACAAATAATTAGAATAGTTAAAGGTCTTACCTTTACTTTCCTTTCAGGTTAATTACACGATGGAGTATATGACATGCTACTAGAGAGTCTATATTGTAAAACTACATGGTCTATCCTTCACTATCTAGGATTTTATCTCATACATGAGTTATAAAAAGTGTAGCATAATAATATTGAAACTAATATATTTTAAGTTTTTATTGTCAAATGACATCTTGTTTAATTTATTTAAATCTTAAAATTTTTTTATTTTATGTGCAATCAAGTGTAGTTATTATGCTTTATAATCTACTAGAAATCATGAAGGTTCAGAGTTTAGTATTCGTTTTGGTCGATGACACACAAAAGTCTACTTGCTAGTAAGAAGGTGTCTATATAGTCGTATCCAAATGTCTATCTACTGTTATCCTAGAGTTAATGTTGTAACCAAGTTATAAAAACAAATGAAGTTAATAAAAAGTTTTTATTTTGAGTTCAATTTTTAAAAATGCATTTTAATTATCAATAGTATTCATTTGAATTTATCTAATTGAAATTATTGAAAACAAATGGTACTCAAAAATACATTAATCATTTTTGATCTATTATTTGAATTTCACTTCTTTTAAACAAGAACATAAGCTTCCCATACGGGTCTCTAATATGCCATGAATGTACACCTAAGTTTGATTAATTTAAATGAGAAAAATACATTTATCCACTAAGTCAATATCAAGTGGAATAAAGAATGTATGTGTAGCTATAATTGAAAATGTATAACAAAATTATATTGGTTATACAAGTAATATCACTTGATTATACATTTAATTGTATATAGGTATGGCAACGGGGCGGGTCGGGACGGGGACCTCGTCCCCATCTCCGAACCTAATAAGAAAAATAATTTCCGAACCTAACCTGATTCGATCCCCAATCTATTTTCTATCTCCGATTTATTTCTCAACCTTGAAACTTGACCCGATCCCCTATCCTTAAGCATTTTTTTTATATTATACTTTTAATTTATATTCTAAATAAATAAATAAATATATTAAATATTAAAAAAATTTATTTGAGGTAGGTTTGAGGATGAGGATCCCAAACCCATCCCTAAAAAAATTCCCATTAAGAATCTCCAAACCCGATCCTCGAATTCTCTCCCCAAACCTGAACGGAAACAGAAAATCCCCAACGTAGTCCCAAACCCATGGAAAAAATTGTCATCCCTAATTGTATAGTATCCTTTTAAATAGGAATATTACATCTATCATTTGAATTCATACCAAATGAAATAGAAGGTGAACATATTATCTTAACTATATAATAACAAAAAAAGTATGTATCTATAACTACATTTAGTATTATTCCTTTGAATTATTCATGTGTACCTATGATTAATATTATTATCAATTACTTTCTATAATGATAATTAATAGTATCGTATTTTTTACTAATGAAGTATATATATTAGCCATTCATTTAATGAGGGTTACGATACTAATAAAAGTGAAAAGTGTAGAACATTTAGACATTTAGCAAAAATCAAAGTTACGAATCAACATTTTTAGCTATATAATATCTAAGGAACTTCGAGAATATTTATATTTTAGTATATTTGAGCCAAACAAGGTTTCTTTTCACATTATTCTTATAGTAGATTTCATAAAGATTAGTTTGAAACTATGTTCGATTCATTATTCCATGTTATGTAATTATACAAGCAACAAATATATTTTCGTATGGTTAAGGGAAAACATTATTAAGGAAAGATTCCAACATTATTAATTATAAAATTCTTCGTGTTTTAAAGATTGACACTTGAAGTTTGAAACCTAGACAACACGTTTTAATTAGTAAAAAGATAATTCTATAACTCTGTAAAACCAAATTATTATGGATCCTATAGTTGTTCCAAATATACATCATGTAAGAACCAAATAAAATAAGAGAGACAAGGGGCATTCAAAAAGAATTAAGTACAAAAACAGAATACCATGATATCGTTCCACAATTCATGTCAACAGAGGCAATGGATTGAATGAAAATATAAAGAGAGAAATAATATCCTAAAGGTTTCTGTAGTTAAGAATTGAGAAAGATTCCGTCATAGTAAAAGATAAAACTCCAGAAGATGATTGGTTATACTCTTATGTAACCCCACAAAGACTCCACGACATAATATCGAAGTATCGAATAGTAAATTTTAGGCCTTCTTTCCTAATAAACTATAAGGCCGACTAAACTAAATTTAATTAAATTTAGGTCAAAAATATATTTAAAAAAGAAAGAAAGATAGTTAAATGGTAAAAACTAAAACCATAACAAAAGATATACTATCGTAAATTTGTTGAGCTTGGAACATAGAAAAATTCCAACCTTATAAAAGATAGACTATGAATGTGACTCGATAAACTCTTAGTAATAGCTCATAAAACTCCATAGCTAGGCAAAAAAATATTAAAAAAAAATTAATTAACTTTTTGTTAAATCATAAGAGTCGAATTCATAAAGAGAGATATATTATCCTAAATTTTATGTTAGCTCTGAATAGATAAAAACTCCAACCTAGTGAAAGGTAGACTCTATAACTTTAGTACTCAAAACTCGATAGTAAATTTTGACATTTTCTAATAAAATATATAAGGCCAAATAAACTAAAATTGATTAAATCCGGACAGCAAATATAGTTAAAAAAATGGAAAAAAAATAATTAAAAATTTGTCAAACCATAAAAAGAGATATATTATCCTAAAGTTTGTGCAGCTCTAAGCATAAAAAAATACTCCAACATACTAAAAAATAGACTTTAAAGAATAATTGGATAAACTCGCGTAGCACCACATAGACTACAAAATTTAATATCAAAGTATCGGATAGTAAATTTTAGGCCTTATTTTCTAATCAAGTATAAGAATAAATAAATTAAATTAAATTAAATCTAGGAAACAACTATATTTTTTAAAAAGAAAACGAAGGAAAAAAAATAGAATTTGATTATATTGTAAAAGCTAAAACCATATATATATATATATATATATATAAGGTGTGTAGTTTGGAACAGATAAAAACTCCAACCGATAAGATAAATGCAGGTTGAATGTTTTGCGATAAGCCAAAATCACTTAGACAAGCTTATCTATTGAGGACACTTTCGTAAATGCAGTAACCGATAAGTGCTCTGCAATAATCGGGCATCTGTAAACTTATTAAGTCAGAAGTTCGTATAATTACATTCAGCACTTACACGTATATGAAAAGATGCCCCGGTCTCCCAGACACAATAATATAAATACGCAGGTTGATTGTTTTGCGATCATCCACCTCAAAAATGGGAACGCTATCATCTCGTAAATTCAGAATGTAATTATATTATCACTCTGGATAATATATCTGTCTATCGTTTCTACATCAGTGGGTTTTGCTGTTGCTCCATTTTTAAAATATTGTCAGAGCAGTTATATAATCTGCTTAGATAAATAATAATAATAATAATAATAATAACAGTTATATATATAGAGAGAGAGAGTGTGTGTGCGTGTGTGACATTTAGCTCATTTCCTAATCGTGGCCCCATCTCATCTTATCTAACGAGTAACGAGAAAGCCTCATGCAGATGACGTGTCCTAATGAGGCAGTGCCACGACTTCTGAACTCAAATTTTGACGGACTATTATGTGCGACGTTTCAGACATGAAGCAGAGGAGCAATATCATCATACGACGCTTGTGTGCTATGCTATTCCTTCACCTACAAATTAATGCCTGTGTGCTGCTACTCTTCTATTATCAATAATTTAAGCTGCTACTCGTCTATTATCAATAATTAAACCGTATATATATCGTCCGAGATGTTCCCATTTCATGGAGTTGATACATACCCGTTCAGATTCTAACATGATATATATATAAAGAAAGGATTACATACAAACTTTTACTAATATACAAATATAAGAACCAATCTCATCCATTAAATTAAAGTTTAATCAACATTCAAGATTTTATTAATACCAAACCAAAAAACTAACCCAAACTTATATCTAAATCAAATATCCAAACCTCTAAAACCATAAACTATACAAACCTTAAACCCCAAATCCTAAACCTCTAAACCTTAAAACTAAAACCCCAAACCCTAAACCCTACAACTAAAACCCTAAACCCCACACCCTAAACCCTCTAAACCCTAAACCCTCAAAAATCAAAACCATAAACCCCAAACACTAAACCCTAAACCCCAAACCCTCTAAACCCTAAACCCAAACCCTAAACCCTCTAAAACAAAAACCATAAACCCCAAACCCTAAACCCTAAACACCAAACCCTCTAACCCCTAAACCCTAAAACCTAAACCCTAAACCCTAAAACACTAAACCCTAAACCCTCTAAAACAAAAACCCTAAACCCTAAACTCCCTAAACCATAAACCCTCAAAACCCTGAACCCCAAACCCTCAAAACCCTAAACACTAAACCCCATAAACCCTAAACCCTTAAACACTAAACCTCGAACCCCAAACCCCAAACCCTAAACCATCTAAAACCAAACCATAAACCCCAAACCATCTAATCCATAATCTATAAACCCTAAACTGTAAACCCTAAATTCTAAACCCTAACCCGAAACCCCAAACCCTCTAAACTCTAAACCCTGAACCCTAACCCTAAACCCCCAAACCCTACAAACCCACACCCCAAACCCACTAAACCCTAAACCATCTAATTTCCATCAAAAGGCATGCATGTTTCAACAAAAAAAAAACATATATACTAATCAAATATACATTTATTTACTTATACAATATGAGAGTGAAAAAAAAATCCTCCATAATTTAAAATTTGGCAATTCCTTAAATTGAACCTTATACAAGTTTGAAAAGAAACCTTCCACTATCATCTAAACTACAACGAAAAGCATCATTAACCAATACCTTTATGAAGTTGAAAAAAAAATTACATCCAACTCCGATCTTTCATTCCAAAATCTGTCATTCACATATAAAAAATTGACATTAGTTACAATTTGAAGTAAGGAATTAAAAAAAATATCGGTTTCAGCCCTCTCAAACTAACATGCAAAATTTTCCTACCTCAAACTAACCTCCCTAACCCTCTCTCCCAAAATAGGACACCCCTCCCTGCCCTGCCCTGCCCTACACCACCACCACCATAAATCTTTTGTGTTTCTGCATGTGATTTTCTTATCCTCCAGGCCAGATTCAAAGCCTAAAATTTTATTAATTACAGACTAATTTCAGTAACATTACAATCATTATTACTAATCACAGTAGTATTAATCCATCCACATAATTAATCAGACTAACCTATAGCCACCAAACAATCAGCATTGATAATTAATTCATCCACAACAGAATACAACATTCCCGACATACAATCAACATTGATAATCAGAGTATCAACATTGCCATCAAAAAAATGATTACACAAAACATATAAGAACCAACAAAATAGAATCAAAATTCACAAACCTTAATCTGTTGATCCTTGTCGAATCCAGCTGAAGGCCAACCAGTCTCTTTGCTGCTACACATCAACAAAACAATCAAAAAATAAAAATGAGATAAAAAATGAAGGCAGACACAAAAATAGGAAATTCACTTACCGCAATTGTCACTGTCTACCAGATCTGTTCACACACAACGCGAAATTTCTTCGCACGACAATGGAGACAAGAACAATGATGCACGGATATAGGTGGTGTAGAGAGAAAAGGCAAGGCACTTCGAAGACAATGGAAGGAAGCGAAAGAGAGATGCAGACAGAGAAGGAATCATGGATTTATGTACAACGACAAATGGCGATGGACAGGCAGAGATTGTGATGGATAAAGAGAGGTGGAGGAACGGAGATGCTGAGACGTGACTCAGAGTGATAGATCGACAACGATGGAGATATGCAGAGCTAAATCTGGTGAAGGAGAGCAAGTGACGGCGATGGAGAGAGTGAGGTAGTCGGCGACGGCGCGAGTATCGACGGAGAGGCGAATAGTAGAAATGCGAGTAGGGAGGAAGATGGTCGGCTTGGGAACGGCACGAACGAACCAGACAAATGGGAGAAAGGAATCACACAAGCCTCACGATATTTGTGTATCAAATCCAACGGTCCATATATTCTTGATCCAACGGGTACAAATTGTTCCTACATTTGTACAGTAAAAAAGTTTGTACATGATACTCTCTCTCTCTCTCTCTCTCTATCTATCTATCTATATATATATATATATATATATTGATACAAACTATTATATAAAATACAAACGTAGGAACCATTAATCACCGTTAGATCTAAAAGATTTAATAACTGAGATTAAAATAATTTAGGTTAGGTATTTACTAAATCTTGACTATTGATCAAATACTAATATAATGATTAAGATTAATTCCTATATATATTTATCATAGCAGTGAGGAGCAATCAAGCTTCCATATCAGTATCTTTTTTTTCTAAGTTCTTCTTTGCTAAAGTTCTTGATTGACATACCAACGAGGCAATCATTATCCTATAATGGTTTGCTCTCCTCCACTTATATTTAATAATATGATATAATTTGATCTAAATTTTTTTAAAAATTATTATTATTATTATTATTATTATTATAAATAACTTTTTTATTAGTATTTTTACTACTATTATCATAACTCTCATTATTATAATAATTATTAATAATTTTAATTTTTTTTAATATCATCACATTTTTACTAATATAATCATATTAGATCTGATAGGCCACACAATTAAGCAGAGGATAACATTTAACGGACACTAAGACCCAAGTTTCTAGAACTTATTTTTGTTAAATTGATTTGATTGGTACTTGTTAGATCTAGTCTAATACAATTTAATTAGTGTTCATAAAAATAATAGTTATATAATAATTATAATTATTATAATAAATATGTTCATAATTATAATATTATTTATATTCTTAATTATAATAATAATTAATATAATAATTATAATACCTAATTATAATAATTATTTTAATTATTATCATTATATTTATAATTATATTGATAATCATTATAATAGTTATATTAATAATGACAATACTTTTAATATTATTATTAATATTAATGAAAATAATAATTATTATAATAATAATAATATTATTATTATTATTATAATTATCGTAATCATATTAATTATTATTATTATGTTAGTAATTATATTAATATAATTAATCTTAAAAAATGCACAAGATACCCATATATTAATATAATTATTAATATTATTAATGTACAAATTACCCTATATGTAAGCAAAAAATACCATACACCCTCGGTCTAATTTGTGTTGTCACTCTATAAAGTTTTATGCACAAGATTCCCTTCTATTAAAAAAATTGTCTAATTTGCTAAGGTGTTAGGTATATCAAAGAATGTTAAAAATTATCTATAATAGTCTCAATCCAACTAACTGTGTACCATAACCGAAATATAAATGAGCCCTAACACAAATGACATTCACCAATCATGTTAAACATCCTTTCCTACCAGTATTCTCGTCCTCTCCAAAGTGAACCATCCTTTGGTACCACCATTTTTGCCTCCATTGTATTCTTTGCTCACATTCAAACAATTGGAAACCAAATCAAACATGAAATTTTAACCATCAACAGACTCTTGCCCTAAAATTTTAGATATAACTTTTTCTAAGGGGATCTACTAGTTAAACACTCGTCACCAATAAATTAAAACAAGAATCATTCTCAAGATAGGTTTGTGAATCACCATTTACAACACCATAACCAATATCTTTATTTTATGTTCTAAGCTTCACGATTTCCATTTTTTTTTCTAAAACTAAAAAGTGTGCAATAATAATAGATGCTAGATCTCGTAATGTCATTTTCTTCTCGGTGACTATTGTTGTGGAGGGATCTAGTGTTGTTTGATCTTCACCAGAAGCATTAATGCATATTACTAGACAAACGAAACCATACTAAGCGTTGATGTTGGGGTCAGATTAGGTTTAGGGATGACAATAAAGCGGGTCGGGGATGGGGACCCCATTTCCATCCCTGAACCAGATAAGAAAAATAATCCCCGAATCCGATCCGATCCCTGATCTATTTTCCATCCCCGATTTTGAAACCCAACCCGATCCCCAAAACCCGACTTTATACCCAATCCCCAATCCCATCCCCGATCCTTAAGCCTTTCTTTTATATTATACTTTTAATTTATATTATATAAAAAAATTATTTATATATATATATATATATATATATATATATATATAATATAAGAAAATTATTCAGGATGGGTTCGGGGATGGGGACCCCAAACCGTCCCCAAAAAAATTCCGGTTAAAAATCTCCGAACTTGAACCCAATCTCCAAATTCTCTCTCTGAATCTGAACCCGAACGGGGAATCCCCGATGGGGCCCCAAACACGTGAGGAAAATTGCCATCCCTAGTTAGGTTTCAACAAAATCTAAAAATTTAGAAGGGGGATAAGGAGATATTTGATAGAAACTTATCCTTGAAAACCCTCTAAAACTAAACACTCACACAAACCAATCAATGTTTCAACACTTGACATAAATTATGTAAGATTTTTAGGAGACAAACAAAGTTATACACTAAGCTTTAAATGTTGCAGAGTTTTGACCCTCCTTCAATTCCAAGGGTAATATGCATGTTTTGGGCAAGAACTAGCACATATAAAGAGTGTGTTAGGTTCCTCAAATCACAAAATGACCTTCCTACCCTCTAAGGGCCGACTTAGTTACATAAACTAACTATCTGGTTCTAATATAACTCAACTATTAACTTCTAACTTAGTTAAAAGGAACAACAACTTTTAACATCCTTCCTATGGTTGGTTTGTTCAACTATTATAAGGAAACACACCTCCCTAATTTGAGGACCTGACCTTGGAGGTCTTATATGAAATCATGGTAGGTTATTAACCTCACTAGGCTACCAACTAAACATGACAATTTTTGGCCTTTATCACTTCATGGGGAATACAACTCCCTAAATTAGGGGCCTAATCTTGGAGATATTTGCATGAAAACAAGGCTATTCATTAGCCTCATTAGATTAATCTCTAGACATCAAAAGTTACTAGCCACAATTTTTAAATTAAACTCTTTAACCAACCGGTACTTTGGTGCTAGTTATTATTCATAGGTGATTGAGTAGCTTGGCCAAAATTTGTTGCATGTGCTGCTAATAATTTCCTACATCCTAGGATTAAATTGTGTTGCTTGTCTTCCTCATTTCTTGGCCTAGGGTGTCCAAAAAAGAAGCTGGTGTAGGCTATTTCGTGGCTGGTGTGTGAGTTACAAGAAGGGGAATAATAGGGCTGAGTGATTCAGCAAGTGAGGATCCCATAGGCTGGTGGTTACATGAACTTATACATGGATGTGCATGGTAAATCATTCAACATAATTTGTGCTATTGGCCTCCCTGTTTTCATGACCTATAGTACCAAAAAAGTAGTTGTTGCAAGCTAGTTTTGTGGTTGGATTGTGAGCTAAGAAAATGGAGTGTTAGGGGGTTGAGTGGCATAGCTTAATGGCTGTCAAGTTTGTGGTTTTGTGGCTCATGCATGGAGATCCATTAGGCACCCGCATGGCTGCCCAACTTTTAGATGAATACGTTACTCTAAGTTAGAAGCAGTGTTGCACGGGGACGGGGACGAGGACGGGGAAATGGGGACGGGACGAAACGTGGAAACGAAAATTCTTAAAAATCTAGGAAACGAGGACGGTAGGAAACGTAAAAAAAATTATATATATATATATATATATATATATATTTAAAAAAAATAGATTAAATTTATTAAAATTAAGAGAGAAAATATAAAATTTCTAAAATTAATTCTTATATCAGTTAATTTTAATTATTAATAATTATTTTTTAAATAAAAATATTAATTAAATAATTTTAATATAAATTTTAATCCGAAAACGTTTCCGAGAGGTTTCCGGGACGGGGACGTTTTCGGGACGGGGGGACGTTTTCAGGACGGGGGGACGACACCTAACTGTCGTCCCCGTGCATCACAGGTTAGAAGCATAATGCATCTTCTTAACTTTAGAGAAAATAATTAATGCCAATGGGACCTCCTTGATGCAAGATTATCTCAACACTTGTAATATGGTCTTTTCTTGATCAAAATTAGGCTAAAAAACCTTAAGCTTTAAGCTAAAAAAAGACTTTAGGAATATGCTTAGGAAGTCAACCAAAGTCGCTATAATTTTATTATCTAAAATTAAAATGAGGTGGATGCTTCTGCATCAAGCTTTCATAAAAAAAATCAAATGCCAATCACCGATATCCTCAACATTTGTCTTGAGCCTTTGATGTTAGAAAAAAATTATGGCATGAATCGTATAATCAACTAATTATTAATGCAATTCATACACAATTATACATAATTCATGTGAAAACCTAAAAGCATGAAATAATAAACTTTATGTGGAATAAAGATCATTGAATACTATATATATATAATGTACCTTGTACCTCCATCCATCAATGGAATTGAATACCATTATCGAAATTTGCAAAAAAAAAAAATGAACAAAATGAGATTTATCAATTTTAGTCCCTTTTTTTCCAAACATGATGGTATGTGCTTTCTTTGCGAGAAATAGGAATAGCGACTTTACCTTATTACTCTTCTTTATTATAATACCCCATTCTAAAATCCTTTAAATTATATTTAAAATTATATTGATATAAAATAAATGAGTTTTAGTTTTGAAAATGGCTTGAAATTTTGATAAAGTTGTGAATTTCAAGTTTATTGATCGACTAGTTTGCCTAACCAATCAACTAGTATGCTCAGCCACTGGTAATTTCATTTCTCGATAAAGTAGTCGATTGGTTTGTTCAAACGATTAATTGATTGTCATGTAATTTAAGATCAATTTCTTATTTTGATTCGAATATCTTTTGAATGTTTATAAAAAACTTTTAATTATAATATATCTATGATAAATTATTTTTACATTATTTAGATCAATATATGATTTTTATTTAACTATTTTTTTTTCAAAAGCGCTTTTGTAAAGGAATTATACTAAATTGAAAGAGAGTTTACCTAAAGTGAATCAAGGATGCAACCTATATATCAACCTCAAATTCCTTAATTGTGTTGTAAAGTCCCCTAATAACATTATGTACTCTCGCAAACCCTAAGACAATGGTGATATTTTAGGATATAAACTCACGATTAAGTTATTTGCCTAGGTTTTATCTTAATAGATAAATTACTTTTTTATAGCCTATATCAATTCCTTGTTCCTTTAATGGGTCATCAATAAAGCCCTTGATAGCATAAGATGCCTTAATCTCAATGCACATGACACTTATGCGAATAGATTTCTCTCATTGCTCATAAATACTATCTTATCCGAATGTTATCTTTTACCCAAATGGACTTAACAACACTGTATCTCCTTATTCATGTCAAAATAGACCAATTGAAAGAATAATTATCTTCTCTAAAACCTTATAGTTAACCCATCACAATTTAAGGATCATGACATTCACACAAGGCATAGTCATATTGTAACACCCCAAAATCATGACTTGAAAATTTCGTTTAAATCTTGTTTTGTGGAAGCGATAATTACAAAACAGTGGGTGTTACCGCCACACTTAACATAAGTCTGGTCTCCTCACCATCCTTACGTCAAGTGCTAAGGCTTAAAACAAGTCAAACCAACGAATTTCGAGAGAAGTACAATACATAATCAAGGGTTACAAGGAAAGATTATCCATACAAAAGGGCCATTTAGATAATTAGTAACTAATAATTTCTAGTAAATAAACAAAAGAGAACACGAAGGTACAGCAGTGGTTTGCCTTACACTCATCCGGTCCATCAAATGATACAAGGAAAGGGAAAAAGGGACGGGTCCACTCACTCCCTTAGCCTAACTAATCGGTTATATGATGCTCCTCAAAATTCTTCAACCATCACATGTCACGGACGTACTCCTCCGAACAGTGATAGTATCAGTACGACTTCCTCATACTGAGTAAGTCACAACGCCTCCGGAGAGGTAGCATACCCACATAGAAATCATCATAAAAGTAAGGCATTCAAATAAAACATACAATCACATGTAAAGCCATGATTTTATGACACAATTCCACATCAAAGATAATGATACTAGTTAGATCAAATCCCTAGCAAAGGCGTGGAAGACATGCTTATAATCTCACAACCATTTTAACTTACCAATGAACATACCTTATAACATAATAGAGAGAAGTAGTGACATTCCAAACAATCTAACCAAGATCGAGTCACGCCTAATCCAATTATTATGGAAGTATTATGGTGGGTGTCTAATCCGGTTATATCATTTATGTAACAATTCTTGAGTGGAATACAATCCCATATCCATGACAATGATCGTCAAGGAGGGTGGTACCAAAATAATTCACTCGATTCCAGGGCAAAGCTTGCCAAAGAAGCCACACAACATATCAGTCGTCCATATTAAACCTCAGAACTCAAGTCCTTAAGTACGCATACTCCCTATAGGGTGTATGGAATACCTATAGAGTAGAAGTGAACCCCTTGACCCGAAGGCCCAAACTATGCCCTCGGCGGCCAAGTCTGAGGCACGAGATTCCTTTCAAACTAAAGTCTTTCTCTTTAAGTAATTAGTGTCTTATAAAATTCTGGGTTATTATTTTTAGAATATCGAGGTTCATAATATTCAACTTAGCCATCAATCAAACATCCAATGTCACATCCAAAAGACCACGAGGGTCGCAACCATTCCAAGCTAACACGACCTAGGGTTAGACATCATGCCATAGCCTGAATAATTATTTGATTAAGTTGTTCAACCCAATTGTCCAATTATTTCTAAAATTATTTTAATGTCAACACTTAATTCAACTAGTCCAATTATTCACTTTGGACCAGCTTTTTACCTTAATGACCAAAATACCCTTCAACCTATAACTACCACATTTTCCTTCACTTTATTATCAAGTTTACTTATATATGATACTTGTCATGAGAATGTTAGCATAAAATAGCTAATGATACTTTAACATATGATAATTTCTTCGGTATGACAAAAGACCATATTATCCCTAAACATTCACCATACATAGTACACGTATACACTCCTAGAATGCATTTCTAATATCTCATAAATTCATGCATTTTCCATGAATAAATTTCAAATACGAATCACGGTATATAAAATTTACATTTTTACCCCTAGAACATGCAACACATAATAATCACTATTTAAACACATTTATACTCTAAGTTAACATGCTATACGTTCAAAGTTATCTAAATTATCCAAGGGACACATTTAATCCATTTATGGGTCTTACCTCGAAACATGACAATTTTCGGTTGGACTCAAATCCTAAACATGCACATTTCTCTTTTAGCATAAATCCATATATGTTGTCATAAGCATACACTTTTAATTTTTAGAATACTACCTAAGTATACAAATATTAGCATGGTAACATATTTTAGTACCCTAAACATACTCATTTCAGTTTCTTAGTATAAATCCATATTCGTTGTCATAAGCATACAATCTTCAAATTTTAGTTTTAGAATACTACTTAGGCATATAAACATTTGCATAGTAACATATATTATTTACACATCATAATATTCACATAGAAAATAACTACAACATGCTTCCATTTCCCACAAACTACAAATCATTTTTATCCTAGAAAACTAACCTATCATTCTCACATAAAATTCTACCATCTATGGATTAGTTGGATTTAACTTTGAGCTAAGAAAATAATAACACCACGAAGAGCTTCTTCCAAAAATACCTTAAGCGGGGTTGACATTACCTACACATAAATAACACCATACACAACTACAAACATTAGTATCTATGCTAATTAAAATAATAAAAAGATGACCTATGTGAACTAATACCCGAAATACGATTAAGGAGAATAACCAAGGTGGCCAGTGCATGAAATTTCTAAGCACCAAGCCCACCAAAAGATAGAATACTTACGTCGGAAAAATAGTTGCTTCTTGGAGAGGTGAAACACAAGGGAAGAGTTGTTAAATTTTTGGGCAAGGTTTCGGTGAAGGGAAGAGAGAGTTTGGGGCTGCAACAAAGATTTCAATGCTGAAATTAAGGGGAAGAAAGAGAGGATTTGTAAGGAGAAAAATAGAGGACATAAAGGGATAGGGAAGGAGGGCCTTTTATGTAAGTTGAGACTTAAGAAAAGAAGGGAAAAAAAGAGAGAAAAAGGGCTGCTGCAAGGGTGAATGGGGAAGGGTGTTGCAGGATGGTTTTTGTGGATGAGGGTGTCGAAGCTTGGGAGAAGGGAAAAGGGTTGGCTGGATGCATGGGAAAGGGAGAAAATGGAGGGGTAGATGGATAGAAAAGTTGGGTAAGGGTGCAGTTTGAGAGGAGGGGAAGATAAGAGCTACAACTTGGTGGATGGGCTGGGGTTACGTGAGGTTTGGGGCTGCATGTGGCTGGGCTGTTTTGCTGGGATTTTGTAGGGTAGAATGGCATGGGAAAGGAGGAAAATGGAGGGGTAGATGGATAGAAAGGTGGGGTAGGTGTGAAGTTTGAGAGGAGGGAAAGATAGGGGATGTAAGTTGGGGGAAGGCTGGGGTTACGTGAACTATGGCTGCAAGTTGCTGGATGGTGTGGTGGAGGATAACTGGGGTTGAGGGTTGCGGTTTTGTATGGTGGAGAGGAATGGGAAAGGAGGGAGAACAGGTGGGTAGATGATTAGAAGATAGATTAGGGGTGAAGGTTAAGGGAAAGGAAAGGTGAGGGCTGCAAGTTGGGGGAAGGGCTGGGTGTTGAGGGCTTGGGCTGCAGGTTAGCCGAGTGGTGTGAGGGAGGGTGGCTGGGTTGGTGCTGCGACGTGCAGGGGATGGGGTGTGGTGTGAGAGGGTGGTAATTTAGAGAGGGGATGGGATGTGTTTGGGTAGAGGGAAAGCTGTAAAAGGATAGTGGTTGCTGGACAAGAAGGGACACACGCATGGAGAGGAGAAGGGAGGTGATGGGCTGCATGGGGAAGGGACCTTTGCTCGACAGGTTGGGGATTTTTGGCTGGGTTAAATGGAGAAAAATAATGGGGGTTTGGTTAGGGATTGATTAGAAAAATCCTCCCAAAGTATTAAGCTTTCTAGTGTATGGTTATTAGGAAAAGAATCCCATCTAAGCAAGGTTTTAATTTCACAAAAAGAAACATGTCTCTAGTATTATTATGATCAATATTATTATCCTTGTGTTATCACTTCCCCTATTTTATTTTCTTGTAATTATTTCTAACATTATTACTATTCTTAAAATCCTTGTTATTGGTATTATTATTAAAAGTGTTATTCATAATAAGATTATTGGTATTGCCATCCCTTCTATTTTAATTACTCTCTTCTTATTATTGGTATTATTATTGTCATCAATTTTTTTTTTACCTTCCTCTACTCATTCTTACATTTAATCAGGGTTATTTTTATAACTTAACATTTATGGCTTACTCGAAACAACAAGACGATCGCTTAAAAAAATAATCTTATGGTTTACTTCGCCTGCTAATCAAACTTTAAGTCTTGCATGTCTTAATTAAGGATTAATTAATATGAGGTATTACACATATACCCAAGATATAAATCAAAAATAAATAAATATACATCCCCATGATCAAATTGAAGTTAAAACTACAAAAGTCACGCTTCACCAATGTAAAATATGAAAAAAGAAGAAGCATGAATGTAAGACATTAAATCTGCCCGTGGGCTAAGATATAACTCTTATTGACTCATGCAACTGTATATTAAAGCTATTAAGGTATCCCATAACCCTTAATCCCTGTGGGCAATTTGAGAATAATGACTTAACATTCTAATCCACTTTACTTTGCATATGCTAATGAATGATCTAGTGGGACTACACCCATTATATATGTGTAATACATCATAACTCCTATAACGCAGTCTTAATGTGATCAAATAAACTACTAAATGTATGATTATCCATGATTAGAACTGTTATAGCTAAGTCCCAGTCACTTTAATCATGCTAATCACATATGATACCACATGACATATACTTTATGTAATCAAAACTTCTTCAAATATGGAATTAATATGCATGGAAGCATAACCATAATAGAAAAAACAACAATCAAATGAAAAACCCATCAATGTGGGGCACCTGTGTTAAATAAAACACATATTTATTCTCTTAAATCTAAAGATTGTTAAGATTCTGAAGAAGAAAAATTACACACTTCCCCCGTGTTTATAAACACATATTGTATTTCTTCATCAAATAACAAAGTTGAGACTATAGAATAAAATACAACCCTCCCATGTTAACAAATACAAACCATATTTTCTATTAGTGAAGAATAGTTACGCTATTTTCAAAATAATACCCTACAAAACATACATCTAATGATTAATCAAATTTAATCAAGGAAGAGGCCATAAAGTCTCTGATACTAAATGTCAGACATAATTATGGAATGAATCATATAATCAACTAATTATCAATATAATTTATACATAGTTCATGTGAAAATGCAAAAGCATGAAGTAGCAAACTTTATGCAGAATTGCGATCATTGAATACTATATACAAATTATATATATAGCCCACCTCGTGCCTCTAGTCATTAACAAAATTGATTACCATTACCGAAATTTGCAAAAATGATGAACAAAATGGGATTTGTTGGTCTTACTCCCTTTTTCTCAAACCCAATAGTGTGTGATTTATCAATATAATTTATACATAGTTCATGTGAAAATGCAAAAGCATGAAGTAGCAAACTTTATGTAGAATTGCGATCATTATACTATATATAAATTATATATTAGCCCACCTCGTGCCTCTGGTCATCAACAAAATTAATTACCATTACCGAAATTTGCAAAAATGATGAACAAAATGGGATTTGTTGGTTTTACTCCCTTTTTCTCAAACTCAATAGTGTGTGATTTTTTACGAGAAATAAGAGTAGGGACCTTACCATATTCATCTTTTTTATACTTTGATTTCACACTGAAATCATACAAGAAATTCGAAGAAGATGCCACACCTATTATAATCCTTGTGCCAAGCATATATGTATGGGTAGAGAACCACTTATTTCACAATTGGAATTGGTTAGCACTATTATATGCACTCCATAAGTGCTGAATATAAGGAATTGGTTATATAACCAATTCTTTACTTTTTCCTCCTCTTTATTTCCAAATTAGAATTTGAAATATTTAATGAAACAATTAATTTTAATTGTCTCATTTATTTTCTAATCACATGACACACACATACTTGCACCCATACATACTTATTTAATTTTAATTCTACGATTAATAATTAGATAGAGATATAGGTTAGACTCACTTACTAATATATTATCATATAATATAAATTATATATCTAATTAATATGGACCACATTTCATATTTTCAATCAACTCTCCTATTGAGGGAGAGCCTATCCATTGAGTTGAAGAGGTGGATTCATGGAGAGACCACCAACATGGATCATAAATTGAAGAGGACATAGAAAAATATGTATTGATATCACTCCCTTAATTTATTTCTATTGCTAATGAATTATCAGGAATTAAAATAAGCAAAGGTAGAGTTGGATGTCATGAGGTTTTGGGATCTGAAGGAGAATTTGGTAGTGAAAAAAAGTCGGGGTTTAAATTTATTTAGAGTGTAAATTGATGAATTTGATGGTGGCGCTGATTGATTCTGGGTTAAGGATTTATAATCGAGCTTGACGTGTTGGTTTGTGATTGAGCGTGCCAAAAAAATGCAGAAAAATGATTAGGTCTGAGTTTACTTTAGAGCAATTGATATTCTAGCATCAAAAGGCGATTACCCTCGTGCGTAGGGCCCCACACACATTGGTCCGACAACATTGTGTGAGGAGGTAAATTACGGTGATTCAATGAGCTATGACATGTTGGGTTAACCGTGGTGTCCATAAGGAGTCATCCCCATATTGAAGGGTTGAAATACTCGTATTGTGGTTGCCACGATTTAAACCAAAAACCTCTAGCATCACGTAATTATGCCAAGTTCGTTGAACTAAGCCTGTGCGGGCAATTGATATTCTTTGTATCTGTTCTAAAATAAAGATTGAATACATAATTTTTCATTCAAGATGACAGAGAACACGCTAAGGAATGAAAGTTTTAAATTTTTTGTTATTTAAAAAAGTGAATAAAGTAAAAAGAGGAAAAAGAACACCGACATTAAGACAGAAGGGTATAATTAGATTTTAGTATAATATTCAACGTTAAGATGGAAAGGCAACCGAGGTATAAAAAATAAAATACAGTGGCATTTTGATATAAGGTAACTTTAATTAAGGGAATATGATATTTTTTACTTAAGCATAAGAATATTTCATAAGTTATCCCTACAAATAATAATAATAATAATAATGATAATTATATTATTAACAATGATGATGAGTATGCTAACAATTAGTATACTAACTATTATTATCATAAATATATTGTAATAATAATTGACATTATCAATGTTAATTATACTATTAAAATAATTATTTCATTTAATTACCTTCTAATTATTTTTATATTATAAGATTAAAATGATTAATTATTATATTAACAAAATATGATAACACATAACATGATTCGGTTCCGATAACTAGGTACTTTCGCCGAAAGTTTTCAAAGTATAAATGTAAGGGCATTCATATCTGTACTTTTAATTTAAAATATTTAATCGTACTATCTAATTAATTTATTCTCTCATATTTTATATCTTTATTAATTTAACTCAAATTCAAGTATCTATGTTATATTTATTTACCTCAAATTAACATCATCCAATTACTTTCGTTAATTACATCATCAATTATTTATACTTTATAATATTTCTCTTTTAATTTATATTAATCTAAAAATATCTATTAATAATATTATATAATAAAATTTCATTAAATATAAGTTTATAGATAAGTTAATTAATAATGATTAATTTTTTTATATATACAATCTAAAATAAAAATTAGTGTAAAAAATGTATCGAATGTATCTTAATTTTTACACTCTAAATACTTTAAAATATTAAAATAAATTAAATATAAGATATTCTCTTTTATAGTTACGATTTTTTTATAAAAAAAAAGATTTAAGGTATCTCATGAGGAGTTTTTATCTCCCCTCTAAAGCGGTCGTACGAGGCATCGCGTTGTGGCAAACGCTGTTTGCGGTGTCTGTCTGTCTGTCGAGATAGTAGCAGTGATCGCCTGCGTTTAGTGCCAGGTGTAAAGCCTAGTCACCTCGGGAGAGCAGAAGGGACAAACTTGGTTTCATGATTATGTTATGGGCAAAAGAAATTTGCTTTCTGTAACTGTGATGTGATCTCTTCTCTGTCCCACTAGCTCATCAGCCGCCTCCTACATACAAAGGATATATATATATATATATATATAAACAGACACACACACACACACAAGGCTATAAAAGGACAGGCTACGAAAGATTTTGATTTGATATGAGGATCCACAAAACACCAAAAGCAAACGAGCAGCAGGTAGGTAATATAAATTCAACCCAGCCATCGCGCAAGATGCCTTATCACTCTCGGTGCTTCTTTCTGGCTGCCCTCTCAGCGCATACGGGAAAGCAAAGTGCTGATTGTAGAAGCACACACGCACGCATCTGTACACTGATTGAGGTTAACATATCAGATAAGGGGAATCAAATTTGGCGAGGATCTCGAATTTAACGGCTAACGCTCTTGCTTTTATAGACCGACAGCAACGGGTAAAAATTTGGAGCCTTGTGTTTGTATGTGTGGGTGCCTCAATAAATACATATGAGATTCCATGTTCTCTAGGGCCGGAGGAACGACATCACCGTCCGGATGGAAAGTAAAGGGAGCCAAAAAGATGCGTGGCCACAAAACTAAGCTCGGCTGTCTTTATCTGCCACCAGGTGTCGGAATCGGGGAAAAAACCAAGGCCTCGCGGACGTTGCCCTGAACTGATATTGACTCCTTTTTTTTCCCACCGGTTTTCGGTAATGTAGTAGCTAGCTAGCATGGAAAAAACAGGGTGCACCGAATTTAGGCCTTCTGTCGGTTCGCCATCCAGTAAATTGCGACAGGGATAACAACGTGAAACCATCGGCATGCAGGCCTAACTTCTGCTTTGGCTCTCTCGGCGTATGCATGTCTTGTTTTAATAAACATAACCCCTCATTCAAATGCAATGAATATGGCCCGTTTCGTGTACAGGGATAGCAATAAATTATTTATATCCCGATCCTGCCAGATTTATATTTTAAATTATTTATATTATCTAGATTTAAATTTAATTTTGAATTTATTAGGTCCTAAAAATAAAATTTTAGATCAGACTTACCGAATTTAGCGCCTAATTAACAGAATCTAATTAGATCAAGTTATTTTTAATTTTTTTAAATAATTTATATAAATATAAATATATTTATATTTTATATATCTTAATATATATATATTTTTTAAAAAAACTTCACGTAAAACGACAAATATTTTAAAATAATATTTTAATTTTTTTGAATAAAATATTATAATTAATGTCTATAAAATAAATACACAGAAATAAATTTTAAAACATAAATAAAAACTTTAAATACAATTATGATAAAAAAAATTATATATATATATATTAAACGGATTTAAATTTAAAACTGTTAAATTCATATTCTTTTAAATATATATAAATTCAAATTGATCACATCTAAAAGTTACGGACCTTGATCCTATAAAAGTAAAACGTATCCAGCACATTAGAATCGAATCTGGTGCCATTTTCATCCCTACTCTTATCATCTCTGTCAGCATACATGCAGTCAAGCATCACCTCCACACCTGCGCAGCTTAAGAAAAAGAAGAAGAAGAAAAAAGTTAGGCGCCATTTGATTCTTGAAAAACTTCAAGGAAAGAAAAATGATAAAAGGGGGAAAAATCTGAGAAAATAATATAATCAATTTTTTTTTTCATAATTTTTGTAAGCCAATCGGTGGATTCGAACTCATATCCAAAACGTTGGAACAAAATAACATGCCACCCGTTATGACTTAACTTTTGTAGTTATTATTAAATCCCGCAAAAGTCCTAGCCATCCAAACCGACCCTACACGTTAAAATTCAATCCAACTCTAGTTTAATTCAAAAGTAACGGATTCGGTGATAATTCGGATATAATCAATCCAACTAATTCAAATCTAACCCGACTCCGATCTATAATCTAGCGATCTATAATCTAGTTTAACTCAAAATCTAATATCAATGAAACTTGTAACCAATCCAACCTGATATCAACAAGATCTGACACCAACCTAACTCTAATACTAAGTTCAATATTAACCAATTATGATAATAAAAAAATACATATATTTTATTATTTATTTAAAAAAATTTAAAATATATTATTTTATAAATTTTTAATTATTTTTCTACTTTTATCGTAAACATATTTATTCACCAGTGATATTATAATTTTATCAATTTTTTCGTAAAAAATACAACATTAAAAAAAAATTATAATAATAAACCAGTAGTAGTTAATGATATATTTTTAGTTGCATGCTTATATGCAATCAAACTTAATGCTTACTTATAAAGTTGATGAATTGGATTAAGTTGGTATTGAATGTTTGGTTTGATCCAAATTCGAAATAATCCTATTCAAAATTTGCTTGGCTCGAATCTAACCCATCCCATCAAAATTTAAAAATATCCTATCCATCAAGTTAACCCGAACTCTATCTAAATCCCAATTCACTCGAGCACAAGCCAGATCGACCAAAATATGACCCTACATACCAAGTTAACTTGTAATGATTCAAACTTGAATTAGATCAATCCGAACCAATCCAATAAAGTAACTCAATACAATCTGAATCTATAATGATTTGAACCCGACGAGATCAGATAAAGTAAACTAATACAATTTAGATCTACAACAATCCGAACCTGACTAAACCCAAATAATAAAATGATCCCAAATAACTTGAACAATAAATGATCTGACTTAATCCATAACTAACCTATTAAAAAATGACCCTTAATATTATGTCTTGAAAACAAATCGCTCAATCCGATTACCATCGCTATTTATTATATTCAACAACAAATCTGGGAGCTAAAATAGGAACACTCAACATATTGTTATAAACAAATTTTCTTTTAAAACCAATCCATGATGTGTTTTATATTTTCCACCATTTCCGTCAAGCTTGGATTAGGAAAATTTTATAATGCATGGCAAAATCATATGTTTGGTAAATGGATAATTTTATGATCAGTGAGTATAAATGTGAATGACAAATATTTCTATGGATTTTTTTATTAATTTTATACAAAAAATGATTATTTTTTTAATTATCACTTACATAGAAAAAATAACTTAGATAAAGATTTAGTTTATAAACAACACAAATAATATAAATATATAAAGGACAACGAAACTTACATTAGATTTTAAAAGAGAATACCCAATTCAGTAACTCAACTCAACTATAATTATCAATATGAATTACAATAGATTCATATATCCAAATCAACACCTCCTTAATTCACATCCTTAAAATAAGATAAACTAGTAAACTAGAAAAAACACATAATATCTACTAATATTTTAATTAAAACAAGCTTCTCAATGACTAAGTCAACTAATTACTAATGATTAATGAGTCCCTAATATTTAAGTACTATTCACAAAACTATTTATATAAATAGTGACTCTTGAATAATGACCAAATAAAATCCTACCAAACTTTATCTTATCTTAATAACTAATGATAAGAATAATTCACCTCATAAAATAACAATTAACTAACTTCATCTTCATTAATAAAGTCTAACCCTAAAGTGTAGCGTTTTTTTATAGGACATACCATCCTTTTCTTAAGGTATATTATCTCTTCACTTTTAAGATACATTGTTCTTTGGTAGGGTAACTTATTTCTCTTCTAGGATACTTTATTAGATCTTTCATAGAGTACCTCAGTGTAATAAGATATGGTCCCGCATTATTCTTTCATTATTGAAATAAAAAATTGTCCTTAAATTTTGATGTTTGGAATTAATACCCTTTAATTTTTTAAGAAAACTTTTAAAATGAAAGATATTATTAAACACCCTTATCAACTCTTTATCACAAATTATACCTTTGATCCTTTGAATCTCCACTCAATCCGAATAAAATTGTTGGTATTTTCTTAAAAGATAACTACTTTAAAGACTTTCTTAACTTTTATCCTGAAAAACATGTGTTTCTTTATTGAAAATATTTATCTATTAAAGTATGAGAAACGATTTTCTCTCTAACATTAACACTAGAAATTTGCTCCTCCGAAACCAAAATATGAACTTCTTTTTTCTTCTTTTTTTTCTTTATTTTATTTTATTTTATTTTTACCATATTATGAAATTTTATGCCCTTTTTTTGATCGATCTAACACAAACCAAAAGAACTCTTCGTTTCTACCTTTTTTTTTTGGGATAAGATCATTTCCGTCTCTTTAATATGTCATGGCTTGTTTGTTTTGGGATGAAATGAGGTAAAAGGAAGTGAATTAATTATTTCATCTCATTTGGAGGTTAATTTTATTAATCTCGACAACGTGAATCGGAGTTAAAATTTAATCTCCGTTTACTCAGATTGACCTCATTGTTGTTAACCATCGATTTCAGGTATAACAGAGGTAAATGTTAACATATAAGAAATATTTTAGTTTCATCGGACAAAAATGTTCATAATTTATATCAATTGAATTACCATCCTCTTTTTATCCACTCTCTCCCGTTAGGTATTTCGTCCTTTATTTGTTTTATTTTTTTTTAACCTTCATTCACTTCAATTCAAATAAAAACTTTAAAATATTTATCCTAATTTACCTAAGTTAAGTTAATATTATTCAAATAATATTTTAAAATATTAATCTTAATTTATCTTTATTTTTTTATTTTAATTAATTTTTAATATTTATCTTTAACTCAATTTACTCTTATCCAAACGGACGATCCATGGTTGGGCTGAATTTCTGTTCTTTTCGGATAGCATTCATTGACCCTTGCTATGGCCTGAGCTGGTGAAATTAGTGGCCCATTAACAGCTAAGCAACCGCACTGACAAATTTGGGGTCACAGACCTGTGCAACTACTCTTTCCTCCTTAAATGGGTGGGCAAGAGGCAATGGAAATCCAGCAACACTGCAACACTGCTCGCCTCACTTCCCTTCCCATCAATCATATCCTCCCCTTCTGCCCCCGCCACCCCAAGCTCGCCTTGCCAGATGTTAGAACCACGTTTATGAAATATCCCAACAGCAGACATGCGTATCCATAGGTCTTGCAGAGAGAATGAAACAGTGTAGAATGAAACTAGGTTTAGATTGGCAACACTGATTTTCTTTTTGATTTGATCGTAAAGGTGAGTGCAATAAATATATAAATCGAACGGTTGACATAAACTCAGACACATTCGAACCAGGGACCTCAACTATCCATCCCCTAATTTTAACGATTAGATCATGACTTCATCGCCGGCAGCACTACGTATTTTACGCTGCGTGGATTCCCTTGATGCCAGGTAAACAGACTTTACGACGTAAACCATGACTGTCCTGTCCCCCCCAAAAAGAAAAAGAACTGGGATGCAATGGAAATAGGAAATCAGTCACTTGTCCTTTCCATTTAACTCATATTACAGAAAAGGTGGGAATTCCAACCTGCCTGTGTTATGCTCCAAAGATTATCTGACCAAAATTGTTGCTTTTGTGAAATGACTGTACCGCGGAGATCGTTGGTAGTTTACCTCTCCGCACAACGTTGGACCGGTGTGTGGACATGAGGGCGAGCGATTCACATTTTAAGACAAGTGAAATGACTGAAGGGTTCTCCCGTCCAGGGAAATCCTTTAGCTTTGATACGGATAAAGCCAAATCTAAACATCCAGACGGGCAAGGAGCATACGGCGACAGAGAGTTGATAAATGATGAGGAAACTGACATAACTAAGCGATTAATGGTTTTAATGTTACTTGGGCATTCTTTCATGATTATATCTGGTCCTAATTCGTCATTGCGTACCCGAGTCGTTGCACCAGCCGAGCGGAGCCAGTGCCCTGCCCATATGAAACAAGGTCGTTCCCAAAAATTGATCATATTAATACTACAAAATTATGACATTAATATCCTCCTATGCTAAAAATATCATTTTTGAAGTTAAAAAAATTACTGAAAATTTTATTTTTAATTATTTTGATCATCAATTAAGTTATAGTAATTAAAAAGTTACCCAAATTGTTGAATTACATATACAAAAAAGTTGTCATATATATTATACATATAAAAAACAAGAAGCTATCAATACCATAAAAAAAAAAGGATAATTGTGAACTAAATAGATATTAATGATGCCATAAAATTTAATACATTTGTTTTACTTTACATATAGAGTTTGAACTATTTTATAAGTTTTTTTTGAACAATTGATGTTTATGTCATAATAATTTCTTATTTATGCTTCATTAGCATTGCCCGATGCCCAATGTATAGTATGCGAAAAATAATATGGGTTGGGGGGTTAGAGTTAATAAAGAAATATAGCAGGAGTAAGAGTAAAATAGATTCTAAGATAAATAGATAAAAAAAATTTTATAGTTTGTATATAGAATTGTAATATTCTACTTCGGATTATAAGATTCTATTGGTTCCACAACAATTCTACTACTTCAAGATTCTATGTAGAATTAATGATTGTTTATTGACTTTTAAGTTATATAATCTTATGATCTGGATTGGGAGTTCATCAACTATGATATAAAGTTCAACCTCAATCACAACCAAATTCTAGACCACCATGAAAACTTGATCTCAAGGCCTATACTTACATATTATTAGAATACAATTTGTGATCCATCTAATAAAATGAATCGAATTGTACTACCACAAATCTGCATAGAAAATGGTGATTTTCGAAATGAAAAAGTAATTATGATAGGATTTAGGATATAAATTTGAACAAGAAATTTCTATATGTTATTTCTCAATCGCTGATCTTTATATATATAAGATTATGCAACTATGTGTGAGTAACGAGATAAGTTATGCTAATAGACTATTATTTGACTAATAACCTATCCTATTTAACTAATAGACTATCCTAATTTTGAAGGAATTGCAAGGAGTGATTCACGCTAACATAATATTTGACTAGAAATTACATAGAATAACTAATGCTAATAAAATATTTTATTATACAGAATTTAGTGGCATGAATCATAATCTACCATTTAATACATATAATTCATGCACAATTCAATGACAAATATGCGAAACCCTAACGCATTATACAAACATTCAATATGCAGAATTTAATTATATAACGGTTTTCGAGGATTGTTAGAGATATACGTTTAGCCATTGACGGAATTGATTATACCAGGAACACAATTTGTGTAGAAATCAAACACAATTTTTTGGTTCAACTACCTCTTTTCTTTAACCTAATTGTGTATGTTTCTTCTAAGGAATGTAAATAGGAACCTTCTTCGATTTTCTTCTTCGTCTTTCATTTCACATAGAAATCATATAAAAAATGGAAGAAGAACCCTATCCTTATTTTCCTCTTCCTATGTATGTATGAAGAATGTGTGTGTGTTTTCAATTGCAATGATTTCTCAAAATAGTGTACCAACACTTGGTGCACTATTTCTTATATGCAAAAGGTGTGGAGTTGGTTGTTTTAACCAACTATTCACCTTCCCTTCTAATTACAAAAGTCAGAATTTGAGATACATAAATTCAAAAATTAATTAATTATCTCATTTATTTCTTTATCACATGACACATATATGTTTGCATCCATACTTACTTAATTCCAATTCTACAATCAAAAATTAAATAGAGAGATTAATGTTAGGCTTAATTACTAATATATTACCATATAATATAAACTTTGTCGCAAAAATCTTTATATCTGATTTAATATGGCCTGATCTAAGGGTTAATGTTTATATATATATATATATATATATATATATAATATAATATAATATAATATAAAACACTTTATTTATAAAAAATAATAACTATAGTTTTATAAAACTAAAATATATTAACATATTTGACTAGAATATCCTAATTTTGAATACCAGATTATTACACCATCCATATCTCAATACCCCTCGACGTTAAGTTGGAGCTTGAGGGTTACAAATGTCCAACTTGCCCAAAAAGTAAGTGAACTAATGCTTCCCTAAGGCTTTAGTGAAGATATGAACAAACAGATTACTAGTAGGAATATGACTAGGACATATCAATCTAATAATAATAACATCACCGACAAAATGACAGTTAACTTCAATGTGCTTAGTTCCCTCATGAAAACTAGGATTCCCAACTATATGTAAAGTAGACTAGCTATCATAGTAGAGTTGCATAGGATGTAGGCGCATCACACCCAACTATATAGCAACACTTCAAACCATTTTAGCTTATATGTAGTAGTAGCTATAGAGTGATATTATGCTTTTGTAGATGATTGAGAAACATCAAGTTGTTGTTGTTGTTGTTGTTTTTAAATCTTATAAGAGCAGAGAATTGCTCAAACGAACAAACTTCCCAACCTAACACAAACATGTAAAAGAAAAATTAACCCATTCAGAATTGTACCATCCATATAGCGTAAAATCAGAATCAACTCGAAGATGGATACCTTGATGTGGATAACCTTTCAGATAGCTCACCATGAGTAAAGCAACTTCCTAATGCTCTAAATGATGTATTTGTATGAACTTTTATAGAACATGCACACAATATGATAACTCAGGTCATGTGATAGAGTAATAAATCAACTGCCCCACAAGGTGGCAATAGTGCTTTGAATGCTTAAGCTCATGCCCCTTTATTAATGCAAGGTGATGCTTTTGTTTGATAGGTAAAGCCATAGGCTTGGACCCCTACAAACCTACCTTAGAAATAATATCTAATACATATTTCATTTGGCATAAAAAAAATTATTATCGAGTTTCTATCCACCTCCAGATCAAGGAAATATTTCAAAATACACAAATCCTTTATATGGAAACATTTGCTAAGATAAGCCTTGAACTATTGTATGACAAAGGAGTCATTCCCAAATATGTCCAAATCATTAAGATACACAAGTACATTAACTTGAACATTACCTCAAAAAAGAGTAAACAATGGTTAGTCATAATAAGATTAGGGAAATCTGTAGATGCACAACAATTATGCAATCTTTGTGAACCAACTCCATGGAGCCTATCACAAGAAATATAATGATTTTTTTAAGATTGTATAACATACCTGGTTGGAATACCTTGAATCGTGGAGGCATTTTCATATAGACCTCTTTAGTCAATTCACCATGTAAAAAGGCATTGTGCACATCCATTTGATGGAACTCCCATTTCTTAGCAATATACACTACTAGAAACATTCGCACTGTGACCATTTTAGCCACAAGTGCAAAAGTTTCATTGTAATCAATCTCTTCTACTTGATGTTTACCAAAAATCACCAGGAAAGCTTTATGTATCTCAATTGTACCATCTGAATGGTACTTGATTTTATAAATCCACCTACTCCTAAGAGTATGTTTCCTTGTTGGAAGGGGGTACAACCATCCATGTGTCATTATCTTCAAGAGCTATAATTTCTTTTTGTATAGTATTTCTCTAGTTAGCATCCTTTATAGTGACAATTAAGGATGTTGGTTCAAGTCCTATAATAATAGCTACTAGAAAACTTCTATGCCACATAGAAAATCTATAGCAATTTAAAAAATGAGCTATGGGATAAAGTGCATCTAAGGGATGTGATGGTGTAGATGAATGAGTGGAAGGGCTCAACTTCTTAATGGTGTGCATAACATAGTCGCAGAATTGTATCAAAGATCATTTAGAACAATGATCACAACCTAAATTTTTATCATCCACACCATTTGCACCACCCCCTCATACCCAAAGGAGTCACACCTGCATTAGTTGTGCCTATTGATCCCTTTCTTACTCTTTGTCCAATAAGGTATACACTATTTTAGGAAAATCATTTTCACCTCCTATGGTACCCTTCATGCTCCTCTATCGACTATCATTATCCTGATCATCACATACAACAAGAGGGGACACTTCAATCAATAATCTAGAAGAATTTTCTTGGAGTGTGACTTTCCCGAATGGAAAGTTTGTTTTGACAAACACCACATCTTGAGAAACAAGATACTTATTTTGCTCCAAATCATAAAGCTTCCATCCCTTTTGACATTGTGGGTAACCTATAAAAATGCATCAATGACTCCTATTAGCAAATTTATTCGCTTTTCGATTATGACTATGTGCATAACACAATAACCCAAAATTTCTCACTCTATCATAAGATGGTTGCTTGTCATATAAGATATCATATGGAATTTTTCTCTTTAGCAAGGTGGATGGTGTGTGATTAATCAAATAACTAGCTGCTAAGACATATTTTCCCCAAACATTGATAGGCAAGTTACCTCAAAACCTCAAGTCTCTGACCGAATTCAGAATGCGATAATGATTCCTTTCCATTCTACCATTTTGCTGAGGGGTCGTAACACAAGATGTCGAAAGTTCAATACCATTATCCAAAAAATAATTTCACATGCTAGTAAATTCTATACCATTGTCACTTTGAAATCTTTTAATCTTTCTATAAAATTGTTGCCCGACTAATGTAACATAATTCATAAATGTATGAGACACCTCTATTTTATTAATCAATACATAAATCGACGCTATTCGAAAAAGAAAAACAATCATTTACTATGGTTAAAAATTACAAAGCATCACAAAGAGCGGGAGTCCTATATGGTCCCTTTAAATCACAATATATCTACTTAAGGATATTTTTTGATCAGTATATACTCAAAGGAAAGTTATCCCTACACTGATTTTCACGTGGGCAAATGTCACAAACTTTTTTCTCCATCTTGCCGTCTTTACAAAAATCAACTTTCGGAATTAACTTGATAGCTTTGGACAAAGGATGTCACAGGCGTTTGTTTCATAAACCAATAGTTGTCACACCAGCTATCTTCATGGCTCGAATTGTGGTCCTACATCACATATAATTTGGATAGTACACCCCCCTCCATGGTCAAATTGGCTTGTTGACCATCTGGAAGTCCAACCGGGCATGACACCACTTTTCTTAAATTTATGAACACACGAGAGTCTTATGTAACATGGTTTGGTGCCCCTATATCTAGAAGCCAAGACTTACTCGTCATGTGTTCTTTTCTACCAGATTTTGAGTGTTAATGATATTCATCAGTATCTGCCATTGGTCTGAGTTCAGCTCCATCAAACCACCTCCGTTCTCGTC
This sequence comes from Tamarix austromongolica, assembly GCA_039764185.1. Taxonomy (NCBI): domain Eukaryota; kingdom Viridiplantae; phylum Streptophyta; class Magnoliopsida; order Caryophyllales; family Tamaricaceae; genus Tamarix; species Tamarix austromongolica. The sequence goes on from CM077816.1 coordinate 11,349,006, forward strand.
TCCAACCACAATCAATTGTCAGGGATCATTCATGCCTCTGTCTCAAGCTCTGACACTATGATAGGATTTGCGATAGAAATTTGAACAAGAAAGTTCTATATGTTATTTCTCAATCGAGAATCTCTCTCTATATATAAGTTTATGCGTCTATGTGTGAGTAATGAGATAAGTTACATAGAGTGATTTATGATAATAGACTATTATCCTAATTTTGCCTAAAGGAATTACATGGAGTGATTAATGCTAACAGAATATTTGACTTGAATATCCAATAATTATGAATACCAGACTATTCCGTCATCCATATCTCAATAAATTATTTGTTAAGTTAGTGACTATTTGTTATCTTAACGGAGGAACAAAAGCGATAACCCATTGAGGAGACAAGAACTTACAGGATCCATGCACATGAAAGTCATCAGCAAATTTTAGGATACATCATCTATTCAAAGCAGTATCTTCAGCTTTGCTCTCGGTGACTGATTCTCGAAAATATTCCGTCATCTTGTCTGCTCCCTCAGATCCACATGCCTATAGAACATGGACTGCCCACAAAATTTCGTTCCTTAAATTATATAACCTTCTTCAATTCAGTACAAGGTAGCAAAATTGGATGGCTATACGGGCTTCATAATCATGTTGAGAAAAGAAATTTCATCCGCAAGTCGATCGCCCGGTGTTCTTCCACTAAATCAGCACTAGAAACCAACTTGTCCCCAGCGCCCTTGTTTTGGTGCGCAAGGATTGAATGGCAAGCTAGAACAGCACATTACCCAGGTATCACGTGAGACGGTGAGAGTATCCCATTATTGGCGAAAGTATATAACGCTTTCTTCATTTTAATTTATTGTTTGTTTTGTGCAGGTAGGTTGAACTTCTGGTTTTATTTGCATCAAGTACCAACCAGCAGCGAAAAAAATTACCATACACCACCCATCTCACGGATGTGGTCTGAACCCATTCCATAAATATGTCTTTAAATTCTGATTTCCATAATCACGTGATGAAATCTGGAAGGGTTTTTCAGAAATTTCGTCGGATCGCAAACAAAATCGAGCGCGGGGTTCGATTCGTCGAACAATCAGCCTAAAGATTTCTCCAAAGGAAGATCAGAAACTTAGAGCGCAGTTGAATCAACGGCTGCTGAAGTTATAGAATAAAGAAGATCAAGAAGAAATCGAGAAGAAGAGTAAGAAGAATGCGAACGAGAAGGTCGCGCGAGAGAGAGAGAGAGAGAGAGTCGAGAGAGAGAGAGAGCAAGAGAGAATTCCAGAAAGATATCAAGAATTGTATTCGACCAAAAAATAGTCGGTACAGACGGTATATGCCATATATATATGGCGTATACAATACAAAATGTAAGCGTACAATACACAACGCAGGCCTTCGGCCGTATACAATAATTCAGCCCAATTAATCAGCCGATACACTCACAATGGGTCGACGGCTAGCTAAATAAATTAACAGCCCAATTACAATCTTACAAGGCATAATAATACAAGTAATGAATTGTACAAATATTCCCATCAGCTAGAAATTATCTTAGCTAATCATGGTTACCAAGGGATGAGTAATCCACATTCCAACTAACCCAAATAATTATGGGTCGGGTGGCAGATTACACAACTAACTTAATCCCCATTAGACAAATTTACCGGCGAATGCATTATATGGGATTTTCTACAACAAACACAACAAAAATTCTGCAACAGTTCCTCGCAACAGCTACAACAACCTTTGGATCCATTTCCCCATGTTTTGCACTAATTTCCTAATCAAGCACACAATAAGAAAAATAATTATAAGCACAAAGTAATCTATAACAATTAATAGAATTATTTAAATACAAATTTTGGAGATTCATATCATCACGTCTCAACAAAATGAAGCACAACAAGGTCGCAATGGATAAGTAATTCACCAACTCATGTAATTTCATGATTCTCAAATCCCAGCAAACTAGTTTATAATATAAAATGTCCTGACCAAATAAGGGAAGAAATCGACCATAAAGTTTCTTTGATGTAATTTGGTCAATTTTTTCCGCCATCTCCTTTGTGAGATAATTTTTCCAATCTCCAACCTTACCTTTCCTAAAATACATGTTATTGTCCATTGCCGTCGAAGGTGACTCCCTGTGATGCTTCCCGCTCTTATTCACCTCCAAGTTGCTCAGATTGTCAAAACTAAACATCCCTACAATCCTACCTATTTCTCCTTTCGTCTCCTCTTCCTTAGAGAAGGGGAAACCCATAAACACAACTAATCTCTTCACATAAGGTGCAGGATCCGCCATCATATCTTCATATTTAAGAAATATAATCTTACCAGGCCGATCCAAGATTGCGTTCCAGTATCCTAAGACGTGATCCCAGTACGGACCATAGTTTGCATTTCCTTGACAAAACATATCAAATTCCTTTTCTAGCGAAATCGGTTCTATACCCTCGTACCATTTCATTGTTATCTTATGAGTGAAGTGCCACAGTGATAAACAGTGACTTAGCTCCCCCTTCTTCTTCCCTTCTTACAACCAACGTAAAAAGATTGCCTGCTCATGCAACCATGCATCGGAGCCACAGAAACCAACCACATGAAACACTTTACCACCACAAAACCTAGTTAATCCCTTTTCGCTCCCACGACTCAGTTGATAGAGTTGGAGTATCAAAAACTCACTAGAGGAAGGGTAACCGTGAGAGTCCTTCCGAGTCGTATCCTTCAAATTGTGTTTCTGTCTTTGTGGACAATCTAAGTAGGGGCATAGCCAATAAGGAAATCCAAGAGCTATTTGAGGAGGCTGGAAGAGTTGAGGATGTGTTTATTAGTCGGAAGGTAAGGAAATTCTCCACCCTTCACTTTGGCTTTGTACGTTACAAGACAGCTGGTGAAGCTAGGGAAGCTGTGAGAAGATTCGATAGCATCCTTCTGCATGGGATCAAATTGCACGTTAAAGTGGCAAGATTTGGGAAGGGTGGTACTCCAGAGGTTGGGAGCCATGATGGAAGAAAGACAAACGGTGGGGGATCATGGCAATGGAAACCAGCGATTAGAGACCATAGGTCTTATGTAGTAGTCACCATAGGACGAGATGTTGAGGAAAGGAAGGCGCTGTTGGAGAAGGATGGAATGGCTTGAGAAAAGTATTGTTGTGGAGTCTTCGCAGTCAAGACACCCTGATATCATCATCCCTAGTGTGCTGGCTTCCTGGAGGTTGGTGGGCAAGGTTAGAGACCTCCGGAGATATAAATTTCTTCTGACATTCGAAACAGCTGAAGAGTGCCAGCAAGCCATGGATAAAGAGAGTATGTTGTTTGAAGAGTTTCAGACGGTTAGAAAATGGAGATTGGAGGATCACTGCAGGGTTTGAAGGACATGAGTCGAAATAAGGGGACTGCTGGTGGTAGCCTGGAAGGAAGAGGTCTTAAGGAGAATAGCTCACCCGTGAGGAAGGTGGGTGTGCTGGGAAGAAGATAGGGATTATGGGAATTTGATGGAGGCCACAAGGGTTATGGTTGACATGACGCAGCTAGAGGAGATTTGGGAGAGGGTGATCCTGAGAATAGAGGGGAAGGAGGTGCTGGTGGTTGTGGTTGAGATTGGTCGTTGTTACAACCCGTGGTAGCAGTGCAAGGCGGATAAGATGGTGGTCCGGCCTGCTGATTCATTGATCAGGGAGGAGGAGGGGCAGTCGGGTAGTGGTCTAGGATTCAAGAGAAGCTTTGGGGAACACCAAGATTTGAGTAGGGGAAGCATGCAGACACAGTACTCAAAGCTAGAAGTGACAGAGGCAGAAGTAGGCCTCACAGAGGTGGTGTGCGCCGATACAGAAGCGACAAAGTATTGGGGAGAGGAACAGTTGATGCAAGCCATGAGTTGAACGGAAGGAGAGGTGAGGATTGGGAATTGGATCAGTGGGTTTAAGTTGGTGATGAACGAGTTGTCGGGGGTAGTCCAAGCGGCAGAACGTAATAAAAACACATCCAATACTGTCACAACATGTGTTAGCCATGATTTAGAGGGTGAGAGGAGAATTGTTACACAAAAATTATCGAGGGAGGAGTGGGGCTCAGGTAGAGGAGGAGCCGTGGGAGAGGAGGAGGGTGAGAGTTGTTCTCATGAAAGCATGGATGAGCCGCCTCTGGGGTTTGAAGCTTTTGTTGGGCTCTGTACACGGGGAGATAGGAGAGAATTTATGGGTTCAAAGGGTCAATGGGTGAATGGGAATTTATTAAAGGATGGGGAGGAGATGGAGGCTAAAGCTATGTGGGAAATGGGTAAGGTATTAGGGTTAAAAACAAACAAGGAATTGGAGTGTGTTGAGAAGTTGGTTGGGATAAGAAGAAGCCAAAGAATTGCTAGGAAAAAGCAAGAGAAGGACGCTTAGTAGGCTTGGGTGTGTGATCGCAGAGGTAGATTGATGATATTTATCAGTTGGAATGTGAGGGGTATTGGTGCCCCAACAAAAGTATCTAGTCTACAAAGGATGATTTCGAAGGAAAATCCATGGATTTGTGGTTTTGTTGAGACCAAACACAGAAGGGTGTTGGACTCATGGAAGAAAAAGGTGTGGAGAAGTGGGTTGATTGATTGGAGAGATTCACCGGCGCAAGGTAGGAGTGGGGGGTTGATTATTGGTCGGGATACGCAGTGGTTCACGTTGCAAGGATCGAAGGTTGGGATTGGGTGGATTTTGATTGAAGGTCGGCTTGCCCCTCTTTCGGTCGAGTGTGCTGTTTTGCTTATTTATGGACCCTCAGAGTCGAGATCAAGGAAGGAACTATGGGAAGAGTTACGGGGTTTATTGCATCAGTGCGGGAATCCGCTCCTAGTAATGGGTGATTTTAATGAAGTTAGAAGACAAAGTGAAAGAAGCGGGGGATGGAAGGACAGTGGAAGCGTCTCCTCCTTTAATGAATGGATTGATAAGATGAGCCTTATCGAGTTTACACCAGATAATATTAATTTCTCTTGGCATAAGGCTGGATTGGCTAGTCTTTTGGATTGGTTTTTCGTTACTCCTAGTTGGTTGTTGCTGTTCCCGGATCGTGTTTGTATTGGGCTCGCGCGGTCTTTATCAAACCATAACCCTATCCGACTCAGTGTTAAAGTAGATAGGGATGGACCGAGGCCGTTTAGGACTTGGGATATGTGGTTCTCTCACCCCCAGTTTCGTAGTTTTGTGGCTGAGTGTTGGGAAAAGCTTAAAGGAATCTCTTATCAGAATAGGTTAAAGGAGATGAAGGTTTTGCTTAGAAGGCGAAATAAGGAAGTATTTTGGGATATAGAGGAAAAGATTGCACTTCTTGAATCTGAATTGGAGAAGATAGATGGCACTGGTAATGTTGGTAGCTCGGATGAGGTGGTGCTCGCTAGGGCAGTAGCCCTGAAGACGCAGCTGTGGAAATGACATAAGAGGAAAGAAGCGTACTGGTTATAGGTGTCCAGAGTTAGGGGTTTTAAAGACAGAGATCAGAACACTAGGTTCTTCCACATTGTTGTGGTCGTCAGAAAGAGGAAAGCTATCATCACCAGGTTAGTGGACCTGGGAAAGGAGATTGTAGAGCGGCAAAGATTAAGGAGGTAATTTCCTCTTTTCATAAGGATCTATTTGCTCAAAAAGATCTTTTGGACGTGTCTATTTCTGCCGATGGCTTCCATAGGATGTCAAAGGATTAAAGTTTGGAGTTGGACAGAGAACCCACGAGGGAGGAGGTGCGGAAAGGGGTTTGGTCCTGTGAGCCCTTTAAAGCTCTAGGGTATGATGGGTATCATATGTGATTCATTCGAAAGATGTGGGAGGTAATAGGGGAGGAATTCATGGAGTCTATCCTTGAGTTCTTTCGGTCTAAGAGATTGTCGCCTGCTCTTAACACCACTTTGATCACTCTCATCACCAAAGTGGATAAGGCTGAAGAGGTTAGTCAGTTCAGACCTATTAGCCTAGTTGGGTGTATCTACAAAGTGATATCGAATATTCTAGCTTCTAAATTAAAACAGGTGGTTGATGGGTTGGTTAGTGACTCCCTATTAGCTTTCATATAAGGAAGAAGCATTCTGGATGGTGTGATGATTGCTAATGAGGTTGTGTAGTGGTGTAGGAAAAGGAAGGGGTCGAAAGGGGTGATGATAAAACTTGACTTCCAAAAGGTGTATGATAGTATCAAATGAGATTTTGTGGATTGTATTATGAGTATTATGGGATTCGGGGATACTTTCAGAGAATGGATAAAGGAATGTATCTCAACAGCAAGCATCTCGATCCTTGTTAATGGCTCCCCATCCAATCCTTTTAGGATGGGAAGGGGTCTTAGGTAAGGGGATCCTATTTCCCCCTTTTTGTTTGTTCTAGCGGTCGAGGCTTTCAGTCAGCTGGTCAAAAGGGGTGTGGATAAAGACTTAATCCATGGTGTAGAAGTGGGGAGAGATAAGTGTGAGGTGACACATCTTTAGTTCACAGATGACACTATGATTTTTCTATGCTCCTAACCTTGATAATATTATAAATTGGCGAAGGTTGCTTGATTTATTCTTTTTAATTTCGGGGCTAAGTGTGAATTTTACTAAGTCTGAGCTCATAGGTCTTGGTGTAGATGATCAGTTTTAGAAGAAGGCCGCAAGTATTATGAACTGTAATATTAGCTCTCTTCCTATTAGTTACCTGGGGTTGCCGCTGGGAGTGAATACGTAGAAGATCCAAGTGTGGAAGCATGTGGTGGAAAAGATTAAGTAGAGATTGGCGGGGTGGAAAACGAAAGTCCTTTCAAGGGAAGGGAGGTTAGTTTTGATCAAAAGTGTCTTGAACAGTCTTCCGATGTACTATATGAGCCTCTTCAGAATTCCAAAAGGGGTAGTGAAGGAAATCATTAGTATCTAGAGGAACTTTTTCTGGAGTAGTAATGGAAACATAAAGAGCTTGCCTTTAGTAAGATGGAGTATCATTCAACGACCTAAAGCATTAGGTGGTTTGGGTGTGGGGGATCTTGCCATGAGGAATAATGCTTTGTTATTCAAATGGTGGTGGAGGTTTTATATTGTTAAAGGCATGCCATGGAAGAGGATTATCTCATCAATTTACCTGGGGGGATCATTTCAGGCAGCTAGAGCTTCAGGGTAGTAATCATGGGTGGTCACTGTGGGCGAAAATTGTGAAGGCTGGGCGTGCAGATCCTGTTCTTAACTTAGGGTTTAAGATCGTGATTGGTAATGGAATAAGTGTTAGGTTTTGGCATGATAACTGGACAGGGCAGGGACTGTTAAGAAATCTGTTTCCGAGATTGTTTTTGATATCCGGCCAACAAGGAGGAAAGGTAGCTGAAATGGGAGAGTGGGGTAGACCACATTGGATTTGGCACTTAACGTGGAGGAGGAGGTTGCTTGTGTGGGAGGAGAATTAGGTGGATCTATTGGATATTATGATCAAGCAAGTTGGTTTGAGCTCTGAGAAAAAGGATATGATTAAGTGGGATTTTGACGTTATAGGGGTTTTTCTGTGAGCTTGTTCTACTCTACCGCGTATCATAGGGAAAGCTTAAGTAATAGGTCTCCCAGCTTGATTTGGAGTGGTATAGCACCGCCAAGGATTGAACTGATCTCATGGTTTGCGGTTCATAATATACTCAACACAAAAGATAGGTTGGCCAGGCTCAAAATTATGGATATTAGGAGGGTGCCCGTTTTGCAATTCGGAGCAGGAATCGGTTGATCATGTTTTCTACATTGCAACGTGATGGAGAAGGTCTGATATGAGATATGTGAGTGGCTTGGCTGTACATGGGTGATGCCGAGGTCGGTCTGGGACAACGCTAATGCTTGGGTGGGAGAAAGAAGAAAAGGATTGAAGGGTGAAATATGAAGATCAACTTTTTATGCAATAGTGGGAACTATATGGGAGTTCAGGAACAAAATAGTGTTTGATAATCAAAACATCTGTGTAAGGTGGATGATCATGGTCATCAAGTATAGAATTGGGTTCTAGATCAAGGTTCAAAAGAAGGATTTTCCATACAGAGTTGAGGAAGTAGTCCACAATGTCCAGGCCTTCTTGTGATTGGTTCGTTAGGAAGTGACCATGTTGGTCCTTAGTCTCTATTTGTTTCTCTTATTTATTTTCTTTTGTCCTACCTGGTGTGTGGCCTCTTTCACCGAACCATAAAAAAAAAATAAGGGAAGAAACCGTAAGATGCTACTCATTCTAGAAGCCATTGCGTTTGCAATATACTACCTCTGCCGAATTATGCCAGCACACTTTCACTTGTGGCTCCAAAGTCAATTGCACTATCGCCATACATAAGATCAACCAAATCTTTGAACCAATTACCAAAGTAGTTCTTTTGGGTTTAAAAAGTATCAAAATGGTATTTTACTTGATTATACTTCAAATTTTAATCATTGTTTAACAAGTTGTATTTACATAAGCTAATTTCACATAAATCTAAAAATAAATAAGTAACAAATATGAAAAATATACATATATAACAAAGATATATTGTTTGAACTAAATAAGGTTATTTTAGCAAGTTTTTAAAGGCGGACTATTTTGGTATATCTAAAATAAAAATGATTATTTTGGTAATTGGTTTCTAAATCACTAGTGCAACTTAAAATATAAGAAAAAAAACACCAAAATGATCCAATTAAGTTCAACAAATACCAAAAATAGACTATCTTTAAAAAACATACCAAAATGGCAGTTTCATTACACAAGTTTAACGGAATATTTTTCTTTCTTTCTTTTATGTTTTGATCATAACACACCCACTAAATTGGTACTTTTATATATGATACAAAAAATCAATCATAACTCACGAGTTAACGTGGCGTAACCCACTAAATTGGTACTTTTATATATGATACAAAAAATCAATCATAACTCACGAGTTAACGTGGCGTGTTTCATTATAACTTAAATCCACCCACAACATGCTGACATTCTTATTTTTGACAGACACTTTTTACTTATTCTTCTCTTCTGCAACCTTTAACCTCGCTTTCCTCACCAATGCTCTTCACTTCCATCTCCACTTATCTTCTCTTCACTTCAATCTCCTTTTATTCTTTGACTCTTCTCTTCAATCTCTTTATATTCTTTCATACTTCTACTCTTCTCTTCAATTTCTTTTATTTTATTCATGAGTTATATATTCAAAAATTTCAAATCTCTCAAATTGAGGGTAGGTTTCTTATCACTTTTTTTAGATTATTTTTGACTTTTTTTTATCTATGATATATACATATTCAAAATAATGTTCTTAAATAATTATGATATTTTTTCCAAAATTATATTTAATTGGTTGGTGAATTTGATCATGTTCAAAATTATGATATATAATGACCCATTTATATATACTAGAAGTATTTATAGTTTAGTATTATGCATATTTTGAACTTATGATATATAATGAACCGTTTAGTTTAATTTTTGAAATCATGGAAAAATATTGCTAATTAGTTAGTATTAGTGTGCATGCTTAATTTTTCTTATATATATATATATGTTACTTCAATTTCATGATATTTTTATAGATTTTACAATATTTTATAGCATGTAATTAGATTTTTTTTCTTGAAACACATTTGGTATGACAAGAAAAAGTGAGAATGTAAGGGTTCCATTCTTTTGTATATAATAATATTGGTCTTATCATTAACAACCGAATAAGAAAGCTTTTATCTTTATTTTGGATTATCTATCAATGCATATACTAATATCTATTTGCTATAAATTTTAGGATGAGAGATGTCTCTTTACTTATTTATTGGTATGTATTCCATCAATATAATTTTGAGAAACTTATCTTTGAGAGAAATCCATATAAAGTTACAATTATCTCATTGTCCACTACATTTAGTGAATGGATGGACATGGTGCCTCTATGGGAAATGGTACTGGGGGTATGTACTCATTTAAGATATTTAAGATATTTAAGATATATCATAATAAGATTATTAGGAGAAGTATTCTTATCTCTATAGAAATTGAAGATTCCTTACAAATTTTGGTGGATTTTTTATTGATTAGGGGGGAGGGGTACCAAATATCCATAGAGATGATATGCCAGAAGCTCAAATCTTAACCTCTGTCGTTTGGTTATTTCAAGACTTTTCTCATTAAGCAATCAAACTTGTAATAAAATATGGGAGGGTTTACTAGTTATCCTAATTATGGGACAGGTTAACATCGATATTCCATTTCTTATATTGGTGACATTATGGATATTCGGGACTTTAGGGAAATGGGTGTGCGTGTAGAAGAAGAATAAAAAGTACACGGACCTATAAAGCAAAAAGGGTGATGCATCTGAAGCTTAAGAAAGGATAATGTTTGAAAATGAAGATGTTGATGGCCTATTTGAAGAGATATCTATAAGCATCAATTCTCATTTCATAGAAGATATGATAGAAGAATATTTGATGTTAGAAGAAGAAGAGTTCTCTAAGTTAGATATGGAGGTAGAGCAAGAAGAGTTGAACTGTCCACATACATATTTTATTAATCCTAAACATGTTAAATAAGCTACTATTAGTGTATACTCCCATTGGGTACTGTCATTTTATATATCTAGAGAAGGTTTTAAAGTCGAGAAAATATTACCTATGAACAATGAGTTAGTGCATGACGACCAAAACTATTCACTTTAGGTGTAGCTACTTCACAAGACTAATTAGTCATTGACGGAGAGATTTAAAGTATGTTGTGAGAGATGTGCTCGGATGCTATGAGAATGTATGTGTAACACCCCGGTTTTTATGAACTTAAAAGTTTCATTTGTAGAGTTAAGCGTGTAAGCTAAAATAATAAAAATGAAGGGTGTTACCACCACATACACTTGGTACAAGTCCGATTTCCTCTACCATTTTCATACCAAGTGCTAAGGCTAAAATCATTAATCCACTTATATTAGTAACATGATTATAGAAATCAGAATAGAGAGAACATTAGATAAATACCGTGATAATTAAAAACAACATCAGCAGTTTATAAAATACAAGAGAGAAATTACAGGAGGACATAAGAGTCCAAATACAACCAGAAATAAGATAGCAAAAGAGACACCGGATAGTTCTAAGGTCTCAAATATGAACTACCAGCTTTTGACTTAACTCGAAAGCTGACTTGCAAAGTTCACTGCCCATTGAATAGGCAGGGGCCCATGAGAATGAATCCTTCAGTACAACGGTATTGAGCAACCCTTTATAGTAAACTAGTATGAAAAACTAGGATGGAACACATATAAGGCATCACAATCAACATGGTACAAGACATATGCATATACATACGAGAATTGATATACAACAATTATTTAGATAACCTATTACCATTAAGGTAACATACTGTTCATATTCGTTCATCTAGAACAAATAAACTTACCAAATGAGCATACTATAGATGCTCTTTGAAGTATGGTTAGAAAAAAAATCCAACACAACAACCATAAACTTCACAACATGACTCATATCTCAACATCAACTGCAAAAAAATGCTTAACATCACAGTAAGGCACAAAGGCACATTACCCATATAGTTAGGCACAAAGGTTACTACCATATCACAGGTAGGCACGAAAGTTACTACTAAAACCATAGGTAGGCATGAAGGATGCTACTGAAACCATAGGTATACACAAAGGCTACCATTGAACTATAGGTAGGCACAAATGCTACTAACGACCAATCCAATAATCCAATAATAATCATTATTATATCCATTTTTATTTATTTACAATGAGTTTAGGGACCCCACAATTCTTAAACCAGTGGAATGGTTTGAAGTGCCTCTCAGGGACAACATACCTGAGCCACTATTATTGTCCAATGGAATGGACCCAATACCTCTTAGGGAAAAACGCTACTTAGCGACTATTCTTAACTGGTGGAATGGTTTGAATTACCTCTCAAGGATAACCCACCTAAGCTACTGTTATTGTCCAATGGAACATACCCAATACCTCTCAGGGCAAAACACTCTTGAGCCACTATTCTTAATTGGTGGAATGGTTGGAATCACCTCTTAGGGAAAACACACTTGAGCTACTATTATTGTTCAGTGGAATGGACCCAACACCTAATTCTGACTCACATAATTTCCCACTTTAAATAATTAATATCTTATCCATTAGTTATTATCTCAAATCATATTATCCTTCACGTTAAGTATATAGGCCTCACTATTTTTAATTTAGTGGAATTGATTGAAGCACCTCTTAGGGATAGGAAACCCAAGGCACTATTATCGTTCAGTGGAACAGACCCAACACCTCTCAGGGCAAAATGCTTTTGAACCACTATTATTGTCCGGTGGAATGGACCCATAAACACCTCGACCCAACTCACGTGATCTTTCACTTTAAATAATTAGTATCTTATTCATGATTTTTTTATGAGTACAAAAAATAATTAAGGAAATCGAGACATAAACATATAGATAACAAGGCTGTTCTCTAAGGTTAAGCTTATTTCCCCCCCGGAAACCCTAAATTCACAACTTGGATAAAACTTCCCTTATATTGATCATTTATCCACCAAATGTAGTATATATTTCTAAATTAATATTATTATCAACATACCCAAAATTCAAGGTCTAAATCCCATAGTCTTACACATGTGATAATAACCCTACCTCAAAAGTTACTATTTACAAGGGTCCCAAAATCCTAATCTCACAGGTAAATCATAGATTTTCCCATAAGGCTTATATAATTACCAAATTTAATAGACATACCCAAAATATCAATATTAAAAACATATCCAAACTTCATGGCCCAAATCCAACATTTTACACTTGCGATAAAAAAAAATTCCCGTTTTAAGGTTACTATTCCCAAATTAGACCATTTTCTCATTTGAGGAACTTATGACATTCATAATTTCTACAATCACTCCACATGATCTTATTAACATATTTTTAATCCACCTAATGCATTAAAATATTGAAATTCCCACATTAACCTATATTGACCAAAATGTCCTTAAAGATAGCCGATAACCCTTATTTCTCGAAAAGCTTGTATTTTCAATATCATTATTTCTAAATTCTCCATTTATCAACATAAATCTTAAATATAATTATTCTCCACTCATCATACTATAATAATCCCAGATTAATACTATAAATCATGTTGAACCACTTAGGGTTTTCCACGTAAGACATTATCATAACGATATTGCATAAAATACAGATAGATCCAATTTCCATACTTAACCATTTTTTGCTTATTTCCAATTATCCAAGAACACCATAATCAAGGTCAATACCAAGGCCACCATTAAAATATAGCAAGGCCATCATAGGTTCAATTATTCACATCTAGGCACTTTAGCCCAAAAATGACCAAAATACCCATGAGACCAAAATTTCTAGATTATCATCTATTGAAATAATAATTCCATTTTATTTATTCATTTGTCATGAAAAGGATAAAATATTGTAAATAAATTATTTATTATGTAATTAAATTATTAGGTATGCCAAATGACCATTTTTCTCTTATTCATAGTTTTGCACATAAAACCGTAGCATGCATATATAATACATCTAGAATCACATAATCTCATGTTCAATAATATATAATACACATTGGATATGCTTTTCAGAATAAATATTATAATACACTAAAAATGACTAAATTACCCGTAGGGCACTCATCTATAATAATTATTCCATAATTATATCTAAGCATGCTCAACCTATTATTTTATAAATATTTATCATACAAGATATTTTCCTAACAACTAAATCATTTTAATCATACTTTCATACCTAAAATATTCTACATCAGATAACATGCTCATTTTTTTTGATTTTTATTATAATAATAATAATCACATAATTATAACATAATGAATCATACTGAACATCTTTCACACACAAAAACCCGAATGTGCCATGCAATATTTATCATTTTGGTAAGGTATAATGATTACCTAAATTCTAGTAAAAATACAAAAATAGCGGTATCTACTAAAATTATAAGGTCTCGCTACTCAAACTTTTGTACCTAAAAATAGTATCATAATTACCGAATTAATATCTATCAAATAAAATAATTATAATAATAAAATATTTATTTTTATGAAATTATCAAAATAACCTTACATTTAATATAGGTATCAAAATATTAAAACCAAACCCAACTCACTCACGCTGCATGCGTGCAACGTGAGCCAAAGGCGTACGTGCGGGGGAGTGGATGTTGTTGGATTGGGCTAGCTAGTGGGCTGGTGATGGCTACGGTGTGCTGTAGTGGAGTGTTGTCGGAAGGCTAGTGGTGGCTACTGGAAGCTACGGTGGAGGGTGGTGTTAGCTCAGTGGGGTAGAGCTGCTGTAGGGGAAGGGTACTCGGCTAGGAACTATGGTTGGTTGGTTTGGTTAGGTGTTGTTCATGTGGGGTGGTGAGTTTGGTGGTGCAAGAAGGGAGTTGGGAGGGTTCTATGGTGGTGGATGCATGCGCAAGCAGAGTTGTGTACATAGGGGAGAAGGGAGGGAGGTGGTGGTTGGTGTGTGCTTGGAGATAGAGATGCAAGAAAATGGAGGGGTAAGGAGAAGAAGGAGAAGAAGAAGAAGGAGGAGGAGGAGGAGGAGGAGAAGAAGAAGAAGAAGAAGAAGAAGAAGAAGAAGAAGAAGAAGAAGAAGAAGAAGAAGATGATGGTCGGTGGTGGATGCAGGAACATGGAGATGGGATAAGGCTGCAAAGTGATGGTTGTTGGGTGGTGGCGCACTAGAGAGGAAGGGGAACAAGTCAGGGTGTAGGGCTTGGTTGGTGTTGTGCGTATGCGTGTGTTGCTCCATGACTGGAGGTAGGGTAATTCAAACAAGGATAGAGTAGGAAGGGGTTATTTGGCTGGCGGGGAGAGGAGAGCTATAGGAAAGGGGAAGCTGGGGAAAAATGATTGGGCAAAATGGAAGTAGGAGAAGGGGATTGGTTGCTAGTGTATGTTTATGTGTGTATGTATATATGTATGCAGAAGGTGGTGAGGGGAGTGAGATAAGGAGGGAGACAAGGAAAGTGATTGGGGGAGGGAATTGGGGTACGGTAGTGGTAACGTGAGAGAGAGAAAGAGGGATGGCAGAGGGTAAAATAGGGGTAAAATGGTAGAGGAAAGTAAGTTTATTTTATATTTTTATTTTAGATTTAGTTTGGGTATATTAGGGTACCAAGTAGAAAAATAATATGGAAAAAATAATCATAATTATCATAGGTTTAATAGAATGGAAAAAGATAAAATAATTGGGGATAAATTTTACGGATTTATTTTGGGTTACGGGTTAAAGGTTATTAATAAAATAATTAGGCCAATGTTTAAGATTTAGTTTTGAATAAAAAGGCTAAACACTCAAAAATAAAGGTTACGAAATTTTAGGACGTTACAGTATGATAAATGATTTTTTAAGGAGGATTAAGATCACAACATACAATGGTCCACACCAGTATCTTATGAAGAAACTAAAATTTGATCATCTCAATATAAGATTTGTTTTTATGGCTAAATAATTAGAAGGCATGGTAAGTGCTCAATCATCCATTACTATGAAACTTCTCATTAAACATATAAAATTGAAGTGGAGATTTTTGGTGTCCTATAGAAAATCATGGACGTGGAAACACAATTAAATAAATTAGTATATGAAGATTTTACAGTCTTTTTCCTAACTTCCAAAATGCTTTTCTAAAATGCATAAAGTGAATTTTAATTTTGTCGTTATATTTGAAATTGTGGAAATTGACGATCCTTATGAGGCGGTGTCTCAAAGGGTATTATGAACATTTAAACCAAGTATCAAGGGGTTTAAGTGGTGTTATCATGTGATATCTTTAGATGCAACACACTTGTACGGGAAACAAAAAAGTGTGTTACTTATTATGGTGGGTATTGATGCAAACAATCATATTTTACACTTACTTTTTTCATTGTTCATTCATAGAGTGGTGATAGTTAGGGTTGGCTTAATAAAAAATATTTCAATGTGATTTTGTACACAACAAACAGTTGTGTGTTATTTTTTATTGACATCAATGGACATTCCAAGTAATTCAAAGAGAAGTTTAGCTTGAGCCACATACCACACATCATTATTATTTGCACTATATGAAATATAATTTTTTTATGGCCATGAAAAATGATAAAGCTATGTGTAAGACCCTAAAATTTACCACTCAAAAATTTCATTTTATGGAAGTATTAGTGATAAATAATGGCTGTCATACTAAATCCAACATAGAAAAAGTAATTCCTATTGCCAATATATGATAGGTGTAAGGTAAAAAATAAATTTCTACCAAGAGATCAGATGTGGTAATTGCATGATCTCATGATGATATAAGATTATAAAACACATAGGAGATACCCAATATAAGAGAAATAAAGAACTAAAAGTCTAAAGAAATAGAGAGAGATATTCATAATACCAATAGCTAATATCAACCCAAATAAACACTTACCAAGCTATCACATTGAGAGCATTTAGTCATCAATTACCAAAAAAATAAGGTAGCATGTGATTGTGGAAATGAGTAATACACATAAAAAGGAGGATCAATATGCTATGTAATAAGTAAGGTAATAATAAAAATCAATAATATAAGACATGTATAGCATCCAAGATTCATATGATAATACATGTTTTGTAAATGCATATACATTCATGATACGAGATGGCTCAAAAGAAGGCCAGATTAAAGTTTATACTTAGGCGATCATATATATCTATTTACATAATCATGTTAAGATTAGGGGCTTCATTATTCATAAGCATCGGAATGGTATCAAAGCATGAAACATGTCCAAGAAAAGAATTCTCCTAACCACTATTTCATAACCAATGGATTAATATACAATCCTTTTAGGGAAAAGCGTACATGAAGAAAAACTAGAATCCTAGCCCTTAAGTATATATACCCCTATCAATTAATGGATCGGTCAATATAGAGTAGATCCAGGAGAATTTTGGTTATCGTAACATCCAAGAATCATGGGTACCGGAGCAATTCAGGAATGAATATAAACCACTTGGTTAACATAACACCTAAGCTACTTGAGTATCATAATGACACAGTGAAAATAATCAAGTAGGTACAAATATTTCATGATCCATGTGATCTTCCACTTTATTTATTAATATCTTATCAACCATCATGGCCATCACAATTATACCCCATGCTTAATGAATTCCAGTTGATTTACTTATCATCATAACAATTCCCTTTATATTTCTACTAACTTTTCACATGAGTTATCAATTTTAATTTGTTAAATGAAATATAGAGTATTATCAAATTTATTCCAACAATTGTGTATTACTAAAACACTTAAAAATGCATAATGGTTTAATAAAATCAAACATGTATTAACCACTTGAAATAAATATAAGGCATAAGGAAATATAATGAGTCCAAAAGGATACAATATACAAGTAAAGAGAATAAAATGTCCTCACAAAATCCTCATTCACCCACACTTGATAGCTATATCCAAAAAACTCACTAAATCACCAAAATTGACACAACACTAATATATTATGCTTACAATCACATCTAAAAATTAGGATTAAACAACAACATTTTGCAATAAAGTAGTGATCAAACCCTAGGGTTTTTATGTCTATTTTAAGTCATTGTCACAAAATATTAACACTTATGTTAAATATAATTAACCCAAACAAATCACATATTACACTTATCCCACATTTTTCCAAATAAAATTTGTAAATCCTCAAATTACTAGAATTGGTGCATAATGACCATTTTACCCTTATTCTTACTAAAAACCTCACAACTTGTCATTAAAATAATTTGTTTCATACTCAAACAAACCCTATGATATTATATGTAAGATGATCTATGTAAAAAAATTAATCAATGAATATGATGACATACTTATTTTAGACAAAACTCATAACTTTGATCCGAATGTCCTCACATCGATAATAACACTAATGCTCCTAAGTGTTGGTTTTCCCAAACTCAAGCCCAAAATTTCTTAAATTGTTACCATTACATATATATACAATCACAATAAATGAAAATAATCCCAAAACACTATATACGCTTAGGTATGAACCATCCATATGCCAAAACCCACCAAAACCCTAACCTCTGAGTATGCCATAATATTTTACTAAACATAATTTAATAGAATTAATCACATAATTATTAAAAACAATAAATTTGAAAAATATAAATTTTTTTTAAGGACACCACCTAGCATGGTCTAACATGAAATTTTACATAAATTCATATATCCATGCTTTCATGAAATTTACACCAATATAAGAACACTAGTTTAATTAATCTAAATCATCATTTGGTAGAATAAAGTAAATAATAATGGGAATTAAATTAACACATCATTCAACTAAACCCTAAGCTTGTGCGTCCTTACCATAATCTAAATAGGTCCCTTAAATCCTTTTAACGCCCTTCTCCTTTTATAATACATTCAGATCACATATCAACAAAAGAACAATAGGTTAGCATGGAATAAGGCAATGAAGGAAAGTTAAGATATGGAAAATATAAGGTGTTGTGTGAGATTGAGTTGCTACATGAGTTTTGGGTCTTTATAGATAGGGTTCAACATGAGAGCGGGATGCATCTATGGAGTGTATAGTGTGAGCTATTCATGTAGCAATGGGGTGATTATGAGCATCGGTTGTTTGTGACATGGTGGTAGCATGAGTTTGTAATGTAAAGGGTAATGATGTTACATTAATTGGTTATATTGAGGGACTATTGGCTACATGAGGTTGGTGGAGCAAGGTGGTGGTTCATGCGAGGGTAACTAGAAAACAATATATCTTCAACATGATGAAAGTCGCAAACTAGTTGAAGAAAAAGTGAGTGAGTTTAGATGGCTGGATTATACTAACCCAAATTTTCAAAATCTAAAATTAAATATTTAACACCTTATTTGGAATAATTTAATCTTAAATTATTGATTTAATAAATTTTGGACCTTTTATTTATAAAAATATATAGGATTATTTAATAAATTAAGGTAAATATTTTTTTTATCATTTTATCATACTCTTTTTATTTAAATTTATTACCAAACTCATAAGTTTATCAAAATTATCTTCTTAAATTAACACTTTGAATTTTGGATAAATTTATTTAATAAATTTTCCATTAGCTTTATTTCTAATTCTAACTCTAAAAATAATTTAATTTTTCTTTTTTCCCTTTCCCTCTCCTTTTTCCTTTTCTTTCTTCCCTTTCTTCTTCTCCTTTGGGCTAACCTAACCCTCTTCCTCGTTTTCTTCCTCCTTCCTCACTGAGCCAACCCATCATGCCACCTTCTCCCTCTTCCTTATTTTCCTTTCTTGTCCATTGAGCCATCCCACCTCCCTCTCCTTTTTTTCTTTCCTCCTCACGTGGGTCGGCCTGCCTTCCCGTGTCCTTTCTTTCTTCCCCGCCCGGCCTCCTTCCTTCTTTCCTTTCTTCCTTCTTCTTTCTAACCTACGCTCGAGTCAAACACGCCCCCTACAACCTCCTCTCATTTTCCCTTGCAACCATTGCTTACAACCCCTTTATCCGTTCCTTTCCATTTCAGGCCACACATCCCCCCTACTTCCTTCCCTGCATGCTCTTTCCTTTCCCTCTTTTCTATCTTCTTTTCCATCTACCATGATAGCCTACACCCACCTAACCGTACACCGGCTGTCCCTCTCTCCTTTTTCTCTCATTCTCTTCTTCTCCTTTGCCTCATTTCTCTCCCTTGAGCTCCCTTCTCTCCCTGTCCAATTAACTCTTTTTCTCCCTCTTTCTCCCCTATTTTTCTTATGCCTCCCTCTCTAGTGTCTCCACTTCCCAACTGACCACCACATCGACTAATCCTGCCCCTTACCTCCTCCATGCACCACCCTAAGCAACTGCCGCGCCCAATCTTGTAGCCAAATCCCCTCCCTTTTCTCTTCTTCTCCTCTTGAACCCCTACACCATCACCCTACACCCCTTTCTCCCCTCTTCGACTACTGTCAAAGCCTCCCCTTAGTCAGCTGACGCCACCCCAACACCTCCTCACCTCACCTTGCCTGAACTCCCCCTACAGCCTCCCTCTCTCTTCTACTTATTTTCCTCTCTTCCTCTTCTCCCTCCTATCTCTG
Source organism: Tamarix austromongolica (assembly GCA_039764185.1). Classification (NCBI taxonomy): domain Eukaryota; kingdom Viridiplantae; phylum Streptophyta; class Magnoliopsida; order Caryophyllales; family Tamaricaceae; genus Tamarix; species Tamarix austromongolica. Next base: position 11,369,107 of record CM077816.1, read on the forward strand.
CACCCTCTTTCTACAGCCACTGTCTCCGCTACCTCTGAGCCACCACACTTCAACGCCTAACCACCACCTTCACCCTGCCTCACTCCTACACTCAACAACCAACCTAACTCCGCTCCATCACCCCCTCAACCCCTTACCCAGCCCCTTCGTCCATTTTCTCCCTTCCCCTCACCCCTTTTCTTGCCATGCATGCTCACGCTACATAGATTTTGATTGATTATCAAATGTTGAGGTCAAGTGAGTTTGGTAATAATATATATTTAATAAAAAAATCATTCTTTCACTTATCTACTAATAATTTGTTACTTGTGACATTATTTTTAGGTACAGTTTTTACTAATTTAAGGTTAAGCTTTTAAACCGGGATACCGGTAAAGTTTTATTTTTTCTAAAAATAAGGTAACCGTTATACCCCACTAAAATGTATGGATTATCGTATGTTAGCACATTAGGATTTTTGTTATGTGTTATATGTAAGTATGATGTGTTATTATCAATCCCATGATTATTATGATATCTTGTATATGGTGTAAATTGTGTGAAAGGGGGGACTAAGAAAAAGGGTTTCTATTAGTGATAAGTATTATGTGCATATACATGCTATGCTAAGTAAATATGGACACTTGTAGCAGAAATAATACTAATATAAGCACTAGGGGAAATTTGGGCATTTGGATATATCATGATGCCTAAACCTAAATGGGGTGATTAATGTGCTATGTATGAGGTTAACAAAAATGGATATGGAATTTTGGTGGAGTATAAAAATAAGTATTAGTAGAAATATCCATATTTTATGGCCTAGGGATAATTTGGCAATTTTAATATATAGTATTGATTATTAAAAAAATCAACGCATTCTAAGTGTTATGGGGTGTTGAAGATGATGATAGGGGTTATGTCATTAAAAATGCATGTTCCATCATAAAAATGATATTTTATGTTCTAGGGGCATTTTAGAAATTTTACATGTTCAATAAGGGTGACCTAAACAAATATGCATGGTAGATGATAATTGGTGCTAAGAATAATAATAAGAGTTTTGTGGTGTTGAATGATGCATGCTGGGCATGGATATTAATATTTAATGTGTTAATGTATTTTAGTAATTTTACATAAAAAATGGAGGTTGCTTAAATAAATATCTATGATAGGTATTAGTTGGTGATAAGAATAATAATAAGGGTTTTGTAGTGTTAATAATGTATATGGGGAATGATTATTAATATTAAATGACCTAGGGGCATTTTGGTACTTTCACAAGTAAGAAGGACATTTTAGTAATTTTGTAAGTAAGAAGGGCATTTTTGTAATTTTGTAACTAAAAAAGGTATTGTAGCAATTTTGTAAGTAAGAAAGGAATTTTGGTAATTTTATAGTTAAAATGGTGGTTGGGCTAATAAGCATACGTGAAGGGAATAAATTAATGCTAAATATGATAATAGGGGTTATGGCTTTAGTTTCACCTATTCAAGCATGATCGTGAACATTACAAAGCCTAGGGTTATTTTGGTAAATTGGAGTGTATCATAATGAGTATGCATGGTATAGGGGTAAATTAGTAAATTAGGATGTGTTATGATGTTATTTTTATAAGCTTGCAAGAAGTGCCTTAATTGCTGATTATGCATGAGAATGTGTGCTAGTCATTCTAGAAGTGCATGTTAGGGTTTATGTGTAAAATGATCATTTGGTGAATATGGTACTTTAATTACATAATTAATAGTATAATTATGATATGTTAATCTATTATGGCATGTTGATAAATTAAAATAAATTATGTATTGGAAGTGGATAGTAAAGAGGTAGCCTTAGCCTTAGGGGCATTTTAGTCATTTTGACCTAAGGTGCCCAACTGTGAGTATTGGAACCTAGGATGGCCTTAGTGAACTACTTAAATTAACATTAACAATAATTCTGATACTAACTACTTTATAATAATGACAACAAATAAAAATTTTTGATTATGTAATTAATGTGCTTCTCGTGGTCACCTTAATTAAGATATTAATATTTAAAGTGAAAGACCTCAAGATCGGAAATGGTGACTCTTTAAGGGTCGTTACCCTAAATATGTGGTTTAGCCCATGATTATTCTGGATTTTTACTAGTGGGCCTTAGTGCCCCAACTAGGCCCTACGTATTACTCTATTTAGCTCTACGGACCTACTTAGGGGCTATGCATACTTATTAATTAGGTTTCCTTGTTGGTAAGGTACTGTGTGTATTTATGCATTAGTGTAACCAGGGTACCTTTGTGTCCCTGGATTGATAGTTGGTAGGATATTGTGCTGCTCATATGGGGTAGTATGACTTGTGTACCTTTGTGTCTATGTGTTCGGATCTCCCCCTCTAGTGAATAAAATAGAATTACTGTGATAATTAAATGGAAAGACACTAATCACTTATAGTGGAACACCATGTAGGTCGGGATTTTATGGATAATATCATATGTACCGGTCCACCATTTATAATAGTGGTCAAGTGTATTCTGCCCTGAATTATATCATATGCACCAGGCCATTGGTTATAATAGTGATCAGAAGTGTTTTACCCTAAATTATATCATATTTACTAGTCCATTGGGATTTTATCTTTTACATCGGTCCATCGATTATCATAGTAGGGTCCCTGAACCTATGTGGTTATAATTTGAGAGATGGTTAATATCTAATTAATAGCTTAAGTATAGCTAATAATGGAAGAACTATTATAACCTGTTGATATGATATGGTAGGGGCCTTGGTGCCTGCCTTTGAGTTGAGTGGTGGTATGCATTGGTTGAGTATGATGTTGGCTATCTAATTATACTACAAAGAGATTCACTTGGTTGCTCCCTTAGTAAGTTCTGTTGTTTCTAAGTGAATGAATCTTTGTGACATATGATCTTGATGCATGTGGTTGTTCTAATGTCTATCATATTTCAGTCTATATATGTGTAATTTACTGTACCTATGTTGATGTGTGGCAATTGATGTGTTGCATGCAGACCCTACCTTTTAGTCTCAGTACCATAGTACTAAATGATTCCTTTCATGGTCCCCTGCCTATTCAATGGGAAATGGCCTTTGTAGGTTAGCCTACAGGCATTATCCGGGTTTTTCTCTTAGGTTAAGAGTGTAGGACTATCCGAAAAGGTTTTTGGGTTTTTCATAAAACTCTTGTACTCCCTTTTTAATGATTTTAATTTGTAACCACTATTAGTGGATTTTATCTCTTGTAATTTAACATATTGCGCTACCTTATTTTATGTTGTAACGTTAGAATTGTGTAAAGTTTATTTTAGCCTCAACATTTGGTATCAGAATGGTGGAGAAAAATCGGTCTAGTACTAAGTGTGGCGGTAGCATCCTCGAAATTTACTGTATCTGCTTCTACCTTAGATTTAAAAAATAAAATTTTACAGTAGTGACTTTTGGGGGTGTTACATGGTTTGTCATAGAAAATTTCAGAGAATGGAAGAAGAGGGAACATGGGTTGGAGGTGGAGTGATTCTGTAATACCTTATTTGTAAAAACCTTAATTTATAAACCCTAATTTTAAACCATTAATTATGATAATGACTATAAGATATTATGTATTTAAGGGATTATTATTGTGTGTATTGAATATGGCAGATTAGATATAAATTTAATTTGGTTAAAATTTGGATAGAATTTGAGTTATAAGTTTCAACCCTAGTTGGAACCCTAATGTGTATCACTTTTTACTGAGGAACCCACATTCTACTAACCGGATTTTTCCCCTTGTTCGGTTACCCTAAGTACCACCCTATTCTAACTTTTGGTCTTCCACTACCCCTATTCCCAGGTGTAAATTTTCCCTTCACACTCACTCTTTCCTATGAGTTCCATGTTTTGAGTCATGTCTTTGTGTCCCTTGTTTTACTTGACAACACTGCTCATCTGTTTGCATGCCATCATCCATATAAGCCTCATTTCATCCTTTATTTTTTGTGTTATGATCCACCCCAAACCCAAGATCTTGGTGTATGTTCTTTATCTTCATACTACCGAGAATTTTATTCTTCTTTTCCCATGTCTTACCTCTAGTTTTCATTCAAATTAGCACCCCCATCATTGCAACCCCTCACCACCACTGACCACCAACCACCACCATTTTCCCTAACAACTAACGAGCACAACCTCCTTATCAGTCCCCCTCATCATTGCCCAACCATTATCACTCCAAGCCCCTTCTTTTTCTTTCATCTTCAAGCTCTATTTCATTTTTAATAAAGGTACACAAACCACACACTCTCGCACACGATTGTGCCCTATCTCACATGGCACATGCATAACTATCACCTTTCCCTCCTCACTCTCTCCTTGCACACCTATGTGCCTTAAGTGTAGACCATGCACACCTTTCCTCCTCAGCCCGTGCATGCTTTACATGCATGATTGCACACCCATCCTCATACACCCATGCTTGTCCTATGCGTAGGTTATCACACAACCATCCTCTACAGGACCTTGTGCCATTGTTGCACCTTTGATGATTTTTTGCATTACGCACATTCCTTGGTTATTTATTATTCCTTTTCTAATCTGGTTTTGGTTTGTTTGTTGAATTTTATGTATCACATTAGATGCTTATATGTGTATTGTTAGGTGTTGTTTGCTTAGGAATTCCTTGAGGTGTCATGAAGAAAACAACTTTTTTGCTTATTGTATAGATTAAATTTAGATAAATTAAATTACTAATGATACAATATAATTTGTGTGTGAGGATGCTACGTTTATTAGATCTAGAATCATGCTAGGGTTTTTGTTATGGAATAACATGGATTGAATGAATTTGAAACTAAAATTGGAATTAAGAAGATACTGAACTATTGATAGTTCAAACACTTAACAAAAAATTAGGGGAAAATAGAGATCTTTATTCATGCACTTGTGTAATTACAAGATGATTTAGCTAATCAATTAATCAATTAAATAAATCAGTAATTCTCTAACAATGGAGAATGCTATAGAGAAGAAGAAGAAATTGGCTCACACAACTTGACATGTAACACTCCCATTTTTCACTACTAAAAATTTTTATTTTAAAACAGTGTGAAAGTGAAAATACTAAACACTCCTAGGAAAAATAGGGTGCTATTGCCGTATCTAACATAGTATAGACATTAGCCACTCGTTCAATATTAGATACAAGACTAAAACCAAACCAACCAATTTAAAGTAGAGTATGAAGATCAAGTTACATAAGTATTCAAAATAAAGGTTTACAACATAGGATCTTGATGATCCCTAACATAATCAAACACATGGAGAATTATTAACTAAAAATATAGGCTATTATTAACCTAATGGTGCCAATCCATATGTACATGGATTTATTGTAGTACTTCAAGGTCATATCCCACAAGGACTCCGCAATGGAGTACCAAACTTCATCATTTTAGCTTTTAAGATCATTATGGAGTGAGAATATGTAGATAGGTAGTAAAAATTCTAACGACTATTTGAATGTAGACTCTAAAACGATAAATATAATTCCTAGGATTGAACTTCAGTCTCTAAATTGGTATTCGACAATGAAATAACGCTATGTTTTAGTTTAATTCAATGGCTATGAACAATTGGTCTAAATATACTCATTAGCCTCTTTCAAGGTCTGAGAATGTATTTAATCTAATTTTTTCACTATTTTCATGACTAAAAAATTAAATTAAACCCACTAAATGCCACTAATCCAATAGTCCCTGAGAACCGACCATCTACTTTCATGATCGCTTGAATTCCCGTTCATATGTTAATTTCCGATCATGATTTTAGCCTTTTAGTTACAAACAATATGTAAAAAGGTTAGACTCCATCAAATCCGACTTAAAATGAGTAATCCTAAAACATGAAACAACACATATGAGCTAAACATACAATATATACTTTAATTCATCATATTAATACCAAAATGGACTTAATTCAATCTTAGAAAAAGGATTACTCACTCATGATTGCAAGGAAATATGAATGATGTAAATTACATAACAAATATAATGATAGTATACAAAATAACAAAGAAGAGAATGGATTGAATTAACCGTAAATTGAAGAAGAACAGAATTGATTTAGAGTTGATCGTACGTGAAACTTGCACTTAAATCTAGAAATTAAACAAAATAATTCAAGACATATTACATGAGGTTTTTGCTTGGGAAATGAGAGGAAAAATTCCTCTAAAATATAGCCTAAAAGGTCTCCAATAAGTGCCCAAAAAATCCCCTAAAAATTACCCATAACACATGTTATGTCTCGCACGACGATCGCGGGATAACTGCTACATGACCGTGCAACATTCTGAGTCTCAAACTAGTGCGTTCAGCTTCCGCACGGCTTTGCAAGATTTTCACACCCTGGCTGTGCGGCATCTCTAGCTTTGACCTGGCTCACTTTGCTCCCGCATGGTTGTGCAAGATCTTCACAACTTGGTTGTACGACATCCTTGGGTTTGATCCGGCTGCAAAAGTGTTACGCGGCTGTGTAGCTGGCGGTGGAACACCATCTCCTTGCAGATTTTGACCTTCTTGGCTTATTTTTATCTCCTTGACTTCCTAGACTCCTCTATAAACATGCTAGGTTGATTTATCTTCCTTCAATGCCTTTTATGCTTGGTCTTTTGCTCCGAATACATGCACTACTTCCTTAGATTTATGCATTCTTATGCAAATCTATAAAAAGTAAATACCAAGTGAATATTAGCACAACCAATAGACTTGAACCATAATAAAGTACATATTATAGACCATATAAAGTCTTAAAATGAAGGAAAATCAAGGTGAAAATATAGAAAATTTTCACTTTATCAACTCCCCCATGGTTGTCCTTTGGTTTTCCTCAAGCAAACACACATATACAGAAAGAAAATGGTGAAAGAGGGAGGAGATCAAAGCCTCAGATGATAGGATAAACTACACAAATAAGACATACAATTGCAAGATCGACCTATACTGTGAGTGTTAATAGTAGGAAAAAATAAATTAAAGGCATGAATACCCTTTAGTCCTGACTCGCAAATCAGTGTTATCGTGACACTCTAAGGTGGTTTAGGATTGTGTAGATTCCATCCTTACGAGACAAAGGTTAAACAAGGTCGTAGACTTCCTCTCTTTAGTAAAATGTAGGCACTCTGCACTCGTGTTTTGTAGAGGTATAACTATTTTGCTTAAAATTTTCTAGGCCGACAATGATCGACCATATGCTTACACACACTCTCATTCTCCACCACTCAAAGAAATTATATAATACAAAAATCATGAGGTGTTATTAAGATTGTAATGGGGCCAAGGTTAAGGGTAGGATAATTCTAGGATTGTAGCTAATGGTCCAAAAGCTAGTAGAGCGGCAACTACAAGTATATATGTCAAAATTTGTGATCGATAACTCGCTATTAACTTCCCAATTAACAACCAAATCTCTTTTCCAACAAATTTTTTCTACCCATAAAAAAATTTGATTACTTAATTCCCCACATCATAACATCAATAATTTCATTCTTCTTTTCCTTTTTTTTTTTTCACAAAGAAGGTAATGGAGCTATAATTAGATCATTTTCATAAGACAAGCTCTACCGAACACATTTTTTTCTTTTTTTTTATCACACCTCATGCTTATTTCTTGACATACCTACACTAAATAGGTTAAGGAGTTACCGCTCCCTAGTTTCGGACATGGGTAAGGTAATAACTCAAAATTATGGCTAGCTAGTAGATTTATGATCAAATGAACAAGCCTTAGGCTCAAAGGGGTTTAAAAATGGGAAACAAATGTCGTTTGATAGGCCATTTGGCTAATGTAGCTATAAAAAGAAAGCATGTGCCTTAATCAAATTAATGCATGCATAAGCCATATGTGGTCTCAAAGAGAAATCCTACAAGTTCTGGTTTCACATATCGGAGGAGAACACATAGTTAGAAAAGAGTAAACTTGTATAAAAGATGGAAAATCAATAAATCTCAAGATCTCACTTATTTCTTTCCTACTAACCCTATTTCCTATGTCTTGGTTTAGATGGGAAAATCCATAAAGATAAATTGCTAGAGTGTTACAATAATAAGTGGATTGAGAGTCTATCAATTGGAGAGTTCATGCTTAAAATAATTTCAAAGAATTTTCATTATACTTGCTCGCAACCTATAGGTCTCACTAGTGTATGATCAAACATTGTAGAGAATTCTATCATATTGTCATCATAGACCTACATTTCCCAACAACACACCAAACATGCTAACAAAGCACACACCCTAACAGAAAACCAAAAACAAAAGAGAGAAAGAAAGAAAGAAAGAACACACCAAAAGAAAGAGGAAACAAATTAAAACAACAAAAGTGGCAGTAAGTTAATATGCCTCGAACTCCCCCATGCTTAGAGAACACACTGTCCATAATGTGTGATTGGTGTACGAGTGGGGGTAAGGATGAAGTGCAATCAATAGGGTGGGGGTGGTGGTGGGTAACCATGCTCAAGATGCCATTGATACATTTGGTGTATCATGGTGTTCATTTGGTTGATGGGACCAACGACATCCTAAAGACTCAAATTTGGGCATCAAGCATATCAAAACAGTTATCAATATACTTGAAATGGGCATCCCAAGAGGTTTCGAAGGAAGAAGAGCCTACATCTATGCCAAAAGATGGAGGCATTAAGAGAGGAAGCAATATAGATTGGGTGCCTTTTTAGGAAAGTCTTGATTCTCTTCTAGAGGGGGGGATAAGTTAACCAAGGTGAGGTGAGGCATGGAAAATGGAGGTAACTAGTTGGTGCATCCATTATTGATGAGAGTGGTGAAAGGTTTTTTGGGCAACATATACCACACCTCTTGATTATACAATAAGAGGAATTAAAGCCTATCTTGCACAATTAGGTTTGTGTTAGTGAAAGTCGCTAACCCTAAATAAGTCATTTAAAAGTCAATAGGGATGTCGTCTATATTATAACCAAGCCGGATAGCAATGTACGTGACAATTCCTCCTTTGATGATATCACTAGTAAGGTTAGTACTAACATCACTTAGGTGATTAATGAGATAATACCCTCCATCAAGGGTATCATCTAGGAGCATACATCGTAGAGTAAAAAGCTCTAGCTTTTGTACGTTCCCTTGGCCTTCCCCCTACCAAAAAGAATTCTGGCCAACAACCATTAGACGTATCTCAAGATCAGGTTATAGATTAATGAGGTCTTAGCCCAGTGTCTGCTATAAGGCCTAAGATCACATCCACTCCTTGGCATGGAGATTTGAGTCCAAAATTCTTGAGGATCACACAATTTTGTTTTTTTGGTAAGTCTTCGACCAATAGGGGGAAGACGAAGCAAAGATGAGAATCTTGAGAATGAAATTTTGTTTATACTCACTAAAGAGTCTATAAAAAATGGAGTTTCTAATCTGGTCAAAATAAAAAGAACTAAGGAACTCAAGGGTGAGTCCTTTGCTCATGGGGTGTGCATGCATAAAGAAATGGGCTGAACTGCCTCTATCTAGCAAATACTCAACACCCTCTTTGATACCTAGTATCTAGAAACATTCCTAGTCGATGTATCGAGTGGGTGTAATGTTTCAAGAAACAAACCCCTCATATAGTTTTTTTTTCATCAAGATTGGTGAACATAATTCCATAGGGATTAGAGGGCCAGGTATTTGAGGTTTTACCTTTGCCTCTAGCTTGGCGTGGTTGTGATCTAGAGGATTCCCCTTCATCTTCATCTTGACTCGTCTTAGTTCGCTTCTTTGGTGCCATATTTGTGGTCTACCTGTGAGGGATTGCCCATGTGTCCTTGTCTTAAGCCTGTGCAAGTGTATTTTTGGGGTGATATAAAGTGGTGGTGCGTGCGGTGGAGTTAATTGTAGGTGATGGTGGTGTTGGTGGTGTTATGGTTAGTTGTGGTGAAGGTAGAAAGAGAGAAAAGGAAGATGTGTGGATGGTTTTGGTGGTGGTGTGTAGTGGTTGGGTGGTGCAGTTGGCGGTGCATAGGTGTGTGGTGGTGGAAGAATAGGGGAGTGCAGGCGTGCAATGGTGGCATGGGCAGTAAGGATGCACTTGTGCATGGGCGATGGAAAAAGGAGTGTTGAAGGCGTGCAACTAGTGCGTGGGTGGTGTGTGGTGGTTGGGTGGTGTAGTTGGTGGTGGAAATGGTGCAACGGTGGTGGAGTAGTGTGAGTTGGGCATGGATTATGTGTGTTTGGGGGAGGAGAAATGGTTACACAGGCGCTCATGTTGAAAGGAAGGAGACAATAAAAGAGAAAAAGTTGGGGTCACGGGCATACAGTGTGCGGTTTTTTCGAGAAGAGTAAGGTGCATGACTGTGTAGGAGTTGCATAATTGGGCTATGTAGAGAAGATGTTGGGGAGGCTAGGGTGTGCAGGTTCAGCACGGGCAAGCCATGCATGAAAATTGGTCTTGGCCTAGGGCTGATGTGCTCTGCACGACTGTGTAAGTCTGGTACGGGCTGGCAATGTAGTTTTCCTAATCTTGAATTTTCTTGAAATTTTAGCATCAGGTTATTACATGACTGTGCGTCAGGCTGTACTGAGGTCATGCAACCCTCTTTTCTTCATACTTTTGATTCCTCTTCCTAAATCATTGCCTCTTTATCCTTTATTATCCATTGAATAGCTTATAACCGTAACAAGATCTGCCAAAACATTACCAAAAAAAAAAAAACAAAACCAAAGGTTAAAAGAAGAGAAACAACAGATAAAAATCACATAAAGCATGTGTTGCCTCCCATGGAGCGCTTGTTTAAGGTCTTTAGCTCGACCATAATATCTTCAATTTGATGGCGGGTTGGGAAGGGAAAAGGTGCCCAACTTCTCAATCGGAGATCCTGTAATATATGATTTCAAATTTTGCCCATTCACCTTGAAGGTTCCCGTGGACTCACTTCATATTTTTATTGCTCTTAATGGATACACCTTGCGCATCTGGAACAACCACAACCATCTAGAATGCAACTTACCCGGAAAGAACTTTAGATGGGAGTTGAATAGGAGTACTAGGTCTCCTTCTCTGAACTTTTTATGGAGAATATGTTTATCATGCTATATCTTTGTTCTCTCTTTGTATATCTTGGCATTTTCATAAGCATTTGACCGCAACTCATCAAGTTCATTGAATTGAATTTTTCTTTGCTCCCCTGCTTCCTTCAAATCCAAATGAATACTCCTAATAGCCCAATGAGTCTTGTGTTCCACATGGACGGGAAAATGACATGACTTCCCACAAACCAATCAAAATAATGTTGTGCCTATAGGAGTCTTGTAAGTTATCTGATAAGCCTAAAGAATGTCATCTATCTTTAAAGACCAATATTTTCTTGATCTAGAAACTATTTTTTTCAGGATTCCCTTTGTCTCCCTATTTGTGATATCCACTTGTCCACTCATTTGAAGGTGATAAGGTGTAGTCATTTGTTGAGCCACACCATATTTCCTCAAGAGTGTGCTTAGAATCTTTTTTGTGAAGTGAGATCATCCATCACCAATCACAGCTCTTGAAACTCCAAATCATGGGAAAATAACCTTTTGAAATAACTTGACGGCTACCTTCACGTCATTGGTCAAAGATGTCAATGCCTCTTCCCATTTCGAGACGTAATCCACCACTACCAATATGTACTTGTTGTTGTGTGATGATGGAAAGGGTCGCATAAAATCAATCCCCCACACATCAAATAATTCAACTTCGATGATGTTGTTCAATGGCATATCCTTCCTCCTTGATATGCTTCTGGTTCTTTGATAGCGATCACACCAAAGCACATAACTGCTCACATCCTTAGAGAGCATAGGCCAATAAAATCATGTGTGAAGCATCTTTGCATCTGTCTTGGAGGTGCTTGCATGACCCCTATACATTAATGAATGACAATGGGATATGACATCTAGTACTTCTTCCTCGGGTATGCACCTCCTAAATATCTCATCTGCACATCATTTGTAAAGGCAAGGATCGTCCCAGTAGTAGTGCTTGACGTTTGAAAGGAATTTCTTGCATTGTTGGTAAGATAGGTCTTTCAGTAGTACCCCGCAAATGATATAATTCATAAAATCTGTAAAATAAGGGACTTGGAGGCTCTCAACAATGAATATATTATCATCGGAAAATGAGTCATCAAATGGGCTCTCATCTCCTTCTTCCTTCATCTCTTCCTTATGTCTGGAAAGGTGATCTGCTACTATAATTTTAGCACCTTTCTTATCCTTTATCTCCAAGTTAAACTCTTGTAATAGAAGGATCCATCTAATCATCCTTGGTTTTGTATCCCTCTTGGCCAATAGATGCCTAAGAGCTTCATAGGCAGTGAACACAATAACCTTTGATCCAACAATATAAGACCTGAATTGGTCCAAGGAAAACACCACGGCTAGGAGCTTCTTCTCTGGTGTTGCATAATTCATTTGGGCATCATCCAAAGTTCTAATGGAATAGTATATGGCGTATACCTTCCCTCATTTTTTTTGCCTAAGTACAACCCCAATAGCATAATCACTGACATCACACATTACCTCGAAAGGAAGGCTCCAATCGAGGGGTCTCATTATTGGAGCAGTTGTCAAATCTTCTTTCAACCTTCTAAAAGCTTCTAAACAATATTGATCAAATGAAAAAGGGGACATATTTGACAAGTAAATGGGTTAGAGGTTTAGCCATTTTGGAAAAATATTTAATGAAACGCCTATAAAATCCAGCATGACCTAAAAAACTCATAACTCCTTTGACATTGGTTGGGGGTGGCATTTTAGTAATGATATCAATCTTGGCTTTATCAACTTCAATTCCATGGTTAGAGATTAAGTGACCTAAAACAATCCCTTCTTGTACCATAAAATGGCATTTCACCCAATTAAGTATAAGGTTCACTTATTTACATCTCTTCAACACTTTATCAAGATTATCGAGACAATCATCAAAAGATGTTCCATAGATAGAAAGACATCCATAAACACCTCCATGATATTTTCAATAAAATCAGAGAATATGTACATCATGCATCGTTGGAAAGTTGCAGGAGTATTACACAAGACAAATGACATCCTTCTATAAGCAAATGTGCTATATAGACATGTAAATGTTGTTTTCTCTTGATCACTAGGATGAAGAGGGATTTGAAAGACCAAAGCCAACCACCTAGGTAATCAGACCCGTTAGTATTGGTACCTCTTATTACATCATCAGTGGTTAGAGTAAGTAAGGCATTGGGATCTACTAGGTTCCCGCTTGAATGCAAAGCCCAAAGGTAGACTAACCCCTAGTAGATAAATGAGGATTGGGTAACCTATACCCATACACAACTCGATTGTCTTTCTCTTTACGTGATTAGTACGCTATTCATGAGTTTACGTGACCACACTAGGCCCATTCATGAGTAAGCAAGACATTCACATATTTCTTCTATATTAATCCTTTCCATCCCCAATAATGTGTGGGATTTCCATTTATTCTTGTTCAATATTAATCATAACCATTACATTATTCCATCCAATCAAATTCCTTATTTCACCACCCTATTTCTCAAGAACCATTACATTTCATATGTGGTACACCCTTTAGGTGTTATGTCACCTATTTGTGTATGTCATGAATCATGGCCCATTTAAGCCATTCTTCATGTCATTGATCAATTGTAATAGGTGTGTTTTATCTATTAAATCGTCATATAACAATCTCCTGCATAGTTTCAAAGTATATCAAGCTGATAAGAACAAAGCACATAAACTAGCCAAACCGGTCAGTCTATCTGGCCCAACTAGTTGATCGGTTGCACCAACATGTCAATCAATTTGGGCCAACCAGTCTATTGGTTTGGCACGATCAAACCATGCTTTTTCTCAAATTGGTCCATTAGTTTGGGGAAACCAACTGAATTTTCATAGACCCATTGATCGGTTCTCCCCAACCAATCAATGGGTTTAAGTAGAGGGCAAGCTTAAGGTCTCTACAAGCATAATATTTGATGGGTTGGGTCTATTAGTTGACTATTCTAGGAACCGTTCTATAGGTTTGACCTAAGTACTCCATCGTATTACCCTCCAACAACACCAAATAGTTATTTTCATCAAATCATGCTTATAATTCCTTATCATATTGCATTGAAACATGTTCTAAGATCACATAACACATTTTTATCTAACTTTAGTTGCTTATTTCACCATTAATTATCATAGCCTAATCTTTCTAAAAGATTCATGCTTTTCACTTAAAATGCACAGGTTAACTATTCACTATAGTTATATTAAGCTATATATTCATGTCAACATGTAAAATCAAACTTAAAGAGTTCCATAAGATGTTTTTTTATTCATAATGCATTTAAAAAGTAAGAGTAGCTTACTTGATACAGGAAAAACTTCCCTTAAATAAGATCACCCGACCTGTGAAATCCTCAACTTTCAAAACCTTGAAAACAGAAAGTTTAACCCAGAAATTTGTGAATAAATTTTATAAATATGAACTTGAAATTTAAAGGAAAGAATGTACATACCACAATCAAACAAAAAAAAGAGGGTACTTTTGCTGAATCACTCAACCTTTTTATGAAATCTAACTCTTTCTTGCTTAATAATGAAAACAAGAGGGAAATAGAGAAATGAAAGAAAAGCAAGAGGATTTGAATATAAAGATCGAACTGAATAGGGAGAAGGTGAATTCTAGAGAGTTAAAGTATTTTGGTAGCTTAAAAAAGATGAATAGAAGGGGCGATTAGGGCTATTTACAGCTAATAAATTGACAAAAATCACAAATGTGGCCAGGAATAGATTGAAAAACCTAATTCTTATAGTTTGAATTCATGTTAAATGAATAGATTTTGTCTAAGATATGTTGACCTATCCTTTAGAGCTCAAATGGTGATTTTGGAGGAGTGGAGTTCAATTGGTCAAGAAGTACAATACATAAGAGATGAAATGGAAGGTTAGCATGAAAGGGATCTACCAACTAAATATAATTGAGTCTGAGATCAAAGCAATGATTCAATAAATGTATAGACGAGAGAGGTGGTAGAAGAAAAAGTTGAGGTCATCCCCCCCTCAATTGTCCCAACCAACTCCTCAAATCGATCTGAGGTAGTATTTTTAGTCCAAATACATCATGAAAAATGTTAAGAATCTTTTAGGAATAAAATTTAATGGGTTAACAAGGTTCCATTTTAGTAAATTTTTTTCAAAAAATTCAGTTTAAAAAATATACTCAGCTTGATAAACCAATCGATCGGTTTGGCCTACCAGTTGACTTTTTATAGACCAATCGATCGGTTCCTCAACTAGCCCATTAGTTTAGTCAAGTAAAACCATTTTGTTGAAATGACGAACCATTTGATCAATATTTTTGCAAAACCTATTTAATTTAGTTTTACAACCTTGTTTCAAATTAAACTTTACCTCAAACACAATCATAGTTTCAAATCAAAAGTTGACACCACTAAATGGCATAATTTCTCATTCAACAAATTACAAAAATATGGGGTATTACATGATAACTAGGGTTTTTTTTATCATATCTATTTTATATTAGATAAAATTATATTGGGTAAAAAAATGTGTTTTGCAAAGTATGAAAAAAATACGGTTCGTGTTTATGAAACATGAGACCCCCATGTTTAGTTCCTTACTCTTGAATTTTTACCAAAAAATCATCCTAAACATTATGTGAATAAACACGATTCGTGTTAGGAAACATGGGGCCCTCATGTTTATTTCAAAATTCACAATATCAACTTGAAAAATTCTCCAGCACTTGAATGAACAAACACAATATTATGCTATGCATCAAATTCACAGTCAAAGCTCACAATTCTCCACCTTGACACATTATTTGTGACACATGATATGTAAATACCTCTAGAAAAAAAACCCTAACCCAACAAAGGACCTCATTTCTTACAAACAGTGATCAAACCTAAGAAACACTCTTTCTTATCCACAGTGAGTGGCTTCATTAGCATATCGATCGGATTATCCAAAGTAGCCACATTCTCCGATACAATTTTTCTAGCAAAAATAATACCTCGCATAAAGTGATACCTAATATCAATGTCTTTTGTTTCTTATTCTTCGCTAAACAAATATTACTTTGGCTATAAGCTCAAACAACTAGAGCATGATGACCGAACCCCAACTCATATAATAAACCACCAAGCCACACAAATTCCTAAACTACCTTTGTTATAGCCATATACTCTGTCTTAGTAGTAGAAAAAGATATCACCTCTTTCAAGGAAGACCTTTAGTTAATACCTGAACTACTAAGAAAAAAACCCTATCCACTAATGGATCTCCTTTTACAAAGGTATACCCCATAATCATAGTCCATGAATCCAACTGATCTCCCATAATTTATACAAGCTAATACAATAACCTTAAAGTGCCTTAGAATCCACTTTACTTCTTGCCAGTGAGCCTTCCTTAGATTTTTCATATATCGACTCACAACACTAATACCTTGAGCGATATCAGGTTGGGTACATGCCATAGCATACATGATATAACCAATTATATTTGAATATAAAATAGTAGTCATGAACTACTCTTCCTCTTTGGATTTGGGACAATCCAAAGCTAAAAATTTGTAGTGTAGCCAATGAAGTTCTCACCATCTTGGCATCCATCATATGAAACCTCTCCAACACTTTGTTCATATAGGAATCTTCTTATAGGTAAAAAAGCTTCCTCTACAGTCTCTTATGATCTCTATGCCAAGGATCCTCTTTGTAGCTCAAATATCTTTCAACTCAAACTCACCCTTTGAAATTACCTTCGCCTTATCAACATATGACATATCTTTTATTGCCACAAGCATGACATGAACATATAGCAAAAGGTACACAAATGAGTCACCTTCCACCTTCTTCAATTATACTCACTCTTGGAGAAACCATGCTCAAGAATAAAGTTATCAAACTGTTTATACTACTATCTAAGAGACTAATTCAGACCATACAATGACCTTTTTGGTATCCACACATGATCATGCATCCCCTAAAAAAAACCCATTAGCCTATTACATGTAAATCTCATATTCAAGCTCACAATGCAAAAATGTAGTTTTAAAATCCAAATGCTCAAAATTAAGATCATACATAGCTACAAGCGCAAGAAGGGTATGAATAGAAGTATATCTAACTAAAGGAGAAAATACCTTGTTATAGTCTTTGCTTGGAATATGATTGAATCCATTTGTTACTAAACAAGCCTTCTACATTGGTCTCTTGATTGTTAGAGCTCCTTGTTTGAACTTGTACACCTACTTAAAATCAATTATCTTTTTCTTCCTATGTTCCTTCGCATGTTCCCATGTCTAATTATTCAATAGGAACTACATCTCCTCCATTATAACATCACACCACTCAACATAATCATAACTCTTAATTGCCTTTGAGAATGATGCTGGGTCATGCTCATCAACAATAATCTCCACATTAGATAAAGCATAACAACCAATTATTCATATCCATACCTGACTAGAGGCTTAACAATCCTCGATGCTACACCTGGAGCAACACCCTTTTACTCCATGAACTGCTTGGATCCACCGACTTTAGAAATAGTGGGTATATTATAAGGATCTATCTCATCCAACTAAACCTCAACCTCCACTTAGTGTGAAGTAATCTAATAATCCACCTCCTTAGATGCACCATCACAAGACTCAATTACGGAGGAACACAGAATCATTAAAGGTGACATCCAGATGTAAATCTAAGAAAGATACACTTCTTAGATCTAGGCTTAAGTTTACCATAATTCACATAACCATAATCTAGGAGACCAAAAATATGCATATCCGAGTAATTAGTTAGCTTACCCAACCACGTATCCTTAGGTTTTTCAACTTTATGGATTGATTTGGTGATTGCTTCACCATGTATGCTGCCATGTGAACCACTTCAGCCTAAAACTCTCTACTTTGACCGCCTATGATAACATACAATGGGCCTTCTTCAATAGGGTTTTTTCCCTTTTCTTAGCAACCCCATTCTACTATAGTCTCCCAACACAAGTGTGGTGTCCTTTTGTCCCATGATCTTAGTAGAAATTAGTGAAACTCTACTTAACAAACTCAAGATCATTATCTGCCCTAAGATACTTAACTTACTTCCTAGTCTACTTCTTTAGCATGCTCTTCTAGCATTTAAAAACACCAAACACATCATTCTTATGCTTTAAAAAGTTCATCCATATCTTTCTAGAGAAGTCATCAATAAATTTGAGTATGTACTATAAACCACCTTTCAAAAACACCCTTGCTGAACCCCATAAATGTAAATGGAAAAACTCAATAGGTGCTTTCATATTATGCTTAGCTATTGAAAAGATAACTCTCTTCTACTTTCCAAACGCATAGTACCTGTACTTTGTCCATCTAATGACCCCCTATTAGAGGGCTTAGTAATTCGTCTGACACTTATGTTCCCTAATCTCATATGCCAAAAATCTTCTAACATCTGAATCTGTAAAACTCGGCGATGTCACAGTAAGTGTCTCGATAATAGTGGAACCGACCAACTTATATAGTGTGTTAACCCTCATCCCCTTCACCACCACTAGAGTCCTTTTGTAACTTTTAGGTTACCATTCTCAATTACACACTCATACCCATCACAATATAAAGAACTCCAAGATATGAGATTCTTGGACATCTCAGGGACATGTCTCACATTGGACAATATCCTGAACACACCATCATGCATCCTCACCTTCAATATTCCAATCCTAGAAAATATGAAAACAACCTCGTTGCCCATCAAGATAAATCCACCTTGAGTCACTTAGAATGCTTGAAGCTGACTCTAGATGAGACATGTATAGTAAGAACACCTGGAATCTAAGATCTATCTATCACTAATCTTGGCCTATCTATCAGTGTCAATCAACACATCTCCATCACTATTACCTTAGGCTACTACAACATAATCCTTCATAGTAGATGACTCATTAGACTTAGCACTAGCCTTCTCATTAGGATAAAACTTTGTAATATTCCCTTCTTGTGACACCCATAGCATGTCACATTATTATGCCAACTCTTCAACTTAGATCTGAAGTTCTTATTCAACTTAGATCTGAAGTTCTTATGGTTAGCAAACCCCTTCTCATGATTCCTCCCCTTGCGACAAAACCCTTACCGTGTGAGTCCCCAAAAGTAGTGTTGCTAGTCAAATAACTATTAATCAACTCCCACTGTATCATGACAGATTTCACATCCTCAAGGAATAATTCATCCTTTCCACACAAAATAGTCTCACAAAAATGCTTAATGCTATCCGTTAATGAGCACAAAAATCCTAATGACTAAATCTTTATCATCAAGTTTAACTTCCATGTTATGCAAATCCATCACAATAGAATCAAGCTCATCTAAATAAACTTTTAAAGATTTACCCTCACCTAATTTTAGGTCATAAAGCTAACTCTTCAATAGTAGCTGATTCAGTACTTATTTTTCCATATACAATGACTCAAGCTTAAAACACAAGGAAACTACCATTGATTCCTTTGCCACTTTCCATAATACCTTGTTTGACAAGCGTATTTGTATGGTAGATAGGGCCTTTATATCTAACTCATCAAATATCTTATTCTCCATTGATTCTAGCTTATTCAAATAACCAAATAATGCTGTTTTTAACCCATTCTGAATTAGAATTTCTCTCATATTTAATTTTTATAATCCAAAATTGATAAATCGAGTGAAATTCTCAATATCAAATCTTGTACCCATCCCATTTACTAGATCTATTGATCTACCATAGCTCTGATACAAAACTATTATGGAATAACATGGATTAAATGGATCCAAAACTAAAATCAAAATTAAAAAGATAGAACCATTGATAGTTCAAACACAAAATAGAACTATTAGAAAAAAGTAGAGATTTTTATTGATGCACTTATGTAATTACAAGATGATTTAACTAACCAATCAATTAATTACATAAATTATTGATTCTCTAAAACCGGAGAATACTATGGAGAAGGAGAAGAAATTGGCTTACACGACTTGACAGTTAGTGTTTTTATTAAATCTCTTTTATATCAAATAAAACCCTACCATAAAAAATAATGTGTTTTGTAAAGTAAGAAAAAACACAATCTGTGTTGAGGAAACATGAGACCCATGTGTTTATTTCCTTACTCTTTAATTTTTACCCAAAATTCATCCAAAATATTATGTGAATAAAGATGAGCCGTGTTAGAAAATATGTACCCCTTGTGTTTATTACAAAACTCACAATATTAACTTCAAAACTTCTCTATCACCTGCATAAATCAATACATGTTTTGCTCTACATCAAATACCTAGTTAAAGCTCACGATTTTATATTATACAAGTATTATTAAATGCATAATAAGATGATAACATATACTTAAATAGTTAGTATGTACATTCTAATTACCATTAATTATGAGCTATATGCATATGTAATATGTCAAGTATTCCATGATTATCATTTTTTGTGTCGATAGGGTTGATATGAATATCATGAAAGCCTGCATACATGATCAGGGTTAAAATTTGATAATTGCTATTCCCATGTTCTAGGGTAAAAAATAATTCATTATGTACACCATGATGATATTTTTGCTTTGAAATGCCATCTTATGCTATAAATATGTATGGAATATATGATATTTTAGAAATATGTGATTAGGGTTTGTATGCGTGCATAATGGAAATTGTGGTTAATTGTTAAGTCTTATAAATTATGCCTGTAATAAATAATTTTAAATTATTATATTTTACTATTTTCATGAAAATTCTCATAATAATCTTGTTCGGTACGAAATTGGGTACTAATGGTATAATTAGGTTTTTAGGGCATTTTGGTCATTTTTAACCTAATGCACCTAATGTGAATAGTTAGACGTTGGACAAACTTAGTGTAATGATAGGTTGACCTTAGTGTTGTATTTGACCTTGACTTAAGCCGTTGACCTTAGGGTTGACTAAGATAATTATAAATAAAGGAAAAATATTAAATTATGAAAATGGGAATTGTTGTCTAATATGCGATATTTTTGATCACCCTATAAAATATTAATACTTAAAGTGGAATACCTCAAAATTTGAAAATAGTTTCTCTATAGGGTTAGCTAACCTAGAGATGAGGTAGGATCCCTCTGTTTGTTTTGGTTCGTTGGTGTGCCATTATCCCTGACAAGGCTCTAGTCTTTTCTATAGGTAACCTACTTGCCTCTTAGATATTATTAATATTTAAAGATTAGGTGGCCTAGATTGGAGTATATTATGTTTCCTTCGTGCATAAGTTTAGCTAGGAGTACTTAAGTGTCCCCGGGTTTGATAGTAAGGGTATTTTGATGCCTTCATGCACCAATAATATTGGGTGTACCATAGTGTCCCTGAGCTGATTGTATCCCCTAAAGTAATTAAAAATGGAAATAGCTATTGTGTAAAAATTTGAAAGGGTTGGTGTGGTTCTAGTTAGTAGTTGCCTCTGTGTGCTATTTGGTTTGATGGGTTAGTTTAGTAGTTACCTCAATGCCCTACCCTCGGTATTTGGAATTTATTTGGGAATTTTTGGTTGAATAATTACCTTAGTTTCCTACCCTAGTTTTTTAAAGCTATTTGATTAGTCTGTTTGGTCATTGATTTTGATATGGCTATTGTGTAATTTTAGATGATGTTAATTCGTTAAGTATGATTGGTTCTTAAGCATGAGACTTTGATGTTGTATATGATATCCCATGGTTATTGTATATTGTTATTGCAAGTGCCTTATGCTGTGAGCATGTTTTCAAATTGTTGTGTGATTATGTGCAATGTGAGCATGCTACCTATTGTGAGGTATTGTGATTTACTCAGTGTGAGAAAGTCGTATTGATACTACATTTATAGTTGTTGGTGAAGGACATGGAGAGGTTTGTGGTATATAATAGCATAAGTAATAAGTGGATCCCTTAGGAAGGGGTTTCATTATTGGAATGGGCTTATCGGTGTAAGATTTAGGGTAAACCGACGTTGTACCTTTGGATGCTAGTTTTTGTTGGAATTAGTTTTCCTTTGGACTCTTATGTCCATTGTTTGCTTTTGATTATTGTTATGTACATTGTATATTTATCCATAACTTTATCTATTCTATTGTCTCTTATTTTTTCTACTTTTTTCTAGATCTAACTTATCTAAGAGTTAGGATAAAATAGCGTTGCAGGGGTGCTATTTTTTGTTGTAATGATTTTTCATTTGGACTCTTATGTCATTTGTTGTATTTTGATAATTATTGTGTATAGAGTACATTTATTCATGAATTTTTCTATGCTATCGTCTCTTACTTCTTCTACTTTTTTTTTAATCTAACTTATTTTGATCTTTAGCAGTTGGCATAAGAAAGTTTAGGAAATCATACTTATGCTAAGTGTAGTGATAGAACCCATTATTTTATAATTGACACTTCTATAAAAAAAATTAATTAGTAAAATTGGGCATGTTACAGATTCATATATAAAGGAATCAAAAGTGAAAACATAGAGGGGTTTAGGAGATGAAGTGAAAATGGAGAAGGCATGATGGGGTAAGGCACAATCAAGTGTTGTAGAGATAAAGAGAGAGGGAGAGAGAGATAGTGTATAACCAATAAGGTTTAGGGTTAGAGTGTTTAAAACTTAAATAGGTGGTGAGGTTGGGTGTGTGATTAGGATTAGTTATTATAACCAAACTCATGAAATAAAACCTATCTAAGGCTTAGGGTGTAGGTAATGCACGACCTTCCTTGACTTTTAGGTTGTTTCTATTACTCTATAGTGACTCCAAAGGATATTCTCAATTTGAAATAAACTCATATGGATTTGTCATGCCATAGTGATGATAATCTACAAGGTTGCCTCTTTGTTTGATGATGAATCTTCAAGTTCTAGCCCATCCATTTTGATCTCATGGGATAAAGTTATGGGGAACTTCTTCAAAGGACAAAAAGTTAGAGGAGTCAAGGGAATGCTAGAATACCTAAAATTTTAGCTAACTCAATCTTAAGTAATTAATATCTTAACCTACTACTAATCTCAGGATATTGATATTTTTACCTTAGCCTAATTCCTTAATAATAAATCAACACATAACCCTAATATTTATTTCTATTCATTAACATTTTAACCTAAGCCTAACCCTATATGTTTGATAAATTAATTTTATTTTGATTCCCTAATCTAAATTTTAAATCTAATTCTAATACTAACCCTAAACTTATTTTCTTTTTTCCCCATTTCCTTTTATCATCCTTTTCTTCTTCACCCTTTCTTCTTCTTCTTCTTCCTATGTGTTTTCCTCCTCTCTGACCATTTTCCTTTAATCAAGCTTCCACCCGATAATCTATCTTGCTAAATTGATCATCACCACTATCCCATCCCTGAACCCATGGGATTTATCATTGAAATTTTTACTCAAAACCCCAACCTTTGCCTATGAATGTATGCTTCCGCTCACTACCAATTATAAAAATCTCATACCAACCATATTTATATATATATATACCCTCCAATATCTTTCTACTTACCTCATTTAATCCATTACCAAACTCTCCCCATATTCCCTCTCCCTTCTCTCCACTTCCTTGTGCATCGGTTAATTGAATATCATCATTTTTACCCATCAAACTCTTCATTCCATCTCACCTCATGCTATGAAGTAACCACATTGTGATAATTTCACATTTATCACCCTTAACTATATGAGAATATCTTGTTTCTCACCCCCTACAACATCAAAAACTCACATGGCACCACCTCAAACATTTATCCTAATCTCATGATGCACTTCTACAAAAACCACCACCATCTCATGCTACTACTGTAACACCCCCAAATTTACTACTGAAAATTTTTGTTTAATTTCAAAAAGCTTAACAAAAATGAAATATAACAGTTGTAAATTCGAGGGCATTACCGCCACACTTAATACCAGAACGGTTCACTCCTATCGTCCCGGTACTAAGTGCTAAGGCTAAACAGATTAACCATCAAATACGAGTCGATATCAAAACACAGTCATAGGTAAAACACAAGTAATACAAAATCATAGTGCGAAAGGTCAAAGTACAGTTTAAAGATACCGTTTTAAGGATTCCGAAAGTTGAACTTCGTACATCAGAAATAAACAAAATTAAATGCGTAAGAAAGGTAAGGTGAAAAATAGACTCCGGCCACATCACTCTCGACCCCCAAGCTGGGTCCAGACTCAACTCTCGGTCCGGCCTGACGCCTCATAAGCGTCGTATGCATCGAATATAGAGTCACCTACCTGCACTAAATCAGATGGGCCTTCTGCTTGTGGGAATGAGTAGCACCCATGAAACGGGTGGTCAGTACGCTTTGTACTGAGCAAGGTAACCGAATAACTAAGGCCAAACAAACCAGGTACACAATACATGCATGATCATATAGGCACATAAAACAATACAGATAGTGAGGCCGATTATGTTCCAATTAGACTTATCCTTTTAATCTCTTAATACCATAGTCAATTCCACATACTCTTTATTAATCCATGTAAGTGCGGGTGCCCCACTATTATAGCCGGTGGACCGGAGATATGTACAGGGCCAAACGCTCCTGACCACTATTATTTGTCGGTGGTTCAGTCTCCAAGACAAAACGCTCCTGGCCACTATTATTTGTCGGTGGACCGGTCTAGCCCCGACTCATATGGTGTTCCACTGTAAGTATTTAGTATCTTCCCCATGTCTTATAGATTTTACATTTGGTTTGCTGAGCACGGAAACCCCCACTATTATAGCCGGTGGACCGGAAATATATACAGGGCAAAATGCTCCTGGCCACTATTATTCGCCGGTGGATCGGTCTCTAGGGCACCCCGGCTCCTGGTCACTATTATTCGCCGGTGGACCGGTCTGGGCCAGGCTCAACATCTTCCTCTTTAAGTGATTAGTATTTTATTGTATCTTTTCCAACGAATTCCGCCTTAGACATGCATGGCTAACTTCAGATATACTTATCCTCCCAAGAGGGCCTGTCTCATATCTTGAGACCGCTGCGCCTCCTAACTCGCCCGACATCCTTCCCTTAATCAGCTTACTCACTCTGGGAACCTGTCTCCTAAGTGTGTGGGTCTAGGCCCACCACCTTATACCCCAAGGTCCACTCACTACCTTCCCTTAGGGTTTTCTCCAGAAACCCTAACTAGGGCCTATGTGGCCCACCCTTTTCTGCCTCGTACTTCCAGAACCATTCTAGCACCCCTACACGTCATGAATCTTTGGTTCAACCCTCACATCATGTCACCATCACCCTCACTTATTATTTTAATTCTTCTCTTTTTCTTCTTTCCCCCATACTAAATCAGGGTTCCCTCTAAACTCTATCCTAGTCTCCTGCGCACCTTTATTTTAGTCTACGTACTATTTTTTGCTCGAAGACCCCAAACTCCCAAACGACACTTCTCTTACCTTCCACACACCCCGAGGCATCTTTCTGTACGTGAGGTTCACCTCCATGTGGACCTTAACCACCCCATGAAAACCCTAGTTTCTCCTATTCCTTTCACTAGCCAACTTACTTCCCTTTGGTTATCTTTCTTTCCAAAGTATCTTTTTCATGCCCCCAAACCACATCACCACATCAAATACCCTTGCATGCATGTCCTAAGGCCACATTATATCAGCACAGGTAGCACACCCACATTAATACATAACAAGAGCGATCACATAGACGTACCTTGAATCCAAGCTGTGCTACACGAAAACAGGTAAGATAATGACATTTAAAACACGACACATAATCATGCGAGGCATCCAAGGCAAGTAGTTAACATATCACACAAGCGACCTTAGTTAGACCCTTACCTAAATCGGCGCCGGGCTTGGAGCACGCTCCTACGCCTCCCGAAAGTTCTCATTCGATTCACCTATAAGAGGGAAATACTATAAGTTAATCTCCCCTATCGGAATTACCAAAATTCCTATCTTACCCCTATCATGGCCTAATACTAAGGCTAATATTAATAACTAGTAGTTTATAAATAAAAAGGTAGGGTTATTATTGTTCTTAAGATAGTTAATCGACTCCCCACTAATCAAAGTAAGTTTTAATAATACTCATAGTATTAAAGTAAGGGTGTCAATTTTAGTAATAATAATAATAATAATAATAATAATACTAATAATATTAATAAAAATAAGAATACTAATAATAATAGTAATAATGGTAATAATACTAATAATTATAAGACTACTAAAAATAATAATAATAATAATAATAATAATAATAATAATAATAGAGATAATAACAATGATAATAATAGTTAGAGTAGTAAACATAGTAATGATAATATCAAAAGTTATAATAATAACAATAGTAATAATAATGGTAAGGATAATGAAAATGATAATGATAGTAATAATAGTGTTAATGATAATAATAATAATAATAATAACAATAGAGACAATAGTCATAGTAATAATAATAGTAATAATATTAACGATGACAATAACAATAATAATAGAAATAATAATAATAATGATAATATTAATATTAATAATAATAATAACAAGGATAATAATGATGATGACAATAGTAGTGGAAATAATAATAATGTAATAATAATATCGATAGGGGTAATAACAATAATAATAATAATAATAATAATAATAATAATAATAATAATAATAATAATAATAAGAGTAAGACCATAGTAATAATAATAATAACAACCATGCCCATGATAGTAATACTAATAATAATGATAATGATAATAGTAATAACACCCTTAGTAATAAGGATATTAAAATTAATAATAATAGTAGAGGTAAAGTCAATGATAATAACGGTTAGAATAATAAACATAAACATAAACATAAACATAATAAACATAATAATAATAATAATAATAATAATAATAATAATAGTAGTAGTAGTAGTAGTAGTAGTAGTAGTAGTAGTAGTAGTAGTGATAATGATTATAATCATAAGGATGATAATGATAATGATAATAATAATAATAATACTAATAATAATAATAGTAATAATAATAATAATAATAATAATAATAATAATAGAATAATCATAATAATGATAATAGTAATCATAATAATACTAATACTAATAATAATAATACTTAACAATATTAAAATTATTAAACTTTTATTAGTCAGGGTTTAGGGTCCAAGGAGGTGGAAGGCAACCTGGTGGTGTGGTGGTGCTAGCGGTGGTGTGGCAGCGGCGGCGACGGCGGTGGAAGGAAGGAAGAAATGGGGGAGGTGGATGTGGAGGCTAGGGGAGAGAGAAGTAGGGGAAAATGGAGGTGTAGGATGGTAGGGTAGGATCCCCTGGTTATTTTGGGGGGAAGAGGGGATGTTGCAGGCGGTGGTATGGGCGGCGTGAAGGTGGCGTGAGGGGGTTGAATAGGCTGTTCGGGGAGGCAGTTTTGCACGGCCGAGGCGGCTCGTGCGGAGCAAGTTAGGGAAGGATGGTGGTTGGGTTGCGTAGAGGGCGGTGAGAATTTTGGTGGCTGGGTCGGGCGGTAAGGGCGGCTGACGACGGAGGAAGGGCTGACTGAAATGGAGGTGGCGCACGACGGGATTTTTTTGGGTTCCAAATTTCGAACCCGATTATGGCAGCTCTTGGGGTTATTTATAGGCCAATCGGGGGGGGGGGGGTAAAACGACAAAGGAAGGTGGGAGAGTAGGGGGGCAAGGGGTATGGTGCTCCAGCCGACGAGGATGGGCCGGCGCAGGTCTACAGGGTAGGCCATGTTTGTCAGGAAATGGGAATGGTGCGGGCAGGGGAAGGAATGGCCGAATGAGACATATTGATAGGGGAAACGACGGGAAAGAGAGGAGGAGAACAACGATCAAACGGTGGGATTTGAGGTGGAAAATTTGACGCCGATCTGGGAGTTGCAGGTGTGTCGGGGAAGAAGACGACGCAGAGGGGGAAGGAGGTTGGACCGTCGGTCCAGGGAGAAAGAAGAAAGAAAGAAAAAAGAGACAGGCCGAACCGACTAGGAGGGGTGCAGGGCGCTGGGCCAGCAGGGGAAGGGGAAATTGGGCCAGCGACTGGCCCAGGTCGGGGAAGGAAGGAGAGAAAAAAAAAAGAAGAGAAGGAAAGGAAAGAAAAGGAAAAAGAGGGGCAAAAGGGAGAAAAAGAAAAAGGAAAAAGAGGGAAAAAGGGTGGTTGGCTTAATTAGTATATTTGGGTGATTTGGGGTGCTTAATAATATATAAATATTAAAATAATAATTAAATTCTCTTTTTAGGTTAATTTAGGAATTTTTTTTGAAAGAATTTCCTTAAATTCCATTTTAATTAGAAAAATACTCAAATTTCCTATTTAAATTTATTTATAAATTTATCCTAGATTTACCTTATCCAATTCCCTCTTACTTTAATAAAAGTAGTTTATTTAATTAATTTCCTAATAATTCCCTATTTGGCTATAATTTCCTAAATTAGGGTTTTGGGGTATTTCAACTACCACCCCACAAAATTGAGGTATTCATGCTACCCATATCCCCCAAATATGAGGAGTTCATGCAACCATCTCCTAACTGCATGAGTCGCTCACGCTACCCTCTCTTTATTGCTCCGATTCCTATCGTAGTCCACTCAACCCTTGTGAGCCTTGGTTTGTCTCAATTTTGCTCCATTTTACACTCTTCTTTGCCTTAAACCATCCTTAATTATATTATTAAGCTCTAGTTTTCTATTTTTATTGTTTCTTAGTTATTTTTGGAGGTCTCGGTAGGCTTATACATGCTTAGAAACTAGTGTCTTTTGGTAATCATACATGTCATATTTAGGGATTTTTAATGTTATGTGTGATTTATGTGTGTATTAGTATGATGTTATTATTATATTTATACTGTCATAGTGTTAATGATTTGTGTATAGTAAGTTATGTGGTATGATGGAAAAGTGAGTAATATGTGCAAGCATGCGAATATGTATATTAATTAGCTAATATTGTTGTGTAAGTCGGTAAGTGGGCTCGGATAAATATATAAATTTTGATATGATGGATGGATTTTATATATATACATCTTCATGAGATTATTATGGGTTAAAGGATGAAGAGCAATCATGTTGTGACTTTTAGGGTATTTATAAAAAGATAGATTTTTTTTGTCATCCTTAAGGGTATTTTGGTCAACATGGGGTAAATATGAAAATTTTGGTATTTTAATGTGGTAAAAGGTTTAAAATATTCCAATTATGTCATGTGGATTTTTTGAAGTAATTATTAATGGCCTAAGTCGAATAAAATGAGAAAATGGCTTAAATTGGGAATGGTAATCCTAAAGGAAGGTTAATATCGCATGAGTAATTTGTTGGAGTTATACCTTAATTTTTGGATATGTTGTTAGCATTGAAATTTTGGTATTTTATATTAAATTTTGTAATTATATGTGTCTTATGGAAAAATTTATACCTAACTCATGAAATTAGTTTTTTTTAGGGAAAACGTGACCTTTTTCCTTAGGGAATGTTATGATATTCATGAGATTGTGCTTTATGTGTTTTGGATAATTATGTTAAGATTATTATGTGACTTGAATATCTATTCCCTCTTATGAAAATATTTTTATCTTATTCGGTACGTAACATACTAATCATTCTTCTCATGGGTGATATTCATTCCCACAAGCACACATCCCACATGTTTTTATACAGGTTAATGAGGACTCATCAGATGACTATGATGCTTATGATAATTTACTTGTGGAGGAGTGGTCCTTACGTATCAGGGTCGGTGTAGAGTCGTGGTATCAAGTTATCTCTTTTTTTTCCGGATATCTTATGAGACTCTTAGTTTTCAATGTATCCCATTTTATGTATTTTGATATTATACTTAGAGTTAACTTTGAAACTCCTATTTATGTTTATGAATTTCTCTGATTATCTATTTATTATGTTTTATGTATTGCTTGTTTTGCCTTATATTTGATGTAAGAATAGTACGGTAAGCCAAAATTATTTTGAGGATCATGGTCATGCCCAAATATATTGTTATTATGCTTCCTCTAAAACAAAATTTTCAGTAGTAAACTTTAGGGTATTGTAAATATAATTATCAAAGGGTTGATTAATGAAACAAAGGTTAAATCAAGGTAGAAAGGTGAAGCAAGAAGAGACAAAGATTAGAAGGATACTAATCAATGTTCCCGCTAAGGCCAACAACGCAAAAACATAGTAAGGGATCAAGGTTATCCAATCAAGGTACTATCCCCTTAAAAGAGATGTATAATATGGTATAAACTTTAGGGGAACAACAAAGAAAAGGGAAATGGAGACAAAAGTGGATTGGGTAAAGACATGGAATAAGAAAGGGGTACAACTAAACCTTAGACTAGAAACCCTAGTTTGAAGTGCATCTAAGTCAATGTTAAAAAAGTGAAGGTAAGTAAAGTGTTAATGAGCGATGTAGGTGAAAAAAAGGACGAAATGATCAAAACATCTTAATCTCAATGCACCATGATCTAATGATTGCAAATGGAGCCACCTTTAGTTCTTTGATGATCCTTTCTTTGTTGCGATGACTACGTGCATATGATCCCATAATAATACAAGATTATAAAATAGAGAAGTGAGAATACTATAGAAAATAGAGGACTAAAAGTCTAAAGAGAGGGATAATAGGATGACCAACCGCTAATACCAAACCAAGTAAACACTTACTACAATAAATGACATCAAGAACATTAACTCATTAATTATTTGGAAAACACCTGCTCATAAAAATGAGCAGCACCTATAAAAGGGTGATCAATATACTATGTACTAATTAGGGTAACAATAAATATTAGTAAGATAAAACATGTATAACATACGAGATTCATGTGACAAGATGTATTCTATACATACATATATGCTCCTGATACGAGATGACAAAAAGAAGACCAGATTAAGGTTTAAACTTATGTGAAAGATTTAGTCACATTGAGACTAAGGACCCTACTATTCATAGCCAATGGATTAATATCAAATCATGAAACAATTGCCATGATAGAACGTTCTTAACCACTATTCCATAATCAATGGAACGATATATGACCCTTCTAGGGTAAAATATGTACATCCTCTATAAACTAGTGGATCACTCAATATAAAATATCTAGGGTCACTCTAGTTATGGAAAAAATCAAGATAGTAGAAAAATAAATATAACTTACATGGCTATTGTAATAACCAAGCCACTTGGGTATTATAGTAACCTAGTGAAATATAATGTAATTGGTATAGCTCAATCCTAACTCACATGATCTTTCACTTTATTTATTAATGTATTTTTAACCATCATGGTCAGTGCAATTATAGTCCATGCTTAACAAATGCCACTTGATTTATTCATCATCATAACACTTCCACTAACGTAACATATAAGTTGCCACTTATCATTTCTTATATAAAATATCAAGTATTAATGAATTCATTCTAACAAATGTGTGCTATTGAAACAATTATAAATGCAACATGGTTAATCAAATTAAACATGTCATAATCAATTGAAATACATATAGGAAATCATGAAAGATAATGAGTCCAAAAGGAAATAGTACACAAGCGAAAAGACTAAAATACCCTCACAAAACTCTCATTCATACTCAACCCATATCTTCATCCACATACTTACAAAACCCCACTATATCATGCTTAAAGGCACATCGAAAAGTTAGGATCAACTTATAATGTTTTGCACATAGATTAACACTCACACCCGTGGGTTTCTATACCTATTTTAAGTCATTTTCACAAAATATTAACATTGATGTTAATGATAACTAACCCAAAATATTCACACATCACATGTATCCCATTTTTTTTCTTCCAAATGACACCTGTAGATCATCAAATTACCAAAGTCAACCTATAGTGTCCATTTTATCCTTATTCTCCCAAGCACCTCAAAATTTCTCATTAACATAACTTTTTTCACACTCAACCAAACCCTATCATATAATATCTTAAATTATATATAAAATCTCAAAAACAATACACACACACACACACAACAAAATTACATAATAATTTTTCAAAAAACTCATAACTTTTTCCTAAATGCCCTAACATTGAGATTAATACCGAAGCTCCCAAATCCTAATTTTCCTAAACTTAACCAAAAAACTATCTGAAGTCCCCTACATTATTCATATTACATATATGCAATTTGCCTCAACAAAAGGAGTCCCACAACACTATAAAGGCCTAGGGCCAAACCATCCTCATTCCAAAACACATGAAAACTCCAACCTACGAATACAACATAACTACATACTTAATATAATATAATTTAATTAATTATAAGATAATATAAAACTATAAATTACGAAAATATGCTTGAAATTTAAGGAAAAGGCCTTGAATGGTCTGATATGGTATTTTACATAAATTCAAATAAACCTATGCTTTCATGAAAATCACAACAATACAGGATTTCATGCTACATTAATTTAAATTGTCATTTCATAGAATAAAGTAAGTCATTATCTTTATTAAGTTAACACATCATTCAACAAAACCGCTAAGGTAGAGATGTGTATCCTTACCACATTCTACATCAATCTCTTAGCAAAATATTCCTAATCCCCTTCTCCTTCTATAACACCATTGAATCACCTAGCAACAAAAGAACTAATAGGGAAAAATAATGATGACTAAAATTGCTTGATAATGAAATTTAGGATAATGAATAATTAAGGCCTTTTAGGAGGTTAAGTTGCCAGGTGAATGTTGGGCATTGCTATGAGGGTTTAATGTGAGATTGGGGTGTTACCAGGGAGTGTATAATGTGGCCTATTCATGTTGTAAATGGGAGGGGGTAACATGAGCTTTGATTGTTGGTGGTGGGGTAGTAATGTGAGTTTCTAGCTTGAAGAGTGATGATGTTGCATGAATAGGTGACATTGAGGGAGTGTTGGTTTCATGAGGATTGTAGAGCAAGGTGGTGGTTCATATGAGGGAAATTTTAAAACAATGTAGCTTTAGTGTGATGAAAATATTGAACTAGGCTAAAGAAGAAGAGAGTGAGTTGTGATGGTTAGTTTTTCATGGAGTAGTTAAAATAATGAAAGAAGAAGAAGCATGGTTGAGAGGTAGAATGATTGACAGGAAAAATAAAAGAAATTAGGGGTGTTTAGGAGATGATGTGAAAATGGAGAAGAGGTTAAGTTATAATGCACGATCAAATGTTCTAGAAAAAGGGAGTACTTATGTGTGTATGTATGCAAGAAATAGGGGTCAAAATTGGAGGGTTTAACACTAGAATTAGAAGGGAGGTTGTGTAAGACCCCCAAATTTACTACTGAAAAATTTCGTTTAAATCGAAAGGTTTAGCAGAAGCGAAAGATTTAAAACCGTAAACTTGGGGGTATTACCGCCACACTTAGTACCGGACCGGTTCACTCCTACCGTCCCGATACTAAGTGCTAAGGCTAAATCAAACCATCGTTAGTAAGAACCATCAAAAACATAAGTTCATAGCCATCATAAATCATTCAAGAAACAAGAGTTGACCACAGACAGAATATTGTTTAAGATTACAACTTAAGAGTTCCACTCCAAAATACGAACATAATACAAATACGGCTAACTCAAGATAAACGGAAACGAGGATAGTAAAAGAGTTCGGCCGGCTTGCTCTCGGCCCCAACCAAGGTAGGATCAACACTCGGCCCCACCTGATGCCTCGTAGGTATCGTAGGCATCGAAAACCTGATCTCCTACCTGCACAAGGTCAGAAGGGTCCTCTGCTCGTGGGAATGAGCAGCACCCATGAAACGGGTGATCAGTACGCTACGTACTGAGTAAGGTAACAGAAGAGCTAAGGCCAACACAACGTGCAACATAATATACAAGGTACAACACACAGGAGACATGGAATAACACAGATGGTGCAAGTGAGCAATGGCCTACTCAAACCTCTTCTTTTATAACCCTTGTAATTAGTCATTTCACATTATAAACTTTATTAACCCATGAGAGTGTGGAAACCCCACTATTATAGCCGGTGGATTGGTCACTTATAGGGCAGAACGCACCTAACCACTATTATATGCCGGTGGATTGGTCTCCAGGGCACAACGCTCCTGATCACTATTATGCCGGTGGATCGGTCAGGCCCTAACTCTCATGGTGTTTCACTGTAAGTATATAGTAGCTTCCCCATAATTCATTTACAACACACTGTTTGTTTTGTTGAGCTCGGGATCCCCCACTATTATAGCCGGTGGATCGGTCACTTATAGGGCAGAACGCACCTAACCACTATTATACACCGGTGGATCGGTCTCTAGGGCACCCCGGCACCTGGCCACTATTATGTCGGTGGATCGGTTTGGGCCTGGCTCAACAATCTTACCCTTCAAGTAGTTAGTATCTTATTCGTGTCTTATTGAATAAGGTTCCACCCTTGACATGCATATCTACTACTCTCTACTTCTTCCCTTCGAGGAGGCTCGTCCCATATCTTGAGACTGTTCTCCCCTTCTCATGCCCGATGTCCAACCCCTCTTACTCTTATACATAAGGAAACGTAGTAAGGGCACACTCTCACGAGAATATGGGCTAAACGTAACACAACGATATCAGTCCCGCATGTCCTCACCCCTCTAGGGCTCCTCCTTGGAAAACCCTAATTTGGGCCTACATGGCCCAACTCTTTCTTGCTCATCCTAACTTTACTCTATTCCTTGTCTCGCATCCCATCTCTACTAAGCAATTCCCAAAATATATATCCCTTTATTCCCCCAACTCCGCATATGACCGCCAAACCCTAGTTGGCCACACCAAACCCTAGCACTTTACTTCCTCCCCAAGTAACCTCCCTCTTTCACCCCAAAATCTCTTCTCTCATTTAGAAACCCTCACTCATCCTTTATATAGGCGAGTTCTCATTCTCAACCCCATACTCCATCCCTCCTTGATCATTTTTACCCTTGTACCCTTCAAATTGCTCATTTCCTCCCGAAACCCTAATTGGAACCCTTAGACACTCTTACACCGACCCACGTAAAATTTTGCACCCAAGTCTCCAATGGGTCCATAACTTTGACATTATTTTATTCACTTCCTAATTCAACTTTCCTCACGTAAGATTCATTCCCATGCATAATTTAAACACTCCATGCAGACTCTCCAACACCCACTTACACACAAAACCCTAATAAGGTCTCTTATACACCACTTACGTACTATTTTTCATACTAAGTCTCCAATCATTCCAAGACTCTCCCAAGCTCTTACTTACAACCCAAATCAACTTTTTACACGCAAGGATCATGCCCATGCAAGGTCTAGTTCCCCCATGCCAACTTCCCAAACGCCCACTTCCCCGTTGTTCTTTTATTATCATTTCATGCTACCCCAAACCCTAGCATGCATGTCCTAGAGGGCCATAACAAGTCACATCATCAACATC
Source organism: Tamarix austromongolica (assembly GCA_039764185.1). Classification (NCBI taxonomy): domain Eukaryota; kingdom Viridiplantae; phylum Streptophyta; class Magnoliopsida; order Caryophyllales; family Tamaricaceae; genus Tamarix; species Tamarix austromongolica. The sequence continues at coordinate 11,404,490 of CM077816.1, forward strand.
AACATCAACATCAAACATGGAACATGTCATACACGTATAATATAAGGCACACACAACATACCTCATGATCCATGCTACGCTACACAAAACAAGTTATTCATAACACATGCATAATGCACATCAACATGTCATGCTCATCATTCACCCACACATTACATCACACATAGCACAAGGCCATAGCTTCGTCCTTACCTAGGTAGGAACCCGGCTCGGAGCACGCTCCTCTAGCTCCTTAGGGCTTGGATCGGGGTCACCTATGAAAAGGGGAAAAAGCTAAGTATTAGTTTCTCTTATAAATACTATTAACCCTTATTCTAGTTTAAGGTTAGGGTTCTTATCCCTAGTAGGGCGTTGTAAAAAACTAGGGTTTTTTCTCTAATTTATTATGCTAAGTATTACTCATTGATATATCTTTAGTTTCAAAACTCATTATTATACTTATATCATTAGACCTGTTAGTTCCATCTTTATAACATTAGTGTTTGCTAGACATAGTAAAATAGTGATAATAATGGTATTAGTAAACTATTAATAGTGATACTTATGTTGGTGTCAGCATTAAAATATTAATACAATGGTTGTAATATCAACAAGTTAACACTCCTAGAGGTAGTAATGATAAAAGTCATATTTTTGAATAAATAGCATAAGGGCTCCCATATTTTGTCACCCTAATAGAATTAGTATATGGGTAATATCAATAATAGAAATGACACTAATGTTAAAGGTATTAGGTATGGTAAAACACTATTACATAGTTGCAATACTTCACATAAGGTTGGGTTAAATAGTAAGAACACTAATAGTGGTAGTAATCTTAGCGATAGTATTAATAAAAATAATAACACCAACACTAATGGTTAAGTATGTTGAAAGCTAGGGTTTTGGGAGAGATTATGGCTTGTAAGAAAATAACACCTTTAGGATACATAAATTAATAATGGTAATAACAATAATAAAAGTAATAATAATACTAGTATTAGAAATGTTAATAATGAAGATAATGATACTAACCCTAAGTTAAGTATAATAGGGGTTAGGGTTGGAAGGGGTGATAGTATGATAACATTAAGGATAATAACATAAATGGTATTAGTTAATAAGCTAATAATAATAATAATAATAAGTGTAATAATAATAATAATAATAAATAATAATAATAATAAGTGTAATAATACTAATATTAATTAAAAACTACTATAGGTGGCATAAGAAAAGGGTTTTAGGGTTCAGATGAGTGGAAGACCACCTAAGGACGGTGGTGGTCCGGCAGCGGCGGCGATGGAGGAGGAGAAGATAGAAAAGATGGGGAAGGTGGTTAGATGGGAGGAGGAAAAAGGGAAGTTAAGTGTGGGGGAGGAGACAATAGGGAGAGGGGAGTGGAATGAGGGTGGTGGTGTAAGAAGGGAGGCGGCGCGCGGTGGTGGATGCGGTGGCCGAAGGAGGGAGAAGGTGGTGGAAAATGGTGGAGACCGGTGGAGAAGGAAGCAGGGGGTAAGGAGGGTATGGGCAGGTAGGGGAGGACCTGCAGGTTACTTTGGGATGTGGAAGGAGGGTGGACCACGACGGAGGTGGCGGCTACGGGCAGGCCTGCAGATTCTCTGTTAGTAGGTTTTGGCTCGATTTGGGTGAGAAAGGAAAGGAGGCAGGGCCTGGGCGGTGCAGGATGGTAGGCTGGGACAAATCGGGAAAGAAAGGGACGGGAAAAGGACGAGAAGGACGGCCGGACTGTGACGTTGTCGGCATTGCAGTGGCGCGGTGGTCACGGGCGCGAGGAAGAAGACGATAGCGGTTATAACGTTCCTAATCTTGACGCGTCATTTCATTATTTAGAAGGTCGAGACGCAGCGTCGTGTCGTTGTTGGCAACGATTATAAGGCTCATTAATCGCGACGCGGCGCTTCAGCGGATCGAAGGGCAAAACGCTGCGTCGCACTCAAGGGTCGGCCAGCGAACGACGCTAGGCCGCGGGGGAAGGAGAAAGGAAAAGAAAAGAAGGGCTGGGCCGTGGGGAGAGGCCCAACCGACGGGGGAAAAGGAAAAAAAGAAAAGGAAGAAAGGAAAATGAGGGAAAAGAAAAGAGAAAATGTTTTATTTAGGGTTTTGGATTTTGCATAAATTATTTAGAATATTTTTGGGCTATTTAGAATATTAATATTTATAAAATATTAAATAAATTCCCTTTTTGCTTAGTTCGACTATTTTAGATAAATTTCCTTAACCTCCATACTAATTAGGAAAATACCCAAATTTTCTTCCAATTAAATTCTTTATTATTTTCCTCTTAATTTACCTTAATTAATTCTCTACATTTTAAGTAAATAAATTTATATGATTAATTCCCTACTAATTCCTTATTTGGCCATAATTTCGGAAATTAGGGTTTCGGGGTATTTCAGGTTGAGTGTGCAATTAGGCTTAGTTAGGGTAACTGAATGAAAGGAACAAAATTTTGTTGGGGCTAAGGAGATTGTTCATACGAGGGGATTGAGGTTAAGATGAATTAATTAAGTTAAGATTAAGGATTGGGAAAAAAATTATGAGAATAAGAACTAAATATAAGTTTTAGATAATTTTAGTATATTATATAATGGATCAAATTTTATGGAGTATTAACACCTAATATCATCCTCAAAAGTGGAATATGTGGTTGAAATCATTAAGAGAGATACCAGTGAGACAAAGTATGAATAGTTCAATAATTTAGACTCACAAAGTGGTAATTGGAACAAGATGAAGGTAGGAATTTAGATTGATGACCTTTTACTGGGTAAACAAATGGTTTGTCAGCAGAAGAGATCAAGTGAATGAGTACATGAGTTATATTAAACCTTTTCCCCTTGTAATCTAAAGAGTGTTTGCCAAGAATCATTATTACCATTAGGTTGTGTTGTACTATTTACGCAAGTGTATGGATTCGTTATAGAATTTTAAGGTCATATCCTATAGGGACTTCGTAATTGAGTACACTTCTTTAGTATCTTAATTATCTAAATCTATATGAATCAAAGATATATAAGCAGATAATGAGAATAATTATGAAAAGCTTTGTGATTATAAATGCTAACAAAATAGGAGTGAAACCTAGGATCGAACTTCGGTCTCCAAATTAGTAATCAATGATGAAACAACGAATATGTCATAGTTTAATTCGTTAACCGTGAATGATTGATCTAATTATATCCATTAGCCTCTTTCAAGGACTAAGAATGTATTTAATCTAATTTTTCAACTACTTTGTGACTCACAAATTAAATAAAATTCACTAAGTATTGCCAATTTTATAGTCCCTAAGAATTAAACATCTACTTTTGTGATTGCTTAAATTCCTGTATAGATGCTACTTTTCGATAATAATTTCAACCTTTTAGTTGCAGATATTATCTAAAGAGGTTGGATTTTGTCAAATCCACTTTATAACAATTAATCCTAGCATATGAGACACTATATACGGATCAAACATAGGACATAATACTTCAATTCATCATATTGATCACTAAAACGGACTTAGTTCAATCCTAGCAAAGGAGATTACTCACTCATATCTTTAAGGAAAATCAAAAAAATAAATAGCATGATAAACATAACAACAATACAAAGATACGAAGAAGAAAAATTAGATTGAATTAACCGTAAACTAGAGGAGAACAAAGTTGATTCCGAGTCGATCATACTCCCTAAGAAATAAAATAAATGAAGCTATAGCTCAGTAACGAGGAGTAAAAGTGCTTTGGAATCTCTCCTCTAACTCCTTAAGAAGTCCCCAAAGTGTGCCTTAAATAATCTCCACCATGCTGGTCATGTTACGCACGTCGATTGTGGAGGAAAATGTCGTTGCACAACTGTGCAGCTTCTGTATGCCCTGGCCGTGCAGCTGATATCTCGCCCACCTGCACAAATTTAGAAGGGCATACTACTCGTGGGAATGAGCAGCACCCATGAAAAGGGTGATCAGTACGCTACGTACTGAGTAAGGTAACCAAACACTAAGGCCGACACATAAGCACATAAAATCATGCATAAGAATAAAAGATCATAAAGACCATCATCATATCATAATATCGACCAATCATTCAGGTACATACATAAAGGCCCAATCATAGTCTGGATTAATTATTTAATAAATCTTTTATTGGAATTCGATACACATCATGCCTATTTTATCAAATCCATGCAAATATGGAAGCCCCCACTATTATAGCTGGTGGATCGGAGGCACATAGGGTATCATACCCTAATCACTATTATAGCCGGTGGATCGGATACACATAGGACTATGCCTCCTAACCACTATTCCTAACCGGTGGATCGATTGGTTCCAGCACGCATGGTGTTCCACTATAAGTAATTAGTATCTTTTAGGCATTTTAGCAAAACTCTGGTTTGCGGTTGTTGAGCTCGGGAACCCCCACTATTATAACCGGTGGATCAGTTTACGCATAGAGCATCCTGCTCTAACCACTATTATAATCGGTGGATCGGTCCCACATAGGATAAAAACCCTAACCACTATTCCGAACCGGTAGATCGGTTGGTCCCGTCTCAATGATCTTCCACTTTAAATAATTAGTGTCTTAAGTATCTTATTCAAAGGCTTTCACCATGCACATGCACGAATCATAAATCATAAATTCCATATTCATCATCATACTTTATTCACCAATTACACACGTGCTACCACCAAACCCCAAACATGCATGAACCGCTCCCTTTACACTTATCCTCTAATTCTACTTCACATCTCACGCTAGGGTTTTATCCCGAAACCCTAATTTAGGCCTTAACATCTCTTCTTACTCCACCTCACATCACCCAAACTATTTTAACCCTCCACACATCACAAATCATCGATTCCATTCTCATAATTACACCTTAATCACCAAAAACACATGATACAACAAAAACCTTAAGCAGCCACACCAAACCTTAATCAACCACCACAAACCATAATTAACCACTCCAACCCTTATTTAACCATAACAACCATAATTAGCCATTCCCAAACCTTAATTAACCACGACAATTCACAATTAGCCACTCCAAACCCTAGCTTCGTCTCCTACGTACCCAGATAATGTTCCACGTATTATTTCCCATCCAAAGTGTTTAACTACCCAAACAATGCTTACATTACCTTCCTTACATCCCAAATTAACTTTTCATATGTAAATTTTACTCCCATGCAGACTTTACACATCCAATGCAACCATTCGAACTTTTCATGCAAACCCTAAATTCCATGCAATCATTAACTCCCATGCAAAACCATAAATTGGATTCCCCAAACAAATCATAAATTAGATTATCCCAATTAAATCATAAATTAGATTCTCCCATATAATATCATAAATTACATTATCCGAAATAACATCATAAATTAGATTTTCCCAAACAAGTCATAAATTAGATTCTCCCATATAATATCATAAATTACATTCTCCCAAATAACATCATAAATTAGATTTTCCCAAACAAATCATAAATTAGATTCTCTCATATATTATCATAAATTACATTCTCCCAAATAACATCATAAATTAGATTCTCTCCCACGAAACCCTACATTTCCCATTTTATTCTTCCTATCATAAATCATTAAAATACTTAGGTCAACTCATATCTCTTAATCAACTTCTTTCTCCATCCTTTTCCCCCGCACAAATCATATCAACATCCTCACATGCATGTCTTACAGGGTCACAACACACATTATCATACATAAATAATACACATGCCATACAAAACATACTTCAATTCCACGTCATATCATATACGACATAATTAATAATCATAAACATAGAATGCATAGCATATGAAGCACATAATGCATAGAAGCACACAATGGCCTTAGTAAACCCTTACTTGAATCGACACCGGTCTTGGAGTACGTTCCTACGCCTCCTTAGGGCTTTGACCAAATAAAATCATACTAATAAAATAACGTTAACAAAATTCTAACATTGCTAAAGACATAAAAATAATAGAGATATTATAAATCTTGATAATATAGGGTTAAAGACTTTAGCCTAATAATCATAATGATACTAATATAATAATATCAAAGATAATAAAACTATTATAAATGAGAATATAAATAATAATAACAATAACAATAATAATAATAATAATAATAATAATAATAATAATAATAATAATAATAATAATAATAATAATAATATAAGCTTTAAAATTTAAAGAGGGGTTTCGACCCTACTTATAACTAATGACTTACCATTTATTTAATATTAATAATAAAATTAATAACATATATAATAATATTGAAATAATAAAGATAATGATAATATTATTATTAATGGTTATAAGAATAGTAGAAATAATAATACTAAAATAAATAAGTGCGAATGTTAATACAAAATTAGGGCGTAAGATTTTCCAGAATAAATAATAAAATGTTAATAATAATTATTCTAATAATAAAATAGAATTAAAATACAATAAGGCTTCAGCCTTCAACATAAATAATAATAAAACAATAATACTACTAATAATTATCATAAAACATATTAAGCATATAAATATTAAGAAAAATAATAATGGTATTTATATGCAATAATTGAAATAAGTTAAATCAAGGCTTATAATAATATGGAAAATGGTTGAGAGAGTCTAGGGTTCAACCTTAAGCTTGTGGTGATAGGCGGCACCGGCGTTGGTGCACGGCGGCGGCGGCGGTGGCCGGAAAAATAGAAGAAAAGAGGGAAAGATGGATGTTGGGAAAAGATAGGGAGAATTGAGGTGATATAAGAGGTGTTTATGATTTCCCAGGAGTAGAGGGTCACAATGATGGTGGTGGTGCAGCCAAAGGTGGCGGAGAACGGCGGCGGAAGGCGGTTTAAGGCTTTGGGGTCAAAATTCAGGCGAGACGAGCAGCCAACTTGGCACGGCTATGGAGGACCGTACAATAAGAATCGAGAGGTGAAAATGGTTTAGTTAATTATAGGAACTTTCAGGTAAGAAAATTGAATGTTTCGGTGGCGCTAAGGTTGGCTGTCGGCGGAGGACGAAGCGTCTTAATTTGCGGTGATGGCAGCCCTCGCCGAGGGTTTCAAGGAAGAAAAATCTTCCACAACTCCTACAATCAGGATTTTTATAGATTGTAGATGGGATAAAAGGGTTTTGGGTGTCGGCAGGAAGGCATTAGATGCGAGAAATTGGGTGGCCGGTGGTAGTAATTGATCGGGCATCGTTTGGTTTGCTTCGAATTTTCGCGAGGCTGAGGAGAAGAAACGGGCGAGAGATAACATCAAATAATTATTCCAATTTATTCCTGTAGTTAAGATGAAGACAATGAGGCAAGAAACGACCAGTATTAATCACCGTAGCCGGAGAAGCCATTGATGGGGTCGGGAGCTTGCGTCGTAGCGACGGAGGAGAAGGGAGGAAGAAGGAAGAAGGAAAGGAGGTGGACCGGTTGGCTGGGGAAAAGAAAAGAAAAAGGGAGAACCGGGTCGGTCGGCGCCGGTTATACCTTCATTAAACGAGATGTGGCGTCTCGACATAAAACGCTCCTAAACGCCGCGTCTAGAAGAAAGCAGGAGGCGCCGACGACGCTGGGCCGCGGAGGAAAGGAAAAGGAGAAGAAAACTGGGCCGCCGAAATAGGCCCAGTCCAGAGAGAAGAGAAAAAGAAAAAGGAAAGGAAGAAGAAAGAAAAAGAAAGAAAAAAAAGGAAAGGAAAAAGGAAGAAAGAAAAAGAAAAAGGGAAAAAGGAAAGGAGAAAATAATTAGATTAGGGCCAATTAAATTAATCTTAAAATTTAGAATATTTAAAAATAATAATATTTAAATAAAATAATATTTAAATCCCTTTTTAGGCTAAATTAGGATTTTTAATAGATTTTCCATAAATTCCATTTTAATTAGCAAAACACCCTAATTTTCTTCCATTAAAATATTTATAAAATTAATATTAATTTGGAACTATTTTCTCATTCTTATTTTAAATAAAATAATTTATTTAAATAAATTACCAAATTAAAATCTTTAACTAGCTAAAATACCCAAATTCCTCCTAATTAAAATACTTATAAATTTATTCTTGATTTGTCCTAATTAATTTCCTTTTACTTTAAATAAATTATTATACTTAATTAAATTTTATAATAAAACCAAATTTAAATATACTATTTAAAATTAAGAATTTTTCAGGGTATTTCACATTCATTCCATGATGAAGGTTATTTGGAACCTTATTTTGGGCCTATCATGATACCGTACAAGGCTTAGTTGAAGGTTAAAGGAATACATGAGAGATCTAGGAGAAATAATGAAATAAATAAATAGGAAGAGAATTAGGTTCAAAGATGCATATGATATGAAGGAAATGGACATAATAGCCAACTATGTGATGGTGCGTGAATAAAAGACACCACAATTACTACACATGATTCGCAAATTCATGTAGACAATGTTCCAAAATCCAACGCTTATAGAATTTGTTAGATTATTATTTTTGTAATGTCTCTAGTTGTCATTTATTGAAAATTTTAAACTATATAATATTTAATATATTATTAAATGGATGTTACTAATGAAATGTTGTTATCTAGTATTGATTCATTATATTTTTTGTAGTAAGTTTATTCTATGCATTTATGATTGTGATATTATTTTTTGAGATGATGTTATTTTGTATGGTGCTTATGTTACAGATTTATGATTCGTGCCTCACATGGTATATACCCATATTTAGAAGATCTATCTGTGTTGGTAGATAGGCCAACAACATAATATAACCATGTGGCTTGACTAGGTTTGAAATTCTATAGATTTACTAATTTTAATTTATTTTTCGCACTTATAATCATATGTTATTTTCATGTAAATATTTTATTATAATATTATCAAAATTGCATGATTTTTTGAGGTTTGTAAGATATTTTATTCTGTCACATCTATTATCTCATAAATACATTGCAAAGTGGGGGTTCCAAGGATTGATGAACTTATATAATATGTAGATTGACAGATGATTCATTATGGCATTAGTGGAATGATGGCATCCTTCGACATATATCTTTCATTTGTTGACAAGTGAGATGATAATAACATTAGAAAAATGTAGTTGTCATCCTAGGCTTTCCAATTCTTAGCCCATATATATTTAGGCACGCGGGGAAATTCATAATGATAATTGTAAGAGAGTGTTGGATTAGCCCATATAAGCTAAAAGGAATATCTATACATCTTTATTGATTGCATAATGCTTTTGAGGTATTTTTGGATGATCCTACCATTCAAGATATGATACACCATGCTATGACATTGTGATTTTCTATCATGGGAAAGATCTTATTCCCTACAAAATAAGGTTATTTTGTATCATTCTTTTTTGCAATATCTTAATAATGACAAAATGATAAATCAATACTTCTGGGGTTCAAAATTATTAGCATGCTTTTATAGGGGTCTTTGTAGTGTCTCATGTTGAGGGACTAAAAGCACCGCCAGTTGTTTGATTCTCCTATAAGTATACTTCATTTATATTAGTTAAGTTTTTAATTATTAACTTTGTAGTTCAACTATCATATGCCTCTTTATAGTTTTGGTCTTGAGTGATAATAAGTATAGATGTTCCCACATCTCTTATCCCTAGTGGAATACAAATTAGTGAGGACATTAGATATTGCTTAGAAGCATGCATGCCTTGTATATATAAGTGAAAATTTAAAACATATAGTTATTATTTGATAATCCTTGATGTATTAAAATTAATGATGGAAACGTATGTGTGATTGAACTTTGTAGGTGGCCTATAGAAAAATTGGGTGTATAATCCTTGAAAATCATTAGTATACTATAGAGATCAACTTAATTCTTTAATCAAAGTTAGTGCTCATATTTTATTTATTATTTTTATACAAACAATTTATGAACATATTGATATATTTACTTGGATGGATATTGAATAGGTAATATGGATGCATTAAATAGGTGTGTAAGATAGTCTTCCACCAATTATTTTAGCACAAAGAGCCTTTTGGATCATACATAGTCCAATAATTTTGTAATAAAATCATGGAATTGGTTTATTTTGATCGTGTGTTATTACAATTTGGCATAAGGACACAAAATCTAGTGAGACATTCAATTCTGACTGGGTATTAAGGCAAATGTGATTGGAGATTATTTCATAGATTGGAATGAATTTCATGCTACATAAGTTCATTAATGGAATAATCCTATGGATGTGATAAATTTTACACTTGATGCCTCACAACATGCTTGTATTGAGGAATTAGCTGCTACTTTAATAGTATAGGCATATAACACACATAATTATCAAGCAACCTTCATTACGGATGATGCTCTAATTCAACCATATGAATATCAACCTCATTCATGCGTAATGCAAAAAATGATATGTTGCATAATTGTTTTTGTTTTTAATAATTTTGTTATCATTGTTGAAGAATGAATATATTATTGATTTTTTCAGTTGTCATAAATAACTTTATAATATTATATGGGTCATTGACAAGGCCAATAAAGCCACTACATGCATCACCAAAGAGTACTATCAAGTATGACTGAATAAAATTGTAGATATAGGTGTTATATGTCTCTAAGAAGTTGGTTAAGCAATATAACAAAGGGAACAATTGTAGCATATAGAAAGAGAAAGAGGAAGGGGAAGGGGGAAAGAAGAAGGCCGAGGAAGAAGTAGAACTATAGTAACTAAGAAGGTTGATGTCATAGGTACTCAATATATTGACATTACTTAGTCCCAAGTGACACAAATCGACGTTCCCAACTCACACATCAAAGAGGTAAATACATTATTTTGTAGTGATAAATGAAAATCTATATGGATATTGATGCTTAGTACAAACTTTGTGGATTATTGAGGGAAAATTATTTCTGTTATAATATTAATTAGTTGAATTGAGGATGACATGATTTTGAGAAAAAAGTCTAATGTGATGGATAGTGTACATTATATATGGTAGGAAGTTCTACGGTTTTAAGTTTTGATGGATTACTTTACTTATTGAGAACAATTATTGTTTGTTTGAACATGGCAAACTCAATATCATGCTTAAGTTAGCTAGGAAAAGTTTGAACATTGTTTGAATATACCAGACTTAGTGGCACACTTAAGTTGGCTAGGAAAATTTTGCACACTATTTGAACACACTAGACTTAATGGCATGCTTAAGCTAGCTAGAAAATTTTTGCACACTATTTGAACACGCCAGACTAATTGGTGTGCTTAAAGAGGCTAGGAAACTTTTATATTTTGCATGAACATGCCAAGCTCAATGGCATGCTTATATTGCCTAAGATTTGTGCATGGTGTTCAAATGAGTGGGAATGGTTTTCTAGGGTTTGCAAATGGCATTCAAATGAATGGAAATGGCTTTTCTTGTGTGAATTATATGAAATAAGGCATTCTTGAGGTATCGTTAGGAAGTAAGAAAAAACAACGAATGAGGGGAAAATAAAAAAGTGTGTATATTGATTTCTTGTATCTAAACTAGATATAGTACCTCATATTTACAGATGTGAAAACTAGGATAGGGGAAGGGGGAAATTTAGGGTGTTAAGGTGTAGGAAAGAGCACCCCTCATATTGTGTAGATCAGCCAACTCAATAGTGCAAGAAGATTTGGGATTGGTAGTTTGAGTACTAGCCCATAGTTGTGGAAACCCAACTTGAGGATTGTCTTAGAGAGGATTGGGATTCCTCTTGGGATATTCTTGTTCTTGAGCCAAATTATGGAGGTCCTATAGTTTAGTTGGAAAAATACCCATATCATCCCCCCCTAAAAAATTATCCCACCACCTCAATCATTCATTAGTGAAGGAGAAAATTATAATAAGCGATACATAATTTTATCTCATATTGAGGAAGTAGTGTGAGATATACTTTTAGGTAATCAACATAAACTATACACCCTAGGGACGCCAACCTAAGTTCTATATTTAGGGGTTTTGGCTAAAGTCTTCTATTTGGGAGGCATCAAGAAAGTCCATACATTTGGGTTGTGTTGGTCAAAGGCTTACTTCTGGTAGGCATCAACCAAAGTTGTATATATGAGGAGTGATGACTTAAGCCATACAAACAAGATTCCAAATGAGAAGAAAGTCTAGGATGAGACCAATGATCATTTTTTATGCTAAAGAGGGTGGAACTAAGACAAGACCTTCTCCCTTCTCTCTCCCCCATTCCTTTCCTTTCCAATTCAAGCCAAACCAGCCCTGTACCTATCTCCCTCGCGTGCCTCTACCCCTTCCTTTTTTCCCCTATCTACCGTGTGCACCCTGCACTTTCGCAGGCTCTTACAGGCCTACCACCAATGGTCGTCAAGCTCCTACCACCCTTGCCCCTTGTCCTCCTCCCCTTTTTCCTCTTCTCCCTCCCTTAACCTATAAATATCCCATTACCATCCCCCATTTCCCTTCCTTTGCTTTGCTAGAAAATTTTGACCCTCCTCACCGCCGTGCCTTTAGATGCCGCCCTAGTCGCCACCGTGCAATGCCACAGTACGAAACACCACCCAACCCCTTCCCTACATCATCCTCCACTAAACCAAGCCACTCACCACCCTTGACTCCCTCTACACAGCCCACCCCGATCGTGCAAAGTTGGTAGCTCAAGCTGCCCTTTCCACCCCATCGCCTCCCTTCTTGCGGTCCTGCGCTGCCTCCTCGGCCACAATGGCCACCTCCCCTACCACCCACTCGACCTAGCAGTCCCTCCTCCACCTTTCCTCTTTCCTGTGTCCCTCTTGTTCCTCCTCCCTCCATCTCTACAGCTCTTGGCCATCACAAGAGCCACCACCTGCGCTGCCACCTTACTGCGTCACCATCACCACTACAACCCTCTCAGTCTAGAGAATCCACTACCTAACAACCATCATATCCCTCTCTCTCTTCTATCCCCAAAAGGCCAACCTTTCCCAAAACCACCACCACTTCCACCACCACTGCCGCCATGCGTCGCTGCCTCTCTAGTTAACACCTTAAGCTAGGTTGTGCCTTAAACCTTGATATTACTTAAGCATGAATTATCTTGAGTATTATTATTATTATTATTATTATTATTATTAAAGTTATTATCATTATTATTACTATTATCGTTATTATTATTCTACCATTATTATTATTACTACCTAACCCTATTTTGGGCTAATGTTACCCCTAATAGTGTTGTTAACTACTTTAATAATAATACCCTTGTTTATGCAATTAAGACTACTATTGTAATAATCACTAATATTAGTCCTCATTAAAGTAATATTAGGAGATAATGAAAGTATTAAGAGAGAAGTTAACCCTAGTGTTTCCCTCTTATAGGCGAACCAAGTTTGACCTCTAAGGAGGTGTAGGAAGCATGCTCTAAGCCTGGTGTCATTTTAGGTAAGGATGTGGTTAATGCCTAATATGTGTAATTTGTGTATTATGTGTTAAGTGTGTTGGTTACATGCGTGTAGCTTATGTGGTTATGAACTACGCACTTATAGCACAACTTGATAAGCATAGAGCTAAGGTAAGTTGTATGTGTTGTTATGACATATGTAATATGGTAATATGACTTGTGCTAGTGTTGTACTTATGTATGGTTGTTCTATTTGACATGCATGTTAAGATTCTTCAAGTAGTATGATGTGGTTGTGAGGAGGAAAAAGTAGTAAATAAAGTGAGTGGATTAAAGGGGAGTGAGGATGACCTAAGTTGTGATACCCCGTATTTTTAAAATCCAGATTTATTAAGTTTAATGATTTTATTAGCGTAATTTGATGTAAATAATTAATTATTCTAATTTCGTTTCGTTTTACAGATTTATCGATGATTTCGAATTCATAATTGAATGTAATTAATCATTGTCGTTGCGAACCATTCTAGACAAATTCGTTCACGACAGTGATTTTATTATATTCTTATGATTTCGATCTTCGGTTAAAAATATATATTCCCGTCCTTTCTCGTATTTTGATTTTTAGTATTTTTAATTCGTTTTCGATTATATCTTCGCCATGTGATTACGACTTTGGTTTGAAGTTATATTTCGTTAACGAAATATAATTATTTAAATTATAGAATTTCTATTTAAATAGTTAAATTTATTTTAATAATTTTATTCGTAGAAAATGTTTCCAACTTTAGATTTATTCATTTTCGGTAATCTTTAATATTTTTGGAAAGTTTTAAATTAAAAAGATTTTCGGAGTTTATTTATGAAATTCTTTCTGGAATTAATTCTCTTTCGTTTTATGCGTTTTGGTTTACGGAAAACCGATTTCGGAAATTATTAAAATTAGTCTTGATTTATTAGAATTTGACTTAAACATTTTATTATATACTTGTAAATAATTTTTCGAGGTCTTATAATATATTTCCGTAAATAATATAAATTTTTGTGTTCGTTGTTAAATCCTTCCGAAAATGTTTTCAAAATTCTTTATATAGCCTTTTTACTAATTTTAAGCCTTCGGATCCGTTCGAAATAAATTTTTGATTAAATAGATTTTAGATAAAATCTTCTAATAATATTTTGATATTTTTAGTATGTTATCTAATGTGTATTTGTAAAAAAAAAAAAAAAAACACCTGCACCCGTGCCCCGACCCCCCTTCCTTTTCTTTTCCCTCTTCTCTCCCTTCCCTTCGATTTTCCCTATTCCCCGACTCCCCTGCTCCTTGTCTCGCAACCCAAAACCCAAACCCTAGCCGCCGCCTCCTCTCCGCTCCGGCCAACCTCGCCAGCCACCACGGGCGACACGACCGCCGGCGACGCAGCAGCAACGGTCGAAGCCGCACACTAGCAACCGCTGCAACAGCTGCTGCAACAGCGGCCGAAGCAGCCAATCCCAGCAACCACGTACAGTAGCAGCACCGGCCGTGCCGCCGTCCGGCCACGGTGAGCTCGGGTGACGACCGGCGAGCCACCCCCGGGCCCCGACGAAGCTTCTCCGGCCTTCCCGTGCGCTGATTTGTTGAGTTTCGTTTGGTATAATTTTCCGAAAAACCCTAACCCTTGTTTGATTAATTGGGTATGAATTAGCTTATAAAAAGCTAAATTGATTGTTTGTTTATGTATGAATATGCTGTAAGATTGATTTGGACGGGTTAATTGTGTGGTTGTATTGGAATTTTGGAAAAATTGGATTTTTGGCCGGGTTATGCCCGAATTTTTCGGATCCGTCCGTTTTTGCGATTTCGGACAAATTGATTATACAATATGTTTTAAAATGTACCCAATTTCATTTCGGAACCATCAATTTGAGAAATTTATGCAGGTTTTATTGGAATTTGATTCCTAGGTCAAATTTTCGGTATAATGTAATTGGGTCGTATAATTGAGCCGTTTCGCTCAATTGATTTTATAGTATCGTTTAAAATGTATTTAATTTTATATTAGAAGTGTTGAATTGGGAAAATTGTGCGTAATTGATCAGAATTGGATTTTTAGGTCAAAACTCCCGCGGGTTTAAATTGGTTTGGGTAATCGGGTTATTTGATTCAATTGACTATATAAATTACATTAGAATATGTTTAATTACATTTCCGAACCGTCAATTGATATGTTTTGGAAAGAATTAATCGGATTTGCGTTCCGGGCTCAAAAACCCTAATTGGGCTAAATTGTGTATTTCTTTTATTAGTTTTGAGCAATTGATTATTTGATATGTTATAAAATGTGTTTAATTGCATTTCTAAACATTCAATTTGATTCAATTTGTAGAATTTTACCGAATCATATTTTCGGGCTTAAAACCCTAGATTTTTAAGTGAGATTATGAAATTGGTTATTTGTATAGTTGTTTTCTAAAATTAAATTTATAAAAGTAGTTGAAATGATCCTAATTGTATTCGAATACCTTTAATTAGGATTAATTGATTTGAATTACCTGAGTTTATGTCATGGGCTTTAAAACCCTAATTTTGAAAATTGATCATTTGGAATTGATTTATCAGAAGATCGTTTTGTTGAAATTGATTGTCTAGATTTATCTAAAATTAGTTTAATTGTGTTTTAAATCTATCAATCTGAGGGAATCAAAGTGATTTGGCCGATTTGTGGTTTAGGCATTAAAAATCCTAATTTTCGGGGATGATTTTATAAAATTGATTTTGCTATGTGTATTTTATCTAATCGAATTCTATCCTTGGATTTTAAACCATTTAAATTCTGTTTTAACCTAATCGAGTTGGATTTGGTTCTATGTAAATGGTTAGATTACCTATTTAGTTGTAAAACCTAATAAATAAGTTATTTTCGATAAATTAACTTATGATCGATTATTCCTTCTCGGACTTTCCAAATTAAGTTGAAATGTCCCGAGTGATATTTATATTAATCCGTTTTGATTTAGTTTTAACCTTAAATCTTAATAAAGCTATGCTTTTAAGTTCTAAGTTTTATACACGTTTTCTAAGAAAGATCATTTGTGTTGTTTGGGTTTATTTAATTAGGGTATGTGAATTATTGATTGATAGAATAGTTTCTAATTTAGTTTTCGATTTCTATCGGGTCTAGGAAAGCTTTCTCGTGGACCCACGAACTAGGGATCCCTCTCCCTCTCATTTCGCTTAGCTAGCTTCGGATCCAGGTAAGTTCTCTACTTACCTCTACTTATGGGTATTTCGTAAGGACGTAACTAAGGCCACTTGGGTGCATCGCATGATTTACCTGTCTTGTATGCTTTGTGCGGTTGTATGCTATAATCCTGTGTATTATCTGTGTATTTGTGTAGCGCAGCATGGAACCGAGGTACGTCCCCATGTTCTCGTCTTTGTGTACTAATATGTTGTGGAACAAGAATGATGTGATGTGATGTGATGTGAGGTGACCCTACGACATGCATGCTGGGTTATGTGAGGAAGTGTGGTGAAGTGGGGACTTGAAAAAGAAAAATAAGCGGTTAAAATAACCAAAGGGAAGTACGTCGGCTAACATAGGTGTGGATGACCTAAGGAGTTCACCATTTGTGAGACGATGAGGAGAAGGTGGAATTAAGTAAACAAAAGAGTGGGAATAAATTAAGGTTGCATGGGGGAAATTAGGGTTTGCATGGTGGTATTATGGTGTTAGGGTTTACATGGTGGTATTAGGATGTGTATGGTGGTATTGATGATTGCATGGTGGTATTATGGTGTTAGGGTTTACATGGTGGTATTAGGATGTGTATGGTGGTATTGATGATTGTATGGTGGTATTAATGGCTTATGGTGGTATTAGGGTTTGTATGGTGGTGTTATGGGTTGTGTGGTGGTAATAATGCTGGTATGGTGGTATTAGGGTTTGTATGGTGGAGTTAGAGTTTTGCATGGAAATTAATGATTGTATGGGATTTAGGGTTTGTGTGAAAAGTTTGAGAGGTTGCATGGGATGCGTAACGTCTGCGTGGGAGCAAAATTTACCTATGAAAGGCTGATTTGGGGTGTAAGGAAGGTAATGCAAGTATTATTTGGGTGTTTAACTATTTTGGACGGGGAATAGTGCGTGGAGTATTATAAGGGTTTGGAGGAGACATAATTAGGGTTTGGAGTGATTAACTCTGGGTCGTTGTGATTAAGTAGGGTTGGAGTAGCTAATTGTGAATTGCTGAGGGTAATTAAGGTTTGGGATGGCTAAGTATGGTTGTTATGGTAAAATAGGGTTAAGGCACGGGTTGGTGTGGACAATTAGGGTTCGTTATGGCTGCTTAGAGTTGTTTGGTGCTATCATATGTATTATTGATTAAGTGTAGTTATGAATGTGTAATTTCATTGTTTGTGATGTGTAAGTATGAAGTGAATGATTTATGCATGTCAAGGGCGTGATGTGAATTCAATAAGACACTGATAAGACATTAATCACGTAAAGCGAAAGATGTCGAGCCGATCCTGTGATCCGGTCCACCGGCTATAATAGTGGATCAGAGGCATTTTGCCCTGTGCGATTATTTTCCGGTCCACCGGCTATAATAGTGGATCAGAGGCGTTCTGCCCTGTGCGATATCTTCCGGTCCACCGGCTATAATAGTGGGGGATCTCGTGCTCGACAAACCAAACGTATAAGTTAATCCATGGGAAAGCTACTAAGTATGTAAAGCGAAACACCATGTGAGTCGGGGCTGTGATCCGGTCCACCGGCTATAATAGTGGATCAGAGGCGTTTTGCCCTGTGCGATTATTTTCCGGTCCACCGGCTATAATAGTGGATCAGAGGCGTTCTGCCCTGTGCGTATATTTTCCGGTCCACCGGCTATAATAGTGGGGCTCCCGCGCTCACATGGATTATTAAAGAATATGTGTGAAATGAACATATTATTAATGAGAATAAAGAATAAGTCTAATTGGACCATGGCCAGCTTTTATTGTCTATTCTACCACATGCTGTTTATGTGCATAATGAGTCACTTATTATTTCGGTTATACCACGCTTATATGTTAAATGGGATGTTGCATATGTTTTATATGTTACTATGAGTGTATGGAAAGATTCGTGGTGTGGGTTGTGAGTATGTATGATATTGTATTAACGTATTGTACTATAATTTAATATGCACTTGATGATATCTCTCCTATAAGGTAGGTTAGCGAGACTTACTCAGTATTGGACCCGTACTGATACTACACTGGTTGAATGGGTCCTGTGATGATCCACCAATGGTGGGGAGCAGACCTCTTGTGCAGGTTGATACTGAATTGGGGTGGAAGACTTGCCTTGAGTGAGTAGGCGATCCGGATTTTTATTCTTCGGGATTTTTTTTGTTTAATTTTATTCACCTTTGGAAGTTGCAAGTATTGTATTTAGATTTCTAAAGGTTTTGTAATTAACTTTAAATTTCTCGTACTCTGTTAAGTTTTTACTATTCGGATTTAATTGGTTGACAGGTTTTAGCCTTGCATCTAACATGAGATAGATGGTTGACATTTATCTTGTGTTGGATGTGGCGGTAACATTTTCCCAAATTCGCTCCTAGCTTCCGCTTTAATCTTTCAAAAAAAATAAATTTCCGGAGTGAAATTTGGGGGTGTTACATAAGTATCTCATGACCTATGGGTGGAAAAATAAGGGATAATATGAAAAAACTAAAAGGATGGGCTAAATCTCACATGGGGAGTGTATGACTTTCATGCGATGGATAGTCTTTGCATGGGGATGGTCTTTACATGAAAAAAGTTGACTTGAGGGTTAAGTAAGGTGAGGGAATAGTTATTGGGGTGATTAAAGTCCATAGGTGAAAAGTAGTACGTGGGTTGGTATAATGGTGCACGGGGGACTTGGCTAGGATTTGGGAATAAAACCCTAAGTGGGGGAAATTGTGGAAGGGAGAAATAACGGAAGAGGTTAGAGTATGGGGTGAGAGTGGAAGGGTGCCATATGGAGGGTAACTATGTGTCATAAGGAAAGGGAAATGGAAAGTGAAGATGATAAAGGGACGAAATATGAGAAAGGAGTGGTATTAGAGTTTGGGTATGGCCAACTAGGGTTTCGTGGCCACACGTGCCGAATGGAAGGTAAGGTTGGAATGTTGGGTGTGGATCGAGTGGGGTGAAGAATTGGAAAAAAAGGTAATATGGGTCGTGTAAGATAGGGAGAGGTTACGCCATATAGGCCAAATTAGGGTTCCTGAGGGAAAACCCTAGAGGGAAATTGTGAGTTAACTGGAGGCATGGGAGAGTGGGCCTTGACCCATATATATGAGTGCGGCTTTTGTGATAAGTAAGGACAAGGGGAAAAGGATGTTTGGATGTTCTAGGAGGCATAGAGGTCCCAAGATATAGGACTGGGCTTTTTGGGAGAGCAGGTGTGAATGAGGTATGATCGGGAATTCCAATGGGCATGCATGTCTAGTAAGGAAGTATCTATTGAATAAGACATAGATAAGACATTAACTAGTTAAAGTGAAAGATTATTGTGCCGGGCCCAGATCAGTCCATTGACGATAATAATGGCTAGGTGCCTTGTGCCCTAGAGACCGTTTCACTGGTGAATCATAGTGGCCGGGTGCATTCTGCCCTGGGAGTTTTCCGTTCCACCAGCTATAATAGTGGGTGATCCTTATCTCAATAAACCAAATGTAATGATAATAAGCCATGGAGAAAATACTAATTACTTATATTGAAATACCATGAGAGTCGGGGCTAGATAGGTCCACGGGCGATAATAGTGGCTTGGTGCCTTGTGCCCAAGAGACTGTTTCACAATCGAATAATAATGGCCAGGTGCATTATGCCAGGGGTGTTGTTTGGTCCACAAGCTATAATATTGGGGTTTCCTTATTCGTATGGATTTAAAGTGAGAATGTTGTGGAAATGAGAATAATGGCTAGAGATCTAATGATTATGTTTAACTAGACCAATTCACTACTGTTTTATCTATCTTTTATGTTTGGCCTTTACTGCATGGTTACCTTACTCAGTACGTAGCGTACTAATAATTTATTTATTGGGTTTTGCTCATTCCCACGAGAAGTGACCCCTTCTGAGTTAGTGTAGGTAGAGGATATTGTGTTTGATGTCTATAACACATTTGATGCATTAGGTGGGGTTGAGTGAAGCCTGTTGGAATTGGCAAGAGACCTAAGAGCGAGTGTTTTCTAGACTCTTCTTTTTCTTGTTTTTATTCTATCTTACTATTTGTATTGTTCCTTCCCTTCGGGGGCTTTGACGTTGTAACTATTTTATATTCTGCAATGACTTTTAACCACATACTATACTTTCCTTTCATTATAAATCTTTCAGTTATTATGGATGTATATCTTAATTGGTTTAATGTCTTGTGAATTTGTATAGCCTTGTGGTTGGTGTGGGACTGGCCAGGGGTCAGGCTTGTGCTAATCACAGTGGTAGCACCCCCTGTCTTTGTTAATGGTTTGACTAAATGAAAATTTTCAACTGTGATTTTTGGGGGTGTTATAGTATGATACATAAAAATCTAAAGGAAAATCAATTGTAATAAAAACTAGCACCAAAAAGTACAAATCTAGTTTATCCTAACTCTTAAACCTAATGGCCCATTCTGAAAATGGAACCTCTTTCCAAGGGCTCCAGGTGTTCTACTCACTCTTATAAGCTTTATGTCATTCCATGGCCCTCACATAGTCATCAAAAAAAGTAATATCAATATGACTTCTTCATACGGAGTAAATTACAATACCTCATAAGAGGTAACATTCCTATATTTCACATAGTCACAAAAAAACCAAAAAAGCATACTTGAGCCCATTACATGAACCATATAAACATTATGCATGGAGAAACATATATAACTATCAAAGTCTTAACTAAATAGTAAAACACACCAAATCATTTCCTATCAGTGTTAAATACATTACAATTATAGTGGTAGGGCACTAAGGCAAGTACTGAAATAATAGTCCAAAACAATACCAGTGTAGGGCTCTAAGGCATCGAATGAACCAACAAATAGAACATAAACAAAGGTAGGGCACTGAGGCAACTACTAAACAAAGAATCCAAAAAAATACCAAGGTTAGAAATTGAGACAAATATGGAATGAGTAATCCATCAATATACCAAGGTAAGACACTGAGGTAACTCCCTAACCAACAATCCATTCCTTTCATTACACAACAAACATTTTGATTTTACTTCCCTACTCTAGAAGGATGCAAACTAACCTAAGGACATAGTGGTACACCTAATCATATTGGGGGTTGAAAGAAACATTATACCTTTATCTCAAACCCAGGGACACATCGGTATGTTTAGTCATACTAATACCTGAAACAAACAAAATATCCTCCCAACCTCGTTCACCTAGTCCTGATGTATAGATACCCACTATAAGGTCAATAGGTCACCTATAGAGTAGAGTAGGGCATTAAAAACTAGGGCACAATGGCACACCAGTGAAATCAAAATAGAGCCAACACCTCACCTATAAGGTAGCGACCCCAAGAGAGGAACCATTCCCAACTTGAGGTCTTTCACTTTATGTATTAATATCTTATAAGGTGATCATATAAGTCATATAAAACAATGATATTTCCATTTTCCATACTTAACCATTTTTCCTTCTATTTCCAATTATTTAGATAAACTCTAAGGTCATAAGTCTATGTCAAGCCAATACAAAGCTAAGGTCAACCTATCACAAGTGTAAGGCCATCCTATCATTCAATTATTTATAAATGATATTGAAATGCCCCGAAATTTTTTAATTTTAAATATTATATTTAAATAAGGTTTTATTTGAAAATTTAATTTAATAAATTATTTTTACCAAAATAAAAAAATTTATTAGAGCAAATTAATAAGAAATTTTATAAATATGTTAAGTAGAGGAAATTTGGGTATATCAAGTAATTAAATATTTTGATTTGGGAATTTATTTAAATAAATTATTTTATTCAAATTAATAAAAAGAAAATAATTTCAAATTAATTTTAATTTTATAAATAATTTAATTAAATAAAATTAGAGTGATTTATTAAATTAAAATGGATTTTTTCGAAAATCTTTTGAAAATCCTAATTTAGCCTAAAAAGTAATTTAAATATTATTTTATTTAAATATTATTATTTTTAAATACCCCAAATATTTTAATTAATTTATCTAACCCAACCATCCTATTTCTATTTTTCCCTTTTTCCTCTTTCCTTTTTTCTTTCTTTTTCTTCCTTTTTCCTTCTTTTTCTTTCTTTCTCTTTTCTTTTTCTTTTTCTCCTCGCCGAACTGGGCCTGGCTTGTAGCCCAGTTTCCCTTCCTCTTTTCCTTTCCTTCGACGCGGCCCAGCCCGCGTGACCCCTTCCATTTTCCCTCACCATGCCGAGCTTTGCTTGTCTTTCCCCCATAACGCGTCGTTTGACTTAAGCCCTTAGTCTCGCGTCGAACCGCTCGGTTTCCTCCCTTTTCTTTCTTTTCTTTTTTACTCGAACTGTCGGCTCATTCCTTTCTTCTTCCTCCCTTATCCGCTATTGTCGAACCTGCGACCTCCTTCCCCTGAAAATGGCGTCGCCGACCACATGTGTCGTGACTGGCCTTTATCCCGCCCATTTTCTTCCCTTCGATGCACACTCTAATTTGAAATTCCCCACTCTCCTTTTCTTCCCCGCGTTTGCCCCCATTTCCCTCGTGAAGGTTGGGAAAAAATTTGAAATTGTGCCGCCCGATCAACGGCATAACCAACCCATTTTCGCACCGACTTTGACTTTATGGTAACCTCCAGCACTCGAGCCCACCCTCCACCACTATAAATACCCCTAATTTGGTTTGGTTTTGAGATTTCTTTCCCCGAAACCCTTAGCACCAGTCTGTGCACCACCGCCCCTTTAGACACAATTTCCTCGGCCGTTAGCCAACCTCGCTGCCTCTTCTTCCTTCCAAACTCTTCCTTGCAACGCCCTCTAATTAATTAAACCATTATCATCCTTCAATTATACTTGCACGGGTCTCCATAACCGTGGAAATTTTGGTGCTCATCTCGTTAGAATTTTTACCCCGAAACCTTAAACCACCGTCCACCACCACATCTGGCATTCTGCCACCCTCTAAACCACTCAAAATCTCCTGCTAATTCTCCTCCACCGACCCATAAAATTATTTTATTTTCTCCTTCTCCCTCCCCTTCTTTTCTTCATTTTCACCCCTGTTAGATCACTTTTCCGACCACCTCCGGGCACCACCGCCGGTGCCACCCATCCCCTCCAACTCAAGGTGAACCTAGTCAAATTCCTCAAGTGGAATAGGAACGTGCACTAAGATCGGTGAAAATTTAGGTGAGGGTTTACTAAGGCCATTTGTGTGTTTATATGCATTATGTGCTTCATATGCCATGTATTCTATGTTTATTAATATTAATTATTTCATATGTGGCATGATTATAGAGTTGAAGTATGCTGGTATGAATAAATCATGGCATGAAGATTATTTTTATGTTTATGTTATTAATATTGTATGATGTGGCCTTAAGACATGCATATTAGGGTTGTAAAATAATGATGGGGAGTGTAACAATGTGGTGTTAGGGTTTTGCATGAAATGGTATGGTGTTAGGGTTTGCATGGAATGTCATGACGCTAGGGTTTTGCATGAAAGGGCATGGTGTTAGGGTTTGCATGAAATGACATGATGCTAGGGTTTTGCATGAAATGGCATGATGTTAGGGTTTGCATGGAAGCATGTCTACGTGGAGTTAGGGTTGCTTATGAATTCGGGTTTGCATGGAAGTGTGGTATACGTGGAGCTAGGGTTTGCATATGAATTGGGGTTGCATGGAAGTGTGGTCTACGTGAAGCTAGGGTTTGCATGGAAGCATGTCTATGTGGATTTAGGGTTTGCATGGGAGCTAGGGTTGCATGGAAGTGTGGTTTATGATGAGTTAGGGTTTGCATGGGAGCTAAGGTTGCATGGATTTAGTCATGCATGTCTGGGCAAATGTTTGTGAATGACAAATGTTTTTGAATAAAATATTTAAGACACTAATATCTAAAAGTGGAAGATATTGAGACAGGACCAACCGATCCACTGGTTAAGAATAGTGGTTAGGGTTTATACCCTATATGTGACCGATCCACTGTTAATAATAGTCGTTAGGACATGAGGTCCTATATGTGTCCGGCCCACTGGTTATAATAGTGGGGGATCCCAAGCTCAATAAAGACAAACTAGAGTTTTCAATGCTATTAATAGATACTAATTACTTACAGTGGAACACCATGCGAGCAGGAACCAAGCCGATCCACCGGTCAGGAATAGTAGTTAGGGTTTTACCCTATATGTGACCGATCCACTAGTAATAATAGTGGTTAGGGCATGATGCTCTATGTGTGACCGGCCCACCGGTTATAATGGTGGGGTGTTCCTGTTTTTGCATGGATCTAATTAAAGGCATGGTGTGTATCGACTTTTGATAAAAGAAAGATTAAATAATTAACCTAGACCTTTTTGGGCCTTATATTTGGATTTGTTGATTATAAGTTATGGATTTCACCTTATGCTTTTATAGATCATATATGTGGGTTTGCAATTGTATGTTGATAATTACCCTGCATGATTTAATTTGTTATATGCCGGCCTTAGTACTCGGTTACCTTACTCAGTACGTAGCGTACTGATCATCCGTTTCATGGGTGCTACTCATTCCCACAAGCAGAAGGCTCGTCTGATCTATTGTAGGTAGGATACACCTACTTTGATGCTATCGATGTCTACGGGACATCAGGAGGGGTAGAGTGATAGCTGGACTAGATCGATTTCTAGAGAGATGTGGCCGTTTTCTTTTTTAATTTATGACTCATGTTATCTTTTATTATATTTGAATTGTTGAAACAATTTTAATATTGTTGTTTAGTTATTATCTGGAAAAACAATAGCTGATATTTCGAATTATGTAAGACTTGCGCGTACTTACTCTAATTCTCATTTTTATAAAATTGGATTTTTATGGTGTTGTTAAAAATATTTTCTTAGCCTTAGCACTTCGTACCGAAATGGTGGGAGTGAATCGGTCTGATACTAAGTGTGGCGGTAACATCCCTAGAAATTTATGGTTTTAATTTATGATTATTGCTTTTAAAAAAATGTGTAAATTTTGGGGGTGTTATAGATATATCAGGTAAAAAATACCAAAATACCCTTTAAAACCCTAGTTTCCACATTTTATTCATTTTTTGTATCAAATGTTATCGTTATGAGAGATTTGTTATAAGTAAGAAACGAGATAATATTCCACAATATTTTAGCACATAGGTAATCTTTGCATTTTTGTGATTAACTCTATTTTCTACTTTTCTTGCATTTAGTGGGTTGCACCCACCAAAACCTTAATCATGCAGCTATCACTTATCACATCTTCATGAGGCATAAATGTAAAAATTTCAAGTATAAGACATCATTTGAATAGGCATATTATATTCATAGTACATGCAAGAGAATATCTCTAAACCTAGGTCATGCGAATAGGAT
Source organism: Tamarix austromongolica (assembly GCA_039764185.1). Classification (NCBI taxonomy): domain Eukaryota; kingdom Viridiplantae; phylum Streptophyta; class Magnoliopsida; order Caryophyllales; family Tamaricaceae; genus Tamarix; species Tamarix austromongolica. Next base: position 11,430,374 of record CM077816.1, read on the forward strand.
TTATCATAAGCTAACCCTAATTATGGGCATATACATCCATGTGGACTATCTTAACCATAATTCCTTGCACGAACATTCATGAAGAATACATCATGGTATTTGAATCAAAACTAGATAATAATGAAATTCCTAACAAAATTTTAGACATGTAGAAGTTAAACATTTGACATATAACCATGCATAAAATTTAATTATTAATAATCATGCATATCATCCTTTCAGCATATTATAAATTTATCATGCATGTTAAAATATTCAAAAGGCATAAAACCTAGAATTATTATAGGTATAAAAGTTCCTATCATGCTTGTGCATAATTTATACCGTATTATGAGTGATTGGATTTACATAACCCTAGCTTATACAAAAGAGGTCTTCTCCAAAGCTCTCAAGGAATACCTATGAATTTTACAACCAAACACATACATATATTAGCATATAATATTATTGAACAATAATCCATAATTACTAAAATAATTAAGGGCCACTAATCGATGGAATAAGAAAGAGGAAAGGCAAGGAAAACACTTAACACCAATGGAGGAATTTCGGTCGAAAGAGTTTGGGTGTAATGGTGAAAATGGCTAGTGCTTAAGGGACTAAGGGATAGTGGAAATGACCAAAGGTTGGGAGGGGTGAATCGGAAACAATGGTGCAGAAAAGGGGAGAAGGAGAGTGCAACAAAAAGGGTCAAAGGAGGGGAAGAGTTTTGATAGAAATGGGTGCAAGTAAAAGAGGAGGGCTTTGGTCAAAATTATTAGCGAATGGAAGGGGGAGGGAATGAAAGGTTTGGCCGGTGGAGATGGGATAGAAACTACAATTAAGGCTAGTGGTGAGGAATATGAAACTATAAGGGGTGGAGAAGTGAAAGAGGAAGGAAATTATGCACGAGGAAGGGGAGGTTGTTGGGTGTTTAGGCGTGGATGTAGGGAGTAGCTTTGGTGATGGTAGCCGATTTAGGGTATGGGGATTTGGTGGGTGATGATGCCCAACCTTCTTGATCCAATCCTTCAGAGCTGGTGTAACTAATAGCACTGGTTGAGGTTGATGTGCTCTGATCTGACCCTCCATGTAGGCTTTGACAGTCTCCGTAAAAGCTTTGATGTGCTTTTAGCGGTGGTTAGCGACCATCATATCCTAAACACTAAAAGAAGTTAGGGATGAAATTTAGTCTATTGAGTACAAACACTCACACAAAAATTATCACAAATGTTATCTATGGCATATTCCCAACCCCACTCTCACTTACTAACATTTTGGGTTTAAAAATAATTAAACTTATCTAGAAAATATAGGGGAAGGATTTCAAATCAAGACCAATACCTTCCTATGGTATCAGCTTAAAATTATTTTCAAAGGTAATGAATTTTTTCGTAAAATGCTTTGATAAAACCCTATGGTATAAACTTAAGAACTTCTAAAAGTGGAAAATTTTTAAGAAAAATATTTGATACCAACCTGTGGGATAAGCTCAATGATTTTTGAAATTAATACCCATTTAAGAAAAGCTCTAATACCAACCTGTGACACCCTTATTTTTCACTACCAAAAAATTTCTTTTAGAACATTACAGATGTTGGAAACACACTTAGGAAAAATGGGGTGTCACTGCCATACCTCACATAGCATAGATGTCAATCTCTTACCCCATATTAGATACTAGACTAAAACAAACCAATACCTTTAAAACAATAGAGTGTGTGAATAAAATATTACATAAACTTAAAAAATTGTTTACATTGGAGGACCTTAACGGTCTCAAACCAAATCATTACAAAACACATCTAGATAAAAGTATGAACTACAATCAAATGAGTTTAGGGTATGACCCCAAAATCAAAACCATGGTCCACCACAGACCCTTGAAAAATATCCAATTGTCCTTACTCTCAATCCCTAACCTAATTGAGATAGGTCGTCTACTGGTCATCCCCAAAAACCTACACATACCATTCTACTCGTGGTAATGAGTAGGTGACTGAGAAAACAGGCACATCTATACACTATATATTGGGTAAGCAAAGTTGCTCCCTCAATGTTAACACAAGTATGAAAATTCTACCATACATGGATATAATATATAACATGCGTCATGATATAGCATTATATATAAAGGTAGGAGTACATTAGGACATGCTGTCATGCATAAATCAAACAATAAAAAATATGTCATGTTTGGTTTCACATTATAATCATGTAGGTACTCACTCATGTAATAGTAAATGAAATCCAAGCAACCGCTAGGGTTATTCCCTATAGCTCAGTCCCTTAGATTATACCATTTCCTACTCATGTGTGACATAGATCAGTCATCCAACCAGTATTCCATTCAATAACCAATTACTCATTTAAGCCATTAGTTAAGTGTACAAACAAGCTTTCATTCTTTTTGGTCATTCATACTATTACTTTCAACCATATCCAATTATTAACCATTCACTTGGTCATCATTCATATTTTATCAACCAATTATTGATCATCCATATTTTATTATCATCGAGCGATGGATTGTGCACCACCCCATGGTCTCACATACCATAGAAACCTATACAAATAAGGGACATAATTTCCAACTGAAAGCCAATCACCAAGTTAACATAAGTTCATGACGAAGCCAATCACCATAATGGACATAAGTGGAAGCCAAAGCCAACCATTATAGACATAAGTCCAGGACAAAGCCAACCACTTAGGTAACGAAACCCTTTAGTATTGATACCCTCTAGTAAGTCCTCAATGTCTAGAGTAGGTAAGGCACCAAGACCTCTCTTGATCCCACTAAAAGGCAAAGCCTGAAGGCACAAAAAATGCCCGAAGACAGACTAACCGATGGTAGCTAATCAAGGATTGGGTATCCCAGATCCATACTCAACTCAATTAACTTTCACTTTGCATGATTAGTATATTATTCATAAGGATAAGTGATGACACAAGTGTCATATAGAAGAAAGTAAGGAAATTTCCATGTTTATTCCATATCATTCCTTTTTCTTTCCATTTGTCAAACTATGTGTGTTTCCATTGATACTTATACCATATTACTCATTTCCATCCTATTATTTTTTTAAGCCCATGTTGAGTTGCATCACTCTTTGCTCAATGCCATCACTTATCATAGGTGGAATATCCATTTAGCCTTTACATCACCCCATGGAGTATATCATAAATTATGATCCATTTAATCCTTTCATAAGGCCATTAATCTATCGGTCTAGCCCAACTAGTTGATTGGTTTGGGTCGACCAGCTGATTAGTGTAATTCAACTAGACAATTATTTTCCTCAAATAGGTTAATTGGTTTACAAAAACCAATTGACAGTTCATAGACCATTGAATCAGTTCTACCCAACCCATTAATGGGTTTAAGTAGAGAGCAAGGCTAAGGTCTCTCCAAGCTTCGATGAGTTGGGTTAACCAGTCGACTATACTAGGAACCAGCCAATCGATTTAACCTAACCAGTCGATCAGTTTTCCCTGGCACATTAGCAAACCATTAAATTACATGTAGATTCACACTTATAAATGATCCTTAACCATATTAAAATATGTAGCAACATAGTCTAACACATTTTAGACCAAATGAACTTGTATACCTCAACATTGAATCATAATATCCTATTTTTATCAATTTTCATGCTTTTTACTCAAAGTATACAATCTATCCATCCAAATTAATTATGTAGGATATATATATTCATGATAACATACATAATCACCTTAAAGGAACTCATATCATGTAGGAATTTAAATGCCCTAAAAATCCTAACTTTAAGAATTATAGCTAATTAAGGATTAATCATAAAAATTAATTAAATAAATTATTCTTATTAAATTCAAAGGGAATTAATTAGGGTAAATAAAGAGGAAAATGATAAATATTTGAATAAGGAAAAATTTGGCTATTTTAGCTAATTAAGGATTTTATTTTAGAAATTAATTAAATAAATTATTTTATTTAAAATAAGAAGGAGAAAATAGGGCCAAATTAATAGGAATTTTATAAATAATTTAATTGGACAAAATTAGAGTGATTTGCTAATTAAAAGGAATTTACGAAAAATCTTTCTAAAAATCCTAATTTAGCATAAAAAGGGAATTAAATATTATTTTATTTAAATATTATTATTTTTAAATATTCCAAATATTCTAATTAATTTAATTAACCCAAGCACTATTTTTATTTTTCCCTTTTTCCTTTTTCCTTTTTCCTTTTTTTCTTTCTTTTCTTTTCTTTTCTTTTTCTTTCTCCTTCCTTTCTTTTTCTTCCTCCTTACCCCAATTGCGCCTTTCCGTGGCCGGCTTCCCTTCTTTCCTTTTTGTCATTCCTATGACCTGTCTCCTTCCTTTCTCTCTTCTTCGGCACAACCCAGCTCTAAGGCTGTGTTTCATTTGTTTCTAGCCGACCAGTCTGGTTCTTCCTCTTCTTTTCTTTTCTTTTCTTTTTCATCTAGGCCGCCGGGTCTGCGCCTCTCCTTCCTTCTTCCTTATGCCTCCTTCCTTCGCTGTTGACTTACAACTCCTCCCTTCACTTGCGCCTAGTTTTTCATCGTCGACCTCCTCATTTGACTGGCCATTTTCCCTCTATCTTCCCCTTCATGATCCGTCGACCATTTCGCCCAACCACTTCTCCCTTCTACTCACGCACGCTTTCCCTTCTCCCAGCCAGCCACTACCCTGCCACGTATTTAAATTTCGCCAACCTCTGTTGCTGTCGGTGAGTCCGAACCAACCTTCCCTATTCCTTTGTCATTCCCTTGACCCTATCCTCTCCTTTAAGCCCTATAAATATCCCCTACCTAGCCTAGAATCGAGCATTTCCCCAAGACCCAGAAAACTTTCTCTTATGCGCCACCACCATTTCAGACACCGTTACCGGTGCCTTCAGTCAACGACACCACCCACTCTACCCACCTAAGTACTCCCCGCATTGCCCTCTAACTAACTACACTGCCCATCTCCCTTGATTTTCCCTACACGAGCCACCTCGGCCATGCAAAGTTTCCTTCTCAATCAACCACACCTTCGCCCCTTCCACCCTTTGCACCACCGTCTGCCACCACTTCTGTCGCTACCAATGTGCCTTTCACCTTCTAAAAGCCTCTACAGACTTCCCTCTTTCTCCCCCTCCTCCTCTCTTTCTCTCCTTCTTCCACTTTCAGCCACCACTACTGCCGCCGTGCACCACCACCATTGGCTGCGCCGCCACCATCATTCTACTCCTCTCTATCTAGGCAGTCACAAACACCCCCTACTTCCACCCTCATTCTCCCTCTCCTTTTTCCAGCCCTCAAATTTTCCTCTTTTCTTCTATTTTTTCGGCCACTGCCTGTGTTGCCTGTCACCACCAACCTAAGGTGGAACCCTAAACCCTCTCAACCCTTTTCACTATTTTTTCAAGCCTTATTTATTTTATTTTATTTTATTTCAATTATTTCAAATATATTATTATTATTACTACTAATGTTATTATTATTATTTATATTGAAGGCCGAAGCCCAATTCTATTTTTATTTCTATTTCTATTATTATTATTATTATTATTATTATTATTATCATTATTATTATTAGTATTAATATTATTTGAAAGTAGGGTTGAAAACCCTACTTTACTTTATCTTACTCTCGGTTTATGATATTATTATTATTATTATTACTACTACTACTACTACTACTACTTCGTAATTACTATTATTATTTCATTATTATTATTATTACGATTTTTATGATTAATGTTACTAATATTATCACTGGTATTATTTTGGTGAAGGGTCGAAGCCCCTATTACACCATTTATTTTGAATCATATTATTATTATTATTAGTATTTTTAGTATTATTATTATTGTTATTATTGTTATTATTTTTTTTACAATTATCATTATTATTATTTTTAGTATCATTATAATTATTATTCTTAGGGCAAGGTCTTCAACCTTATATATTAACTTTTACAATATTACTATTATTTCTTATATCTTTAGCAAAATGAGTAATTAGTTAATGTCATTATTATTAATATGTTATTATTTTATCAAAAACCTAGTCTTAGAATAAAGTAGTAAATAATAGTATTTTTGGAAGGAGGGAATCTAATCTTTAACTTTTTCCTCATATAGGTGAGACCAGTCAAAGCCCTAAGGAGGCGTAGGAGTATGTTTCAAGACTGGTGTCGTTTACTTAAGGGTGTAGCTAAGGCCACTTGTATGTAATGTGTTTTTACATGCCTTGTATGCCATGTGCCATGTTATATGATGTATTTTATGTGTATTGTTATGACTAATTTACGTGCAGCATGACTATGAGTGGAGGTATGTTCATGTGATATTTTATGGTATGTGTATAATATGTATAAGTTGTGTTTTTAATGTGAAATGTTGTGGCCCATAAGACATACATGCTAGGTTATGTAATATGATGATATGGAGTGAAATGATATGAGTTGACCTAAATGTTGCATGACCATGAAAGGATGAATCTAAGGTTGCATGGAGGAATCTAGGGTCCGCGTTGAGGAATCTAGGGTTTGCATGGAGAATTTAGGGTTTCTCGTGGGAATTTTAATGTTTTGCATGAAAAGTTTGAAAATCATATAGTACGTGGAATTGTATAAGATTACATAGAAGACCAATCTAGGGTGTATTGTAACACCCCCAAATTTCACTCCTGAAAATTTTTTTTTTGAACGAAATAAGCGGAAGCTAGGAGAGAATTTGGGAGATGTTACCGCCACATCTAACATAAGATAAATGTCAATCATCTATCTCATGTTAGATGGAAGGCTAAAACCTGTCAAACAATTAAATCCGAGTTTTAAAAGCATGACAGCGTTACGAGAAATTAAAAGTCGATTACAAAACCCTTGGAAATTTAAATACGACACTTTAACTTCCAAAGATGAATACAATTAAACAAAACAAATCCCGAAGGATAATTATCCGGACCGCCTACTCACTCAAGTCAAGCCTTCCACCCCCAATTTAGTAACCGATCAAAACCTGCATCAAAGGTCTGCTCCCCACTATCGGTGGATCATCACTGGACCCATTCAACCAGTGTAGTATCAGTACGGGTCCAATACTGAGTAAGTCTCACTACCCTATCTTATGAGAGAGACGTAAACGATAACATCAAATACATATTAAATTATGATACAATACGTTGATACAATATCATACATACTCACAAACCACAACAGGAATCTTGCCATACACCTATAGTAACATATGAAACATATATAACATCCCATTTAATCATATAATCATAGTATAACCGAAATATAAAGTGGCTCATGCGCCTCAAGTAGGAATAATCCATATCATTGGAAACTTGATGCGTGACATACTCATGTAAGCAGCATGTAGTAATACAGATAATAATAGCTTACCATAGTCCAATTAAACTTATTTCCTTTGAGTCTTTATTAAAAGTAGTCATTTCACACCACAATCTTTATCAATCCACGTGAGTGCGGGAACCCCACTATTATAGCTGGTGGACCGGAATATATAAACTCAGGGCAGAACGCTCCTGACCACTATTATTCGCCGGTGGACCGGTCTCCAGGGCAGAACGCTCCTGGGCACTATTATTTGCCGGTGGACCGGTCTGGCCCCGACTCGTATGGTGTTTCACTGTAAGTGCTTGTGACTCATTCTTTATTCTCATCAATAATATATTCATTCCACACATATTCTTTAATAGTCCATGTGAGTGCGGGAACCCCACTATTATAGCCAGTGGACCGGAAAGTATACACTCAGGGCAGAACGCTCCTGACCACTATTATTTGCCGATGGACCGGTCTGGCCCCGACTCACACGGTGTTCCACTGTAAGTATTTAGTATCTTTCCCATGTCTTATAAATTTTATGTTTGGGTTACTGATCACGGAAACCCTCACTATTATAGCCGGTGGACCGGAAATCATACAGGGCAAAACGCTCCTGACCACTATTGTTCGCCGGTGGCACGGTCTCTAGGGCACCCCGGCTCCTGGCCACTATTATTCGCCGGTGGACCGGTCTGGGCCCAGCTCAGCATCTTCCTCTTTAAGTGATTAGTATCTTAACGTATCTTATTTGAAAGTATTTTACCCTTGACATGCATGGCTAACTATATCCACACCTATCCTCCCAGGAGGGCCCGTCCCATATCTTGGAACTCGTGCATCCCTTATCACACCTCGATATCCATTTCCCTCTATACTCACACATAATAAAAACCAACTCTTAAGGGTGTGGGTGAAGGCCCAACACCTCGTGACATCAGAATCCACCCGCCATTAGCCTCGAGGGTTTCCCTTGAAACCCTAATAGGACCTATGTGGCCCAACTTCCTCTTATTTCACTACCATTAATTCATTTATCCTCAACACCTCATCACATTTAGTTCCAATCCCAAATCATATCGCTCTACCCATCGATTCCACCTGTGACTCTAAAATCCTAGTTGGCCACTTCAACCCTAGTACATTTCTTTTCCCACAAGTAACCTCTCCTTTTCACCCAATATTTCTTCTCTCCCAAAACACCCATAATCATTCCTCATAACATAAACTCTCACTCTCAACCCGCACCTCACTCACCATTAATCATTTTTACTTCCGCTTTTTCCATATTACTAATTCTTCCCAAAACCCAAATCGGGTCCCTTATACTCCCTTTTAGCAACTCACTTCCCAATTATTTCTTTTTTCCCTTTTATCTCCATGTCATAATAATAATAATAATAATCACCCTAGCATGCATGTCCTAGAGGGTTGCATCATATCACAACACATCATAATTACCACATATGGACATCACATTCATGTCGTAAGAAAAACATATACCACATACCTTAACTCCAAGCTGCGCTACGCATAAAACACATTAAGGACAACCATACGATACTCAACAAGACATGGTATATATACAAAACATCCAAGGCATGCAAGTCACATAACACGTAGGGACCTTAGCCACATCCTTACGAAATACCCATAAGTAGAGGTAAGTAGAGAACTTACCTGGATCCGAAGCTAGCTAAGCGAGATAAAAGGGAGAGAGATCACTAGCTCGTGGATCCACGAGAAAGCTTTCCTAGATCCGATAGAAATTGAAAACTAAATTAGAAATTATCCTATCAATCAATAATCCACATATTCTAATTAAATAAACACAAACGACACAAATGATTTTTCTTAGCAAACGTGTCCAAAAATTAAAACTTAAAAGCATAGCTCTATTAAAATTTAAGGTTAAAACTAAATCAAAACGGATTAATACAAATATCACTTGGGACATTTCAACTTAATTTGGAAAGCCCGAGAAAGAATAATTGATCATAAGTTAATTTATCGAAAATAACTTATTTATTAGGTTTTACAACTAATTAGGTAACCTAACCATTTACATAGAACCAAATCCAAACCGATTAGGTTAAAACCGAATTTAAATGATTTAAAACCCAAAGATAGAATTCGATTAGATAAAATACACATAGCAAAAATCAATTTTATAGAATCATCCCAGAAAATTAGGTTTTTTAATACTTAAACTACGAATCAGCCAAATCACTTCAATTACCTCAAATTGATAGTTTTAAAACACAATTAAACTAATTTTAGATAAATCTAGATAATCAATTTCAACAAAACAATCTTCCGATTAATCAATTCCAGATAATCAATCTTCAAAATTAGGGTTTTAAACCCCATGACACAAACTCAGGTAATTCAATTTAATTAACTCAAATTAAAGGGATTAGAAAGCAATTAATACCATTTCAACCATTTCTATACATTCAATTTTAGAAAAACAACAATACAAGTAATCGATTTCATAATCTCACTTGAAATTTAGGGTTTTAGGCCCGAAAATACAATTCATTAAAATTCTATAAATTTAATCAAATTGAATGTTTAGAAATGCAATTAAACACATTTTATAGCATATCAAATAATCAATTGCTCAAAACTAGTAAAAGAAATACACAATTTAGCCCAATTAGGGTTTTTGAGCCCGGAACGCAAATCCGATTAATTCTTGCCAACACATATCAATTGACGGTTTGGAAATGTAATTAAACATATTCTAATGTAATTTATATAGTTAATTGAATAAAATAACCTGATTACATAATTCAATTTAAACCCGCGGGAGTTTTGACCTAAAAATCCAATTTCGGCCAATTACGCACAATTTTCCCAAATCAACACTTCCAATATAAAATTAAATACATTTTAAACGATACTATAAAATCAATTGAGCGAAACGGCTCAATTATACGACCCAATTTCATTACACCCGAAATTTGACCTAGGAATCAAATTCCGATAAAACCTGCATAAATTTCTCAAATTGACGGTTCCAAAATGAAATTGGATACATTTTAAAACATATTGTATAATCAATTTGTCCGAAATCGCAAAAACGGACAGATCCGAAAAATTCGGGCATAACCCGGCCAAAAATCCAATTTTTCCAAAATCTCGACATAACAATATAATTAACCTATCCAAATCATTCTTACAGCATATACATACATAAACAAACAATCAATTTAGCTTTTTATAAGCTAATTCATACCCAATTAATCAAACCAAGGGTTAGGGTTTTCGGAAATTTATACCAACAAAATTAGTAAAAATCGGAGCAAGGAGGGCCGGGGAAGCTTGGTCAGAGGCTGGGAGTGGCTCGCCGGTCGTCGCCCGAGCTCGCCATGGCCGGACGGCGGCTCGCCGCTGCTGCGACCTGCTGTTGCTGTTGTCGCTCGTTGCTGCCGGTTGCTGCTACTCCTGTGGCTACTGTGCGCAGCAGCTCGTGGTTGGTGGCAGTCGGTCGTGGCTGCCGACGGTCGACGAAGGGGGAGGGATGTGCTGGGGAGGAGGCGACGGCTGGGGCTAGGCTACAGATGGGGAGCCGATGGGAATAGAGCAGAAGGTCGGGGACTGTCGAGAAGGGAAGCAGGGAAAAAGGAAAAGGAAGGGAGGGGGTCGGGGGCACGGGCTGGGTTTTAGTTTGTTTTTTTTTATAAATACAAGTATCAAATAAAATATTAAATATCAAAAATTTGTTTTGGAAGAATTTTATCTAAAATTTATTTCGAAAGAATCCGAAGGCTTAAAATTAATAAAAAGCTATATAAAGAATTTCGGAAATATTTTTCGAAGAATTTAGCAACGAGCGTAAAAATTTATATTATTTATGGAAGTATATTATAAGACCTCAAATAAATTATTTAAAAGTATGTAATAAAATATTTAAGTCAAATTTGAATAACCGAGACTAATTTAAATAATTTCTGAAATTAGTTTTTCGTAAATCAAAAGCATGAAACAGAAGAAAATTAATTTCGGAAAGAAATTCTTAAATAAATATTTTAAATTTAAAATTTCCCAACAATATTAACGATTTTTGAAAACAAATAAATTTAGAGTCGGAAATATTTTCTACGGATAAAATCATTAAAATAAATTTAACTATTTAAACAGAAATTCTATAACTTAAATAATATATTCCGTTAACAAAATATAACTTCAAAACAAAGCCGTAATCACACGACGAAGTTATAATCGAAAACGAATTTAAAATATTAAAAATCAAAATAAGAGGAAGAACGAGAATATATATTTTTAACCGAGACTCGAATTCATAAGAATATAATAAAATCATTGTCGTTAACGAATTTATCTAGAATGGTTCGCAACGACAACGATTAATTAAATTCAAATATGAATTCGAAATCATCGATAAATCCATAAAACGAATCAAAATTAAAAATAATTTAATATTTTCATCAAATTACATTAATCAAATCATTATACTTAATAATTTTGATTTTAAAAATACGGGGTATTATATGTATAAAGTCTGCATGGGGGTAAATTTTACGTATGAAAAGTTGATATCGAGTGTGAGGAAGGTAATGGAAGTGTTGTTTGGGTGTTGGAATGCTTTGAATGAAAAATAGTACGTGGAACTGCAATAGATTACGTAGGAGACCGATCTAGGGTTTTGTGTGGCCATCTAGGATTGGGTATGGTTACTTAGGGTTTTGTGGTCACACATGTACTTGGTGATTAAAGTGTGATGATGAGGGTGGAGTCTATGGGTTATGTTGTGCGGAGTGTTAAAATGATTGGGGTTGTGTGAGGTGAGTAGGATGGGCTACCTAGGCCTAAATTAGGGTTTTGGACTAAAACCCTAGAGTGAGACGGTGAGTGGACTTGGAAGTGTAAGTTAGTGGGCCTTGACCCACATACGTGAGAAATGGGCTCTAGTGTGAGTTAGGGTAAGGAGGAAGGATGTTGGGCCAAGTTAGGAAGTACGTGAGTCTTACGATGTGAGATGGGTCCTTTTTGAAGGATAAGCATAGAGGGAGTTAGTCATGAATGTCTAGGGTTAAACTTCTACATAAGACACATAAGACATTAATCATGTAAAGTGAAATATTATTGAGCTGGGCCTAGACTGATCCACTAGCACAATAGTGGTCAAGTACCAAGGTGCCCTAGAGACCGATCCACCGGCATATAATAGTGGTTAGGGCTTATTGCCCTATGTGTGACTGATCCATTGGTTATAATAGTAGGGGATCCCGAGCTCAATAAATCAAACCCTAAAGTTTGTTAAGACATGTAAAAGACACTAATACTTACAGTGGAACACCATGCGAGCAGGGGCCAGACCGATCCACTAGCATATAATAGTGGTTAGGGTATGTTACCCTATAAGTGACCGATCCACTAGCTATAATAGTGGCCAGGTGCCAGAGTGCCCTGGAGATCGATTCACGGGCTAAAATAGTGGTGTGGAATGAGTATCTATAAGAGATTAAATAAGTAATTAATCTGGACGATAAATATCCTTTGATTATTATTTCTCCAAAGTGATCGTATGTTGTCTATATTATTATCTGGTTTAAATTATGTGCTTATATGTGTTGGACTTAGTGCACGGTTAACTTGCTCAGTAAATAGTGTACTGACCACTCCTTTTATGGGTGCTGCTCATTCCCACGAACAGAAGGCCCTTCAAACTTTGTGCAGGTGGTTGATGCATATTTTGATGCCTTCGATGTCCATGAGGCATCAGGCGGGACTAAGTGTTGATTATGGGCTTGGTTCGATGATCGAAGTGACGTGGCCGGATTCTCTCTTATGTCATTCTATTTCTTTATGATATTTCTTTTCTGTATTGAATTTTTCTAAATTAAATATTAATGTTTGTAGACATTATTCCCTTTGAGAAATTTTGATTTCGCACTCTGATTTCTATCTTATGAGTTATTATAAACTTTTATGCGTACTCTAATTTTTATAACCAAACCCAATTCGAGCCTTAATCTCACATAATTGAGAATCCCATCCTCCCACACACATCAATTTTGGTATCAAAGCCTTAGGTTGGAGCTATTGCAATCAAGATTCAATCTTTCTTTCAAGATTCTTCAATAAATGTTTCATGTTCATTTTTCTCCAAGAATTCATCAAGAAAACCCCAAAAATCTAAGCCCTTAGGGGCGTGTTTGGGAGGACACCATTCGGTTGGTGAAGAGAGAGGATGGAGAGCCAAGGAGAAGAATTGAAAGATATTCTCAAGACCTTGATGGGTGAAATCAAGGAGGTAAAATTACATGTGAAGAGAACATAAGCTTCCCATGTTCAAGAGTCACATGTGCAACCACAGAACTGATGGGAACAACTGGAGGAAGACCACATGATAAGGGCACAAAATCAAGTGGAGGAAGGAGAAGAGAGAATGGGAAATTATGCAAGACCACATGACACCTCAAAAAACCTATGATGATGTGGAAAAAGGAATGTGCTTTAATCTTTCTAACTTTGAAGGTAATTTCGCAAAATATTTTCTCGAAGGTTTACAAATTGTTGAATCTATTTTTGAGCATAAGAAAATTGATGATGAGAAGAGGTGTCGAATAGCAATATTGAAGTTTAAGAAATTTGCTAGAGTGAGGTATGCTAATTTGAAAAGGAGAAGGGAGTGAGATGGAAAATAAAAAATTAGGTCATGGAAAAAATTAAAAAAAAACACTTGAAGATGAAATTTGTGCCTCTAGAATACGAGCAAGAAAATTTTATAAAAATGACTATGTTGAGGCAAGGGTTGCTAGGAGTTGAGGAATACATTTGAGAGTTCAAAAGGTTAGCTCTTGTTTATGATCTCCAAGAAAGAGAAGAACAAAGGTGTGCACGATTCATCAGGAGTTTAAATATAAACCTTTGAGAGAAGGTGGAGGTGTATCCTTATGAAGTATTTCAAGACCTAGCCAAGTTAGCCATCAAGTTTGAGAAACACTTGAAGAGAACAAAGCTACCAAACAAGTCAACCAATGCACCATATGGTTCGACATTAAAGGGTGGGTCGAAGCCACCAATTTCTCAATCCACAAATCAAGAAAATATTAGAAATTTCACTTGTGAGGAAAAGGGCAAGGATCAAGTGGTTGATAAGGTGAACAAGCAATAAGTCAAGTGTAGAGGTTATGGCCACTTTGCTCGGGATTATCAAAACCAAAGGGTATTGAATTTCAAGTAGATAGCAAGTATGGAGGCTTGTGAAAAGAATGAAGACCTCAATGAAGACTTTGAATAAGAGAGTGATAACTTGGAGGATGCTTGAGAAGAAGGCCAAGCGGATTGCTATGTGTTGAAAAAGGTGATCCAAGTATAACAACAACCTTTACTTACTCAAAGGCAGAAAATTTTCAAGGCCAAGTGTAGAGTTGGTGATAAAGGATGTGAAGTCATCATTGATAAGGGCTCATGCACTACTGTTGCTAGTGAGAAGATGGTGAACAAGTTCGGTTTGGAGACCATGGGTCATCCAATTCCATATTCACTCTAATGGCTCATTAAGACAAAGGTGTAAGGGTAAACAAACAAAATCTTATATATTTTAAGAATGAAAATTATTTTGATAATGTTTTATGTGATATTATGCTTATGGATGCTTGTCATATTTTGTCAGGGAGGTCGTGGCAATTTGATAAGAAGGTTGTGCTTGATGCAGTTCTTAATAAGTATGGGGTATGCAAGGGTCTAATGACGTTTAGGCTAAAACCTAATCTAAATGGGGAGGATTCGATTTTGAGGAATGAAAAGGAAGAAAAAAGGAGGATGTTGAGCATAGGAGGGGAAGATGGAAGAGTAACATAGAGTTTTTGATCTATAAGAAGTGTGAGATGAATGAATCTATCAAAGATGAGAAGATGTGCTATGCATTGGTGGTAAAGGAGGTCCAACGAGGGGAGAATGCTAATATGGATCCAAAATTGCAACAAGTTTTGAAAGAGTATGCCAATGTGCTTCTTGATGAGTTACCAAGTGGGCTACCTCCTTTGAGAGGTATTAATCATGCTATTGATATTATTCTAGTAGTGCCATTACCAAAGCAGCTAGCTTATAGGTACAATCCAGAGGAGGCTAAGGAGCTACTGAAACAAGTGCAAAAGTTGTTAGACAGGGGCTACATTTGGGAGAGTATGGATCTATGTGGAGTTCCAGCTTTGTTGGTGCCTAAGAAGGATGGTATGTGGAGGATGTTTATTGATTTGAGAGCCATCAAAAACGTCAAAATCAAGTACAGATTTTCGATGCCAAGATTGGATGACATGTTAGATGAGTTACATGGTGCAAATGTGTTCTTGAAGATTGATCTTAGAAGCGGCTGTCATCAAATGAGAATAAGGGAAGGGGACGAGTGGAAAACAACCTTCACGACTAAGTATGGGTTGTATGAGTGGTTGGTGATGCCATTTGGGCTATGAAATGCATAAACCTCCTTCATGAGATTGATGATCGAGGTACTTAGACCCTTCCTTGGAGTCTTTATTATTGTTTACCTTGATGATATCGTGGTATATAGCAAGAGTGAGTTCGAGCACATACAACACTTAAAGAGGATATTTGACATTAGCCCTTACTATGGTGAAGCAAATTTGAGGGCAAACTCAAATCGTCAAGGGGAGAATGATGCAGGAGCAAACACTTAAGAATTGGCATTCATCATTATGAAACCAATGATTCTTTATTTAGAAAGGAGCTCCCGCAAAATTGAAGACAAACAGATGGTGACGTTACTAGAAACGTACCAAATAAGCTACAAGGCATCTACGTGTATGTGCATGGCATGCATGGACTGCATGGCCATGTGCATGGGGGGAAATGTGCAGGTTGGTAGTGTATAATTATTAATTTTTCTAATTAATTAATTAATTAGTAGGTTTGGATATTAGATAGACCATAAAGTAGAATAAAGTTAGCATTATATCTTTTAGCTTAGAATCTTTTGAATTATGCTTTTTAGCTAACTGGTAGATTGGCTATATAGAGCCATTAAAGTCATAATCAGATGTAGCAATTGATGATCAATTGTTAAATTTGAATGCAATTTTAATTCTGTGTGAATTCAATTCAAGTTAATCAAATATGTGTGAACGATTAATCTTGAAACCCTTAGTATCTTTGTGTGTGTGAATTAGAGATTAAGTCCTATCCTTTCTACTCTTCATAATCAATTTTTTCTAGCCATCATTATCATCCAAACATCACCCAAAATCAAAGATTAATTGAAACCCTAAATTGTTTTTAGAATTCAAAACCCTAACCTTAACATTCAAACCATAACATAACCCTAACCCTAAAATTCAAAGTTTAAACCCTCCTTACCCTAACCCACGAAATCATCTTCCATTAAACCCTATCCTTCAAATCACCATCATCACCAATACATCATTGTTGAATCAACATCATATTTATCTCATATTTTTCAACCAATCGTCATTAGTTATCCATCACCATCGAATTATAATCATATTATTCGATTCATCACCATCATCATGCCATCCTATTCAAACACTTTTAACCTTAATTCACCATCACCAAACCTTCATCTTAATAACCAAACCCAATTCAAGCCTTAATCTCACATAATTGAGAATCCCATCCTCCCATTTACATCACCTTGCTTAACAATTAAAACAGATACAGGATTAGAAGAGTGCAAGAAAATCAATTGTAAGGTTAGAAGCGTAAAAAGAAGGAAGGTGAATACAAAAGCTTAGTGAAATACCCCAAAACCCTAATTTAGACAAATTTTGCAAATTAAGTATTTATTAGGAAAATTAATTAATTAAATTATATTATTAAAATAAGAGGAATTAATTAAGGTAATATCAAGAGGAAATTAATAAATAATATAATTGGGAAAAATTAGGGTGTTTTGTTAATTAAAATGGAATTCAGAAAAAATATTTCAAAAATCCTAAGTTAGCGTAAAAAGGAAATTTAATTATTATTTTATTAAAATATTAATATTTTTAAATATCCCAAAATACTAAAATATTTTAAATACCCCAACCCACCTATTTTGCTTCTTCCCCTCTTTTCTTTCTTTTCTTTTGTTTTCTTCTTTTCATTTCCCCTTCCCTTCCCCAACCTTGGCCAGTCCACCCCTACGGCCCAAACCCTCTCCCTTCCTCTTGTGTGGCCCAAGGCTCGCCACTCCCATTCTTTCCCTCGCTAGCCACTGGCCCGGATTAGTTCTTTCTTTTCTCCTTTTCTCCCTCAACAACCGACCACACCCCCTTCTTTCTTTCCTTCTCCCCCGTCCCTCTCTCTCCTCGATGCCCAACCACCCCAATTCCTGGCATAGGTACGCCACCTCTGCACCACAACACATAGGCCAACTGCCCTAATCCCCTTCCTCGCCACCCCCTCTCTCTCCTCCACCCTATCACAACTGACTCTCTCTCCTCACGCATGCCCCTCTCCCCCATCCTTTTCCCCTTCTCGAGCATGCTAGCCCTTGCAAAAATGCAGGCCTACTCAGGCCATAGGCCATTGGCTGGCTTCTTGCATGCATGTTGCCGACCTTCCCCCTTCCCCCTTTGTTGTTCCCCATCATCCTTGGCTATAAATACTTGTCAATCAACCCCATTAAACTCTTTTTTCTCCCAACCTAGAAATCCCCACCTCTCGTCGCTTTTGCCTATTGCACCACCGCCGTCTAGAACCGCCGCCCAAACCACCACCCAAATTACTCCCTACACCACCCTCCGCCAAGCTATACCCCTCACCACCCTCAATACTCCCTGAACAAGCGGCCTTGGCTGTGCAAAGTTAGCCATTCGACCAACCTTAAACCCAGCCACTGCCGCTTTTGCGCCACCGTTCGCCGCCACTCTAACTGCAATCACCACCCTTTATACCCTCCAAAATCACTAGCAGACCTTCCCCTATTTTCCTTTTTCCCTTCCTCTCTCTCCTCCTCCCTTCCTCTCTCTGCAACACCCTCAACCACCACACCCCTACCGCCTTTGGCTGCGCCACCACCACCACTCCAACCCTCTCCACCTAGGTATCTTCCACCACCTCAAATCTCCCTCTCATTCCCCCTCTCCTACCCTAAACACCTAACTATCCCCCTTTTCCTTCTTTCCCCACCGTCGTCGCTGTCGGTGCCGTTGGTGACCACCAACCCTAGGTGGTACCCTAACCCCTCTCAATCCTTAAACCCTAATTATGCTAACATTATTCTTTTTATTTTTATTTATACCATTATTATTATTATTATTATTATTATTGTCATTATTATTATTATTATTATTATTTATCATACTTATTATTATTTACAGCCTCGGGATATTAATTCTATTATTATTATTAAGTGGTCAAAACCCTATTATTATTATATCAATTATCATTATTTTTATTACCATTATTATTATTATTATTATTATTATTATTATTATTATTATTATTATTATTATCAATGCTAACTTTGGTATATTATCACTTTTATTGCTACTATAAATATTCAAACCCTATTATTATTATTATTATTTACTATTTAACTATTATTATTATTAGTATTATTCTTAACACTTTTATTATTATTATTGTTACTATAGTTATTATTAATTTTATTATTATTATTATTATTATTATTATTATTATTATTATTATTATTATTATTATTATTATTATTATTATTATTAGTTCTAGTCTTAGTATATTTCTATTATTACTTTTGTAAAATAAATCGAAAGCTTACCTATATAAATATCATTATTTCGAATATTATTATTATTAGTATTATCCTTAGTAATATTATTATTTTTGTTAATATTACTATTATTATATTATTATTTTTATTACCAACCCCATGATTAGCTTTAACCTTGATAATACTAGGGTTTCTATTACTATGAGGAGTATTATTATTATTATTATTATTATTATTATTATTATTATTATTATTATTATTATTATTATTATTATTATTATTATTATTATTATCACTATTTTGCTGAAACTAGTATTATTACTATTATTAGAAGTAATAAAGTTGTTAGCTTTAATAATATAAATATGGCTATAAATATTAACATAAGCCTATTTCAACTAGTATTAACCTAGTAGGCTAACTTGAGAATACAAACCCTATTTTTACTTGTAAGGTTTCTTATAATAATAATAGCAACCTTAATATTAAAATAAAGTAGAGAATAATAGTATTTTTATTAGGAGGGAAATTAATCCTTAGTTTTTCCTCTTGTAGGTGAACTCAGTCAAAACCCTAAGGAGGCGTAGGAGCATGCTCCAAGACTGGTGATTTGTTAGGTAAAGATGTAGCTAATGCTTTATGTGTGTTATGTGTCTTGTATACCTTGTATTTCATGTACCATGTTATGTTGTGTATCTTATAGTTATCATTATACTTGTTTTACGTGTAGCGAAACTTGGATTTGAGGTTTGCTTATGTGTTTTCTTATGGCATGTGTATAATATGTATATGTTGTGATTATGATGTGATGTGATGTGGCCCTTTAGGACATGCATGCTAGGATATTTAATGTAATGATATAGGGTGAAAGGATGAGAAAGGAAAATGGGGAAGTAAGTTGACCAAGGGGAAATAATTTGGCCAATTGAATGTAAGTTGACCAAGGGATATGGGGTTGATTTAAATATCTCATGATCCTTGAAAGGGAAAGCAAAAGAGGACTATGAATAAAATAAAAAAAGTGGGTGAAATTTACATGGGGTTTATAGGGTTTGCATGGGAATTATAGGGTTTGTATGGGAATTCTAGGGTTTTGCATGAAAACTTCGAGGGTTTGCATGGGGTGGATGGAGTTTGTATGGGGATGATATTTACGTGTGAAAAGTTTTCTTGGGGTGTGAGTAAGGTAAAAGAAGAGTTTTTTTTGGTGATTGGAGGCTTTGGGTGAAAAATAGTTCTTGGGTCAGTACAAAGGGGGCATAGGAGACTTGGCTAGGGTTTGGGAGGAAAACACTAATTTAAGATGGTTATAAGAGTAAAAATAATTGAGGGTGAGTGGAGTATAAGACGAGGAAGGAGAAAAGTCATGTGTAGGGTGAGTATGGTTATGATGGGAAAGTAAGAGTGGAAGGTGAGAAATGGAGGGGTGACAGGTGAAAAGAAGGATGCTAGGGTTTGGTGTGGTCAGCTAGGGTCTAGTGTGGCCAACTAGGGTTTCGTGGTCACAAGTGTATTTGGGGGAGTAAAGTGAAATGGTGGGGGTTGAATCTAAGGGAGGTGATGTGTGGGGTAAAGTAGCCTTAATTGCGTGAGGTGGAGAAGGATGGGCCACATAGGCCAAAATTAGGATTTTAGGTGACAACCCTAAGGTAAGATAGTGAGTGGACCTGGATGCCATAAAATAGTGGGTCTTGACCCACATACTTAGGTGTTGGGCCTCCAGTTTGAGTAAATGAAACAAGGAAAGGAAGTTGGGGTGTGTTAGGAGGTGCAGAAGTCTCAAAATATGGGACGGGCTCTCTTGGGTGAATAAAAGTAGATGGAGTGTGACATGGATGTCTAGGGTGAAACATGTTGAATAAGACATGAATAAGATACTAACCATTTAAAGAGGAAGACTGTTGAATCGGACCTAGATTGGTCCACCGACAAATAATAGTAGCCAGGAGTCGGGGTGCCCTGGAAATCGATCCACCAGAAATAATAGTGGTCAGGAGCATTTTGTTCTGTATGTTTCCGGTCCACCTGCTATAATAGTGGTGGATTCTATGTTTGACAAACCAAACATAATTATGATAAGACATGGGAAAGATATTATGTACTTACAGTGAAACACCAAGAGAGTCAGGGCTAGAGCGTCCACCGGCAATAAAAGTGGGGCTCCCTCACTCGCATGGAATGATAATAAGCATTGTGTGAAATGAGTATTGATCAAAGATTTAAAGAATCAGTTTATCTAGACTATAACCTGGCCTTTATTTATTCATAAAGATTGTATATTGTTTATGTGATCATGCTTGTGTTACATGTTTTGTATGCATGGTCTTGGATGTATGGTTACCTTGCTTAGTACATAGCGTACTGGCCACGCATTTCATGGGTGATGCTCATTCCCACGAGCTAAAGGCCCCTCTGAGCTTGTGCAGGTTGGTGATACTGATTTCAATGCCTTCTATGCTTACAAAGAGTCGGGTGGGGCTAAAAGTTGAGCATGGAATTGGCCTGGGGATCGAGAGCGACATGGTCGGATTCACTTTTTATGTTCCCCTTATTTTGTATCTATTTATTCAGACTCTTTTTATTATACTAGAGCTTTATTTCCATTTGAGGAATTTTACTTATGTACCTTTATCTTGTAACCCTTTCCACGTACTCTGATTTCATATTATGAACGTTTCAATGCCTTTATGTATTTGTGATTTTAGTAGTGATGGATGGTAATTTTTCTTTCACTTTGTGGTTAGTATGAGGCCGGTCGGGGGCCGGGCTTGTACTGATCATGGCGGTAATATCCCCAAAATTTACAAGTTATTTTACTTGCTTCCGTTAAACCTTCTAATAAAATTAAAATTTTCAGTAGTGAATTTTGGGGGTGTTACAAGTTGATATTAGAGTGGTTGGTCCTGTTAACCACACTCATTTTCAAAACAACATTTGAATTATAAAGTTTTTCCCAAATTTTGAAACATTTTCGAACCCAAAAAGGGCTTTCCATTTTTATAGTTCTGAGTCTGGGCTACAGTGAAGAATGTAAGGGTAGGTTAGGGTTTTCTGAAAAAAGGGAATAGTGGGAAATGACTGCTTTGAACCAATAGGTTCGCTCCTAACCTTAGATTTTCTATTGCAGCTTCCAGTGGCAATGAACAACTGAGAAGGGCAATTGGAGGCTGTGATTGGAGGAGGCCTTTGAGGCTTTCATGGATTTTTTCCACTTCCAGCCCCTGGTGCCTACCCCGCTCCCCCATCTCGCTGAGGGTGTTGGTGAGGATTGGCTTCAGAGGGTCACTGGACATTTCCTTCTTACCTACTCTAGCGAAGAGGACCCGATGGTACTCGAGGGGTGGATTCAGGATATGGATCGCACCTTTGAAGTAGTGGACTGCCCGCCAACTTGATAGCCTAGCATCACAGCTTTCTTTCTAAGAGGCGTAGTAGACGCCTGGTGGGTAGAGTATTGTGCTCAAGGCAGACCTCCGGTGACTTAAGAGGCTTTCAAGACCGCCCTCCACTAAAGATTTTTTTCCTAAGAGCCTAAATTGAGACAAGCTCTGGGAGTTCATATAGCTCACGCAAGGATTGATGACGGTTCGCCGTATCACGCTTGTTTCACCAAGTTGCTGAAATTTGACCTAAGGATCCCTGCCAAAGAGTCTACGATGGTGTTCCAGTTCCATTTCGAGCAAGGGTTGAACTTTAGGATCTACCGGATGTTGGGTGCAGTGCTCTTCACTGATTTAGATACTTTATATGAGCTTGCCTGCATTACCACCACCTTAGTCCTGGAGCAGGCCACCATCTTCAGGAGGAGGAAACCCAAGGGCCAGAGTTCTGGGAGCAGGACCCAGACACAGATGGAAGGACAGATGAGATCCCCGCCGAGAGATCATAACAAAGGTCTAGACCCTCTAAGGGAATTTCCATGCATATGATACATCCTTAGTCACCTAGGTCGGGATTGTGGAGGCAGACTCATGACCTGCCTAAAATGTGGTAGGCAGGCGATAGAGCTTTTAAGTGTCGAGGACCATATCTCACCTAACAGTTTTAGAGCCAGTAGTACCAGCAACGGGCCTACTAGCAGTAAGACCAAACTTTAACCCCACAATTCCAACAGTGGGTGCTTGTTCCAACCGAGGTTGCAGACCGAGATGTCAGGGGAAGACATCAGGGATCCAGACCCTTCCCTTAGAAAGTAGGCTAGTTAGGCGGGCGATTGAATGTGATCAGCTTGGCAGAGGCTGACCTAAACATCATTTTGGGTACGTTCATCATATCTTCTCTACGGATACTTGTTCGCTTCGATTCGAACATCCTTTTCCTTTGTGGGCACTTCTTGTTTCTAAGGCTAAGCTGTCATCCCCTATTAGCGTAGGATTATTTGTAATGCTTCTTTGAGTAACAAAGGGAAATATACTGAGTTACATTGCAATTATGGCCTTAGTCATAGGCAGGGTAAAATTCTTGGTAAATCCTTTTCTTTAAGGGGGTATTTGTATAATTGTTTGCTTTATCCGCTTAGAACTTCTTGGCCTTAACCCTAAGAACTAGCAAAGAGACTTCGAGGATGAAGTCTATCTTTAAGGGGGTAGTGATGAAATACCCTAAAATACTTATTTAGAGAATTTTAGCAAATTAAGGATTTATTAGGAAAATTAATTAAATAAACTAATTTATTACAATAAGAGGAACTAATTAAGGCAAAATCAAGAGGAAATTAGTAAATAATTTAATTGGAAAAAATTAGGGTGTTTTGCTAATTAAAATAGAATTTAGGAAAAATGCTTCAAAAATCCTAAATTATCCTAAAAAGGAAATTTAATTATTATTTTATTAAAATATTATTATTTTTAAATATCCCAAAATGCCAAAATATTTTAAATACTCCAACCCACCTATTTTTCTTTTTCCGTTTTCCTTTTCCCTCTCTTTTCTTTCTTTTCTTTTTTTTTTCTTCTTTTCCCCTTCTTTCTTCTTTTTTGTTTCCTTTCTCTCCCCCGACCTAGGCCAGTCCACCCCTGTGGCCCAAACCCTCTCCCCTTTCCCTTCCTCCTGCGAGGCCCAAGGCCTGCCGCTCCCTTTCTCTCCCTCGCCAGCCGCCAGCCCAGCTCGGTTCTTTCTTTTCTCCCTGAATCGACTAGCCGCACCCCCTTCTTTCTTTCCTTCTCCCCTACCCTCTCTCCCCCCGTTGCCTAACCATCCCAATTCTTGACATAGGCATGTAGCCTCTACGCCGCCGCACACCAACCAGCCGCTTGTATCCCCTTCTTTATCACTCCCTCTCTCTCCTCCAACCATTTGCATCCTCTCTCTCTCCTCATGCATGCCCCTCTCTCTCATATTTTCCCCTTCCGGAGCATGCTTGCCCTTGCAAAAATACAGGCCTACTCCAACCATAGGTCGCCGGCCGGTTACTTGCACGTGTGCCGCCGACCTTCCCCCTTGCCCCTCATCCTTGGGTATAAATACCTATCAACCAACCCCATACAAATATTTTTTTTCTCTCAACCTAGAAATCCCCATCTAAGGATCCACCTCACAACTTGCTAGTGATTCGTTCACAAATTCACTATATATCAACTCATAACACTAACAAATTGAGTAATATCTAACTAGGTACACATCATAGTATACATCATACAACAAACAACATTTGAATATATAACAATCACCATGAACACCTCTTCCTCTTTAGATTTGGGATAATAAAAGTAGACAATATGAATTGAGTAGCCAATAGAGTGCTCACCATCTTGGCATTCATCATATGAAAGCTCTCTAGCACCTTGTTCATATAGGACTTTTGTGACAAGTAAAAAAGCTCCAAGATTATATATCTCAAAATCACACTCCAACATTGCCTTCACCTTATCAACATAAAACATATCTTTTGCTGCCACAAGCATGTCAACAACATATAATAAACGATACATGAAAGAATCGACCTCCACCTCATTCAAATACACACATCCATCTTATTCACTCCTAGAGAAGCCATACTTGAGTATAAACTCATCAAATTATTTATACCACCATCTAGGAGAATACTTCATACCGCACAGTGACCTCTTCAATAGGCACACATGGTCACTCATCCCCCAACAACACACTCATTAGACTGTCTCATGTAAAATGTTTTTTTAACATCTAATTAATCCGATTCAAAATCATGCATAGCCACAAGTGTAAGAAAGGTAGAAATAGAAGTATGTCTAACCATATGAATAAATACCTCATTATAGTCCATGCCTAGAATCTCACTGAATCTACGTGAAACTGAAAAAGCCTTGTACCTTTATCTCATGACACTTGGAGCACCTTGTTTGAACTTGTACAATCACTTGCAATAAATAATATTTTTCTTCTTTGTTGCCTTCATAAGTTCACATGTCTTATTATTCAATAAGGACTCAATTTCCTCCTCCATAGCAAATCAACACTCATCTGAATAAGTACTCAACAATGTCTGAGAATTTTGTTGGCTCATGCACATTAAAAGTTGTCTCTACACTAGATAACGTATAGCCATCTAATTACTCTTAACCTTACTTGACTAGAGGCTTGAAAATCCTTTGCACTATTCTTGGAGCAACTCTCGTTGCTACCTCGATGCACCCACTTTAGAAATATTGGGTCTATCAAAAGGGTCTCTATCATCTAACTCAACCTCAACCTCCACCTGGCCTAAAACACTATATTACTCCATCTCCTTAGAAACACAATCATAAGACTCAATATTATGGAGGAACACAAAATCATGGTATGTAACATCCCTCATGGTCATGAACTTAGATGCAATTGGGTCCAATAACTTCTACCCCCTCACTCCGGATGTAAAGCCAAGAAAGATACACTTCTCGACTCTAGCCTCAAGTGTACCATTATTCAAATAAATTAAAAAGGGCACCCAAATACATGTAAATTATAGTAATCAATTGGCTTACCATATCAAAAATCCTTCAGTGTATTCAACTCAATGGACATTTTTTGTAGCTTGTTCACCAGGTATGTTGCCATGTGAGTTGCCTTAGCTTAGAACTCTTTATCTAGCCACACTTGTGATAACATAAAATGATCCTTGTCCAATAGGGTCCTATTCATCCACTCGGCAACCCTATTTTGCTATGGTCTTCCAACAAAAGTGTAGTGTCTCATTATCCCATGATCTTAGCACAAATCAATAAAACTTTGCTCAACAAACTCAAGACTATTATCTGTTATGAGACACGTAACATGATTTCTAGTTTACTTCTCTACTAAGATCTTTTAGCATTTGGAAACCCCAAACACAACATTTTTATAATTTAAGAAACAAACCTATACCTTTCTAGAGAAGTCATCAATAAATGTGAGCAATTACAGCGAACCTCCTTTGGAAATCACTCTCGCTATGCCCCACAAATATAAATGGATGTACTAAAGAGGCCCTCTCGTAATACTCTTAGCTATTGAAAATCTGACCCTCTTCTACTTGTGAGACACATAGTGCTCATAGAAGTTCATATTACCTTTATTTTATCCATCCATTGTCTCCTCTTAGAGAGTTCATTCGATCCTTGAGACTCATGTGTCCCAGTCTCATTTGCCAAAGCCTAGTAACATCCAAGTGTGACAACCTTGGCGATGTCATAGTAGCTTTCCTGACAATAGTAGAACCCACTGACTCATACAAGACCTTGAACTGCTTCCCCTTCATTGCCACTAGAGCCCCTTTTGTTACTCTTAGAGTACCGTACTCAATAACAGACCCATAAATTTTAAAATCTAAAGAAATCAAATTAATGAGTCATATTATGGATATGTCTTATGTTAGATAGTGTCATGACCACACCATCATAAATCCTCACCTTCACCACCCCAATCCTAAAAAATTGTAAGAATCATCATTGCTCATTAAGATAACTCCACCCTGAGTTGCCTCGAATGTCTGAAACAAACTCTGGTTAGGACATATATGGCAAGAACACCTAGAATCCAAGATCTACCTATCACTGATCCTTTGCTATGTATCAGTGGCCATCAACACATCTCTATCACTATCATCATGCACAACTACACCATCATTCTTTGAGTAGGATGACTCACAAGACATAGCACCGGGCTTCTTATTAGGACAAAACTTCCTAACATGCCCCTTCTTGTGACACCCATAGCATATCACATTCTTCTTTTAACTCTTCAACTTAGATTTGGACTTCTCATACTCACCATACCACAGCTCATGTGTCCTTACCCTAGCTACCAATACCTCACTATATGAGTCCCAAGAAGTACCATTATGGTCAACTCACTATGAATCAACTCAGATACCAAATTATTACTGAATAGTTTGGATTGAAAGGATCTAAAAAAAAGGAATTAATAAGATTATATATAATAGAGGATTTAATCGCTATATAGAACAATCGAGGAAGAAGTAGAGATCTTTATTTGTGCTATTGTGTAATTATAGATTGATTAAACTAATCAATCAATCAATTACATAAATCTGCAACTATCTTTTAATAGAGAATTATATAGAGAAGAAGAAGAAGCAGTTGGGCTACATGAATTTACTGCTAAGGCTTCATCAGGTCTCCTTTTATAGAAGATAAAAACCTATGGGTACAAAAAATGTGTTTCAGAGATAAAGATAAAATATGGTATGTGTTTAGAAAATACGAGACCCCCATGTTAATTTACTTACTCTTCAATTTTGCTAAAACACATTAAAATATTCGATAAGAAACACGGTTTATGTTAACAAGCACGAGACCCCCGTGTTTCTCACTAATTTACATTAAACTTCTCCTACACCTACACGAAGCAACACAATATTATGTTGTACTTCAAATACCTTGTCAAAAATTATAATCCAAAATAATAAGACAACCATTATTAATAAAAATGGTGGAACTGTATCTATACACACAAGAGAAACCATATAATATAAACAAAAGAGGGTAAGGATTGAAGATTACAAAAGAGAAAAAGAAAATTAAAAATCACAAGGCAATCCTAAAATTAATTACAAGTATATCTAGGACACAAGATTAAATTACATAAAAAAATTATCTTGTTTCCAATCTATAGGTTGTGTTCTACCCCAAATTTTTGTAACTTTAGTTTAGAATGTTTAGCCTTGTATAAAAAAATTAACCTTTAAATATTAATTAATTTTTTTTAATCTTTAACCCATAAATCTAGATAAATTATTTTATAAATTATTATAGTTATTTTATCTTACCCTTTTAATTTAAATTAACCCTAAACCAATAATTTTACTCGATTTATTTTTCATAATTTGATGCCCTAAATTTGGATAATTTATAATTATCCTAAAAAATTAAATTTCATATAATTTTAATTCTAATCCTAAATCTATTTTCTTTTTTTTTTCTTCTTCTTTTTCCTTTTTTTCTTTTTCTTCCTTTTCTATTTTATTTTCCTTTTCTCCTTTTTTTTTCTTCTTCTCCCCTAGGCCAACCCGTTTCTCCCCCATTTTTTTTCTTTTCTGCACTCAGCCTAACTCCTATTCCTTTTTCCTCTTCTTCTTCCCTGGGACATCCCCTCTCATTCCCTTCTTTTCTTCATTATTATGCTAGCGCTCCTACCTTCTTTTCTTTTCTTCTCTCCCGACCTACTAAGCCCAATACATCGCCCTCTTTCAATTTTTCTCTTATCTGTCTCCTTTTCCTTTCCTTTTCCTCTATCATGTCTTAACCAAATGGAGCCTTATCTTGCCCCTTTGCTTTCCTTTTTTGCATTAAACAATTCCTTCCCCAACCTTCCGCATATCCCTTTCCTTCCCTCCTTTAACCATGCATTGTCCCTCTACCACTTATGCCACCTTCCTCCTACACCCTAACACCTTACACCTTTGTGTCCTTCCTTTTATCCTCACTTGTTGTACGCCAACCCCTTCCCTTATCCTATTTGTCTTCTTCCACCATCCTCATCAACCTTATCTCCATGCATCCTATAGGTGCATATATATATAGACACACATACACACCTATAGGCTAGTTGGCCTCTCCCCTTTCCTTCTCCCTTACCTTTCTCATTTCCCTTAGCCTTCGATGAAGACTCAACCCCTTGCCTTGTTTTCCTACACCTTGCTGAGCCACCCTGTGTCACCAAAAAACCACCACCCATTCTATTACCTTACCCCATCCATGTAATAAATCCCCTACAACCCATCCAACTAGCTACTAGATCACCCTCCATGAATTCAAGCCTCACAACCAGCCCCTCACACCTTTTTCATACACCATAACCGTGCTATAACCTCCACAACCATCCCAGCCTCCACCGTTGGCCACCTTCCTCTTCTCTACTTCCCATCTTCCTCCTCCCCTACCGCTCTATTTTCATCTTTCTTTTCCTAAAGAGACTGTTGCTAATCCCTATGCTTAACACCAACCTCCCCCTCTATAGCCATACCCTTGGCAATGATAGTTATTATCATTGCCACACTCTTCACTTGATGCCACCTTTCCTTCCTCCTTGCAACTTCTAGTATTTCTAGAAAACTTATTATTTTATTAATTAAATATTAATATGGTAATTGTGATATTATTTTTGGTACAATAGTTGATTAGTGGGGCCTAATCATTTTTAGGAGGTTACCGATAAAATTGTGATTTTTTTGGAAAACATGTAATTATTATACTCTACTAAAATGTGATATATCGCATGATAGCATATTAAGGTTTTAGATGTGTAAACTTTTTTACATATGTTCATTGCATTATAAATATATGGCCGAAAGTGATAGCATGAAATTTGGTGAAATGGATCGTGTTTACTAGTGTAACTACTATGTGTATGAAAGCATGTTAAAATGGGTTTTATGTTAGGAGTAAATTATATATGCTATGTATGTCCATTATGGTAGGTTGAGCATGCCTAAGTGTATTTTTAGTGTGAACATTATTATTGTGTGCCCATAGGGAAAATTTTTTATTTTATGCATATCATGATATTTACGTTGATAGGTATGCCTTACTGATTGATAAGTATGGATGTATGTCTTTTGATGTTTTAGAAAAGTATATTTTAGTTTTGTATGCTAAACCATGTGAAATGATACATATCATTAATTAAGTACCTATATATATAATGGAGGCTATGCATCCTTATGATGATAGAAGGCATTGGAGGGTTACAGTCATTCACTTTGGGAATCGTGTGATTAGGTAGGAGAATAAGTATTTTAGTTGCCTCAAGGGAATTTTGGTAAATATTGTTTAAAAATAATACTGGGCATTTTAATGTGATAAGTGGTTCTAAATATGTTAATCATATTATGTGGAAATCTTGGAGTGAATATGTATGATCTAAGTCCAATAGATGAGGAGAATATGTATTTATGGAAATGGTGTCTTTAGAGGCAAAATTATTATCACAGGTGTGAATTATTTTAGTCTTGACCTGGGTTTCAAGATATGATGGCTATATTGGTATTTTAGTAATTTATATTGAAATTTGGAGTCATATGAGTCTCATGAGAAAAGTATGACTGAGTTATGGAATTAGGGTTTTGTAATGAATTATGAATAGTATCCCTAAGGATAGTCTGTTAGCGCATGTGTAAAATATTGGAGTTGACCTCTATCTGTGTATGTCAATAATAATATTTTGGGAGTGCATATTAAATTTGGTGGTTATATGGATCTTTTGGAAAAAGGTATGGTTAAATTGTTGAATTGAGGTTTTATAGGAGTTATAAATAGTGACCCTAAAGATACGAATTTTAGTAACTGAGGAGCATTTTGGTTACCATGGTTAAAAAGTGGAAGGTTGAGTACCTAGGGGTTAGCTGACTCAAAATAGGTTACGGGGTGCTACATGAGATAATTGGGGGAAAAATTAAAGGGTTTATGGTAAACAAATTAAGAGGAATACCATAAATGTGATTAGTAAAACCCAAGGGGAAGTTTTGATCATATGCGAGTAAAGTGGGAGATTTATACTAGGAAGTGGATTCGAGTTTAATGATAGAATATTGGGTATTCATACAAATTTAGGAAGCCATTTGAGTACTAATAAAGTAGTTATGCCCAAAATAAGAAATTAGAGTTTTGGAGGGTGCCCGAATAGGTAGGTTATTATCACATATGTAAAATGTGGATAATAGGCCATGATTCTTGAATATGGAGTTTGTAATAATGCGTTGATATTTTTTAGCTAAATTAGGGTCTAAAGGGGAACTAGAGGAGAAGATGTAAAAGGGTTGTGAGATTAGGGTTTCTAAGGGGAAATAAGGTTAATTTAGGGTGGTAGTTGGTATAGTGCCTTGAATAAGTAGGGGTACATGACAGTGTGATGACATTAACATAAATAAAGCTCAAATAATACACTAATCACTTAAAGTGGAAGATCATTTGAGTTGGATCAAGCGGTACTTGCTGATCTATTAATGAGAATAGTGGCCAGGAGGATCTTGTCTAGGAGTTGTACCCTGTTACCGTTCCACCGGTGAAATTAGTCGAGTCCCAGGCTCAAATAAATTAAGCCATTAGTTGATAATACCTTTTAATAAGACACTAATTATTTACAGTGGAACACCACGTGGATCAAGATCATTTGTACCTTATTACTGATCCACCGGTAAGAATAGTGGCCAAGAGTAATTTACCCTAGGGTTGTACTTTGATTACTGATCAATTGGCAAGAATAGTAGCCAAAAGCATTCTATCTTGGGGTTGTACTTTGATTATTGATCTATCGGTGAAAATAATGGCCAAGAGTGTCCTACCTTAGAAGTTGTACTTGATTACCATTCCACCTATTGAGAATAATGGAGCCCCTAAACCCAACGTGAATAAAATCATGAAATAGTTATCATTGAGCTAATACCATATGTCCAGAGATTATTAAATGAGTTGGTAAGAGTAACCTATGTGCATGTCATCTCTTGTTGTGGTCTTGTGAGCTTTGTGACCTTGGTTATATGAATGATTATTGTTTTTCAATTGATGTTGGCCTAGTTAGACATTTTATATCATGTATTGTTGTGATGCTATTTATGTGTACCATGCGGGTTTTTCATATTAGTTTTGTATAATAGGTTAGTTAGTACTGTTGTACTAAAGCGTTCCTTTTAATGGGCATGTGCCTATTAAATGGGCAGTAAACTTTTTAGGTTAACTTGCAAAGTTAGTTGGAGGTCATTGGTTTGCTAGAAAGTTTAGGGTTATTTGGTGTTTTTTCTGGTATATTTTGATATGGGAGATTTTGTACTCTTAATATCCTTATATATTTCCTATTGTTAATATTTTGTAAGCACCGACAATTGGTTTTATTTGAATTGATTACTTTAACTCTCTCTCTACTCTACTTTATAAATTTATTAATTATTTAAGTGGAGTAACACATTTAGCCTTAGTACATGGTAACAGAATGGTGGAGGAAATCAGACTTGTACCAAATGTGGCAGTAATACCTCATAAATTACTATTTTAGCTTCTGAAATCAACTTTCTAAATGAAAACATTTTAATAGTAAATTTTAGAGGTGTTACATGTTGAACTTCCTTGGTAGGCTTGATAAGGCCACCAAGTTAACTCTCAAATTAGGACCCCTCTAACTTCCCATTCATTCAAATAAAAACGAGTTGGACGAAAGCTACCATGGGAGAAAAGGGTGAGTTTGAATAAAGAAACAAAAAAAGAAAGAAAAAAATGTGTGAAAAATGCAATGATCATTAACCACAACCTTAATTCAAACCCTAAACAAGCTGATTCTTAGTGAATAAACACACTCACAAAAAAAACATAAATTGAAACAAAATAAGTATGAAGGAAACACTTAATAGCAAATAAAGCACAAATTGAGAGAGGGGAAGGCATTACCCAACACAATGAAGAACATAGGGTCTAACTTAGAATACATGAATGTCATGTAACTTGAGGCACTTCCCCGGCCAAACCACCACAATCTACCATCCTCCTTCAAGCTCTAACATCAATGTAGTGTACATTGGTTCTCTTATCCGTCATATATCAAGAAATTTGCAGATATAGTGTGAGTTCAACCCCAAACAAGGTAGATCAAAAAAAAAAAAGTAATACCATTTTTAATTCATAGATCAAGTCGCATAGAGATCTTATATGAGTTGAAACATACACAATTAGTAGGATCGTACTCAATCTTTACACAATGAGGTTGTAGAATAGACACATTCCAACAGATGCCAAAGTATTATTTGAATTCATACATTCAAAATACAAAAATTTAGATAAAATGGATTATCCTAGGCATTTTATATCATCAAACAAAAAAAATTCTTACCATTTAGCACCTTATATATATATAAATAGCTTTGCAGAAAGCATGGAAAAAAATGAAAGAGGGAAGGGGAATAACATGAAGATGATTTAATAAAAGGAGAGTAATAGTCTTAGATCTAGTGAGGAGGTGGAGGTAATCTCCTATAAAAAGAGAGGATGATGGGACAAAATGAATTTGATGTTGTTGCAAAAATAACCGGAAGAAGAAATTGTCAAGTGAAGGAGAGAAGAGATAAAAGAGAGAGATTATAACGGAAACATGTTGGGTACAATTAATTCCAACCAAGGGTCGGTTAAAGTGTGATAAAACTTGGGCCAAGACTCAATTTTTGTTCAATAACATTTTTAGGCCAAGGGTGGATTTAAAATAGTTATCTTATTTTCATTTAGGATTTAAGGGAGGCAATTGGATGCTAACATCACAAAAAATTAGAATCAAATGTAAATAAAGTTTAAATGCAAATCACCTGTTTCATTTAAGCTTGGGGGAGTTAGTATAATATTAGCATGTTTCAAAAATATTCTATCATCATCAAAATCTATTTATATACTCCCATAAAAAAATCTAATTACCACTCCTTATTTATAAAACAAAATTTAGCCAGTTATCATACTGATTTATCTACAGTCTAATAACCCCTAGTCTATCATACTTAGACTAAATATATAAATACTCCTCTTCATACTTGACACATTGTTTTCCTCTATTCAATGCTGAGAGCTTCCCTTAAATATAGGAAGTATGGAATTAAAAGATGGTAATAAAAACAAAGTAAGAAAGTAATAGATATGATAGATAAGAGCATTTATAGAGGTGGGATTCCCATTAGAATCATTCAATGATTTTGGAATACACTAAAACTAGAAGAGGTGAAGGATAAACCATGAAGCCTTTAAAGTTAGTTATGATTAGAGCTAAGGAAGTTCTAATGTGTAATGAGACAAAGGTTATAAAGAAATA
Organism: Tamarix austromongolica; assembly: GCA_039764185.1. Taxonomy (NCBI): domain Eukaryota; kingdom Viridiplantae; phylum Streptophyta; class Magnoliopsida; order Caryophyllales; family Tamaricaceae; genus Tamarix; species Tamarix austromongolica. The sequence continues at coordinate 11,464,614 of CM077816.1, forward strand.
GGTTTGAGAGAGGATTATCATAATAAACTAAAGAGAGAATATGATGATTGGGATTTGTGATTCAATATAGAGTTTCTCACTAATGTACTTGGATGATTGAGGGATAAAAATTGTTTATCATATCATTGAAAAATCCATTTTTGGATCATGAAGTAGCAAAAAAATCATGCATAGATAATGAGTGGAAGAAAACTGAAATAAAGTGAGACTTCAAGGTTGATCTAAAAAGAAAGAAGATGAAAACTGAGAAGTGAGAGCATCCTAGAATACCGATAAATTTTTGAAAATGAAATTATCCCATGTTAGAGGCATTAGTAAATTCTCTCTTCCCCTTAAACTTTCCTCAAACTCCTATTAAAACTAATCAATCTAATGTACCTTTTCATCCCTTATTTTCTATTTGATTTCACGTGAAAAAGAAACCTAAATTTAACTCATTAATAAAATAGGAATTCAAATAAAAATCAACAATACTAAATAGACACCATAAAAAAATTCACCGTAACAAAAAGATGATGATGAAGGGGAAGGGAAAAACGCTCAATTAACTGCTTATATGGAGCTACTTAAAAAAAATAATTATTAGAGATAATTTCATTTTTTAGAAAACTTTCTTATAAAAATTTTCCAACTTTTATATTGCCTTGGATAGTCACTTTTCATAAGTAACTCAAAATAAAGAGTAATTCCAAATGGAAGAAAAAAATTATATATTTGTGATAATTAGATAACACCTCTTATCAATTTATCCTTGATTATTATATAATGTAGATGAGAGTATTATGCAAGGTGCACCCATGCTAATCTGTATAATAGGTGTGCACTCTATGTCACTAACTATACACACATGTTGGATAGTGTGAGAATAAAAAAATTATTAATGGTTATTGAATTATTCAAAATAAAAAATTGAGATTAAAAAAAAACATAATAGCCTTAGAATGTATTGAATGAGATTTATCTTTAAGCACATATATGAAAATGGGATGATAAACTTAAAATCAAAGTTATCTTCATTCCTGGAATTTAGTATAAACTAAAATTGTCCAAAAGAAAACAATGAAGATGAACTTCAAGTGTGCTTAATTTCATTGAATAAATGTAAAATCATCTTAACACCATAATTTTTAGGGTTTCACACCAAATAAATATGTTGTGTTTGTCTATTTGACAAAAAAAAGGATACAACCATACATTTGACAAAATATGATAGGGGATGCATAGAATAATTCAATGAATATTGTATATATAATCTATATTGAACTAAATACATTGTATAAAAAGGAGAAAGATTAAGCTTATTCTATAATATTACATAAATGCCCCTCACAGCCTCAGTCTTGTGTATTCAATGATTATTGTTGGTAATATTCATCGCTTAAACTAATGGGCATTCAATATGTTACAAAAGAAATAATCAAACATCTATATTTCCATATTCATCACACTATTAGGGACTCATCTAATATCTTTTTCCCTTATTCATTAGGTTATCCATTATATTCCTTTATTATTCTGTAAGCTTATGTCGAATATTTGTTATAAGTTCACAAAATCATTTTTTATATTCATTATATTATAAAAGATCATTTGGTAGAAATTTATTTCATATTCATTAAATTACATGAGCTTTCATTAAGCATAACTATAATTGATGAAATCCTGAGTGTCACATGGTTCTATAAGGATAAGAAACAATAGAAAACATTGAGTCCATAAGTAAAAGAAAATGAGCCATCAGTGATGATGCGGATATAGATTTTAAGAAAGAACAACCAATATCTATATTGATGAAAAAAATTGGTTTTTCAAAATCTTAGATGGAAGAGATGTAAATCATCAGATGGGGTTACATAGAGTCTAGCAATGCAACTACATGTAGTGAGTAAGTTCATATCATTAGCAATGAAAGGTAAACATTATATTAGAACGACTCTAGGCAATAGGATGTATCCAAAATGTTTTTTTCCAATACGATATAGTAACTAATAGAGAAAAAATGAAAAACTATTAAAGAAATAAGGATTAGATCATTTTTGAAACTCCAGATATAGGAAGTAGATATCAAATGGAGCATTTCAATACTCTCTCTTTCTCGATTTGCTTAGATAGCTTCAGATTTAGGTAAGTCACTACTTAACTTTACTTATGGTGGAATATGGAATGTATGTTTTTTTGGAGTGGATGGTGATAAGTATGCCTATCGATTATTTAATCATGTCAAGTGTATGATGTGTCCTGTGTGGTAATTGTATGTAGGTATGAATGTATAGCCTCAATGCAAATACGTGTTAGTATGCCGCTTGAATATGGTATGTATTTGAGTATGTGAAGGGTTGAGTATGGATTGAAATTTTATAATACCTTATGATATATCTCTATGTCATGTAATTATTCGACCTTAGTGCCACTTGAATTGGTTCGACTTTAATGCCACTAGGGTTGGTTCGGCTTTATTGCTATTCGGCTTTAATGCCACTTGAAATTGATATAATAATGGAAATTCATTGTGTTGATGGAAGTGAGCTAAGTGTTGTTATATGGGCCAGATCTATGATTGGTTAAATCCTTGAATAAGATACTAATCATTTAAACTGAAAGACTATGTGAGTTAGGCCGAGGTGTTTTATGAGTCCGTTCTACTGGCTTAATAATAGTGGCTAGGCGTGTTTTGTCCTGGGAGGTACATCAGACCGTTCCATTAGTTTAATATTGGTGGGGCCTAATCCCAATGTGAAATATAATATATGTCTGAGATAAGTAACTAATGATTAAGACACTAATCACTTATAGCGAAAGATTACGTGAGTCAATACCAAGGTGTAGGAGTTCGTTCCACTAGCTTAATAATAGTGGCCAGGCGCATTTTGCCCTGGGAGGTGCTTCAGACGGTTCCACCAATTTAAGAATAGTAGCCAGGAGCATTTTTCCTTGAGAGGTGTAGAGTCCGTTCCTCTGGCTTAACAATAGTGGCTAGGAACATTTTGCCCTTTTGGTCCATTCCATCGGATTAAAAATAGTGGGGTCCCTGAACTTCCCAAGCAAAGCCATAAATTGGATTCCCCCAAACAAATCATAAAATTAGATTCTCCCAATCAAATCATAAATTAGATTCTCCCATATAATATCATAAATTACATTCTCCCAAATAACATCATAAATTAGATTTTCCCAAATAAATCATAAATTAGATTCTCCCATATGATATCATAAATTACATTCTCCCAAATAACATCATAAATTAGATTCTCCCAAACAAATCATAAATTCGATTCTCCCATATAACATCATAAATTAGATTCTCCCAATTAACATCATAAATTATATTCTCCCAAATAAAATCATATATTATATTCTCCGCATAAAACCATAAATTATATTTTTCCATCTAAAACCATACATTAGATTATTCCTTATAAAACCATAAAGTTAGGCCAACTCACTTCCATTAGTCAACTTCTTTCCCCATTCTCCTTTTTCATCTTTTTCCCCACACAACCACATCAACATCCTCACATGCATGTCTTACAGGGTCACAACACATATCGTCACATACATATATCACAAATGCCATACAAAAACATACTTCAACTCCAATTCATACCACATATAAAATAATTAATATTAATAAACACAGGTTACATAACACGCGAAGCACATAATGCACATAAAAGGCCTTAGCACCCCTTACCTAAAAAGACACCGATCTTGGAGCACGCTCCTACGCCTCCTTAGGGTTTTGACTGATTTTACCTATTATGAGAAAAAAGCTAAAATTAGAATCCCCCCTATCAAAATAATATTAAACACTAACTTAATATAAGACTAGGTTTTTGATAAAAATAATAATAACAAAAATACCAAAATAATATCAATATCAATATTAATAAGAATAATAAAAATAGTAGAAATAATAATAAAAAGGCATTACTTAAAAATAAAGTGAAATAAGGGATTCAGACCCTTTACCAAAATAATACTAAAAAGATTATTTGTAAATTAAATAACCCAATTCAGAAATAATAATAATAATAATAATAATGATGATGATGATGATGATGATGATGATGATGATGATGATGATGATGATGATGATGATGATGATGATGATGATGATGATGATGATGATGATGATGATAATAATAATAATAATAATAATAATAATAATAATAATAATAATAATAATAATAATAATAATAATAAGAACAACAACAACAACAACAACAACAACAACAACATTATTAGAAAAACTAATATTAAAATATTTATATTAATAATAATAAATAAGAATAAGAGAAATTCGAAATAGAAAATAATAATAATTATTATGCTTATAAAATTTTAATATTAATAATATAAGAAGAATAATAATAAAATCGAATTAAAATATATTAGGCTTCAGCCCTCTACATAAATAATAATAAAAATATTAATACTAATAATAATAATAATAATGCATATTAAAATATAAATATTAAGAATAATAATAATAGTATTTATATGTAAATAATTGAAATAAAATAATTTAAGGGTTATAAAAATAGGGAAAATAGCTGAGAGGGTTTAGGGTTCAACCAAATGTTGGTGGGGATAGGCGGCACCAGCGGTGGCGCATAGAGGTGGCGGCGGTGGCCGAAAAGAGGAAAGAAAGAGGGGAAAGTTGCATGCTGGGAATAAGATAGGAAGAATTAAAATGGGAGCTGGGGTGTTTTGAGTTCCTCAGAAGGAGAGGGACAGAATGAGGGTGGTGGCGGAGCCAAAGGTGGCGGCACACGGTGGCGGTGGTGGTGGCTGAATGGAGGAGAAGAAGAAAGAGAGAGGAGGAGTGGGAGAAAAAAGGAAAATAAAGGTATGGGAAGGTAGGGCAGGGTCTGAAGCACAGTTTGGGAGGTGAAAGAAGCGGCCTTAGAGGAGGAGGAGGTGGCTAAGGGCGGCGCGAAGGGTGGCGGGGCAGAAAACAGGGTTGATCGGGAAGGGAACTTCGCACAGCTGGGACGGAGTGTTCAGGAAGAATCGAAGGGTGATGTAGATTTGGTTAGCTAGAGGGTAGTGTAAGGATGACATGGGTGGCCAAAATGGGCGGCAAAGTGGGTCGTAGGCGGAGGATGAGGCGTCTAAAGGAGTGGCGGCGACAAGGAAGGATTTCTGGGTGAGGAAATCCAAAATCGAACCAGGGCATATTGTGGGGGTATTTATAGAGTTAGAGGAGAGGTTAGGGTTATTTAGGTCGGTGAGGGGATAAGGAAGTAGGGTTCGGGCTTACCAGAGGCGAGGGTTGGCTGGCGGCAGCAAAACGGGCATGGGTGTGCGCAAGAGAGAGAGAGAGAGGATGGCGCGAGAAGAGGGAGATTTGGTTGGGTCAAGAGGGTCGGCGATTCAGGGGAAAGAGATAGGAATAAAAATCGCTGGTCAAAACGACCATAACCGGCGGCGAAAAACCAAGGGGTGAGAGACGGTGCAGGTGCTGGTCGACGGGCTAGCAGGCGCGAAGGAGGAAGAAGAAGAAAGGGCTGGACCGGGCAGTTCGTGGAGGAAAGAAGAGAAAAGAAAAGAGGGAAGACCGGGCCGGTCTGGGCGCGACAAAGGAGGAGGTTTAATGAAACGACGGGTTTCAGTGTTAAAAGAGTCAAAACGCGACGTAGAGGGGGATGGCAGAAGAAAGGTGCGCGGCGCGGGCTAGGCCGAAGGAAAGAAGAAGGGAAATGGGCCGCAACTGGCCCAGTTCGGGAGAAGAAGAAAAAAGAAAAAGAAAAGAGGAAGAAGAAGAAAAAGAAAAAGAAAAGGAAAAAGGAAAAAGGGAAAAATAAAAATAGTGGGTTGGCTTAATTAAATTAATTAGAATATTTGGGATATTTAAAAATGATAATATTTAAATAAAATAATATTTAAATCCTTTTTTAGGCTAAATTAGGATTTTAATAAGATTTTCCATAAATTCCTTTTTAATTAGCAAAACATCCTAATTTTCTCTAATTAAATTATTTATAAAATTAATATTAATTTAAAACTATTTTCTCCTTCTTATTTTAAATAAAATAATTTATTTAATATATTTTCAAAATAAAATGCTTAATTAGCTAAAATACCCAAATTCTTTTCTAATAAAAATACTTATAAATTTCTTCTTGATTTGTCCTAATTAATTCAATTTAAAAATAATTTATTTAAATAATTCTTATAATGAATATCCTTTAAATGTAGTTTATAAAATTATAAATTTTCGGGGCATTTCAATTTCACAGGTTCCGCTGATTTATTCAGTGAAATTGTTCACTTGCCATCTGCCTATTGATATCTCTGTGTGGAAGTTTATCCTCATGGCTTAGATGTTGTTTGATTTTTTATTGGACAGGTTTTAGCCTTGCATCTAGCATGAGATAGATAGTTGACATTTATCTTGTGTTAAATATGGCAGTAACATTCTCTAAATTCTATTTTAGCTTCTCCTTTTTTTTTTCTTTGTAAAAAAAATTTCATGAGTGAATTTTGGAGGTGTTATAGTTAGTATTGAAGGCCTTGAAAAATTAAAAGGATATGGTGACAAGGGTGCCATAGATCCAAACCATTATTGACAATAATGTTAATATGCCAAATAAACAATAGCTTGTTGTTATAAATACTTTGTATGGATAAACCACCCCAAAACCCTAAACCTTTTTTTTATAAATCAATTAGCTTATTATTCTTGATCTAAGTATATTATGTTTGATTATCTATTTGTCTTAGCCTATATATTTTTTTAGATCAACATATGTTTGTTCACATTATGTTAATAAAACCTAAAATTCAATTTTACATATCTCTTATGCTACTTTCTCTCAATAACTAATGAGTGTCGGAGAAGCTAATATAGCACTCAAAGTTATGCACACTAATGTTGAGTTAACTGATATATACTAATCATAGTCACTAATTTAAAGCACTATTGACTAATTTGATTTATCTTTTCTATGTTGTATTACTATTTACAACCTTTTTATGATGAAAAAGTGAGAAGAAAACCTAAAATGATAGGACAACCTGAAGCTAAAATTGAAGTTGTAATAAATTGAAAAATATTATATTTTGATACATCCCACAAAGGAAGCTTTGGCAGCAACTATCGTGGAAACTTTGTAGTAACCTTGGTATATTTGAATCCTAGTAATACTATGTGACCTATGATTATGTGTATGATTTAGATAAGACTAAATATTTAGTACCAACATTACCGTGTGTTACTATGCCTTATTAGTATCATTTGATGCAAGATTTTGAATGAGTATATTGCTTAATTACACACTTATTTTGATTAAATATCTTCTTATGTGTTTACTTCATACGTTACTTTGATAGCTTTACTAGAGTAAGTCTCTAAGCTTCATTTCACCATTGTATTTGATAAAGTGGTTGGAATAAATAAATTAGTGTATTCACTTGTTTTAAAACCTACTACATCAATGTTTGTCATCATCAAAATGGGGAATTTTATTTATGTTCATATTATTTCTTGTTTTGCATGCTTTTAGCTATTAAAATAAGGTTTTTTTATAAGTGGTTACATAGATGTGATTTTCCAGACAAATAAATATGATTTCTTATCATAGTTAAGTTACATGTTTTGCCTTAAAGGCAACACTATGAGTTGGAAGAGTTCAAAATAAGACATAATTGGTGATTCTACAACATAAGTTGAGTATATTGCTACTTCTTAAAAGCATAAAAGTAAGTAATATAGATTAGGAAATTCATCAATAAACTATAAGTAGTTCCTAGAATCCCGATTCCAACTTGTTTATACTAGGACACCAATAGTGTTGTTGCATTGACTAAAGAGCTAAGGTCTCATGAGAAGACCAAGAACATAATCAAGAAATGTCACATCATTTGAGATATTGTCCAGAGGGGTGGTGTGAATTTATGCAAGGTTCATAGACATGAAATATTGTTGATCCATTGACAAAGCCTCTTCCACAACCTAAGTATGAAAGTCACACTAACCCAAAAGACATTAGGCTTGTCCGTGATTGGTCCTAGTGCAAGTGGGAGATTGTTGAAAATATTCCCTAAAACCAATCATAGTTGATCATTTGTATTCTCATATTTGGTGATTGTGATTATAAAGAAAACATCATTTGATGTGATTTATTCAATTTTTGTTATCCCTTTGATGTAGATAATTGAGTATGTGATCGGATTATCGAACCCTACTAAATAATAGAAAGAGTATTATTTAACAAGTATCTCTAGTCTAGTATCATCTCATTAAGAGTAATTAGTGATCATAAGAATAGAATATTGATTAGTTTATGTTCATGTTCCACTAATCATTGATATGAGTTATCAAACTAATAACATAGATGCATGTTATGGAGCATGGTTTTGGTCCAACCCAATATGAGGACATTACATTGAATATTTCATGAAGTGTCATTAGTGTGCTCCAAATAGTCTATTATCCTCTCACTTGTGATCTTTATATATGCTATTATGATGATCATCATGTTTTGACTTTACCAAACTTTACCTTTATTAGGGGTGACAATAAAGGTAATGATTAGACCTGGTGTGAATCATATAGAGGTGTATAGATGATTAATATGGGATTTATCCCTCTCATGACATAAGAGGGATATATTTGGGCCCCTCAATAATAATGTCTAATGTTATCATAGCTATTTGCAAACGAGGTGTCGCTTGTTTAAAATTAGTCTTACATAGTGACTGAGAAAGAGTGTGATCGAACATGATAAGAATGACATAATCAATGACTTCTATTCAATGAAAATATCATGGGAAAAATGTTAAATAAGCATGTGTTGATCTTACGACATTAACATAATTTAGGTGGTCATAGATTCTTCCTAGAGACTGATTATGATTCATAGGCCCAAAAGGATTTTTAGTCTAGTACTAACATTACGGGAACCTACAAATTCACACACCAATAGAACTAATAAATAAATGGATTGTAAAGTGGGTAAGATGAGGTCTTAATATGGTTTAAACCTAAGGTGGCTTTAATTTGATTAAAATCCCAATTCCAAAGTAAATAAGGAGGGATAGGGTTATAGTATAAAACCAAGATAGGTTTTTATTACAAATACCCCCTTGATCTCTCTTTTGTGAATGGAGAAATTTGTAACCATCAAGCTTTATTCTCCATGAAATTGAGAGTGAGTTCCTAGTGGCACTAGCACACATCCTTGGTGATCAAGTTTTCCTATGTGTGAATTTTAATAGAGGTACAAAGTAATTCATGCTTGCTTGCTCAAACAAGATTGAAGTCCATCAATTAGAGTAATCACAAATTGGATCAAAAAACTATTCAAATCATTCTCACTATTGAATCAAATCAATCGATTAACCTAATCTAGGAAAATAACAGGTTTGATCTTAATCTATCATGCATTCTTTTGTATTTTAGCCCTTGATTGTATTCCACTACGTTGTTTTCATTATGTTACAATCCTTTAGTGGCATTAGAGCCTCTTGCTATGATTACCTTTGACCTAATTTGTTTGTATGCATGTTAGTTTCAATATGGTTTGATTCAATCTTTCCTTTTTCAATATAATCTATTAGTTGTTTATTAGATTAGCTAATTTGATCTAATTTAATAGACAAAATCGATTTGATCTAAGTTGATTCAACATGTTTGAATAGAATTAATTTAATTAATATATTTTAGGAGACTCAAACGATTCAATATCTTAATTCCATAAATTTTTAGTGCTTGTTGTTGTTATATCTATTTACTAGGATTAGATTAATTTAACTAACCTTATAATGCCTATTTAATAGGATTATAGCAATTTGACTAATCTTGTAATGTTTATTTAATGGGATTAGATTAATTTGATTAATTGTGTAACACCGATTAAAAGGGGTTAAATTAATGTGATTAATTTAATTAGGGAAAAATAAATGGGATTTAATTTCGGTGATTAAGTCCATTAAAGATTGGAGATTGATTGAGTCAATCCATTATGTTGTTCTCATTGAAATTAATTAATGTGATTGATCCACTATGTTTCTCTTATTTAAATTCATGCCAACTTTTTTTATCATTAAAAATACATAGAAATGCATCATAGTTAATCAAGTTACACATGTTATAATTATATGGCATAATGATAATGCATATCAAAGGCATCAAGTACAAAAGGAGAATACACTCAAGAAAAAAGACCAAAATGCCATCACAAAATTCTAATTTACATATACTTAATAACTTAGTATCTAAGGCTCTTTATACACCAAATTTAATAAATTATCCCAATATATCATTAGAAATGCAATATTCAAAATTCATGACCTTACTCTAACATTTCACGCATATAATACCAATTTAATATTGCTCCCATGATATACCTATTGATCCTTAAAATTTCACATATTAGACTTAACATTTTTTTTTCACCTGCAAATGCTTATGCAAACAAAAAATTTCTAAGTTCACCAAAAAAGATCGTAATACCTCTAATTCACCCAAAAACCTTAAAACTTATTATTATCATTACTTAGACTATACTCATCTAAACCCTAACTTATCATATACCAAACTTAATGCAAAAGCCTAAAGGAATACAATGACATAATCATTTATCAAAAATATCACAAGAAGGCCCAATTACCTTCAAGGCTAAAAATCACACATAGCCCACAAAGTTCTATAGGCTTCCAAATTTTAGAAAAATTATGTTTAACCAGCCCTACATTATTAACATGTCAAAAATGCAATCGGATTTAATTAAAACAACTTACAATTCCTCAAATGACCCTAAGAATAAAACCTTCGCAAGCTCAAAACAACAAAACTTCCAACCTCAATATGCTACAAAAATTATGATAATGGAACCTAATTAAATCCACTCATTTATGAACTTAAAAAAATAACAAAATGCACCATCATAATTGAGATTTTATAACAAGTCTTAGAAAGGCGTAAATATACATTAATTTCATATTAAACTATGAACTCATTAATAAATTGGTAAAATGACTAATATTAAGATGATTTTCATTCTTGATATATGCCCTTTTCCATAGATTCTCTATACATATTGTTAGATTTTCTATTAGATTAGTGTATAATGTGTTCTTTGGCATTTTGCTTGGTAGGTGCATTCTATTGATGAAAATAAGGTTAACACAAGGCAATATAAAGGATTTGAGCAAGCACTGTAAATAACCTAGCATATATATGGCCTTATTAATTTTGGAGACAGTTACATTTTATTGAAAAGGTAAAGAATTTCTCCTTTGATACAATTTGAATTTGGAGAAGTCTGAATAAAAAAAATTATATATTATCTAAGCTTTCCAACGCATCAAAGATCACTTTGTTTTGACTCTATATGAATAAATTATGAGCATTTTTCTAAAATTTTTCTAGAACATTGAGAAAAAAAAACTCTTATGGCCTCACCATACAATATTGGTATAGTTGTGCAAAATCCATTTACATGCCAGCGAGAGCAACAAAGCTACATGGTTTGGTCATGTAGCAAGTACTTATTGCATAATTAAGTGCATAATCTCTTCAAACTTAATTTCCTCATTAGCATGTTAGAAGGCACACCTTTCTTTTATCCCATTTTTCTCTAGACCAAAAATCCATTGATGTAAGTCTAAATTTCCTCATAGATTCTTTGATTTAGTAATATTTTTAGATATTGTATGCTCTCTTGACATGTATTACAACATTTATTTCTAGTTTCATCTTTCTATCCATATCTTGTTATTTATTATGTCTAAGGTTATTAATGTTCCTATATTTTATTTCTTACATTTTACTACAATTATGAGTGATTAGATTTTATTTCTTCCAATTTTACACAGAGGGATAAAAATTTTAAAACTAAGTGTAGAATTGGTGATATAGTTTGTAGAGTCATCATAGATAGTGGTTCATGTACAACTGTTTCTAGTGAGAAAATGGTTAAATAATTAGGACTAGTAACTACTATCCATCCTAAACTATATTCCTTACAATGGATTAATAAGGACAAAGGAGCTAAGCTGACTAAACATGCACTCATTTCTTTTCACATTAGTGATTATCATGATGAGGTGTTATGTGATGTCTTGCCTATAGATGCTTGTGGTATTTTCCTTGTTAGACCATGACATTATGATCGTAATGCAACTCATGATAGTGTAACTAATGAATATGTGATGCTTAAGGATAAAAAGAAATATAATTTGAAACCTACCCTGTAACACCCCCAAATTTCACTACTGAAAAATTTTGTTAATTAAAAGGAAGATTAGCGGAAGCAAATAAATAAAACGTGAACTTTGGGAGTATTACCGCCACACTTAGTACCAGACCGGTTCACTCATACCGTTCCAGTACCAAGTGCTAAGGCTAAGAAAATGAAATACAATTCGAAAGACATTCAACATGCATAAATCAGAGTAAATTGTAAGAACTTCAACATATTTAAATCAGAGTAGCGCATCAAATCGTTTTCAGGAATAAAATCCACCAATGGTGGTTACTTTAACAATGTTAACATTTAAAACCAAGAATTTAAATGAGAAAGAGAAAAAACCATGATACCGGAAAATTCCTTACTCTCCTTCCTGTAACCCACTTGAGTAGCACCTGAAAATACCTGCAAGGGCACTGCCCATTGAATAGGCAGGGCCCCCATAAAGGGAATCCCTTTAGTACTACGGTACTTAGTAACCCTTTAATACCACACTTAAAGACAGGCCCGCATACGGCACATAATGCAAGTCACGCACATAAATAATGAGAGGTGCATACATAACAATAACATGTAACACAAGTTATAATTCACGATCGATATCTTTGGGCCTTAAGCCATGTCATAGTGTAAGATCAATACATTCTGGCCTTAAGCCATTATTCCATCATCATTCAATCAATATCATATTTTATATCCATGTGAGTGCGAGAACCCCACTATTATAGCCGGTGGACTGGAAAGTATACACTCAGGACAGAACGCCTCTGACCACTATTATTGCCGGTGGACCGGAAGATAAACACACAGGGCAGAACGCACCTGACCACTATTATTTGCCGGTGGACCGGTCTGGCCCCAACTCACATGGTGTTCCACTATAAGTGATTAGTATTTTTCCATAATCTTATTCACATACATAACCTATTTTATTGAGCTTGGGACCCCCAATATTATTGCCGGTGGACCGGAATACAGATAACTCATCATCCAGGGCACAACGCTCCTGGCCACTATTATAACCGGTGGACCGGGATATATAAAGAATCATCATCCAGGGCATAACGCTCCTGGCCACTATTATAACCGGTGGACCGGGATACATATAACTCATCATCCAGAGCACAACGCTCCTAGCCACCATTATAACCGGTGGACCGGTACTCAATTTCATAATCATCTGGGCCCGGCTCATTAATATTTCACTTTCAATAATAGTATCTTTCCTTTCTTTAATCAGCACATCAATCATATTTATTTGCCTCGAATGGGAGATCGATAACCCGGGACGCAAAGGTACACCGGTCGTATCGGTGCAAATCAGCTACTCAGTACCCTTCAACCATGAACCCAAGGACGCAAAGGTACCTTGGTCGTACTGGTGCATAAAGCTAACTCAGTACCCTACCGACAAGGACACCTAATCCATAAGTATGAATACCCCCTAACTAGGTCCGTAGAGCTAGAAAGAGTAAGATATAGGGCCTGGCTGGGGCACAAAGGCACACCAGCAAATACCAGAATAATCGTGGACTAAACCACGTCCTTAGGGTAGCGACCCATAAGGAGTCACCATTCCCGATCTCGAGGTCTTTCACTTTAAGTAATAGTGTCTTAATTAGAGTGATCACGAAAAGCACAACAATCGGATACTTATTCACTTTCAATCGTTCTGATATCATTAATCACTTCTTATTCAGATGATTATCCAGGATATCACAGAGAGATCATTAAGGCCAGACTAATTATCAACTACTCTTACTTGGCTACTCAGCATTATTTGAATTATATTAATGTTCCATAGTCTCAAAGACGTGTTAGGTACAAACTACTCATTTTCCCTTTACTTATATAATTGTTAAGTATCCATTCCTTACTTGATAAATTACCACATTACCCTTAAGGTTGTATAATTACCAAATTACCCCTTGTCCACTTTAGATTACCAAATTGTCTCCTACACTTTTTAGATCACCATTCACCCCTCATAATTACTACACTTATCATATTTCCCTTTTGGTTGGTTATATTACCAAATCGCCCTTCTCCTTTGTTATAATTACTAAATTGCCCTTGAGTTGGATAAATTACCAAGTTGCCCTTCTCCTTATCGTAATTACCATTTTACCTCTCTCAATTATTTTTAATTGCCATTTACCCTTTTCAATTATCATAAATTCCAAATTAACCTTCCTCATAATTAATTTACCCCTCTTCATAATTACAATTACCAATTTTACCCTTCTCCATGTTTAAAATTACCATAATGCCCTTTAATTGGTTAATTTACCAAATTACCCTTCTACAGCATCATACTTATCCAATTGCCCTTCTACAATCATAATTTAATTTCTAAATTACCTTTGGTCGTTATCATAATTACCACGTTACCCCTTACTCTCAAGTTTACCATAATATCCCTTTATTTACAAAATTACCATTTTACCCCTTACATCCAATTTTACCAATATATCCTTTTATTTATGAAAACTACCACCATACATCTTTTACTTTACAAATTACTATTTTACCCTTTCACATCCAAGATTACCATCTTTATCTTTCCATACATAATTACCATTTTTCCCTTCTTTCCCAAATTGCCATATTACCCATTTACTTATAAATTACCACTTCACCATTCACTTATAAAATTTACCATATTACCCTTTACTTATGAAATTACGATTTTGCCCCTTTACCTCCAAAATTACCATAGTGCCCTCCTTCATCCAAAATTACTATTTTACCCCTACTTCTAAAATTACCATTTTACCCTTCTTTCTCACAACTTACAATTTTATCCTTTACTTGTAAATTATCATTTGACCATTTAATCATAAAATTTCCATATTATTCTTTTATCTCAAAAATTACCGAAATACCCTTTCCACTTATAAAATTTCCACTCAACCCCTTTATTCACCATTTTTATGAATTTACTAACACTACATAAAATAATGATATTAATACTTCATTTTTATCATCTAAGTCCACCAACTTGTCATTTTTCAACATAATACTCATTAGAAACTACACACATTGATTTATATACCTCATAAGCATAATTACTAAAATACCCTTAAACAATAACATCATTCATGCATTAACAACATGGTACTTCATAAACAAATATTTAACATTTCTATCCATATTCCAACTCCTTCTTTATTTAACATACCTACATATGGCACAAAAGTTATCATGCTTTTTCTTTTTAACAAACAATATAAGAAACCATAAACATATCATGCTAAGCATACAAAACATGCATAAAATCATACTAAACCCTAAATGTGCTAGCATGGGTTTTTCCATATATTTAAGGGAGGATTAACGGTTACCTTAATCCCGTAAAATATCAAATCTTACCAAGCATAATTAGCAACTCAACACCTAAAAATAATATCCATCATATTTAAGTTAGAATAAGAATCCAAGTATAAAACTTTATAAATTTTAATTAATAAAACACTTAACATAAAATACTATTATACCTTAAAAATTAGCCAAATAATTTTTTTTAAAATGAAGGGGAGCTTATGCTGCATGAGCAGTGTGAGTTTCATGCAGAAAAGAGAAGGAAAAAGGCTCAAAGAGGGGTGAAGGAAGCAAGATTTATCATTTTCGGGTTAGGGTCTTTAGGCTAGAAAAGAAGGTGGTTAGGGGAGGTTCTAAGGCAGGGGAATGGTGCAGAAGTGTAGAGGGGGTGTAGGTGGAGGCTAAGGGTGGTTTCACGGTGGCTTAAGGCGGCGGAGACGGCGGAGGCAAGGCAGCGAAGGTGGCTACCGAAGTGGGTCGAGGTGGAAGGGTTGAGAAGGAAGGAAAAGTGGAGGGAAAAATGGAGGGGTGCAAGGGTTGGTTTCGGCCAACTAAGACATGGCAGTTGTAGAGGGGGTTGCAGGGTGTCGAACGATGGGTTAGGTGGCGGCAGAGGTGGCCGGATGGCGGCGGAAGCGGCGGTTGCAGGTGGCTCGGCGGTAAGGGGAAAAAGCTGGGAAGAAAAAGGAAGAGGAGGAGAAGGGAGGAAGTGTAGGGCTCGAGGGGCAGCGTGGTGGTGCAGGATGGTAGTAGGTGGTGGAAGAAGGTGGCGCAGGGGCTGGGCTTGGTGGTTCAGGCAGCGGAGGCTGGCGGTGATAAAAAAATGAGGAAGAAAAGTGGGGAAGAAGGAAGGAGAGAGGAGGGAGCTCGGGGAAGAGAAAAGGCTCGAAAGTGGGGCAGAAGGGAGCTGGGGTGGTGAAGAAAAGGAAGGGGGAGAAGAGAGGGGCAGGGGTCGGCGATCGGTGCTCCAGATGGTGGCAGGGCTGGTCGGGTGGCAGGGGAAAAGAGGGAAGAAGAAGGGAAGAACCGGGGCACGCGGGGTGTGGTCCAAGGGCCGGTTTGGCTCGAAATGGGAAGGAAAATGACGGGGGAAGAGAGAGAGGGAGAGGGAGTAGGTGGTGGTGGTAGGTGCAGGGTGGCAGTCGGCGCTCGACAATGGCAGAAGAGTCGGGCGTGGGAGGAGGAAGAAAGGAGAAGAAGAAAGGGACGGGGCGGCTAGACCGGCGCGGAAAAAGAAGGGAGCCGGCCGGTCAGGGAGAAGAAAATAAAGGAAGAAGGCGGGCTGGGGAGATGGACGGCGCGCAAGGGAGGAGCAGGGCTGGGGGAGCAGCCTGGCCCAATCGTGCGGGGGAGAGGGTTGGCCTGGCAAGGCAGCCCGAGGGAGGAAGGAAAAAGAAAAAAGAAAAGAAGAAAGAGGAAAAAGGGAAAAAGGGTAAAAAGGGGGATGGAAAAATAGGGAAAATAATTTAATTTAATGTATAAAATCATAAAATATAATATTCTTGGTAAATTATTTAATTTAATAATTTAATTTATTTTAATCTAAAATATTAATTTAAAAAGGATAAAGTGGGTAAAATATTAGTTTGGAAAATTATTTAAATAAAAAAATATGATAAATAGCAAAATATTTATTTTTCATTTATTAAATAGTCTTATCCAAATTTAAATACTCTAAAATCTATAAAATAATTAAAATAAATAATTTTACAGGCTAATTTTATTTCAAATAAAGTTATTTATTAAAATATAGATTTTCGAAATTTTTGGGGGATTACATACCCAATGTGATTATGTATCATTACTTGAGGTAAAAAGAGTTTATTTTTACATGAGAGGAAAAAGATTAATTGCATTGAAGAAGAGGGTGTTTGTTATGCCTTGGTAGCTAAGTCATCTTAGATTGGGGAGAAAAATTCTAACAATTCAAATCTTACTATTTTCTTGATATTGGAGTTCTTTCTCAAGAAAAAAGCTTATAGCATATTTTATTAAAAAACTAAAAGGTGCAAGATTAAAGTATTATACCTTTGATAAGGAATTTTTTACCATTATACAAAGTCAAGAGATGTGGATTCATTATCTGAGATCTAAACCATTTGTGCTACATTTTGTTCATGAGAGTTTACAATATTTACATGGAAAAAGATAGTGGATCCTAGATATGCCAAGTGGGCAAGCTTTCTACAATCCTTTGTGTTCTCTATCAAACACTTAGATGGTAAGGAAAATATAGTGGTTGATGCTCTTTCTAGGTGATATGTCTTACTTATCGTGATAGATGTAAAATTATTAGGATTTGAAATGTTAAAAGAAATATGTCTTAATGACAAAGCCTTTCACGAATAATACCAATTGTGTAAAGAAAATGGAATTCATGGAAATTATATTATACATGATGGTTTTCTATTTAATCATAATAAATTTTATTTACCAAGATCAAGTATAAGAGATTTACTTATCAAGGAGGTACATGAAGGAGCGATTGCTAGGCATTTTGGTGTTAAAAAAACTTTAGAAATATTACAAGAGAATATCTATTAGCCACACATGAATAAAGGTGTACAAAATATTATAAGCTGATGTGTTACTTTTAAGAAAAGTAATAGTTTCTTTCACGAAGGTTTATATACACCATTACTTGTGCCTAATCAACCATGGAAAGGGGTTAGCATGGACTTCATCTTAGGGTTGCCCAAAACAAAAAGAGGTAAGGAGTCTATAATGGTCGTAGTGGATAGATTTTTCAAGGCGGCTCATTTTATTTCTTACCATAAGATTGATGATGCTACCCATGTTGTTTATTTATATTTTAAGGAAATTTTAATACATAATGGGATGCCTAGAATATTATTTCCGATAACAAGGTTAAATTTCTTAGTTATTTCTAGAAAACATTGTGGTACATGCTAGGAACAAAGTTATTACTTAGTATTTCACATCATCCAAAAACTAATGGAGAACCTGAAGTTACTAATCAAACTCTTGGAACATTTTTAAGTGGGTTAGTAAGTAAGAGTACTAGAGATTGGGATATTAAGTTAGCTCAAAACGAGTTTGCTTATAATCGTAGTCCTTCTAGTAGTACACATGCAAGTTCATTTGAAATGGTATATGGAATGAATCTTTATATACCATTCGATATGATACCCTTAAGAAAATGTGAACTTAAAAATTATAATGCTAATGAACGAGTTGAATTTTTCTGAAAGCTTCATCAAAAAATTAAAGGTAACATAGATAGAGCCAATGAAAAATATCAAAACTAAGTGAATAAACATAGTATTAAACAGTTGTATTCTCCTAGTGATTTGGTGTGCTTACATTTACGTAAGGAGAGATTTTCAAACTTAAGGGAAAATAATCTAATATCAAGAGCGGACGGGTCATTTAAAATACTTAGGAAATAATGCTTATGAACTCGAACTACCTAAATCATATGGCGGTGTTTCAAGGACATTTAATGTAGGCGATTTGTCTCCTTATTTTAATGATGTCAATTTGAGGAGAAATTCTTCTCAATTTGGGGAGAATAATGTAAGTGCATCCAAAGATGATCCTCAAGGTATTGATTTGGCATACTTATTTTTGGAGCTAATTACATTACTTGTCTTTGATGATAATTATTTGACTAACTTTAATGGTATTTTCTTAAGTCATTATTATACGTATGTAACATATTTACAGGAAGATGATCAAATAATATAAGAAGTCAAGATACTTAAGATTTCCTCATGTTAAAAGCTATTGCAAAGGAAGCTATGTTGTGCATGAAATTCAAAGTCAAGAAGCCCTAGTTAACAATTCAAAGTCAACACTATTATCTTGATTAGGATTCTTGTAAATTGTTTTCATATAATCATAGCTTACTTTTTTTTTTGCAATAGTATGGTTGATCCATTTATTATATAGGAAACAAATACATTTTAATACTAGGTATGTGCAAGGTAGTCATTTGTATGTCATGTGGCTAAACTACTATGCTAGTTAGCAATGTCCTAAATCCCTATATAAGGCATGTGTATAGATAAATGCAGCATGATGTTAGATAATTTTGATATTGAAATATAACTCAAGTAAATACTTCTTTAATTCTATCATTATGATTGAATACTTATTCTAAAACTATTTGGAATAATCATAGATTATTGATATTCAATTTTTTTTAAATCTTTTTGAATTCTTTGAATTCTCGATTGAGTTCTTTCTTGAATATTCTAATTCTTCTTTGAATTAAAAGCCAAAACAATCCTAAAATTTAACTCTTTCACACTAATCTTCCTATTATTTGATGATTCGAGTAAATTAATTAATGATAAATTAATTTTATTTATATCATGACTACTTGAAATCTTTAGTTAAATTGTTAGATTTTTATTTATGGTTGAGTTGCTTGATCACCTAATTAAATATATATAGGTACTTAATCAAATAAATTAAGGGTGAAGATTGATAACAAAAAATATAATAATTGAATAGGAAAATCAAACCACAAAATTAGACTAGAGTCTCTTAGAGATTTTACTAATTTAGCATAGAACATAATGGATTTAGTTTGATCTAATACTATGAAAATAGGTTATTAAATTAGATTAGGCATAACTATTAGACTTTGAAAGTGGCTATTAGTTGATTTAGGCTATTTCACCCTCGCAAATTTAAGCAATTGTTTTGAAAATTAAATTAATTATTCATTAACCACCGATTTATGACAACAATCAAATACTATGCTTTTAGTAATTTTTTTAGTACTGTTAGCATTACTATTTGATTTTATTTTGTTACCCATTTTCTAATACCCAAATTTGATATGTCTGGATAGTCATAATTGGTGAATATTCAATAATTAAAAACAAGTACCTATGGAAACAACCTTGAGGTGTTATAATGACAGTCGTGTGCTTGCATTTTGGTCCATTATGTTTTTGGCGTTGTTGATTTCAAATAGTAGATATTGAAACCTTCATTTTTTAGCTAGAATAGAATTTAATTTTTCCAATGTATTTTTCCTTTTTATCTTTAATTTTTACTCATCTAATTTTGTATTTAGTTATTCTTTGACATAGTGTAATTTTTGAGGAATCAAAAGCCAACAATCATGTATTTTATTTTGGCTCGGTTAGATGCATAGTTAGATATTTCATCTTAGAAAATTAATAATTTGAGTATTGCTAACATGCATGTCCAGGATATAAAATGTTATTATTGTGGGACATCATATGCTAGTAAAAATTATTAAGGTGGTAATTCATTTTATCAACCATATGAGCATGCTAACTATTTGTGTAATCTTAACAAGCATACTAGTTCTTAATTAAACTCATACTACATGAGATGGTGTGAACACTTAACATGGTATAGATATAACAACTTAAAAAGTCACATACCCTAATGAAACCCTACATAGGAATACATTAACCTTTTTATAGATATCACATGCATATATATCATATTAAATAATATGTCAAATATATGTTAATTACTTAATATAATAATTTTAACGTTTATGCCTTTTTCATAACACTTGAATACCTATTATAATATCTCAGTTTATTGTGCATGCATATATCCTTTAAAAAGGCTACATGCATAACACATACTCTAAGCAACATAATAACTCTATATATTTCCACATGGGTTTAGATTTTAGTAGAAGCATATTGTTCCCTCTTATCATAGAAAAAGAATGCATCTAATTAATCTCCCCTCAATATCTTCAAACTCCACACAAAAAATACTAGCAATCCCAAACCATCAAATAATTCACAAAAATTGAGTATGTTAAGTGTGCAATGTTAACACTTCACCAAGGCAAGAAGGTGGGAATTCATGCAAGGAGAGAGATGACAACTATATGAGTTACATATATGATGGTTGAATGATGGTTTTTACATGGGACATGCATGGTTGTGTGAGGATGGGTTCACCGTTCACGTAATGAAGGGTGAACGAGTATGCAAGGAGGGCACAACTAAGGTATGTGCAGGTTAAGGGAAAAATGGCACATGGGATGGTATCAACGTGTAGGATGAGCATATAAGGGGTTTATGGCTGAGATAAGTGTGCACTTGCAGGCATACCTCAACAAATATTGAAATGCAAATGAATAGAGGGATAAGGAGAGGGAATTTTTGGGTCTTAATAGCTGGCAAGAAAAGGCAGTGGTGGTGGGCCGACTGTAGAGAGGTGGTTGATGCATGTAGGTGAAAGAAAGAAAAAAGAGGGAGGTTGGAGGTTGTAGTGAGGTATAACAAAGGTTGTTAGTGCACCTGGGGGAAAAAAGAAAAAGAGGAAGGTTTGTGGTTATGGAGAGGTGAGGTGCGACATTAAAGAGGGGTAGAAGGATAAGGTAAGGCTCAAAAGTGGTGTTGGGTGGTGACAACGGTGACAACCAATGTAAGGAGAAGGATAAAGGGAAGGAGGGGGCTCAGTTGGGCCTCATTGGAAAGGTATGGAAAAGAAAGAAGATAAGAGTATAGGGTTGAGAGGGGGTATATACATGTGTATATATAGAAGTATGGCTTGGGTTGAGGTATAGGAAAACCGTTGGCGAATCTAGGTTTCAGCATGTAATGCATAGAGTTTTGGTGTGAAAGGGGTGTAAGTAGCACATAGAGGTGCAGGGGAGTAGGTTGTGTAGGTTGTGGGTAGTGAAAACGAGCTGCATGGTTGGGAAAGGGAAGATGAGGGTTACATGAGTGCATAGGGGTTGTGGTGTGTTTGGTCTAAAAGCAAAATGGAGAAAGGGAAAGGAGATAAGGGTAGATGGTTGTGGACATGTCAGCAAAAAGGAAAATGGAATGGGGCATAGGTTAAGGAAGAGGAAAGAAAGAAAAAAAAAAGAAAATGGGAAAAGAGAAAAGAAAAGGACAAAAAGGAAAGAAAATTTTGGGGTTAGGATTAGGATTATATTAAAATATAAACAATTGTGATTAAGATTAGATAAAATTTTAGGGTATTACATTACTACCTTCTTAAAATGAGACTTTACCGCCAAAGTGAACACCACACCACACAAATTAAGCACATAAGTCTTGTATATCACATAGGGATAACTACCCCTATAGACCAAACCCTATCATAACCACCATGAGAACAATCCAACATGTAACACATTAGATTCAACACTCAAGTTATCAAAGGAAGATAGTTAAAATACCAAGAGGAGGGTTTTACAGGCCCCTAGCCTAATCATCTACCTTTAATTGACTAATAAGGTAGATTGCCCCAAACTTTAAATATCTTTGGGCACTCTAGTGTTGGATCTCTAAATAATACCACAACCTTATGATGGTGGGTAGCTTGATGGCTTTCCCATACTATCTATACTCTATGAACTATTGGTTGGTTGTGAAGTCTTATATATCATTTTCTACAAGTAGGTGAATGGCCTTGGGGATTTCATTAATATCCTTTAAAATTCATCACAAGGTGCTTCGAGCCACTCAAAACTTCTATGACCCTACTTGACATAGTTGTAACATTAGACCAACTAACCTAGATAATCCTTCCATGGATGGTAACGTATGCAACACTTATAGTAGAAATGTATGGCTTATCCTCATTTACCTCCATTATGAAATCCACCTTGACTACCCTAGTGCTGACCACTCTAACCTCCTATTTGATGTTGAATCATATAATCAATATTTTAAACCTCTAGCTTCCACTTGCTTCATAAAGTCTCACTACTGATTTGATCAGCCTTCATAACCTTAATCATCTTCTTAAACATGTCAAAGATGGTGGGGAAATATGGACTTGATAAAAACTCTTAGATTCAAGCTTTCAAGCCTAACTCAAAGTTGTACATTATCATCTCCTCATCCACCCCAACATCGGGTGTTAAAAGAATTAAATTAGTGAAATGTAAGTAGTACTTCTCAACTATTGAGGAATACTAGTGAAGTGCCATGAATCTATCATAAAATTCCATCCTAACACTATTCAAACAAAACCATCCATCATCCTCCATAACATGTGATCGCAAGTCTCAATAGGTGCACCTCACAATTGTTGATTGTGCCACCACTCATTAGCATAACACTTCATAAAGTATGCAGCTACCTTCATTATGTTCTCAGATGAGCACTCTGAAGCTTTAAATATGTTCTCAAATTCTCAAATCCAATGCTCTAGAGATAATGTATCCTTAGTACCCATTAACGCTAACATTGAGTGTGACCATGTCCTTTGCAACTAGTCCTCCCATGGATCCAATTTGGGAATGTAGATATGTATCTGGCATGGTGGTGGATATGGTAGGTGATGTATGACTCTCTCAGCTATGGCGACAAGATGCTCCTCCATGCATGTAATGTATTCTAAGTTATGATGCTCTAGTATGGGGATAAGGAAGGGTTGAACACACATTCCAAGGCGACCATATGGTAATTACAACATAATAAGGACACCTAGAAAAATATTAAACACATACTCACCATACGGTCAATATGCAACTGGAACTAATGCTAAGACTAAACCCAACACTAATTCCTCAATTCCTCACAAGAATAATCTTGGTTTCAAAATGTAACACCCCCAAATTTCACTCCTGAAAAAAAAATTTGAAAGAATAAAGCGGAAGCAAGGAGCGAATTTGGGAAATGTTACCGCCACATCTAACACAAGATAAATGTCAACCAACTATCTCATGTTAAATGCAAGGCTAAAACTTGTCAAACAATTAAATCTGAATTTTAAAGCATAACAGCGTTACGAGAAATTAAAAGTCAATTACAAAATCCTTAAAAACTTAAATACAATGCTTGCAACTTCCAAAGGAGAATACAATTAAACAAACAAATCACGAAGGATAATTATCCGGATCGCCTACTCACTCGAGTCAAGCCTTCCACCCCAAAACAGTATCCGATCTTAAACCTGCACAAGAGGTCTGCTCCCCACCATCAGTGGATCATCACATGACCCATTCAACCAAGGTAGTATCAGTACGGGTCCAATACTAAGTAAATCCCACTACCCTACCTTATGGAAGGGACCTAAACTATAACATCAAGTGCATATTAAATTATGATACAATACGTTGATATAATATTATGCATACTCAAACCCACATTACAAGTCCTACCATACACATATAATAACATGCGAAACATATGTAATATCTTAAACCGATAAGAGATTCAGATAAACCAACCAAGCATTTATGGATAATGTTAACCAACCAACTAGACATTTTTGGATAACGCCAAACCAAACCAAGCCGAGTCGGGCATTTATCAAACGGGCATTTATGGGCAATGCCGAACCGAACCAATTGGGCATTTAGCCTCGCGGACATTACTTAGGGACATGTCCAGCCCCGAACATTACTTAGAGACATGCTCAGCCCCGATCGAGTAGACTCATTCTTTAGATCTTTGGTGAATATAGTAGATTCACATCATAGTCTTTATCAATTCATGTGAGTGCGGGAACCCCACTATTATAGCCGGTGGAACGGTCATGAGGGTCATGCCCTCCCACTATTTTAGCCGGTGGACCGGTCATGAGGGTAACATACCCTGCCACTATTATTCGCCGGTGGACCGGTCTGGCCCCGACTCACATGATTTTTCACTATAATTACTTCGTATCTTTCCAATGTCTTATCATTATTACGTTCGGTTTGTTGAGCACGGAATCCCCCACTATTATAGCCGGTGGACCGGTCATGAGGGTAACATACCCTGCCACTATTATTGCTGGTGGACCGGTCATGTAGGGCACCCCGGCCCTAGCCACTATTATTCGTCGGTGGACCGGTCTGGGTCTGGCTCAACATCTTTCTCTTTAAGTGATTAGTGTCTTAACATATCTTATTTGAAGGAATTTTCCCTTGACATGCACGACTAACTATATCCACCCTTATCCTCCCAGGAGGGCCCGTCCCATATCTTGGGACTCTTGCGCCCCTTATCACACCTCGATATACATTCTCTTTTACGCTTACTCAAAATGGAAACCAATTCCTAAGGGTGTGGGTTAAGGCCCAACACCTCGTGACATCCATTCCACATGCTATCTCCCTCTAGGGTTTTCCCTTAGAAACCCTAATTGGACTTATGTGGCCCCACTTTCTCTCACTTACACTACCATTACTCCATTTATCGTCCCACTCCTCATCTCATTTAGATCAAATCCCAAATCGTATCGCTTTACCC
Source organism: Tamarix austromongolica (assembly GCA_039764185.1). Taxonomy (NCBI): domain Eukaryota; kingdom Viridiplantae; phylum Streptophyta; class Magnoliopsida; order Caryophyllales; family Tamaricaceae; genus Tamarix; species Tamarix austromongolica. The sequence goes on from CM077816.1 coordinate 11,490,298, forward strand.
CTTGATTCCACATATGACCGAAAAACCCTAGTTGGCCATTTCAACCCTAGTACCTTTCTTCTCCCACAAGTAACCCCTCTCTTTTTCACCAAATATCTCTTCTCTCCCATGACACCCATAATCATCCATTATACACCAATTTCCACCTTTAACCCGTAATCCACTCTCCCTTAATCATTTACTTCCACATTTTCCAGGTTATTACTTTCTCCCAAAAACCCTAATCGGGTCCCTTATACACCCTTACATTGACCTACGTATTATTTTTCATCCCAAGTCTCCAAACACTCCACAGCTCTCCCTTTAGCTTATTTATACCTTAATACAACTTTTCTCACGTCACGATCATCCCCATGCAAGTTTTATCCCCCCCATGCAAACTCTCGAAGTTCCCATGCAAACCCTAAAATTTTCATGCATAGTTCTTACCTCTTATTCATTTTGGTCAACCTCATACCCCCTTTAGCAACTCACTTCTCATTTATTTCTTTTTTCCTTTCATCTCCATGTCATAATAATAATTACCCTAACATGCATGTCCTAGAGGGTTGAATCATGCCACAACACACCATAATCACCACATATGGATATCACATTCATATAATAAGAAAAACACATACCACACACCTTAACTCCAAGTTGCGCTACGCATAAAACACGTTAAGGACAATCAGGTGATACACAATAGGACATGATATATATGTACGAAGCATCCAAGGCATACAAGTCACATAACACGTAGGGACATTAGCCACATCCTTACGAAACACCCATAAGTGGAGGTAAGTAGAAACTTACCTGGATCCGAAGCTAGCTAAGCGAGATAAGAGGGAGAGAGAGATCACTAGCTCGAGGATCCATAATAAAGCTTTCCTAGATCGCCGATAGAAATCGGAACTAGGTTAGAAACTATCTTATCCATAAACAATTCACATATTATAATTAAATAAACACGAATGATCTTTCTTGGAAAACGTGTACAAAACTTAGGACTTAAAAGCATAGCTCTATTAAGATTTAAGATTAAATATATAAATCAAATGATTTAAAATCGAAGGACAGAAATCGATTTGATAAAAGACACACAGCACAATCAATTTTGTAAAACCATCCCCGAAGATTAGGGTTTTAAATGCCTAAACTACAAATCGACCAAATCACTTCGATTACCTCAAATTGATAGTTTTAAACCACAATTACACTAATTTTAGATAAATCTAAATAATCAATTTCAACAAAACAATATTCCGATTAACTAATTCAAGACGATCCGTTTTCAAAATTAGGGTTTTAAAGCCTACGACACCACTTGGGTAATTCGAATCAATTAATTCCAATTAAAGGCATTAGAATACAATTAGGATCATTCCAACTATTTCTATAAATTTAATTTTAGAAAAACAAATATATAAATGATCAATTTCATGAGTTCACTTGAAATCTAGGTGATGCACTGTCTTACGCACAACAAATTTAACAAATAAATCCAAATCCCCAAATACGTAGTATATGGCAAGAAGGAGTCGAACCCACAAGGAATGACGTTTTAATCACTAATTTTGCTATTGATGTTATAAACCCGTTTGTACAATTTTCATTGATTCCTAACTAAATTCAATTATACTAAGGCTTTAACCACGACTTTACAATTAGGGAAGGATTGAATTGGTGATGGAATTAAAATGCCATACATTCACATAAAAGAATGATTCTAAATAGTTTAATGTTGACTTAAGAAATTCAGAATAATAATTTCTATACTTCCTCTCAACCTTAATAAATTGAATATGCTCTCAATTTATTTTTGTACCCAATTAATAACCTAGATTACGAACACTAGATTCAATTAATGGTAGCATTATGAACGGGAAGTAGCCAACTACAATCATAATCACACAAGCTCGGATCATGCAATTGCACGAATTAATGGTCTTCTTGCTACTAGAGACAAATTAATTAACAATTACGGATTAATTTCATTGTCTTAGCAAAGATTAAGTCCTAAACCAAATAGGTGATCAATCTAATCAGTTCAAGAATCTTAATCTATGATATGGAATCATTCAATTCAAACCATTAATTCAATTAAACCTCATGTAGAATCAAACATTTAAATTATGAAATGATAATTAAGTTATGATTCCATCTTCAATTCATCCTACCCTGTTCTAATTACTCAAATTTCTGCATATTCACAATTCATACTATTATACAGAAATATTAAAAATTAATGACAATAACACATTCACAAATTCTATTATTCCAACAATTAGATAATAATGAAATGATCACAAGTAAAATTACACAAAAACTACTTAGATTCTGCAAAATGAAGATACAGAAATTTACAAAGGAATAGAGGAAACTTATCAATTGAAGTGCAGAATGTCAAATCATCAATAGAATTCAAGAAGATCAAAGATTGGAATTGTGCATTACATGTATGTTCTAAAGGAATAAAGGAAGAAAAATACATTCGATCCTTTTCTCTCGATATTCCGAACTCTGTTTTCATATCAAATTTATCAGAAACAAGTCGCGTGGCAGTTACACATTTTTAATCGAAAACACGGTCCGTGTTTATGAAACACGGGACCCCCGTGTTTTCTTCCAACCGTTCTGCTGACAAAGCTTTACAGACCGATATTCGGGATTAATAACACGGTCCGTGTTATGGAAACACGGGACCCCCGTGTTTTTGATTCTTCCACTCAATTCCTTTGAAAGTTTTAGCTTAACTTCTCTTGATATATTTGTTCCCTTTCCAACTTTGCTCTCCTTGATTCTGCATTTCTTGATGTGTTCTCTACTTGATTTCTTCTTCTCATTGATTTCTCCTTGAATTTCTTCAATTCTTTTCTTTCCTGTAAAACTTATTCAAAGGAGGGAAACTCGACGAAAAGATTAAATATAGTAGAATAAATGAGGGATAAATGATATTTTAGACATGAAAATAATCAATAAATCTCATCTATCAAATACCCCCATACTTGAATTATTGCTTGTCCTCAAGCAATATCATAACATGCACATGAATACATCAAGAAATGTAAGAGAAACAGATCATGGAATACAAGATTTATTAGATTGGAATTATTCATGTACGAAGTTCAACTTGGACTGGGACTGAAAAATACTTGTAAATCATGAAATATCACTGATAGAAATATTTTTGGATCACATCTTAAATCACCTTAAAAACATTCTTATCAAATGCTCAAACGGTTTAAGAACGAAAATTATAATAATTAGTATCTCATCATGCAAATTAGATCAAGACTAATGAAATTCAATTTGGTAAATTCTTACTTTCGGAATGTGGGAATGCTCACTCTTTAGTGTAAAGGGTAAGATGTGTTTACTCTCAAATTCTCTCCAAATGATGATGATCACCCATATGTTTGCCATTATTCTCAATTCGCCACCACTAAAAGAACTAAATTATATAAGAATCAAAAGGTCTTAAATTTGGTAGTAATGGGGCTAGGGTTCTAAGGTGGGATGGAATTTTGGTATTGTAGCTAGACTCTACCAACTAGAGGAGGAGAATTTTTTTATTTTTTTTTTATTTTTTTTTATTTTTTTTATTTTTTTTTTATTTTTATTTATTTTTATTTTTTTTCAAACCCTTCCATTCAACCAAACAACATCAAAAGACATGAAATTTTATTCTCTTCTTCTTCTTTTCTTTTTTTTTTTACATATGGAGATTAGTTGTTAATAAAGTTTAAATCAATAAAACAGGTCTATAGGCTCAAAGGGGTATGCAATGGATAACAATTTTTCAAGGTAGGTTATTTGGCCTTGTACCTAACAAAGAAAGAAGAGTGCCTTTATCATTTTCAAATATCCTAAAGTTCTATGCAGTCTTGAAGAGACTAATGGCAAATTCTAGTTTCACATATCATTGGAGAATGCACACAAAAGAGAAATATATTTTGGATAAGCAATGTATCCAAAGATTAGGCCCAAACGCTCACCATGTTAAATTCACCAATTTTGAATTTCATTGTATCTCATTCTTAGTCAATGCATGATTTGATCTCTAATCATTCTAACTTTCTTTCCTTCACTATTATCACATCTTCAATTTCTATCTTTAAGGTGTCAAAAGATGTTGATCAAAACATACAATAAGTATATAAAATTATCCGTTTTGAAAATAATTCAGTCCCATACTTTGTTTTACTTCGTACATGGATTACTCAAATCTAATACTTACTGTTTTTTTTTTTACAAAGGAATAAATTAACTAACTACCACTTAACAAACATATATAACATTTACTAACTATTTCTACGAAAAAGTAATCACAAGCCTACGAATACGAATGCACCAATGCACCCCCCCTTACTTAATGTGTTCATTGTCCCTAATGAACAAATGCAAGTGAAGAAAAAAATGAAGAATCAGATTCAAGAGGGAGGTGGAGGTGGGTCTCGGTTCTCGAGATGGAAATCATAGAGATTTTTCATCATCTCCGTCATTTTATTTTGGTTAGCTCGAATGGAATCCAATTGGGAGTACACTTGATTTTGAAACTGGAGGTGTCATTCGGGAACAAAAGTGTTTGAGGAAGAAGAGCTGGCTTGGGATCGGGGTGGTGGTGGTGGTGGATGGGCACCATGAGGTGGAATAGGATGTTCGATTGCTAATGGGGTAGGGTTATCTTCATCCTCATTAGGTTGCCAATTCAAAGGATTTAAAGGATCAGTTTTGGTAGGGTTAGGAAGAGGAAAGAAAACACGCCCCTGATAAGAAAGGTACCACGCATTATTCCTACGCTCAATAAGATGCGTAAGGCGACAATGTTCAATATCAATGCGGGTACTCATGGCCTCAATAGGCATATCCTCCGGAAGGGGTATGTCCAAACTCATACAGATGGTGGTAATTAAACCCCCAATAACAATGTCCCCTTGTTTGGAATTACTGACCCTTTGAAATTTTTTGGCAATAAAATAGGCAGTATCAACAGAATAATGTTCAAGCATAGAGTAGAGAAAGAAAAGTTCAATTGAACGAACTACTCCGGTACTATCTCCCCTCCCAAATATGGTAGTAGCCAAAAGCCTTTGAATGTATCGGAAAACTAAGTTAAAGATCCTAGAGGATTTGGCTTCAGAAATGCGGAATGTATCGGGAGTAGGCATATTCGTGGTATCACCTATTTTTGCGAAAAAATGGTTGGCATAAAACAAGGGTAACATGAATCTAACTCCCTGTGAAGGTAACATGAAAATGTGGGCAAGTTCATGCACCGCTAATTGTCTATCCTCATTAAAAAGACGAAAAGAAACATACCCTTGATTATTCTTTGTATCACCAATATCACCAATTTCAGCACACAATTCAAAGGTACTTAAAAATTCTAAAGTCAAGCGTCTATAGGTGTGATTAGTACAATAGACAAAATGTTTCAAACCTATAGTTTCGAGCATACGCATGACTTGATTATGAATGCCCAATGTGTGCAAACATCCATCATCTAGATATCTAGTACCAGTAATACGCCTCTGAGATAAGTAATCATACCTTTCCTGTTGTTCGGGGGAGGTAAAAATGATACCTAAATCGTTGGGTCGATTACGTCGATGTCTTGCTTGCGTTGGTGATGATCGGGATCTCGAGGAATCACCTTCAGCACGTTGTTTCTTTTTCGGTGCCATCTAAATTCGTGAAAACTGGTTAGAACGAGTGAGAAATCAAAAGAAAGATATATGAATACCAAATCCCACGAAAACCCTAAGTTAATTTGCAAAAAATAGATGAGACAAAGGTCGAATAAAATTAGGGTTTGAGACGAACGGTCGATTGCTCTGTTTTGGATATACAGAAATTAATCGACAGGGGAAAGAAAATTAATGGTGGGAAAAGAAGATGAGATGTTAATGTAGTAGAAGTTGTGAAGAATCGAAGATTTGAGTGAGAAAAATTGAGGAATCGAAGGAGAAGAGTGGTGCGAAGAACTGGAGAGAATCGAACGAGGGGGCGTGTTTTTTTCAGATCTGAAAACACGGGGTGGAAAAAAGGGCTCTGGAGAGAAATACGGTCCGTATTTCCAAAATACGGTACCCCCGTGTTAAATTTTTGGCTCTCTGGAATTCTGAAATTTCTTGCAGAGGAAGAAACACGGACCGTGTTACGAAATACGGTACCCCCGTGTTAATTTTGAAGCTCTCTGGAATTCTGAGATTTTCTGCAGAGGAAGAAACACGGACCGTGTTACGAAATACGGTACCCCCATGTTAATTTTGAAGCTCTCTGGAATTCTGAGATTTTCTGCAGAGGAAGAAACACGGGCCGTGTTTGTAAAATACGACCCCCCCGTGTTTTTTTTTTAATAATAAGAAAATAAACTACCAATGTTTTGCCACACATATACACATTATGTATATACAAAGTCATACCAAATATGTAAAAATAAAAGTATGAAATAAGGAAAACTTATATACAACACTTGGGTGTCCCAAGTGACAAAATGCAAGTCTTTCAGCTCTCATAATTGGGAGTGGTAAGATCAACCACTTCCAAATTGTGCACTTGATGTCCTTCGTAGTAAGGTTTTAGGCGATGTCCATTGACCTTCCATATTTTTCCTGTTTTCTCACTCTTAATTTCAACTGCACCATGAGAAAACACATTAGTCACAACAAATGGGCCGATCCATCTCGACCTCAATTTTCCTGGAAACAACTTCAATCGAGAATGATATAATAAAACTTTTTGACCAATTTCAAAACTCTTTCTAAGAATGAACTTATCATGAACTGCTTTAGTTCTATCTTTATATCTCAATGCAGTTTCAAAAGCCTCATTTCTTATTTCTTCCAATTCTTGTAATTGGAGTCTCCTATGTTTTCCAATTTCAGTTGACTCCATATTACACTTCTTGACGGCCCAAAAAGCTTTATGTTCTAACTCAACTGGTAGATGACAAGGCTTACCGTATACCAGACGATATGGAGACATACCAATTGGAGTTTTGAAAGCTGTACGATAGGCCCAGAGTGCATTATTAAGATGTAAGCTCCAATCCTTTCTTGTTGGTTTCACCATTTTTTCCAAGATTTATTTGATTTCCCGGTTAGATACCTCGGCCTGACCATTGGTTTGTGGATGATATGCTGTAGATATTCGATGTGTCATATGATATTTCTTTAATAGAGCTTCTACGGTTCTGTTGCAGAAGTGTGAACCTTTATCATTGATGATGGCCCTTGGTATGCCAAACCTTGCAAAAATGTTAGTTTGAAGAAAGTCTGCAACAACCTTTGCATCATCAGTACGGGTGGCCTTAGCCTCCACCCATTTTGACACATAATCAACAGCAACAAGAATGTATTTAAACCCGAAAGAAGATGGAAAGGGGCCCATAAAATCCATACCCCAAACATCAAAGATTTCGCATGCTATGATAGGAGTTTGTGGCATTTCATTTCTAGGACCTAATCCCCCAGTCTTTTGACAGTTTTCACACGTTTTACAAAATTCATGAGAGTCCCTAAACAATGTAGGCCAAAAGAATCCACTCTCTAGAACTCTATAAGCTGTTCGCTTGGGACCAAAATGTCCCCCGCAAGCATAACTGTGACAAAAATGTAAAATAGACAAGACCTCACTATCAGGAATACATCTTCTAATGATTTGGTAGGCACATTGTTTCCACAAGTATGGATCGTCCCATACAAAATATTTTGCCTGAATTTTCATTCTATCTTTCTATGCTTTTGTAAAGTGAGAGGGAAATACCTTAGCTACGAGAAAATTTACCATGTCAGCATACCATGGTATCTCATTCCCAATGACATGAAGTTGCTCATCCGGAAATGCTTCATTGATAGGTGCTTCAACTTCAACTTGTTTGATTAACCGACTTAGATGATCTGCTACTCCGTTTTCGGTTCCTTTCTTATCTTTAATGCATATATTGAATTCTTGAAGTAGAAGAATCCATCTAATCAGTCGTGGTTTTGCCTCTTTCTTTGCTAACAAATATTTCAACGCTGCATGATCAGAGTAAACAATTATTTCAGTTCCTAACAGATAAGAACGAAATTTATCCAAAGCAAAGACAATAGCAAGAAGCTCCTTTTCGGTAGTTGTGTAGTTAAGTTGAGCTTCATTCAATGTGCGTGAGGCATAATATATCACGTGTGGCTCTTTCCCGATTCGTTGACCTAACACCGCACCAACAGCAAAATTAGATGCATCACACATCAATTCAAATGGGAAGTTCCAATCAGGTGGTTGAAGAATGGGTGCACTTATCAATTTTTCCTTTAAATAGTCAAATTATTTCTGGCATGGATCATCAAATTGAAATTCCTTTTCTTTCTGAAGAAGCTTGCATAATGGTTGGGCTATTTTAGAAAAATCCTTAATAAATTGGCGGTAGAACCCGGCATGCCCTAAAAATGATCGCACATCTTTGACAGTTGATGGATAAGGTAATGAAGAAACAAGATCAATTTTTGCTTTATCTACTTCAATTCCTTTGGCTAAAATGACGTGTCCCAAAAATATTCCTTGTTGGACCATAAAATGGCATTTTTCAGAGTTTAGCACAAGATTTGTTTCCAAACACCTTTTCAAGATAAGGGTCAAATTACCTAGGCATTCTTCAAAAGTATCTCCATGGATACTAAAATCATCCATGAATACCTCGATAATTTTCTCCAGATATTCGGAGAATATACTTACCATACACCTTTGAAATGTAGCTGGAGCATTACATAATCCAAACGGCATGTGCCGATACGCAAACGTACCGTAGGGACATGTAAATGTGGTTTTCTCTTGATCTTCTGGAGCTATGGGAACCTGCACATATCCAGAATAACCATCAAGAAAACAATAATAAGCATGACCCGCTAGCCGTTCTAACATTTGATCCATAAATGGTAAAGGAAAATGATCTTTCCTAGTCATGGAGTTCAGTTTTCTATAGTCAACACATACCCTCCAACCATTTTGAACTCTAGTAGGAACCATTTCTCCTTTATCATTCTCCACTACTGTTATGCCTGTTTTCTTTGGGACAACCTGAAGCGGACTTACCCAACTACTATCAGAATACATGGCTTCACATCTTCTTCCATTAAAATCCGATGCATACAAACTGAAGGACTAATACCCTTAATATCAGCAACTGTCCACCCCAAAGCTGATTTGTATTTCTTCAACACATTTACCAGTTTTTCTTCCTGATGAGATGTCAGTTCACTAGATATGATAACCAGAAGGGTATTATTATCTCCTAAGAATGCATATTTGAGATGGTCAGGTAAAGGCTTCAACTCCACTTCAGGGGGTTGTTCTATGGAAGGTACGCGCCTATCCACTATCAATGGTAAATCCACAAATTTTCCAATTCTACTCGGACATGTTCCCAAAGCGGCCACCACCTCCTTGATTTCTTCATCAATGTCATACAATTTGCTTCATTCTTCCAATTTTTCAGTTTCTATTCCTTGTGTCAAAGTTATTTCCAAAGGATCAGCTGATGATAATTGATACACCATTTCAGTTAAATTTTCAATGACATCAATCATAGATACCTCTTCACCATCTGCAGGAAATTTCATGGAATCATATATGTTAAACTTAATAATTTCACCATCAAATTCCATGGTTAACACTCCATCGTGGACATCAATTTTTGTTTTTGAAGTTTTTAGGAATGGTCTCCCTAAAAAAATAGGTGATGGATTAGCCAAGCCATTATCTTGCATATCTAACACATAGAAATCTGCAGGAAAAACCAACTCATTAACCTGAACTAAGACATCTTCAATAACCCCTTCAGGATATGTGTTAGATCTATCAGCCAATTGGATAACAATACGAGTTTCCTTTAAAGGACCTAGACTTAGGGTGTTAAAGATAGATAAAGGCATGACATTTATTGAAGCACCTAAGTCAAGCATGCATTTTTCGTACCTTGTGTTTCCAATTTTGCAAGGTATAGTGAAAATACCTGGATCTTTGCACTTTGGTGGAAGCTTTCTTTGCAACATTGCTGATACATTTTCTCCCACACTTACCTTCTCATTCTCATTAAGTTTCCTTTTATTTGTACACAAGTTCTTGAGGAATTTCGCATACCTGGGTACTTGTTTGATCGCATCAATGAGAGGAAGGTTAACTTCTACCTTCTTGAATATGTCAAATATCTCCTTATCATGATTTACCTTCTTGTTTTTGGCCAACCTGCTAGGAAAAGGAGCAGGAATTTTTATAGGAGAATGTGACTTACTCTTCACCGTTGGTTCTGAATCTTCCTTTATTTCTTCTTCAACATTTGTTTCATCTGTGTCCTTGTTTGTGTTTTCTTCTTCATTCACTTTTCTTGGATCTGATAATTGTTTTCCACTGTGAGTTGTGATAGCACTAGCATTTTCCTTGGGATTTCTTTCGGTCTGGCTAGGAAATTTTGAAGAACCTTGTGCTTGCATTTTACCAAGGGAATCTGCTAGTTGACTCACTTGATTTTCCAAATTCTTAATACCGTTTCTGGTCTCTTGTTGGAATTGTAAGGTATTGGTAGCCAAAGATTTCACTAAATCTTCTAAAGCATACACCCCGTTTGTTGTGAAACTTGTGTTGGAGGCATCGGTTGAAATGGTGGTCTTTGCTGATTTGGTGGAATTTGGAAAAATCTGGGAGGTGGATTTGCTCCTTGCTGATTTTGATACATCTGTGGTCGGAAATATGAGTTACCACTTTGTTGAGTGTTTCCATACCTTAGATTTGGGTGATCCTTCCATCCAGGATTATATGTTGGAGCAAATGGATCATTCCTTTTTGGAAATGGTTGTCCTCCAATGGCGTTTACTTTTTGTTCTTCCTGCAAAGTAGGACACATATCAGTTGGATGACCTGTAAAAGAACAAATTCCACATACCTTGGCAGGAATCTTTTCTCCTACAACTCTTTCCACAAGAGCTGTCAAATTTGATACTTGCGTTTTTAATTCAGCAATATTGGTTTCTTTCACCTGTTGAGACATAGAAGTATTACCCCTATTACAATATTGTGAGTTAGATGCCATATTAGCAATTAACCTTTTAGCTTCGATAGGTGTTTTATCAACTAAAGTACCACCACTAGCAGCATCTATCATATTGCGATCCATAGGAAATAAACCTTCATAAAAATATTGTATTAATAAGTGTTCACTAATTTGATGATTAGGACAACTACCACACAATTTCTTGAAACGTTCCCAATATTCATGTAAAGATTCTCCTCCATCTTGCCTAATACCACATATTTCCTTTCTTATATTAGTTGCTCTTGATGAAGGAAAATATTTTTCAAGGAAAACCTTCTGCATATCAGTCCAAGTGTTTACTGAGCCCGCTGGTAGATCATATAACCATTCCTTAGCAGCATCAGCCAAAGCAAAAGGAAAAGCTTTGAGTTTAAGTTTTTCTACACTTACTCCATTCGGTTTCATACCAGAACAAGCTATATGGAATTCCTTGAGAAATTTATTTGGGTCGGTGAAACAGCTTGAACCCATGGAATTGTTGTCTTTAAAACCTGTAAAAATAGGTAAGGCTCGTATTAGTCCAGGTTTGATTTCACAAGTATCATTATCAGCAGGATAATTAATGCATAAAAGATTAGGGTTGAAGATAGGAGTAGCTAGCTCCTTGAGAGTTCGCTCCGCCATCGGTGGATTAATGTAGTAAGGTGTACTACACAAATCCTCTACGTCGTCTTCTTCCAAGTTTGTGGAACTTTCTTCAAAAGGTGATGGAATCTGATTAACTTGTTCCAACTTCCTTCTTGTCCTAGTTGCAATTGGAGAAGATGAGTTTGGATCTATGGCTGGAATAATTTGTCCTTGATGCTCGATCGCAGATGATCTCAATTGTGAATGCCTGAAGATTTCACACCATGAAAGATTAGATGAGTTCACATGAAGAATTTATCAAAAACTAAAATAAGAAACCACAACAAAAACAAAACTAGAGATTATAATTGCCAATTCCCCAGCAACGGCGCCAAAAATTTGATGCACTGTCGTATGCACAACAAATTTAACAAATAAATCCTAATCCCCAAATACGTAGTATATGGCAAGAAGGAGTCGAACCCACAAGGAATGACGTTTTAATCACTAATTTTGCTATTGATGTTATAAACCCGTTTGTACAATTTTCATTGATTCCTAACTAAATTCAATTATACTAAGGCTTTAACCACGACTTTACAATTAGGGAAGGATTGAATTGGTGATGGAATTAAAATGCCATACATTCACATAAAAGAATGATTCTAAATAGTTTAATGTTGACTTAAGAAATTCAGAATAATAATTTCTATACTTCCTCTCAACCTTAATAAATTGAATATGCTCTCAATTTATTTTTGTACCTAATTAATAACCTAGGTTACGAACACTAGATTCAATTAATGGTAGCATTATGAACAGGAAGTAGCCAACTACAATCATAATCACACAAGCTCGGATCATGCAATTGCACGAATTAATGGTCTTCTTGCTACTAGAGACAAATTAATTAACAATTACGGATTAATTTCATTGTCTTAGCAAAGATTAAGTCCTAAACCAAATAGGTGATCAATCTAATCAGTTCAAGAATCTTAATCTATGATATGGAATCATTCAATTCAAACCATTAATTCAATTAAACCTCATGTAGAATCAAACATTTAAATTATGAAATGATAATTAAGTTATGATTCCATCTTCAATTCATCCTACTCTGTTCTAATTACTCAAATTTCTGCATATTCACAATTCATACTATTATACAGAAATATTAAAAATTAATGACAATAACACATTCACAAATTCTATTATTCCAACAATTAGATAATAATGAAATGATCACAAGTAAAATTACACAAAAACTACTTAGATTCTGCAAAATGAAGATACAGAAATTTACAAAGGAATAGAGGAAACTTATCAATTGAAGTGCAGAATGTCAAATCATCAATAGAAATTCAAGAAGATCAAAGATTGGAATTGTGCATTACATGTATGTTCTAAAGGAATAAAGGAAGAAAAATACATTCGATCCTTTTCTCTCGATATTCCGAACTCTGTTTTCATATCAAATTTTATCAGAAACAAGTCGCGTGGCAGTTACACATTTTTAATCGAAAACACGGTCCGTGTTTATGAAACACGGGACCCCCGTGTTTTCTTCCAACCATTCTGCTGACAAAGCTTTACAGACCGATATTCGGGATTAATAACACGGTCCGTGTTATGGAAACACGGGACCCCCGTGTTTTTGATTCTTCCACTCAATTCCTTTGAAAGTTTCAGCTTAACTTCTCTTGATATATTTGTTCCCTTTCCAACTTTGCTCTCCTTGATTCTGCATTTCTTGATGTGTTCTCTACTTGATTTCTTCTTCTCATTGATTTCTCCTTGAATTTCTTCAATTCTTTTCTTTCCTGTAAAACTTATTCAAAGGAGGGAAACTCGACGAAAAGATTAAATCTAGTAGAATAAATGAGGGATAAATGATATTTTAGACATGAAAATAATCAATAAATCTCATCTATCACTAGGGTTTTAGGCCCGAAAATGTAATTCGGTTGAATTCTATTAATTTAATCAAATTGAATGTTTAGAAATGCAATTAGACATATTTTATAACATATCATATAATCAATTGCTCAAAACTAATAAAAGAAATACCCAATTCAGTACAATTAGGGTTTTTGAACCCGGAACGCAAATCCGATCAATTCTTGCTAAAATATATAAATTGACGGTTCGGAAATGTAATTAAATATATCATAATATAAATTGTATAGTCAATTGAATAAAACGACCCGGTTGCATAATCCAATTTAGACCCGCAAGAGTTTTGACCTAAAAATCCAATTCCGATTAATTACGCACAATTTTCCCAAATCAATACTTCCGATATGAAATTAAATACATTTCAAATGGTATTGTAAAATCAATTGAGCGAAACGACTCAATTACGCAACCCAATTTCATTACACAAGAATTTTGACCTAGAAATCAAATTCCGATTGATTCCGCATAAATTTCTCAAATTGACGGTTCCGATATGAAATTAAACACATTTAAAAACATATTGTATAATCAATTTATCCAAAATCGCCAAATTGGACGGATCCGAAAAATTTGGGCATAACCCGGCCTAAAATTCAACTTCCCAAATTTCCAACACAAACCATACAATTAACATATCCAAATAAATCTTACAGCACATATATACATAATACAACAATTAATTTAGCTTTTCATAAGCTAATTCACACCCAATTAATCAAAACAAGGGTTAGGGTTTTTCGGAAATTATACCAAACGAAAATCAATGAATCGAGGTAAGGGAAGGCCGGGGAAGCTTCGTCGGGGAACGGGAACAACTCGCCGGTGGTCAGCGAGGCTCGCCGCTGACCGGCAATGGCGGCATAGCCCGGGTTGCTGCTTGTCGCGGCTGCAGCTCGCGGCTGCTACTGCCTTCTTCGGCTGTCGTGCGTGGCTGCTGGGCGCGGCTGCTCGCGGCTGCTTGCAGTTGGTGGCGACGAGGGCTGGCGGGGTTGGAGGCCGGCCGATGGTTGGCGAGGAGGAGCAGGGAGGAGGAGAGAAGCGAGGGAGGTCGGCTATGGTTAGGGTTGTGGGAACAGGGGGTCGGGAAGTAGAGAAGAGAATAGGAGAAGAAAAAGAAGGAGGGCTGGGGAAGGGTACCGACGGGCTAGACCCGCGGGGTTTTTTTTTTTCTAATACAAATACACATAAAATAAAATACTAAAAATATCAAAATATTATTGGAAGATTTTATCTAAAATTTATTTAATGAAAATTTATTTCGAACGGATCCGAAGACTTAAAATTAATAAAAAGCTATATAAAGAATTTCGGAAACATTTTCGGAAGAATTTACCAACGAACGTAAGAATTTATATTATTTACGAGAATATATTATAAAGCCTCGAAAAATTATTTAAAAGCATATAATAAAATATTTAAGTCAAATTCTAATAAATCGAGATTAATTTCAATAATTTCCGAAATCGGTTTTCCGCAAACCCAAAAAGCATAAAACGAAAGAAAAATTAATTCCGAAAATAAATTCATAAATAAACTTCGAAAATATTTTTAATTTCAAACTTCCCAAAAATATTAACGATTTCCGAAAATGAATAAATTTAAAGTCGGAAATATTTTCTACGGATAAACTTATTAAAATAAATTTAACTATTTAAATAGAAATTCTATAATTTAAGTAATATATTTCGTTAATGAAATATAACTTCAAAACAAAGTTGTAATCACATGACGAAGTTATAATCGAAAACGAATTAAAAATATTAAAAACCAAAATACGAGAAAGAACGGGAATATATATTTTTAACCGAAGATCGAAATCATAAGAATATAATAAAATCATTGTCGTGAACGAATTTATCTAGAATGGTTCGCAACGACAATGATTAATTACATTCAATTATGAATTCGAAATCATCGATAAATCCGTAAAACGATTCGAAATTAAAATAATTAATTGTTTACATCAACATATGCTAATAAAATCATTAAACTTAATAAATCTGGATTTTAAAAATACGGGGTATTACATCACTACCCCCTTAAAAAGGAACTTCGTCCCCGAAGTTCGGGAAAACCTAAGTAGTAGAGACTTGACAAAATAATTGAACAAAACATTGACCGCAATAAATAAGTCAAAAGTAAATCCGAAGAAAAGTAAAACGACGTTTTCGAAACCGAACGAAAAAAGGTTGAATCAAAACAAGGCATAGGAAGTAAAATAAAAGAAGGAGAATTGATATTTAGTAGATCAAATACAATGGAATTCAAATATAGAAGAATTACAGACTTAAAGTCAAAACAATTTACAAAAATATTATTCTTTAAAATAAGGTCTTACAAAAGAATAACAAAAGTATAGCATGAAGTTCAAATAGAATAAAGGAACAAAAATTCTAAAGGTTACACAACTCTAATAACACAACTAATACATAATATGCACATAAAACTTTATACAATGAGTTATCTTTATAACATCATACAAGAAAACAAGGCTAACACTTGGCTTATCAACTCATAAAAGGTCCTCATAAACACCAACCACATACTTCTCGATCAAGGGAGATTCTTAACCCAAAACACTTCACTAACAAGCTCTCTAATCTATGCTATAACCATGATAATCTGAACCCTTAAATTTGAAAATGCGGCTACTATAGCAACTACAACATTCGAGCCCACAATTTTTTATTTATCTGCTATTCATTAATAGTTCTCCTCATACAAGACAAAACTTAATACACTATCACTCACGAGCAACCAGAGAAGAAAATATGCCTACTTTACGAGGAAGGGTCTTCATACATTAAAACTAAGATTACTAACACAAATACGAAACGAAAACAACCTGTGATAGAATGATAGTCGATGGAAACTAGATATAAACCCACAATGAAAGTTATACAGCATCATTAAAATCACTAGGGTAATTAGGCACCCTACACTCTATTTATGAACACAAACACCTCAATCTAACCTCAACATTATCATTGTCATTATCACAATTCCACGTTTCTCCCAATTGAAAATGATACATCTATTCAAACATCGCCATTAGGGTTACAATCCTAAATTTATTACAACCCAAAAATTGAAACTACTCAACCAAAATAGATTACGATTCATGTCACATCATACTATATCTGACAAGGTATACGTTAAGGTTTTTAATCCACTAAACCTGTAAGACTAGGATTAGCCTAGTGGGGTCACTACCCCCTTAAGGGCAAACTAATTACAAAACTATAGTAATCACAACACATAAAATACAGAGTCAACACAAATCAAGTATGTACAATCACAAATGATCATATACAAAAAGGTAATTACAACAGTAAATCACAAGGCCACTTATACTACCCAATCACACTATCCTCACAAGCTAATCCGGATTTAAAATTCACTTGAAAGAAGGTAAATACATTTTCAATTAAAACATTTAGGATCGTGAGAACCGAATCTCTAACCGAAACCCGATTCTCAACAACCAAAAGCTCTGATACCAACTTGTAACACCCCCAAATTTCACTCCTGAAAAAAAAAATTTGAAAGAATAAAGCGGAAGCTAGGAGCGAATTTGGGAAATGTTACCGCCACATCTAACACAAGATAAATGTCAACCATCTATCTCATGTTAAATGCAAGGCTAAAACCTGTCAAACAATTAAATCTGAATTTTAAAGCATAACAGCGTTACGAGAAATTAAAAGTCAATTACAAAATCCTTAAAAACTTAAATACAATGCTTGCAACTTCCAAAGGAGAATACAATTAAACAAACAAATCCCGAAGGATAATTATCCGGATCGCCTACTCACTCGAGTCAAGCCTTCCACCCCAAAACAGTATCCGATCTTAAACCTGCACAAGAGGTCTGCTCCCCACCATCAGTGGATCATCACAGGACCCATTCAACCAAGGTAGTATCAGTACGGGTCCAATACTAAGTAAATCCCACTACCCTACCTTATGGAAGGGACGTAAACTATAACATCAAGTGCATATTAAATTATGATACAATACGTTGATATAATATTACGCATACTCAAACCCACATTACAAGTCCTACCATACACATATAATAACATGCGAAACATATGTAATATCTTAAACCGATAAGAGATTCAGATAAACCAACCAAGCATTTATGGATAATGTTAACCAACCAACCAGACATTTTTGGATAACGCCAAACCAAACCAAGCCGAGTCGGGCATTTATCAAACGGGCATTTATGGGCAATGCCGAACCGAACCAATTGGGCATTTAGCCTCGCGGACATTACTTAGGGACATGTCCAGCCCCGAACATTACTTAGGGACATGCTCAGCCCCGATCGAGTAGACTCATTCTTTAGATCTTTGGTGAATATAGTAGATTCACATCATAGTCTTTATCAATTCATGTGAGTGCGGGAACCCCACTATTATAGCCGGTGGAACGGTCATGAGGGTCATGCCCTCCCACTATTTTAGCCGGTGGACCGGTCATGAGGGTAACATACCCTGCCACTATTATTCGCCGGTGGACCGGTCTGGCCCCGACTCACATGATTTTTCACTGTAATTACTTCGTATCTTTCCAATGTCTTATCGTTATTACGTTCGGTTTGTTGAGCACGGAATCCCCTACTATTATAGCCGGTGGACCGGTCATGAGGGTAACATACCCTGCCACTATTATTGCCGGTGGACCGGTCATGTAGGGCACCCCGGCCCTAGCCACTATTATTCGCCGGTGGACCGGTCTGGGTCCGGCTCAACATCTTTCTCTTTAAGTGATTAGTGTCTTAACATATCTTATTTGAAGGAATTTTCCCTTGACATGCACGACTAACTATATCCACCCTTATCCTCCCAGGAGGGCCCGTCCCATATCTTGGGACTCTTGCGCCCCTTATCACACCTCGATATACATTCTCTTTTACGCTTACTCAAAATGGAAACCAATTCCTAAGGGTGTGGGTTAAGGCCCAACACCTCGTGACATCCATTCCACATGCTATCTCCCTCTAGGGTTTTCCCTTAGAAACCCTAATTGGACCTATGTGGCCTCACTTTCTCTCACTTACACTACCATTACTCCATTTATCGTCCCACTCCTCATCTCATTTAGATCAAATCCCAAATCGTATCGCTTTACCCCTCGATTCCACATATGACCGAAAAACCCTAGTTGGCCATTTCAACCTTAGTACCTTTCTTCTCCCACAAGTAACCCCTCTCTTTTTCACCAAATATCTCTTCTCTCCCATGACACCCATAATCACCCATTATACATCAATTTCCACCTTTAACCCGTAATCCACTCTCCCTTAATCATTTACTTCCACATTTTCCAGGTTATTACTTTCTCCCAAAAACCCTAATCGGGTCCCTTATACACCCTTACATTGACCTACGTATTATTTTTCATCCCAAGTCTCCAAACACTCCACAGCTCTCCCTTTAGCTTATTTATACCTTAATACAACTTTTCTCACGTCACGATCATCCCCATGCAAGTTTTATCCCCCCCATGCAAACTCTCGAAGTTCCCATGCAAACCCTAAAATTTTCATGCATAGTTCTTACCTCTTATTCATTTTGGTCAACCTCATACCCCCTTTAGCAACTCACTTCTCATTTATTTCTTTTGTCCTTTCATCTCCATGTCATAATAATAATTACCCTAACATGCATGTTCTAGAGGGTTGAATCATGCCACAACACACCATAATCACCACATATGGATATCACATTCATATAATAAGAAAAACACATACCACACACCTTAACTCCAAGTTGCGCTACGCATAAAACACGTTAAGGACAATCAGGTGATACACAACAGGACATGATATATATGTACGAAGCATCCAAGGCATACAAGTCACATAACACGTAGGGACATTAGCCACATCCTTACGAAACACCCATAAGTGGAGGTAAGTAGAAACTTACCTGGATCCGAAGCTAGCTAAGCGAGATAAGAGGGAGAGAGAGATCACTAGCTCGAGGATCCACAATAAAGCTTTCCTAGATCGCCGATAGAAATCGGAACTAGGTTAGAAACTATCTTATCCATAAACAATTCACATATTATAATTAAATAAACACGAATGATCTTTCTTGGAAAACGTGTACAAAACTTAGGACTTAAAAGCATAGCTCTATTAAGATTTAAGATTAAATATATAAATCAAATGATTTAAAATCGAAGGACAGAAATCGATTTGATAAAAGACACACAGCACAATCAATTTTGTAAAACCATCCCCGAAGATTAGGGTTTTAAATGCCTAAACTACAAATCGACCAAATCACTTCGATTACCTCAAATTGATAGTTTTAAAACACAATTACACTAATTTTAGATAAATCTAAATAATCAATTTCAACAAAACAATATTCCGATTAACCAATTCAAGACGATCCGTTTTCAAAATTAGGGTTTTAAAGCCTACGACACCACTTGGGTAATTCGAATCAATTAATTCCAATTAAAGGCATTAGAATACAATTAGGATCATTCCAACTATTTCTATAAATTTAATTTTAGAAAAACAAATATATAAATGATCAATTTCATGAGTTCACTTGAAATCTAGGGTTTTAGGCCCGAAAATGCAATTCGGTTGAATTCTATTAATTTAATCAAATTGAATGTTTAGAAATGCAATTAGACATATTTTATAACATATCATATAATCAATTGCTGAAAACCAATAAAAGAAATACCCAATTCAGTACAATTAGGGTTTTTGAACCCGGAACGCAAATCCGATCAGTTCTTGCAAAAATATATAAATTGACGGTTCTGAAATGTAATTAAATATATCATAATATAAATTGTATAGTCAATTGAATAAAAAGACCCGATTACATAATCCAATTTAGACCCGCAAGAGTTTTGACCTAAAAATCCAATTCCGATTAATTACGCACAATTTTCCCAAATCAACACTTCCGATATGAAATTAAATACATTTCAAATGGTATTGTAAAATCAATTGAGCGAAACGACTCAATTACGCAACCCAATTTCATTACACAAGAATTTTGACCTAGAAATCAAATTTCGATTGATTCCGCATAAATTTCTCAAATTGACGGTTCCGATATGAAATGAAACACATTTAAAAATATATTGTATAATCAATTTATCCAAAATCGCCAAATTGGACGGATCCGAAAAATTTGGGCATAACCCGGCCTAAAATTCAACTTCCCAAATTTCCAACACAAACCATACAATTAACATATCCAAATAAATCTTACAGCACATATATACATAATACAACAATTAATTTAGCTTTTCATAAGCTAATTCACACCCAATTAATCAAAACAAGGGTTAGGGTTTTTCGGAAATTATACCAAACGAAAATCAATGAATCGGGGTAAGGGAAGGCCAGGGAAGCTTCGTCGGGGAACGGGAACAACTCGCCGGTGGTCAGCGAGGCTCGCCGCTGACCGGGCAATGGCGGCATAGCCCGGGTTGCTGCTTGTCGCGGCTGCAGCTCGCGGCTGCTACTGCCTTCTTCGGCTGTCGTGCGTGGCTGCTGGGCGCGGCTGCTCGCGCCTGCTTGCAGTTGGTGGCGACGAGGGCTGGCAGGGTTGGAGGCCGGCCGATGGTTGGCGAGGAGGAGCAGGGAGGAGGAGAGAAGCGAGGGAGGTCGGCTAGGGTTAGGGTTGTGGGAACAGGGGGTCGGGAAGTAGAGAAGAGAATAGGAGAAGAAAAAGAAGGAGGGCTGGGGAAGGGTACCGACGGGCTAGACCCGCGGGGTTTTTTTTTTTTTTAATACAAATACACATAAAATAAAATACTAAAAATATCAAAATATTATTGGAAGATTTTATCTAAAATTTATTTAATGAAAATTTATTTCGAACGGATCCGAAGACTTAAAATTAATAAAAAGCTATATAAAGAATTTCGGAAACATTTTCGGAAGAATTTACCAACGAACATAAGAATTTATATTATTTATGAGAATATATTATAAAGCCTCGAAAAATTATTTAAAAGCATATAATAAAATATTTAAGTCAAATTCTAATAAATCGAGATTAATTTCAATAATTTCCGAAATCGGTTTTCCGCAAACCCAAAAAGCATAAAACGAAAGAAAAATTAATTCCGAAAATAAATTCATAAATAAACTTCGAAAATATTTTTAATTTAAAACTTCCCAAAAATATTAACGATTTCCGAAAATGAATAAATTTAAAGTCAGAAATATTTTCTACGGATAAACTTATTAAAATAAATTTAACTATTTAAATAGAAATTCTATAATTTAAGTAATATATTTCGTTAACGAAATATAACTTCAAAACAAAGTCGTAATCACATGACGAAGTTATAATAAAAAACGAATTAAAAATATTAAAAACCAAAATACGAGAAAGAACGGGAATATATATTTTTAACCGAAGATCGAAATCATAAGAATATAATAAAATCATTGTCGTGAACGAATTTATCTAGAATGGTTCGCAACGACAATGATTAATTACATTCAATTATGAATTCGAAATCATCGATAAATCCGTAAAACGATTCGAAATTAAAATAATTAATTGTTTACATCAAATTATGCTAATAAAATCATTAAACTTAATAAATCTGGATTTTAAAAATACGGGTATTACACAAAACATTTAACAACATAAGTTTTTTAAGACGGAAGAGAGGATTTGAAAACTAAAAGCTCTAATACAAACTTGTAGAACCCCAAATTTACTACTTGAATTTTTTGTGTGGAAGCATTAATGTAATACCCCATCCTAAAATATCCTTCAAAATGTGTTTAAAATGATATTAATATAAAATAAATTAGTTTTGGTTTTAGAAAGGGCTTGAAATTATAACAAATATGTGAATTTTAGGTGCATCATGTGAAATTATAATATCCTTAAGGGTTTCGACCTAACTCTTCTTTACACTCCATTTCATATTCATTTCATTCCTTACCATATGCAATTGTTCATTCTTCCCTTATTTTTGTTGTGAAAAATTCCTAAGTATTGGCCATTTCTCTATTTCTCTCCCTTCTCTTTTGTTGGAAAAGAGAGGCTTGCCTCTTGTTTTCTTCCATTCTTTAGTTGAACAAAAAATTTATCTCTTCTCTCAAATCTTGATCTTATCTTAGTTCAACCTTTTTTTCTAAAGCATAGAATGATTGAGATTTTGAGAAGCATTACATATCTTTATTTCTCTCCTTGATTCTCTTAAGAGTAGGTTTTGTTATGCCATTTTATTCTCCTTATCCTTTTGATTTTATTTTATTAAGTTTTGAAAAGGATTTTTCACTATTTTTAATAAATTCTTTGATCAAATTGAGGCCTTGATAGAATTCATCCAGTTAGGAGTATTTATGTGGTAGAAGTTTTACTTGGAGGTAAGGTATGATTATCTCTAATATGAATAAGTTTTGTGTTTTTTTGTTGTGGTTTTGACTTCTTAGTTTGTAATTTTATGTGTACATATTATGTTTAGTTCTTAGATTTGATCATATCATCATGTTTTAATCTCTAAAATTTTGAAGTATGTTTAAGTATTTTGATATTATGCATGAGTTTAGTGAAATTCAAGCATGATAATGTTCATTATTGATTCCTACCATGATTTACATGGTGACATATGTAGAGTATATATTTTTTATATGTTTCACAACATAGATGCATGATAGGACTACATTGGAAAAGACTGGTGATTTTATTTACATGTGGTTTATGTGTTTAGGCATTGTTTTACCTAGACCAATCAACCAATTTGCTATAATTGATTGACCTGTTTTGAGAACAATCACTTGGGTTGATTGCCACAATTGGTTGGTTGATTGAATAGTTAATTGGTTTTTTGAACTAGTCAAATGGTCTCCATGAATAGTTAATTGGTTTGCCTAACTGATCTACTGGTTGCTTTGTGATCAGAGTGGTTTTGCCTCTACTTAGACCCATTAACCGGTTTCTATGAATAGTCTATAGGTTAGACCTACTAATTGATTGGTTTCAGTGTGTAATATTTCTTCTCATATCTAGTGCAACGAGATAAGTCAACTGACCCTAGTGAGTAATCGATTGGTCCGCCTAGGCTTGTCATGTTTTCTTGTTAATTGATGTTATTTACATGGGACTTCTATATTAGTATTTCCATGTAATTACAAAATTTTTAATCATGATTTCAGCCATGCTTAACCTAATTTCAATATGGATAAAAATGATAACATTATGGTTCCTTGAGTGGTTAAGTTTGGTGTCACCTCTAAATACTTAATTAGTGGCTATTATGCCTTGCGTTATATTTGGTTATATCATTTGGAAAACAACTAATTAGTTATAATGGAATTAATTTTGATTTCTGATATCACTTTGAATTTAATAATAAAGGATTAATATTTTTTTCTAGCTTTTTTTCTACAACAAACTAGTGCATTAATGACCAATTTAGTGACCAATTTTATTTTGGTCATTATTAATATATTATTAACGATCACCATCAAAAGTCGTTGTTATTGGTATATCTATTATGACTAATATTTTTTTTGGTCGTTAATCATTAATTTATTAGTCGCTAAAAATGTTTAAGTCTCATATATATATAATAATTTTTTTTTCAAATCTCTAATATCTAAAAAAGTTTAATGAAAAAAAAACACTTAAACCCCTCAAATCCTTCAAATTTAAAAAAAAAAAATCCCACCCGCACACACACCTCAATCATTTATCTTTTGCCTTTCCAATTTTTTCAACCAATATGCAATTACCTACCCAGCTAACCCCCAACCCCTTCCTCTTCTTGCTCTACACCTTTGACCCAAGCCACATAACCACATTAGCCACCACCGCTCGAGCACACCACCACCCCTCCTCTCGTCACTGTCATCCTCCAATGCAGTAGTAGTGAGCATCAGTGGAGCAGCAGCCGCCAGCAACGCACAAGGATAGCATCGGCGCACCACTGCCCATTTGCCTCTAGCGCCTCTTGGCACCGGCAACTAGTCCTTGACCATAGGCGAAGCTCCACTACCCCTCATCCCATCCAATTTCATAGCAATTAGTTTGGTATAAATACCCACACCCTAACTTCTATTTCGATTAACTTTGAATGAGTTAGCTTATGATAAGATAAATTAGTTGTTTAATTATATATATGCGATGTATGAGTGATTTGGAATGGTTAACTATATTAGTTATGGTTGATTTGTGAAAATTAGATTTGTGACCCAATTATGTATGGATTTCTCGATTTTATCCGATTAAGGTATTTTAGATTAATTGAATTTACAATATGCTTTAGAATGTATCTAATTTCATGTTAGAACTATCAATTTGAAAATTTTATACGAAATTGATTGGAATTGGATTCTTAGTTGAAAATTCTTGCGGATTTAAATTGGACTGTAGAATCGAGTTATTTTATTCCATTGATTATAGAATTTGCATTAGATTATGTTTAATTTCATTTTTGATCCGTCAATTTAAATATTTTAGCAAGATTTGACTGGATTTTAGTCCAAGCTAAAAACCCTAACTATGTTAAATTGAATCTTTCCTTTATTATTTTAATCGATTGAATATATAATATATGTTATCTTGAAAGTAAAAAATTAGGAAGGGTTTTGATGGACAGTGAAGGTTTTCTTCATTACTTTATATTTTTGTATAATCTCTTTTTGATGTCCTTAGGTTATTTTCTATGTTAATTCATTTAATAATTTCATAATCATTCAATTTGATAAAATTAGATAAAGAATATGATGATGATCAACATTGAAGATTATTTTTTAACAAGAAACAAAATATAATATAGCTGGTGTGCTTTTGTGTTTTCTATTTCTTTCATTAATACTTTTTTAATGATGTTTGGTGTTATATTTTTCTAATCCTTATTGTTTATTCTTCAAAATAATAGTGTGCATGTTTTATCTAATTGTCATTTTTTGTAATTGTTATGTTTATGCCCTTTTTTTCCTTTAGAAAATGGCACCTAGTAAGGAATGAGTTGGCCTTGTTGATGATTGTTTTCATGCATGATCCAGCATATTTTATCGGGATTGAAGAATTCTTGAACTATGCATTTCAAAAAATAAATAGAAATTTAATTAGATGTCCATGTATCAATTGTGCTAACACTGATTCTAGAAATCATGATACTATGAAAGCACACTTGATGACCTTTGGGATTATAAGAGGTTATACTCTGTGGATTCATCATGGTGAAGAAGGACACGAGGAACATTCTAAAATCAATATGGATCCTCAAAATAATGAGAATGAAGATGACTATGATGATAGTGATAACAAAATGGTGGAACTTTTAGAAGATAGGTATCCTCATTATTGCAATCTTGAGCCAAATTCGTAAAATATGTGATCCCTAAACCATGAAGAAGAACCCAAATTTGAAGTGGCAGATAAGCAAAGGTTGTTGAATGACTTCCAACAACCTCTTTACGAGGGTTATAAAGGATCTAAATTGTCTTCCTTAATTCAATTGCTTCATGTGAATAGTACTGGCAAATGGAGTAATCATTCTTTCACAATGTTACTTTAATTGTTCAAAGAAGAGTTATTGCACAAAGATTCAACCTTGCCTAACTCTTATTACAAGGAAAAAATGATAATTAAAGATCTTAGATTTTCATACGAGAAGACTGATGTATGTGTGAAGGATTTTATTTTATTTTGGAAAGAAGATAGTCATTTGGAGAAATGCAAGCATAGTGGGAAAGATAAGATAAAAGTAAATGGAAAAAAACATACCTATCAAGATATTGTGATATTTTCCACTAAAACCTTGACTTTAGATGCTTTTTATGTCCATTAAGATGGCCTCTCTAATGAGATGGCATCATGATAAAGATAATGATGGAGATTTGAGGCATCTAGCCGATGGGTTGGCATGGAAAAAACATGATGAGCTCAATTTGGATTTTGCTTTTGAATCTTAGAATGTTATACTAGGGCTAGCTTGTCATCGTTTTCAAGCATTCAACAATGCGAGACCATCATATGGTATGCAGCCTATGACCCTTATTCCAAACAACTTGCCTCCTTCATTGGACATGAAGGAACCAAGTATGTTCTTATCCATACGCATTCTAGGTTTGCGATTGACTTTCAACTTTCATCAACCATTCTAAATTATGATATAAAAAAATCACTTTTTGTGCTTGCTTCCCTTTGATATCCATGTCATCCAAATTTATTTCTTTTATGTTGATTTTAGGTCCCCATGGTAGTGGGGATGCTATTGATGTATATTTGTAGCCTTTAATCAATGAATTAGATGACTTTGGAAACTAAACGCTAAAAATGGCTAAGAAGGGGATGCTAGCATACCAGAAGGAGAAGCATCGGGATCTAGCACATGATCATATGCTTTTACTTATCTAGCCAATAAGATAGCTCCAAGCATTAGATTACACTAAACTAGTTGTTGTTGGAGGATCATTCCTAAATCCTACACTTGAGACCTTTGAATTTCGCCATGATGTGTTGGTGGATCACACTGAACTAGTGGTTGCTGGTGGCTCACATTGAGGAATGTCGACTCTTTTTGAACACTCAAAACTCCATTACTAGAATGTTGAATCTTTCCCTTGAAGTTTGGCACTTCAAACTTCTTATTGCCAAAAATTGTGGTCTATTTTTGAAAAAAAGTGGTAGCGACACACAAGCGCTAATACAATGTAGCTAAGTCATGGAAGACAGCTACACCCATCATCCTTTGGATGGTAAAATGAAGTTATTGCTTGAACTACAAGACAACAGTAACCTCACTAGTTTTTATGTTAGGAGCAAACATCAGTAAATCTATGAACCATGCATGATACTCTCGCATTATGATACTTTCTTAGTCAACTGCATGAATTCCTTTAACTTGTCCTTATTGTGCCTTTAAGTGTAGAAACACATGTGAAGTGTTGCGTTGAAGTCCTCCCAGGACATTGGTTATCCTCTTTGAACATGAGAGTCTACCCACTAGGCATCTACTAGTCCTCGAAGGAAGTACGTAGCTATGCTTTCCTTTTATGCTTCTTGGAAGTTAACTACCTCAAATGTCCTATCAAAATCTCAAATCCAACCTTCTAGGACAACGGGTTCTTCTTTCCTAGGGTATGCCGGTGTTGATGACTTAAAACTCTTTAGAGCAAACCCTCTCTGATATCCTCCTATGGGTGATACTAAGGTGGTGGAGGTTGAGGTTGAAACACCAAAGGATGATAAATGAACTTCATGAAGGCCTTGAATGCTTTCTCCAAATTTTCTAAATGTCCAATAACAACAATGCCATACTAGTTGTAAAACATAAACATGTTAGGAAAGATCCTAACTTACTAGCTCATAACACATAAACACAATTCACATGTCAATTAGTCTACCAACACACGAATACTCAAAATACTAATTCGGGTTTAAAACACTAAGAGAACAAAAATACATTTTTTAATTAAAACATTTAGTATCTTCGGAACTAAATCTTTGACCAAAATACAATTCTCAATAACAAAAAGCTCTAATATCAACTAGTAATACCCCAAAATTTTGGAACTAAAAATTGTTGTTTAAATAATTAATTGCTGAAGCTAAAATAGTAAAATTATAGGGTATTATCACTATACTTGGTATAAGTATGGTTTCCTCTACCATTATTATACCAAGTGCTAAGGTTAAAAAAATTATTCTACTTAAGTTAATAACACGATTGTAAAAATCATAGTAGAGAGAATTAAATAAAATTAAAATCAATCCAAATAAAACTAATTGTCAATGGTTACAAAATTTAGTGGAAGGAAATTACATAAAAATATAAGAGTACATAATCATCTGGATCAAAGGTACTGGGTAAAACACTAGATAACACTAACTCTTAACCCAAGTACTAGCATTCAATTGATTTTACAATCTAACCTACAAAGACCACAACCTATTGAATAAGCATGGGCCCATGAAAATGAACCCTTCAATACAAAAATGTTTAAAACCCCATTATACAATATAAAAAACCCACATGGAACACATAAAAGGCATCACAACAATACATGGTATAAAATATTGAAATATATATGCGATGATCAAAATATAATAATCATCTCAGATAAATAATAACAACAAAGGCACAATATTGTTCATACTCGTTTATATAAAATATAAGAGAATTTACCAACCAAGCATCCAAGAGATGCTATATAAAGTAATGATTAGAACTAACCTCAACACAATATGTGTATCATTCATAATGCATCTCATATCTCAAAATCAACACTAATAATATCAATAACATTCTAAGTAGGGATCAAAGGTACAATATAGAAAATAAGTAGGCATGAGGTCACTATCGAACCATAGGCATGGACAAAGGCTACTAATGAACAATGTGCAGGCACAAAAGCTACTACAAACCCATAGGTAGGTAGAAAGGCTACTACCGAACCATAGGTAGGCACGAAGTATACTACCAAACCATAGGTATGCACAAAGGTTGCTATCAAACTACAAATAAGCACAAAGACTACTAACAAAACACAACTAGGCACAAAAGGTTTTCACCAACCAATCCAATAATAATCATTTTCAATTTTATTCGCTCGAGGGGAGATCATATCAAATTAAAAACACTAAGATACTCAATCATACCAACTCACCAAGGCAGCATAGTATCCTATAAACTATAAACCCAATGATACTAAATTACCCTTATTGTACCGATACATAAAAGTAGCATAGTGCCCTACTAATAAGGAAATATAATCCATAAGTATGCATACCCTTTATAAGTCTGTAGAACTGAATATAGTAAGATATAGGGTCTAGTTGGGGAACTAAGGCACACCAACAATAATCCATAATCAATCATGGGTTAATCCATGTCTTTATGGTATTTACCCCTAAAGAATCACCATTCTCAATCTCGAGGTCTTTAGATTTATATGTTAGCATTTTAATTAAGGTGGCCACGAAACCACACAATAATCACATAGATCTAATTTTCATACTTAACCAATTTCACTCATGTTTTATTTATCCAAGATAACCATAAACAAGTTCAATACCAAGATTAACATTATAAATATACTAAGGTAATCCTAGGCTCAATTATTCACATTAGGGCACATTAGGCCAAAATGACCAAAATGCCTCTTAGCCAATAATTACCACATTATCATCCATAATTAACACTAATTTTGTTTTATTTATTAATTTATCATGGATATCCTTAAACACAATTATTAAATTATGTAACATGAAAATAAATTACTAGACACACAAAATGACCATTTTTCCCTTATACGTAATTTTGCACAAAACAAAGCCCTTAACATGGGTTTTTAAAACATCAAATCACACATCTCCATACTCAATAATAATTTACACATATTTTTTTTTTATAAGATTAAATATCAAAATAAGCTTAAATGATCAAATTGTCTCTAGTGCACATGATACTAATATTTATATTAAAAATACACCTAGGCATGCTCAAATTGTCATATCAAACATACATGACATGAATAATTTATTTCCATCATTTAAACCATTTTAATATACACTTTGTACAAATAATAATTTTCATAAATTAACATACTTTATTTTACCAAATTTCATAATATTATTATTAGGCAAATATTCAGAATGTAAGGAACATGCTTAATACACATTATAAATCAAAACCCTAATGTGTTATCATATAATATCTGAATATTTTAGTAGATTATAAGCTTTACCTAATTTCTTGTAAAAGTAAAAATATATTGGTTACCTAATAAAAATTATTAGGATCCGGTAATAAAAATTTTGTGCTAAAAATAATACAACAACAATCATATTAATATTTAACCAAATAAAATAATACTTTTTATTAAAATATTTATTAAAAGATTAAGTTACCAAAATACCCCTAAAATGAAAAATGGGTAATTTTTTTATAAACTCCCCATGGTGCTCATGAAGTGGAAGCTTGGGAGTTGTATGGGGCTTCGGGTAAGTGGGTTGGCTTAGTGGAGATGATGGTCAAGTGAGTGGCGGTGTCAATGATATTGATTAGGAGGAGTTGTGGTAAGGTTGGATGGTGTAGGTGATGGCGTACTTTGGTGGTGGTGTGGTGTTGGTGCGAAAGGTAAGCAAAAAGTGACATAAAGGGTGTTGAGGCTAGTGGTGCTAGACTATTGGAGTAGCTAGTTGGTAATAAGGGGTGATAGTGGTGGTGGTGGTGGTGGTGGTTGGCGAGGTCAAATAAGGATGGGGAAAGTAGAAGGAGGAGAGAATATGGAAGGTAAGTGCCGCGGTGAGGAGGGCAAGGGAGGTAGAGGAAGGGTGTGGTGGTGGTGTTAGCGTGAGGTACGAGTGGTGAGCTTTGGTGGTGGTGATGATGTTGGTTGAAGAAAAAGGAGGAAAATGGGGAGGAAGAAGAATATGGCATGGAAGCATAATGTAGGGTAGAGGGAGAAGTCGATAGGGTTGATGGTGTGTAGGTTGTGGATTCAATTGTAGTGAAGATAGGTGATATGGTGGTGATAGTTAGTTGGTGAATGGTTGTAGTGAGGGAAAACAAAACAGAGGCAGAGGATGGAGAAGGATAAGGGAGAAGGAAGAATAGGAAGGAGCATGCTAAACATTAAACCAAAATAGAGGGGGATGGGTGTGTATATGTATATGCAGAGGTGAGAGTTGGTGGTGTTTGAGGCTTTGGATGGGATGGTATGGGTCAGTTATAAATGAAGGTAATTGAAGGGGCAATGGATGTAGATAGGTTGGTGGTTATAGGGTATGGTGCATGATAGGGGAGGGGAGGTGAAAAAGGGGAAAGAATGAGGCATGTGTGAAGGGGGTGTAGAGGATTGTTTGGGATTAATGTGGAAATGAGACACAAGTGGGTGTAGGGGGAAATAAGGGCCCAATAATGTGCAAGCAGGGAAGGTTGGCTAGCATGCATGAGGAGGGTGCATGACGAAGGGGAAAGGAAGGAAAAGGATACAAGATGGGGGAATATGGAGGTTATGTTTAGTTAGAGAAGGAAAGGGGGATATCATGCTTAGGTATAGGTAGGGGTGATGTAGAGGGGTTAGGACATGTTTGGGTTTGGTCTAGGGAGAAAAAGAAGGAAAGATAATAAAGGAGAATTAGCATAAGCTTAGCAAGCTAGGGAATAGGAGGAAGAAAGGTGGGCTGGGCATAGGGAGGAAAGAAAAAAGAAGGAAAAAAGAAAAAGAAAAAAGAAAGAAAAAGGGAAAAGGGAAAAGAAAGAAAGAAAAAGGAAAAAAATAAAATATATTTTAAGGTATGAATTAGAAGTAAGTTAAATTTAGGATTAAAATAAAATTTATTTATTTGGGTTTAAAGTACCCGATTATAAAAAATAATAAATTAGGTAAAATTATCAGTTTAGGGTAGATTTAAATAAAAAGATAAAGATAAAGTAATTAGGATAATTTATCAAGAATTTATTTCAGTTGGTGGGTCAACGGTTTACAAAAATAATCAAGCTAATATTTAAGGGTTAAGTTTCGAATAAAAAGCTACTCGCTCATAATCAAGGTTACAAAATTTTGAGATGTTACAAAAGATCCAAAACAAGCTTTAAAAGAGGAGATGAATAATATTTTTCTTTAACATCTAAGATGCTTTAACTCACTTTTGCTTAATCAAACACTAATGAGCTAAAACCTAGGTATTAGAAGTTATAAAGGAGCAAAGAAAATGAATGACTGGAAACTTTAGGGTTAGAAATAAGCCTCATAAGCCTTAGATCACAAGAAAATGATTGAATGAGGAGAATATAAGAATAAAGGAGACTATGAGCTTTGCCTAGATATTTGATGCATACCATAGCTTAATTTTCATTCATATAGGTTACTAGAGAAGATATGTCTTGGAGTGTATTTTCAATGGAAAACACAAAGAGCCCTTGGTGTTCAATATGGATCGTGCTTTTCCATGGAATTATTTGGTTGTTTTTTGGGCAAAAATTCAATAGTAGAGAATAAAACACAAGGAACCTATATTTTTTAAACACAATTCGTGTTTTTTGGATCTTTTATTAAATGTTCCACTTTTCCTTATAGGGTTTCAGTCTAAAATAAAAGGGTCATGATGAAAACCTAATTATAGTTAAACACACTGTTATTTTCTCCTTTATTGTGTTCTATTTGATTGAAGGAATCACTAATTTGTATGATTGATTTTTATAGATCTTGTTTGTACCTTTTATAATCATAGCACTTCATATAATAAAGATCTCTAGTTTTTGCAAATTTTCTAATTGTTCAATCTCTCAATTGGTTTTTATGGTCTTGGTTGTAGATTAGAAGCGATCTTATACAATCTCAAATATATTTTTATCATAACAAATTGGTATCATAGAATTTTTTTCGTGAGAAATTATAGATTCAAAATGGCATCCATAAGACTTGACATTGAGAAATTCAACTTTTCTATCAATTTGGGTTATTTAAGTTAAAGATACGAGCAATCTTGATTCAGAATGTATTAGAGAAGGCTTTTTCTGGAAAGTCAAACAAGCTAGGATCAATGATGGAGGATATATTTGATGATATCAATCTTAAGCCTCTCTCAACCATATAATTATGCATGTCGAATGAAGTGCTACAAGAAGTGGCTAAAAAATTATTTTTGCCTTATGGTTGAAGATAGAGTCATTATATATGACGAAATTGATCAAAAATAATCTCTTATTGAAGAAATGACTTCATGAACTAAAATTAGGTGATAGTCTCTTCTTAAAATCTCATTCGGATGAGTTTGATTCTATTGTTATGGATTTATAAAATATAAATGTTAATTTTGATAATGAGGACTTGGATATAATATTTTTGTATCCCTTACCTCCAATTTACAAACATTTTCGTAAAACTATTTTATATGGGAAATATGAGTTGGTTATTTATGATGTCAAGACTACCTAGCTACCATGAGAGTTTTTTGAGTATCAGTTGTTTAGAGGTACTTCAGGAGACTTATATAATGAAGGGCTTGTAGTTAAAGGGAGAAATCAAGATTGGGAGTCTAGTGGTTTTAAGAAGTCCATATTGAAGTTGAAAACATGTATAAAAAATTTGTGTGGCATGGGTGCCACAAGAAGGGTTATATAAGGAATTTATTTCCTAATAAGAGACTTGGTAATAATTCTAGTACACCATCCAATACAAATGATGATGACGTTGTAGCTCAAGATAATAGTGGTGGTGATATTTTGACGACCATTGATAAATAAACTAAGATTACTGATAGGTGGGTGGATCTTAGTGAAAGAACCCCTAGAGGGGTGAATAGGGTTCTTAAAAATAGTATGAGAAATTAAAATTTTAACACACAATGTATAGTGGTTTAAGAATAGAGTTTCTCTATATCCACTATCAAAAGGGTTTATCTTTTTTATTTTGAATATCTTGTGTATTTTATTGATAATCACTCATCTCTTAGTTTATCAAAAACTATACTAATGATCTTATAGAAATTGATTTATAAGTCTACCTAGTGACCCTTTCTAGATGTACGGATTTACTAATCTAATGACTTCTCTTTGAAAAATTAGGCAATATACAACCTGAATGTAATGTATTTTGAGGAGAGTTGTGGTTGATTACAATGTGTATTTTATTCATATTGAAAAATATTTCAATATTATTTTTTTTTATAATTTTTATCTATGTACAATAAAAGATAATGATGACCAAAGTTTGTTATGAAAATATGTATTGACATCTATTAGAAATAGAGGTAATATTAAATAAAAATAGAAAAAAATGGAGTAAATGATAAGTAATAAAGTTAAGGGTAAAATAATTATTTTATAAGCTTAAATTTAATTTTTTATATTTAATTTGAATGGAATGTTAAAATCATAGGTGGAAGATTACTTAATGTATTAGTATCTAAACTTAAGGTTATCTCTTACTTTTTTAAAAATTTTAATACTCTATATTATATTTCGCTTAAAATTATAGTTAGGTCATGCACTTTTTCAAAATTATGTCAGTGTAATGATATAAGAGAAAATATGTAACACACTTAAGAGAAAATCTAGAAAGTTGATAAAGAAAGAAAATATAGTTCTTCTACTGTACTTCTCATTTCACAATTCACTTATTTATAATATAAGAAAAGGAGTGAAAGGTGAGGAGTTACAACGAATATTATTATACCATTATGAGGGGAGGTAAATAGGAGTGATAATAATATTTATGATACATTATGAAGCTAATGAAGAACCTTTAGGAAATATATACAGCCACTTTTATCCAACACTCCCCCTTGAATGTACATCTACATTTACTATCTTATTAAAAAACCTTGTCAGGAAAAACTATGTGGAATAAAACCATGAATAAGGAAAAAGAGTATAGTATGAATCAACTTAGCAGACATCTTTCATATGATGCATTCCGATAATGTGTACAAGTTGATGAAACATCCTTGTTGGTAATGACTTGGTAAATATATCTGCTAAGTTTTGACTTGATTGAATCCGTTGAACATCAAGTGCCTCTTTTTGTTGTAATACATGTGTTGAGAAGAAATTCGGTGATATATGCTTAGTTCTATCACTTTTTATGTATCCTTCCTTGATTTGCATGATGTAGGCTACATTATCTTCATATATTATCGTCGGACCTTCTCTATTTGTTTTTAACCCACATGCTTTGTGTATGTGGTGTATTAATGATCTAAGCCACACACATTCTCGTCTTATGTCATAGAGTGCGATCAACTATGCATGGTTTGATAAGGTGGCTACTATTGTTTGTTTTGTTGAATGCCAAGAAATGGTAGTCCCACTATAGAAGAACATATACCCTATTTGAGAAATGGTTTATGTGGGTTAGATAAATACCCTGCATCTAAATTTCCAACCAAATTGGCACTATTTTTGTCGCCTTTTTTAAAGAATAATCCCATATCACTTATTCCATACAAATAGTGGAGGACATGTTTTATACCAAACTAATGACTTTGTGTGGGAGCTGAAATATATCTTACTAGTAGGTTTACTACAAATGATATATCAGGTCAAGTATTATTGGTAAGATACATTAAGGCACCAATAACACTGAAGTATGATACTTTAGGGCCAAGTATTTGTTCATTATTTTGCCAAGAACAAAACAGGTCTTTATCCATATTAAGTGATTGAACTACCATCAGTGTACTTAATGGATATGCTTTACCCATATAAAATTGCTTTAAGATCTTTCTATATAATTCGTTTGATGGACAAATATCCCATCTTTGATATGCTTGAATTGGAGTCTGAGACAATACTTGGTGGTTCCCAAGTCTTTCATTTCAAATTTTCTCCTCAAGCAATTAGCTATTTGTTGGATCTCATCAATATTCCCAATAATATTTAAATCATGAACATGAATAGCTATGATCACAAAACCCAACTTAGTCCTATTAATGAACAAGCATGTACTAATGGGATCATTTATATATCCTTCTCTTACCAAGTACTCACTTAGGCAATTGTACCACATTTGTGCGGACTGTTTAAGTTCATATAGAGATTTTTGTAACTTGATTGAGTACATATGACGAGGTTTTGATTTACATCCCTCGAGCATGTTTAATACATATGGTATTTTCATATAGATGTTGGTATCCAATGAACAATATAGGTATGAAGTGACCACATCCATGAGATGCATTTGCACTCTTTCTGTCATTGCAAAACTGACTAGAAACCTTAGGGCAATTGCATCCACTACAAGGGAATAGGCTTCTGTAAAGTCAATTCCTGGCTTTGTGCAAATCCTTAAGCCACTAGTCTAGCTTTATATCTTATAACCTCATTACACTCATTATGTTTACGCATGAACATCCACTTATAGCCGACTAGTTTGACATTTACAAGTGTTAGACTAACAGGTCCAAACACTCCTCGCTTGTTTAGCGAGTCCAGCTCTACTTGTATGGCCTCTTTCCAGCTACCCAATCATTCCTTTGTTGACATTCATCAATTGATTGAGGCTCTTTGTCATTTTAATCTATAATATCGATGACAATTTTGTATACAAATACATAATTGATGAAAATTTCATTTCTATTCCACCCACTTCCAGTGGTAGTATAATTAATTGATAATCTCATAATTTTCATTTTCTCTATCATCATCTTTGTTATCATGATCCTGTGATAAAAAAATCTTCATTGATTTTATCTTTATCATTATTAGTCACCACATTAACAAATTTTGGAGTTGTTGTGGATTCTTTCCTCTTCCTAGGATTAGAATCCTTAGAGCTAAGTGGTTTACCACACTTTCATCTTACTTGTGACTCACTTGTTATTGGTTTGGATGAAGTTCCTATAGGGACCTCTATATGAGGTGGAGCATTTTTCAACTGGTATATGTGACTTCGTCACTTTCTTGGCATCAGTAAACGCGTCTCGTAGCTTATTGGCTACATTTTGTAAGTGGATGATCCTTTGAACTTCAAGTTCTCTTTGATTAGTGATAGGATCTAAAAATTTTATGGACATGGTATTCCATATAATATGTTTATTAACAATCTCCTTTTACTTCTCTTCTCCCCCTAAGGATAGGAAGAATGTTTCATCAAAATGATAGTCTAAGTACCTAACTGTAAATAAATCACCAGTTTTGGGTCTGATGTACTTTATAATAGAATGGGAATCATAGCCCACATAAATTCCTAGTCCTCTCTATGGCCCCAATTTAGATCATTGTGAAGGAGAAATAGGGATATACATCACACATCCAAAAACTTTCAAATGAGAAATGTCAGGCTCTCTACTAGAGATATGTTGTAGAGGGGGGAATACTAATGATATGCAGTTGCTCTAAGACGAATTAATTCGGCTGCATGCAAAATTGCATGCCCCCAACTCGATGTGGGAAACTTTGACCTCATTAACAAGGGTTGAGCTATCATTTGCAACTGCTTAATTAATGACTCTACTAAGCCATTTTGAGTATGAGTGTGAGGCACCGAGTACTCTATTGTAATCCCAATTGATATACAATAGTTGTGAAAACTTTAGGATGTGAATTCCCTTGCATTATCCAACTTGACTTTCTTAATTAGATAGTTAGGAAAATGAGCCCTTAATTTATTTATTTGTGCTAAAATCCTTGTAAATGCCACATTTCTTGTAGACAATAGACTTACGTGAGACCATTGGGTCAATATGTCGACTAACACCATAAAATATCTAAATGGTCCATATGGCGGTGTTATTGGACCAAATATGTCTCCTTGAATAGGTTCAAGAAACATGAGAGATTATGCGTTTACTTTTATTACTGACGGTCTTGTTATCAATTTTACAAGAGAACACATCGTGCATGTTAGATCACCTGTAGAAAGAATCTTCAAATTCTTTAGTGGGTGTCCATGTGACTGCTCAATGATTTTACGTATCATCGTTTCACCTGGGTGACCATGTCTATCATGCCACATAATGAATGTCTTTTAGTCAACTAACTTTTGGGAAGTGATGCTATGTGTAACACCCCAAAATTCACTAAATTTTTTTTTCTTAAAAGCGGAAGCAATTAAATTAGAAGCACTGAAAACCTGTGAATTCTGGAAATGTTACCGCCACACTTAGTACCAGACCGGTTCTCTCCGACCGTTCCAGTACCAAGTGCTAAGGCTAAGAAAAGAAATAATCAATACAATTCAATTTCCAAATAAGCATTAAACGGTTGTAAAACAAAATCAGAGTACGCATCAAGAAATGTAATTCATTTCCAAAAGAGAATTAAACTTACAACCGATAAAAGATTAACAAAAAGAATTAGAGTCATAAAAAGACTATAATATGGCCACAACTCTCTTGAATCTCGAGCCAAACATGCTCAACACTCAGCCCCAACTGATATCTCGCCCACCTGCACAAATCAGAAGGGCATACTACTCGTGGGAATGAGCAGCACCCATAAAAAGGATGATCAGTACGCTACGTACTGAGTAAGGTAACCGAGCACTAAGGCCAACACGTAAGCACATAATCCATGCAGAATAATAATAGGCATAATCCAATATAACAATATAAAGGTATATGAACAATTCAGGTAAAAGTACAAATGCCCAATCATAATCCAGATTAATTATTTAATTAATCTCTTATCGGAATTCGATACACATCATGTCTTTTTATCAAATCCATGCGAAAACGGAAGCCCCCACTATTATAGCCGGTGGATCGAAGGCGCATAGGGTATCATACCCTAACCACTATTATAGCCGGTGGATCGGATACACATAGGACTACACGTCCTAACCACTATTCCTAACCGGTGGATCGGTTGGCTCCGGCACGCATGGTGTTCCACTGTAAGTAATTAGTATCTTTTAGGCATTTTAGCAAAACTCTAGTTTGCGGTTGTTGAGCTCGGGAACCCCCACTATTATAACCGGTGGATCGGTTACGCATAGGACATCATGCCCTAACCACTATTATAGCCGGTGGATCGGTCACACATAGGGTAAACACCCTAACCACTATTCCGAACCGGTGGATCGGTTGGTCCCGTCTCAACGATCTTCCACTTTAAGTAATTAGTGTGTTAAGTATTTTATTCCAAGCTTTCACCATAGACATGCACGAATTATTCCCTTCAACACATATCCCCCAAGTCCACTCCATATCTCAATCTAGGGTTATCCCGAAACCCTAATTCAGGCCTCAGTGGCCCATCTCACTCCACCTCACACAACCCAAATCATTTTAACACTCCACACACTACAACTCATAAATAACATCCTCATAATTACACTTTAATTCCCAAGTGTATATGATACCACCAAGGCTCCCAACAACCACAACAACCCTAACTCGGTTTCCTACGTACCCATATAATGCTCCATGTACTATTTCCATCCAAAGTATTCAACCCCTCAACAACGCTTATATTACTTTCCTCACAATCCCAAATCAACATTCATACGCAAATTTCACTCCCATGCATCCATTATACGTCCCATGCCAATCCTTAATACCATGATGTAACCATGCAACCCTAATACCACCATGAAATCATTAATACCACCATACAAACCCTAATACCACCATGCAACTATTAAAACCACCATGTAAACCTTAATACCTTCGTTATACAGAACCCTAAATTCAACCCACATAAAACCAAAGATCCATCCATACCAAACCCTAGATTAAAACCATAGAAAACCCAAAGATTTGTCCATACCTTACAATTGATTATATTCTCCCATTCATAATCACAAATTAGATTTTTCCATACAAGACCATAAGTTAGATTCTCCCACATAAAATCATAAATCAGAATCTCCCGAGCAAAACCATAAATTAGATTCCACCAAACCAATCATAAACTAGATTCTCCCAATCAAATCATAAGTTAGATTCTCTCACATAAAATCATAAATTAGAATCTCACAAGTAAAACCATAAATCGGATTCTACCAGACAAATCACAAATTAGATTCTCCCAAATAATATTATAAATGAGATTCTCCCAATTAAATCATAAATTAGATTCTTCCTCATGAATAATAATTTGATTCTCCCATATAACATCTTAGATTTCATTCTTCCAAATAAAACCATACAATAGATTATTCCTCATAAATTCATAAAATTAGGTCAACTCACTTCCCTTAGTCAACTTCCTTCCCCATCCTCCTTTTTCATCCTTTCTCCCACATAAAATCATATCAACATCCTCACATGCATGTCTTACAGGGTCATACACAAATAATACACATTCCATACGAAAGCATACTTCAACTCCATGTTATATCATATACGTCATAATTAATAATCATAAACATAGAATGCATAGAATACGAGGCACACAATGCACATTAGCACATAAAAGGCCTTAGTACCCCTTACCTAAAACGACACCGGTCTTGGAGCACGTTCCTACGCCTCCTTAGGGCTTTGACCAAATAATAACATATTAATAAAATAACTTTAACAAAATTCTAACTTTGCTAAAGACATAAAAATAATAGAGATATTATAAACCTTTTTAATATAGGGTTAAAGACTTTACCCTAATAATAATAATGATACTAATATAATAATATCAAAATTAATAAAACTACTATCAATGAGAATATAGATAATAATAATAATAATAATAATAATAATAATAATAATAATAAGCTTTAAAATTTAAAGTGGGGTTTCGACCCTACTTATAACTAATGACTTACCACTTATTTAATATAAATAATAAAATTAATAACATATATAATAATATTAAAATAATAAAGATACTGATAATATTATCATCAATAGTTATAAGAACAATAGAAACAATAATACTAAAATAAATAAGTGCAAATTTTAATACAAAATTAGGGCCTAAGATTTTCCAGAATAAATAATAAAACGATAATAATAATTATTCTAATAATTATAATATTAATAATAATAATAAGAAGAAGAATGATAATAATCCCATAATAATTCAATTAATAACTTAAAATTCGAAACTATCAATAATATTGTTTTATTACCACTCTCCACCCTGCAAGTACAATTCAGAATAAAATTTCTCATCAAATAATAATAAAACATATTAAGAATATAAATATTAAGAATAATAATAATGGTAATTATATGCAAATAATTGAAATAAATTAAATCAAGGCTTATAATAATATGGAAAATGGTTGAGAGGGTCTAGGGTTCAACCTTAAGCTGGTGGGGATAGGTGGCACCGGCGGTGGTTCACGGCGGCGGCGACGGTGGCCGGAAAAACAGAAGAAAAGAGGGAAAGATGAATGTTGGGAAAAAGATAGGGAGAATTGAGGTGATATAAGAGGTGTTTATTGTTGCCCAAGAGTAGAGGGACAAAATGATGGTGGTGGTGCAGCCAAAGGTGGCGGCGCACGGCGGTGGAAGGCGGTTTAAGGCTTCGGGGTCAAAATTCCGGCGAAACGAGCATCTAACTTTGCATGATTATTTAGGCTCGTACAAGAAGAATCGAGAGGTTAGAATGGTTTAGTTAATTAGAGGACGTTGTAGGGAATAATTTAGAATGCGGCGGTGGCGTTGAAGTTGGCTATCGGCGGAGGAAACGGCGTCTAAAGTTGGGGTGGAGGCAGCTCGGGCCGAGGGTTTTGGGGAAGAACAAATTCTAAAAACTCCTATAACAAGGCTATTTATAGATGTTGGAATGGATAAAGAGGAGCTGGAGGTCGAAATGGAAGTTTTAAATGCAATAATTTGGGCAGCCGGCGTCGGAAAACGGTCGGTCGACGTTTGGGTTGGTTCGAAGATTCGCGACGTTGGGGAGAAGAAACGGGCGAGATTTAAGGCACGAAAATTATGCCAATTTATTCCTGGAGTTAATAGGAAGGCAATGAGACAAGAAACGGCCGGTATTAATTACCCTAGCCGGAGAAGCCATTGACGGGGTCGAAAGGTACAGCAGCGTCGACGGAGGAGGAAGGAGGAAGAAGGAAGAAGAGAGGGAGGCGGTCGGGTCGGCCGGGAAAGAAAAGAAAAAGGAAGAACCGGGCGGTCGGGCGTGGGTTAAGAATTCATTAAATGGAACGACGAGGTTCAGGCATAAAACGGGAAAAACGCAGCGCTCTAAGGACGGAAGAAGGGCGACGGCGCGGGCTGGGCCGCGCGAAGAAAAGGAAGAAAAGAAAAAGAAGAACTGGGCCGCGGCTGGGCCAGTCGGGGAAAAGAAGAGGAAAAAGAAAAAGAAGAAAAAGAAAGAAAAAGGTAAGGAAAAAGGAAGAAAGAAAAAGAAAAAAAAGAAAAAGGAAAGGAGAAAAAAAATAATTAGTTTAGGGTCAATTAAATTAATCTGAATATTTAGAATATTTAAAAATAATAATATTTAAATAAAATAATATTTAAATCCCTTTTTAGGCTAAATTAGGATATTTAAAATATTATCCATAAATTCCATTTTAATTAGCAAAACACCCTAATTTTCTTCCATTAATTTATTTATAAAATTAACATTAATTTGAAACTATTTTCTCCTCATTATTTTAAATAAAATAATTTATTTAGTTAATTTCTAAAATACAAATCCTTAATTAGCTAAAATACCCAATTTCTCTTAATTAACATACTTATAAATTTATCCTTGATTTTCCCTAATTAATTTCCTTTTTATTTTAATTAAAATAATTAATTTAATTAATATTTATGATAAAAGCTCATTTAAATATAATATTTTAGATTAGAATTTTTCGGGGCATTTCACTATGGGCCTCAATGGGATGTATAAAAGTGTCAAATAGCCCAAATGTGCACATCAACATCTTTTCCAAAATTCTCTTTTTACCAATCTTATAAGAAATCAAATAAAGGTATTCAATACCATCCTTACAGGTGGTTTCTATGTGATACCCATTTTGACAAATATCCTTGAAATTGAGTAAGTTCTTGTATGACCTACTAGATAATAGGGCATTCTCTATGTCTAATCTTATCTCAGCATGGAGCAAAATAGAAGCTCTATCGGAGCGTTTTGTGAGATTAGTAATGCCAAATATGGTGGCCACATTTTTTTTTTCATTTAAAGAGTATAAAAAAAATCTACTACTTTTGAGAATAGTATGAGTAGTGACACTATCTATGAAACATAAATATCCACTATTCATCTTGAGATTATCTTGATTCATTCTAGTAAAGTGTGAAAAACAATATACATAATTAGAATCATCATACTTTTATTTATAATAAGAAAAGTACATATCATTCATAATATTGGAAGATGAAACAAACCGTAATATAATTATTGAAAGAAAAAAATATAATTTAAAAACTCTCTAATCAAATAAACAACTACCATTAGAAATATCATCGAAAGGGAACCCAATATCTGGGATAAAAATACATAATTAGAATCATCATACTTTTATTTATAAAAAGAAAAGTACATATCATTCATAATATTAGAAGATGAAACAAACTATAATATAATTATTGAAAGGAAAAAAAACACAATATAACTTAAAAACTCTCTAATCAAATAAATAGCCACCATCAGAAATATCACCAAAAGAGAACCCAATATCTTGGAGATCCATAGCATGATCCACATTATCTAGAATAAAATCAGATGTATCCATGTGGGTATTCTCAAAGCTTCCAGCTTTCATGAGATTGGTCTCCTTCCCTTTTCCTTTCATGGAGTCTTGGTATAGCTTTACCAAGTGTGGGGTAGTACAACAAGTACGGGCCCGATGCCCTGATGCTGCACACCTATGACAAACACTTCTACTTGGAGTTTCAGACTTCTTTGGTGGATCATTTTTTGTGGATTTTTCCCTTTTTCTTTTGGATATCCGAGTTGATCCAAGTATTGTTAAATCCATGACCACGACCACGACCACTCCCACGCCACGCCCATGACCATGGCAACGTGGGCGACCATTATTTTGTCTTCTCCTAGAGGAAGCAACATTCACTTCAATAAATGTTGTATGAGTTGTAGGCAATGGTGTTGAAATAGTGGAACATGTCTGATGGTTATTCAAGAGCATTTGATTGTTTTCCTCTGCCAAAATCAAACATAAGATGAGATCTGTGTAAGTTTTGAAATTACGCTCCCTATACTGTTGCTGGAGGACCATATTTTTAGCATGAAAGGTAGAGAAGGTATTTTCTAGCATCTCATCATCTATGACATGTTACCCACATAGTCTCAACTTTGAGATAATTTTAAACATGCTTGAATT
The DNA here is from genome assembly GCA_039764185.1 of Tamarix austromongolica. Classification (NCBI taxonomy): domain Eukaryota; kingdom Viridiplantae; phylum Streptophyta; class Magnoliopsida; order Caryophyllales; family Tamaricaceae; genus Tamarix; species Tamarix austromongolica. The sequence goes on from CM077816.1 coordinate 11,534,553, forward strand.
ATACTCACCGATAGTTTTATAATCTTACAACCTCAAGTGCATCCACTCTTATCGGGCATGAGGGAGGATAGTTGTTATTAAGTGATCGAATCGATCTTTAAGACTCTTTTAGAGTTCTTGTGGGCTCTTAATAATCAGATATTGATTTTTAAGGCTCTCATGTAAATGATGGCATAGCAAAATTATCGCCTTTGCTCAATCTTGTTCGATCACATTTGAGCCTTCTTTCACTATTTTACCCAAACCAAGACTAGCTAAATGGAGCTACACATCTAAAACCCAAGATAAATAATTATTTCTGGTCACGTCTAGTGCGGTAAATTCCCACTTTGTAAGGTTGGCCATTTTTTCTTTCTTTTTCCAACTATAAAAATAAACTGCAATATATATAACGAGAAATAAAAATTGCAAAGTAAATTACTGAAAAATAAATTGAAGAATAATAAAATGCTTGTAAATAAATTAGTTGGTTGGGAGCTTCATGCCTCTACCAACAGTTGTGCAATTACCTAACCATACTACAGGCACATGGAAAAAATTAGCCACATCTGGTGGCCTTCTATTAGCTTCAGGTAATGGAGATTTGCATATATTAGATTATATAATCACATTATGTGGTCCTTCAATCAACTTCTGATGATAGAAGTATGTATATGGTGATAGGCGATGAGACTATCAATCCATTCTATTTCTCATGTATGAGGTGATATGCGATGAGACCGCCAATCTATCACCCCTTTTTTTATAATAATTATAGTATTAAATCTATAATATAGTATCGTATATATAAAAAAATGCTAGTATTAAATATAAAATAAGACTCATATTTCCAATATTACCATGGTCAATAAAATTACATAAATAATACAAATCTTGGTTAAATTATGCTTTAGTCGTAATTCAAAATTTTTAAAAATTGTGTTGATTACTAGTTAGAAATTATAAAATATTAGTAGATTCATACGACCATTCCTCTACAAAAGCAATACAATATTTATACAATATTACCAACACAGAAAAAAGTATTGGCTCCATGCATATGTACGTATTATAAGATAGAGTGGTGATATGTAAATGGAGTATTGTGAATCATAATATTATGATTTCAAAGTGCTACAATTAGTAATATAAAAATAGGAATCATGTATCATGTATTTATAAAAGAAAACACATGTTATGAAAAATAAAATAAAAATTAACGTGCATAATAATGATATATATCACTATATAACAATGATTTGATTTATAATAACATGTATGCACTACGCAAGAAAAATTAAAATGACTACAATATAACTAAAACCGAAAAAAGAAGGTAATGTTGATGGTAACCCAAGAATTGACAAATAAATTTCAGGTTAAAAGGTCTTCTCACCTAAAATAATCGTTCTGATAACGTGTAATAATATAAGAGAAAATATGTAACACATTTAAGAAAAAAATTATAAAATTAATAATGAAAGAAAATATAATTCTTCTACCATACTTCTCATTTTACAATTTATTTATTTATAATATAAAAAAAAGAGTGAAAGGTGAAAAGTTACGATAAATATTATTGTATCATTAGATATAAATAAAAGTGATAAGAATATTTATCATACATTATTAAGTTAATAAATAATCTTAAAAAATATATACAGTCACTTTTATTCCATGTTGAAAATTTATTCTTTCAATCTTGTACTAAATTTGAAAATTCAGAGAAAAAAAATGAAATGAAATATTCAGTCAAAAAGTCAAGTTGAATATCCACGAACCATGGCTACGGCTAGACTTCACTGTGCCCGCACGAGCTTATCTCAGTGGTCGAAAGACCCTCTCATGTTGGTATCAAGGTGAACCTGGGTTCGATTCATGGCAGCCGCAGTGTGGGAGTTTCAATCCTTCAATATGAGGGTGACTTTTTGTAGGCACCATGGATAACCGGGAGACCTAGACCACTGAGCCATCGTGATTTACCTCCTCCGGTGTTGTCGGGCCGGCTGGCGGAGGTCCTGGGGGCGAGGGCATGCCTTTTAGTATCAAGGCTAGACTTCACTGTAGCTGGTCAAAATCTGGGAACCTAATGCGGTATTTACAAATTACATCGACATGGGAAGGACAAAAGCGGTATTGGCCTCCTGCATTCTTCTTTTTTCTAATCATTCTTCCCAGCTCTTTCTTACGCCTGCAGCCTGCCCGAAGAGCCGCAGATTAACCAACCTACCTCCTTCCTCCCTTATTAGTTATTATTACTCGCCAACATCCTTCCTCTGTCTTCTGCTTATTCTCCATCGTTGATTTCTTGGTCACTGGACAATTTGGAGTACCGCCAATGACTGGTAATAATATACATAATATACTCTCTTCAGATCATCAAATCATTCATATTTATACCGGCAGCTTCTGTTTTGTCGTTTCTTTGAAATCATCAATCTTTCTTAATAAATACAATATGATTCCCTTGAATGAAATCTGCGATTGGATTTATGCTCGTAACCGTGTGATCAATTACCGATAATCTTCATTTAGGTACTTAGGTGTGGTATCGTTTCCTCGTTCTGGTTTCTTGAATCTGAAGTGGAAATCTCTGTTTCTATACTTTCGGCTTTACACTTCAATCATAACTTTTCCGGATAATATCTTGTATTTTTGTGATGTAGGCTTGTGAATTTATTTGAAATTGCTCTACGCATGTGATTGGAGATCTCGGGTTTTTAAAAATCGCTCTATTTGGGCATGCAATAGGCTTTCCGATAAGAAATGGACATTTCTGTTTGGTTTCTTCTTCTTGGGACCCAGAAAGAATGTTGATGTAAAACCAAAGCTCAAGATGATTATTGTGATCTAAGAAATTGTATTGTCCTGTTGGCTTGGTTTCTGGGTTATGGATTAAAATTGGGGATGAGCAGTAAATTGGTTGGTTCTGTATGTTTGGCTCTTTTTTATTCAATGTTGCTACCTGGAAAGTTTAGATATCACAGTTAGTGCTTAGGTAGATCAGAATATGATTGGATGCTGTTTCGATGCTTATGGGAAAACAGGATACCATTTTATGCATTTGAAGATTGTTGTTTCTAATATTATCTTTGACATATATCACTTGGTTTCTGGATCGACTATGATTATTTGAAGTATTTGATTTTGTGTAGACATGCCTGCTGATCTTTCTTCGCCTAGTTGTACAAATGGAAATTTGGAGGATAAAAGATCCTTAGTTGTTTGTTTTGGTGAGATGTTGATTGACCTCGTGTCAACCGAGGCTAATTGTACACTGGCTGAAGCTCCTGCTTTTACAAAAGCAGCTGGTGGTGCTCCTGCTAACGTTGCGGTAGGAGTATCCCGGCTGGGCGGTTCGTCAGCCTTCATTGGCAAGGTCTGTCTCTCTTATTAAAATCTGGACTGTTTATTCTTAATCTTTCCGCTTTTGATCCTGGGCGGTGCTTTGAAAAACTAACCAAAGCGTTCAAATGTGCTTTTGACTAATAATTCACGACATTTAAATGATTGCGACGAGGAGAAAGTTTTGTTTCCTAATATAATTTCCCCTTGCCTTAGGTAGGAAATGATGAATTTGGGCGTATGCTGGCTAAAATTTTGGAGCAAGAAAATGTTGATAATTCTGGTATGAGGTATGATAGTGACGCAAGAACAGCCCTGGCTTTTGTCAGTCTGAAAGCAGATGGCGAGCGCGACTTCTTGTTCTTTCGTAACCCAAGTGCTGACATGCGTCTTCAAAAATCAGAATTGGATAAAAAATTAATTCAGAAGGTGTATGTCACATCATATACTTGAATATACCTCAAGTCCATGGTTGTTCAACAGTACCAATGTTATGTAGTTATGCTATTTTCTAATTTCTTATGTAGGCTCTGATCTTCCATTATGGTTCGATTAGTTTGATTGATGAACCATGCCGATCTGCCCATCTTGCTGCAATCAGGGTTGCTAAGGAAGCCGGTTGCTTCCTTTCCTATGATGCCAATTTGAGGCTGCCATTGTGGCCATCACATGAGGCTGCTCGAGTTGGCATAAAGAGCATTTGGAATGAGGCAGATATGATTAAGGTAAAGGTTCAAGTGGTGCTGATATCTCATAGAATACTGCTTATCACAACCCCCACATATTTTTTCATTCCATCAGCCATCCTACCATAACGAAAAATCATGCATGGCTTCTTGTTGCAGGTTAGTGAAGATGAAATCGCATTCCTGACCGAAGGCGATGATCCCAGTGATGATAATGTGGTGATGAAATTATTTCATCCTAATCTTAAACTTCTTATCGTTACTGAAGGATCCTCAGGCTGCAGATACTACACTCAGGTGAGCTTGTCAATTGTTTTTGCTGTCAGAAGATATATGCTTGACTTCTTGCTTGTCGAAAGTATGTAAATAGCACTACTTGTATATGCAGCCGTGTCTACTTTATGTTGACTCATATCTGTTGCTTATCTTGTAGAACATAATACTTTGCATTTTTCACATAGTATTCTAATGTCTTAAAGAGTATCTGTTCTCTCAGCATACTTCTTGTATGTACGACAATTAATTACTGCCTTATCTGTTATACTGGTTCAATTGCTTGCTGTCTTAATCTTCTTCTTCTTCTATTTTCAATTGATTCATTCAAGTTAACCAACAAGTCAACTATGTATTGCAGAAAGCGAAGGGTAGGGTTACTGGTATCAAAGTGAAGCCTGTTGACACGACTGGGGCAGGTGATGCTTTTGTAGGGGGAATTCTTAGCAGCTTAGCCTCTGATTTAAATCTATATCAGGTAAGATCTTAGTGAGTTTGAAAAGAATAGAATAAATTATCTTTTCCTCACAATCCATTTTGATGGAACTTGTGTTCAGTTCGTGTTTGGTTTCTTTGGCTAAAAGGGCCACAAAATTTGCTGCTAAGAAAAGCCCTGACTTTTTCTTTTGGAAAGTAAGCTACTGAGGAATTTGGGTAGTCTGCAATTCGTCGGATTCTGTATTATACTAAAAGTTATTCTAGTTTTTGGAAACAAGCTCATCCCCTTTGGAATTTCAAAAGGGGGGAAAATGAACTGGAAGAAACCTAGAATAATAAAGAATGGATAATGGGCCTCACAATCTCACTGGAAGTGTGAACTTTCATCCAAAGTCTGCCAACTTAGTGCAAGCTTTGGAATGCCTTCACTTGCTGAATTAATACTAAGATTAGCCATATTTCTTCATCTTGTGATGGGATCGTGCTAGTATTTTTGTGTCTCTTTACTCTGCTAAGATCACCATGACTAGATAAAGTTATGCCAGTCATGATGTACCGCAGACATACGAACGAGAAGATTTGTCCGGGCCAGTGTAGAATTACACCAAGTTCCTTTGTTTCAGTTTTCTTTTTCGTTTCTTAGTTCATTTGACTGACTAATTGGTTATTTTATCCAGAATGAAACACGGTTGAAGAAAGCCCTGCTTTTTGCAAATGCCTGTGGCGCTGTTACTGTGACAAAAACTGGAGCAATCCCTGCTCTACCCAGACGACAGGATGTGCTCCAACTCTTACAGGAACACTCTACCTGATCAATCACTGAACTTTTCTCGTGAAGTTTTGTTTTGTATTCTTATGATGCAATTCCCGGCCCTCATCAAAAGGAGAAAAACAGTTTTTGTTTTGGTTCGGTTTAGCATTTTGCAGTCTTGATTCCCTTATGTAGAATGGCATACTGGTAAAGAATAAATGTTCATCATGTGTAGATGATCTGAGGAATCACGGGACATCGATCCACCTAGAACCACATTTATGTCAATTGCATCGTCAGCACATGACAGACGAGTGGGCTTTTCTAAGATCTTTCGCTCCTATATTCAAACTCCTCACCCCCCCCCCCTCCCCCCATCCATCCCAAAAGTCCCAATAAAAATAATAAACGAGAGGATAGAAATCTCTTACAACTGCAAAGACCCCTGCCTCGTCCTTCTGTGACGGTGTGCTCCAAGCTCCAGCCAACTAATCATCGAGCATTTAATCATTGTTGTATTATAATGCTGCGAGTGACAATTAATATGTTGGGGCTCTTATTGCCTGATATTTTATATTCCATCTGTTTTATAACGTACATTACATTATCTTTAAAAAATTATTCTAAAACAGAATTTGTATTTTAGAAATTTATACAAATTAAATGTTATATTTTTAACTGTAATCTTTATTCTTTGTGTATTAATTAATAATTAAGTTGTCTAAAGAATATTTGTGTAATGGTATCCTAGTCATTTTATGTATTAATTTATGAATTTTCTAAATAGTTTGTTTAATTAAAAATTACTTTATTTACATCAAACAGAAAATTATTCTTTTATTAAATTTTTATATTAAAAAATTTATTTTAAAACTGCTAAAGTTTATTTTTTATGTTTACTTTCACTTCTTTTAATTTTGTATGTATTAAATACTTTTTTATTTTTTAATAAGAAGTGTAAGTGTAATTATAAAATTATTTTTGTTCCTTTTTTGAAAAATGTGTAACTTGAATAATTTTATGAATGCGAAATAAATAATATATATTTTAAAATAAAGGAGTATATATTAGTGAATATCGGTGTGTATAATGTATTTAGCATATAATGGTTCATATTGGTGGCAGTGTTTCACTGCTATGCATCGGCGATAAATAGATAGTGCGTCTTAGTAGGCTAAAAGTTTGATGCATATTATTGATATACTTATTTGGTCCTCTCATCGTGCGCATATCAATTGATACATTTTTTTCCACGTTATTCACCATAGAGAAATGGTCACCAAGCCACTGCGTTTAAACCCATGATTTAGTGTGAGCATTGGTCTTGACTTGCAAATTCTTTTTTCTATGTATTTTTTCTTATGCAGTTTATTCTAGTGCGGTCTATTTTTTTGTCTACAAATGCCGCGAGAGCCAACTACGGAAGGTTGAATGTGAACGGAGCGTTGGAAAAAAACTATTATAAGAATATTATAGCATTTTCGCTAAGCAATATTTTTAATCAATAGTTTTAAACCCATCTAATACTCTATGTGTTGGGTCTCTCAATAAAAGAAATTAAGCCAAGATACAAGGCTAGAATAAAGTCCATTAGCTAGACCGAAGAGTCAAGTCTATTGTTAACAAATGATTAGCGAGTGTCTGTCAAAGGATTGTTGACTAGGGGTAAAGGGCGACTTCCAATGTGCATGGGTAATCAACCAATGGTGAAAGGGTGCAGACAAAGGGCCGTTAACCAAGGAGAAAAAGCAAAGACTAAAGGCATCAACCAAAGAGTTATAAGCTAAATGGCAAAGTATCGTCAATCAGGCCCAAAGGGCGACAACCAGAGGTGTCATCCATGTAAAGGGCGATGGGCAAAGGGTGTCATCCTAAGAGTTGTATGACAAATGGCAATGGACTGTCAGCCAAGGCCAAAGGCCAACAACTGAGGGCATCAAACATGCATAGGGGGATGCCCAAAAGGCACCAACCATACAAAGGACAACGACCAAAGGGCATAGCCAAAAGGAATCGACAAAAGGGTGCCAGGCACGAGTAACAACAAAGGACAATGACTAGTGACTAATTAATGGGATCAATTAGCATACCATACTTGAGAAGGTTCAACCAAGACAATGTTTTGGGAGAAGACATAAACATAAACACAACGAAGATGGGATATATAGGGGTGGTTAGGAAGTTCCTTTGATGTGTGTGGGAGGGTGTAATCTTCAATTATATGAAACTAATGGTTCGAATAGAATTTGTATAAGATGATGAAGGCTCGGTGATGGTGAGTTAAAATACTAAAACTTTGAAGGTAATGAAAATAAGATGATGATGGTTCAAATTATGGTAGAAGAGTGATGATGGTGATTCGGTGATGAGGGATTAACAATGATGATGGTTCGAATGTAACACACTAAGTAATCTATGCATTCGATGATGGATTGATGATGATGCTTAGTGTTTAAAGTTAGGCTTTGGATGCAAGTTAAAATTGTGGTTTAGGGTTAGGGTTAGGGTTAGGGTTTGGTTCAAAAAGAGGGAATAAGGTGGTGTTTGGTTGGTATGGATGGTTTAGGGTTTCGAATGACTTGTTTAAGGTTTCATTTTTGGTATACCGATTTAGGGTTTAGTTTAACCATGAAATAGAGTAGGATTTTGATGGTAATTAGGGCAGAAAAATATGGATTAAGATTAGTAGAAAAGATATGGATTAATCTCTAATTCATACAGACGAAGAGATTAAAACTTTCAAGCGAAACCGTTCACACAAATTTGATTTGCTTGAACTTAAACTCACACAGAATTCAAATTGCATTTGCTTAGAATTGTTTCATTAATCTCAAGATTAAAATTCATTAGTGTTTTAACAATCATGTATTTCCATTCATTAGACTAGCTAACAGACTAACTCAAAAAATCTTATGGATACAACCCTAGAGAGACCAATAGGGGTCATTATTCTCAACAACTTATATCAGAGCAACATGAATTGTAAGACTTCGAAGAACATGATGGAAGACTTGCTCTATATGAAAAAGTTGGTCAATCTGATTAAGAATGAATGAGATATGTCTAAGAGCTTAAAAGAAAACGAAGGTGAGCAGAATTGTGGTTATATTCATCAATGGGTGGATAACAGTGCCATCCATTATGTTGGGGAAGAAAATAGAACATATGGAGTATGGTCCAAGTTAGATTTGCTTTATGAAAATAAAAATTCCAGAGATAAAGTACAATTCATGAGAAAGTTGTACAAATTGAAGTATAAAGACAAAAAGCACATTGTAGCTCACCTCAACGAGTTTCTGAACATATTCATCCAATATAACATGGAGATAGTGTTTAGGGATGAATCTTAATCTCTATTTGTCCTAGGTTCTTTACCAGATGGTTAGGAGAATCTTTGTGTCTCTCAACGAGTCCGCCCCGAGTGAAAATATCATAATAGATTATATAATGGCATCACTACTTGGAGAAGAAACAAGAAGATAAGGCAGTGAGGTTTTTTCATCCAATTCTAAAGCACTTTTGGTGGGTCAAGAGAGATTGAAGCACGATAAGTAGAGAGGGGGTCTAAGAGAAAACATAGAAACTCAAAGAAGGATAAGCCTTACCTCCATTGTGGAAAGCTCGGCCCCCTAAAAGAAGGATTGTTGAGAGTTAAAGAAGGGTGCTAAGGGAAAGGAAAAAAGGACGAGGATACGACCGTCATCACCGACAATGAATTGTTGGTTGTTTTGATGAGATTGAATGCATGCAAAAGCATCTCATGTACAAATGCCAACTAAGTAGTGGACACTGATGTGCTCTACCACTTCATCCCACAAAAATATTACTTATCTTCTTATACTTCTAGAAATTTTGATGAAGTAAGGATGGTAATGATGGTAACTAAAAAATAGTTAGTATAAGGAGTATATGAAAATAGATGAACTTGGGTTATAGTTTTTTACTCAAGGAAGTAAGGCATATTCCAAACTTGAGGATGAGCCTTATCTTATATGGAATGCTAAATGATAAGTCCTACATGAGTTATTTTGGAATAGGCATGTGGAAGTTGACAAATAGGTCGTTAGTAGTGTCAAGGGAAAGCAAGTGTTGATCACTATATCAAACTCAAGAAGAGTTGTGTTGGTTGGCTAAGGTCAACTTTGTGGGAGATTCATATGATGTATGGCATCATGGACTTAGGCATATGAGCGAAAAGAGGATAAAGAGTCTCAATAGCCTAGGTGTTTTTCCTAAGTTTAGAGAGGATTAAGCTCGTCAATGCACTCACTATGTTATGGGTAAGCAAAATTAAGCACGCTTTAGCAAAGGTGCTAAAAAAATAGTCAATAAAGAAACTATATTGGATAATTTTGGACATATGTGGTCCAATGAAGGTGAAGTCATTGGGTGGATTGTAATACATTATGGCATTAGTCCATGATTTTGCCAGGATGCTCTAGGTATATACCATGAAGATCAAGGATCAAGTGTTGGTCAACTTTAAGGTCTTTCATGCTAAGGTTGAGCACAAAACTAAGAGGGAGTTGAAGTGTATTTGGACATACAATAAGGATAAATACCTTGGTCCATTTGACAAGTAGTATAAGGTTCATGGGATGTGAGATGAACATAAAGTTCCTAAAACCCCTCGAAATAATAGGGTGGTGGAACATAGGAGTTACGCCTTGATGGGGAAGCTACAAACATCTAAGGGTGTTTGGTTGTTAGGATTTTGTCTACATATCAAGGGAATAGAAGGCTCATTAGTGTGTGCTTATTGGATCTATTGAAGAAAAGTTTCACTACAAGTTGTATGATCTATTAGTTAATAAGGTCATCCAAAATAGGGATTTTGATGACCAAAACATGAAATATTTGTTAAAATATGGGAGGCTGAAGGCCTAAATTGATGATTTAGTGGATTCTAGTGATGATTTTGAGGCAAGTTACCCCGATGAAGGTTGATCCAAGAGGGGTGGTTGTGGCACATTCTCACTCATATGTAGAGATGCTGAGGTACCAAGCTAAGGAAGTATAATGTGAATACCAATATCCCAATCTAGTATAACACCAAGAGTACGACATACCTGAAGCTCCACAAGAAGTGAGGATATTCACTAGAGAAGCGTGATCAATAAGCAAGTACCCTAAAAGAGATTGTGTGTTACTTTCAGATGGTCCCTTCATGATGCCTATAAGGAGAAGCAGTTGGTTGTAATGAAGGAAGAGATGATCTCCCTTCAAAAGAAAAGCACTTACAAGTTTATGAAGAAGCCAAGTATGGAAGGTCTTATAGAAAAAAATGGATATTTGGGATCAACCATGAAGAGGGAAAAGTTAATTCAAAGCATAAGGTAAGGTTCGTGGTCAAAGGATTTATCTAGAGAAAAGGGGTTAGTTATGATGAGATTTTTGTCTCCAATAATGGAAATTATATCCATCTGTGTAATTTTTTCCATTCTATGTTTAGAGGTTGAGTAATGTAATGTGAAGGAAAATTTCCTACATGGAGGCATTACGAAGGATATATACATTGTAGCTAGAGAGGTTTAAGGTTGAGGATAGAGAAGATATGGTGTGAATTCTTATGAAGACCTTGTATGAACTGAATCAGGTGTTGAGGCAATGGTATATGAAGTTCAAGTCTCTCATTACTCGATGGGGAAAACAAACTTCATATGTTTTTTTTTAAACAAGTTGTTTTACCCCATAGGGTTTTTTCTAGTATAAAAGAGACATGACAAAACCATAGTTGTCAAGTTGTGCAACCCAACTTCTTATTCTTCTCCATAGAATTCTCAATTAAAAGAGAATAGTATATTGGTATAATTGATTTATTTATTTGTTTAATTATCCTATAATTATACAAGAACACAAATAAAGATCTTTATTTGTTCCTCAATTGTTATGTTTTGTGATTGAATCATCAATTGTTCTTCATCTTGTTAATTCTAATTTTGGTTTGAATCAATTCAATCCACATAATTGCACGATAATTTGGTATCAAATCTGTGTTTTTTGAAGAGATCTTGTAATTAGGTTGGGTACAAATTCAACATTGATAATTTCAATCAGTTCGTCAATTTTGGATTATGGAAATTGAAGATGGAGGTAATCCTAATTCAAAACAAGTTGGAAAAGGCATTATCCAGCCATTTGAACAAGCTAGATCAATGATGAAAGAGAGATTTAAAGAAGTAGATCTAGAGGACCTCTCTACCATATAATTATACCTGTCAAATGAAGAATTGTGAAAAGTGGAAAAAATCAATGATAGTTGCCTTATTGTTAAAGCTTGCGTCATTGTACATGACAAAGTTAGTAACAAATCATCTACTATTAAAGAGTCAGCTTCATGACCTGAAATTAAGTAAGGGTCAATTCTTGAAATCTCATCTTGATGAATTTGATTATATTATAATAGATCTGCATAACATAGAAGTCATATTAGATGATGATGATGATTTGGTCATTATGTTATCATGTTCTTTACCTACTAGTTTTAAGCATTTTTAGGAGACTGTGTTTTATGAGAAAGATAAATTATTCCTTAAGGATTTGAAATATAACCTATTAGAATGAGAGATTAATGATAGTTAGTTGATTCACAGTAGTAATTATGAGGAATCACATAGTGAGGTGTTGGTAGCCAAGGGAGGACACATAAGCGGGGGTTTGGTAACTATAAGAAGTCTAGATCTAAGTCAAATATTTGGTAGAAGAATATGACATGCTATGTATTTCAAAATAAAGGGTATGTTAGGAAGTTTTATCCTAATAAGAAGCCTGGTGCTATGTTTAGTGAATCATCTAGTATGAAGGATGATATTGTTGTAGCTCATGATGATGGAGATGTGTTTTTGTCCAATGACAAATAAACCAAGACCAATGATAGATGGATCTTGGATTCTTGGTGTTATTACCATATATATCCAAACCAGTGTTGGTTTCAGACATTCAAGGTAACTCAGGGTGGATTTATCATAATGGGAAATGATGTTTCTTGCAAAGTTGTTGGGATTAGGACAGTGAAGTTAAGCATGTATGATGGTGTGGTGAGGACACTATCTAACATTAGGCATGTCCTTTATATGACCAAGAACCTCATCTTTTGAGTTAATTAGATTGTAATGGGTGCCGATGTATTATTGAGGATGGTAATCCAAGAGTTACAAAAGGGGCTCTAGTGACAATGAAAGGGAAATGGGTCGGGACATAATATGAGTTGGTGGGTTCCATTTTTGTTGGGATAGGTGATATTACATCGCTAAGGTTGTTAGATTAAAATGTTACAAGACTTTAGCATATGAGACTAGGGCACATGAGTGTCAAGGGGTCTTACTGAGCTCTCTAAGAGGGGGCGCTTGATGGATAGAGTATAAGTACTATGGACTTCTGTGAGTAATTTTTATTTACAAGTAGAAGTAGTTTAGATTTTCAACAGCATAATATGAGAGTACCGAGTATATCCATTTAAATTTATGGGGTTCAACGAGAGTAGTCTCTAAATGTGGTTCACGATACTTATTCACATTTATTGATGAATTCTCTAGAAAGGTATGGGTTTATTTCTTAATGCATAATAATGATGTATTTGGTGTTTTTAAATACTAGAAGATCTTATTAGAGAAGCAAACTGGGAAGTAAGTTAAGTGTCCCAAGGTAAATAATGGTGTCGAGTTTGTTGAGTAAATTTTCGCTGATTTCTTCCAATACCATGGGATAGTGAGACAATACACTTATGTTGGGAGACCACAATAAATGGGATTGCTAAGCGTATGAACAAAACCCTATTAGAGAAGGATTGTTGTATGTTATCATAGAGAGGGCTAGGTAGATATTTTTAGGCTGAGACAGTTCACATGGCAGTATACCTAGTGAACTAGTCACCGAATGGGTCCATTGAGTTGAAGACACCTAATAATTTATGGTCTAGTAAGCCAGCTAATTACTCTAATTTTCACATCTCTCATTACCCCTACTTATTCTTATGTTAATAATGGTAAAATTGAGCTTAGAGACAAGAAGTGTACCTTTCTTGAATTTACACCTGGAGTGAAGGGATATAAGTTATGGGACCTAGTTGCATCTAATTTCTTGACTAGTAGGGATGTTACATTTAATGAGGTTGTGTTCCTTTAGAAGAGTGAGTCTTATAATGGTTTATCTAAGGAGGTGGAGCAAGATAGTACTTCGGGCCAAGTAGAGGTTGAGTTGGATGATAGAGACCCTTCTAATAGACCTAATATTTTTGAAGTGGGTGGATCCAAGCAATAGGTGGAGCAAAGGGGCATTGCTCCAAGTAGAGCATAAAGGATTGTTAAGCATCCAGTCAAGTATGGTTTTTAAGAATTAGCTAGCTATGTTTTATCTAATTTAAAGAATATTGCTGATGTGTATGAGCCAGTATCATTCTCAAAGACTAGTAAGAGTTCTGATTCTACTGAGTGGTATGGTGGTATAGAGGAGGAGATGGTGTCCTTATTAAAGAATGAGATATGGGAACTTGTGAAGTCATCTAGGATGAAGAAGATAGTTGATTGCAAATGGGTGTACAAGTTCAAATAGGGAATTCCAAGGGTCAAGAGACTAAGGTGCAAGGCTCGTTTGGTTGCATGTGACTTCAATCAAATTCTAGGCATGGACTATTATGAGATATTTTCTCCTGTGATTAAACATACTTCTATTCATAATTTGTTTGTGCTTCTGTCTATGCATGATCAACATTTAGAGTAATTAGATGTTAAAACTACATTTTTCCATGGCGAGATCGAGGAAAAGATTTACACGCAACAGCTTGATGGGTTTGTTCTTGAGGGTATGCATGATCATGTGCGCTTATTAAAGATATCACTATATGGTCTGAAGTAGTCTCTTAGAAAGTGTTATAAATGGTTTGATTAGGTTATTCTTGAGCATGGTTTCTTCAAGAGTAAGTGTGATGGATGTGTGTACTTTAAGGAGATGGAAATTGGCTCTCTTGCGTGTCTTTTTTCTAGATGTTGATGACATGCTTGCTATAGCAAAAGATATGTGTGATGTTAATAAAGTGAAGACAATGCTGAAGAGTAAGTTTGAGATAAAAGATATTAGAATTGCAAAAAGGATCATTATAAGAACATAAGAGACCTTGAGTAGAAGCTTTTGTACTTGTCTCAAGAGTCCTATATAGAAAAGGTACTTAGGAGGTTTCATATGATGGTTGCCAAGATAGTGAGAACTCCATTAGCTAATTAATTCAAATTTTCAGGTTTTAATTATCTCAAATCCAAAGAGGAAGAGGAGTTCATTGCTACTATTCCATTTTTTTAATGTTGTTGGTTGCATCATGTATACTATGGTGTGTACTCAACTTGATATCACTCAAGTTGTTAGTGTGGTGAGTGGATATATAGAGAATCTAGGGAATGATCACTAGCAAAAAATAAAGTGGATTATAAGGTACTTGCGTGGTACAAAATCAACATGTATAAGGTACTTGCGTGGTACAAAATCAACATGTATAGAGCATGGGAAATCAACTTTATCCATAGAATTTGTCATTAAAAGATAATTGTATATTTGTGTAATTGATTGATTGATTTGTTTAATTATCCTATAATTACACAAGAGCATGAATAAACATCTCTATTTTCCCCCTCAATTGTTTGGTTTTGTAATTGATTCATAAAAAAAAAATTATCTTGTTAATTCTAATTTTGGTTTGGATCCATTCAATCCACATAATTTTGTAACACACGTGACTAAGGTTAGTGAAAGCTATGGTTATCTCAAGAAGAGTATAGAGAGATGATACTTAAGCGATTTAATATGGATCAAGTAAAATAGTTGTGTAATAAACCGTATTTTCAAAATCCAGATTTATTAAGTTTAATAATTTTATTAGTGTAATTCGATGTAAACAACTAATTATTTTAATTTCGATTCGTTTTATGGAGTTATTGATGATTTCAAACCCATAGTTGAATTTAATTAATCGTTGTCATTGCGAACCATAGTAGATAAACTCGTTTGCGATAATGAATTTATTATATTCCTATGATTTTGATTTTGGGTTGATCTTATATTTTAGATTCGTTTTCGAGTAAGACTTTGCCTTGTGATTACGACTTTATTTTGGATTTTATTTTGTTGACAAAATACATTAGTTAAATTATAGAATTTCTGTTGAATGATTAAATTTATTGCAATGATTTTTATCCGTAGGAAATATTTTCGACTCTAAATTATTCGTTTCAAAATTTGTTAATTCTTTTTGGGAAGTTCTAAATTTAAAAGACGTATTCAAGAAATCCTTTCCAAAATCAACCTTGTTAGGTTGTACGTATTTTGATTTACAGAAAAATGATTTCGGAAATGACTAAATTGGCCACAGTTTGTTAGAACTCGACTTAAATATCTTATGATATGCTCTAAATAAATTTTTGAGGTTTTATGATATATATTTCCGTAATAATACATATTTTATGTTCATGGGTAATTCCTTCCGAGAATGCTTCCAAAAATTCTTATCTAACTCTTTTATTAGTTTTAAGCCTTCGGATCCTTCCAAAATAAATTTTCGATAAATAAATTTTTGGTTAAATTTCCCAATATTAAACTTTGATATTTAGTATTTAATTTGAACTTATACCTCTGGCACAACAATCCTAGTTCATCCCTAAGGGGGTAGTTAAGTTAAGTATAGCTAGTGATGCGTTAATATAAAAGATTAGAATGCCCCAACTCTAACCCTAGAGAGCCGCAGGAGACTTCGGGGGCGAAGTCTGTTTTTAAGGGGGTAGTGATGTAATACCCCAAAAATCCTAATTATGGAATTATGGCAAAATAATGATTTATTAGAGAAAACTAAGAAAATATATTACTTCATTAAATAAAGAGGAAGTTAATTGAGGAAAATAAGGAGAAAATAATAAATAAATTATTTAGAAAATTTTGGACATTTTACTAATTAAAATGGAAGTTAAGGGCAATTTATCCAAAATAGCCTAACTAATTCAAAAATGGATTTAATTATTATAATTAAAATAATTATTATTAAAATTAAATATCTAAATTAATTATATAAATAAATAAAGACCAAATATCCCCAACCATTTTATCATTTTCCTTTTTCTCCTTTCTTTTCTTTTTCTTTCTTCCTCCTTTATTTTTTTTTCTTCTTCTTCTTCCCCGTTTTGGGCCAGCCCGTCGGCCCAAATCTCCCTTCCTCCCTGGCCTGTCTCGCACGTCAGCCTGCTCCCTTGCCCAGGCCAGCCGATCCTCCTCCTTTCTTTTTCTTTTTTTTCCCTAGACTGACCGGTCCAGTCGCCCCCTTCTTCGCCGACCTGCAACTCGACTTGCAGCCCTGAACCTCGCCGGCAGCCACCAGCTCAGTGCCGACCGTCCTCCCCTACCCTTCCCTATCATTTTCCTTCCTCTTTTCGACCCCGACCAAGTCCCTCTCTCCCCTTCCCGCGTGCCCATCTCTTTCCCTTTTCTTCTCCCCCTCCCCAACCCAACCTGCCATGGCAGGACCTGCCGCCTGTACCCCCCCTTTGTCTTCTTCCCCTGGCCTTGCCCGACCACCCTACCTATAAATACCCTCATTGATCACCTGGGTTCAGGATTTGGAACCTCGAAACCCTGGGTTTGCTCCCTCTCGCCGCCGCCCCATCAGACGTGTCGATCGCCGCCCTCCCCCAACGCCGTCGGTCGAGCGCCGCCCAGAACCCCACCTTGCACCACCCTCCACCTAACCAAGCCCTCCTCAACCCTCGATTTTCCTTACACGAGCCACCCCAGGCTGTGCAAAATCACCACCCCGAGCAACCCCTTCCAGCCCGTCGCCGCCTTGCGCCACCTTCTGTCGCCTCCTCTGCCGCTACTAGCCACCCTGCCACCTCCCAAAATAACCGGCAGGTCCTCCCCTACCTGCCCATACCATCCTTACCCCCTACCTCCTTCTCCACCAACCTCCACCATCTCCCACCACCTTCTTCCACCTTCGGCCGCCACGTCCACCACCGCGCGCCTCCGCCTTTCTCACGCCACCACTTTCATTCGACTCCCCTCTCCCTGCTTTCTCCTCCCCCACACTTAAATTTCCTTTCCTTTCCCCCATCTAACCTCCACCTTAACCTTTCCCTCTCTTCTCCTCCTCCGCCGCCGCCACCGTTGCCGCCACGCGCCGCCGCCGAACCACCACCAACCCTAGGTGATTCTCCACTCATCCAAACCCTAATACCCCTTTTTTATAACTGCTACTATTTTCTACTAATATTAATACTAATATACTTATTATTATTATTATTATCATTATTATTATTACTTTTATTATTATTATTATTATTATTATTATTATCATTATTACTATTATTATTGCTTACCCTTACTTGGTTGTATTATTATTATTGGTATTATTATTATTATTATTATTATTATTATTATTATTACTATTATCATTATTATTATTACTACTATTATTATTATTATTATTATACTTAACACATTTGTCACCATTGTTAATAATAATACTACTTTGTTCTTATCCATGTTACTCAACTCAAGCTAGTAAATATCATGTGGTTGTTAACTAAGAAGAGTACTTGAACCTTATTACCATACGATTTAACGTTAACCCTAATCTCATTACTATGACACTATTATTAACTATTACTATTATTACTACTATCACTACCTTATTGTTGTAATCAAAAGCATTTGAACCCTTTTATTATTCAAGAATATACAACTATTATCATTATCACCCTTAGGAATAGTTACTTGTAATATTGTGACCTTATAATAATATTATTTGGAATATGACACCATCATAGTGATACTAATGGCTTATGGTGGTATTCGGGTTCGTATGGTGGTATTGTGATTTTATGGAGGTATAAATGTTGTATGGTGGTATTTGTGATTTTATGGAGGTATTAATGTTGTATGGTGGTATTTGTGATTTTATGGAGATATTAATGTTGTATGGTGGTATTAGGGTTTGCATGGTGGTATTAGGGTTTGTATGGTGCTATAAATGTTCGTATGGTGGTATTGTGATTTTATGGAGGTATTAATATTGTATGGTGGTATTTGTGATTTTATGGAGGTATTAATGTTGTATGGTGGTATTAGGGTTTGTATGGTGGTATTAGGGTTTGCATGGTGGTATTAGGGTTTGTATGGTGTTATAAATGTTCGTATGGTGGTATTACGATTTTATGGAGGTATTAATGTTTTATGGTGGTATTATGGTTTGTATGGTGGTATTAGGGTTTGCATGGTGGTATTAGGGTTTGTATGGTGGTATTAATGTTTGTATGGTGGTATTAATGATTGTATAGTGGTATTAATGACTTATGGTGGTATTAGGGTTTGCATGGTAGTGTTATGGGTTGTATGGTGGTATTAATGTTGGTATGGCGGTATTAGGGTTTGCATGGTGGAGTTAGGGTTTTGCATGGGAGTTAATGATCGTATGGGATCAGGGTTTGGAGTGATTAACTTTGGGACGTTTTGATTAAGTAGGGATGGAGTAACTAATTGTGACTATTGAGGATAATTAAGGTTTGGGATGGCTAAGTATGGTTGTTATGGTAAAATAGGGATGAGAGTGGTTAACCACGGGTTGGTGTGGACAATTAGGGTTGGTTATGACTGCTTAGAGTTGTTTGGCGTTATCATGTGTATTATCGATTAAATGGTAGTTATGAATGTGGAATTTTATTGGTTGTGATGTGTAAATCATAGAGAGAATGATTTATGCATATCTATGGTGAAAACCTTTTGAATAAGATATGTTAAGACATTAAGTACTTACAGAGAAAGATGTTGAGCCGGACTCAGACCGGTCCACTGGCAAATAATAGTGGCAGGGTATGTTACCCTCGTGACTGGTCCACCGGCTATAATAGTGGCAGGGCATGGCCCTCGTGACCGTTCCACCGGCTATAATAGTGGGGGATTCCGCGCTCAACAAACTAATCAGAATGATAATAAGACCTGGGAAAGATACAAACATTTACAGTGGAACACCTTGTGAGTCGGAGCCAGACCGGTCCACCGACAAATAATAGTGGCAGGGTATGATACCCTCGTGACTGGTCCACCGGCTATAATAGTGGCAGGGCATGGCCCTCGTGACCGTTCCACCGGCTATAATAGTGGGGTTCCCGCACTCACATGGACTATTAAAAAAATATGTGTGGAATGAACGTATTACTATTAACGAGAAATAAGAGTAAGTCACCGGAAAGTACTCAGGCCTTATCTTGTGTGTTATCGCATGTTACTTATATGATTGTGCTATGTGTGCTATGTGGTATGATTGTATGCTTGGCCTTAGCGCACCTACGTCCTTACTCAGTATTGGACCCGTACTGATACTACCTTGATTGACTGGGTCCTGTGATGATCCACCGATGGTGGGGAGCAGACCTCCTATGCAAGTTTGATCGGTTTTTGAATTGGGGTGGAAGGCTTGACTTGAGTGAGTAGGCGATCCGGATACTGATCCTTTTGGGAGATTGTTTTGTTAGCTATATTTTGTATTACGTTTCCCATTTTTAAAGAAAAAGCATTATGGGGTTGTAATCCTAAATCGTATTCAAACTTTTGTTTGACTTATATCTTATTAACATTTTATGCTAAACGTCATCTTGCGTTTTATGATAATTCGTACTTATTGATGATCAGATTTAGCCTTAGCACTTAGTACCGGAACGGTAGGAATGAACCGGTCTGGTACTAAGTGTGGCGGTAATACCCCCAAGTTTACGGTTTTAATTCTTTCGCTTCCGCTAAACCTTTGGATTTAAACGAAATTTTTCAGTAGTAAATTTGGGGGTGTTACAAGTTGGTTATCCCTTTTCTTCATAATTCAAGATGAGAAATGCATCATGTCCGATGGATGAATATGAAAGGAAGACAATGAGTATGATCCTAAATGTGTCCATCATTGAAAATATGATGTATGTAATGGTGTGTACAAGGCCTAACATGGCATTTGTCCATAACAAGGTCAGTCTATTCATATCCAACCTCAGAAAAGATCAATGGGAGGTAGTGAAGTGGATATTAAAGTATCTTCAAGGGGCGGCTAAGATGAGGTTTTGTTTTAGTAGGGTAGAGCTAATCTTTGTGGGCTATATTAACTCAGATTTGGTAAGAGATGTAGATACAACACAATTAGCATTAGGAATATTTTTTTACCTTCTATGGGGGAGCTACCTGATGGTAGTCCCAACTGCAGAAGTGTGTGCATCTATCTACAACTAGGAAAAAGTATGCAACCTTTATAAAGGGGTGCAATAAGATGCTATAGATGAAGAGATTATTTAGGGAGATCGACTTGAAGCAAGATAAGTTTTTAGTATTTAATAATTTATAGTGTCATCTATGTCAGCAAGAATGCTAGATTTTATTCAAGATCCAAACATATATAAGGATAAAGATGGGTATGCCATCAGTTGATAAGAGATGTGATCGAGAAGAGGCCCTTAACCAAAATTATGCATAACCTATATTGTACCAAAACTAGTTTAAGCATGGTGCATAGTTTCTCTTGATATAGAAGTAGAGGATTCTTCCCTTGTCTCAAAAGGTGGATTTGGTTTCCTCAACAAAAGGAATAAATTTGAGATAAAAGGATAGAGTAAATTTTGTCAATTGAACAAAAGAGGCAAGTATGTCATCAAACAATAGCTAAAGGCATGAACCAAGGAGCCATAAACTAAAGGAAAAGGGTGATAGCCAAAGGGAATCATCTAATTGAAAAAGGGTATTAGCCAAAAGGTCCTTAGCTAAGGGTTTCATCCAAGGGGAATAACCCATCAGTTAGGGATTTAAACGGGATAGGTATACCCATACATGTATTCGTACTCGATTATATTAAATGGGTTTCCACTAACACATCCGTATCTATATATTTCGGATATATGTTACCAACGGATAACCCATTAATAGGTATTATTCAACAGATAAATCAATTACTTGATGGCTAAACCCATTTAGGATTAAGCTAAATAAAAATTTTAACATTAATATTATATTATGTTTATTCTAATATTAAGGGTAAAATAGCAATTATATATCGAGTAAATGGATATTGATATGGATACCCCTTGCTTATATCTGTTCCTGATGGATATTTTCTTGCATCATCTATATCTACCAGATTTAGAATAAAATCTGCTCTATTTACATCAATACCATAAGCTAAAGGGTTATTTGCTGAGGGCAAAGTGCAATGAACAAATGGTAATGATCAAAGGGCAAAGAACTGCCAACCAAGGCTAAAGGGTAACGACTAAAGGGTGATATCTCATAGGTGTCAACCAAGAAAATGGTAACAACCAAAGGGCGTCAGCTAGGGGAGCTAACTATATAAAGGGTAACAACTAAAGGTCTATTAACCAAATGGCAAATGACCATCAATGAAGGCCAAAGGGAGATAACCAGGGGATATCATCTATGAAGAAGGAAATTACCAAAGAGAATTAGCCACATAAAAGGAAATGACCAAAGGACGCCGATGAAGGGGCATCAAATAAGGGCAATAACAAAGGACAACCAATGACTAGCTTATTAGATTAGTTGGAATACCAGACTCAATAAGGTTTCAACTATGACAAATTTGAGGGAGAAAGCATTGAGACAAGCATAACAAATATGGGATGTATATAGTGGTTAAGAAAACCTCTAATATAAGGGATTTGGTACTCATCTGTGTGATAACCTATAAGTTGATAGGGGTTAACTCATAGTGCCAATCATTAAGCGGCAACTTGTATACTTTTTCTTGATTCTAATTGGTCTAGGTAGAAATTTATACTATGTTTGTCGGATAATGATGGAAAAGTGTTTTCACAAAGGATAAGGGAGTCTATAAAAATCTCTATGTTGACCACATGTAAAGGGGTGAGCAAGCTCTCATTTTCTCCCAATCTTAATATTTAATAAGAGTCTCCAGTTTCTTCCTCCCATAAATGTCCAATCTTGTTATTGCAATCTTCAAACTAAATTTCCTAAGAATTTTGATACTAATCTAAGAATTAAAATTCCTTAGTGTTTTGATGATGGTGTCTTTCTAGTCATTAGGTTGGCTGATAGACTCAAACAAAAATTTTGATGGACACAACCCTTGAGAGACCGACGAAGGTCATTATTCTCAACAATATGAATATACATGAAATACCCCAAAATTATAATTTTAGAAATTATGGCTAAATAAGGATTTATTAGGAAAATTAATTAAATAAATTATTTTGTTAAAATATAGGGGAGTTATTTAGGGACAATCAAGAGGAAAATGATAAATAATTTAATTAGAAAAAATTAGGGAGTGTTGCTAATTAAAATGGGATTTTAAAAAATTATTCAAAAATAGCCCAAATTAATCTAAAAAGGAATTAATTATTATTTTTTAAATATTATTATTTTAAATAACCCAAGAACACCAAAATACCCCACCCACCTATTTTTCTCTTTTTTATTTTCTTTTATTTTTCTTTCTCTTTTCCCCTTTTGCTTTTCTTTCTTTCTTTCCCTTTTCTTTTTCCTTCTCTCCCCCAACCTAGGCCAGCCCACCCCCACGCGGCCCAGCTTCCTCTCCTCTCCCTACGTGGCCCAAAGCCTGCATCACCCAGCCACCCTACCAAACCGCCCCCTTTTCTTTTCTTTTCTTTCCCCTATACCACCCAGTCCCGACTCTCCTTCATCCTCGAGGCACGGGCGGCAACCGAGGAACTGCAACCCTGCCCTCCTCCAGCCACCACTGCTACCTACTATACTTCCCTCCCTCTCCTGTTGCTTACTTTCATTTTTTCGACCCCAACTGACCCCTTCCCCTTCCCCTCTCCCGAGCACCCTACCCCTTTCCCTTTTCCTCTTCCCTCAACCTTACTGCCCTGCCATGGCCGAACCGCCTTGACTGCCACCACCGGCCAGCATGCTTGGCATCTACACCCCTCTTGTTTTCTTCCCCTTATCATTGCCCACCCAATTGGCCTATAAAGACCTCATAGGCATCCTTAATTGGGGTTTTGATTTCGAAACATAGATATTTGCCCCTTCTTGCCATCACCCCGTCATACGAGCATTCCGCCACTCCCGCCAATCGTCGCTGGCCAAACCACCCATAGAATTGCTCTTTGAACCACCCTCTACCTAACTAAACCTTCCTCGTCCCTTAATTTTTTCTATGTGAGCCACCTTGGCTATGCAAAGTTTCCCTCCTAATCAACCCCTCCTCAACCGTAGCCCTTCACGCCACCATCTCCCACCAATTCTGCCCCAAATAGTGCCACCTCTACCCTCCAAAACAACCAAGGGAACCTCCTCTACCTCCCCACACCTCCTTTCTCCCTACCTCCCTTTCCTTCTCCCTCCTTTCTCCTCCTTCCACCACCTGCAATCCCCACATTCACCACCATATGCTACCGCAAGTGCCACCACTGTCCTTAGGTGGTTCTCTAACCTTCCTAACCCCTAAACCAATTTTATACAAGTATTAGCTATTTTAAATAATATTAATGGTATTATCTATAATAATAATAACATTATCATTATTATTATCATCATCATCATTATCATCATCATCATCATTATTATTGTCACTTAACCTTACTTCTAAATTTGCCTAACTAGTATTATTATTATTATTATTATTATTATTAATGGTCTACAACTTTAGTGTTATTAAGATTATGATTTTCATTATTGTTACTACTATTATTATTAATGCTAACTTTGGCCTATTATTATTACTTTTATTATTATGGTAAATATTAGGACCCTTATATTACTATACCATTTTAATTATTATTACTATTAGTATTATTCTTAACATTATTTTTATTGTTGTTGGTGTTGTTGTTGTTAACGTTATTGAAACCGAAGTTGGCATATTATCATTTTGTCACTATAGAAGAAAAATACTTAAGCCTTAATATTATTATTACTTAATATTCGAATATTGCTAATATTATTCCTAATGCCTTTATTATCAACATTGTCATTATAGTATTATCATCATTACTATTATTATTGATATTATTGCTGCTACTATTATTATTGTGACAAAAAAATTTGAACCCTTATATTATTATTATTATTCTAAATATAACAATTATCATTATTATCTTTAGCAATATTATTACTTTGTTGGTATTACTATTATTATATTATTATCTTAACCCTAACACTATTATTAGCCTTAGCCTTAAAAATGCTAGGATTTCTACCACTACAAGCATTAGTATTACTATTATTACTATTATTATTATTATTGTTATTATTATTATTATTATTATTATTATTACTATTATCACTATTTTGCTATAACTAGTACTAGTACTGTTACTAGAAGAAATAAAGCTATTAGGTTTAATAATATAAATATAGCTATAAATATTAATATAAAAATAATTTGACTAGTAGTATCTAGTAGGCTAACTTGAGGATAAAAATCCTATTTTTCAATTGTAAATCTCCCTTTAATAATAGTAACCCTAATCTTAGAATAAAATACAAAATCATAGTAGGAGGGGAACTAATCCTTAGTTTTTCCCTCTTATAGGTGAAACCAATCAAAACCCTAGGGAGGTGTAGGAGCGTGCTCCAGGCCCAGCATCATTTTAGGTAAGGGTGTCGCTAAGGCCTTATGTTTGCTATGTGTTTTTATGTGCCTTGGATGCCATGTATAATGATATATTGTGTATTTTGTGTTATGGTTATAACCGTTTTATGTGTAGCGCAGCTTGGAGTTGAGGTGTGATCCTGTATTCATTTATGGCATATGTATGATATGTTTATGCTATGAATGGTGATATAATATGATATGGCCCTTTTAGGACATACATGCTAGGATAATTAATGTAGTGATATAGGGTGGAAGGATAAAAAAAAGAAAAATGGGGAAGTGAGTGGACCAAGGCGAAGTAAGTTGGCCAAAGGAAAATAAATTAACCAAAGAATGTGGGATGGACCTAAACATCATATGATTCACGAGAGGAAGAATAAAAGGGAACTTTAAGCAAAATAAAGGGGATGAACCTTGAATGGCAGAATTTAGGGTTACATGGGAGAATCTAGGGTTTTACAAGAGATTTTTAGGGTTTCGCATGAAAAACTTCAAGGGTTTGCATGGGGTGGATAGAGTCCACATAGAGGTAAACTTTACTTATGGAAAGTTACCTTGGGGTGTAAAGAAGGTAATGGAAGAGTTTTTTGGGTGATTGGAAGCTTTGGGTGAAAAATAGTACATAAGATATAAGGGCGCATAAGAGACCAAGCTAGGGTTTGGGATGAAACCCTAATTTGAGAAGGTGGAAAACAAAAAATAAATGAGGATGAGTGGAGTGTGGGGTGAGAATGGGGGATTTTCATGAGTAGGGCGAACATGGGTGTCATGGGAAGTAAGAGTGGAAGGTATGAAATGGAGAGGTGCCATGTGGAAAGGGGGATACTAGGGTTGGCATGGCAAGCCAGGGTTTGGTGTGGCCACCTAGGGTTTCGTGGTTATGTGTGTATTTAGGAGAGTGACGTGAAATGATAAGGGTTGAACCTAAGGTTTGTAATGTATGGGGGTGTTAAAATAGTTGGGTTGCGTGAGGTAGAGGATGATGGGCCACATAGGCCCAAATTAGGGTTTTCTAGAGAAAACCCTAGGGAAGACCGTGAATGGGCTTAGTGGTGTCGGTAGTGGGCCTTGACCCACACACCTAGGAATTAGGTCTCTAGTGTGAGTAGTGGAATAAAAAGAGGATGTTGGGCGAGGTAGGAGGTGCAGAAGTCTCAAGATATGGGACGGGCCCTCCTGAGGGGATAAGCTTAGATGGAGTTAGTCATACATGTCTAGGGTGGAACTTTTGAATAAGACACGGTAAAACATCAATCATGTAGAGTGAAAGATTATTGAGCCGGGCCTAGACCAATCCACTAGCATAATAGTGGCCAGGTTTCGGGGTGCCTTGGAGACCGATCCACCGGAATATAATAGTGGTTAGGTGCGTTCTGCCCTATAAGTGACCGATCCACTGACAATAATAGTGGGGGATCTCGAGCTCAATAAACCAAACCCTAAGTTTAATAAGACACATAAAAGATACTAAGTACTTAAAATGGAGCACCATGAGAGTCAGGACCAGACCGATCTAGTGGCTTAATAGTGGCCAGGAGCGTTTTGTCCTAGAGACTGATCCACCGGCATATAATAGTGATCAGGTGTGTTCTTCTCTGTAAGTGACTGATCCACTAGCTAAAATAGTGGGATTCCCGTACTTGCATGGATCGATAAAAGTATGCAGTGAAATGAGTACTATTCAGAGATTAAATAATCAATTTATTCGGACTGTAGCTTAGCCTTTATTTATCTAAGAGATTGTATGTTGTCATGTTATCGTGATTGTTTTATGTACTCTTATGTGTTAGCCTTAGTGCATGGTTACCTTGCTCAGTACGCAGCATATTGACTACCCGTTTCATGGGTGCTGCTCATTCCCACAAGCAAAGAGCCCACCTAAGTTTGTGTAGGTAGGTGATGATATCTTCGATGCCTATGACACTTACGAGGCATTAGATGGGGCTGAGAGTTGAGCTTAAACTTGGCTTGGGGATCAAGAGTGATTGGCCGGACTCTATCTTACTTTTACTATTTATCATTTTACTCTGGTCATATTCTGTCGTACAATGTTTGATGTATTCGAAAAACTTATCTAATTACTCCTTGGGTTGTAACTCTCTTTAACCGCACTCTGATTTCTTTATGGTGAACACTATCATTTATTTTATGAAATCTTGTTTCATTTATCGACTTGTGTTTGAGGTTGACCCTATTTAGCCTTAGTACTTAGTACTGGAACGGTAGGAGTGAACCACTTTAATACTAAGTGTGGCGGTAATACCCTTATAGTTTATAATTTTGTCATCTCTCTTTTATTTAACACTTATTATTAAATGAAAATTTTTACTAGTAAATTTTGGGGGTGTTACAATACATGTGCAAGTACTTGAACTAATGAAAAACATTTGATGGTAGAAAATGTATATTCTCAAAAAATTGACAAATTTTGCATAATTTTTTCATTAAAAATGTATCATTATGAAAATTTTACTTTATTCTATTATCTCAAAAATAATTCTTTGTTTATATGAAATTTTACTTTTCTTGTGTATTATGTATTACAATTATCATTGTCATATTGAGAGAGAGAGAGAGAGATTAAATATATTAGATGATTGAAAGACTAGTCAAACTATAAAACATATCTTCTGTCAAGTTTAACCTCTAAACAACTAGGGAGTGTATAGAAATCTTTACTATTTAGGCTACTTAGTTTATATGCCAAATATGGTCATTTTTTAAAATATGTACTAATTATTATAGAAAAAGTGTATCTCTTCTAGAGTAAAAAACCTATATTAAGACACTATGTAGGTCATTTAAGGTTGGCCTTATTTTTTTGTTCTAAACAAGTCATTGGCTTTATTATACTGAAAACATTACAATTATTCATATTGATTGAGGATTTTTAATAATTTGGGTAAATTATTTAGATTATGGGATATTGCACTATATACCCTAATATTTTAATAAAATATACCATATACCCTTAATTTAATTTGTGTAGTACTAGAGGCTATTGTATTTTAATTTAAGGGCACATGCTACACTTATGTAAGTTGTCAAACAACTTTTATGATGTGTCAATTAAGCACACTTATTTTAAATTAAATTTTTTATATAAATTTACAAAAATGTCCTTATACCCCCATCCATTTATTCTCTATATTTTTCCTCATGTTCATATTTTTCCTTTCTTTATTCCTAATATAGTTGCTGCAAATCAATGAATTATATATAATTACATAAAATTCTTATAATATAATACAAGTTGTGGAGAGGAAATAAACTCAAGTTCAAATATGATTGAACTTATTAGTCCATATTTCTCTTGTTTCTAGTTATCTCAATTTAAAACTAATATCTTTCAAAATTCTATATATCATTGCAACAACACTACCATTTTAGAAATTATTACCTATTTTATTCTTCTAATCTAAAACCACAATATCTCACCTTCACATACTTCAACCCATTTCATTGCAAGTGCAAATTTCAATCTAGGTTCAAATATTATAGTATAAACTAATCTCAACAATCTTCAACCAAGAGCATATTGATAGCATCAAAACAACCATTCATCAAATGTAATATGGATGACATGACTTCTGAAATCAAGATAGGGAATGGAGTCATCTTTTGAGATGTAGGTTCAAAGGTTATTATTAGTAAATGGAGTATGAGCTTATCTCTACTAATTCAATTAATCATATTCAAGATAAAGCTAAGGTATTCAAATAGCATTAATACAAGAACCTATTTCTTGATCTTATAATTTTAATCCTCTATTACAATAGACCTTATTATCTCTTAATATATAAATTTGCTTCAATGCAACACTAATTTCAATGTGTTGAAGATTCATATGGTAGATGGATTGTGCTAAAGGATTGAGAACACGATGAGGTAGAAGGAAGAGGTAGGGGACTCTGGCAATGTCACATTAAAGGTGAAGAGGATGACAGGGGATAAAAGGGACTAGTGTGGACTGAGATCCCACTCTAAAATACCAAGCTATCAAGAATGAATTTTAGTACTTGGATCTTCAAAAATCTAAGACAAGAAAACCAAAAGCAAAGAAAATAAAGGAAGTCTCGATGACTATGTTTTGTGAATGAGAACTAATGTTAATGGAGGAATGAGGATTGATATTTAAGCGATTGGAGTAGTAAGAAAGTTTAATTAAGAAAGTAAAAAAAATTCTGAATTAATTTATACATTTATATTTTTATTTGATCATGGTAGAGAATGAATAAAATGAATCTTTATATGAATTAGTGAAATTAGAAAATAGTTAAGCACTTGGGAGGGTTAGGGTAAAGTATAAATTTTATTATAATTTTAACACTATTAGTAAAAAAAATATACTTAAGAGCGTAGTGTGTGGTTAAATCAAAATATTGTTGCATCTAGTAAAACCCAAGTTTAACTAAGAGTTTATGATATATTATGTTAAAATATAGGGATATTTGGTGTGATATCTTTTAGATTAAAGATAACTAAATTTAAGTTATTGTGACCATAATTTTTTACGAGATTTTGTAGTACTTTTTTATTAACCTAGTTTCACCTTTTTTTTTATCATCAAATTGATGGTTAAAGTAGGTTAAAGATTAATGTTAAAATATTTTGTAGAGACCTCCCATATTCAAAAAATATACACTATTTGGGCATTTAATTTTTGATTTTAAGGAATTGGAAATGAGTATTGGAGAGTATGTTTTATATGTTTCATGTTTATTTTACAGATATGATACTGAAGTAGAAATTGAGAATGAGAATTCAAAGATTTATATTCTCAACAACTTATTACTACCAAGAGGGCTGTTTATTAACAATTAAGAATAAAAAGTATTTTCAAGCTATTCCCAAATTATTTTAACCACATACTAAACAATGGCATGAATACTAACTAAATATGCAAACCACCAGTGTCACTATTGAAAAGTTTCATTCTAAATTAAATATTTTGTGTAAGCTAAACAATAAAGGAATGAGAGTTCCACCACCACATTTAACACTAGCTAAACAACTATCGCTTAATAAAATGTTAGATATATTTCTAAAAGCTCAACTAGTTAAAATTTTCAATAAAATAAAAAAGCCACAATGATGGCATTAAACCATAGATATAGATTTATAAAAACACAAATGTATCAACCAAATATAAATGTGTAAATACTAGTTTATAACATAAGATTCTATAATATTCAAACAAAAAAAATAAAAGGATTTTTGAGATGGAAATTTATTCCATATAGCCTCATTCTTAGGCCTAAGAGTCCCAAACTAAAAGGCAATCACTAGTTATCCATATAGATCAACACATAGTCATTTCTTTCCTCAATAAAATTTAGGATCATCATGTTAAACAGATTCAAGTAAGGCATTAATACAGCAAGTAATGAGTAAAACAAAACTACCCTATATACATAGGATACATAATACATGGTACACTCATATATACAAAATAACATCAAGAACCTATAATAATGTAAGAATCATGCTATATCATCGAATACATGGGATAACAATAGTTACATATGATAACATTAGAATCGTGTAATGACACGACAACTCATAAGATAATAAGAGACAAGAAAAAAGCTTTTCATATAAAATATGAGGCTAAAGGATAATTTCCATTGACAATATTAAACTCAACTTTGACCACATACACAAACCCAGTATATTAAACTTAGAATGCATGTGTTACCTCTAATAGTCTATTTATATCATCATAGCTATCAAATCAAACCAATAACATACATAGAGTATGACTCATTAAGCCAAGTATTCTACCACACTTCACTAATGGTTACCACTCCATAGGTATGTGTAGCACCTATAAAGTCTGAAGAAAGCCCATGAAGTAGATCTGACAAAGTAAAACCTAAAGGTAAATTTGTAGGTCAAGTCTTAAAATAGAGGCTAAAGGTGACTAATTATCAATAGCTAATTGAGAATTGAATAATTCAATCCAACGATAAGATATTTTTACTTCAAGTAATTGGTGTTTAGTATATAATAATAAATAGAATATATAAGCACATTTAATATATGCTAAACCATTTTTCATTTAAAAATGCCAATAATTAACTGCTTGATCAATAAAGGATTATCAACTTAGTTATCACAATCGAAAGCCAAAGATAGACAAAAAGCCATGACCACCCAAATATTATCCAATTATTAAAAGTTAAAAAAAAACCAACAACTTCATAGTTAATGGTTAATGATCAAGGTAAGTTAAAGGTCAAATAAAAATTTAAAAGGTTCCAACTCAACATATTTACACATAATTTGTCATTTATGACTAAAATGCTCTCATCAAATTCCATATTTAAGCATTAATTCACTTAAACCATGGACTCATTAGTCTAAGATCATACTAACATGTATATATTTTTAAAACTCATATTTTCAATCATAAAATAATTTCTTTTCTAGAAAATTCCAAAAGATTACAAAAATGACTAAAATGCCTTTACTTTTATAAAATATGGTGTAAGGCCTTAAAGATCATCAAGGCTCACTCTATACTTCTAACATGGATCTTATAACTCTGATATTTTATAAACATCATATTATGGCAAAAAAAATATCAAAAAATTAGTAGGTATGTATAGAGACCAAAATGCCCCTGGACTTATAATTTAAGCATTTCACAAATAAGATCCTAATACATGCATACTAGAGCACCATACAACTGGCATATACTAGAGCACCATATAATTCATGCATATTAGGGCACCATATAATTCATTTTATTCTTACTCAACATAATGCACACATTTTTTACATAAAATTTGAAAATTTTCCAATACACATGTAAAAAGACCATATTGGTTGTAACACCCAAAATTTTACCAAATTTTTTATTAAAATAGAAATACTTAAATTAAAATCCATAAATTATAGGGATGTTACCGCGACACTTAGTACCAAACCAGTTCTCTCCGACTGTTTTAATACCAAGTACTAAAGCTAAGAAAATATTGTCATTAAACTCAAACCAAGAGTTCATAAAAGAACTAGAAAGATCATAACATAAAAAATCAGAGTACGCGTATAGAATTACAATTCATATCCAAAAGAGAAATAAGCTTACAACTAATAAAAGATTCATTTAAAATACTTAATACAAGTAATAAATCAAAAGGGTAAGTTCGATACAAAAGAAATAACCTAAAGAGATAAAATAGCAAGAAGAGTGAATTTGGTCACACTACTCTCAAACTTGAAGCCAAAACATGCTCAACACTCAGCCCCGACTGATGTCTTGTCCACCAGCACAAAGTCAGAAGGGCCTACTACTCGTGGGAATGAGTAGCACCCATGAAAAAGGGTGATCGGTACGCTACATACTAAGTAAGTTAACCGTGCACTAAGGCCAACACAAAAATCATATAAACCATGCAAAATAATAAAAAGAACATAAAGATTATCATGATAACATAATAACGTACAATCATTTGAGTAGATACAAATAGGCCTAATTATAGTCTGGATTAATTACTTAATTAATCTCTTATTAGAACTCATTTCACACCATGCTTTTTATCAAATCCATGCAAGTATGGGAACCCCACTATTATAGTTGGTGGACCGGATACACACAGGGCATAAAGGTCCTGAACACTATTATAGCCAGTGGAACGAAAACTCACAAGGCATAAAGCTCTTGACCACTGTTATTCACCGGTGGACAGGTCTGGCTCCTTTCTCGCACGGTGTTCTACTGTAAGTACTTAGTGTCTTTCCCATCTCTTAGCACAAATATGTTTAGTTTTGTTGAGCACGGAATCCCCCACTATTATAGCCGGTGGGCTAGAAACGTACAGGTACAAAGCCTGACCACTGTTATTACTAGTGGACCAGTCACATATAGGACATCATGCCCTAACCACTATTATTCGCCCGTGGATCGGTCTGGGCTCGGCTCAACAATATTCCACTTTAAATGATTAATGTATTACGGTATCTTATTCAGAAACTTTTATCCTAAACATGCATGAATCACTCCATTTACACTTATCCTCCAACCGACCCATACCACATCATGATAACCCTACAACTCCTAACTTTCCCAACAACCTTTCCTCTATACTCAAACTCACACAAGAACTCCAACACCAAAATATGTGGGACAAGGCCTACACACCTCCAAGTCAACTTATCTCCTTACTCCAAGGTTTTCCCTAGAAACCCTAATTTAGGCCTTAGTGGCCCATCTTACTCCACTTCACACAACCCAAATATTTTAACACTCCACACATCACAACTCATAAATTCCACCCTCATAATTACACTTTAATCACCAAATACACATGATACCACAAAAAAAAAATCCTAAACAGCCACACCAAACCCTAATTGTCCACACAAACCCTAGCTTGGTCTCCTATGTACCCTTATATTGCTCCGCGTATTATTTTTCATCCAAAGTGTTCAAACACCCAAAAAAACACTTACATTACCTTCCTCACATCCCAAATCAACTTTCCATATGTAAATTTCATGCCCATGCAGACGTTACACATCCCATGTAACCATTCAAATTTTTCATGCAAAACCCTAAAATCCCACGTGAAACCCTATATTCCCCCATACAAACCCTAGATCCATCCATGTAAAACCGTAGATTCATTCACACCAAACCCTAGATTCAATCCATACAACACCATAGAATCTACCATGCAAAACTCCAAGCCCATCCATACAAAACCTTAGTTTAGATTCTCCCATACAAAACTATAGATTAGATTCTCCCATATAAAACATAGATTAGATTCTCCTATACAAAACATAGATTAGATTCTCCCACACGAAACCTTAAACTTTCCATTTTATTCTTCCATTCATGGATCATTAAAATACTTAGGTTAACTCACATTCCTTGTCATCTTATTCCCCTTTGGTCAACTTATTTCCCATTTTCCATTTTCAACCTTTTTACCACACAATACCACTTTTATACATCCTCACATGCATGTCTAAAGGGTCACAAACCAATCATCACATACCACAATATTTCATCACATATGCATAATACACATGTCATATAATAACACAGATACATACTTCAACTCCACATCATACCATATACGAAATGATTATAATGATAAACATAAGATGAATAATATACAAAGCATATAATACACATCAACACACATAAGGTCTTAGCAACACCCTTACCTAAAATGACATCGGTCTTGGAGCATGCTCCTACACCTCCTTAGGGCTTTGACTGGTCTCACCTATATGAGGGAAAAACTACAATTTTAATTCCCTCCTACCAAAAATACTATTAAATACTAACTTATTCTAAGACTAGGCTTTTGATAAAATAATAAAATATTAGTAATAATAACCATTAACTAATTACTAAATCTGGCTAAAAATATCAGAAATAATAGTAATATTATAAAAGTTGATAATATAAGGTTGAAGACTTTACCATAATAATAATAATAATAATAATAATAATAATAATAATAATAATAATAATAATAATAATAATGATGATGATGATGATGATGATGATGATGATGATACCAAAATAATAATAGCAAAGATACTAAATATAATATCAATGTTAATATTAACAAGAATAATAATAATAATAATAATAATAATAATAATAATAATAATAATAATGATACCAAAATAATAATAGCAAAGATACTAAATATAATATCAATGTTAATATTAACAAGAATAATAATAATAATAATAATAATAATAATAATGATACCAAAATAATAATAGCAAAGATACTAAATATAATATCAATGTTAATATTAACAAGAATAATAATAATAATAATAATAATAATAATAATAATAATAATGATACCAAAATAATAATAGCAAATATACTAAATATAATATCAATGTTAATATTAACAAGAATAATAATAATAATAATAATAATAATAATAATAATAATAATAATAATAATAATAATAATAATAATAATAATAGTAACAATGATCCTACCAAAAATAATAATAATAATAATAATAACCATAATAGTAACAATAGTAATAATACCCATAATAATAATAATAACAATAATAATAAAAAGGGCATAACTCAAAAACAAATTGAAACAAAGGCTTCAACCCCTTTACCAAAATAATACTAATGATAAAATTAGTAAAATAAATAAAAACATTTAGCAATAATAATAATAATGATAAAAACCATAATAATATTGCCAATAATAATAATAATGGTAATAATAATAATGATAATAATTGAAAATAAAATGAAATATGGTTTTGACCTTACATTAAATAATAATAAACTTATTAAATAATAATAATAATAATAATAAATGTTAATGATAAAATTATTAATAATACTAATAATAATAAGATTTGATATTTATAATACTACTACTACAATTTAAAATAGGCACAATAGGGTTTCCGCCTTGTATAGAATAATAATACTAACATTAAATAATAATAATTTTGAAATAATAATAATAATAATAATCACATAATAATAATAGTAATAATAGAAAAAATAAGAATAATAATAATAAAATTGAAATAAAATATAATAGGGCCGATAATAATAAAATTGAAATAAAATATAATAGGGCTTCGACCCTCAATAGAAATAATAATAAAAACATTAATAATATAAATAATAATAATAAAAATCATAGTAATAGTAGTAATAATAATAATAATAATATATTTCAAATAAATGAAATAAAAAAATAAAGCTTGTAAAAATATGGAAAAAGGGTTGAGAGGGTTTAGGGTTCAACCTTAGACTGGTGGTACACAACGGCGGCGGCGGTGGTCGGAAAAAGTGAAGAAAAGGGAAAAAGTTAGATGCTAGGAAAAGGAGAGGTAGAATGGAGGTGAGAGTTGGAGTGTTTAGAGTTGCCCAAAAGGAGAGGAATAGAATAAGGGGGTGGCGCAGCCAAAGGTGGCAGCGCACGGCGGCGGCGGCGGTGGCCAAATGGGGAAGAAAGAGAGAAAGAGAAGAGGAGAGGGAGGAAGAGGAAAATAAAGGTAGAGGAGGGTCTGCAGTACAATTTGGGAGATGAACGAGGTAGTGGAAATGACGGTAGTGGTGGCGGACGAAGTCTCGATTTGCCGACCAAGATTTAGTCAAAAATGTGCAAAAGCAAAAGGAGTTCTATGGATATTGAATGCAAAGTGTAGAAAAAACCAACCAACCCAGTAAGAGGGAGATATTTGAACTCACATGTAGACTATGAATAAGAGTCACAAGGGTGTGGAATTAATTGAAAGATCCATGATCATCAACTGAAGCATCATCAAAAAGAAGATAAAGGTATCAAACTTGATCTTTCTAATTTTGATGGTAAACTAGATGTTGATTTATTTCTTGAGTGGTTATATGAATTAGAATGTATATTTTAATTCACGGATTATCATGATGAGAAAAGGTATAAATTAGCTACTCTTAAGTTTAAGAAGTTTGCTAGGATATAGTATGATAACTTGAAAAGGATTAGAGAAAGAGAAGGTAAATCTAAAATCAAAGCTTAGGATAAGCTTAAGAAACATTTAAGAAAGAAATGTGTACCTAAAGAGTATGAGCAAGATAATTACATTATATTGACTAATCTTAGACAAGAACTTCTAAGCGTTGAAGAATATGTTAGGGAATTTGAAAGGTTAGCATTATATGTGACATCCATGAGAAAAAGGAACAAATGTGTGTTAGATTTCTAGGTGACCTTAACATGATAATTTGGGACAAAATTGAAACTTGTTATATGATTCTCTTGATTATATGAATTGCCCGAAAATTTCTAATTTTAAATATTATATTTAAATAATGTTTTATTATAAAAATTAATTAAATAATTTATTTTTTACTAAAATAAAAGAAAATTAACTAGAGCTATTTAAGAATAAAATATTAAAAAAAATAATAGAGAAGTTTTGGGTATTTTAGCTAATTAAGGGTTTTATTTTAGAAATTAATTAATTAAATTATTTTAATTAAAATATGAAGGAGAAAATAGTTTCAAATTAATATTAATTTTATAAATAATTTAATTGGAGAAATTTAGGGTGTTTTGCAAATTAAAATGGAATTTACGGAAAATCTTTTAAAAATCCTAATTTAGCCTAAAAAAAGGATTTAAATATTAATTTATTCAAATATTATTATTTTTAAATATCCCAAATATTTTAATTAATTTAAATACCCAACATAATTATTTCTCTCTTATTTTTTCCCTTTTTCCTTTTTCTTTCTTTTTCTTTCTCCTTCTTTTCTTTTTCTTTTTCTCCCTGCCGAACTGGGCCAGCCTAGCGACCTAGTTTCCCTTTTCTTTCCTTTCCTTCGGCGCGGCCCAGCCCACGCGGCTTCCTTAGTTTGACGCCTCCACGCCGCGTTTTGATTCTGTTTCCACCACAACTCGTCGTTCATTTAAACATTTCCCCTCGTCGATCCCGATTTGCCCGTCGCCCTCCTTCCGCCCTCGGCGCGCTGCATTTCGTCCTTATTATTACTAAAACGCGTCGCTTCATTTAAATGCACCCCTCACCGCGCCGACCAGCCCGATCTCCTCTCTTTTTCTTTCTTTCTTTCTTTCCTGGACCGCCGGTCCAGCACCCCCATCTTCTTCCTTCTTCTTCCCCGAGCCACCGTCGACCTACACCTGTAACGTCCGCCGCTAGCCGAGATTTTCGCCGCCAACTTCACTGTTGATCCGGCCAATATTTCTCCCCTTCCCCTCACCGTTTCAATAGCCTCATCAGACCCAGCCACCTCCCTTCCTTCTCGCGTAATTTTTCCCCTTTTTTCTTGCGCATAACCCCTGCCCGTTTTGACTCCCACTGGCCGACCTGGCCACCGGCGACCAGAACCCTACCCTCTCTTCTAAAGCCTATGAATACTCTCATAATCTACCCTGCATCGAGCCTTTGGTCTCTAACCCAGAATATTTCCCTTTTCGCCGCTGCCACTTTAGACACCTATTCCGCCTCCTCCGGCCAACAACGCCGCCTTATCTAGCCACCCGCGCACTCCTTGCACTGCCTTCTATCTAACTATGCCTTCCTACTCCCTCGATTCTTCCTGCACGAGCCACCCCAGCTGTGCAAAGTCATCTCCTCAACCAAACCATTTTCTGCCATCATCGCCCTTCGAACCACCATTAGCCACCTCTTTCGCCGCTTCTGTCGCTTCTTTCTCCTCCCATTCCCTTTTGTAGAGCCTCCTCTATCTCCCCATACCTTTATTTTCCTCTTTCTCCCTCTCCTCCTCTCTCTTTCTCCTTCTCCTCCATTCGGCCACCACCGCCGCTGCCGTGCGCTGCCACCTTTGGCTGCGCCACCACCCTCATTCTGTCCCTCTCCTTATGGGCAACTCAAAACACCCCAGCTCCCACCTTAATTCTCCCTATCTTTTTCCCAACATGCAACTTTTATCCTTTTCTTCCCTTTTTCTGGCCACCGCCACCGCCTCCGTGCACCACCGCCGGTGCCGCCTATTCCAGCCAGCGTAAGGTTGAACCCTAGACCCTCTCAGCCATTTTCCCTATTTTTATAACCCTTAAATTATTTTATTTCAATTATTTGCATATAAATACCATTATTATTATTATTATTATTATTATTATTATTATTATTATTATTATTATTATTATTTACTATTTTTAATATTTATTATTATTATTATTATTATTATTATTATTAATGTTTTGATTATTATTTCTGTTGACGGCTGAAGCCCTATTGTATTTTTTAATTCGATTTTATTATTATTCTTCTTATTATTTCTATTATAACTACTATTAATATTAATATGTTATTATTATTATAATTATTATTTTTATTATTACTATTTTGAATTACTGTTATTATTATTTAATTATTAATATTACAACTACTTTACTATTATTTTGATATTTATATTATTATTATTATTATTATTATTATTATTATTATTATTATTATTATTACTACTACTACTACTACTACTACTACTACTACTACTACTACTACTATTATTACCAAATTTGGTTGTTTATTTTACTAATATTATTATTAATATTATTTTGATAAAGGGGCCGAAGCCTTTATTCTACTTTGTTTTTGAATAATGCCTTATTATTATTATTATTATTATTATTATTATTATTATTATTGTTATTCTTATTTATATTCTTATTGATATTATTTTTAGTATCATTATTATTATTAGGGTAAAGTATTTAACCCTATATTATCAAATTTTATAATATTTCTATATATTTAGAAAAGTTAGAATTGTATTAATGTTATTTTTATTAGTATGTTATTATTTGGTCAAAGCCCTAAGGAAGCGTAGGAGCGTGCTCCAAGACCGGTGTCGTTTTAGGTAAGGGTTTACTAAGGCCATTGTGTGCTTATATGCATTATGTGCTTCATATGCTATGCATCCTATGTTTATC
Organism: Tamarix austromongolica; assembly: GCA_039764185.1. Lineage (NCBI taxonomy): Eukaryota > Viridiplantae > Streptophyta > Magnoliopsida > Caryophyllales > Tamaricaceae > Tamarix > Tamarix austromongolica. The sequence goes on from CM077816.1 coordinate 11,574,052, forward strand.
TTTATTAATCATGTAGTATGTGGTATGATGTGGAGTTGAAGTATGTTTTTATGTATTTGCATGGCATATGTATTATGTATATGTGATGCTATGTATTGTGATCCTGAAAGACATGCACGTGAGGATGTTGATGTGGTTTGTGTGGAAGAAAGGATGAAAAAGGAGTATGGAGAAATAAGTTGACTAAGGGAAGTGAGTTGACCTAATTTTATGGTTTTATAAGGAATAATCTAATGTATGGTTTTAGGTGGAAGAATATAATTTAAGGTTTTATGCGGAGAATATAATATATGGTTTTATTTGGGAGAATGTAATTTATGATTTTATATGGGAGAATCAAATTTATGGTGTGTTTGGGAGAATCTAATTTATGATTTTAATTGGGAGAATCTAATTTATGATGTTATATGGGAGAATCGAATTTATGGTCTGTTTGGGAGAATCTAATTTATGATGTTAATTGGGAGAATCTAATTTATGATGTTATATGGGAGAATCGAATTTATGGTCTATTTGGGAGAATCTAATTTATGATGTTATTTGGGAGAATATAATTTATGATATTATATGGAAGAATCTAATTTATGATTTGAGTGGGAGAATCTAATTTATGGTTTGTTTGGAGGAATCCAATTTATGGTTTTGCTTGGGAGATTCTAATTTATGATTTTATGTGGGAGAATCTAATCAATTGTAAGGTAAAGATGAATCTTCAGTTTTATGTGATTTGAATCTAGGGTTGGTAAGGATGAATATTTGGTTGGTATGGATTGAATTTAGGGTTTGGTGTGGACAAATCTTTGGGTTTTATATGGTTTGAATTTAGGTTTGGTATGGGTGAATCTTTGGTTTTGTGTGGATTGAATTTAGGGTTTTGTATGACGGAATCATGGTTTGTATGGTGGTATTTATAGTTGTATGGTGGTATTAGGGTCTACATGGTGGCATTGATGGTTGTATGGTGGTATTAGGGTTTGCATGGTTGAATTTAAGGTTTCACGTGGAATTTTAGGGTTTGCATGAAAAAGGTTCGAAGGTTTGCATGGGGAGATTAATGTCTGCATGGGTATGAAATTTATGTGTGGAAAGTTTATTTGGGATGTAAGGAAGGTAATGTAAGTGTTATTTGGGTGTTGAACTATTTTGGACGGAAAATAGTACGGGGAGCATTATGAGGGTACGGAAGAGACTGAATTAGGGTTTGGAGTAATGAACTCTGGGTTGTTGTGATTAACTAAGGTTGGAGTGGATAACTGTGGCTTGTTATGATTAACTAAGGCGTGAAGTGGCTAATTATGGTTGTTATGGTTAAATAGAGTTTGGAGTGGTTAACTATGGTTTGTTGTGGTTAATTGAGGTCTGTGGTGGCTGATTAGGGTTTTTGTGTTATCATGTGTATATGGTGATTTAAGTGTAATTATGATGGTGGAATTTTATGATTTGTAATGTGTGATGACCTATGCATGTCCAAGGTGAAAGCTTTTGAATAAGATACTTAAGACATTAATCACGTAAAGTGGAAGATGTTGAGCCGGGCCTAGACCAATCCACTGGCATAATAGTGGCAGGGAATATTTTCCTCGCGACCGATCCACCGGCTAAAATAGTGGCAGGGCATGTACCCTCGCGACCGATCCACCAGCTATAATAGTGGGGGATTCCGAGCTCAACAAAATCAAACCCTATAGTTGCTAAGATATGGGAAAGACATTGTCTACTTACAGTGGAACAACATACGAGAAAGGGGCCAGACTGATCCACCAGCATATAATAGTGGCAGGGTATGTTACCCTCGTGACCGATCCACCGGCTAAAATAGTGGCAGGGTATGTTACCCTTGCGACCGATCCAACGGCTAAAATAGTGGGGTTTCCGTAATCGTATGGACTTGATAGAGAGTATGGTGTGAAAATATTTTGATAAAGGATTAATGAAGCAATTAATCTAAACTATATTGGGTCTTGGGTTTTTCACCTGATCGTTCATTGCCTTTATGCTATTGTGTTGGTGATTATGCCCTATTATTATTCTGCATGGATTATGTGCTTATGTGTTGGCCTTAGTGTTCGGTTACCTTGCTCAGTATGTAGCGTACTGATCACTGTTTTCATGGGTGCTGCTCATTCCCACGAGTAGTATGCCCTTCTGACTTGTGCAGGTGGGCGAGACATCAGTCGGGGCTGAGTGTTGAGCATGTTTGGCTCGAGGTTCGAGAGAGTTGTGGCCATATTTCAGTCTTTATATGATTCTATTTCTTTTTGTTAATCTTTTATCGGTTGTAACCTTATTTATCCTTTAGAAATGAATTACGATTCTTAATGCGTACTCTGATTTTGTTTTACAACCGTTTAATGAGTATTTGAAGTTTAGTTGTCTCAATTTTATAATTTAATGTTAATCATTTCTTCTAGCCTTATCACTTGGTACTGAAATGGTCGGAGAGAACCGGTTTGGTACTAAGTGTGGCGGTAACATTCCCAGAAATCACAAGTTTTAACTTCTATTTTAATTGCTTCCGCTTTAAAAAAAATTAGTGAATTTTAGGGTGTTACATTATATGATTAAGATATCTTTGATATTTAAAAAGAAAACCAAGTCTTCTAAGCCTCCTGCTAAATAAGTACTTCTTCTACACAGTACTACACAAGTACACAAGTTACCAACTATGGGCGAGTACACAAGTTACCAACTATGGGATGTGTATCTCAAACTCTACAAATTTTGATAATAAACAAGGACTTAATCAAGAGGAGAAAGGCAAGGCTAAGGTCAATGAGTTCTGTACAAATAAATATTTTAAATGTAGAGGATATGGACACTTTTCTAGAGAATGTCCCAATCAAAGAGTATTGTCCATACAAGAGATTGAAGCTATAGAGACTTGCGGTGAAGATCCTAAGTTTGAGCCAAATGAAGTAATTTAAAGTGAGTATGAGGATGGACTTAATGCTTGTTATGTGCTGAAAAGAGTTCTTCAAATGAAAGCTAATAAGAAACCTAACCAACTAGAGAAGATATTCAAGACTAAAGGAAGAGTGAAAGGCACAGTTTGTTAAGTTATCAATGATAGTGGATCATGTATAAATTTATCTAATGAAAGGATGGTGAAGGAGTTGGGATTAGAGACAACACCACATCCAAATAATTATTCTCTTCAATGTCTTGAAAAGGACAAAGGAGTAAAGGTAACCAAACAAACCCTAATCTCATTTTAAATTTGTAATTATCATGATGATGTGCTATGTGATGTTTTGCCTATAGATACATGTGGAATCATATTAGGTAAACCATGAAAATATAATGGTTGTGTTATTCATAATAGTATTAATAATGAATATCTTGTTGAAAAAGATATGTAAAAGCACAAACTTAAACCTTCTAAGTGTAATAATGATAACATAATTCAAAATATAAAAAAATCTTATTTTTGCATAAAAAGACTATAATCGAATGTATTAAAGAATAGGGTAGTTTTTATGCTTTGATTATCAAGGAATTCCTACAAGGAGAGAAAAATTAAAGTAACCCTCGACTATAAGAGCTTATTAATGAATATAAAGATGTATTTTTTAATGACTTATAACCTAGATTACCACCTAAAATAGGAATAGAACATGCTATAGACTTAATACCTAGTATATATTTACCTTATTGACCTACCTATAGATGTAATCCGAAAGAGGCTAAAAAATTACAAAGACAAATACAATAGCTCATAGGAAAAGAATGTGTGAGAGAAATCATGAGTCTAAGTTATGTGCCTACATTACTTGTTCCTCAAAAGGATGGTACATGGTGTATATGTATTGATTTTAGAATTGTGAACAATATAACTATCAAATATCGATTTCCTATGCCTAGATTAAATGACATGTTAGATGAATTATGTGGAGCATAAGTATTCTCTAAAATTGATCTAAGGAGTGGGTATCATCAAATAAGAATAAGAGGGGATGAGTGAAAAACTTAAATTGCCCCAAAAATTCTAATTTTAAATTATATTTAAATAATATTTTATTTGAAAAATTAATTAAACAAATTATTTTTATTAAAACAAAAGGAAATTAATTAGGTCAAATCAATAAAGAAATTTATAAGTATTTTAATTAGGAGAAATTTGGGTATTTTAACTAATTAAGAATTTTATTTTAGAAATTAATTAAATAAATTATTTTATTTAAAATAAGAAGAGAGAAAATAGTTCCAAATTAATAGTAATTTTATAAATAATTTAATTGAAGAAAATTAGAGTAATTTGTTAATTAAAATGGAATTTATGGAAAACCATTTAAAAATCTTAAATTAGCCTAAAAAGGGATTTAAATATTATTATTTTAAATATCCTAAATATTCTAATTAATTTAATTAATCCAACCCACTATTTTTTCTCTTTTTCTTTCCTTTTTCTTTCTTCTTCCTTTCTTTTTCTTACCTTCTCCAGATTTGGGCTAGCCCAGCGGCCCATCTTCCTTCTCCTTTCCCGTGGCCCATCTCCCTTTCTTTCTCTTTTCTTCTTCGGTGGATTAGGCCTGTCTCCATGGCCCGTTTCTTTTTCAACGCAGCCCATCCCCCTAAATGCTGCTTTTAGTCCTTTCTTTTTACTTCCTCCGGCCTGTTCGTCTTTCTTTTCTTTCTTTTTCTCCTGAACCGTCGGGTCTGCGCAACCCTTTCTTCCTTCTTTTTTCTTCTTCTTCCTCCCGTCGACGCCAACTTGTACTGCCACCCGTCCTTGGTTTTTTGCCACCGGTTATGCCCCTTTGACCGGCCATTTTTCTTCCTTTCTCTTCCCCCTTACTCGCCGGCCATTTTGACCCAGCCACATCTCCCCTTTCCTCAACTAGTTTCCCCCTTCTTACTGCACATACCCCTGCCCCATTTTGAACTCCAACAGCCTCTATTGCCACTGGTAACCCTAACCAATCAACCCTATTTTCACGACACACCCTTCCAAATTCATCCACTTCTCTTTTCTCTATAAATACTGTAGGAATTTAGCCAAGTAAAACACAACGCAGCGGAATAAAATCAAAGGCTAAATTTACCAGGAACATATGCTAGATTAAAGACAAACCTGCTAGTCACCCGGACTAGATTACGATTGAATCAAAATCGGCTTCAAGTTGTTAATGGTTTGATTGATTTCTTGATCCAATTGAGTTTATTTCAATTGCTGGATTTCAATCTCCTTTGAGCGAGCGAGTACAAATTGCGTCACACCTCTACTGGTATCCACACACTTTGAATCTGGATCACTAAGGAAGCATGCTAGCGCCAATGGAACACTCTCTCAATTTTGTGAATAACCAGTGTTGGTGACTAGGTCATTTTCTCACACTTAGAGAGAAAGAAAAAAGGTGTATATATAATAAAACCCTAGCTTGGGTATTTATATTAACACTCTACCCCACCTAGTGGCATTGGACTTGGGCCTTAATCACATTAAAACCACTTGGGCCTTAATCACAAATCATTAGAGGTCTCTAGCAAGACGTTATGACTACCCAAATTACGCAAATGTCCTATGCTCGACATAACCTATTAATAACCCATATATTTGTCCTTTTGTCACACGATATTTAGATTGAACATAAGGCATTGGTCGTGTCATCCTTGCTATGTTCAATCACACTCTTTCTCCATCACCAAGTAAGACTAACCTTAAACAAATGACACCTCATTTGCATATGGCCATGCTAACATTAGTCATACTTGTCGAGGGGCCCAAAGATATCTCTCTAATGTCATGAGAGGGACAAATCCCATCTTGATCAACTATGTGCCTCTATATGATTCACAACATGTCTAATCAATACCCTTATGATCACTCCTAATAAGGGTAACGATTGGTAAATTTAAAACAGAATGATCATCATACCGGCAAATACGAAGATCTCAGGTCAAAGGATAATATACTATTTGGAGAACACGGATGACACTTTGCACAATATTTAATGCAGTGTCCTCCTACAGGGTCGGTCCAATATCATGTTCTATAACATGTATCTATGTTATTAGTTTGATATCTCATATCAATGATCAGTGGAACATGATCATCAACTAATCAACATACTAGTCTTATAATCACTAATATCCCTTAATTAGATGATATTAAACTAGGGACAGTTCTTGAATAATAATCTTTCTATCTATTAGTAGAGTTCCACAATCCATTCACATACTTGATTATCTACATAAAGAATAATTATTCAAAGGGATAACAACATTTGAATGAATAAAATCAATTGATGCTTTTATTAATAACCACAATCACTAAATATGCAAATACAAATCATAACATATGATTGGTTCTAGGGCATATTTCCATCAAATACCCCCTTAAGCTACCTTGTTTTGAGCTTTTGATTTCAACCCAGAAAAATCTTACCCTTTGCGCTGCCACCACTTTAGACGCCATTTCCATCGCCTCTAGCCAACATCGCCGCCCGTTCTAGCCACCCAAATACTCCTTGCACCACCTTCTAACTACCTAAACCTCCCTCATCCCTCAATTCTTCCTGCACGAGCCACCCTGGCTATGCAAATTTTTCTCCTCAATCAACCCATTCTTTCACCTCCGCCACCCTTCAAACCACCATTAGCCACTTCTTCCACCGCTGTCGCCGCTCCTTTCACCTCCCAAATTATTATTAAGACCCTCCTTTAACTCCCCTACCTTTCTTTTCCTCTTCCTCCCTCTCCTCCTCTCTTTCTCTTCTTCTTCCCCATTCGGCCACCACCGCTGCCACCATGTGCTGCCACCTTTGGCTGCGCTGTCACCCTTATTCTATTCCTCTCCTTCTGGGCAACCATAATCACCCTTCCTTCCATCCTCTTTCTTCTTCTCTTCTTCCCAGCTCTCAAGTTTTCCCTTTTTCTTCTCTTTTTTTGGCCACTGCGGCCACTATGCACCACTAACGGTGCCACCTGTTACCACTACCGGTGCCGCCTATTACCACCAGCCCAAGGTTGAACCCTAGACCCTCTTAACCCTTTTTACCCTATTTTTACAAGCCTTAATCTATTTTATTTCATTTATTCAAAATATATTATTATAATTATTATTATTATTACTACTACTACTACTATTATTGTTGTTCTTGTTATTATTATTATTATTATTATTATTATTATTATTATTATTATTATTATTATTACTATTTTAATATTATTATTATTATTTCATTATTACTATTACAACTATTAGTGTTGCTATTATTATTATTATTGTTATGCGATTATTATTATTATTATTATTATTATTATTATTATTATTATTATTATTATTATTATTTTCATTATTGGTATTATTATTCTATATAGGGCTGAAACCTTATGGTGCTTATTTTGAGTTGTAGTAGTGGTATTATAAATATCAAGTCTTATTATTATTAATATTATCATTATTTTTATCATTAGCATGTATTTTTATTATTAGTGTTATTGTTATTATTATTATTATTTATTTTATTATTATTTAATGCAGGGTAGAAACCCTACTTCATTTTATCTTCAAATATTACCCTTACTATTATTACCATTATGGTCATTGTTATTTTTTTAATATTATTATTGTTATTATTATTAAAGTTACTATTATTATTATTAGTATTATTTTGGTAAAAGGGTCGAAGCCCTTATTTCACTTTGTTTTTTAATAATGTCATTTTTATTATTATTGTTACCATTATTATTATTCTTATTAACATTAACATTGATATTATTTTTAGTATTTTTGCTATTATTATTTTAGTAGTTTATCAAAAGCCTAATCTTTGAATAAGTTAGTATTTAATAGTATTTTTGGTAGTAGGGAATCTAATTTTAGTTTTTTCCTAATATAGGTGAGACCAGTCAAAGCCCTGAGGCGTAGGAATATGCTCCAAGGCCGGTGTCATTTTAGGTAAGGGTGTTACTAAGGCCTATTGTGTTTTGATGTGCATTATATGCTTTGTATATTATGCATCCTATGTTTATCATTATAATCATTTCGTATGTGGCATGACATGGAGTTGAAGCATGTTATTGTTTTGTTATATGGCATGTACACTATGTGTATGTGATGAAATGTTATGGTATGTGATGATTGGTTTGTGACCCTTTAAATATGCATGTGAGGATGTATAAAAGTGGTATTATGTGGGAAAAAGGTTGAAAATGGAAAGTGGGAGATGTGTTAACCAAAGGGGAGTAAGTTGAATGTGGGGGAAATAAGTTGACCAAGGGATGTGAGTTCACCTAAGTATTTTAATGATCCATGTGTGGAAGAATAAAATGGGAAATTTAGGGTTTCGTGTGGAAAAATCTAATTTATGGTGTTATATGGGAGAGTCTAACTAATGGTTTTGTATAGGAAAATCTAATTTATGGTTTTGCATGGTTTTGTGTGGGAGAATTTAATTTATTGTTTTGTATGGGAGAATCTAATTTTTGGTTTCATATTGAAGAATATAATCTATGGTTTTGTATGGAGAATTTAATCTATAGTGTAACATGGGAGAATCTAATCTATGGTGTAACATAGGAGAATCTAAAATATGGTTTTTATGGATTGAATTTAGGGTTTTGTATGGAGAAACCTTGGGTTTTGTGTGAATTGAATTTAGGGTTTTGTATGAAGGAACCTTGGGTTTTATATGAAAGAACTTAGGGTTTTACATGGGTGGATCTAGGGTTTGCATGGTTGAATCTAGGGTTTCACGTGGGATTTTAGGGTTTCGCATGAAAATTTTGAATGGTTGTATAGGATGTGTACAGTCTGCATGGGCATGAAATTTACGTATGGAAAGTTGATTTGGGATGTGAAGAAGATAATGTAAGTGTTGTTTGGGTGTTTTAACACTTTGGATGAAAAATAGTACGTGGGGCAATATAAGGGTACGTAGGAGACCGAGCCAGGGTTTGTGAGGACAATTAGGGTTTGGTGTGGCTGCTTAGGGATTTTGTGGTATCATGTGTATCTAGTGATTAAAGTGTAATTAAAAGGGTGGAATTTATGAGTTGTGATGTGTGGAGTGTTAAAATGATTTAGGTTGTGTGAAGTGGAGTAAGATGGGCCACTTAGGCCTAAATTAGGGTTTTTGGAAAGTTAGAAGGTGTAGGGTTCTCATGATATGATACAGATCAGTTGGAGGATAAGTTTAAGGGAGTGAGTGATGCATGTCTAGGGTAAAATTTTTCGAATAATACACTTAAGATATTAATCATTTAAAGTGGAATATTATTGGGCCGGGCCCAGACCAGTCCACTGGTGAATAATAGTGGTTAGGACATGATGTCCTATGTGTAACCGGTCCACCAGTAATAATACTAGTTAGACTTTGTACATGTGCCTCTCTAGTCCATCAGCTATAATAGTAGGAGATTCCATACTCAACAAAACCGAACATATTTATGCCAAGACATGGGAAAGACACTAAGTACTTACAATGGAACACCGTGCGAGAAGGGGCTAGACTAGTCCACCAGCGAATAATAGTGGTCAGGAGCTTTATGCCCTGTGTGTTTCCGGTCCATCAGCTATAATAGTGGGGTTCCCGTACTCATATGGATTTGATAAAAAGAATGGTGTGAAATGAGTTCTAATCAAAGATTAATTAAATAATTAATTAGGACTATAAATGGGCCTTTATGTATTTATCTGAATGATTGTACGTTGTTATGTTATCATGATGGATTATGCTCTTTCATTTCATCTACATTATTTGTATGGTTTTGTGTGTTGGCATTAGTGCACAGTTATCTTGCTCAGCATGTAGCATACTGATCACCCTTTTCATGGGTGCTGCTCATTCTCACGAGTATTTGGCCCTTCTGACTTTGTGCAGGTGGGCAAGACATCAGGTGGGACTAAGTGTTGAGCTTGTGGTTGGCTCAAAGTTCGAGAGAGTTGTGGTCATATTTACTCTTTATGCGATGTATTTCCTTTTGTTATTTCTTTTGTATCAGATTTATCAATTTTGATTTATTATCTTGTATTGAGTATTTCAAATAAACCTTTTATTGATTGTAAGAATATTCCCTCCGAGGAATTTTGATTTCGCACTCTTATTTCTATCTTATTAGTGATTATAAACTTTTATGTGTACTCTGATATCTTTGTTATGATATTTTAATTCATTTTATGAACTCTCAGTTTAAGTTTGAAAATAATCTTTTTAGCCTTAGTACTTGGTACTGGAACGGTCGGAGTGAAGCGATCTAGTACTAAGTGTGGCGATAACATCCCTAGAATTCACAGGTTTCCAATTTTAAATTCTTCCGCTTTTTTTTTTTAAAAAAAAGTAGTGAATTATGGGGTGTTACACAACTACTTTTAAAATGAAATATGGTCTTTATAAAAATAGACTATGATACCATTTGGATTGTGTAACATGCCTAGTTCATTTATGAGATTGGTGGGAAAGTTCTTTAATCTTTTCTTAGAAAATATTTTCAAGTATACTTAGATGATATAATTTTATATAGTAAAAATGGTCATGATCATCTTATTCATTTGAGGAGATCATTTAATAAACTAAAGGAAGCTAAACTTCATGGAAAAATGAAAAAAATCTTTTGAGTATTGTTTTCCTTGGTTATATTATAAGTAGCAAAGGTATAAAAGTGAATCCTATAAATATTCAAGCTATTTGAGATATTCATGAGGTGAGGGGTTTCTATAGGTTAGCGAGTTTCTATAGAATATTCATTAAGGACTTCTTGTAATACCCCGTATTTTTAAAATCCAGATTTATTAAGTTTAATGATTTTATTAGCGTAATTTGATGTAAATAATTAATTATTCTAATTTCGTTTCATTTTACAGATTTATCGATGATTTCGAATTCATAATTGAATGTAATTAATTATTGTCGTTGCGAACCATTCTAGACAAATTCGTTCACGACAGTGATTTTATTATATTCTTATGATTTCGATCTTCGGTTAAAAATATATTTTCCCGTTCTTTCCCGTATTTTGGTTTTTAATATTTTTAATTCGTTTTCGATTATATCTTCGTCATGTGATTACCGCTTTGTTTTGAAGTTATATTTCGTTAACGAAATATATTATTTAAATTATAGAATTTCTATTTAAATAGTTAAATTTATTTTAATAATTTTATCCGTAGAAAATATTTCCGACTTTAAATTTATTCGTTTTCGGTAATCGTTAATAATTTTTGGGAAGTTTTAAATTAAAAAGATTTTGGAGTTTATTTATGAATTTCCTTATGGAATTAATTTTCGTTTGTTTTATGCTTTTTGGTTTGTAGAAAACCGATTTCGGAAATTATTTAAATTAATCTCGATTTATTAGAATTTGACTTAAATATTTAATTATATGTTTTTAAATATTATTTTGGGGTCTTCTAATGTATTTCCGTAAATAATATAAATTTTTACGTCCGTTGTTAAATCTTTCCGAAAATATTTTCGAAATTCTTTATATAGCCTTTTTACTAATTTTAAGCCTTCGGATCCGTTCGAAATAAATTTTTGATTTAATAAATTTTAGATAAAATCTTCCAATATTAATTTTTAAGCTTTTAATATTTTATCTGATACATGTTTTTGTAAAAAAAAAAAAAAAAAAAAAAAAAAAAGAGAGCTCGCGCCCCGGCCGAGCCTCCTCTCCCTTTTCCTTTTTCCCTCTTCTTCTTCCCGTTCTTTTCTTCCTTGCTGCTCCCGACCCCCTGCCCTCTGCGTAGCCCCAAACCCCATCCAGCCGCCACCTCTACCCAGCTCCTCCTCGCTCCGGCCAACTTCGCCAGCAACCGTCGACCACCGCAGCACAACAGCCGCGCAGGAGCAGCAGCACCGCAGCAGCGACTGAAGCCGAGCCACCACAGCAGCTGCGCGCAGGAGGAGCAACCGCAGGCAGCACTGCCACCGTCCGGCTCCGGCGAGCCTCGCCGATCACCGGCGAGCAGTCCTTGGCCTCCAACGAAGCTTCCCCGGCCTTCCTTTGCCCCGATCCGTCGGTTTTTCGTTTGGTATAATTTTCGAAAACCCTAACCCTTGTTTTGGTTGATTGGGTATGAATTAGCTTATAAAAAGCTAAATTAGTTGTTTGATTATGTATGTATATGCTATAAGAATGATTTGGAAGAGTTAATTGTGTGGTTGTGTTGAAATTTTGGGAAAATCGGATTTTTGGCCGGGTTATGCCCGAATTTTTCGGATCCGCCCGTTTTTGTGATTTCGGACAAATTGATTATACAATATGTTTTAAAATGTATCCAATTTCATTTTGGAACTATCAATTTGAGAAATTTATGCAGGTTTTATCGGAATTTGATTCCTAGGTCAAATTTTGGATATAATAAAATTGGGTCGTATAATTGAGTCGTTTTGCTCAATTGATTTTATAATATTGTTTAAAATGTATTTAATTTTATGTTAGAAGTGTTAATTTGGGAAAATTGTACGTAATCGACCGGAATTGGATTTTTAGGTCAAAAATTCCGCGGGTTTAAATTGGATTTTGTAATTGGGTTATTTTATTCAATTGACTATATAAATTATATTAGAATATGTTTAATTACATTTCTGAACCGTCAATTGGTATGTTTTGGCAATAATTGATCGGGTTTGCGTTTCGGGCTTAAAAACCCTAATTGTGCTAAATTGGGTATGTCCTTTATTGATTTTGATCAATTGATTATTTGATATGTTATAAAATGTGTTTAATTGCATTTCTAAACATTCAATTTGATTAAATTTATAGAATTTTACCGAATTGCATTTTCGGGCCTAAAACCCTAGACTTTAAGTAAGATTACGAGATTTGGTATTTGTATAATTATTTTTCTAAAGTTAGATTTATAGAAGTAGTTGAAATGATCCTAATTACTTTCTAATACCTTTAATTGTAATTAATTGATTTGAATTACTTGAGTTGTGTCATGGGCTTTAAAACCCTAATTTTAAAAATGGATTGTTTGGAATTGGCTAATCGGAAGATTGTTTTGTTGAAATTTAATTATCTGGATTTATCTAAAATTAGTTTAATTGTGTTTTAAAACTATCAATTTGAGGTAATCAAAGTAATTTGGTCGATTCGTAATTATGCATTTAAAACCCTAATCTTCGGGGATGATTTTGTAGAATTAATTTTGCTATGTGTAGTTTATCTAATCGATTTCTATCTTTGGGTTTTACATCATTTAAATTATGTTTTAACCTAATCGGTTGGGACTTGATTCTATGTAAATTGGTTGGATTACTTATTTAGTTGTAAAACCTAATAAATAAGTTATTTTCGATAAATTAACCTATGATCGATTATTCTTCTCGGGTTTCCAAACTAATTTGAAATGTCCTAAGTGTGTTTGTATTAATCTGTTTTGATTTATATTTAATCTTAAATCTTAATAGAGCTATGCTTTTAAGTCCGAAGTTTTGGACACATTTTCCAAGAAAAATAATTTGTGTCTCTTTGTATCGATTAAATTATAATAATTGAAATTATTAATTGGTAGGATAGTTCTAATTAAGTTTTCGATTTCTATCGGGTCTAGGAAAGCTTTCTCGTGGACCCACGAACTAGGGATCTCTTTCCCTCTTATAGGTAACCGGGTCAAACCCCAAGAGGTGTAGGAGCGTGCTCCAAGCCCGGCGCCGATTTAGGTAAGGACGTAACTAAGGCTCTTGTGTGCTCTGCATGTGTTAAGTGTCTTATATGCTTTGTACAATTGGGTGTTATAATATGTATACTATATGCTTGTTTGTGAAGCGCTGCATGGATCCGAGGTACGTCCCCGTATCCTAGTCTTCGTGTGCTAATATGCTGTGATGTAGTGTGATGTGTTGTGATGTAGTGTGATGTGATGTGACCCCTACGTCATGTAGGTTGGGTTATGTGAGTGAGTGGGGTGAAGTGGAAGACTTGAAAAAGAAAAATAAGAGGTTAGAATGACCAAAGGGGAGTATGTTGGCTAAACAAGGTATGGACGACCTAAGTAGTTCGCCATTTGTGAAATAATGAGGAGAAAGTGGAATTAAGTAAACAACAAGGTGGGTATGAATTAAGGTTGTGTGGGGGAGTCTGTTGCTTGGTGGTATTGGAGTGTATATAGTGGTTTTAATGAGTATTTGGTGGTATTAATGACTTATGGTGGTATTAGGGTTTGTAAGGTGGCATTGGGGTTTATATAGTTGTTTTAATAATTACTGGGTGGTATTAATGACTAGGGTAGTATTGGGCTTTGTAAGATGGTATTGTGGTATTAGGGTTTGGAAGATGGTATGGCGGTTTGTATAGTGGTTTTAATGATTTATTGGTGGTATTAATGACTATTGTGGTATTAGGGTTTGGAGGATGGTATTGTGGTTGATATAGTGGTTTTAATGTTTTCTTGGTGGTATTAATGATTATGGTGGTATTAGGGTTCTCATGATGGAATTTGGGTTGTTACGGTTAAAGAGGGTTAAGAGTGGTTAACCATGGCTTGGTGTGGACAATCATGGTTCGTATGGCTGCTTCGAGTTGTTTGGTGTTATCATGTGTATTATTGAGCAAAGTATTGTTATGAATGTGGAATTTACCATTTGTTATTATGTGCATGAATGTGGTGAATGACTTATGCATGTCAAGGACCTGATATGATTCAATAAGATACGAATAAGACATTAACTGCTTAAAGTGAAATACTGATGAGCCCGACCCAGTCCGTTCCACCGGTTATTAATAGTGGTCAGAGGCGTGTTGCCCTGTAATTATATTTCCGGACCACCGGCTACAATAGTGGAGGGATCCGGGCTCGACAGACCCAAACTAATAAGTTAAATCGGGAAGTGAGATTGTTGAGCCGAGCCCAGTCCGATCCACCGGTTATTAATAGTGGTCAGAGGCGTTCTGCTCTGTGTTTATTTCCGGACCACCGGCTATAATAGTGGAGGGATCTCGGCTCAGTACATCCAAAGTAAATAAGTTAAATCAGGAAAAATACTAACCACTTACAGTGGAACACCATGTAAGTGCGGGGCCAGTCCGATCCACCGGTTATTAATAGTGGTCAGAGGCGTTCTGCCCTGTGATTATATTTCCGGACCACCGGCTATAATAGTGGAGGTCCCCGTGCTTACAGGTTAAATAAAGATTGTTGGTAAAAGAGATTGTTATTATAATAAGAAACAACGGACATTGTATGAGCATGTTTCAGCTTTCCGTTTACTCATCCTGATGTATGGCTGACATAGGGAGCATGTATCTTGTGTATTAATGCATGTGGCTTCTATGATCGTGTGTGATTGTATGCTTGGCCTTAGCGTCTACGCCTTACTCAGTACTGGACCCGTACTGATACTGCCTTGATTAACCGGGTCCTGTGATGATCCACCGATGGTGGGGAGCAGACCTTTGATGCAGGTCTTGATCAGTTACTAAGTTGGGGTGGAAGGCTGGCTTGAGTGAGTAGGCGATCCGGATATTTATCCTTCGGGATTTGTTTGTTTAATTGTATTCATCCTTTGGAAGTTGCAAGTATTGTATTTAAATTTCCAAGGATTTTGTAATTGACTTTTAATTTCTCGTAACGCTGTTATGCTTTGAAATTCGGATTTAATTGTTTGACAGGTTTTAGCCTTGCATCTAACATGAGATAGATGGTTGACATTTATCTTGTGTTAGATGTGGCGGTAACATTTCCTAAATTCGCTCCTAGCTTCCGCTTTAATCTTTCAAAATTTTTTTTTTTTCAGGAGTGAAATTTGGGGGTTTTACACTTCTCAACTATTACTACATCAATTACACATCTCATGGAGAAAGGTGAATTCAAATGGGAAGAAGATGCCACTAAAGCCTTTGAGACTTTGAAGGACAATCAATGTAATGCATTGATATTATCCTTACCTAACTTTGATAAATTGTTTGAAGTAATATGTGATGCTAGTGGGGTAGGGATAGGAGGTGTACTCACGTAGGAAAAAAAGGAGCACTGCATTTTTTAATGAGAAACTAAATGGTGCCAGATTGAATTATTTCACATATGATAAGGAATTATATGCCATCATAAGAAGCTTAGAAAGATGGAGTCATTATTTGATACTTAAGCCATTTGTTTTACATTCAAATTATTAAAGTATAAAATATTTGCATAGGCAAAAGAAAATTAGTCATAGACATGCAAAATGGGTTAGTTTCTTACAATCCTTCATATTTTTTGTTAAACATTTTGATGGTAAAGAAAATTTAGTAGGAGATGCATTATCAAGGAGATTTATGATACCTTTCATGTTGGATGCTAAACTATTAAGTTTTAAAATGTTAAAAGATTTATATGCAAAAGATGAAGATTTTTTGAAATTTATGGTGCATGTAAGAAAAATCATAGTCATGCTAATTATGTGCTTCAAGATTACTTTCTTTTCAAACTTAATAAGTTTCGTATGCGTCGTTCTAGTATACATGATTTACTTGTTAAAGAAATACATGAGGGGGTATAGTAGGTCATTTTGTTATTCATAAAACTATAGAAACATTACAAGAGCATTTTCATTTGTCGCAAATGATAAAGTTAGTACAAGCCATTATTGTGAGATCTGTGACTTATCAAAAGAGTAAGAGTTTCTTCCATAAAGGCTTGTATACTCTTTTACCTATTATTAGTCAACCATGGGAGGAGGTAGTATGGACTTTATCATAGGGTTACCAAGGACATAAAGGGGAAAGGATTATATTATAGTATTGGTTGATAGATTTTCTAAATTGACACATTTTATTCCTTATAATAAAATAAATGATGTAACTCATATCGCAGATTTATATTTCAAGGAAATAGTAAAGTATTCCCAAAAGTATAGCATCAAATAGAGATGTAAAATTTTTGAGATACTTTTGGAAGACACTTTGGCATAAGTTAGGTACTAAGTTGTTGTTTAGTACATCTTATCATCCACAAATGAATAGTCAAACCAAAGTGACTAATAGGACCTTGGGAACTTTACTACGAGGATTAATTAATAATAGTACAAAGGAATGGGATATAAAACTTGCACTTGTTGAACTTGCATATAATAAAAGTCCTTCTAGTGTAACTTTGTTCAATCCATTTGAAGTTGTCTATGAATTTAATTCTTATTTACCTATTGATATGTTGTCATTAAAGAAAGATGATATTAATAACCATGATGCTCAAGAAATAGTTGAATTTGTTAAAAAAAATTCATGAGCAAATTAAGAACAATATTGAGAAATATAGTGCTAAATACCAAACTCAAGCAAACAAAAATGAAATTACACAAGTAATTTCACCAAGAGTTTTGGTATGGTTACACATAAGAAAAGAAAGATTTCTAAATTTAAGAAAGAATAAACTAATGCTAATAACAAATGGGCCATTTAAAATTTCAAGAAAATTTGGAAATAATACTTATGAATTAGAACTACCTAAATACTATGGGAAAGTTTCTAGAATTTTCAACATTGGTGATTTATATCCTTATTATATTGATGCTAATTTGAGGAAATATTATTCTTTATAAGGGGAGAATGATCCAGGAGCATCTCCAACTTATTCTTCTCATGTTGGAGGTTAAGAACTAGCATATTTGAAGACAATATTAATTGTTATTGAAAATCTTGAACACCTTCATAATAACTCTAATAATATTTTATTAAGTAATTCTTGTAGGTATTATATGTGTTTGCAAGAAGAATAATTCACCATAGATATCTAGTTTGCAAGATAATGACAATGCAAGAGTTACAAATTTGCATAGAATATAAAGCTACAAGACACAAAGCTTGATTACTTGATTATTCGATGTATTACATTATCAGGGTTGTGTATATCTTTGATATTTTATGTGTAATTTGTAATGTCTTTTCATTTGTAATTTTAAACCATTATATGTACAATATGGATGTGCACTAGTTTAGTATTTTATTAATTAGGCCATTTAGTTTGAGCTTGATTAGTAAAGGATAAACTAGGGCTACATATGTGTGTGTATATATGGTGGAGCCTTGTATATTTGGTATTTATGGATTTGGTTGATTAATGAAATAAGAGGTCGATGACTTATCTTAAGAGAATTTAGCCTCCCTTCCTTCCTCTTCAAGTGATTTTATCTTGATATTTTAGGAATTATTCTCTAGAGAAAACTTTGTGATTAATCTTTAGAATTGACTTGATCTTGGTGAAGATCAATTCAAATCATGGAATTTGGTTGAAGATGACTTCATACTTCTAATGTTACATCAACTATGAACATCATTATACTTCAAGAACAATACAAAAAGGTCTTACATTGTGAAAGAATAATCTCCCTATTATCTTCCATGTCAATTACATTCTTGTCCCTCCTAATTTAAAAAAAAAACTTTGAGGGTCACTTCCATCATTTAAAGGGGTTGTTGTGATTGGAATTTTGGAAATTTAAAGCCTAAAACTATATTTATCAAACTTTGATTAGGAATCATTAATCACGTATATTACAATTTTCAATGTAATCCTAAACCTAAAAGCATTAGCTACCATCATTCTCCATCGATTCATTTAGTCAGGTCCATCACTGCCTACTACATTGCCTCCGTCACCACATCACTGCCTACCATAATCTCCACCTCTTTTCTATCGCCATATCATTCTACAACATTTTTTTTAACTCCTCTTATCTTTCATAATTTTTTTCACATTTGATTCACCAATTTATCATTTTCCCTCTCTTCCAACCCGAATTTCCAAAACTTGGATACTAAGATAAAAATATGAGTCCATAAATTACCACTCTTATGAAATTGAGGTTAGTATACAAAAATTGCTACAAGAAAGGAAGTGAGGGGTTAAATCAACTTTAATTAAAAGTATATAGTTGTAGCTCTTTACTGTCAAGAGAGGAAACACATCTCTATTTCTCTAAATTGAAATATTAACAAGCCTTGGAGGGTCAAGATCTTCACTAATTGATTTTAATCCCTAGAGGGTCAAGATCTTCTCTAATTGTAGCCTTTCATTGATTTTAATCACCAAATTCAAAATATTTATGATTTGACTTGTATCTTAACCTTCTCGATTTCATTTTTCTCTTTGGTTTTGAAAAGCAAACAACATTTTTTGATGAAATAGCATTAGCAACACCATCCATAGAAACTATCATTAAAATACAAGAATTATTCAAATCACATCCAATAACTTTGAAACATATTTGCTTTGATTTTAGTTCCTTAACCCTCAATTTAAGATCATTTTTTAGATTTTTTTAGATCCATTCAAATGTGAATCTACTGGACCTATTCAAATAGGTCCATAATCTACACATTGCTTCTTTGAATCAATGATTTTGGTTAGATTTAAGTGAAATACCCCAAAATCCTAATTTAGAAAATTATAGAAAAATAAGAATTTATTAGAAAAAATTAATTAAATAAAATATTATATTAAAATAAAGGGGATTAATTAAGTTAAATCAAGAAGAAAATAATAAATAATCTAATTAGGAAAAATTAGGGCATTTTGCTAATTAAAATGGAATTTAGGAAAGAATTATTTAAAATATCCCAAATTAACCTGAAAAGGAATTTTATTATTATTATTATTATTATTATTATTATTATTATTTATATATTATTATTATTCTATAATCAAGAATCCTAAAATATCCTAAACACTCAACCAACCCATTCTTTTCCTTTTCCCTTTTCCTTTTTTCCCCTTTTCTCCTTCTTTTTCCTTTTTCTTTCTTTTCCCTCCTTTCTCCCTTTCTTTTTCTCCTTCTCCCCCGAATGGGGCCAACCCGCATGGCCCATTTCCTCTTCCATTTTTTCCCCTATCCATGCGGCCCAAGGCCTGCCTCCCTCTTCTTTTCCTACCAACAACCCAATTCCCTCTCCCTCTTTTCTTTATTTCCTTTTTCTTCCTAGACCGCCTAGTCCAACCTTATCTTCTTCCTCTCCCCCTATGCAACCTGCAACCCTAATCTGTAGCCCGAATCATTATTATTCTTATTGTTGTTGTTGTTATTGTTGTTGTTGTTGTTGTTGTTGTTGTTGTTGTTGTTGTTATTATTATTATTATTATTATTATTATTATTATTATTATTACCACCTTTATCATTATTATTATTTAACCAAACTTCAGAATATTCCTAACTAATATTATTGTTATTAATGGTATACAACTTTAGTATTATCATGATTATCATTATCATCATCACCACCACCACCACCACTATTATTATTATTATTATTATTATTATTATTATTATTATTATTATTATTATTATTATTATTATTATTATTATTATTATTATTATTATTAATACCATTATTATTCTTACTATTATTATCAATGCTAACTTTGGCCTATTATCACTTTTATTATTATTGTAAATATTTGAACCCTTATATTACTATTACTATTTTGGTTATTTTTATTATTGTTATTATTCTTAAAACTATTATTATTGTTGTTACTATTATTACTATTATTACTATTATTACTACTACTACTATTATTATTATGATTACCATCACTGTTATTATACTTGACCATATTATCACTAAGGTTACTACTATTATGATTATTTGGACCCTTGTTAGTATTATTTTTAAGATTATAAATTTTATTAATATTTCTATTATTATTATTATTATTAAATTTATTATATTTAATAATATAAATATTGATATTAATACTTTAACATGAACCAATGTACCTCCTAAGACTTATTTTAACTAGTAATGACATGGTTAGCTACTTTAAGAATAATAACCCTACTTTTATTTATAAAATAACTATTATTATTACTAACCCTAATATTATCCATGATAAGGGTAAGGTAGGAAATTATGGTAATTTTGGTAAGAGGGAGGTTAACCCTTAGTATTTCCCTCTTATAGGTGAATCAAGTTAAAACCCTACGGAGGCGTAGGAGCGTGCTCCAAGCTCGGTGTCCTATTAGATAAGGATATGGATAAGGCTTTTTATGTGTAAGAGTGTGCTATGTGTATTTGTTTGATGTGTGTACTTTATATTTTATATTATCATGTTCTTGTAGCATAGCTTGCTAAGCATGGAGCTAAGGTAAGTTACATGTGTTTATGATATGTGTAATATGATGGTATTACTTGTACTTGAATTGTGCTTATGTAATACTACCCCTTATGACATGTATGATAGGATGTCCTAAGTAGTATGATGTGGTTGTGAGATAAATGGAAAATAATGAGGAAAGTGAGTTGGCTAGAGAATGGTAATGATTGCCTAATTATCTTATGACCTATAAGTGGATAAAAAGAGGAATAATGGGAATGGAATTAAGGGAATGGATCAAAACATGCATGGAAAGTCTAGGGTTTGCATGAGATGGTTAGCCTTTGCATGGGGATGATTTTTATATGGGAAAGTTGATTTGAAGATCGAGTAAGGTAAGGGAAGAATTGTTAGGGTGATCAGACTCCATATGTGAAAAATAGTACGTGGGTTGATGTAAGGATGCATAGGAGATTTGATTAGGTTTTGGGAGGAAACCCTAAGTGAGAGAAATGTGTAAGGGAGGAAAAATTAATGGAATTGGTTAGAATAAGGATAAAAGATGGAAGGGGTGTCACACGGAGGAAAAGTGAGTCAAGTGAGAAGAATGTATTTGGGTGTTGAGTGAGTGGCATAAAAGAAAGGAGAAGTAATAGGGTTTTGGGGGAGCTAACTAGGGTTTTTGGTGATCATGTTTGGGAGTTGAATAGTGAGGTTGTAATGCCAAATATGGATCGAGGGAAGTGATGGTTTTGGTAATAAAGAAGAGTTTTGGGTTTATGGTTAGTGGAAAAAGATGGAAGGAAGTCTCGGGATCATGGTAAGTAAGAGTGATGAATGAATAACATTGTATTGGGAAAGAGAGGTGCTAGAGTTTTGGGATGGCCAACTAGGGTTTTGTGGCCACGTGTATTATATGGGAAATAAAATATGGGGCTTGGAGGTGAATCGAGTGAGGTGATAAATTGGAAGAGTATGAGTTGTATGGGATAGAGGCAAGTTGGCCATATAGGCCAAAATAGGGTTTTCCCGGAAGAAAACCCTAAAGAGTGATATTAAGTTGATTCAGAGATATGGAAAGTGAGACTCAGAGTTGAGTGTTCATAGTAATGAGGAAAGAGTGGGAAAGAATGTCTAGATATACTAGTGGAAGTAGAAGTCCCAAGATATAGGACAGAATTTTTAGGAAGTCGAATGGGTTGTGCATATCTAGTCGAGGTTGTGTGTGGAATAAGATACAATAAAACACTAAGAATTTAAAGTGAAATATTATCGAGCCAAGGCCCAATGAGGTTATTTATTTTTTAGTCCACCAACTATAATAGTGGTTAGGAACGTTCTGCCCTGCTAAGTGATTTTTTGGTCCACTGGCTAAAATAGTGGTTAGGAGTGGTTTGCCCTGTTGAGTGTTTTCGGTCCACCGATTATAATAGTGGAGATTCCGAGCTCGATAAACCAAACCTTGTATGATAATAAGTCATGGGAAGATACTATTTACTTATAGTGGAACACCTCATGAGTCGGGGCTAGTGAGGATATATATTTTCCGGTCCACTAGCAATAATAGTGGATAGGTGCGTTCTGCCCTGTTGAGTGTTTTCGGTCCACCAGCTATAATAGTGGGGTTTTTGTACTCACGCGGAATTAATATGAGAAATTTGTGAACCAGAAGTATAAGGCATGGAAAATACTAATTATTTATAATAGAACACCATATCAGTCGGAGCCAGTGAGGTTATATATATATATTTTCCAGTCCACGGGAAATAATAGTTGTTAGGCGTGTGTTGCCCTGCTGAGTGATTCTGGTCCACCGGTTATAATAGTGGTCAGGTGTGTTCTGCCCTATGGAGTGTTTTCGGTCCACTGGCTATAATAGTGGAGTTCCCGTACTCTCATGGAATTAATATAAAAGAGGTGTAATATAAATTATTAATATAAGTCCGGCCTGATCTTGTAAATCTAAATTATTGCCTTGTATGCCTTACGTGTTTATCTTCATGCATGGCCTTACTTGCGTGCTTCTTGCTGGTCTTACCCATATGGTTACCTTACTCGGTGCTTAGCTTACTGACCACCCGTTTCATGGGTGTTGCTCATTCCCACAAGCAGAGGGTCTACCTAAGTTTGTGCAGGTAGGAGATGTTATCTTCGATGCCTACGATACTTATGAGGTATTGAGTGGAGCTGAGATTTGAGCTTGGACTTGGCCTAGGGACCAAGAGCGTCTTGGCCAGAATCTCTTTTTCATTTCATTTACATTATATTATTTTATCTTAGTCCTGTTTTATCATACTATACTTTTTGTTCCTTTGGAAACTTTAATTATGTACTTCTTTGGATTGTAAACCTTTTTACGCATACTCTGATTTCCATATTATGAACTTTCTAGTTCTTTTATGAATTCTTGTTCTAAGTATTGACTTTTGTTTGATAATAATCCTCTTCAGCCTTAACACTTGGTATTTGAACGACAAGAGTGAACCGGTCTGGTACTAAGTGTGGAGGTAATACCCCTAAAATTCACAGTTTTATTATTTCTCTTTCGCTAATTCTTTGAGTAAAATGAATTTTTTTAGTAACAAATTTTGGGGGTGTTACATTAAGTCTCTAATCTCCTCACTATTACGTCCAAATAGTACAAAAAAATCATAAAGAAAGGGGATGAGAAATAGGTGAAATAGGAGGGAAGAGCACACTGAAATAAAAATAGTAGACTAAATAGTGCTTGAGGAAATGGATGTTGCACTCCCTTGGCTGTGTTTACCATAGTGGTAATAATCACAAAGAGAAAGTGGCCTCATAAGAGATAAATCATTGAAAATGGGGAGATGGGGTGTTTATCTGTTGTGGGTGGTGGTGGGGGACATAAGAGGAGGTCAGGTGCAAGCTAGCGTGCTGGTGGAGGAGAATGGAGATCAAGTGAGAGAGTGAAAATTTATCTTTATGTTTTTCTTTTTCTTTTTTTTCTTCTAAATAATAGGTAAAAGGAAAGAGGAGATAATTTAGTGGGATAAGAGTAAGGTGAAATGGAAATTTTGTATAAATTTTAACACCATTAAGGCCACAACTAATGGAGGGTTACATGGATCGTTATCCTCAAAATTCTAAGTTTCTTAGAAATTCAAAGTTGTTTCATATATTTTACTTAAATTTAGGATTTTCTAATATATTTTATTAAAATATTATTTTGATATTTATAAGGTTAACTTAGATGAATAAGTAATTGCCTTTTTTTTAGTTGAATCAATGTGAACAAGAAAGTTATATTAAAAGATTAACTTTAACCTACTCTTACCACCAATTTGGCGATTAATATATTGATATGAACCTAGGTTAAAATATATTAATAATTAAACTACATAAATATTAAAATAAACTTAAGAAACAATATTAAATAAAAACTTAACATCAATTTACGAGTAAAAAAAATTAACCTTGGTTTACAACCATTAACCTCCCTCTAAAGATTAGGAGGAAAATATTTTTTGGAGGAAAATATTTTTTGGTTTCTTGGAAAGTTATACAAAAAAATAGAAGGGAAAAAATGAAGAAATTTAAACTATATCATTTTCCTAAACAAGACTTGAGGAAACGAAAGAAAAAAAAATCAAACAAAATTTCCTCCACAATCGCTCCCTGACACTCCCTCCTTATCGTTACTTCTTCCGTTCCTCCTTTTCCAACACCATAGCTTGTCTACCTCCCCTCCTAGTCGATTTGATATTATAATGCCCCGAATTTTTAAAAGCTTATATTTTAATGAATAAATTTTATTTGGAATGAATTAGCCTTTAAAATTCATTTAATTTAATTATTTTATGGATTTTTGAGTAAATAAAATTGGGTATAAATATTTAATAATTAAAATAAATATTTTGTTAATTTATTATACTCTTATTATTTAAATAAAATTTTAAACCCTTATTTTACAAAAACTATCCTCTTAACCCTTACATTTTAATTATCTTAAATTAAAATATTAAATAAATTTATTACCCAAAATTATCCCATTTTATTATTTTATCAATTAAATTATTTTATTATTTTTTCCTTTTCTTTTTCCTTTTTCCCCTTTTCCTTCTTTTCTCCTTTTTCTCTTCTCTTTCTTTTTCTTTTCTTTTCTTCTTTGGGTCGTCGACCTACTTTGGCCTGCCTGTAAACCCCCTCCTGCACCTTGGGACGCTGGCCCACTTCTCCCCTCCTCCCTCCTTCCCTTTTTCCTTTCTTGGTCCGGCTTCTTTCTCCCATGCATCGAGCCGGCCGCCCCTCTTCCTTTCTCTTCTTTCTCTCCCGACTGGGCCGGCTTGTTTCTTTGGCCGATCTGCTGTCGCACGCCCACCGCCCAACACCCTCCCCGATCCTTCTTCTTTCTTCTTCTTCTTTCTTTCTTCTTCCCCACTCCCTGCCATGGCCACTCCCTGCAACTCCCTCTCCCCTATTGACCTCCCTAACCCTTTCTCTCTCTCTCTCTCCTGCCATTCCTTGCCCCATACCGAGACCTTCCCCACTCCCGGCCATCATCATTTCTTTCCCCCTCTCCTTCCAACCGCCCATTTCCCTACCAATCTACAGCCACCCCTCAAGCCTGCCTATCCACTCCTCTCTCCTTCTTCTTTTTCTTCTTCTTCCTCTACTTCATTCTATCAATTGTCGAGCCTTATGCCAAACCTGAGCCCCTCCTTTTCTACCTTTCTTCTCCTCCCCTCTCTCCCCCTATTTTTGGTTTCGCAGCCCATCCCCGCCATTGTCGCCGCCTCAACCACCACCTGCACCACCTTTTTCCACCCTCTACCTCACCCTTGAGACACCACAACCCCCATTAAGCCACCCCGTAGCCCCATTCTTCCTTGTCCCTTCTTTTTTCTCTTCTTTCCCCCCTTATCGGCAACCGCCCTGCAACACCTCATTCCGCCGCCATCCCGACGATTCCGCCACCACCTAAGCCACCTTATTACTCCCTGCAACCCCCTCTACAATTCCCAATCCTCCTTTGGTCAAAACCGTCACCCGAAAGCCTCCATTTTTTCCTCCCCATTTTCCTTCCTCGCCAACCTACATCTCAACCCCTTCCTGGCAGCCCCCCTTTGTGGCCTCTCTGCTGCCGCTGCCGCCACCTTTAGCCACCTCCGATGCATCCCCCCCACCACTTACACCCCCTCTCCACCTTTGCATCCTTCCCTTACCTTAAATCCACCCCCACATACCACTTTTCCTAGCTTAAAAACCCTAACCCAAAATTGTCTATTTTTCTTTCTATTGCCCTCCTTTGAACCCCTCCTCCCCATTAATTTTCATGCAGCTCATACTGCATTAGCAGCATGAGTTTCTAGGTTTCTTGATCTATTGGTTTACTAATTTTAAGGTATAATTATATTTTTTTATTTAATTATTTTATTAATTAAGCATTATAAAGTTTTATGCCTTGATTTTATTATTTCTAATGTAATAAATCTTTATATTATTTTTAGGTATTGGTTTTTATAATCAAGCTTGCATCTTTAACTGGAATACCGGTAAGGTTCGTTTTTACGGGAAACCGAGGTAATCGCTAAATCCCGCTTAAATAAATGGATTAACGCATGTTAGCACATTAGGCATTTTTAATGTGTATTATGCTTGATATATGTTGCTTACCATATTATATGTGGTTATTGTGTTGGTTGATAAAAAGGAAGCATGACAGGTTATATGATATGTATGGAAATAATATTTAAGGTAATAATTTGGTTGTTAAGAAAAATGTTAGTTATTATCCATATTGTTTATGCTATTGTAATACTTAATACATGTTTAATATTTTGTGAGCCTTAGGGGATTTTATTAATGCACATGGTACAAGAATGTGGCCTAATCTATATATGGGTGTTAATGAGTATGGTATTAACTTTAAAAGTTGTGGATGATGCATTAATATTAATATTTTGTGTAGTAATAATAATAATTTAATATAAGTGGTGTACTAAAGGCAAAAAGGTAATTCTTAATTAAAAAGGGTATTATGATAATTTTTTAGGCAAGGGTAAAATAGTAATTTATTAATAAAAGTATAAAATGGTAATTTTCGTATATAAAAAGGCAATTTTGTAATTTTGTAATAAAAGGGGAAATTTGGTAATTTGTAATAAAAGGGCAAGTTGGTAATTTTTAATTAAAAGGGTAATTTGGTAATTTTATAATAAAAGGGTAGAATTGTAATTTTGTAATTAAAGGGTAAAATAGTAATTTTGTGATTGATGGGCAGAATTGTAATTTGGAAATTAGAAGAGGTAAGATAGTAATTTCGTAAGTAAGGATAAATGGAAGTGTTATAAGTAAAAGGGGGATATGGTAATTTTTGGGAGTTAAGGGGGTAAAATGGTAAATTTGAAGGTAGAAAGGTAAAACAGTAATTTTGTAAATCAAAGGGGTAAAAGTGGAAATTGGAAAGGAATAAATTGGTAATTATAATAATTGAGAAAGGTAAAATAATAATTTAAATAACTAAAGGGCAATTTGATAATTTAATAGTGGAGAAGGGTAAAATAGTAAATATGATAAATGTGAGGGGTAAATTGGTAATTTAACCGACTAGAGGGTATTTTCGTAAATTTGATAAAGGAGAAGGGTAGTTTGGTAATTATGATCATAAAAAAGGGTAATTTAGTAATTTAACCAACCAGGGGTAATTTGGTAACTTTGATAGTGGAGAAGGGTAGTTGGTCATTGATAATAGAGGAAGGTAATTGGGTAATTAACTAAATAAAGGGTTAATTTGGTAATTAGGATAAGGAGGAAGGGTAATTTGGTAATTTGACCAACTCAAGGATAATCTATTAATTATAATAAAGGGAAAAGGGCAAAGTGTTAATCTAACCAACTAAATGGAAAGCATATTAAGTGTAATAATTATTAAGGGGGATTAGTGACCTAATAAGTATGAGTAGTAACTTGGTAACCTAAATTGAATAAGGGGTAACTTGTTAATTTGTAACAAGGATGGTAATATGGTGATTTGTCAACTAAGGAAGGGATGACTTAATAATTTTATAAATAAGGAGTAAATAAGTAGTTTGTATCTAATATCTCATTGTGATTGTAGAATTCGTAATATGATTCTAATAATGTTGATTAACGAGGTAGGAGTATTTGATGATTAATAAGTATCACCAGCACGAATACTAATTTGAAGTTAGATGAGTTAGGATGGCCTTAATGACTCCTCTGTGTTCCCTTGGACAACCATTTGAATAAGAAATTTCTGATGATATCGGAACGATTAAAAGTGGATAATTATCTGATTGTTGTGCTTTTATGATCACCATTAATTAAGACCCTAATACTTAAAGTGAAATACCTCGAGATCGGGAATGGTGGCTCTTTAGGGGTCGCTACCCTAAAGATGTGGTTTAGCCCACGATTATTTAGTATTTGCTGGTGTGCCTTTGTGCCCCAGCCAAGCCCTATATCTACTCTATCTAGATCTACGAACCTAGTTAGGGGGTATGCATACTTAAGGATTAAGTGCCCTTGTCGGTTGGGTATTGAGTAGCTTTATGCACCAGTATGACCAGGGTACCTTTGCGTCCCTGGGTTACTAGTGGAAGGGTACTGAGTAGCTTTTATGCACCAGTGCAACCGGTGTACCTTTATGTCCCGGGTTCTTGATCTCCCTATCGAGGCAAATAAATGGAATTGTTGTGCTGAATAAAAAGGGAAAATACTAAATGTTAAAGTGAAAGATTAATGAGTCGGGACCAGTTGAGTTATATGATGAGTACCGATCCACAAGAAATAATAGTGGCCCAGGATGTTTTGCCTTAGATGATGTTCATGATTATCGATCCACCAAATATAAGGGTGGCCCAGGATGTTTTTACCCTGGATGATATATATATATATATATATATATGTATTCCGATCCACCAACCAGAATAGTGGGGTCTCGAGCTCAATAAAATTTGTTTTGGATGTGAATAAGTTATGGAAAAATGCTAATCATTGAGATGATTGATTAATGATGGACCAATAGCCTTAAGGCTCGAAATATATCGATTATTCATTATGGCCTATTGATATTAGTCGACTTGTTAAGTAAGCAAATATATGAAAGTGAATGTTACGTATCCGCTATTAGTATCTGATTGAATTATTGGATGTGCGAATAAATGGATCTGAATATCATGTTTATACCTACGGTTATATATGAATGTAGTAGTATTTCATGTGTAACATTGTGTGTCTGTATTTTAAGTGCGTTTTTAAAGGGTTACTCAGTACCGTAGTACTAAAGGGTTCCCTTCGTGGGGCCCTTGCCTATTCAATGGGCAGTGCCCCTTGTAGGTTGTATTCAGGTGCTATTCAAGTGGGCTCTCAGGAAAGAGCGTAAGGTACTATCCGGAAATTTTAGGGTTTTAATTGTCTCTTTTAAATTCAATATATTTGTTATTTTATAACCACCGTCATTGAATCTTTCTCTTCTAAATTGTTTACTGCGCTTCTCTGATTTTTAAGTGCTTAAGTTTCTCGTAAAATGATATTTCACTCTTTTAGCATTAGCACTTGGTACTGGAACGGTATGAGTGAACCGGTCTGGTACTAAGTATGGCAGTAATACTCCTAAAGTTCACTGATTATTAATTTGCTTCTGCTAATTTTCTTTTAATTAAACGAAATTTTTTAGTAGTGAATTTTGGGGGTATTACAGATATTATTATTCAAAATTCCATATGTTTCACTCATCTCATGGCTCCTATAGGGCATAATATTCACAGTTGATTATTGAGTTCAAGCTCCAAGCTTCATATCAGCATGCCATTGTCTCAACCAAGTCAACCTATGACTCTAATAATTAGTTTGGTTTGTGAGAAGTTAGAAGGAAAAGAAAAAATAAATTAGAAGGAAATTTGTTTCTCATTATTTGGTTACTTGGAAATTTATGGGGAAAGAAAATAACAAGAAAAGCTAAAAAGAAAGTTGTTACAATATTTTTCCTAGCTAAATGTGAGGAAAGAAAGGAAAATTTTCACAATCTTTCTTCCTCAACCCTTCTTAGTCCTTTTTCCTCAACCCTCCTTTCTCTTTGATACTCCTCTTTCAACATCGAGTTCATCCTACACTCTACCATGTCGATTTGATCTCCTTCTGTAACACCCCCAAATTTATTAGTGAAAATTTTTGTTTTAATAAAAAGGTTTCACGAAAGCGAAATGACAAAACTGTAAACTCGGGGGCATTACCACCACACTTAGTACCAGATTGGTTCACTCCTACCGTTCCAATACTAAGTGCTAAGGCTAAATAAGGTCAACATCAACCACAAGTCATTACTAAAAAAACAAACACAAGTCATTAATAAAACACAAGTCATACAGAAATCATAGTACGGTTTAGGATTACAACCCAAGAGTAAGCAACTAGAGTTTTCTAAAAACCTAAAACATTGTACGATATGACATAACAAAAATGAAACAATACATGATCAAGTCAAGAGAAAAATAGAGTCCAGCCAAGTCGCTTTTGATCCCCCAAGTCAGGTGTAAACTCAACACTCGGTTCCACCCTATGCCTCGTAGGTGTCGTAGGCATCGAAGACGTCATCCCCTACCTGCACAAACTCGGAAGGGCCTTCTGCTCGTGGGAATGAGTAGCACCCATGAAACGGGTGATCAGTACGCTACATACTAAGTAAGGTAACAGATGCAACTAAGGCCAAACATATAGAGCATATAACATAAGCATGGTCATATAGGCAACATATAATAATACATGTAATGAGGTCGGGTTACTTTTCAGGTAACTTATTCTTTATTCTCCTTAACAACATGTTCATTCCACACATACTCTTTATTAATCCATGTGAGAATTAAAACCCCACTATTATAGCTGGTGGACTGGAATACATATAGGGCATAACGCTCCTGACCAATATTATTCGTCGGTGGATCAGTCTCTAGGGAAAAACACTCTTGGCCACTATTATTTACCGGTGGACCGGTCTGGCCCTGACTCACATAGTGTTTCACTGTAAGTACTTAGTGTATTTCCCATGGCTTAGCTTTATTAGTTTGGTTTGTTGAGCACGGAAACCCCTACTATTATAGCTGGAGGACCGAAAATCATGCAGGGCAAAACACTCATGGCCACTATTATGCACTAGTGGAACGGTCTCTAAGGCACCCCAGCTCCTGGCCACTATTATTCGCCGGTGGACCGGTCTTAGCCCGACTCAACAATCTTTCTCTTGAAATGGATAGTATCTTATTCGTATCTTATGCAATAAGCATTTCACCCTTAACATGCATGTTCAACAACATTCTAACTCTATCCTCTCAAGGGGGCCTGCCCCATATCTTGGGACTCTTGCGCCCCTTATCATGCTCTGACATCCATTCCTCCCTTACACTTACACATAATGGAAAACAATTCCTAAGGGTGTGGGTTAAGGCCCAACACCTTATGACATCTAACTCCACCTACTATCACCTTCTAGGGTTTTCCCTCGAAAACCCTAATTGGACCTATGTGGGCCAATATTTCTCTCACTTACACTACCATTACTCCATTCATCTCCCCACACCTTATCTCATTTAAATCCAATCCCAAATCATATCACCACTTGATTCCACATGTGACCAGAAAACCCTAGTTGGCCACTTCAACCCTAGTACCTTTCTTCTCCTGCAAGTAGCATCTCTCTCTTTCACCCAAAACCTCTTATTTCCTAAGGAACCCATACTCATCCCTTATAAAATAAATTCCCACTCTTAACCTGTACTCCCCTCTCCCTTGATTATTTTTACTTCCACATTTTTTTTCCAGATTAGTGTTTCCTCTCAAAACTCTAATCGGGTCCCTTATACACCCTTACACCAACCTACGTACTATTTTTGGTCCCAAGTCTCTAATCTCTCCACAACTCTCCCCTTAGCTTATTTACACCCTAAAATAACTTTTCTCACGTAAAGACCATTCCCATACAAGTTTCATCCACCCCATGCAAACTCTCAAGTCCCCATGCAAACCCTAGAATTCCTATGCATGGTCCCTATCTTTTTATTTATTTATTTATTTATTTTAGTCAACTCTTTTTCTCTTTATTTTCCTCTCATGGATCATAAGGTATTTTGGTCAACCTTATTTCCCCCTTAGTAAACTCACTTCCCCTTTTCCTTCTTTTTATCCTTTCATTCCCATATCACATTATTAACCATCCTAGCATACATGTCCTAAAGGGTCATATCATATCACATCATAATCACTATATATACATATCATACTCATACCATAATGAACACATAAACATACCTCACTCCAAGATGCGCTACACATAAGACAAGTTAATGACAATCATACGATACACAACATGGCATGATATATAGCATCCAAGGCATACAAGTCACACAACACACATGGCCTTAGCTACATCCTTACCTAAAACGACGCTGGGCTTAGAGTACGCTCCTACGCCTCCTTAGAGTTTTGGCTTGGTTCACTTATAAGAGGATAAGACTAATGATTAGTTTCCCCTCTACCAAAAATACTATTATTTCTTATTCTAGTCTAATATTAGGGTTGTTATTATTAAAGGGAATTTTATAAGTGAAAACTAGGGTTTTTACCATTCAAGTTAGCATACTAGGTATTACTAGTCAAAATATACTTATGTTATTATTCATAACTATATTTATATCATTAAACCTAATAGCTTTATTTCTTCTAATAATATTACTAATACTTCTCAAAATAAAATAGTAATAACAATGATAATAGTAATACTAATGCTCCTAGAAATAGACGCCCTATTATTTTTTTTTAGGCTAAGGCTAATAATGGTTTTAGGGATAAGATAATAATATAATATTAGTATTACTAACAAAGTACTAATATTATTAAAGATAATAATGACATTAGTTATATTTGGAATAATAATAATATAAGGGTTTGAGTGTTTTTATCACAATAATATTAACAAAATAATAACAATAGTAATAGTAATAACTAATAATGATACCATAGTAATAATGTTAGTAACAAAGGCATTAGGAATAATATTAGCAATGTTTGAATAATAATAATAGAAATAATACTAAGTTTGGGTATTCTTCTTCTATAGTAACAAAATGGTAACATGCCAATTTCAGTTTCAATAACATTAATAATAATAAAAATAATAGTAATATTATTAACAACAACAACAACAACAATAATAGTAGTAGTAGTAGTAGTAGTAATAATAAATTAATAATGATAATAATAATAGTAATAAAAATAATAAAAATAATAATGTTAATCATAATAATAATAATGACAATAACAATAATATAGTAATCGAAATGATAATAATAATAATAATAATAATATAAGGGTCTAAATATCTATATTAATAATAAAAAGTGATAATGGATAAAGTTAGTATTAACAATATTAGAAAGATGATGATGATGATGATGATGATGATGGTGATGATGATGATGATGATGATGATAGTAGTAGTAGTAATAATAATAATAATGATGATGATGATGATAATGATAATGATAATGATAATCATAATGATAATAACAATAATAATAATAATAATAATAATAATATTATTATTATTATTATTATTATTATTATAGATAATACCATTAATATTATTAAATAACTAATATTTGTATAAAGTGGGTGTAAGGGTTGGGAAGGTTAGAGAACCACCTAAGGCAGTGGTGGCACCGGCAGCTGCGCACAGCGGCAGCAGCGGTTGTGGAAATTTGAGTTAGTGGAAGGAGGAGCAGGAGATAGGGAGAAAGGGAGGTGTGGGGAGGTAGAGGGGGCTCTCCTGGTTGTTTTGGAGGGTAGAAGTGGCGGTGCGAAGGCGGCAGGGGCTGCAGCTGGTTGTTTGGGAGGGAAACTTTGCACGGTCGGGGTGGCTCGTGCAGGTGAAATTAAGGGATGAGGAGGGTTTAGTTAGGTAGGGGTGATTCAAGGGGCAGTTCCAAGGGTGGTTTGGCTGGCAGCGATGGGCGGCGACTGTGTTTTGCTCTTCTAAAGGGACGACGGTGAGAAGAGCTATTTCTAGATTTTCAAAATCAAAATTCAAATTGAGGCAGGCTATGGGGTATTTATAGATCGATTGGTTGGGAAAAGACAAGGGGAATAAGACAATGGAGGTGTAGATACCAGGCATGCCGCCCGATGGCGGCAGTCGAGGCGGTTCTGCCATGGCAAGGGCGGCAGAGTCGAGGGAAGAGGGAAAGGGAAAGGGGCAGGGTGCTCGGGAGAGGGGAATAGGTCGGTTGGGGTCAAAAATGTGAAAGAAAGCGACGAGAGAGGGAGGGAAGGATGGTGGCAGTGATGGTGGTTGGCAGAGTGCTGGGTTACAGCTCCTCAGTTGCCGCCCACACCTCAGGAAAGAAGAAGAGGTCAAGACCGGGCAGCTCAGGGAGAAAAAGAAGAAAGAAAAAAAAGAATCGGACAGGCCGGGAAGGAAGAGAAAAAAAAGGAGGATGTGGCGTAGGCTTGGGCTGCGCAGGGGAAGCCAGGCCATGCGGCAGGCTGGCCCAGGTCAAGGGGGAAAGAAAAAAAAAAGAAAAGGGAAAGAGAGGAAGAAAAGAAAAAAGGAAGAAGAGGAAGAAAAAGAAAGAAAAGAAAAAGAAAGGGAAAAATATGTGGGTTGGGTATTTAGGTATTTTTGGGTTATTTAGAATACTAATATGTATAAAATAATAATTAATTCCTTTTTAACTTAATTTAGGCTATTTTGGATCATTTTTCTTTTAATCTTGTTTAAAATAGCAATACTCCCTAATTTTTTTCCTAATTAACTTATTTGTCATTTTTCCCTTGATTTTCCCTAAATAACTCCCCTATATTTTAATAAAATAATTTATTTAATTAATTTCCCTAATAAGTCCTCATTTAGCCATAATTTTTCAAAATTAGAATTTTGAGGTATTTCACCTTCTTCAATTGATCTCATGGCTTCTCTAGGGCATAATCTTCATGATAGTCCATTGAGTTCAAGCTACAAACTTCTTGTAAACAAACATTTGGCTCAACCAACATGGTTTTCCACTCTAACAGCTTGATTTGAATAGGTAAGTTTAATAAACTTTCAATTTTAACTTAAAACAATGTAATATCAAAACCCTACTTTCATTATCAAGTTTAGGGGTCATGGTGTAAGAATTTATTTTTGGGAAATTGGGTTTATGCTGTGATTTGGTTGTTTAAATCAACATGTGATGATGATTGTAGGATATGAATAATTATTAGGATATTTCTCCTTTTGGCTGATGACTAGTGTCAAATGCTTGGTTGCCTCTCAAAAGACTCCGATATTTGCTTAGGTGTACTCTACATGCATGCTTTGGCTCTTGAAGACTTTGTGTTAGACATGTACCTTAGATACAATGGATAGTCATAAGACATTATTTTCTGCATAATTAGTGTTGGAGAAATTAAAAGGTTTTGATGAAGGGTCAAGATTTGAGATCACATAGTAATAATGGGGGTTTACTTTGTGATGTGGCAATATAATGAAACCAAAAACACAAAATATTTGATAAGATATTGCCTTTTTCTATTTTTATTTTCTTTAATTTTGTTATGTATTATGTTGCTGTGTTTGATGCTTTTACATGGTGATTTGGAAGCCCTGCAATTTTTTTTTGATTTTAGGCTATAGATGTGAGATGGGCCTTTGGTTATGAATCAATTTGGTTTGGTTGGTTTATGTATTGTGCTGCTATGTTTGATGGTTTTACTTTATACTAGTTTTATTTTTCTATGACTGATGGTTTTACTTGAGTAGCTTAGGCAATTTTTTAGATTTTTTAAGAATCTCTATTTTCATACCCCTATTGTTCCCTTGAAATCCACTTCATTCTTCCTCCCATTTCCTGATATTCACAATTCTCCACCCCTCTTACCTTTTGCTTGTTTATTGCATATATGGCCTTTACCATGAAATCAAAATTTAAGAAACATTAATAGGCCCTATCACTTGGTTCTTCATCCCACCTTCCCCTCGTGCTATCTCCAGTAACATTTCCACTACTTCAATGTAGTTTAATAACTTTGTGGTATTCAAATAATAATAATTAAATTTCTTTAGAATTTTTTTTCTAGAAAACCAAACACCAAAAATTATTTGTAAGAATTATATTTTCCATAAAAAATTTCCAACAACAAAAAAAGGGAAAGAAAATTGATTTCTCTTATTTTCTTTCCTTTTTCTTGTAACTTTCTACAAACCAAACAAAGCCTAATAGCTTGATTAGAACGTGTAAGGTTAATTATCGGTAAATTTAAACTTTAAAGAAACATAATCTACTTGTAACAACACCTATTTTTACTACTTAAACATTTCATTTTGTGAAAGTGTTAATTACTAAATGACTGGGTGTTATTACTAAACTTAGCATAAGTCTGGCTCCCTCACCTTTCTTATACTAGGTGCTAAAGCTAAAACAAACTATAACTAAAGTAAATAATCAGAAATAAGAGACATTACATAAACAAAAGTTGTGGGTAATATACTTCATACAATAATGAAAAATCAAAATACCAAGGGACATAAGAATCTAGAGAAAACTGATTACATAAAAAATGGGTATCCGAAAGTACAACATCAGTTTGTCTTATCTCTAGACCTAAAGGGGCACTCGGAAGATGAGATCTCTTCCCAAGGACTCTCTTCCTTATCTTTATAGTACTCCTAGAGTCACTACATACCCTTTACGTAGGCATCTACAAAAGTGGTATTAGTATGAATTCCTCGTACTAAGTAAATCATAATACCTTACAAGAGGTAGCATACCCACATTACATATAGTCACACAATGATCTGATATCATATTGGACCACAAAGCATGTACCATAACCACATGCAACACTTATGGAATAATATAAATAACATCAAGTCTCAAGATCAACAATAAGACATACTAGTTAACTTCACATCATCTCAAAATACAATAGATATATCTGATTAGTTAAATATATTCCAAATACTAAAGTAGGACACATATGCAACTACTAAACCAACAAGTCCAAAATAATTCAATTACCAAGGTAGGGCACTAAAGTAACTACCAAACTGACAAATTCAAAATAATTCCAAATACCAAGGTAGGTCACTAAGGTAACAACCAAACTAACAAATCCAAAATAATATGAAGGTAGAGCACCAAGGAAACTACTGAGCAAACACATCCAAATAATTCCTTTTTATTTTCTTACATAACAGGTTATTCTATTTTAAATTAATCAAGGGAGATACAATCAATGGAAGGATAATGAGGTAAACCCGATTATATTGGCACCTAAATGCAACACGATACCCTTACTCGAGAACCTAGAGACATAGCGATACACTTGCTCATATTGGTGCACAAAGGTAACACAGCATCCTCCAACTTCAGTCACCTGGTCCTTAAGTAACGATACCCCTTATAGAGCCTATAGGTCATCTATAGAGTAGATTAGGGCCTTATTGGGGTACAACGACACACTAGTGAACCAAACTAAACAAGGTATAACACCTCATTTCTAGGGTAGCTAATCCTAGAGAGAAACCATTTCCAACTCGAGGTCTTTCACTTTAAGTATTAATATTTTGAGAGGTGATCACAAATGTCACATGCTGCAGAACAATTTCCATTTCCATACTTAACCATATTCCTTTTTATTTCTAATTATAAAGGTTAATCCTTAGGTTATCGGTTTATGCCAAGTCAAGTCAACGTTAAGGTCAACCTATCAAAAGAAACCAAGCAATATGAATGAGTAGCAAAAAGGATTTGTTCTTGCGTGTTTCAAATTTCTGGCATATATGAGTTGGAATTGTTGGGATCTCTTTGCAAAGTCCTAATTGATTATCTGGCCAACTAGTAGCATTATAAAATCTATTCTTTAGTTACTATTATGCTAAGAGAAAGATAAATATCAAATTTTTTTGTTGTGTGTAATGTAGTGGTATATTTCTAAATTTATGAATGTGGTATCCTCCTCCACCTATAGTTTATGAAGTTTTTGTATTTAAAAAAAAGACTTTATGGAATTTTTCATGTCATTAAATAGATAAGAATATTTAAATAATAATAATAACCAACTTTCTTTATAATCTTATTTCTATAAACGAAACAAAAAAAATCTTTTTTTTTAAAATTATATTTTTTACAAAATTTTTCTAATAACAAAGCAAGGGAAAGAAAACTATTTTTTTCTTTCTTTTATTTTTCTTTCCTTTCTTTGTAACTTTCTACGAACTAAACAAAGTTTAATGCTTGTTTAATATATTTTTTTGTTAGAGGTACTCAAAATTGGATATTTGTATTCGCTAGATCAAATATTTGCTCCATCGGATTGAATATTTGTTCCATATCCCTTAAAACTATCTATTTGATATTCAAATGTAAAAAAAAATATAGATCGAAAAATAAAATAAATATTTGATATCCATATGAAAAAAATATTTTTTTTTTATCAATTTTAATAAATTTACAAGAATATTTCTAAAAATAAAGACTATATGTCAATTAATATTTGTATATCTATATTTATTAGTGTCTTATTTTATCTAAAAATAGAATTAAAATATTATTATAAAGTTTAAATTATAACACATAAATAAATTTTAAGAAGTTAAAACTAGAAAAATATAATATTATAATAAATTATTAAAATAATAAAATAAATACTAAATATTTTTTTAGGTAAGAGAACTTAGTCGATAATCAAATATTCTAAATATTAAATGTCCATTGATAAAATTGAGATCGGTTATTATGTAATTTTTGAATTCTGATTAACCATGGTCGACGGTGGCATTTCTCATTGCCCTTTTCCATTATTTTTTTTCAAAAAAAAATCCCTGATCCCTATCCTTTCACCGCACTCCATTCACGTTCCTTCTCCATTTCGATCGATTTCATGCTGAAGGCAATTTGCAATATTCAATGTTTTACTGCGACTTAACCGTCGAAAATTATGTATAAATCACATGGTAGTCGAAAATTATGTATAAATCACATGCTGGACGCCTAGATCTGAACCTTCATTCTCCCCAGTGATCGCGAAGAAAGTTCAACAAAGTAAGCACAAAGCAATGCCGGCTAACTCAAATCCAATGCTGGTACCTGAGATAGGGCCTGATGGTCTTCCCAGAGATTCCCCTGTGATTGCATATACTGAAAAGGTTTCCTTTTTTGTCGACTTTGTATTATTAGGCAGTTTCGTCTGATTTTATGAGCATTGCTCCTGATTTGCGCCATTTTTCAAAATTTTTTTAACACAGCTTATCGAGGAAGAGAAGCTTCTATTGAGGAAGTAAGTTCAGAGTATTATACTGGAAATCCTGATTGAGTACTCCTAACGTATTTGGAGCTGTCTTACCTCTTTGATCAATTACTTTTATAGCATTGAGGTTGAATTCATCGCTCTTTCTGTGGCTGCTCATTTACAATCGAGATGAAATTGATTACGCTTTTCACTATAATTAAATTCATTGACGTTTCTCTAGAGTTCTATTGTAGACTTAGAAATACTGGCGCTCACTTTGAACTGTGATTATACTGAATCTACTGATAACCTAGTTCGTATTATAGTGTGCGTTTTCTCAATCATACTCATGGTGGTCTAGTATCCTTGCATTGGACTGTCGTGTCCAATTTATGTATCCGGAGGTTGGCGTTTGTGATTATCAGTTTTATACATGGATGAATGGCATTTGGAATTGATGCTTGAGTGACATATTACAAATAGTTATGGAGCAGTTTGGACTTTGTAGCGATTTGTGATTGTGTATCATGTCCAATGATCTCAGATATATAGAAGAAAATTACTCCAAAATCCGTGATGTCGAGCAGGAGCTAGCTAACCTCTCGTTGGAGTTGAAGCTTACATCTGGTTCAAAAAATGCTGGTTGGTTTGATTGAGAGACGGTTTCTGGTTTTGTCATTATTACTCCAGACTCATGTCATGCCATTTTTCTTTTCTTTTTATTTGTTAGAGATTTTGATCTGGACTGTTTGCTGAACCTTTTGTCAGCATGTGAACACTTGAGAAAGAAGATTGAAGCTCAGAATGAGAGGATAAAGGCAGCTAAGCTGAAGGAAGAGCAAGTACGAAAGGTTTGTCCTTTACTACTTTACTAGGTTTGTGAATATATTATTGTTACAATATACTGCTGCTTTTGCTCTCTATCTTTTTTGCTAGTTTTATTTTTTGGACTACATAAGACTTGCCTCCATGAGTTTTGAAAGCAATACCAAGTGTTTGTAGTGTTATCACTGGAGAGATTTTTCTGGTCGACCATTTTATATGTTGTTGTACAAAGATTGCATGCACCCTAGTCTCTTTATGAATTTTCATATTTTAGAGATTTTCTTACATTGTGAATATGGCTTTGGTTCCTATGAAAGCAATTCTGTTGGTGTGCAGTAGCAAATTGTACTTTATAACTTGTTTTCATAATGCGTAATTGGTTGATCTCCATGTGAAAAGGCCTTAAGCGCACATAGCCAATAGGATTTTTGGAGCCTAGGTGCTAGGTGCAAGGCGATGACGTGTGCTTAGATGAAGTGAGGCACTAAAATTGTCCAGTCTAATATTGTTTTTCATCTTCCTAAAAATATTTGATCTCTCTGTCCTTCTCTGTAGTTAATAATTTCCTTTCTTTTTCCACTCAATTATGTCTACTAGTCTTCCATGACCTTTCTTTCCTTATCCCTTTTTTTTCCCAACATAAAAATAAAATTTGAAAATAACTAGTAAGTGTTTTCTTCACGGTAGTAAGTATCTTTCTTTCTTTTTCCACTCAAAATTATGTATGTTGGTCTTTGCAGGACCTTGGTTCCCCGTCATTTCTTTTCCCAATATGAGAATTAATTACCATATTCATTGCAGATTTTTTAAATAAAATTAAAACCCAAAAATGACTAATTTTCAATAAGATGTGAGCCTTAGAGCCTTGCGCACCTTAGCTGCACCTTACCAATGTTGCCTTGACTATAGAAAAGCCCCAGCGCCTTGTGCCTTGCCCAAACCTTTTCAAACATTGTTTGATCTATATTGCATACTGCCCTTTCTCCTTTCCCTATTCTAGAAACTTTAACTATTGAACAGAATTGGTCAATACTTCGTATCTTTATGAAGTAGACTACAATCTGCATGCAAACATATCGCATAAATTCAAAACTATGTTAACACTTAAGACTGAAAATAATGTCAAACACATCAAATAGGTAACATGGTCTCTGTCTGGTAACTAGGGATCCAGATGAATGATGCATATTACCATTTTTTGGGTGTGTATTTTAACATATTTTATTTAATTGAAAGTTTTTCATGGTAATTTTGATAAGAGGTAAAGACCATTTAATCTTTTTTTTAAAATAATGATCAGATAAGTTGAGTTGAGGTAATTTGCAAGTAATCTGGTTACCTGAGAACTTGAATAACTTGCAGGTTATTACTTCATTTCATTTGACTCATTACATTTTGGAAAAATTCAAAACTACACCTATGTTTCACAACAATTTCATTTGAGGTACTCAATGTTAACTAAAACTTCTGGTTCCAGCTATGGGATGTATGGAATTGGATTGAAGTGAATATATGTATGTAACTATCGGTCCTAAGTTGCGGATAATATATATATATATATATGCACATACATGTATATGATTTTTCATAGTCATGTCTGGAGTAATTACTAGGGTCAACAACTTGTACCTTTTCTCCCAGTTTTAGAATTGATCTCCCCATTTCTCTGAGCTCTTCAGCAAAAACTGTAACAGTAAGTCAGTAACTAGAGCATTATCCAACCACCACTGATTTGTTTTGTTTTGGGGTCTTCTTCCGGCTTCCCCCCTTTTAACTCTGTCTATCAATAGGCTCCACTAATGGGCAATTTCTGGGAAATGATCATCCACTACTAATCAATTCTGCATTAGGGCCTGCTCCTCCCTTTTAAGACCGCCCATTAGCAAGCTTAGGCATACTAACTTGATTGGGATGAAACCTGTGAAAATGACCAATCATAACTCATCCAAAACATCTAATCTCTACCATCGGCCATGATGTATCTAATAAGCTTTGTATATTTATTCTCTTCAAAAGCACATCCGACTATTATTGTTTGAAACTCAGAAGTTGTAAGAGCATCGCATACAATTCTGCTTATATTTTGTAGGATTGAACTTTACTATTGTGAGTTTGCTTAATTTGTTCTGGTTAGTCGGTTAGGCATATGAAATCTTCACTTTCTCCAAACACGTGCATAGATAATGAAGCAACAAGCATCTTTGGCTCATCCTATTAGTGAGCATGTTCTTGACCTTATTAGATCGATCAAAAGGTGTTTTAAGATCTTGTTTAAAAAAAGGTATTTTCTTTGAGAAGGAGGAGCACAGGCATATGAATGCGTAAGTTTTAGTAGAACTAATACTCATCACTAGGA
The DNA here is from genome assembly GCA_039764185.1 of Tamarix austromongolica. Classification (NCBI taxonomy): domain Eukaryota; kingdom Viridiplantae; phylum Streptophyta; class Magnoliopsida; order Caryophyllales; family Tamaricaceae; genus Tamarix; species Tamarix austromongolica. The sequence continues at coordinate 11,616,435 of CM077816.1, forward strand.
CCAAAATTATTGGTATATCAGTTTCTTATCTTGATTTCCAATAGGAGAACAAGCTCATTGAACTGTTCATTTCATTTAATGGAGTGAATTTTTGTAGCTTCAATAAATATGTCGACATTTTGTTGGAGGGCTTTCAAATCTTCCGTTTGGACAATGTTAGACAATGCAAGCCAAACCTTTTGAAATGGTATGTACGCTTGTCTAGGATTGAATAAGATTGAGGTGAACTAGCTTGGTTCTCAAATAGTTGAATGCCAAATCAAACCATTTTCATTCAGTTCATATGCTCCTCGTTCAACAAGATGCACACTATTAATGGAGACAACTTAGGCAATAAACTACAATAGGTGGAAACTTAAATGGGGAATGTGGTGATCTGTGTTAAAATAACTAGAAGGTGTACCAATTGCACAAGTACGATAGATTATTCGAATAATGATCGGTAAATCACCAAAACAGTGATAAACTGTTACTAGATCTAAACTATATAGAACTAAAGTATTCATAGAGCTCACTAAGGTTTGTAAATTCAATTAGAGAAAATAGCACTAAGGATATTATTCACCACCCAAGTGAACATGTGAGTCCAGTTAATGACTATCTAGATTGAATTCTTTTATCCATATGACAAGAAGAATATGTATTCAATATGCTCTCTTAGGCTATATTAAACCTCTCACTATTTACATCACACCTCAAAACTACCCTTAGTTTCCACTACAAAAGGAAGAACCCATATAACTACCAAAGCTATCATCAAAACAGTGCCTATCATAATAATGTAAGTCCTCAATTTATAACAAATTTGAAATTTTACATCCAATATTTTTACACATGAATATTCAGATCTTTATCCTTATTTGGAATAATATCCTATGAAAGGGCTAAGAAGTGGGACATTCAATACCTTAACCTATCACACATACAATCTCAAATTCTCATCTAAAATGCTAAAAGGGGATTGAGCAGATACAAACCAAAAAGCAACAAGCCCATCGGCTATAGTAGAGATCAAGCAACTAAGACAAGCGATTCAATAAGGAATCTTGTGTCAAGAAAATATTAATAAAACATTAATGCAGAGCGTAATTATTACAATTTATGAAATAATAATCAGTAAATTTGAGAAAGCCTTATCAATAACCGACATCGATGGTTCACGACAATAACAATTTGGATTTTAGAAAGCGATACAATGATCATAAGAACATTGTAGAGTTAGTGCGACCAAACATTAAAGGATTGATCAATCAATAATTAGTCATTAGTCAATTAACCTATAAAAAATCAGGTGTAAACTGTAAATACATCAACATTAGACCTCTCATGGCTGAGGCACAATAATGACCACTAATTGATGTCCCTTGACGTTTACCAAGGCTCTATAGGACATTCTTATAAGTGTGCAACAATGATAGCATTATTGATGAGCGATCTTACATGACTTTATAGGCCAATGAAGGCTACCCCATGCTTAGGGGGCGCAACCGGAAAACATTTCACAAAATCCTACCGAAAGGAAATACAGTATGTAAGTTATTTAAAACAATTAAATATCAACCAATCCAATTAAAGGTCACATTAGCATGATTAGATTAGATAATAGTAATTACTATTATTATTATTAATACATATTAATAAGATTAGTAGTAATAATAATATTATTATTTATAAAAGCTATATAAAATAATATTATTTATAATGATTATAGTAATATTATTTATAATAACTTATATAATAATAATAATTATTAAAATAGTTATAATAACAATTAGAATAATTGCTGTCATTATTCTTAGTACTAAAAATAATGATGATCATAATAATAATTATTATTATCTTTATAATACTTAGTTACAATTATAATTATAATTGTTATTTTCATTATTATTATTATAATTAATATTGTTATTGTTAATATTATTATCATTAACATTATTATTATTATCGATTATTACCATTATAATATTCATAATAATAATGATAATTAGATACTTTAAGTTTAATTCTTATAAGATCAAATAACAAATCAGAGATCCGTCAATGAAAACAGGTCCTTAGTCAATATATAGGGACCTATGTAGTTCATTGTTTTTTTGATTAATGAAGTTCTTTGGCTTGTAAGAGACCAAAGGCTAAGATAGCTTTTCATCACTCTCTCTTGCTTGCTGAGACTTCATTTCACCTGTTTTGAACTGATTATCCATGTCAGAATTGACCTTCCCTTATCTTATTCCTCTGTTTCCTTGTTCTGTTTTTGGATTTTTTTTGGATCTGTCCTACAAATATGTTTTTCAAGAAATTTACTCTCTGGAAACAGTTTTGGAGTTGTTTCCCACTCCCTCAATGCTTTGATTCAACTTCAATCTGATTACTTTCAAACATAGCGCACAATTCAACATGATCAGTCATCATCATGCTAGGAGCTCATAGGTGATCTAAGCATTACTTTTCCACGTTAGAGTTTTTACCATGACCGCTGTAGAGAACTAATAACACAATACTTGCAGTAATCAATCACTATTCATTTCTTTGAGAAGACAGATTATTGTGCTTGTTGGTTCTGTACTGATACTAGTGAATATTATCCAGTTGCCTGCTTCAAATTCCAAGATACAGATGAACAGTTTAATTTCCTGTTTAACGTACAAAGCTTGGAAAGGTTGAACTTATTGATGTCTTTTCTCATACATAGAAACATTAATTCCCAAGATTGTAGTTTGACTCAATGTTTTGTCTATAATATAGTGTGATTAACAAAAACATAATGGGACCCTTTTGTCAACTATTACGAGTTTATGTGAAAAGTTGCAGTACTGTATTTTGTGGTTCTTAACATTTGCCCAGTATAGACTTATTTTAGGGATAATACCCCCTGTCAATATGTTGTTGCATAATTGAGCAACAGTCTTTTGCTTTGGTACTGTTCAGGTGTGGGAGGCAGCTTCCAAAACGGTGAAAGATGAGGAAGCAGTCAAGCAGAAGCTATGTGAAGACTTAAACCAATTGGTAAATCATTGTTCTGTCATTTGAGGAGTTTTTTTTTTTTTTTCTTCCCCCTGGCATGCTATCATCTTTTGGTCTCTTGTATCTGCAATAGGTTCAAGAAAGCAGCAGTTCGCAATATGCAAGACTAGAGGAACTGAAGAGACGGCTTGAATGTTTAAATCCTGGCAGAGCAGTAACTTCTTTTGCCCCTGTATGTCTGTCATTGATTACCTGATTGATTTTACCATCCTTTTCTTTGATATATCTAAAGAGCATCCGACCATCGTCTAGAATCTAGATATCATTTAGCCTGCACTGGGATCTCTACCAGTTTGATATTTTGCAATTCCCTGATTTTGGTTGATCATGTTTGTTCCTTTTTTGTCCTTTTCGTAGTCCATGATGAACTATTTTGCCTATGTGTATTATATTCATGCACATTTTCTCATATCCAAGATGCAAAATACACCGTACAGGCAATTTCAAATGATGGTGCTGACACCAGTGCACCCTCGGTCTCTTCTACTACAGAAGTGGTACAAAACCAAGGAAATGATTTAACCAGTTCTGCTAACAATATTAGTCAAAAAGCTATGGACGGAGAAGGAAGAGGAAAGAAGAAAAACCTGCTACATGGGAGAGGAAAGGGGATAGGGGCCCTGCCCAAGGGAAGAGGGCCATCTGCACCAGGTTGGACTGGTGCTGGGTTTGACGTGGATGGTAGAAGTTGAAATCTTCATGCTGGTACTTTTTGACCCCTCGGAGAAATGCATAGGTTTATTTTGGAACTTGTAAATCTAATTATGCAATATCTGTTCAGCTTCATGTGTCAATATATCAATACGTGCTTGAATGTTTTTCCAACCTTAGGTGTCATTGTATTGCTGATATATGAACCCAATTAAAAGGTCCCCATTTGAGAATTGGTCATATAGCTATCTACACCATGCTGTAAAAAAAGACTGATTTTCATGACTAGTCTTTCGGAATGACCAAATTTATTTGCAGAACTAGTGATTTTATGTGATCACATTTGAAACGACACTTTTGGGGAGATAGGAGGGCTTCAGGGCTGGGTGGAACCTTTTTGAAGTGAATATCTTGTAGCTATTTTTTTCATGCTTCTGTTGTCTCATAGCTTTACAACACTTGGTGCTACCTCAAATGTAGCGAATTAGATTCGAGTTACCACATTAGTTTTTATTTCAGCACATGGGAACGACTTGTTTGAATTGGGCCAGGTCACTGGTGGAGACCTTCCGAAACGATCCATATGGGCCTCATGGTCGTCAAATACTTTGCTGGCTCAGACGTGGAATTAATTCTATTTCAGCTTCTTAGTTCTGAATTATGTCTAGGGTGGGTTGGATATATTAAAGAAAATTGCATCTGGGGTAGCAAGTCCTTGGTTTTACATATCCCTTATAGACCATCTATGGTGGACAACTTGATGTGTTGAGCTACTGCATCCAAAGTCTTATCTTATCTAGTGCATGAGTGGAAGAAGTCATGCATCGAAAATTTACCGTGGTTTTAGTGATCAGATATGTGCATACATGAGCCTAGGACCTTAATGTCCATGGGTTTCAGTTACACTGGATGCTGGGCATACTCCATAGGCTTCGATGTTACAACTGCTAGTCCATTTAAGAGAGTTTGGTGGAGTGTGTGACATTTGATGTAAGTCTGTCATTCTTTCCAGGATTTACTGTCTATTGTCAGAGTTCTTCAAGTGAAATGTGCTTTGTTTTTTGAAACATAGCATTTCACTTGATATTTGATGGCATGAATCCTACCATCATGATCTTAGAAGATTATTCAAGCACTAATTCAGATTATATTATAAATGTGTAGAGTTGTGATCATCATCATCCTTGTAATTCTTGGGCTCGAGGCTTTGGTCCTCGGAGTCGAAGAATACAAGTTGTAAAGCAGCAGCAAGAACCACCTGCAGCTGCTCCTCATCTTTCTGTCCCTCCAAGTACGTCAATAAAGACCAAACCCATTACCGTCACGCACCTCTGCCATATATTTCCATTGTCTACAGCTACCATGCATAATTAAAACAACAATAAGGGCGCTGCCAAGCACTGATTTAGATACCAGGCCAAAAATGGAGCTGGACAAATCGGTTCAATTGTTTACTACTATTATTATTTTAGTTATAATTAAAATAATAAATTTTAATATAAAAACTGTAAAAAAATTTTGGTGATAGAGAATTAGTAATATAATTAAATAACATAGGTCTAACATGCTTAAACAAATTTTCTCGTAAAAATGACATGTAAAAGTTTTAAAAATAAGATAATCTGGAGCAAAACTAGTTGAGTCGGTCATATTAGGTGCCACACTAGATGAATCAGATTGTCCAACTACTATGATCATCTCGGTCAAATCACTTTAGACGGTTAATATAAGGTTTTATCTGATCAGTTTGAAAATTCAATAGTAAAGATTTAAAAGTTAATTATTTTAATTATATCTTATATTTTTTTATTTATCTTATCTTATTTATGGTTGGAGAAATTCTTAGGTGAGTCTGGTTCACCATAAAATTACATTCACATAAATGTATAAAATATATTTATTATCAAGGTTTATGGTAATCGGACTTACCTAAGAATTTTTTTCTTGTAGTTGGTACTTGATCTTAGTAGGTTTGGTATCTAATCACTATTGCCAAGTCATCACAACTAATAGAATCAATTCCTCTAAAACCTTCACCAAAAACATGCTTATCATTGCATCGTTGGCGCAACAAAATGATCATTAGCATTTGCAAAGCAAGAAACCAAATACAACCTAAAACTCAAGAAAGGTCAAGTTCAATGTTGTTTGAGATCATAGAAAACATCATCCATTCAATTAACATTCTCAAGGGAAAGAGGCAGTTACTCATCAGGTTATCAAGATAATTAAATCTCTTGTGGTTAAGTAATACTATAGCTGGTTACTTGGGATTAGTTTGTTAAGAGTCTGTTAGGGTTTGTTGAGTCTAGAATATGTTGTAAGAGGTTTAAGGATTGATATACAAGGGAAAAAATTAGGTAGTATTATGGTTAGTCTAGACTCTCAAATACCTAGAATTAGGAGCAATCAAGCTCTTGAAACTTGGATTTTCATCATAATTCTAGCATTTTTGGTAAATACCATAAATTTCTACTTAATCAAATTTGTTACCTATTGATATAGACAAAGAGCAGTTAACAATTTAAGAGGGGGGGGTACTGTTGAGACTTGTATTAAAAATTCTGAGGTATCAAAGGGTAATCTAGGAGTTTGTGAGTGGCATCTCACTTAGCACAATGCTCCCACAATCCCAAATCTCGTAGCCTTTTCCCCTTTAATTGACCAATAACCCACACATAATGGGGAGAAAACTACCCAAATCTATTCATTAGATTCATAGGGGGGTCATAAAGATAATTACAAATCACCATATAGACGACGGCACTATAAATATGTTACAATACTAAGAGGAGGGAGAAAATTTGAACCTAAGACCTCTGATACCCAAGAGTCAGCCTTTACCACTAGACCAAACATCATCACGTACCTAAATCTATTCATGACCCAGCAATAATCCTATCTGAAATGTTAATGGCTCAATAAATTCTGTAACAAACTCATAGCTCAGTAGGACAACTAAGTAAACCAACCTCAGGTCTTGATATTCCTCAGTTTTATTACTCCCACAATTGTATTGACCGATTTAGCTAACTGCTGGTTTAACAATACTCTCTGTCAAACATTCACCTTGTCAGCTGGAACTTCTTGGTTGATGAGCTCGAGTTCTTCCCAATATGGAAGTCCTGCAGTTTCACTGCCAACTTTCATCCCCAATCTGAAGGCGATACACCTCCGGAGGATGCCAAGAGAGGCTCAATTTATCAACAATCATCTCTAGCAGATTGACATCAGCTAACCACTGCATCACATCCATGTAATAGGAATGGAGATGTCCATTAGCACCCATAGGTAGAACTAAATCTTCCGCGGTTGATGTGATCCCAACCAAATCAACCAGCTGCTGGAAAACAACTGTCTGGACATGATTCATTAGTAGGAATATCTTTCTCAGCGTATAGAGAACCATAACCAGCCAGTAGAGCTCACTTCCAGCATAAGACAACATTTATCGAGAACCCATCTCCTCCACACATTTCATCGAGCACGCCATGTACATACATTGACTAAAGCCTGGTCAATAATATATGCATGCAATCCCTCCTTCCTTTCTAATTGAACAAGATTAAGCTATTTTCTTACCTTCATATCACAACAGGTGCTGGCCATCTTGTGATCACTTTCCTTTATCATCTTCATCCTAACATTGTGCTGTAAGAACGGCTTGTCTTCATATCCATCCAACTGATGGTAATATCTAATAATAATTCAATTTTTAACAATATAGCATAAAATTTGTCCAATAAACAAAATAAGATTAAAAAAAATACAATTCATAAAAACATACAATAATATTTGCAAACTGCCCATTTTGATTGAATTCTCAACCCTTAATTCTAACTATTCAAAATGTATCATTGGCCAAATTTACTTTGTCTAATTCTTCAATAGAAAAACACTATGAATTTATGGAATTGCATATATGTAAATGATTTTTTGGATCACAATATTTTTATTTATCAGATTGGTTATCCAATTTATTCTATTGTTTGACTTTTAGTTGACTGGATCAGTTATTTGATTAAAAAAAATGGATTCGTCATTTTATTTTTCACATGAGGCTGATTTGAATATTGGAACAATCTATCAAGCATTAGATCTCATGAACAGTGGAAAAAATATGGAAAGTGTCCTCCATCATGTACAAGTATTATTCTTCGTGTTTCGGTTCCTATAGGATTTAGGCGTGTACACCCATGTCCTAACCAAAAGAAAAAAAAGAAAAAAAAAAGGAAGAAGAAGAAAATACTAGTTGACAAAATAATAGGGAACTTGATCCAATAATTTCCTACTTTCTTCTATGATTAATGAAAATACCAAGTTTATATCTACGACTTTTATGCCTTATTTGCAGCTCACTAATAAAGTGTGAGCTCCACATGTAAATAAGTTTAAAATTTTATATGTAGAACCTATACTTTCCATATTGCAAATAGTTCGTAAAATTTGTGGTTGTAAGTATAATCTACACACACACTCCTAGTCTTATACGTAGTAATTAAAATCTTGATTTGATCATACTATTTTACAATCATATGATTTACGGATCATAAAATAATTTACGATTCTAGATAAAATCTTAAAGTAGTCGAATAATATAGAATCTTACAAGCATACGGTAAAATCTTACGATTCTATATAATAACCATAATTTTTATCTATTTATTTTGCATATTCTTCCAACTATGTTTCTTCCTTTATCTTCTAATTTTCAACCCTACATTATTTTACAACAAGTGTTGAAAATGAGTTGATGGAAAGAAAATATGACTTAGTTACCATTAAAATAATAAAGTCGATTGTTGTTGTAAATGCTAACAAAAAATGTAATCTTCATATAAATAGTAAAATGAATATATTAAAGTTTACAATATTATTAATTATTAATTTCTATTCAATTCAAAATTAGTATTTTTTTTGTCATGTTAGCTTCATAATACAAATGAGTTTTAGTTTATAGTGTACACATGGTTGATATGATAACTTAATATGTGTGCTTATAAATAAACTTTTTTTTTATCTTGATTCATCAAAATTTTAAAAGCCAACATAAAATTTTTTTGAGTCATATTCTCTTAAATGCTAGAAAATAGTGTTATCTAGTTAGTGCCTTCGTTATCATCCACTTTCTTAATTCTTTATAGTTTTTTTAGGGCTAACAATATTGTATATTTTAAACAAAATGAGTTATATGTTTCCTCTACCTATAATCTCATTGTAAATTTCATATTTCATTTAAAAAAATTATTTATGATATTGTTAACTTAATATAATTCCTGATATGTAAAATCACTTTAATAATTTATGTTATTTGTAAGTTATTAGAACTCAATTAGTGACTATATGAGATTTAAAAGAGTAACATTCTATACGGTTAACTTAAACTATATTTTTTATAGCATATGAATATACAAATTTTATATTTTTATATTTTTTGGTAGGATCTTATGATTCTATGATATGATCTTAACAACCTTAGTCTTATCTAGTTATACATGATTACATGGGTGTTTTATGTTTAAAAGTCCTTCACACACTCCCATGCAATAACAATGATGTAATTATTTTGCTTTTCACTCAATTTGCCTTGATATCAATACTTTCCAATATAATATTAAAATATGCAATCTTATTAATCTATACCCTATATTATATACCTAATATAGACATAAAAAATATTTTTTTTTTTGCATTTTGTTACTAAATTAAAAAATAAATGATCTTTATTTTTTAATATTGATAAAAAAAATTTAGTTGCAATATTTTACTTTATTACTTGAACAAATAATAATACTTTTTTTTTATTTCCACTTCTTCATTCAAATTATTAAAATTGTTAATAATATTTTTTAATATTAAAATATTTAGTATTAATACTTACTAATTTTATGAAAAGTAAGAGTATGAATAACAATATTTTAGATATAACAACCATAATGATATTTATGATAATAATTACAATTTAAATAACAACAATAACAATATTAATAATTTATTAGTAGTACCAAATAATAATAATTGGTAAAAAGCATTAATATGGATTTTTTTAGGGAGCAAAGAAGAAAGAGAGATAGTGAATAATGTAGTTAAGGAGAGAAAAATAATCAAAAAGTTTATAGAAAATCATAAGTATATTCAATTTAAGAAAACCAAACCTCTATCTATCTGTATATGACAAACATACAAATAAAAAATAAAAATTTATGGCAGTAAATTAATATTTTAAGATATTATGTGAATAAATTTAACTCCTTGTCCCTAGCTGGCACATGTAAAGCGTTTTAGTCAACCTTACAACGTGAGAGGGAATGAAATGAACGAAGAAGCGCCGAAGCGGGGATCAAATTGATGTTGTTTTGACTCATATAAGGGCGTAAAAACGTGTGCGACTAATACACTTTTCCGCTACTTCTCTTCATATCTTTTCCTTCTTCTTTCACCTTTTCTTATAGTTATGCTACTTTGTTGACCTTCGATGCTTTATTTTTTCTTTTCTTTATTATATCTTCAGTTGCTTCTTTGACTATGTAAAAGGGAGGAGCTCCATTTTTTTTTGCTCCCTATTTTTGAGTTGCTATAGGTAGTCTTAAGTATCCACCTAAAATTATGATAATAATAATAATTTTATAGTTTCTTTTAGCTGTATGGTATGATAATATTTTTTTTTCAAAAGGTATATAAGAGAACATTTCTAAATAGTTTATTCTTAGCTAGACATTGAGGCTACTTACACATTCAAACCTCTAAAAACTATTACATTTTATAATATCCCGCATCTAAAAACTAATTTCATTTAAAAATATTTTGAAATCAAATGAACTTGCTAAAAGGTTGTTCACGATAGAAGGCTAATTGAGTAGTAAGGCAAAACTTAAAATGGGAGTAAGCCAATAACAAATCAAGTAAGAACAAGCAAAATAGGATAGAGGAGAGAGCAAAGTTGAAAGTAGAAAAATTTTATAAAGCGTAGAATGATCAACCAAAGGGGAACAACCCCTATTATGGTGGTCCAAAAATGGTAGGAGAGAGAGGTGAAAAATCTAATGGGAGTTGCTTACAAGCAAGAGGAGTGATGGAACTAATTGGCATAGGTGAGGGAGTATGTGAAGGAGTTGGTGGATGGTGATAAAGGTGATTATGCATAGATTTTTGGTTGAGTGAGCAAGTATCATGTGAGATCTAATCATGGGGTGTGGGGAAGCCATATTTTTTAATCCCCTGTGTCCAAGAAAGCCAACGATGTTAGAAAATAGTTTCTGTAAGGTGGAAAGTTCAACAAATAGTTAAAAATAGGGAAAGTAATCAAATAATTCCCAAAATTTGTGAAAATTTAGGGAAAGATGAGGAATTTAATTAGAAACCTAAATATATAAAAATATTGGGCATAAGAATTGAATTAAGTTTAAAATAAATTAAGGAAGAGCAAAATAGTGATAATTTCTTAGCTCCATTCGACTAACAGAGCCTGGTGGTTGATCGTCTAAGGCCCTGAACGATAGGGTTTGGAATGTTATTAGTAGTTTGATGGAAACTATCACCTAGTTAATTGAAATGAAAATGAAGGTTTTGAGGGGTAGAAAGTTAAATTGAGCGTTTGAGAGGTATATGTAAGGTGTCCAAATAATGTTTAAGGTTCAGAAAGGGGGTTAGGAGACTAATCACTCAAGAATTAGGATTACAAAAAAATTGGGTTATAATAATACTCTTATATGAGACTTATTATTTTCACTAGGTTGCTCCTACATTAAGTTGCATGTGATAATCTACATTAGGGTTCTTTAAAGTGTTAGTATTCATGATAAAAATATATTTTAACATGTATATATGTTATTCATATTTTAAGTGCTCATAAGATATAGATTTTACTAAGTATCTTACCATACTGACATCCTTTGTGACATTACATCTATTCCAACTCATTCAAGGGAGGAATTAGTCTCAAGTTATCCTTTTTACATAAATCCTCATTTGAGGGTACTATTGTGAGAGCAATCCAAGAACCAAATATCTAATCCAATATTGAAAAAAACCTAATATGGTTTTATTGAAAGGATATTTAGCATTTATGACATCCATTTTTTGATTCTATTATCCAATGTAATTTTTTTTTGGTATTTTATTAATTATTTTAACAATATATCATAATATTGTGCTTTTATAGTGTTAAAATTTTCAAATTATTTATTTTCATAATTTAACATTAACAATATTATTTTAATACTCCTTTTAGATAATATAAGATAATCATATGAATATTAACTCATATACTATCTTTATTTTCAATCTTTTTTCTTAAAGTTATTAAATTTGTTAAAATAATATTTTCATGCAGATATCAGACATATTGATATCTAATCCATATTCAATATGTATTTTTAAATATATGGGAATTTAGTTTAAGAGATGCGAATCAAATATTTGATTTGATAGATATGGATATCTAGTTATGGACACCTCTATCTAAGGGAGCATTAGTAGCTCTAATTTAGGCTTTTAATTGTTTTAGTTTACGTCTTATCTCATATTAGTTTCAGCAATTTTAGTTTAAAATTTATGTTTTGCACAACTCTATATTTATTTTTAGTACCTTGATTTGAGGGTTATTTATTGTAAAGGCTTTGAATTATATTACATTTTATCCCTTTTTTGAGCATGGGTTAGGCATATAGACACAGCTCTCCTGACGGTAAACATGTCGATTTTTATCCCTGTTTCTTATTTTACGTCTTCATACTCTATTTTAAAATGAAAATTTTTGGATAGTAAAAATGGAAGTATTACACTTATACTCCTAACTCTTTATTCCTCATTTTTACAAAAATATTCTAAGTTGTGAAAGATCATTCCTTTCCTTTTTTTCCTTCTCCACCTATTTCCTCTCTTTTTCTCTTACACCAAAGCCTTGTGCTATGATTTCCTCCCATTTTTGTGCTTCAATCTTCTTCTAATACTTGTTTTTTTTACTTCGTTGTACTTCCTTAAGATGAGGTGGATAAAAACCTCTTGAGTGTTGATGAAAATATTTGGATTCAACCTTCATTTCAATTTCATCAACTCAAATAAAGGGGTTTGATATGATTCTTTTGTTTTCTACTCTTTGTTTTCTCTCTTATCTTGTGCTACCTGATATTTACTAATATTTTTTGTGTACTCCATTGATTTAGGTGATCATAAAATAGTAGTGGAAAAGGAAGTGCAAGGTTAGGAGACCTTTTACTTTCTTCTTTGATTTTGGAGCTTGGATTTTAGGTAGAGTGGCTAGGCCTTGTAAGAGTATAATTATGTGCAATGTATTTTTTTTTTTATATTTCAAGCATGATGCATGTGTAGCTTTATGTATGATAGAATATTTAAATGTGTTGGTGTGCCTACGCATGAAAAGTGCCTTGGCCTCTTGAGTACTTTTAGAATTTGAGTTTATTTGATTGTAATTCAAGTATTTTAGGATGTTCCCCATGTTTTTTGTCATGTAACCATGTTTTTTATTTATTATAAATTTAAATGCATGAAGATGACCTTAAGACCATCCTAGTTCTTGGTAATTTTTATCAAAATGTTTTATTTGGGTTGGGATACGGTTCATGAGTAAATTAGTTATCAAAGTCTTAGAAATTGTAATATGCATATTATAGTTGTACTCTAGAAAGTCCCCTGAGTTTTAGTCAAGTGTAGGTGTGTTTTGCTTGAATTGGAATTGCATGTGATATTTATTTTGGTGTTCCAGTAAAACCATTGGTTAGGGCTAAAATATTCAATTGGTTTTAACCCACAAGTAAAATGTTTAGCTATACTTTGAAGTTATTGCTCTTAACTTTTAACCAATTAACTAATTCAGGTCATGCCTTTTTGACTAGTTGGACCAACCAGACTAGTTAACTTGTTTCTATACTATTTTTGATTTGTTGCTATTTGATTTTTTGACCAATCCACTATTTTTTGGGATAAATTAATTGATTTACTAGAACAAATTTGTTATTTTAGGGTTTGACCCTTTTCTTTTAGCTCAAGACTTGTTGATCTTGGCATTGACCCTTTTCTTGTTAATCAAATTAATGGTGGTATTATATTGATAAGTCCCTCCAACAAGAGTATAATTATGGGTACAACATTATAATAGTCAATATAGCACTATGTGGGATACAACATTATATAGGTTCCTTCTAAGGGGCACATAATGGTGGATACAACATTGAGCATATTAGTGTAGTTATGATATGGATTCATTGCATAGCTCAATGTTGTAACATCTATTTCCTTTATGCTAACCTTTATCTATATGTTATAATATGCTTCCGTATGTTGTATCATATATGTTCTACTATTCCTTTATATGTTCACATGCTTAAGTTAAGTGTTATGATATTATCAAACCCTATATATTGCATGTTTTCATTTTAGGAAAGACTATCTTTACTCAATATTTATTGTATTGATACTACGCTTTCATTAGAGGTTTTTGTGTAAGAGTCTACCAATGTCTATGACAATTAATACTTTTTGGAGTGATGTGTTATGGGTTAGGTTTAGAGTAATGGTTATTTGATGACTGCATCTCTGATGTGTAACACCCCCAAATTTACTACTGAAAAATTTCGTTTAAATCGAAAGGTTTAGCGGAAGCGAAAGAATTAAAACCATAAACTTGGGGGTATTACCGCCACACTTAGTACCAGACCGGTTCACTCCTACCGTTCCGTACTAAGTGCTAAGGCTAAACTAAAAAATCGTTAAGTAAGAATCATCAAAACATAGGTTCATAGGTAATATAGGTCATTCACGAAAACACGAGTCAACAACAGTTAGAATATCGTTTAGGAATGTAACTTAAGAGTATGGTTTCAAAGCAAGAAGCGTAGTACAAAATATAGCTAAATAAAATAGATCCCAAGGGACTAATATCCGGATTGCCTACTCACTCAAGTCAAGCCTTCCACCCCAAATTAGTAACCGATCAAACCTGCATAGGAGGTTTGCTCCCCACCATTGGTGGATCATCACAGGACCCAGTCAATCAAGGTAGTATCAGTACGGGTCTAATACTGAGTAAGGGCGTAGGTGCGCTAAGGCCAAGCATACAATCATACCACATAGCACACATAACACAATCATATAGGCAACATGCGATAACACGCAAGATAAGGCCTGAATACTTTTCCGGTGACTTATTCTTTATCCTCGTTAATAATATGTCCAGTTCACACATATTCTTTAATAATCCATGTAAGTGCGGGAGCCCCACTATTATAGCCGGTGGACCGAAAATAAACACTCAGGGCAGAACGCCTCTGACCACTATTATAGCCAGTGGACGGGAAATAAACACACAGGGCAGAACGCCTCTGACCACTATTCTTACCGGTGGACCGGACCGGCCCCGACTTATATGGTGTTTCGCTGTAAGTACTTAGTATTTTCCCATGGATTACTTCATTCATATTCATCCAACGCATTCTTCATTAGTCCATGTGAGTGCGGGAGCCCCACTATTATAGTCGGTGGACCAGAAATAAACACACAGGGCAGAACGCCTCTGACCACTATTATAATCGGTGGACCGAAATCAACACCCATGGCGGAATGCCTCTGGCCACTATTCTCACCGGTGGACCGGACTGGCCCCGATTCACATGGTGTTTCACTGTAAGTACTTAGTATCTTTCCTGTGGATTAACTTATTCGTTTGGGTCTGTCGAGCCCGAATCCCCCACTATTATAGCCGGTGGACCGAAATAAACACTCAGGACAGGATGCCTCTGACCACTATTATAGCTGGTGGACCGAAAATGAACACTCAGGGCGGAACGCCTCTGACCACTATTCTAACCGGTGGACCGAACTGGGTCTGGCTCAACAGTCTTTCGCTTTACGTAATTAATGTCTGATCCGTGTCTTATTGAATCACATCACACCCTTGACATGCATGCGGTTGATACTCTACTTCTTTCCCCTCCAGAGGGACCATCCCATATTTTGAGACTCGTACCTCTTCTCACACCCGACATCCATCCCCTATAGACTTAGGCATAGTGGCATATAGTAAGGCACAATCTCCAAGAATATAGGCCATCCCAACACATATGATATCGACTCCGCATGTCCTCATCCCTCTAGGGTTTCTCCTCGGAGACCCTAATCGGACCTATGTGGCCCAACTCTTTCTTACTTACCCAAACGTTACTTTGTTCTCTACCTCACACCTCACTTTTATTAGAAAATTCCCCAAATGTATTACTTTATCTCCCAAGTTCACGTGTGACCGACAAAACCCTAGTTGGCCACGCCAAAACCCTAGTTGACCACGCCAACCCTAGTTGGCCGCGCCAAACCCTAGCACTTTACTTCCTCAACAAGTAACCTCCCTCTTTCACCCCAAAGTCTCTTCTCTCATTTAGAAACCCATACTCATCCTTTATATAAGTGAGTCCTCACTCTCAACCCCATACTCCATCCTTCCTTGATCATTTTTACCCTTGTACCCTTCAAATTCCCCAATTTCTCCCAAACCCTAATTGGGTCCCTTAGACACCCTTACATCGACCCACGTAAAATTTTGCACCCAAGTCTCCAATGGACCCATAACTTTGACATTATCTTATTTACTTCCTAAATCAACTTTCCTCATGTAAGATGCATCCCCATGCAGAATTTAAATACTCCCTGCAGACTCCCCAACACCCACTTACTCGCAAAACCCTAATCAGGTCTCTTATGCACCAACTCACGTACTATTTTTCATACCAAGTCTCCAATCACTCTAAGGCTCTCCAAAACTCTTACTTACAACCCAAATCAACTTTTCCCAAGTAAGGATCACGCCCATGCAGGATCTAGTCCCCCCATGCAAACATCCCAAACGTCCACTTTCCCGTTGTTCTTTTATTATCATTTCGTGCTACCAAAACCCTAGCATGCATGTCCTAGAGGGCCGTATCAACACATCATAAGTATCATACATAAACATGTCATGCTCATATCATAGAAAGTACACACGACGTACCTCAAATTCTAAGCTGCGCTACACATGAGACAAGTTATCCATAAATCATATAGTACACATTAGCATGGTATACAGAACAATCAACACATCACATCACACATAGCACAAGGCCATAGCTTTGTCCTTACCTAACACGACACCGGTCTTGGAGCACGTTCCTACGCCTCCTCCAGGTGTCGACTTGATTCGCCTATAAGAGGGAAAAACTAGAGGTTAATTTCCCTCTGACCAAAACACTATTCTTTCTACCTTACCCTTATCTTTAACTTACCATTAGGGCTAAAAATAATAATATTACTTTTATAAGTAAAAGTATGGTTATTATTCTTAAGGTAGATAATCATGCTACTACTAATAAAAAGTAGGTCTTAATAGCTACAATAATTTAAAGTAATTTTAATAATATTTATTATTAACGGTAATAGTTCAATGTTACTAATAATGATGATAGTAATAGTGATAGTAAGGTTAGTGATATATGAAATATTACTAATAGTGACAAGGAACTAAAATAATAATAATAATAATAATAATAATAATAATAATAACCATAATAATAATGATAATAGTAATACTAGTAATAATAACAATAATGATGTTAAAATAGTAATACTAAGGTTATAGGTCATTAATATTAATAGTCATAATAGTTATGATTATTTCGAATCCAGGTTTAATAATAATAATAGTAGTAGTAGTAATAATAATAATAATAATAATAATAGATAATGATGATAACCTTAAGAATAATACTAAGGATACTAAAAATAATTAACACTTGAACAGCAAGGATTTAAGGGTTGGGGGAGTTTAGAGGGCCACCTAGGGTGCTGGTGGCATAGGTGGCGGTGCACGGCACACGGCAGCGACGGCGACGGTGATGGGGGGAGAAGGAAGGTGGAGAAGTGGTGGAGGGGGGAGGAAGGAAAAGGAGAGGTTGGCAGGGGGAACAGAGGGTCTAGGGAGGTTGGGGAAGCTCCCTTGGTGGTTTTAGAAGGCAGAGGGGGTGCTGGAAGTGGCGGCACGGCGGTGGGCGGAGGTGAGAAGGGCTGCGGGGTTCGAAGCTGGGTTGATTGGGAAGGTCACTTTGCACGTCCGGGGTGGCGCATGCAGAGCAAACCAAGGGGTGAGAGAGGCCTAGGTCGGTGGAGGGTGATGCAAGGAAGAGTTTCGGGGGTGGATCGAGAGGCGGCGACGGGGTGGCTGTCTGAAGTAAGGGTGGCGTAGGGTGGTTTTCTGGGCTATGGTTTCGAAAAAGCCCGATGTTGGGTCCTTTGGGGGTATTTATAGGCTTGAAAATGGGGGAGTATCGAGAGAGGGGATAGGGGGAGGCAGGTCAGGGGGCATGCCCGCCGGCGGTGGAAGACCGATGCGGGTCTGCCATGACAGACATGTTGGTTGGTCGGGAAAAGAGAAAAGGGCAGGGGGAGGCCTGGTAGTGGTGTTGGGGGTGTCGGCCTATCGGGGGAGGGTGGCTAGAAAGTCAGGAAGGGGGAGGGGAGGCGGCGTGCAGGCGGCACAGGCAGGTGGTCGGCGCAGAGGTTGCAAGCTTCGACGGTGCAGAACAGCGCAGATGCGCGGGGAAGACGAAGGAAAAGGAAAGAGGGTGGACCGATCGGTCCAGGGGAAGGAAAAGACAAGGAACGAGGAACCGGCTGGGCGGTTCGGGCGACGAGAGGAGCTGCGCAGACATGGCATGCGAGACGGAGGAGAAAGAAAACTGATCTAGGTCGGTGGGCTGGCCCAGTCCTTTTAACATTTTTTCCTTATCTATTATGCTTTTGTTTATTCTTGTATTATAATTATGTTGGTAAATATTTTATCCTTGCCTTGGTATAAGAATGATGTGGAGTATTAGATTTGTACTAAAAGCAATAGTAACACCTATGTTTCATATTTCACTTATGTAAAATAACATTTTAAATGAAACTTTTTAATTAAGAAAAATTAGGGTGTTACATATTCAGTTAATATTATCAAATATTTCCATACAAGCAACTAACATTGTCTGTCAAATCAATTAATATAATCCAATATTAATTAACATGTAATATAATCTATTACCCAATATCAACTATTCAATAATAAAATAGTAAAATTTGAGATGAAAATATATTTATATAACATCCCAATTTTTTAGACTAGAAAATTCCATTTTAAAATTTAATGTGGAAGCTAAATCATGTCAATGTAGGGTGTTATTGCCACTATATAGGTTGAGTCTCCTCTACCTTTCTTATGCTAAGGTTAAAATATTTTTTGTTCAAGTAAGATAAGCATTAATTATGAAGAAACTTAGGAGATGATGTTACAACTTCCAAGAATTGATATAAAATAAAAGAACTGGACAAGAAATATACAACAATAAAATTGGAAGGATGTACAAGAAAAAAGACATAAGAATCCAAACAAATATCTAGATAAAAAAAAGACCGAGGCAACACCAAATAGTCCTAACTATCATCCCAAAACCTAAGCTCTTCAAAAGAGTCCCTTGGTCCACTCATGCAAGGTGTTAATTGTCTATTAAATAAGCGGGTGAGCATAAAATGGTACACATTAGAATAAACATATCAAGTAAATCAATACTACTTTAAACATGTGAATGACACATGGAGTACATAGAAAGGTAACAAAAGGATATTGCATCACAAAATACATAACTAATATGTGTAATAATATATACATCAACTTTACAATCACTTATAGAAATATCATAATCCACAATTTCATCATGTTATTACACATCAACAAAGCTAATACAATACTTAAATAAACAAAAGCATACCATTATTTCAATTGATATTAAGAGGGTAGTATGCAAGGGTAAATACCAACCACCATAATCAACCAGTTTTATAAAATAAGTGTAGCACATAGAGGCAACTACCAAGCCATCACACAAAACCATTTCCATTAAACAAGGATAGTGACCTAAGATGACTATCAAACAACCACATTACTACTAATAAGTATAATAGTGTACTTCATTAAGTCAACCATCAAATCACGCACAAAAAATTTACTTCTATTTTAATTACTCAAGGGAATATAACAACAACCTAGAGACACTTATTTGAATCGGTTGTACTATCACACAAAGTAACATAATATTGTTAACCTTTGCAACCTCAGGACATTAAGGTAATCTCATCATACTTGTAACGCTCCCATTTTTAGCAACAATTAAATTTTGTTTAAAATGGAAAATATATAATCAAAATAAGAAATAGAGATAAAACCACCATAATGGTCATGAGAAAAGGTGTGGCCATACACCTAACTGATGATCAACACAATGCTAAATTGTATGAGAACTCAAAAAACTTTACAATAAACAACCCTTAATAGAGGTATCAAAAATAAATAGAGAGAAGTGTTAAATGTTAACTTTATAAGCAAAAACCATGAAAATTGAAACAAAGATAACAATAAAAGGAAACAAAGTGTGGATTAACCAAATTTAAGGCTAACATCTCTCCCCTAGATGAATATCCATATAGAAAGGACAACAAGCAAAAATAATACTAAGTGCTCCCTCAAATGAGCCACAATTGATGCAACACCACGAAGAACATTAGTATGGTGAGGTAAATAGACAAATTTAGCTCTTATGAGCACTTAAAAAAAGATTCTCATAAAAAAATGAAACAAAAATATTACATTTACTCATGTTGAGACTTTAGACTAATCAAGTGCAAATGACATGCAATCTCAAACAAAGGTAACCATATAATACGTTATACTTGTCCAAAAGATAATATACCAATAATATATTATTGTCAACACATTGCGTGACCACATATCAATTTGAATTAGTGTTTAGAGTGATAATACCAAAAATAAGATAAGGTATACAGGCCATCCACAAGTGGTGGCCCATATCAATGAGTTTTCTCTACTTCTATAACTTCACTCACTAACAATTATCATCTTAATCCACAAAGGATCAAGTACTCAAGCATAAATCATCTTTGATCCATAGGGGATAAAAAGGCTCATCATGTTTATACATAGATAATATCAAGGGCTATCAATCATCCTCTTTGGTTATCAACCAAAAGGTGATATCATCTTAATCCACAAGTGATCTAGGACTTATCATCTTGATCCGGAAATGATCAAGGATAAAATTACTATTTTTTTATTATTTATAGGCATCAAAGGTTATCACATCATTTTGATCCATAAATTATCAAGGGATCATCATCTTTGATCATTAGGATAAAAGGGCTATAATATCATCTTTGATTAAACAAAAGGCTAAAACAACACAAAATTATATATCATATAGATCACCGATCACCAAGTGTTTAAAGATTGCACTAAACTTTCATGTAAGTGTTTGTAGATAACACTAAACTTAACATAAAATACACTAGTTAAAAGTTCAAAAATGATTATTTTAATCCCAAAAGACTACATTAGAGGCAAATAAACTACAATATCATATATATTTCGGTCAAAAATTATAAAACAAGGCAATATACCATTTTTTTATTAAAACAATTACTTTTCACAATCAATGGTCAAAGTTAATAATCTAAGTCAATGGTAAACATAAAATTAATGGTTAATGGTTAAGGTTAACAATCAAATTCTTACTTTCACTCACAAAACTAGATTAACCATAAAAAATCCGTTTGAACACTTAAATTAGTAGAATAAGCATAATATGAGATATAATCATGATTAATCATTTTTTAAATCTAGAAACCATGATTAATTATATATAACCCTAATTTTGGTGATTCGAAGGTAATTAGTGAAAAAAAACTTTGAATGTCATGAAGAACACAATAAGAATTCAACATTTTTATCTAAATTTAATCAAACTTTATTCCTTTATAGTTTGTGTTATACTAACACAAAAGATAACATATAATATATCAAATTACACCTAAAAATAAAATAAATGTAATCATCAACTTAAATTAAAAACAACACCACCACACAAAAATCCTAAAAGGTCGAGCCTTAGCCAAAATGTTTATAAATTGATAGGTCTGACACTTCGCATGATTTTAGCCATAAATTTTTACATAATTCATATTTTTACAAACCGTAAAAAAATTCACAAACTAGAAATACTGATATTTCATTTGCACCATAAATTGAAGCCAATTATTCCAATTTTAGATGAAAAATAAAACAAATTATATGGTCTCAAAATCATAATTTGTCATGCTTTTCTAATCCATTTTTATTGCAACATTTTAAAATAATAACACTCAATTACTTCCATAATTATGAAAACATAATAAAATGATAAAATAATCTCAACAAATTCATAAACATTCATCATTTAACTCATTTTACAAACACACCATGCTAAAAATGCTAAACAAAGCTTAAATCACCAAAACCTATTAAAACACATGTGATAACAACCAAATCAATGTTTTAGCGCAAAAAAAAGGTTATGCCTTTTTATTATTATTATAAGGAATGTATATGATATACAAGAGAGGAGGGGCTCATGTGAAGCACACCATACAAAGACTCCTTGAATAACCACTAAAACATTACAAAGCTTTAGTAAGAATCATGCTTAAACAAATTTAAATCAAAGAAGATTAAAACTAAAGGAAAATAGAGATTAGTCATACCCTTAGGAAGGAATATATGACCAATTAAGATGTTGAAAAATAGGAGGATATGACTAAGATAACTTCACCTAAAAACTATAATTTAACTCTCTTTTGTCTAATTAAGACGCTAAGGAACTAAATCTAAGATTTGTTTGAGGATGGTGTAACAATGGAAGAAAATTAAAGTAATATAAAACAAGAGTAAAAAAATGGAATAGGTCGGTGAAAACCACTATAATACCTCCAAATTGTTACTAACCCTAACCCTGAGCAATTAGTATTTTGACCTAATCCTAATCGCATATAATTTTTATTTTTATCTTACCTCAATTCCTTAATCCTAAATCAAAACCTAAATCATAATCTTAATTCTATGTCATTAATAATTTAACCTAACCCTAAACCTAGATAATTAATAAATTAATTTTACTCTAATTTTCTAATCTTAAACTTGAACCTAATCCTAATCTTAATCCTAACCCTAAGTTTATTTTCTTTTTCCCTTTGTTTCCATTTTTCCCTTTCTCCCTTGTCTCAATTAGACTACCCCTTCCTCTTTTAGCTATGTAACCTACTACTGCATGGCTCCATACCCAAACCTACACTACCCTACACTTACCATCTTACACTCCCCTTCACCTACCTTTGTAACCCAACTAGCCATGCCTTATCCCTTTCCTCCCCATCTCACGTGAAATACCAAGGCCATGTGTGACCTTGACCTTTGGTCATTCCTATTTCACACCCTTAACCCCCATTCCTGTATAATATCCCCTTCTTACTTCATTTATTTTACAACTCACAACCTCTCCTCGACTCCCTCCTCTGCTCTAGCATCATCCCTATCAAGATTCATCATTTTCTTCTAGTGATGCTTTATGTAGTTTATATAGCCTCATGTAGCTTAGCCTTGTCTATATTAGAAACCCATGGTTAAATTCCCTTAGATGTTCCAACACTTCATGTAACAAATAGCTTAGTTGTGCCAAATCGTCACATAGCCTTCATCCTTCCACACCTATACCTTAGTTGAGTCAAAATTCCATGCGATACCACCACTTATTAAATGAAATTCCCATGGAGACCATCACCATTTACACCCTCAAACTCATTCAACCATCATCCGCTTGCAGCACTTCTTCATGCAACAATAACCCCAAATACACTACAACCCATGATAAATCACCACCTCCTACATCAAGAACCAATGCCAACACTACCCTAGATGCATCATTCCTTGACATGGCAAGCCCCCTAGGCATGTCACAAATTGATGCTACGCCCCTTGAGTTACACCAACTTCTATCGCATCTAGTTCAATCCATGCGCGCCTTGGTTGCTTTGGTTTTGCTCCATTTCCACCCGCCTTTGCTATATTTTACTTAGTTGTTATATTTATTTCCAATGAGTCACTATACTTGATTATTAGTAAAATTCCTAGAGGCATTGAAGGAGGTATCTTAGGGTCATATATGCTTAGAGACCGGAGATGTTCTTGGTAAGGATACATGTCATAGTTATGGTTTTTGTATGCAATGTGTAAATGTGTATGGAAACTCATGGTTGGTATTATTATAATGAAAATTTCATGTTGATAATTTTATTTTATAATGATGAGGTATCAAATTTATAAAAAATGAGAATATGTAAAGAGAATGGGCATATATGTTATTGTTGCAATAAATATTATTTTGATACCCTAAGTGTGTTAGTATGGCCTATGGTATCTAATGTGGTTTGAATAAGTATGAAAAGTGTTAAATGACTCAGTTCAAGTTGTATCATGATAATATATATTGGAATAATGGAATCAATGATATCATACTCATAAGATCTTAGCGATAATTAGTGGTTTTATGAGTCTTAAGTAAAAAGTTATGTCTAACTTATGAAGTTAGGGTTTTCTAGAGGCAGATTGTTATCGCATGTATAAAAATTTGGATTTAGATTATGATTTTTGGCTATAATGTTGATAATGATATTTAAGGAATTTTATTAAATTTGGTTGTTATATTAGTTGCATGGAAAAATTCCTGCCTAATTTGTGAAATTAGGGTTTTATAAGGATGGTAAATAGTAACCCTAGAAGTAGGGTTGTTATTGCATGTGTAAGACACTAGATTAAGACATTTATTTTTGTATATATTGTTAATAATCATATTTTATGAATACGTATTCAATTTTTTGGTAAAATGAGTATTACGGGAGAATTTATGCTCACCTTATGAAATTAGGGTTTTGTTGAGACAGGTAGAGCTGGTAAAAGTTGACATGACCCACACGACTTGATCTAACCCACACAAAACCCTACTCGGCATAACTCGATAAATTAATCAATTATACTTGACCATAACTTGATCCGAAACTGACTTGATTTGACACTAACCCTAATATAAGTGACTCGACTTGACCTAAACCCGACCCAACCATACCCCAACCCTTAACCCTCCACCAACTAGATCCATTATCAACCCAACCCACTATCAACCTGACCCAACTCGATTCATTAAATCCAAATTTGATATTAATCAGTTATGATAATAAAAAATATATATATGTCTTATTATTTATTGAAAACTTTTAAAAATATATTATTATTAAAATTTTATTTATTTTTCTTAATTTTATTGTGAATTTACTTATTCAGCAAAGATATTATAATTTTATTGATTTTTTTCTACGTAAAAACACAACTTTATAAAGTCATAGTAATAAATAAATAGTAATTAATAACACATTATTAATCACATGCTTATATGAAGTTAAACTTAATGCTTGCTTATGAGGTTAATGATTTAGATTAATTTTGGTGGCCAATGTCCAATTTGACCCAAATCTAAAGTGATTTGATCCAAGATTAGCTCTGCATGACCCAACCCATCAAAACTTAAAAATATTTGATTCGTCAAGTCAACCCAAACTTGATACATCCAATTAACTCGAACATGAAATCAGCCAAATATGAGCTTGTTCAGCCCAATCCCGACCCGATAGTGATGTAAAAGAGGTGGGTTCAGGGCGGGTATACCTATACCCATCCTCAAACTCGTACCTGTACCCTAATGGGTATCCACTTGCACATCCATATTCATATACGTTGGATAGCTATTACCCAATGAATAATCCGTTTACCCATTAACAGATATTATCTAGCAGATAAATCCATTACCTAAGAGATAAACCCATTTAGAGTTAAGCCAAATAAAAATTTTAACATTAATTTATACTACATTTATAAGGTAACCTAAAACAACCCAACCCGACCCAAAAAGGAAATGTCTAGCAAACAACCCGACCCAAGAACGACCCAACTTGAACCCGATCTATCTGACCCAATTGACACCTATAAAGGTGGGGTCATTATAGCATGTGTAAGAAATTGATTTTATACCTTAATTTTTAGGTATGTTGTCAAAAATAATATTATATGAACTTTTACTAAATTTTATGATTAAATTAGTATTATGGGAAGAGTTATGCCCACCTTGTGGAGCTAGGGTTTTCTTAAGAGAAATATGACATTTTTCCTTAGAAGAATGTTCCAACCTTCATGCAGTTGTGTGTTATGTGTTTTGAATAATGAATTTAGATTTGGATTGTGTTCTTGAATATTTATATAAGTTTTTTCATGATGGTCTTGAGAAAAACAACAATGATAAGACATTAATTGCTTAAAATGAAAGATTACGTGAATTAGCATCAGTTGTACCTGTATGTTCTACAAGACGAAATTAGTGGCTAGGAGAGTTTTGCTCTGAGGTTGTACCTATCCATTTTAATAGACAAAAATATTGGCTAGGAGAATTTTTCCCAATGACTGTATATTATTGATATCATTCCACTGATTATAAATAGTGGGGTCCCTAAACTCAAAGTAAATAAGAATATGATCTTAAGATAAATAATAATGAATAAGCTATTAGTTAATTAAAGTGAAATATCACATGAGTCAAGTCTGAGGTGATGAGTCTATTTCACTCGCATCATAATATTATCCAAGTGCATTATACCCTAAAAGGTGCTTCAGACTATTCCATCTGTTTAATAATAGGGGTGAGGAGCTTATTGCCTTAGGAGTTTTTGGGTTCATTCCACTATTTTAACAATAGTGGCCAGGCGTGTTTTTTCCTAGGATGACAAAATAAGACACTACCTTCAAGTACTTTAATTTCACATATGGAATACACAAACTATGAATGGATAAGTAAGTGTACTCAAGAAACAAAGACACAAGCTTCATAGAGTATGTTACAGTCTTAGATTTTATGTATATATGATTTACATATTGAGTACTTTAATTTTTTACTAATTAATATTTATAATCCAATTAAAAAATTATTTTTAAAAATCTTAATGTGATTTCATGCATCAAAAATATTTTGAAGTATTTGTACAAAAGGTTGTCTTAAATTAATTTTATTTTAAGTAGTTTTGCATATGATATGAATTGTAAAACTCACCATAAATTCTATAGACATTATTTTTGAGTGAATAATACTTATTTGGAAATATTGAGATGTCTAATTTACGAAAAAAAAGGACAAAACTCAATTTCGAGCTTTGTAGCTCAAGTCATGCTCTTTTTTGTAAAGGTGTGCAGTGCTAAAAACTGTTCCACCGATTGATTTGTTTCCAAACCAGACAAATGGTTTGGAAGCTAATCTACTTGTTTACTATCTAGAAAAATGTGTTTTTAGCATATGGTTAAAACCATCTACTGGTCTGTCAAAACTAGTTCACTTGTTTGAATACCAATCAATTGGTTTTGGGAAGTTTGAGATTTCATGTCCATTGTAATTTGACTATTGGAGTACTTTTACACCCAACGGCTAGTAAAAAAATTTATCATCTTTTAGCACTATATATAAGAGTCGTTTGACTTTAATGAATTTTAGTTAAGCTACCACAATGCTTCTAAACTTATTATTTTCATATCTTACAAAGAATCAAAAAGAGTTTTGATTTTACACTTTTAAATCCAAATCAAACTTCTCTGGTAATCAATTTGTTTTTTATATTTAGCTAAAGTGCTCATAAACTTGTAATTGTTATTTTTCTAGCTAGATAAAAATTTCACTAGTGATTACTCACTTTGATATGCTATCTAGTGAATATTTTTATTTTATTCATTCAAACTCATCATCTCAAATACAAGTGATGTGTGGTGTGTTGTCTAGCATTCCTAAAATATGTCATTAAGATTGTAGTCTTATGAACCTATAAGGGATAATTAGGCATAGTATAAATCATCCCCTAAGGGGTCATTGAGATTATAGTATCATAAACTAATAGAAGACTAGTCATCATCAAACGCCTACTATAAATAAATAAAGATTCAAATCCAAAAGCCAGAATCTTTTGGTAGTGGATATAGAGGTACATTAGGCCCTTGAACCACTATATATCACTATGTAAAATTTTAATTTCTCATTATCTTTTATTCTATCCTTTTCACTCCTTTTCACTCCCCTCTACGGTGCTTTTAAATTGAAATACCTAATGAACACAATGGTCAACACAAACATTATAAAAAAAAACTAATTGAAATGATAATTTTCCCCCTAAGGTTGAGCATCCATATAAACATCTCAAATTCCAAACTTAGCCAAATTGATCTAAATTCACATACAAGCTTTTATATATCAAATTGCATATAATGATATGCTTCATTGAAATTTAATTACCAAAAATCAATATAATTAGCCCGATGGCTAAGAGAAACAAATAAAGGCATTCATATCATTTTTCATCCTATTTTCATCATAGTAAAATTCAAACTTAAACTTGTGAATATACACATAAAATCATGCTTAAGAAACCTATAACAAAACATAAGAATATAGTATTAGCATGGTAAAAAGCCTAAATAACATAAGCCGACACACTTTAGTAATAAAGTATACATGACATTTTTCATATAAAATCAAAAGATTATTATGATATCATACTTAACATTTAAGACACGTTATCATGCTTTTCTTAAAGTAAATATAATAGAATGTTAGAATTAAAATAATAAAAAATAACTTAACATATGAATTCTCATTACAAAAGAGTAGATTAAATTACATAACTCCTAATCTCTAAAGAGAAAAATAAGAAGCCATTACTAACACAACATGCTAGGGATGTCCTTCACAAAAATAATATAATATAATCTTAAGAAAATATTAATAATAAAAAATGAAATAATTGAAGGAAAATATAAAAAAGAGAATCGAAACTCTTATCTTGCAAGAAAGTAAATTTGAGCAAGGATAACCAAGATTCATCTCCATCTTTAATTAAAGTTCAACTCCAAACACTTCAAAAAAAAGTGAGAAGCTAAATGAAAGAAAATTAGGAAACAAAGGAAGAGAAAACCAGATAAGAACAAAGGACAAAGTTAGAGGAAAAAATAGTAGAACAATAATACAAACACATAAGGAGTTAAAAAAATCAAGGGGAAAATACCAAGGCAAAAGGTACGAGAAGGAAAGAAAAAAGAAAAGTGTGTTATATGATGAAAGAAAAAGTAAAAACAAGAAGAAGGATGAAGAAAATGAGTGGACAACAACACTACAAAATTAGATAAAATAGAAGAAAAGAGAGGGAAAGGGGGAGAAAATTCTAGGGTAATATTTGTGAGAATAGAAATGAAAATGAAGCAAAGTGGATTCAGGCCACAAGGAGGGTTGTTCTTCAACAAAAAAAAAAGAAAGAGGGGAGGGAGATCATTTCAACAACACATTTGAAAGAATTTATGGATACTCTAGATGAGGTAAATAAAGTACTTTGTAACAAAGTACCAAATTAAAGTTTTAGAGATGTAAGTAGATAATTTTACAAATAATGAATACTTGATTTATAGTGATTTAAGGAACTCTAAAATTTTTCTCTACATCTACCACCCCAAAAGGTTTTCCTTTTGGAATGGATTTTAACACCCCTAAATTCACTAATGACAAATTTTGTCTTAAAACATTGCAGAAGCAGAAAAATACCAAACACACATAGAAAAAATAGGGTGCTATCGCCTCACCTAAAATAGGACAAACACTTATTGCTAGGCTCATGTAATATACAAGGCTAAAAAACCAAACTAACCAAAACAAGAGTAGAGTGCAAAAGAAATATGATATATAGGTACCAAATAAAAAAACTTTAACAAAACAAGACCTTGACGGATCCCTAAATATTCAAATACATGTGTGAGAGAGAGAGAGAGAGTAAACCAAAAGTGAAAAGTTACAATATACATACAACAACATTAAGGTAAAGCTCCAAACTTAGTCCACTAAGGATCAAACAATGTTCTCTAAATGTCCACGATCTTAATCCTCCAAGCTCACAACTAGGTAGGCCCACTATTGACCATCCTAAAAAATCTATACATAGTATCCTACTCATGGAATAGAGAAACTAACTGAACAAATGGGCATATTAGTACACTAAGTACTGAGTAAGCCTTGTGACCTCCTCAATGAGATTCACAAGCATACAAGGTCACATGCAACAATAAAAGTCATACTTAACACAATTGTATATTTACACATCACAAGTGTACATGTATTATTATAATCATATAATACATCATGATTTCATGCCATGCAAGGAATTATATAATTCATGGCTCATCATGCATAGCAATGCAACATAGATACAATGGATATGAACATATAATTAATAACAAGTTATTCCACATCTCACTAAGCTCTTCTACTGTCCACCTATATGAGTATTCCATTAGGTCAATTTCCAATTTTACCTAATATGTTAGGTTAACCAATTGTAAGCCATTATTTTTTTTCTTTTTTGTTTATCAATACCCTTATTCTTATTTTTATCAAGTGATAAAATATTTACCACCCATGGTCTCACATACAATGGAAGCATATCCAAATCAGAGGACATAAAGTCTAGCCGAAGCCAAAAACTACCTAGATAACCAAAAACTTTAGTATCGATACCTCTTAGTAAATCATTAGTTTCTAGAGTAGGTAAAGAATCAAGATCTACTAGGATCCCACTTGAACACAAAGCCTGAAGGTATACATAAATTCCCAAAGGTAGAGTAACCTCAGGTTTCCAATGGAGGATATGGTAACCTAACAACTCAATCATTTTTTACTTTAAATAATTAGTGCATTATTTTCCAAAGTTATGATATCACACAAGACCCATGTAATATCCAAGTAGCACATCCACATAAACATTCCATCTTAACCATTATTAGCCCCCAACCATGTTATGGGATTTCCATTAGTGCTTAACCAAGAATAAGGCAACCCATTAAGATAATCTATTGAGGTCAATATTCAGACTACATTATCCTTTTGAAGTTATAGCATAATCATTATGTTTTTTTCATTGAGACCTTATAAACACTTAGTAAACATAACATGAATTATGTACCATATAATCCATCCAATAGGTTAGTTAATTTATGCCAAGAATTGTGTTATCATCATTAAAGAATCATATCATAGCATTATGTATAGTCTCAAAACATATCAAGTCCAAAAGAATAAAAAAATAACACACTCTAGCCGAACTAGTCTATCAGTTTGGGCTAACCGATTGATCAAAGTTATCTCAAACCAATTGAGCGCTATGGTCAGACCAATTAACTATTCTATGACTAGTCAATTGGTTTTGACAAAATAGTCAATGGGTTTAAGCAGATATCAACCAAAGTCACCACAGACAATCCGATTGATGAGTTTGGGCCAACCAGTCGACTATTCTGACTAGTCGATCGGTTTCACTTAACTAGTGGATTGGTTTGTTCCCATAGAAAATATAAAAAACATTTTTGATATGATTCACACTCTAAAATATTTCCATATCCAAACCATAACATGTCATAGAATAATACCAAGATTTAATGTGCTCATTAGCTAAATCATGGTTCATTTTCAAGCTATTAAGCCCATTCCTCATAATTCAAGCCCTGTTCCTTAAAAGTCTTAATTAATTCAACATGCATCACTAAAATTTCAAATTCTCACATAGGAACATAAAGATTAACGTTTGACAGAGTACACAAGATCACATTCTCATTCATGTCATATTTCAAAGGTAATAATAAATTACTTGAAGCTTATCAAAATTTCCCACCAAATAGGAAAACTTAAGTTGAAAGATTTAAAATTCCAAGACCTTAGAAGAAAATAGTTTGAAAAATAAAAATTATTAAATAGCCTTTACAAATCAAAAACTCAAAATAGAAAAGAAAATGAACTTACCACCTCCAAGAGAAAAATAATGGAAGAGTTGGCTGAAAGCAAACTCAACTTCTTCCTAAATCTAACTCTTTCTTACTTAAGAATAAAGCAAGAGGGGGATAGAGAAAGGATTAGAAGAGTGAATTAAATTAGAAAAAAATAATGTAAATGGACAAGAATTGGCATAAGTGCTTGCATACTCGGGTATTTCAGAGGTTGA
Organism: Tamarix austromongolica; assembly: GCA_039764185.1. Taxonomy (NCBI): domain Eukaryota; kingdom Viridiplantae; phylum Streptophyta; class Magnoliopsida; order Caryophyllales; family Tamaricaceae; genus Tamarix; species Tamarix austromongolica. The sequence continues at coordinate 11,648,127 of CM077816.1, forward strand.
AAGAAAGGTAAGAAAAAGAGATGATTATGGTTATTTATAGCCAACAAATAGGTTAAGTAAGGAGCTAAGATATGCTATATATCAAAAACGCTAATTTTACCACTAGAATCTAAGATGAATGAGCAAATTTGTCAAGATTAGGTTGAATTCCATCTCAAAGCTCACATGGTGATTTTCTAGATAATGCAAATCAAGATCATCTAGAAAATATCAAACACTAGAAGAAAAATGGAAGATCGGTATGGGAAGAAAATATCCCAATCGTGCAGTGATAGTTTAAAAATTGAAGCATACTTCCAAAGGTGTGCATAGGGGAGAGGAATATGAAGACAAAAGTGAGCTCATCCACCCCCTCATATGTCAAAATCAAGCTCTTGAATATGTTCGAGACAGAAATTAAAGCTGGATAAATGATCAAAAGGGTTAAGGATTACTTAGGAACAATTTAGATTTGTATTATCAAGGTTCTATATTGATACAAGAATTTTTCCTAGAAAATTGAGATTTGAAAATCACTTAGCTCGACAAACCAGTCAATTGGTTTGGCCAAACTAGTCGACTATTCAACATAGCAATCAATCAATTTTTTCAAACAAGTTGATCAATTTACCAAAAAAACTTATTTTATTCAAATTTTATAAGCTTTCCTAAATTTCTTATTACATCAAAAACTATATTTCCAAATCAAGATCAAACATTATCCAACTTCCTCTAAACATAAGAATTTCTCATTTTATAATCTTGTAAATATAGGGTATTACATGAAATAACTCTTTGTATATATAGTAGGTGTTTGATTATGATCAATTTACTAGGTTTATGAGCCTACTATCTCAATGAACTCATTAGAGATAATTTACACTTAGCCTATTGATACTCTATGCGATTCAAGAGACAACTTCTCCTTTAATCGCTCTTAGTAATGCTAGACAACAATCCATCTTCTACTTGTGTTTGAGATGGTGATTTTAAATGTATGAATTTTTACAATAGGAATTATAAAAGTGAATAATCACTTTTAAAGATTATAATTTAATTTTAGAAATATCAATTACTAGTGCACAAACACTATAGCTAAATGTGAAGAATAAGTTGGGCATTAGAGATGTTTGATTTAGATATGAATTTGTGAAATCAAACTTTTATTTGATTAGAGAGAATTGTGTAAGTAATTAAATTAAAGAGTGAAGGAAGATGCCTTGAATTTTCTTTAAATACAACAATTCTTGTTTATAAGCTAAAAAAAATTGGGAAGAATTAGAAATAACTATTATTTCCAAAAAGGCTCGAACTTTTTAATCATAATGCGTAGATATTATGCTAAAAGTCTAGATTTGGTTGACCACCTTGGGACCTCAGGTCAACTTTCGATTATTCAAGTATCATCTGCCACTCTATTTATTGAAGCTTTCATTTTTATTAACGACTCATTTTATCACCAAATGTAGTAAAATATCCTAAAATAATAGTATTAGCGACATATTAAAAAACCAAGGTCTAAATATAATGCCTTATACATATGATAATAAGCCTACATTTAAGGTTACTATTTATGATTCAAGTTATTTTCCCATTTTACTATACTAATTCTATTCATAATTACCTTGAATATTTCATGTATCATGCTTATCATATTTTAAGTCCATTCCCATTTCAGAATTTCAAAAATCCCATATTTACCAAAAAGCCCTTATCTTATTGAAAGCCTCAAAAAATCATTTTAGATAACTTGGATTTTACTAAATCATTGCTTGATCACATTAATTATGAAATAATTGATAACACCATCAAAGATTACCATGGCATGATTATTTTCCACATTTTTGTAAAATTATCAAAAGATACTTATGATAGCTAAATACCCAAATTCCCACAAAGCTCTACAAGTTCGATATCATTAATTTTTTACCCTCGTTCATTTACATCCATATAGTCTTAACCATAATCGTCACCAATTTACAATAATCTATCCATTCTAAAGGTCATATTATCACACGTAGGGTTTTAAGATAAAACTTATCACATCAATACTATATAGGTTCATAATTTCACAAAATACCCATGTTTCCATATTACAATACAACATTATCATTACACATTAATTAATAGATATAATAACACCTCACATGATGTTACACACAAAATACACATAACATTCTGAAATCCCTAACTATAACATGTATCCTTACCAAACAACACCGGTCTCTAAGTACGAAAGAAAACTCTAAAATGCCTCCTTTGGTACCACCATAAAATCACCTAAAAATCAAGAATAAAATAATATTATAATGTAAGAAAACAAATAAAAATAATTTAGGAAAAGGAGGATGGAAAAGGAGCAAAATTGAAGCAAACAAAGCTGTAAGAAAATGTGGCACAAAGTTAAGATAGTTATGTGGGATGATGGTACAACTAGAGGGTAGACTCTGATACAACTAAGGGGGAGTTGTGTCAAACTATGAGGTAGATAAGGGCTCCTACGTCAAATTTAGATGTGTCTAAGATGGTGCATCAGATTTTGATGCAACTAAGGGGGTGTTGCGTCAAATATTGGTGCAACTAAGGGGCGTTGCATCAAATTTTGGTGTAAGAGTGTGTTTTGTGAACATTGGCCAAAATTGATGGTGATTTGCATGATATGTGGATGAAATTTATGGTGTATTACATGGGTATATGATGCAAACAAGGAAGGTTTTGTGTCAATGGGTGACTCAGCTTGGGTAGGTATTGTGTGAGGTGTCTTCCTACTTAATACATTTGTAACAACGGTGGTCTTACCCACATGGTAGGTAAACTCGATATCATAGTTGTTCATCAATTATAACCATCTCCTCTGTCTCATAGTCAACTCCTTCTAAGGGAATATATACTCGATACTCTTGTAGTTAGTGAAGAATCTACACTGCATCCTATACAATTAATGCCTCAAAATCTTTAGTGCGAAGATGACTATGACCAACTCCAAATCATGCATTGCACAATTTTACTCATGTTGCTTCAACTGACTAGAAGTGTACGCTACTACCTTACCATGTTGCATTAGTAAAAATTCATGTTGTAGTTAGATTCTGCTTCAACTCGTGAAATGTACCCTCACATGTGTCATCCCACTGAAATCTAATAAGCTTATTTAAAAGGCTTTGTGAAATGATGAGCTACATTCGAGAAGTCCTGAACAAATCATCTTAGTACCTGGCCAAACCTAGGAAACTATGAATTTTAGGAATACTAGTGGGCACTTTCAACTCGGTGAATGCCATAATCTTTGTTGGGTCCACAATGACTCCTTCTACTAAAACCACATAACCTAAAAGTGTAACCTCCCAAATCCAAAACTCGCAATTGGATAGTTTAGCATACAACCTGTGATCTCTAAGGGCTGAAAAAAATATTGCAAAGATGCTACTCCCGCTCCTCTCCACTTTGCAAGTGTACCAAAATATTATCTATGAAGAGCATCACAAAATGGTCAAGAAACAACTAAAAGATCATCATATTCAAATTCATAAATATGAGAGTCACATTGGTGAGCCCAAAAGGCATCACTGTGAACTTATAGTGCCCATACAATGTCCTAAAGGTTGTCTTTATGATGAATATCTCGATGATGTGTAGCTAATGATAACCCAACCTTATGTCAATCTTCGAGAAAATTAAATCACCCTGAAGATAATCAAAAAAATCATCAATCCTTAGAAGTAGATAGTGGTTCTTCACCATCAACTAGTTCAGACCCCAATAATCTATGAACATAAAAGTACTCTCATCCTTCTTCTTCAAAAAGAGAATTAGTTCTCCCGATGGAAACATGCTTGAGTGGATGTACCCGCAAGCCACTATCTTCTCTAGTTGTGACTTCAACTCCCGCAATGCTACCACAAGCCCTTTAAAACTCACTCAACCCCCTATACTAGCTCGATGATGGAGTCTATATCACATACTAGTGACATACTTGGTATTTCCTCTAAAAGCGCATTAGGAAAATCCATAGCAACTAAAATATCCTCTGATGATTACATGTCCTTTTATATCTCCTGAGCATCATATTGATATATAGGGTAACCTGTACACACCAATGAATATAGTTTATGGGCATATATGATCTTCATCGTATGTCTAGGCTTGCATCTACTATAGGAGACCCAAGTACCCTAAGGTCCTTGTTACACTAATTACTCTTGAGCATAATCTATCACAACCTAGTATCTCCCCAATATATCAATTCTAAGGATCGCATCAAAATCCACCAGAGGCATCTCAATAAAATCTATGAAAAATTCTAACGCACCTTTCTCTAGGACCACATTCGAGTAGAGTCTAGTGCAATCCAATCTATTCCCAAAAGGTAACACAATATATATAGACATACTAGCTTATGGAGGTAAATTAGGTCCAATAACAAAAGTGGTAGACACAAATGATAAGGATGAACCCAAATCAAACAACACATCCACTAGTAATGAACTTAGCAGTGACCACATCCAGCTACCAATATGCATGTACCTGGATGATGATATTTAGGCACCTACCTAACTATCCTCCCAAGTATCCACCATGATACACTCAAAAACCTTGGACATGTTGTCCTCCACCCTAATGGAAAAGGCCCCTGTGGTCTCCCCTAGCCTCCCTAGGATGTACATCAACCAAGGTAGATGCCCTCTAGTACTAGTATTGTGGTTGGAAAGTCCACTACTAATATGTTTGTTGCTGAGGTACAAGCGGTCTCTACTACTAGAACTGATCAATCTATTGCTAACACTTTTAGGCTCGATGGCACCATTGGTATCATGCTCAACACTAAACAAAAACTCTTAAGCAATCTTGTCATGGATAATCTCAATGGCAAAAATGACAAAATAAATGACTCTACAGTCTCGTAAGTCTGCTTCATCTGTCGGTTTAACCATTAGACTAAAATCTCAAAGGTCCAACTCTTTGAAACTAAATTTTTCCTCCAAAACCCACGTCTTAGGCTTCCTCTTATTGAGAATAAAAGTTTTCTCCTTCACTATGGTAGTGGAAACACATACCCACTCATACAAGGTGGCCAAGTCATGAAATGCCATAACACCCATCATGCTCTTGATGCTAAAGTGGATCCCTTACTCAAACTAATAGACGATTTTTGATCTGCTAGCCGCTACACTAAGAGCAAACAACTTTGGGAAGATCAATCTTGGAAAATATTATGGCCTCTATGAGCAGTCAAATAGATCATCAATTCTAAGAAAAGGATAATAGTTCTTTATTGTAACCAAATTCAATCCTCAATAATCGATGCATGACCTCAGACTTCCATCCTTCTTCTTGATGAATAACACCAGTGCTCCCCAAGACAATACACTTAGTTAAATATAGCCCTTTTTCTAGCAATTCCTCTAGTTGAGCCTTAAGCTCTTTTATAGGTACAGTTCTTTGGAAACCAGCTCTATCAATGGCAACAAGTTAATGGTGAACTCAAAATCTCAAACTAGTGGTATACTTGGTATCTCATCATAAAACACATCCAAATACTATAAAATTACTAGAATTTTCTCTAGTAACATCCCTTTGGCCTCAATATCTTAAACACTACACAACAACAGTGGATATCCCTTATGAACAAGGGTACCTTAAATGATAGCCAACACAAAATTCACTAGGGTCTAGACTCACACGTCACTTTGACACCCTTTGATCCTCAAAGAACTACACACTCTCGTGCACAATCTATCATCACTTGATACTTCCTTAGCATATTCATTCCAACAATCACACTGAAGTCATGTAGCTCAAGCTCTATGAGGTCTAAGGGAAACTTTACTCATCCAACTATTAAGTTCACTCACCTAAAGAGTATAAAGCATGAAATCCTATTACTTGAAGGCAAAACAACAAAAGTATAGATACTATAGGAAGGAGACAAAGTAGCTCTAGCTACCAATGTAAATGACACAATGGAATGTGATGCACTAGAGTTAAATAACACACATGCTGAAAATGTAGAAATAGTAAGAAAATCAATCACCACAACTACTTGACACTTACCTCAAATTGACTAATCACATTTAGTTACCTGCCTAAATGAAATTATTGCTACACTGCCTAACCCTTAACTCTAGTAAAAGTGCAGGGTTGCTATCCCCTTGGATGACTAGCACACCTAGTAACATTAGTTGATAACGAAGGAACTCTCTAAGTCTATTGTTGTTGTTGAGTTAAACTAGTAATATAAGCTTGAGATTAGGTCCTCTGAACACTACCTCCCCTAACATGACACTTATGCGCTCTGTGCCCCATCATACTACAACCATGGAAAGCCACCTTATTACCTTTGCAAATGCATCACCGAGTGATTTGTTTTGCAATGCTTACGGTGGTAATGTCTCTCCTTGAAACATCCCCCAAACTAACCTCCTAATGTAGGTGCTGACCTTATACTCCTACCATACCTAGCGGTATGTTACCTCTAGAATAGTCCTTTCTTTCTAACTTAGAGATGTTGGTGACCCTCAAACTTCATCTTACCCCTAACTAAGCACTCCTAGTCTAAATGAATCAATAGGCCTCCAAGGATTGCTTGTAGATACCAACCATGTTTGGTGGGGAAACTCCAACCAACAACTTCTAATACCTGATCCTTAAGCCAAACTTGAAATGATGGACTTGCATCGCCTCGCTAGCCTCCACCTATGGGGTGAACTGGACCAAGTCTAAGAATATCATGTAATACTCCTTCATTAGCAGGATCCCTTATTGAAGTACCATAAATTCATTATACTTCCACATATGAAGATGAGGACAGTAAAATTTGGCTTAAAGCATCTTAAGAAAAGGCCCACAAATAGAAGGCTTTTTGCCCCTATACCAGACGCTCATCCAAAAAATATCTACTCAACCCCTTAAGTAGTACACTACCACATCAACCCTCTTATCCAATGATCAATAACATGCAATGAAGGTATTTCGTACGTCCCTAATTCATCTTACCATAACATTGTGTCCTTCTTACCCTTGAAGATCAGTGGATGATCATGTTCATCTCTCCTAAGTCAATCCTTTGGAGCTGGTGCAGGTACTAGCACTGGTGGTGGTGAAAACAGTTGTGGAGCTCAAATTTAGCCTTCCATGTAGGCACCAACAGTCTCCATAAATGTCTCAATGCACTCATAATAGCGGTTGACTACCATTGATCCTTGAGGACTAGGACTAATTAGAAACAACCAATTTACCATGTACTAAGGCTTGCACAACAAATTATCATAGAAGTCATCTATAACATGTTCCCAACCCACTCTTACTCATGAACTATTATGGGTTTGAAAACACTTGAGTCCTCAGTTAAATACTTAAAATTGCTATAAAAAAAAGTGTTGAAACAATTTGTGGTATTTGCTAGAAATATTTAAGAAGGGAAGGAGTTTTAAAATAAAACTCTAACATCAAGATGTGGTATCGGTCCAAAACATTTAAAAGTGAAGGGGATTTTAAAATGAAGCGTTGATACCAACCTATGATATTAGCCAAAAATATTTGAAATGATCTAGTATTAAAAACAAGTTTCGATACCAACCTATGGCATTGTCCTCAAATATTTAATATGAATCCATTTTAAAAATACCTCTTTGATACCAACCTATAATACCCTCATTTTTTACTACCTAAAAATTTTATTATAAAATATTATGGAAGTAGAAAATGCCAAAAATACCTAGGGATACCACAATTAAGAGTTTAAAACTGAAACCATGTTGGATCCCCAAAATATTTGAAATACAAGTTAAAAGGTAAACTGATAGCACATAAATACATTAGAAATTCACAACGGTAGGGCAGAGCTAAAACCCTAGTCCCTCAAGGACCTATAAAATAATATCTAGATGTCCATAATCTTATGCCCCCAAGTCCAACACGAGGTAACCCGACTACTAGCCATACTCAAAAACCTACGCATGATCCTTTACTCATGGGATTGAGCAGGTAACCAAGCAAACAAGCATAATGGTACGCTATGTACTAAGTAAGCTAAATTACCTTGTTAATAGGATTAACGAAACATTTAAGGCTAAGAAAATTATAGAGATCATTCTATGACATCTTATCATGCTCACACAATATAATTAGATTTAGATGCTCTTTCATTATCCTAAAATGTATCAGGATTTCATGCCATACCAACTTAGAGAGTTCATAACTCGTCATGCTTGTTATTGTAATGTAAATATCATAGATAGCAACATAGAAATGAGTAGCAAATTACTCAAGTAAATCACTAGGCCCTTCTATAATCAACTTACATAAGTCACCCATTGGGTAAATCTTCCAAGTTTACATAATCTATTAGGTCATTTATTATAAGTCATTGTTCCTTTTTGAGTAATAGGTTGGATTATCTCCCCATTGTCTTATAAGACCATGAACGTCAAATCAAATACTAAAGGATATAAAGTTTGGTCGAAGCTAAGTAACCACTAATAAACATAAATTCCTAGTTGAAGCTAAACCACCTGGGTTATCAGACTCTTTAGTATTGATACCCCCTTATACAACAATTGTCTCTAAAGTAGGTAAGGCACTGATATCTATTAGAATCCCACTAGAAGGTACTATAAACACTAAAAGGTAGAATAAACCTAATAACTAATTGAGGATTAGATAATTTAAACTCACGTGCAACTCAATCATCTTTTACTTAAATAAATTATTCTTTTATTTGCCAAGGTCATGTTATCACATAAGACCTTAATACAACCACGCAACACATCTAAATAATCATTCCAACTTAACCATCATTACCATCAAAAACATGTGATGGGGAATCCATTAGTAATTATCCAAGTTTAATATATCCGTTAATACGACCACTTATGCCAATAATATTGATTATATCATTAAATAGTAGCATCATAGCATACTTACTTCAACTGGCCTAATTAAAATATTCCAAAGGCACTTACCAAGAATACCACAAATTATAATCTTATAAATCTACTCACTAGGTCAATTAATTCATGCCAAGATATGTGTTCTCATCATTAAAGAACCATTTTATATCATAATGCCAAAACTAAAATCATATCAAGGTCAAAAGAAGTAAAAATAACACTCTCTGGCTAAACCCGTCGATTAGTTTGGGTAAATTAGTAGATAGTTTTAGCTCAACCAAGCCTTAGAGTTCTCTGGAAAAACTAGTTGATCACTTGGTCAAACCAGTTGGATGCTCTAAGACCATTCGATCCATTTTGACAAACTAGCTAATAGGTTTAATCAGTGACCACCCAAAACTATCATGAGAGAACCAATCAATTGGTTGGGTTAACCAATCAACTATTCCAAAAGCCAATCAATCAGTCAAGCACAACCAGGTAATGAGTTCAAACAAAGAGCAACCCAAAGTCACCACGGACAAACCAACACACTATTCTAAGAACTAGTAGATTGGTTTAGCTTAATCAGTTGATCGCTTTGCTCTCACAAAACACATTTTAGGTAATTTAAACATGATTAAGGCTCCAAAATCCAACTACATTAGAAAGATAACATTATCATTTTATAAAACAATGATTACACATGATCATATGCAAATCATGCTACATTTGATTAGAATCAACCATATTTTATCATGAAATCATACTTTTCTCAAAATACATAAAGATTCTAGCATCAACATTATCATTTAATCATGTAAAGATTTGAATTATATAACCTACCCTAGCTTACATGCTCATCCATACCACATTTTAAAGACAATAATGACTTACCTTTAAGCCTAGATAGAAATCTATACCAATATAACCCAAACCATTAGTTGGGAAAAAAATCTCAAACACCTTAAAAATAAGAGATTAAAACTTGAAAACCATCCTATAAATCTCATGAATCAAAGAATACAAATTAGAGGAAGAAAAATAAGATTTATCACCACTAAGAGATTCCAAGGAAAATTATTGAAAACTTCAACTTTCTCCCAAATCTAACCCTTCCTTCCTTAAAGATAAAACAACAACTGAATGAATTATAATGAAGGCACAAAATGAAGAAGAGTGGAGTGCTAGTGTGGGAAAAACTCAGAGTATATCGATGGTTGTAAAGAGGTGAAGGGGAATTAGGTTTAGGGTCGTTTATACACCAATAATTGGTTAATAAATGAAGGAGAATGGTGCAACAAATTGAAACCCTCCTTTTCCCATTCAAAATCAAACCAAGCAGGGAAAATTTATCTAGAATAAGGGTAAATTTCTTCTTAGGACTCAAATGGCGTTTTCTAAAAAATGAAGGTCAATATTTCTAAGAAAAATGTTGAACACAAGAAGTGAAATGGGTAGATCGGCATGGGAAAAATATCTCCCAAGCATGTAGTAAGAATTAGGGATAGATTTTCCATCTAGAGTTGCATAAAATAGAAAAGAAGGAGAAGATAAGGGGATGAGGTCATCCTTTTTCTTTTCATCAAAAATAAGGCCTTTAAAATCATTGAAGACAAAACTTAAAGCAGTGATAAATGATTAAAAAAAGGGTTAAAGATTAACTAGAAAATATATCAGAGTTGTATTACCAAAGTTATAAAATGTTTGAAGAATTTTTCTAGAAAAATAAAGCTCAAAAAATCATACAGCCCGACATATTAGTTGATCAATTTGGTCAACTTATCGACTATTCTAAAGACCAATAAATCGGTTTATAAAACTAGTTGATTGGTTCCCTAAATCCAAAACCCTTACCAAAAATGATAGACAGATCAATTGGTTCATTTAATTAATTGACGAATAAGATAGAAAAACTCATTTCTTCTCAAATTTTTCCATTTCCTTTCCTAATCAAACCCAAAATATAGTTCCTAATAAAATAAAATATCTTCCAAACTATATCAAACACAAGGATTTCACACTTTATATTAATTACAGGGTATTACATAGTGGTTCAAGAAACTCTATAAATTTGTTCTACATCCACTACCAAAAGGTTTTTCCTTTTGAATTTGAATATCTCTTTATGTATATCATGGGTATTTAATGATAATCACTCTACTAGGTTTGTGATAATACTATCCAACGACCTCTTTAGAGATTATTTACACTTAGCCTAGTTATGCTCTCTTAGATTCAAGAAACAACTTCTCCATAAATATCTCTTAGTAATGCTAGATAACACTCTAATCTCCACTTATGTTTGAGATGATGATTTTGAATGTATATAATATGAAATACAATAGAAGAAATATGAAAGTGAATAATCACTAGTAAATATTATAATTTAGCTAGAGAAATAATAATTACAAGTGTGTGAACACTTTTGATAATTGTGAAGAACACGTTGAGCACTAGATATGTTTGATTTGGATATAAAAGTGTGAAATAAAAACTCTCTTTAGTTAGAGTAAATTGTGTAAGTAATTAACTTAGAAGAGTAGAGGAAGATTTTTTGAATTTTCTTTCAACACAATAACTCTTATTTATAGGCTAAGAAAGTTAGGAATAATTAGAACTAGTCGTTATTCACAAAAAATCTTCAACAGTTGAATTATAATAGGCATATTTTTTACCCAAAAGGCCAACTCTAGTAAATGGCCTAAGGATCTTTGGTTGACTATTGATCGTTTGGGACTCATCCAAGTATCTTCTTTCGGTCTATTTAGTGAGCCTTTCATTTTATTTACTCTTTGTATACAATACAACCGAACATTATTACCCCTTTCCCATTGGTAGTTCGCTAGGCCAAATTGGCTAAAATTCAGCTATCAAAAAGTTTAGCCTTTTTAAAAAGCTTTTAAACTATTTAAGAGTGATTGTGTTTTATATTGAACAAGTAGAGAAGATGTATGAATTAGTTAAAACTTGTTTTTGAAAATTAAACACATCATTTATCATTTTCTCTAAGGTTTGGTATATTTGAAAAGCTTTGTTAAAATATTTTTGTTTTTCATAAACAAGTGTATGGAAATTCAAAATTCTTTTGAAATTTGTTGAGAAGAACAAAGTATTGATCCTAAGTGCTTAACATGTAAAACACATGTATATAGTACCTTAGACATTATCATACACCTTGAATCATAAGTCTTGGTTCCTTGACCACACTTGTTTATCCCTTCATGTTAGGTTTATTCCATTTATGAATTTAAGGCTTAAAACATGAAGTAAACAAACTAGAGAACAACAATAGTTTGGTATCATTAAAATAAGATTGATTAACCTATAAGGTCAACAACATGAATGAAGGAGGACAATCATGGTGGAGCGTAAGAGAAGAAGAGTGTAAAAGGGATTATGACAGAAGGTATTGATATTAGTTGTTTTCAAACCAAACTGTCAGACCTAGAGAGTCAACCGAGGCAATGCCCACTTCTATGTCTAGATAGTTAGCCTGATCCTGGCTCATATGCCTAGATCATACGTAAGATTTGAGTCCCGAGGCCCAACCTATAATATGGGATCTTAGAGGTCTTTAGTTGGTTAGTATGTGTGTTAACCCCTGAATGTGGATGACTTACTTGAGAATTTCTCTCCTCCTTCACCCTTCTCTTATACTTGACCCTTATAAATAATGGGTGTCTCTTCTCGTTCCCCTCTTCATCTCTCATTTGCAACAAATAATAACACTCTCTTTTTCTCTCACTTCTTTCTACATTCTCCATCTAGCAACCCATTCCCCTAAGTCTCTCAATTAGCATTCATGCTATAATAAGTATGATTAATGTACTTTTAACACCTTTTTTTGTTAAATGACAGGACACAAAACAAAATTTTGTGTAGCCTAGTTAAGGGTAACTAATAGTTATATGGTTGACTACAATTAACTTTAGATAACAAATTTGTATTGAAGGTGAATAGATGGACATGTATTGGAAAAAAAATAGCAACAAAATTCCAAAAATTAGAAGAAAAAAAACAATGTAGAATAATTTTAGAAACTCAAATATATAATTTTTTTTAAATCAAAAGGAATTTGGAGTTCAAACAAATTAAAATAGATAAAAAAATATAATATAGTAAATTATTATTATTATTTTGTAATTTAAAGATTCTGAACGAATGAGTATATATGGATGGAAAGGAGTGAATAAATAACATTATAATATTTTTGAATAATTAACAAAACTATGTATCAAAGGTAATTGGGATTAGAGAAATAGGTTATTACCCTTTAATTCCAAAAAGAACGAATCAATTAGTTTCATGTAATATTATCATTATTTTTACTATAATAAATGTATATTTGTTATTATTTTATTTATTTATTTTTATTAGCATAAGGATTGTTACTTCTTTAGCTACTTTTATATTCAAAATTTTTCATTCTTATTGCATATGCACATCAAAATCATTTATAGCATATTAACAACATTCGCTACTAACCCTCATGTTAGTAAAGGTATAATCACCTATATCTAAACTTTATATAACTTATCATTGAGGGAAAACTATATATTATATCATGTACCTGAGTACATCTTGCCAGGAAAATGTTATTTACCACACATCCCTATTCTATCTACCATCACTTCACTAAGAAACATCATTAATGTTTTACTAATAACGTTATTAAGTTTACCACCAATTTACCTTCGATGACCACCGACCTCACCATTTTGTTGTCAATTTTTCTGTCTTATTTTCAACATCCCATGTTCTAATGCCGTTTCAGGATGAAAAATCAAAAAAATTGGACAAAATAACTAACAAAAAAAATATAAAAGTCAAATAAATCCGCTAAATACTATAGAATAGAAAAAGAATATGGAAATCTTATTTTAGTTTCACTTGGTAACTATCCTATCTTAATTCATAATTATTGCCTTTTTATATAACAATTTGTATAGTTTTAGCTCATGAACATTTTAACTTTAATAAATGATTGTTTCAAGGTAAGTTTATAATTATTTTTATTTTAAATTAAAATCATTTTGGTTTGGCATGATGATTATTCATTTGTAAATGGTAATTATTTTATATCCAATTGATTTTATCTTAAATTTAGTTTATGACTATTTTTAGCTAAAATCAATAGGAATCATAATTTAAAGCAAAAATAAGGAACAAATTTGTACCGATGCCAACAAAACAAATAATTATTTGCATAAAACTACCTCAAACTTCTAGACTTAACCATGCAACTTTTTTCTAAAGGGGGGGGGGTTATATAATTACTCAACCAAATACTTGAAAGCTAACTTTTGGAGAATCAGGCTTCCTCCAAACAATAAAATCTACAAAACCAATTTCGCATAAACATCGGAAAGACAAGAAAGAAAGAAAAGAGAGAGAGCTCTTACTGAAGAAAAAAGACGAGGGTGGAGCTGATTGCATAAGAAAGGTTAAAAATTACCCTTTGTCAAATAGAAAATAAAACAAAAAATTATTGAAAAAAATCAGAGATGAACGACAAGATGTTGATGGGTACAAGATGAGAAGGGAGATGGTAGAAATGAACTCAAAGTAGTTAGAAGGGTGGAGACAGGGAGGGAGGGAGGCAGGGAAGATAGGTTTGATAAATTATTTTTCCTTTTAAAGTAGAGACTCTAATGTACCTTAAATGGTGTTATGGGGTATACTTCAGAAGATGCTCCAAAATGCACCCAATAATTTGCCGGGGATTCATAGTCGATTATGATTATTCATGGTATGTGTATGGGTGATTAGAAGCTTCACAAAGACCTAGGGTAACATATATATGGAAGCCAATCAAGCAACTAACTTCATTACAGCATACAACAGTCCTTTATGCATTCTACGTCTTTCTCCATTGAAATTACGAAGGAACCTAACGTTTAAACCATCACTTCACAAAGCACTATCTACGCATCATTCTTGAAGTTCGGTTACATTAATATCAATTTACACTACTTAATTCCAGTGTCAGGGAAGAATGATACAACTCAACAAGCTTATACCAACAATATTATAGTAATGTGAGGAAAATAAGCGAATACCAAGAGTGCAATCAGACATAGCTGGACAGTAGTAACTAAGCCTTTATTTCTCTGCCTGTAATTTTAGACAAAGTTATTTGCTGCTATTCCTCTAACTTTCGTCATCTTCTCTTATATATATATATATATATATATATATATATAAATATATATAAGTATATACTTTCCGTTAAGACATTGATCAATGGCCTAAGTCCATGCATATTTGATTATGTATCCACCTTAATTATGGGCATCGTAATCCAATAAATAGTTCAGTCTCCACTCCTGAGCTTTCCGTACTTTGACTGCGTGATGATGAGCCTTGTCCCCGAGGCACCACAGTCGTCAACTGCGTTGGATATTCTCCACACTAAAATCACAAGCCATACATATCCACGGTTTAGTCAACTGGTATTCATTGGGTTATACAACAATGTCATAATTTACGGGGAACAAGAAATATGAGACATGCAAATCACCTTTTCACCTAACCTCTTATTTTCTTTCGATAACATTTGCTCCTGATGCAATAAATCAAGGAAGAGAATTGGCAAATGTAAAAATTGTGGAACATATCCAGAGTAAAGGAAAGGAAAAATGACGCTTACCTTAGCTTTTAGTTCTTCTATTTGTTCCCTGTATATTTGTTCCTATAGGGTAGAACGCATTTCAGAGCAAACCAAAGTGATTCATCAATACAATAACAGAAGTGTTTTTGCTTCAAAATATTACATGCATGCATAAAATATGCTCCTACTGCCTCTACTAAGCCCAGAAAACTTCATGTCCAATAGAGTCCAAGGTAATCAAGGAAAAGAAATAAGCTAGAGCCATCACTCCAATTAGGATGCAGACAATAAGTGTTGTTCGCGAGTAAGTTCAAGTTGAGCTTGACAATGGTTTCAAACAAACACGGACTTTTAGATAAACAAGCAGAGTATAAACTGAAGGTTCAGACAAGAATAATGAATAGCATTGTTGTGTGTTCTTTAGCGTCTTTTTTCTTTTTCTTTTTCTCCCAAAAGAGAGAGTTACAACCTAAACCTATATAAAATCGATATGCAGTTTCCAAAAAAACCTGATCAACTCAGGATTAATATTCTTGGAGAGAAATTACTTTATTTGATATATTTTAATTGTATCTATTAAGATTTGGTCAAATAAAAGTTATTAATTTTAAAGGTTTTATTTTATCAATCCTTTTTTTCAGTTTTGAGTTCGCAAGACTTTAAGTCGCTTTTAGCTATTTAACTTTTTTTTTCTTCTTTTTTTTTATGATTCTTCTATACTAACAATATTTGAATTTTAAACATTATTTCAAGTCTTCTAATTTTTACAGTAATATAAAGTGGTTTCGATAAAAGGGTTTTCCAATAAG
The DNA here is from genome assembly GCA_039764185.1 of Tamarix austromongolica. Taxonomy (NCBI): domain Eukaryota; kingdom Viridiplantae; phylum Streptophyta; class Magnoliopsida; order Caryophyllales; family Tamaricaceae; genus Tamarix; species Tamarix austromongolica. Next base: position 11,664,395 of record CM077816.1, read on the forward strand.
TGCTTAAGCGTACCTTTCTTGCATTTTCACATTCCTAAGGCCTTTTCAGCTTATGAAGATCAAAAAATTTATATAATCTTATTATTTGAACATTTTTTCGTCAAAAATAATTTATAAGGGCCGGCTGCACTAATATTACTAAAATTCTTGAAAATGGTTTCGCCATTTAATTGAATTTATTTGAATAATTACCCCTATGTTTAGATATTCCTACAATAAATAATACCATTTTAATTCAAATAATAAAAGAAATGATAAGGGCTTGTTTGGCACCTAACTCAGTAGCCCCAAGACTTGATAAGACCACTCACCCACTCATATCTTCTACCCTTAAAATCATGACAACTCTTTTGTACCTTATAATCTAAACCATCATTTTTACGGACAACACACCTACTCTACTCCTTTCTAACTCTCAATTGTGTTCAAGTGGAAGAAGCTACTCCTTAAGGAACCATTTCGTTCCTTTTGGTTTCTTTTACTGTCTTGTAATCACTTTAACACACTTATCCTTCTTTTCTTCCTTTTATAAAATTTTACCAAGTATAAACTACCACTAATCTTGCTTCCCTCCTTGTGGTCAAGCCATTATTCTTCATCATTCATCCTTCTAGATCCATTTTTCTCTCTGATCTTTACTTTTCTTAGGTAAAAGACGTCAGGATTTTGTGAACGGTAAAGTGTTCTTAATTTTTAGTCATCCACATTTCCAAGAAGGATGATATTGTCTTCTTCTTAAGTTTTTTAACAGGGGAGAATGATGTAGATAGAGTTATCACAGATATTATATCTTTTATTGGTTGGAGATTTTGAATGAAAGAGTATTGTTTATCAATTATCCCCTCTTAACTTCTGCTCCCCTCCCTCGGTCTATATTTATCTTCTGCTCCTCTATCCCTTCTCAGGTTCATCACCTTCTTTCTCCCCTTCTCACTCTTCCCTCTAAGCTCTCGTCTTCCTTCCTGTTCTACATCAACTTTGTTTTGAGTTTTTAACATGTTACAGAATATTCTTACCAAGGTTTTTCTTCTTACTTTTGAAAGATGATCAATAATTTAATGGTGTGGATTTTCAAGTCCAAAGCTAGTGGTGTTCATTTTTTATATATATAAATTGCTTAGCTTGAAACATAGGAAAATCCAACAAAAACTCCATAGATGGCAGAAATTATGTACATATATGATTTGCTCGTTATCATGTTTAAATATGCTAGCACATACGTAAATTTTAAGATAGGTATATAAGCATGTTTCCTTGAGTATATATATATATGTATAAATGTAATACATGAATATTCAAGTGAGTAGACACACATGGATCTTACTATATATGTATGAAAGTATATTTTCTATATTAGGTGTACAGGTGAATATATACTTATATGGCATTAAAAGCATAAAAAATGTTATGGTATGTATAAATATGACTCTTGGCCCGAAGGCCTTGTTTGAGCACCCTATGTCTTTTAACTATTTTTGAGTTATTCATTGAGTTCCTTGTATGTTTTACATAAAATTTAATGCATAACATCCCTAGATTTGTATAACACCCCGAATTGATACAATCACCAGGAAGCCACTTGGTAGCCACCCGATAGCGATAGCACCCCAATCCTATAAGGGTTGTGGGACTACCATGGAAAGCTTTCAAATTAATTGTCTAGCCCCACAAATCAACAAGATTTCTTTCAACGTGCCTTGTATTCCTTCACGCTCTTTCCAAGAATTTTGGAAAATTCTAGAAGCTTCCGAGGAGGGTCACTCATCTTAAAATTACTCTACGGCAAGCACGTTAAATTGTAAAGTTTTTAAGATGGAATTAACAAAAATGATGGTATACCATGTTGATATAAGCAGTGCTACACGGGGACGGGGACAGGGAGAAACACTGAAACGTCATTTCCTAAAAATTTAGAAAACAGGGATGGAAGGAAACGTTAAAAAAGATTATATATATTTAAAATATATCAAATCTACTAAAATTAAGAGAAAAAAATATAAAATTTCTAAAATTATTACTTATATTATTTAATTTTAATCATTAATGAATTTTTTCAATAAAAAAAATTAATTAAATATTTTTTAATAAAAAATATTAATTAAATAATTTTAATATAAATTCTGACACAAAAAAAATTTCGAAAAAGGCGGGACGTTTCTGGAAGAGGAAACATCCTTGGGATGTTTCGGGGACAGAGGACAGCACCCATCTGCCATCCCCATGCATCGCTGGATATAAGTAGTCATATCAATCTTTATAATATTCATTTCAATTTAGAGGCATCACATTCATTTCCACTCAAGAACGCAACTTCCTCGTTACACCTCAACCACTAATTCTCTTATAACAGTTTATCCCAAAAATTAACCCTATTCGATTGATTGACTCATCCAAGTTGAACTCACAATTACAATTTCTTTTTTATACCATTTGTAACACTCCGAATCGATATGACCGTGCAGGGACCATGCCGTAGCCACCTGATAATATCTTGGTCGTACAAGGGTTGCAAAGCTACCATGGAGTGCTTTCAGATTGATCGACAAACCCCAAAAATAACATGAATCCTTTCAACAAGTTTTTTCCTTACACAATCTAAAAAACATTTGAAAATTTTTTCGAAATTTTATAGGAGGGTGACTCATACTAAAAACTACTCCACGGCAAGCACACTTACTTGTAAAATTACTAGGATAGAATCACCAATAGGATAGTATACCATGTTGATATAAACATCTATATAAATTCTTATAACACTCTGCTTAATTTGAAGGTATTATAGTTTGAGGATGTAATATGATAGTTATGATTAATTCAAGTTTAAAGGACCCCTGGGATATTTTGAACGACACACATGCTAGCTGGTTTTCTTCCAGAACTTGTGTTAAATATATGTTTCTTTACTTAAGTATGAAATATATGAATTATATGGTGTATTAGGGTTTCATATGTAAAATATCATAATTACATGTATAGAAATATTTTGGTCCATTTACCCTTGCTAGAAGTTATATATCCAAATCCATATTTTTAACTTAAAATGTATAATTTGAATTATAAAAGTGCCGACATAAAATTTGAATGATAAAGTATAAGGGTTAGTGATTTATATATCTTTAAATTGAGAATATAATGAGAATAATGGAAAAACATGAATAAAATGAATAGGATGAACTTCTGTAGATTTTCTTGTTGGCCTTTGACATTGAACATTAACTTTTGAATAAATGGTTAACAATAGTAAAATAAGAATGTGTCTAATTTGCACCTCTTAGAGGCATAATTTGAGAATGTGATCGTTGTAGATCCAACTAGTTAAGGATTAGAAATGAAATATTGAAAGTGGATATCTGTGGATTATGTATGATATGGTTAAGTGTAGAGACATGGGTATAAAATACTAATAACATAGAGTGAAAGGTGTTTGAGTCGAGATTATGATCTCTTAATAGCGAGATGGTCTCTAAGGTAGGTTGTCCATTATATGTCTTTCCCTATATTGGATTTGCACCTACAAAGGAAGGCCCCATGTCTAATCTATTAAGATTCTACAGACTTGGTAATGCGTATGCATACTTAAAGAATGGGTGGCCGAGGTGGTTTGGCTGGTGTCGTATGCCTTTCGTATAGTAGTATTAGTTGCAACAATGAAAGTGACAATGATTGAAATGTATCTCGTGGTAAATTTAGCCGAGTGAAATAATTTTCCATCATCACAGTAAAAGGAAATAAACATGATGGTTTGAGACAAAGTAATGATGATTAAGTGTTGTTATAACATACCTTATAAATGCCTATACCATACCTCATGTGTTTAGCAAGTTCACACGCCAAATAATATGAATGTGATATATAAGCATGATAGCATCTATAGAGTAGTTGTGATATACTATACTATGCTTTTTGGATGATCTTGTGTAGGTGTTGATGATGATCAACATTGATAAGCCGTTGGGTTGGGCGAAGAGTTGAGAGTTATCCAAATGTCACAATATGTGATGTTTTTAGCTTATTTTGGATATTTTTGGACTCTTATATCCTCTATATATTTGCATTTGATCACCATATTTTAGTTTTGATTATTGATACATTAGGATTTGTATTTTATCATATTGTTTTGAGGTCCTTCAAATGACTGTTTGAAGTTAAGTTAGAAAATATTTTAGCCTTATACTTAGTATAGAAAAGGTGTTAGATATTATACTTACACTAGGTCTAGTGGTAACACCCTTCTTATTTGCCTTTAAACATCCACAGATTAAATTTTGCAAATAAGATTTTATACTTGTGAAAATTGGAGTGTTGCACAATATTTACATCTAATCCATCTACGGAACCTATATATATATATATAATCTCCAGCTTTGTAGCTTCTAAAATACTATCAATCCTCAAAGATGAGTGATTTTGGAGTATTCTAGGCATTGTTTTGAATATCAAATCAGAAATCGACCCGATGTTGTGGCCTGTACGCAGTCTAACTAATTCGACAGGTATGACCCATTCTAACTCAAGTTCAACAAGTCCAACTGGTTTGATCAGTTTATCGGAACTTGAATTTCATTTTGTTCATGACTTTTACGACAGCGTTTTAGAATATAGTCGGTAGAGCCGGTTCAACTAATTTTTTCCGATTAATATGTAGATTTTAAAACTGAACAATTTTATCGGTGGACCTTCTATTACCCTGTTGGACCAGCCGGTTTGGTCCAGCTTTTATTCGCTGGTTAATAACCAGTGGTTATAGGGCTGTATGCCCAGTCGAGAGTTACAGGCTATCGTACAACCCACTTGCCCCGTGTTTTCCTGGCACAGCTTGACTACGGTCGGATTATGATTGCACCAAATCACATTAAAAAGTCAACAGAAAATCACCCGTATGACTTATGTCTAGATGTCTTCTGTATCATCTAGCTATAGGCTTAACTGTGTCCGGTGAGTGATCACCATCGCAAAGATTAGTCCAATTGAGAATCAAAGTATAAAATCTTCGAGCCACCAAGCATTCTGTAATCAGTTGGACCATATCTTCAGGTGCCTTGGCACAAGCGTGGCACATATTATGCGGGACATTCCCCTTTTTACCAGTTTATCACAAAAGCAGAGCGCCCCATTACAATTAAGCCAACAAACAAGGTTGTGATTCGAGAGAAGATCACAGCACTAAACCAAAAAAGAACTGGGCACTGGGTTAATTACAGGTCTGAGGAGCCTGTAGGCGAATTAGAATGCTAAGGATCACCCCAGAACCTCGGTCATTGCATCAAATGGGGGGAATAAAATCTCCTTAATGACAAAAGTTTTCCAAATGTCCATGAGTGTGATATTTTGGGTTGCAATTCATCACTAGCTTCCTCTTTAATAACTCTCTCAAGTTCCACTGAAACAAATTATGACATTTCATGGATAGTTCTCATATATCGAGTATTTTGATCTAACCATTTTACTACTTTTTAACTCTCTCAAAAGAGTACTATCAAGACATTATATGGTTCATATTTATTAGGGTTTAACCACCAATATCCCCAACAAGACATTAACTAAGATATAAATTTAAAAGAAAAACAGAGACCAGCTTAACATCTTCTTTTAGGTTCGTTAGGTTTCTTATTAACTGGAGGTTCTAGTTATTTGGTGTCCCTCTCACCTAATTCAAAAGAAAAGGTATAGGATAAATTCCACTCATGTGTCCCAATATTTGGTCAAATATTTTAATGACACCTTATATTTTTACTACTTAAGTAACTTAACATGAGGCCTAATGGTATACTAGTGCCGTACATTTTTAAAGATTTTTTTTAGATACCTTCACATTCAAATTTTATTTTCAATTGTGTATTTAAATAGTGAAAATAAATTGCTTTTTTAAGCCTATATTGGTACTCATGTACTTGAATCTAAATATAAAGGTAAGATAGCTAAGTAAAACAAACGGCACCCATAAAATATTAAGATCAATTATCACACTAATTAAGTGGAATTATAATAAATACATGATAAACATAAAATATTAGGCAAAATGTGAGGGCATCTAAATAAATTTTATCTAAAAATATATTATATAATAATTTACCGATTTCAAACTATATTTTCTCATCCTCTCTCAAATCAAGCAAAGGAAGTAGAAAGAAACACAATTTTGGCTTGGACTCGGTTTTTTTATTGATGAATATAATAGATTACAATAGATCTCAGAATCATTCAAATCTAAATATATAATCCCCCCACTCTCTGTTACACCTTGAAACACAAACAAAAACTAGGGATGTATACCATTAAAAAAAGTCAGCAGAATTAAGGCCATCAACACAAGTTCTTGTGTAGATGTTAACATGACACCCCCTGATGTTATTGTGGTCATCAAACATGTTTTCAGTGTTAAAGCTTTTGGCTTATATTTATTTCCAATCTTCATGTAATTCCACAATATCATATACCTTAATACTACAAATCAATATACCTCACGAACAACATCTATATCAAGTTCAAATGAGGATCCTCCACAAGCCTCAATACACTATGAATATTAGTTTATCATACTTCCCCAGACAACAATCTTCCACTTGGAAAATGAAAAACAACAGACCATCACAAAATCATCACCTAGCCACACGTAAACATATCAACTCAAATAGAGAGGCCAACTAAGGTCATGCACAACCTCAGTTTTTAGTATGAACACACTTGGTCAACATATATTCTTCAAACTCAATACTTTATGTGGTATCAACACTTCATATTCAACTAGACTACATATGGAGTGCTATATTCTCCTCATATGCTTCATTCTTGAGTGAAATACTGGATTTTGCACACGCTGAATTGTACTTTGACATAGTATGATAACTACACCACCTCATTTTCTACCTCTGACATAGTCACACACTTAGCTTTTGTCATAGACAACAAAATACACTTTTAAAACTTGGACATCCAACTGATAGAAATACCTCCCACAATGAAGATGCATCCTAAAGTACTCTTATGAGATCTCCACTGAAATTAGTATCAACAAATCCTTCTAGCATAACATCACCGCTACCAAACATAAGAGCTATATCTAAAGTACCCTTTGAATAACTTATGTGGCTCTTAATTACCTCCTTATGTTTCTTCCCAAGTTTAAAAATAAACCAAATAACCACCCCAAAAACAAGAGCAATATTCGATATAGTGCACACCATATCATACATGAAACTGCTAACTACAATAGCATAAGGAACTCCCTCCATGTATTCCCTCTCTTTAGCTGTCTTCGAGAACGCGCCTTTGGAAGCTTGAAATGACCTCCTAATGGAATGTTTCTTGACTTCACATCCTAACCACCATCACTTTGAGACAATTTCAAGAAAGTGTGAAATTCTCATGCCAAGTATCTGTTTTGTAAGACCTAAGTCTTTCATCTCAAATTTTAGTGACATCTTCTTCAAGTCTTTGATGGCGTTCAATTGTATTAATCTCTATGGCCAGTCATCAATCCTAAAAGTGCTTCAAGTAACTAGCCAGGGCCAGCATGCCATTTGTTGCAATTCCCAAATTTCATTTTACTCTAGTGATCCCATTTCACCGTCCATAGCTTTCTTCTAGTTAAATGAACCCTCTATATGCGAAGCTTTCTTAATCAATTCTAGCTCACCAACATTAGTTAACAATAAATAATGTAATGTAGGAGAATAATTATCAAGTGCCTAACCTTTAGTACTCCAAATTAGCATACAAAATGTTGGTGCTAGAATAACAGGATTAGGAGCTACACTCCTTGGAGAAGGCTCACAATCAACAGTAGTCTCCTTAGGGCCATTAGTAGTCTCATCACAATCAATAGGGTGAAGTATATGAACCATCCTTCCTATCTTTATATAGCATGGGCTCATTAAACACAATATCACAATACCTCATTAAACGTTTTTGCACATCATCCTAGAATATATAACCAAACTCACAAATACCATAGCTAATAAAATAATATAATTGACTGATGATCAAGCTTATCTCTACTCTCAAGATCCACATATACATACAATACACAACCTAAGGTTCTCGAGCGAGATAAATTTACCGTCTTTCCTAGCCAAACCTCATATGATATCCTATTATCAAGTGGAATTGGCGGCCCACTATTTATCATATAGGCAACGATGCTCACTTCATTAGCCTAAAATTACCAAAGTAATTTTAAGTGTAATCTCATGCTCCTAGTACGGTCATTGAAGGTCTTATTCATCCTCTCAATAATCCCATTATGACGTTGCTTCCCAAGAATAAGCATATCTCACTTGATTACATTATTAGTAGTAAATTTCTGAAAATCTATAATGCAATACTCACTTCCATTATTTGATCTTAGACAATTGAGCTTCAGTACTATCTCATTCTCAACCTTAGCCTTCCAAATCTTGAACACCGTGAAAACATCAAACTTGTTTTTCAGAAAGTATATCTATACCTTTCTAATGAAATCATAAATGAAGGTGACATAAAACCTAGATCCTCTAATTGATGTACCCCACACATCTGTGTTCACTAGCTCCAACCGTTCTTCCTTAGGTTTGATTCTCATGTTTGTGAAGTTGGGCCTCTTATGCTTAGGGTAAACACTACTCTCACAAAGTCCTCAGTCGACATTTTTTAGATTAGGCGTATCATCTCTTGAAGCTGGAACTTTCATCCCCTTTTCGCATAGCCAAGATTACAATAGCACAACTTTGAGCAAGCTAGGCCTTTGGTCATCATTGCCACACTTGTCAACCCAACTGTATAGTAAAACATTTCTATCTTGGATCCCTGTGTTATCATCGTAGACCCTTCGTATCCTTCCAAAAACTCTCCCATAACATGGTCCTATGACCAACATTATCTAACTGACCAACCAGTATTAGATTCTTTTTCAATCATCAAATGAATATAACATCCTTAAGCTTCCACTTACACCTAATGAGAGACTTAATCATCGCATCACCCTTACCAACAATCTCCAAACACTTGTTGTCTACAAGATATACCTTCTTGAAATATCCTAAAGAAAAATTATGAAATAAGTTCTTACTCCTTGTGGAATGAAACAATGCCCCAAAATATAATATCTATGAATCCAATACACACGTACAAACCAAAACATCAAAATCATTTGCAAAATATGATGAATTATCACTATCATCCTCTTAATGTTGTTGCTACTTCTTGGATTTCTTGAGATGTCCCTTCTCATCATAATTCCCACAAGCTCCTTGATCACAACTTTTAGATTTGCCTTAGGAATTATATTTGCCACAATTACCCACATCTTTCTTACTAATCATTCCTCTTCCATTAGCACTCAGGGCGCTACCTACAGCTTCTTGTCCTAATTCCTCCCAACAAATGCTCATGCTTAGAATTTGGTTCAAACCATATCAAACTTCAACTTATTTTGACCATGAAACTACTAACTGTAGCAACAATAATACCCCAACTCTTTGATAGAGAAAATTTAAAAATCAATACTTTTATTTCATCATCAAAGGAGATCTCAACAAAACTTAATTGACTAAACACCATATTAAATTTATTAATATGATACACAATAGAAGCACCATTAAAATTATCAAGATTAAATAATTTTCTCATTAGTAGAGGGTTTTTCATATATATTGGCAAGTTTTTTTTTTATCACAACTACAATCGTCTTCTTATCCATGATGTTGAACACAATGTTCCAAGCAAGAACTAAATGGATTGCACTAAAAATCTTCATTTCTAAGACATCCCACTTTGCCTTATCCATCGATTATGGCTTCTCACCTTGAAGGGATTGATGAAGATCCTTTTAATATAGATAATCCTCAATCTACATCTTTCATAATGCAAAAATTGAAACCATCAAACTTCTCAATCCTGATCTTTATATCTTCCGTTGATAATTTCCCTTATTCAATCAACCAGGTTCTAACACTAATTGTTGTAATATTCAATCACCAAGCAACAAAGAACAATAATGAAATCAAGCAACAAAGGTAGCAAATGGCAAAATTTTGGCTTATGAGTTTTATTGATAAATTTGATTAGATTACAATAGATCTCAAAATAAACCGGATCCAAATCTATAATTCCCTCTTAGTTTTCTCAAGAACAAGAGTTTCACTCACAAACCTTGCATAGAGCATTACCACATCATAAAAATTATTATTCCTCACCAAACATGGGAAGCTCAAAAATTGCCCCATTATCACAAATTACTAACCAATAAATAAATACACACACACCCAAAACTCCTGTAATACATATAATATTACCAACATCTAGCAAATAAAGCACAAGAAAGGGGTTCACTCAAGATGTTGAAAAATGTTAACAAGCCTCTAGTCAAATTAAGGTCATATCCATCCGCAAATAATGGGTCAAATATGATCAATCTTCAAGCCCTAACAAGAAAAATTTAATCATATTGTACTATCGACCGACCAATGGACATGAGACTGACGTAGGACACCATCAATGCTAAGAAATGAATGAGTCCATGCAATTGGACCAGGGAATCACCGTGATGTACAGCTTTTAGATGATGTTTATGATGATGTCCATGCTAAGAAACTCATTATATTTATGAGGATGTTTTTGAAAAAAATCTAAAAAATCATTGACCGATATTAGATGTACAGTTTTGGTTGTAGCGACAGAGGTGCACTGTTGCTTGGCGTATGGTCCTTAGGGAGTTATTTCTTTCTTTCTTTCTCCTTGTTTTGGCTGGTGGTTTTAAGGTTTTTCCCTTTGTTCCATTTTTGGTCTTAACCGGTTCTGGCTGTTTTGAATTCACGTACAGTTCCGTTGCTATAGGCGTTTGTCTTTATTTTATTCTATGTATTGTCCCCAAGCTAGCTTCTTTCTTACAAGGTGGCTTTTTCCTCATTAATAAAATTATTTCCATAACAGTCACAGATGGGATCTGTTACGTGTCTGATCTCTATTCTCTTCTATAGGGAAGGGGGCTCCAATCTCAGAGGTAAACTTTCAGAATCGCTATCTTAAGCAACATCTCCAACCCTCATCTTTCATGGTTTCCCTCTGCAGCTACTAGCTAGTCTAATTAGTTACTGTCAGAAGGAGTCCAATTTTTTCATGTATCCTCTATAAGCGAAACTAAACAGTTTCATGTGCAATGCCTCTTTTTATCTAATTTTATATAAACAATATAAAGGAAATACTGAGGTTGCTAACCTTTCTTGCCCTAATTTTGTTCAAGCTATGCTGCAACTGATTGTCAATTTCATGGAGTTCTTCCATGGAACACGAACCGAGACCATCTCCTAAAAGCTTTCTGAAAGAAATTAAAAAGAAAAAAATATCAAATCAATGCTAATGAGCTAGAGGCACCGCTACGAAATATGACCATCATATTTCTGGTTAAACCTTTGAGAAGCTTCGAGCAATTGTATCTCGTTCACCATGTTGGTCATCTGAAGCTTCCAATACTGCAAACGAAAAAAATATTATGAAACTATATGAGATCAGTTGTCAAATGCGCATTAACTAATTAACAGCAAGCCTGCAGGATTCTACTACTTGTCGAATGTATGGATGGATGCCTCAAAGTATAGAAATTTACCAACACAAAGGAAGAACGGAGACCGAACAAGATGAGAGTAAGATGCAGAATACATTATTTTTATATTTTTAAGACAAGCAACGGAACACCCAATGAATGCTTTTGGAAACTGTTTACTTTAACATGGGATCACAAGCTCCAATTAACCTTGAAAATGTTTTTATAACGCACCCAGTTTAAGACATCTGAGAAACTATAAAAAGTTGCTGTCCAACACAAACCAAATGCATGCATGAATCCTTGAAATGGTAACTGAAATCAATGCGTGGATCAAGAACAAGAACTGCAAGCTCGCAAATCCCACCAAAAACCATAAAAAGAGCATGGACGTCAGAAATGCCTCACATGCATGTTCAGCAGTACCATATCAATGTGCTTTTCCCCTCACCACTACACCGGATATAGGAAAAAATGGACATATAATAATTTGACTTATGACCTCTTAAATCTAGTCTAAGTCTAGCTCATAGGTAAACTTGGCAGCCTCTTAGGCCCCTCTAAAACCTAGGGTCCCCAATTTTTAGTATACATAATATAAACAATAATTTTGCTTCGCAAAAAAAAAATGCAATGAGAGTAATTTTAGTTGTTTTTATGGTAATTTAATTATTAAAACAATATAACATTAAGTATAATTGCTTTTGCTACTGTGCAAATCAATTTTATAAAACTTTATATGATACACCCAACATATGAAGTTATGATCAAGCATTCCTTAATTCGAAGATCAGTGATAAAATGTCGTATATATTTACTTGGAATTTATCAAAAGTACTAGGCAAGTCTTTGACGAGCTTACCTCTGTCATCTCTTCAGCCTGAGAGTTATCACGTCTCACTTCTTTGACATACCTATAGTACCGGTTAATAATCTTTTCCATGCTGTCAAAAACATGAAGCAGAAGGTTAATGCTTATCTCCCATTGTGAGACTAGCAAGGGAATATAATTACAACTAGACTGAAATGCCTTCCTCGTACGATTTTTTTTTTTAAGAGAATGGCGAGGGACTAGCAGATAAGAAAATTAGAGTAATATATATTACACAGCGGTTAGCACCATAAAATCATGAAGCACAAAGGATATGCATTAAGTACCAATGAATAAGAATAGTCATCCACGTCATGGAACATCACAGAGGGGGAAAATAGTATATAGTCTAACCAATTGTCCAGACGACCGAGTGCAAAGCTTGAATATTGACTTACCTCCTTAGACGAGCCAAATACAAATCGGAAAACAGAAAGCCCACCCATGGTTTAGCCTATACATGAAATGGCCGACGTGCGACTAATAAAAAATTTAACAAATTTATCACCAATATATTGGATATAGAGAAATACCACTAATAAATTGACCAATATATAATGAAACCCTAAATTGATTTAAATAAGCACTCATAATCATTTATTCTTGTACATTAACTATGTATACCTAAGACCATTCATTAACATCACATATATCTTGTTTTTCATTCCGAGGCAAACAGTATTACTAGAACAATTTAACATATAAAAGCTTATTTAAATGTTTCTAATATAATATACAACACCAAGTTATTGAATAACTATATTTAAATGATCAATAAATAAGAAGTAAAGCATATTGTAAATAAATAAATAAATAAATCATGCCTTAGCGACTGTAACACACTATCTATTATTTATAACTCTCCAATATCGCGACACCACGATATAAAAAGGAAGAAGAAGGTCAGAATAGAAGATAGTAGCGATGAACAAGATAGGAAGGAGCCAACAATTTTGAATATAGTCTCACAGATGAGATTGGGGGAAAGGTGGAGGTATAATAGATTCAGGTGCGAACCAATTGATGAGTATTGTCACCTATTTATGAGCTACATGTGATTAGCTACACGTAAGCATGTTCCTATCATTATCCCATTGATAAAGGATGTCAATGTAAATATTATGGTTTGTTTATTCATTTTAGATCTTTGCTAATCTAAAATTATGATTTTTGATTCAGATATTTTATTAGTAGATTTTGCCTAAAATAATGTAAGCATTTGATTTGTAATGTAAGTGTTAAGTGCCCAAAATTCAAAAGTAACCTAGAAAAAAAGTATTGTCACAATATGCCTCAAAAGGGCTATGCTAGCCATGAGGAAGAGTTGGTATGATATTAAATTTGATATGTTTAAATATCTAGGCCTAACATTATAGTATTGTTCTAATCGTATATTATATGTTTAAATTTGCAATTGAAACAATATAAGCAAGATCGAAACACTTCAACTATTCCTCTACACTCGTTATAGAAGAACAAACAAACAAAAGAACCATCATCTGCACTATTTGTGAACATACAACTCCATCTATATACGGTTTGGAGAAAAAAAAACAAGAAAAATAAAATACATGTAGGCATAAGATAGTTGCTTATAAGCAAAATCCTTATCCTCAGACAAAAAACAAAAAAAAGGGTCGATGTAATCCCCAAAATTTTAGAAAACCTATAACTTAATAAATACCTTTTATTTGAAATAAATCAGCTTTTAAAATTATTTAGTTTAATTATTTTATGGATTTTGAGTATATAAATTTGGATAGGAGTATTTAATAAATTAAAAAATAAATATTTTGTTATTTTATCATATATTTTTATTTAAATAATTTCCCAAACTAATATTTTACTAAAATTACCCTTTTTAAACTAATATATTAAATTATACTGAATTAAATTATTAAATTAATTAATTGATCAAAAATATTATATTTTATTATTTTCTAAATTAAATTAAATTATTTTTCTCTATTTTCCATTTTTCCTTCTTTTTTCCTTTTTCTTTTCCTTCTCCTTCTCTCCTTTTTCTTCTTTCCTTTTCTTTTCCTGGATTTGGGCCGCCAGGCCAGCCTATCCCTCTCCTTTCCTCTCTCCCCCTGGACCGGCCCGGCCCAACCCTTCCTTTTTTCCCTTATGCGCCAGCCTACACCTCCCCCTCCTTTCTTTCTTCTCCCTTCTCTATGCCTCAACCCAGCAGCCCAACCTGTCTTCGTCGGCCATGACTGCCACCCCGAGCACCATGCCGACAACCGCAGCCTGCAAGCACTGCCAACATTTGTCTCTCCCTCTCTCTCCCTTGTATTTTTTTCACCAATTTGGAATCAGGCAGCCATGCACCCCATCCCACATGGCTCCCCTTTCCTTCCCTTCATCACCTTCTCCCTATCACCCTACGACACCCTCCACCGACCGGCCACCTATCTCCCCTACCCTCCCTCTTATTTTTCTTCTCCTCTTCAACCCTTTTTCTGCCCCAATTCTCAAGCTCAACACATTGCCCGACCTTCCTCTTCTCTCCTTTATTCTCCTTCCATTTTTCCCCTGTTTTTGCACCACTGCCATCCTCCGCCGCTTACACCGCCGCACTGGACCCCCTAAGCCGCCTTCTGCCACCATCTTCTACTGCCTTGCACCATCACACCACCCCTTCGAGCCCCTGCACTTCCTACCTTCTCCCCCTCTTCTTTTCCTCCCCACTATTCTCCCTTATCGGCAGTGCACCTGCAACCGCCCAGTTCGCCGCCGTCCGGCCTCTTCTGCCGCCACCCAAACCACCAATCCATACCCTGCAACCTCCTCTACCACCCCCATACGTTGTTTGGCCGGAATAAGCCCCCTCACCCCTCCATTTTTCCCTTCCCTCTTCCTTCCTTCTCAGCCCTTCCACCTCGACCCACCTCGGTAGCCAACTTCGCCACCTCGCCGCCGCCTCCGCCGCCATTGGCCGCCAACAACCCATCCCCAGAATCCACCTACACCCCCTATTCACTCCTGCACCCTCCCCTTGCCTCCAAACCTCCCCATCTATCTTCTTTTCTAGCCCCAAACCACTAACCCGAAAATAACAAATCTTGCCTCCTTTAACCCCCTCTTCGAGACTTCCTCCTTTTTATTTTGCATGTAGCTCATGCTGCATGAGCAGAATGAGCTACTGTATGATTTAGTATTTTAGTATTTTTAGTATTTTTAAGGTATAATAGCATTTTAAGTTAAGTGTTTCATTAATTAAATTTTATAAAGTTTTATGCTTAGATTCTTATTTCTAACATAATAAGTTTTGATACTATTTTTAGGTGTTGGTTTTGTTATTTAAAGCTTGAATCTTTAACGGGGATATCGATAAGATTTGATTTTGCGGGAATTAAGGTAATCGTTAAACCCCACTTAAACGCATGGATAAATGTATGTTAGCACAATAGGATTTTTAATATGTTATTATGCTTGATAATTGTGGTTTAATATAATATATATATATATATATTTGCTTGTGTTGATCAATAAAAGGAAAGTATGTTAGTTTATGTGCTATGTGTGGAAATATTGATTAGGGAAAGTGTAATGCCCCGAATTTTTAAAAGCTTATATTTTAATAAATAAATTTTATTTTGGATAAATTAGCCTTTAAATCTTTTAATTTAATTATTTTGTATATTTTGAGTATATTAATTTGGATATAAATATTTAATAAAATAAAATAAATTTATTACCCAAAAATATTTCACCTTATTATTTATAAATTAAATTATTTTAATTAAAATAATTTTTCCCTTCCCCTTTTTCTTTTTCCTTTTTCCTTCTCTTCCCTTTCTTTCTTTTTCTTTTTCCCTCCTCGGGCCGCCGGTTGGCCGGCCTGCTTCGGCTTGCCCGTCACCCCCCCTTCCTGCGCCTTGGGCCACTGGCCCACTTCTCCCTCTCCCCCTCAGCCCTCTCCTGCGTGCCCAGCCCGGCCGGCTTCCCCCCCTGCTTTTTCTTTCTTTTCCCCTGGGCCGACCGGCCAGCTTTTTCCCCCTTTTTCCCCGACCGGCCGGCCTACCTTCTTCCCTTTCCCCGACCGGCCGCCCATCGCAGCCTTCCTCCCTCCTTCTTTCTTCTTCTTCCCAGGCGGCGACAGCCGCCGACCTGCCTGCTGCTGCCGACCACCTGCAACCGCCACCCTGCCACACTGTCCCTTCTCTCTCTCTCTCTCTCTCTCTCCCCCCCTCTCCTTTTTCTCCACCTTTCCTTGCCCATAATTTCGGACCTCCTCCCCCGAGCTCCCTTTTCCCTCCATTTTTCTCCCCACCATCTTCTCCCCTTCGTTCGTGCGCCGCCGCCCTCCGCCGCTCCGACCGCCGCACCCAGCCCCTAAACCACCTCCTGCACCCTTCTTCTACCACCCTGCACCACCCTAATAACCCTCCCGCAGCCTCTTCCTCCCCTTCTTCCATTTTTCTCCCTGTTTTCACCCTTACCACCGAGCCACCTGCAACCGCCTATTCCGCCGCCGTCCGGCCACCTCTTCCGCCACCCAGACCACCAATCTCCTCCCTGCAACCCCCTCTATAACCGCCAGGCATTATTTGGCTGAAAACAGCCCTTGAAACCTTCCATCTTTCCTCCTTCTTTTCCTTCCTTCACAACTCCTCCACCTCGACCCTTTCTCGGCCGCCACCTTCGCATCCCTGCTGCCGCCGCCTCCGCCACCATTAGCCACCAGCAACACATCCCCGACCACCTCTTACACCCCCTCTTCACTTCTGCACCATCCACTTGCCTTAGAACCTCCCCCAACTATCTCTTTTTCTAGCCTAAAGTCCCTAAACCGAGCCACCCTTCCTCCCTCCCATTTCACCCCTCTTCGAGCCTCTCCCCTTTCTTCTTCTGCATGAAACTCACGCTGCTCATGCAGCGTGAGCTCTCCTCCATGTAGGAAAAAAAAAAGAAATGATTTGGCTAATTTCTAAGGTATAATGGTGTTTTATATTAAGTATTTTTACTAATTAAATTTTATAAAGTTTGATACTTGGATTTTATTTCTAACGTGTATATGATGGATATTATTCTTAGGTGTTGATTTGCTAATTGTGCTTGGTAAGGTTTGATAACTTTGCGAGATTAAGGTAACCGTTAAATCTCGCTTAAATGCATGGATTAACGCATGTTATCACATTAGGCATTATCAATATGTATTACGCTTGATATATGTTACTTAGCATTATCATATGTGGTTAATGTGGTTGTTGATGAAAAGGAAGCATGATAGATTGATGATGTGTATGGGAATAATATTTTGTGTAATAATTTGGTGGTTAGGGAAAATATAAATTATTATCTATGCTTGTGATATGCTATGGTGATTTTTATTACATGTGTAACATTTTGTTAGCATTAGGGGGAGATTTTAATAATGTATATTGTATATGAGTATGGCCTAAGAGTAAAATGGTGAATGTGTTAATCAAGGGAGAAAATAGTAATTTTGGAGGTAGGGGTAAAATTGTAATTTTGTGAATAAAGGAGAAAAGAGTAATTCTTGTAATAAAAGGGGCAATTTGGTAATCTTGTTAAAAAGAATAGCAATTTGGTAAATTGTAATAAAAGGACAATTTGGTAATGTTATAATAAAAGGGCAAAATAGTAATTTCATGATTAAAGGACGAAATGATAATTTTACAATCTAAGGGCGGAATGGTAATTTGGAAATTAAAGGAGGTAAGATAGCAATTTTATAATTAAGGATAAATGGAAAAGTTATAAGTAAAAGGGCGATATGATAATTTTGGGAGTTAAGGGGGTAAAATGGTAAATTTGAAGGTAGAGGGGTAAAACGGTAATTGTGTAAATCAAAGGGGTAAAGGTGAACATTGGAAAGGAGTAAATTGGAAATAATGATTATTGAGAAGGGTAAAATAATAATTTAAATAACCAGAGGGTAATTCGATAATTTAATAGTAGAGAAGGGTAAAACGGTAAATATGATAAATGTGAGGGGTAAGTTGGTAATTCAACCGATTGGAGGGTATTTTCGTAATTTTGGATAATGGAGTAGGGTAGTTTGGTAATTATGACAGTTAAGAAGGGCAATTCGGTAACTTAAATAACTAAAGGGTAACTTGGTATATTTAATAACGGAGAAGGGCAAATTTGTAATTATGATCATATGCAAGGGTAGTTTGGTAATTTCACCAACCAAAGGGCAATTTGGTAATTTTGGACAAGAAGGGAGGGTAATTTGGTAATTTGACCAACTCAAGGATAATTTATTAAGTATAATAAAGGAGAAAGGGGCAAAGTGGTAATCTAACCAATTAAATGGAAAGTATATTAAGTGTAATAATTATTAAGGGGGAATTAACGTCCTAATAAGTATGATAGATAATTTAGTAACCTAAATCGAATAAGGGATAACTTGGTGATTTTGTAACAAGGAGGGTAACATGGTAATTTATCAAATAAGAAAGGGTGACGTAGTGATTTTATATGTAAAAGGGTAAATAAGTAGGCTGTATCTAGTATATCATTATGATTGTGGAATTCGTAACATGGCTCTAATAGTGTTGATTAACGAGGTAAGAATGTTTGATGATTAGTAAGTATCGCGAGAATGAGTTTTAATTCGGAATTAGATGAGTTTATGATGGCCTTAATGATTCTCCTATGTTACTTTGGATGACCATCTGAATAAGAAATTTTTGATGATATCTAAACGATTAAAAGAGGATAATTATCGTATTGTTGTGTTTTTGTGATCACTATTAATTAAGATATTAATACTTAAAGTGAAAGACCTCGAGATCGGGAATGGTGACTCCTTAGGGGTCGCTACCCTAAGGACGTGGTTTAGTCCACGATGGTTTGGTATTTGCTGGTGTGCCTTTGAGCCCCAGCCAGGCCCTATATCTAATCTATCTAGCTCTACGGACCTAGTTAGGGGGTATGCATACTTAAGGATTAGGTGTCCTTGTCGGTAGGGTACTGAGTTAGCTTTATGCACCAGTACGACCAGGGTACCTTTGCGTCCCTGGGTTACTAGTTGAAGGGTACTGAGTTGCTGTTATGCGCCAGTGCGACCGGTGTACCTTTGTGTCCCGGGTTATTGATCTCCTTATCGAGGCAAATAAATATGATTGATGTGCTGATTTAAGAAAGGAAAGATACTATAATTGAAAGTGGAATATTAATGAGCCGGGCCCAGCGATTTATGATATTGAGTACCGGTCCACCGGTTATAATAGTGGCCAGGAGCGTTGTGCCCTGGGTGATGATTCTTTATATATCCCGGTCCACCGGTTATAATAGTGGCCAGGAGCGTTGTGTCCTGGATGATGATTTTATATTCCGGTCCACCGACAATAATAGTGGAGGTCCCGAGCTCAATAAAAATTTAATGTGAATGAGTTATGGAAAAATACTAGTCTTTGAGACTATTGATTAATGGCCTCAAGGCCCGAAAAATATCTCGATTACTGATCATGGCCTATTTGATATTGGTTGATTGATTATGGAATATATGAAAGTGAATTTTACGTATACGCCATTAATGTATGATTGAGTTATTGGATGTACAAAGAATTGGATCTGAATACCATGTTTCTACCTATGGTCATATCTGAATGTAGTAGTATCATGTGTAATATGTGTGCCTGTATTTTAAGTGCGTTTTTAAAGGGTTACTCAGTACCGTAGTACTGAAGGGTTCCCTTCATGGGGCCCCTGCCTATTCAATGGGCAGTACCCCTTGCAGGTTGTGTTTCAGGTGCTATTCAAGTGGGCCCTTGGGGAGAGCGTAAGGTACTGTCCGGAAATTTTTAGGGTTTTAAATTGTCTCATTTAAATTCAACGTATTTGTTATTTTGTAATCACCGTGGTTGAATGTTTTCTCTTGTAAAGTATTTACTGTGCTACTCTGATATTCAAATGCTTAAGTTCTCGTAAAATTTTATTTTACTCCTTTAGCCTTAGCACTTAGTACTGGAACGGTATGAGTGAACCGGTCTGGTACTAAGTGTGGCGGTAATGCTCCCAAAATTCACGGTTTATCAAATCGCTTCCGCTAAATTTCTTTTAATTAACGAAATTTTTCAGTAATGAATTTTGGGGGTGTTATAGAAAGAGTTTGGCTATTTATGAAAGTGTTAAGTACTTATCCTTATTATTTTATGTTATTGTGACCCTTTATGCATGAATATTATTATTGTGAGCCCTAGGGGGATTTTAGTAATATTTATTGTGCAAGAATGTGGCCTAAATGCATGGATGTTAATAAGCATTATATTAAAATATAATAGTTGGTGGAGTTGAATATTGTTAATGGAGTGTTAATATTACTATTCCGTATGGTAATGATAATTTAATAAAAGTGGCGTAATAAAGGGGGCAAAGTGGTAATTTTGGAGGCAAAAGGGCAATATGGTAATTTTATGATTAAATGGCAAAATGGTAATTTGATAAGTAAAGGGGTATTATGGTAATTTGGGAGTAAAGGGTAAAGGGGTAATGTTGGGAGTAAAAAGGGCAATATGGTAATTTTATAAGCAAATGGCAAAATGTTAATTTTATAAGTAAAGGGGTATTATGGTAATTTTGGGTGTAAAGGGTAATATGGTAATTTTGGAAAAGAAGGGCAAAATGGTAATTTTGTAAGAAAAGATAAAAATGGTAACTTTGAATGTTAAAGGGTAAAATAATAATTTGTAAAGCAAAAGGGGGTATGATGGTAATTTTATACGTAAAAGAGTATTGTGATAATATTGTAAATAAAAGGATATTATGGTAATTTGGAAGTAAGGGGTAGAAGAGTAATTTTGTAAATAAAAGGATATTTATGGCAAACTTGGGAGTAAGAGGTAACTTGGTAATTATGATAACAACTGATGATAATTTGGTAATTAAATTATGATTAACAAAAAAAGAGGCAATTGGATAATTATAATAGAGAAGGGTAATTTGGTAAATTAACCAATAAAAGGGTATTGTGGTAATTTTAATAATAGAGAAGGGCAATATAGTAATTATAATAATAGAGAGGTGTAAACTGGTAATTATAATTATGGAGAAGAGTAAATTGGTATTTATAATAATTGAGAGGGGTAAAATGGTAATTATGATAATGAAGAAGGGCAATTTGGTAATTTATCCAACTAAATGGGCAATTTGGTAATTTAACTGACTAAAGGGTAAATTGGCAATTATTTAACCAACTAAAGGGGCAAGTTGGTAATTATGATAATGAAGAAGGGCAATTTGGTAATTTATCTAACTAAAGGGGCAATTTGGTAATTTAACCGACTAAAGGGTAAATTGGCAATTATTTAACCAACTAAAGGGGCAAGTTAGTAATTATGATAATGAAGAAGGGCAATTTGGTAATTTATCCAACTAAAGGGGCAATTTGGTAATTTAACCGACTAAAGGGTAAATTGGCAATTATTTAACCAACTAAAGGGGCAAGTTGGTAATTATGATAATGAAGAAGGGCAATTTGGTAATTTATCCAACTAAAGGAGCAATTTGGTAATTTAACCGACTAAAGGGTAAATTGGTAATCATTTAATCAACTAAAGGGGAAAATTGGTAATCATGATAATGAAGAAGGGTAATTTGGTAATTTATCCAACTTAAGGGTAATTTAGTAATTATAACAAAGGAGAAGGGCAATTCGGTAATCTAACCAACCAATTGGGAATTATGATAAACGTAACAATTATGAAGGGTGATTAGTGACCAAATAAGTGTGGGGGATAATTTAACAACCCAAGCCGATTAGGGATTTGGCTAAGATCAACTATGTGTGGGTTATGTGCCATGTGTGTCATGTATTATACCATGCTGAGTACTTTATGCTTAATGATTAATCATTATGGCACAACTTTGAGTGAATGTATGCTCATGTAACTTCCGTATGGCATGTGAATGATGATTATATATGTTGTGTGTGCGATGTTATATGATGTGACCCTCAAGGACATGCATGCTAGGATGTTTAATAATAGGATATGGGGTGAAAGGCATGAAAGAGAAGAACGGGAGAATATGGTAACCAAGGGGAAGTAAGTTGGCTAACGTAGGAAAGAAGGACCCAAATGATCCATGATCCTTGAGTGGTGAGAAGAGAGGAGACATAAGTAAAAGGAAAGAGTGGGAGAAACTATGGTGGCATGAGAGGAACTAGGGTTTAGGAGGAAACCCAAATGTAAGAAGGTGGGAAAAGAAAATAATAAAAACAAATGAGAATGAGTGGGGTATGAAGTGAGAGTTGAATCTAAGGGTTGTAACATATGGGGTGTTAAATAGTTTGGGTGGTGTGAGGATGGGCCACATAGGCCCAAATCAAGGTTTCTAGAGAAAGCCCTAGAGTAAGGCGGTGAGTTGACCTTGGGTTATAAGGTGGTGGGCCTTGACCCACACACTTAGGAGTGAGAAAGTGGATTAAGGGAAGGATGTCAGGACGAGTTAAGATGTGCAAAAGTCTTAAGATATAGGGCGTGCCCTCCTAGGAGGATAAGTGTGGATATAGTTAGCCATGCAAGTCAAGGGTGAAAACTTTTCGATTAAAATACGTTTAAGACACTAATCACTTATAGAGAAAGATGTTGAGCCGGACCCAAACCGGTCTACCGGCGAATAATAGTGGCTAGGGCCGGGGTGCCCTACATGACCGATCCACCTGCGAATAATAGTGGCTAGGTACATTTTGCCCTGCATGACTGTTCCACTGGCTATAATAGTGGGGGATTCCGTGCTCAACAAACCGAACGTAAAAACGATAAGACATGGGAAAGATACTAATTACTTACAATGGAACACCTTGTGAGTCGGGGCCAGACTAATCCACCAGCGAATAATAGTGGTCAGGAGCATTTTGCCGTTCATGACCGTTCCACCGGCTATAATAGTGGGGTTCCCGCACTCATAAGGACATGTATAATCCGAGATGATTGATTAATGATAGACTAATGGCCTTAAGGCTCGAAAATTATCGATTGATAATTATGGCCCGTTGATATTGGTTGACTTGTGAAGTATGAGAACGTACGAAAGTGAATGTTAAGTATACACTACGAATATCTGATTGACTTGTTGGATGTGTGAATATATACGGATCTGAATATCATGTTTACACATATTGTTATGTACGAATATAGTAGTATATCATGTGTTACATCGCGTGCCTGTTTTTAAATGTGTATTTAAAGGGTTACTCAGAGTACCGTAGTACTGAAGGGTTCCATTCGTGGGGCCCTTGCCTATTTAATGGGCAGAACCCCTTACAGGTTGTATTCGGTATCATTCAAGTGGGGCTCGAGAAAGAGCGTAAGGAACCATTCGGAATTGTTAGGATTCTAATATATCTCTTTTAAACTCATAAATTAAATGTATTTGATGTTTTGTAACCACTACTTGGTGGATTATAGTCTTATACAATGTTTACTTGCGCTACTCTGATTTAAATATGTTAGAATTTCTCGTAAATTGTGTTTTACTCTCTTAACCTTAGCACTTGGTACTGGAACGGTAGGAGTAAACCGGTCTGGTACTAAGTGTGGCGATAATATCCCCCAAAGTTCACGGTTTATTAATTTGCTTCCGCTAAATTTCTTTTAATTAATGAAATTTTCTAATAGTGAATTTTGGGGGTGTTACAAAGGGTTGTAACTTTAGATGATGGTTTATAAGAAAACTGTTACCATAAGGGTAAGAACTAAAAAAATCAAAGCCTTGATGTCGGTTTTCCAAATAAAACAGAAAGGGTATTTAACAACGATTACTATGATCTAAACTCCACCTATTCCCGTGTTTTTAAGTATATGACAACATTTTCTTTTTGTATAAACCAACATCTAAAGCACATATTTTACCATTTTTTGGAACTTCTAGTGATGCTTTTTAAACAGTTATCAAGGATCTAATGAGACTTGCTTTAATGACATTGTGGAATCATTATCAAAGCCTAAATTTAACTGTCATCTAAACCCACTTTCGCGGTAATGTTTTCAATCATTCATTCAAAGGAAGATTACGATCTTCTCTCTTAATTTGCCCTCAATTAGTTATGACTTGTTTTAGTTTCCAAAGAATTATGCTAAGTAGTTGTGTTTTTTCATTAAGGAGAACAAGGAGCATAAGAGAAGGAACGACGCTAGTTAGAGTTCTTTAATTTCTTTTATACTTTGAGCTCATGGGGAATAGATAAATGCAACACCATGTATAGATGATAGAATATTATGTGGATGTATGATTGTGTGAGCATATTGCCAAGTGTACACTAGAGTTTTATGGTGTTTTGCTAATTAGAAATTTTGAGCATGATTATTAAAGGGTGTCGCTTGTGTAGCATCATGGACTTGATATGATTCTTGAAGCTCCATGTGTTTCTATTTAATTTCTAGAGTCTCATTGAGTTAGTTGATGTCCTTACATGAAAAATGATGTGTGATATGTTCATGATTGGTCCGATATCACAAGAAATATGTTGTATGACCATATTAGTTTGTTTTTGCACCATTTGGAATGATTGTTGAAATTGAGGTATGAAATGTATTTGTAAGTTGTGTTTCAAAGAATGATTTAACTGTTCACACATTATATATGTTTTGCGAAAAATTTAGTGAATTTATGTTGCGCTTTGATGTGTTAATAGATTGATTGAAATTGCATGATTGAAAAATTTAGCATAAAATATTAGTACCCTAAGAAAACTGATTGACTAAACTAGATGACTAGGTAGCCTAGGAATTTGATTGGTTATTTAATTTTTCTAAACTTGTTGCTCATCATGTAAACACATCGACTGGTTCAATCGAAGCACTTAATTGGCTCAAATAAAACAGTTAACTGGTTCTTCCCAACCAGCTAGCTAGTTTATCGTAGTAGCCAACTAATGTTGTTGTGTTGTTTTGTTTTGTAATATTGTCCACAAACCGATCTATTGATTCGAGTGAGTAGTCTACTAGCTCCCTTAGAAACCATTGTGAAATTTTGAGTTGTATGCTACCCTTGTTTACCCTTTGACCTTAGATCTTATTTGTTGACTTTTTGTCTAACTTTGGTGTAATATCTTTTGAGTTGTATGTCCTACAGCTACGATGCAAACATTGGTAATTTCAAAAGAAAGTAGATACATGTAAGATAATGCATTTTTAATTACGTATGATAATAAGATAGTATAACTTTAACTTTAAAAAATAAGATATTATTTCATTTCATATAATAAAACAAAGTAGATATAGATACGATAATGCATTATTAATTAAGTACAATAATATAATAGTATAATTTTAAGTCAAGAAATTTTAATATTAACTAATATTCAAAAGAAAGTGGATATATATAAGTCGTATTATTAATTAAGTAGAATTATCAAATAATATAATTTTAAGTTAGGGAAAATATATGATATTCAAAATATTTTGTTAACCTTATTTTGTTAGTGTAGGTGAGAGCAGGATTAAACAAAAAAAAATAGGTCTAATTGGAAATATTGCATCCTCAACATACTATTATTCAAAGGTATATTAAACTATAGTTTTCTTCAATACTTATAATGTTGTTTTAATATTATTATCTTAAATTTATTACCAATATGAAACACCGATCAACAAATATATGAATTAACATCATCAATAGAGCATCATAACGATTTATACACGAGATAGTATGTGGCTCACTTATAACGCGAGAGAGAATTATATAGAGAATTTAACAATACATTTTATTCTTTTATACAATAAATGGCATCTCTAATTTTTGATTTAATGTGATTTTTTTTCTGTAGAAGGAAATGGTGAGGCATCATGATGAGGTTCAAGTGGAGCTGTAAATGCAAGCAGAGGTAGAGGGCTTAAGGAAAGGTTCCACAGGCCCACAAGTGACAGACGAGATTGCAATAGTAGAGGATGCTTTTGGTCATTGATAAGGCTTTAAAAAGGGTGTCAAGCACATATTTTCGGGATCTTCCTCAACATTGGTTGATACCTCGGTGTATATTCTTATTGCGCCTGTTTTCAAACTTGATGAAGTTATGGTCATTCTACGTCAAAAACAAACCCAAATAAATCAATTGACCCAAATGGTGACACTTAAATTTGAATATTTGCGTACTCGTACACCATCCCAACCACAACCTCTATATTAATAGATTCACAACATCAACCCCATGATTAAGGTTTAAACAAAGGTTTTTTGGATATATTTCTTTAGATGTATAATCAATTGAAACAATTATTGTTTAATTTGAATTTTTTAACTATTTAAGGTTTATAAATATTTCTACTTTGATATTTAATTACATATATGATATTATATATTTGTCAATAATTATGCATCATAATTAGTAAAATAAATAAAAAAGTAAAAAAAAAACTTATCTACAAACTATTTTAAAAAATAAAATTTAATAAGCATGTTGTTGTAAAAGTATTTTTAGTGACGACATGTGACAAAAGTATTAAAAATTTTAAAATGTCAAACATATTTGAATACTTATCGATCATAAATTGTGCAAATGTCATCATATTTGTAGAGAGGAAGTCTGCTTTGTCACAGTTTGCTTATTTTGCAACCACTATTTGGTGACAATTATCGGACTTGTAGCATCGACTTTTGTCGTCACTACATCACTTTTTCCTTGTAAAGTATAGAATATAAATGGGTTTTTGTATGGAATTGGTCTAATCTAAAGTTAACCTAATGACACAATCATATACCTAAAAGCCAGGTATTTGTCTCATGATTTTTTACTGCCGTGATTTTGAATAAATTGATAAACAATGTGCACTGTTATATATAAATAAAATCATACATAATGTAACATATGAATGACATATGTAGAATTGAGGGGGAAGTCCTTAATTATAGTTTCATTGTAGTAATTTTCTGCGAAGCTTTTTTATGAAGTAGTAACCAAAAGATGTATCCTACAAGGGAGCTTTTGCTAGAAAGAGGTGGGTTATAGATTATTTTGGAAGAGCCTTTAGGTGAAAGGGAAATTTTGGTCATAAAGATGAATGATAGGTAGAAGAAGTTATAATTGTAGTGATCTTAATTTTTCACTTGGATATAAATTGACAAACCCACCCCTATTTATAGAGTGACACCTCCTTAACTAATAGTTAGGATTATACTGACACATATGCAATCCAAGAGCTATGATTCATCCTCTAGAATAATCCACTATAATATCTTAGACAGTTTTTTAATACAAAAACATTAAGTATACAACTAATAATTTTACAATTCTCTCACAAATTGTGAACCCCACATGTAATATTTATATGCATTGAACCTATTATCATGATAAAGTTGTAAAAATACTGTAAATTCTTGGTCGTAAGCCTAGCTTCGCCCTTTCTAATATCTAGACTTTCCTAACCCAATATCTAAATATTTCACAAATGTTTAGACTTTTCCTCATCAATATCTAGACATTTGTAACATGGGACATATCTCAGTCATTTCTTTAAGGCCACCACTTAAAAGAATAATTTTCTTTTTACTAGCTCTATAGCTTAGAAAAAATTATGTTAGACTCCAACATCCCCCCCCTCTCTCTCTTAAATTTGAATTGGCAATTCCGAGCATTCTTAGTACCTTTGAAAATCATCTTGCTTGAGAGGCTTCATGAAAATATCGGCCACTTGCTCTTAATTCTTTACATGTTTTACCTCCAATTCCTTCCAGGCAATGTATTGTCTTATAATGATATCTTATACCTATATGTTTGCTCCTGACATGATACAGTGGAGATTTCGGCCAAGAAATAGGAGACTTGTTATCAAAATATATGTAAGTTGCATCTTATCGTGACACCTCGATTTCCTCCTATTGCGGAATGATGCTAATTTATTAGATCTAAACAACTATAAAACTAACAAGACAATTGAACCAATTAAGAATTCAATCACAAGAGAAAATAATAAGGACAAAATTAGATATCTTTATTGTGCAATTATGTAATTACAAGAGGACTAAACAACACACATAATCAGTTATTTTTTAAAATTAAGAGAAAAAAAGAGAAGAGAAGAAGATAAGTGCACATGACTTGTCGGCTAGGGTTTTATCATCTCTTTTATATCAAATAAAACCTAAAGGACAACACACCGCTTTTTGTAGAGTCCCCAAAATACATGAGACTTTGTGATGATTTTATTAATCTAAGCATTCACTAATATGCAACGCAAAATATTTTGTAGAAAAAAATGGTCTATGTTGGCAAACGCCTGTGTATGTCATAGAATGAAGATGCGAACAACACACTTCCCCAACAACCTACACGAACTAAAATCCTATTATGATGTACATCAAATACTTTGACGCGGTATTTGTGACGCATGACATGGAAAGACCTCTGTAAAAACCTCTAGCCCTACACAAAGCCTCATTGCTGATGAACACTGATCAATTCCAAAAAACACTCACACTTGTCCATGATCAATGACTTCGTTAGCATATCAACCATATTATCTAAAGAAACTACTTTTTACAACACAACTTTGTCAATAGCAACAATACTTTAGCTAAAGTGATACGTGATGTCGATTTGTTTTGTTCAACAATAAAAAGAATTTTGATTCTTCGCTAAACAGATAGTATTATGGCAATCACCTCGAAAAACAGGAGCACCACGAACAAACTCCCAACTCAGGTACTAAACTATCAAGCCACACGTCTTCCTTAAAAACCATTTCCATAACCATATACTCTGCCCCAATAATGAACAAGGCCGACACCCCTAGTAAAAAGAACACCAACTGAACCACTAAGAAAAAAACCATATCCACTGATAGACCTCCTTTTATTAAGAAATCCACTGTAATCAGAATCCACAAACCCATCTAGTAGATCACCTAATCTTCCATACTCTAAACAAGCTGATGTCGTACCCTATAAGTACCTGAAGATCCACTTTACTGCTTATTAGTGAGCCTTTACCGAATTAACCATATATCTACTCACAACACTAACAGTTTGAGCGATACCAAACTAGGCACATATCATAGCATACATAATACAACCAACATTAGAATAGGAAACGGTAGCCATGAACTCCTCTTCCTCTTTGGATTTGAGGAAATCCAAAACTAAAAATATGAAGTGAGTAACCAACACAACGTTTGCCCACTTAGCATCCATCACATGAAAACTCTCAATCACCTTGTTCACATAAGGCTTTTATCACAAGTACAAAAGCTTCCATTCACATTCTATTATGATTTCCTTGTCAAGGATCATCTTTAATGTTTTTCATCTCAAACTCACTCTTCATCATCGTCCTCACATTTTCAACATCAAACATATATTTTGCTTCCACAAGCATGTCATAGAAAAATATACACAAATGAGCCACCCTTCAAGTGCACACATCCATCATACTCACTCTTAGAAAAACCATACTCAATTATAAGCTGATCAAATAGTTTACACTACTATCTAGGAGACTGTTACAAACCATAGAGTAACCTCTTCAGCTCCTTCTTCTATTGCTGTGGTATCGGTTTTTCCAGCTCCTTTTCCCCTCTTATTTCTTTGCCAAACCTAACACACGATGGCCCCCTCTATTACCCTACATTCATCCCCTTTCAGGAACACATTTTCCTTTAAGCTTTCTTTTTCTCTACAAGTTCAAGCCTCTATTGCTCCCATTTTCCTTCATTTTTTTCTTTGATGACTAGCCCACACCTGCCCTTGTTGCCCTTCCCTTTCTCCTTGGATTTTGGAGACGTGTTGGAGTATTTTTTCCCCATAACCTATTGTTGAACAAGATGTTTACGTGGTTCGGCCACTAAGAGCCTACGTCCACGGGAGAAGGAAGAGATATTATTATCTGTGGTTATGTTGATTACAGCAGATATCACCATATTGTTAATATATAGAGTTACACGGGAGAAGAGGGAGTATCTCAACTGAATATCTATAAAATAGGAGATACAACAGAGATATATTCCACGCACGGCAATATCTCCACAAAATATGCAGCTCTACAAGATAAGCTTTCCCAATCCAATGATACATATCTTCCTTCTCCAACACTCCCCCTTAAGTTGGTGTGAAGATATCAATCAAGCCCAACTTGGATAGGATTGCATGAAACTTTGCTGGGGGTAGACCCTTAGTAAAAATATCAGCCAGCTATTGAGTAATACGAACAAATGGGGTGCTGATAGTGTTGCACTGAAGCCTTTCTCGGACGAAGTGGCAGTCCACTTCAATGTGCTTTATCCGCTCGTGAAAGACCAGGTTCGAAGCAATATGAATAGATGATTGATTGTCACATAACAACGAAGTAGTTACAATAGGAGCGAAACCCAAGTCGGTCAACAAGGATCGAAGCCAAATGACTTCACTTATAGTCGATGCCATGGCACGATATTCAGCCTCGGCACTAGAGCGGGCAACTACATTCTGCTTCTTACTTTTCCAGGTCACCAGGTTACCTCCAACAAAGGTACAATATCCAGTAGTTGATTTTCAATCTACCAAGCATCCAGTCCAATCAGCATCAGTATAAGCGGTGATAAGGCAGTGACCATTTTTTCTCATCCATATACCTCGTCCAGGACTACCCTTAAGATACTGTAAATTTTTCATGACAGAATCCAAATGTTAAGCACGGGGAGAGTGCATGAATCAACTAACGAGTCTGATAGCATAGGTGATGTCAGGCGGAGTAATAGTAAGGTAGATCAGCTTACCCACCATCCTTTGATACCGGTTGACATCTGACAAAGGCTCACCAGCAAGTATAAGCTTCAAGTTGCAATCAACAGGTGTCGAAGAAGGTTTGATGCCTAATTTGCCCGTCTCTTGTAGCAAGTCAACACATACTTGCATTGGTTGATAAACAGACCCTTTCGGGAGGAGGCTACCTCCAGGCCCGGAAAATAGCGAAGGGTACCTAAATCTTTAATAGAAAATTGAGTATGAAATAGCTTCTTAAGCCTTGATATTTCACCATTATCATCTCCCGTAATAACAATGTCATCAACATATATAAGAACAATAACGGTACCATTAACGCGTCGTTTGACAAACAAGGAGGAATCGGCTAAACTTGTCTGCAATCCATTCCGGACAAGAACTTGACTAAGCTTAGCATACCAGGCCCGAGGGGATTATTTAAGCCCATATATTGCTTTCTTCAATTTGCATGCAAGGTTGCTCTGTCCTTCCAAGGGGTGCCCAGGGGGAATACTCATATAAACATCCTCCTTAAAGTCGCCATGCAAAAAAGCATTTTTCATGTCCATTTGGAAAAGCTTCCAGTCCCTATTAGCAGCAACAGATAAAAGAACACAAAAAGTATTCATCTTTGCAACTAGTGCAAAGGTCTTTTTATAATCTACTCCATAGGTTTGGGTAAAACCTTTCGCAATTAAGCGAGCTTTATAATGCTCTATGGGTAAAACCTTCTTACCAGGGAGAAGGTTGATAGTATCCCATGTATGATTGGCATCAAGAGCATGAAGTTCTTCTTGCATTGCATTTTGCCAACTAGGATTGGAGTTAGCTTCTTGAAAGGTTTTGGGCTCATGAATGGATGATAATGAAGCTAAAAAAGCAAAGTGAGAAGGAGTGACATTAGAGTATGTCAGGTGAGCTTGAATAGGGTGGCGAACAGCTTTATAAATGACAAAGTCATTTAATTTTGTAGGAGGTTTAGTTACTCTATCAGATTTTCTGAGACTTGATTTGGGCAAAATTGGAGGAGTAGGTAGAGTTTCTGGTTGTGAGAAGATTTCTTGAGTAGCGCCAATAGATGGTTGAGCTTCAAGGTGATGAGTCTCATTTTGGAGAAGATGTGATTCTTGTGATGTAGAATTAGAGGAAGTCCCTATAGTAGGTTAAGGAAATAGATCGGTAAGATGCTCCCCTTGACACTACTTATGGAAAAATGACTCATTTTCTGCAAATCGTACCTCCCATGACACAATAACCTTGTTTCCCTTAGGATCATAACACACATATCCTTTCTTCGTTGTGGAGTATCCCAATAACACACACCGTATGGAACGTGGGTCATGTTTGTCACGTTGAGAAGCTAGCTGATGCACATAACACACATAACCGAACACTCGAAAATGTTTAGATCAAGCTTTCTCTTTTTTAGAATTTCTAATGGTGAATTGGACTGGAGGACACGACTTGGAAGGCGATTAATCAGGTACACAGCTGTAAGAACCCCATGTGACCAAAATTTCTTAGGAACATGCATATGAAGCATAAGGGCTCTTGCAGTTTCCAAGATGTGTCGATTTTTTCTCTCCGCAACATCATTTTGCTGGGGTGTACCGACACAACTGGTCTGATGAATGATGCCTTTACTACGAAGAAACTCTGGTAATGAACCCTTAGCAAACTCAATCCCATTATCGGACCTAAATATCTTGATCTTGGCATCATACTGGGTGGTAACTATATTGTGAAACTCCTGAAAAACTATACCAACTTCAGTTTTAGCCTTCGGCAAGTAAATCCAAGTTGCATGAGAATAATCATCTATAAATAGAACAAAATATCTGAAGCCATGATAAGAATTAACACAGCATGGACCCCATACATCAGAGTGAATTAATTAAAATGGTGCAGTAGTCATTGATGAAGAAACATTGAAAGGCAAACGAGTTTGCTTAGAAAATTGACAAGTTTCGCAAATACTAGAATCTACTGAAACTACTTGAAATAATTATAATAAAGCACGGTTGGAAGGGTGTCCCAATCGTTGATGCAACACACAGCTTTCCACCAAAGCACTGTTAAGGGAAGTGGCACCTCCTGGACGTTTGAGCAGATAAAGTCCATATGAGTAAATGCCCTCACCAATCTTCGTCCCCGAAGCTCAATACTGAAACACAACCCCATTAGGAGAAAAAATAACATTGCAATCCATAGAGTTAGTTATTTTTCCAACTGAAAGGAGTTGAGTGGGAAAGGAAGGAATGACTAGAGCATCTGAACTAGGAATTCCATCAAAAATTTTAACTTTTCCTTATCCACAAGCAGGTACAGTTGTACCATTAGCAACCGACACAGCAGGTTTAGTTGAATCGTAAGAGAAATTAATTAAAGATGAGGCATTGTTTGCCATATGATCAGTGGCACTTGAGTCAATAATCCAAGTGTGCAAATGATTAGAGGAACATGAAGAGAAGTATGCTTCAAGATTACCTGAGACATGAGTATTGGGAGAAGGAGTGGGTTCAGATGAACCAGATTTACCAAGTTGTTGGAGAAGCTGAGATAATTGATTCACAGATAGAGTAGCATCAACAACAACAGCAAACTACTTCTTACCCTCTTTCTCTAAATTTAGCTTCAAATGAGGATAAAGTTCCCAGCAGAGATCTTTAATATGCCCTGTTTTATGGCAGTGATCACATTTATAAGTATCTCGTCTTCCTTTGTTTGTAGCCTGTCTTCCAAAGCTATTATTTTTCTTTCGATCATCCCTTTTAGCAGTCAAGGCTAAGGATTCAAGAACAGACTTTGGATCAGAAACCATAGTCTTTTTCCTAGTCTCCTCACATTGTATAGTAGAACATATACTAGAAAGAGATGGAAGATCTAAATTCATAAGAATTGTACTTCGAATATTTTCATATTCTGGCTTTAAACTACTTAAAAAACATAAATATTTTATCTTCTTCGGCTCGCTTCTGTAGAGTCTTCACATTGATAGTGTGGAGCCGATACATATCTAGTTCGTCCCACATCTTCTTCAAATTACCGAGATGTTCAATAAAGGTTTTTTCACCTTGCTCAGCGACAGCTATTTCACGTTTCAACTCAAAGATTCTAGCTGCATTATTTTGATTACCATAGAGTTCTTCCACGGAATCCCATAACTCTTTTGCTGATTCTGAAAAACTAAAAATTTCAGCAATCTATGGTTCCATTGAATTCAGAAGCCAAGAACAAACAAGTTGATCATTAGCTATCCATTCTTCATATTTTGCATTAGTTAACTCCGGACAAGTGGACTTGCCATTAATAAAGCTTAATTTTTTCTTCCCTCCTAGGGACAAGGTAACTACTCTAGACCATGGAATAAAATTTATTCCATTCAAAGCAATAGTAGATAATCTCTATCCAGGATTACTATCAATTTCAGCCATGACTTTACACACAAAAATGCACCAACAATGATGTGAATGCTCAGAATGCTCTGATCAAAGAATAGGGCCACTAGTGATATAAGGTATTAAAAAAAGAGGCAAATAGATGATTTTAAGCAGCCTACTTTGAGACCATGTTGAACAAGATGTTTACGTGGTTCGGCCATAGAGAGCTTACGTCCACGGGAGAAGGAAGAGATATTATTATCTATGGTTGTGTTGATTACAGCAGATAACACCATATTGTTAATATAAAGAGTTACACCGGAGAAGAGGGAGTATCTCAACTAAATATCTATAAAATATGAGATACAACAGAGATATTTTCCACGCACGACAATATCTCCACAATATATGCCGCTCCACAAGATAATATTTCCCGATCCAACGATACATATCTTCCTTCTCCAACACCTATGTTTGATTTTCAGCCCTAAAAGCTGACCAGTTCTAGGCCTCCAATCTCTTATTTCTAGATTATTCTAGCCTCTTAAATCCCTCCTTTTTACTTGGTAGTTTAATGGTGTTTGGGTGGATTATTCCCTAATTATTGGTGCGGTATCCAGCTTTCAGACTAACCCCCTCCCTTCCTTCCATCCTCATATTTGAGTGGTTATTGTTATTCTCTTAATCCTCCATTTCTTTTCCTATTTCCCTTCTATAAATGTTAATCATATTTGTTAATCTTGATTATCTAACTTTTTATATTACATTCTTGTGAAGGTGATCAAGAGGCACATTAGGCAGTGACAAGTCTAGTATTTGTTTACTTAGGAGCTTAGGATTTGGTAACTAAACTAAGATTTTGCGTTAGATGTGGGGTTGTAAATGAGCTGAGCTAGTTTGGTATTCGGCTTGGCTTGAATCGTTTGTTTATTTAAACGAGATGAGACCAAGCCTTACTTTCAGGTTCGTTTATTAAACAAGTCGAGCCCGAACTCAAAATAGCGAAGCTCAATTCATTTTTTAGCTTTGGATCCTGAGTTCGGCTCATTAAAAGCTCAGCGTGGCCCGTTCAATTAGTTAAACGAGCCGAGCTCAATCCTTAATTTAGGCTTGTTTGGTTAAATGAGCTGGATCTGAGCTCAGGGGTATTCGGCTCGGCTCGGCTTCTTTACAGCCCTAGTAAGGTGTATTATATATTATTTCATGCATGATTAGCTTTATTCTAATTATAAGCATGAAATACTATCTTAAAAAATAATCTATGGCATGTATGTGTTGCTATCTTATATGTGTAAGCACAAAATTTGGATGAGAGAATGATTTGAGTAATTTTAACATGTTCTCATGTCTACTAAAACTGTGATGAATATGGAATAGAGTCATGGTAAATTTTCAACAGTCATGATGAATATACCTAAATTTGAGTAGTTTAGAGTTTTGTTCATTCAATTTTTTTCTCTCTTATTTTGTATATTAGGTTATAGAATCTTAGGTATGAATTTGGGATCAATTGAAATTAAAATGTATTTAGGGATTCAAACATATCCTCCACTAAAGCATATTTTTGAAATTTAAGTGAAATTCTATAAAAATTGTTTTGTCGTATCCCTTGCATCTTTAACATAAATTTTGGTACATAATATGTTAGGGTATGATTGTGTTAAGAACAAGTAATGAATTTTAAAATTTTAAAGTGATTTGATGTTATCAAGGGATTTTTGTCATTTTTTCTTTAATTCTATTATTTTTGAGATCTAAGTGAATATTATGTTAATGAAATAAGTTTAAATAGATAAGCGTGATAAGTGGGTGCTTATTAATGAGTGGACCTTGAGAGCTTAATTAAAATATTATATTAAGTTAAGAATGGACATTTATGGTAAATTATGTAATCTTTATATGTTTAGACTTGGCATCTATTTTAAACGTTCATCCTATAAAATTAATTGGCCATGTGTAAGCCTTTTTAGCATGAAGTATGACTCTCTTAATTCTAGAATAAATTAGTTAGCCTTAGGGGTTGATAGTCATTTTATGTACATTTGTATTGTTATAATTATATTAGCCTCATATGTGAACCCTAGTATGGTCCTTGACCTTGGTCAACTTTTGACTTTACTAACGCTGATTTAGACGTTGAGCATTAACCCTCATCTTGAATAAATGGAATTAAAAAGCATTCATATTTAAATTAAAAATGGATCTATCATGGCATAGAACTTGGGTTTTAACGCCTCGACAATATGACTTGTGCTTTGATGTGGCATTTATTAAATTTGGTCTTAATGCCATGTTAATGAGCATTTGTGCTCTAAGTAGTTGGGTATTGAGCGCAAAGTGCAAAAATACTATCGAAACTTAGTAAATAAATGGGATTGTGTTGGTAGAAGTGAATGCACCTTGGTTCTTGTTTGACCTAAATCTATGATAAAAAATTAATCACTTAAAGCTTAACATCTTGAGTTGGGAATAGTTGAAATACCCCAAAATCCAAATTTTTAAGAATTTTAGCTAATTAAGGATTTATTATGGAAATTAATTAAATAAATTCTTTTATTTAAAATAAGAGGGAGTAAATAGGGCCAAATCAATAGGAAATTTATAAATAATTTATTTGGGGAAAATTTGAGTGAATTGCTAATTAAAATGGAATTTAGGAAAAATCTTTCAAAAATCATAAATTAACCTAAAAAGGTAATTAAATATTTTTTTTACTAAAATATTATTATTTTTATATATCCCAAAATACCAAAATATTCTAAATACCCCAACCAACCTATTTTTCCATTTCCTTTTTCTTTTCTTTCCTTTTTTTCTTCTTTTTCCTTTTTCTTTCTTCCTCTCCTTTCTCCTTTTATTTTTCTCTTCGTTTCCCCCAAATTGGGCATGTCTTCCAGCAACCCAAACCTCTTCTTTTTCTTATCTCTTTCGGCACAGCCCAAGCCCCATACACCACTTTTTGTTTCGTTTTTTCCCCATCGTCGGCCGATTTTCTTCTTTTCTTTCCTTTCTTTCTTTTTTCCCAGCTGCCTAGTTCACCTCTACCATCTTCTTCCTCCTTCTTCCTACCCCATGGACCTACAACTCCCTCCCCAACCCCCCGAAATTGTCACCGCCTACCATGCCACTGACTGGCCGATTCTCTCCTCTTTCTTCCCTATTGACTCGCCTGTTGTTCGACCCAAGCAACCTCCCTCCCTTGCCGTGCACCACTTCCTTTTTCCTAGCCAATCACCCCTACCATGCATTGATTTGCACCGGCCTACCGTCACCGGCCAGTGCGCCTATCCTATCTGCCCCTATTCTCCCGTCTCCCCTCTAACCTTATCCTCCTCCATTGGCCCTATAAATACCCCATAACCAGCCCTAAAGTCGAGCCTTTTCCCGCAACCCAAATATTTTCTCTCGTGCACCACCGCCCGATCAAAAGCCTTAGCCGTCGCCGTCGCCCAGTGCCACCGCTTAAGCCACCCATAGCACCACTCCTTGCATCACGCTCTACCTAACTACACCACCCTTCGTATATTATATACTTGCGCACTCTATTTCTCATAATTGGTTTGGTTGCTTTTTCTAGCCTTGTATCTAACAAGGGATGAGTGGTGATCGTCCATCCTTTTTTAGGTGCAGCGGTAATACTTCATTTTTCCTAGGTGTGTTTGGTATATTCCACCCCCATAATGTTTTAAAACGAGTATTTTTACAAGTGAAAAAATGGCAGTGATACGTCTAAGCGTCAACATGAATTATTTTTTCTAATGTTTTGGTTCTATTTTTGTTTTTGTGGTCCTTCCTTCGACCTAGTGAGTCTTCTCCCAACCTTCCCTCACCTTGAAATCAAAACCTTGCACTCCTCCCTTTACTCGGGATCTTGGCCATACTATTCTCACCTTACCTCTCACCCACTCTCTTTTACCTTCTACTTTCACTCAACATCTTCATTCATGTGTTGGAGAAGTAAGCTTTGGTCAGCTCTTGGCTCTCTCTCTCTCCCTTACTATTAATTGACAATCTCCCCCATATTCCCCATTTTGCCTTATATTTCATTTTATTCAACATTTGGTAATTTTAGCTCTCTCATCTCTCCTCCCTTATGGTTGAAGATTGCCTTAAATTTGAAGAAAACCATCTTGTTATTCTTAAGCTACTAAAAAGCACCCCTCCCCTCTCTTGTTTCTCCATTATGTTGCTTGGTTTTCTTCCTCTAACCCTCTATCTAGCCCTAGAATATTGGACATAATCATCTCACCTAACCTCTCACCCATACAATTAAATATCAATTCCGATATTTAATGAATTTTGAGTTAGGTAATATGCAAAATTGACAATACATTATTTAAATTCCAATTTTATGATCCAAGAATTATAAAATGATCTAAGATCTTAGATTGAATCTTAAAATAATTAAATAGTATAATTTTACAATTTTACAGTAGAATATTACAATCTTAGGTAAATTCCTACAATTCTATATAATAACTCTATTTTTTATCAATTTATCTCCAAATATATGTTGCTTCTTAATCCACATATATTTATTTCTTAATCAATGGCTAAAAGAGCTTATTAATGTAATTCTTGTACTCTTTTAACTTAAAATATATTACTTTATCACATATAAATATATAAGTTTCGTATTTTTATGATTTTTGTAGAATCTTATGATCATATGATCCAATTCTACAATATGATCCTCAACTTTCAAATCAATCCTAGGTAGAATATCAATTTTAACAATGTCAGGCAAGGGTTTTAGAATTTCATGTATTGATCAGTTACTAGGCAATATTTGCTGATATTTTACCCATATTTACATATATTTGCCTATATCTACTAATATTTGCTAATACTTGAGGAAGAAAATACATCACGACATTGGCGGCATATAAATATTGTTCTTGACACCACCATATAATACCCCAAAAATTTATATAATCTTAATCACAATTAGTTTATATTTTAAACCTAATCCTAATTTTAAACCCAAAAATTTACTTCTCCTTTTCCTTTTCTTCCTTCTTTCCCTTTTGTTATCCCTTTTTCTTTCTTTTCTTTCTTCTCTCCTTCCTTTTGTACTGGCCAATCTAGCCCTCAGTTTCCTTTCCCCTTCATGACATGAAAGCCTTCCTTGCATGCAACCCTCTCCCTTTCCTTTCCCTTCCCAACCATGAACAACCTCCTGTTCCCCTACACCACCTACGCCCACATCCTACACCAACCCTACATAGTCACCAACCCCTAGATTACTAGCCATGCCGAGCCCCTTACCATTCGGCACTTTTTCCCAAGCACCCACACCCTCACTCCATATCCAACAAATACCTCCCCTCTTCTCTTCTATTCCGCTCCCTTCCATTCCATTCTTTTTCATCGCGAAGCTCGACCAGCCCTTTCTTCTTTCCTTCTTCTCCCTTCCTCTGCTTGGTTTGGTCAACACCCAATGCCCACACCACACCACCACCAATCACTAAGCACCACCATTTCCCTGGCAACCACCAACCTCCACATCCCCCATCAACCTCCTATGCCAATGCCTGAACATCACCATCCAAATTGCTTCTTTTTCCCTTCTCTGATTTGCTCTATTTTGATTTTTTTTCAAGAGCACAACCCATGCACCATCCTCACACAGCCGGTGCACACTCCTTCCAACATGTGCACCATTCTTTCCCTTGACCTACACATGCCTTAACCATGCCCTCCTCCCACACTTGTGCACCCTTCTACATGTGGAATTGTGCACCCATTGTCGCACAACTATGTTTGTCCCGTGCGTGTGTAAACTCTTGTCGTTGTCCTCCCTCTCCTTGCGTGAATCTGAGCCTTCTCTTCCTCAATGAAGTGGTAACCTCACATGCTTAGTATGCTTGATTGTTGTTAACTAGTTGATGGTCTTAAACTAAATTGCTAGCATGTTTTGTTTTTTGATGTAAGGAGTTCAAAGAAGTTGTGTGGAGACTAGTTGGGTGAAGCTGGCTTGTTTATTTTTCTTGGATAAACGATAACCTTATGCTCATACTAAAATGTGAACCCATATGGTAACACATATAGGATTTCTATATTGTTGAGAGTATATTTTATGCATGTGCACTTCTGAATGGATATATGCATGCGTAATATGCCAAAATCTTATGATAAGTATGCAAGGGTTGTGAAATGGTGTAAATGTAGAAAGTATAATATTAAATAATTGACATTATTTTGACTAATTATTTAATATATGTATACAATATATATACATAATGGCTAATGTATGTATGTCTAGGGTTTCGTTAGGTTTTG
The DNA here is from genome assembly GCA_039764185.1 of Tamarix austromongolica. NCBI lineage: Eukaryota > Viridiplantae > Streptophyta > Magnoliopsida > Caryophyllales > Tamaricaceae > Tamarix > Tamarix austromongolica. The sequence goes on from CM077816.1 coordinate 11,705,100, forward strand.
TGACCTTTCCAAGTTGTTATGACCATACCATATAAAGTGTTCCATGATTATTATTGCACGTTGTAACTAGGATGAAAAATATAGCATGATTATACGCAAGCATGATTAGGATTAATATGTTGTGATTGTTATTTTGCATGCTCTAAGGCTTAAAATACTTCCTTGAATATACAATGATATTGTTATCTTAAATGTTGAATCATGATATAAATATGTACATATGTATTGCATGGAGTACTTGACGCGTTAGAAATGTATGATTTTCGTTTGTATACGTAAGTTGTGAAATGTATGCGTAATGGATTAAGAAGTTGATTGCTAAAAATTACCCGCGTGCTAAAATATTATAAATTAATATCTTTTAGCCTTTTCATGGAAAATTATTATTTTAATAAAGTTTGGTATGAAAGTTGATTAAATGGCATAATTAGGGATTTTGAGGGTATGTTGGACATTTTTTACCAAATGTACCTAATATGAATATTTAGACATAGAATGATATTAGTGTATCGATAGGTTGACATTAGTGTTAACTTTGACGTGGATTATTAACCTAAGGGATTGTTTGGCATGGGATAATAGGTGAATTAAAAATTTCCTCCTATTTTATGTCTTATATATTAAGTATTTAAAAATAATAAATATATTTTTAATGAAATACCCATTTTAGATCATATTAAGATCTAAAATCGATATTCATTAGAATAAGAATATTTAATTTTAAATAAATTATATGAAATATATATAATATGGGGGGTAAATTTTCCATCTCTATTATCCCCATACCAAACAAGCACTTAGGGTTAACTTGAATAATTAGAAATAAAGGAAAAATTCGTTAAGTTTGGAATTGTGAGTGTTGGCCAATATGTAATATTCATGATCACGAGTTCAGGATCAATAGCTCCTTAGGGATAGCTACCCTAAGGGCGAGGTGTAGCCATTGGTCTGTTTTGATTAGTTGGGGTGTCGTCGTGTCCTAGAAAGGCCCTAGTCTCCATTATAAGTGACCTATGAACCCTATAAAGGGTATTAATACTAAAGGATTTAGAGCCCTCGATTGAGGGGTACTATGTCGTCTTGTGAACCAATATAAACCGAGTGTTGTTATGCCTCTGAGTAAGATAGTTGGTAGGGCAGTTTTATACCTTGTGCGCCAGTATGAGCAGTGTGCTATTATGTCTTCGGATTATCTCTTATCCCCTCAAGTAATGAAAATAAAGTAACTTGTGATGTGACCTTTGGAATTGTTGGGTTTGGATTGAACCCTTTGTTCAATAGTTGCCTTTATGCACTATCCTTGGATTGGAAATGGCAAGGTTTGGTTGGTTGGTAGCTACGAGCGTCCAACCCAGCCTCTCCCTTCTTTTTTTCTTTCCTTTCTTCCCCCCTCCCCTAATTGGGCCAACCCAACTTCCCCTCCTTTCTTTCTCCCCTGCCCGGCCGACCTACCTCTCCTTTCTTTCTTATCTTCTTATTCCCTCCTTCTCCTTCTTTAACTGTCGTTGCACGCCATGGCCACCTGCACCTTGCCTACCACCAACTCCCTTGCCACCAGCCATTGCAGCCTGCAGCCCCACTCCCTCTCTCCATCCCTTTCCTTCCACTTTCGGCCACACAAACCCTACAGCCCTCCCCCACATGCCTTCCCCTTTCCTTCTCAACCTCCTTGCAACCTACCACCCTACCCCCTACAACCACAGCCCCAACCGACGTCTGCCTCCTCTCCTTTCCTTCTTCCTTTTCTTCTCCTTATCTCCTTCCCTTCTACTCATTTTCAACTTGCCTTGAGCCCCCTCACCTCCCTACAAAGCCTTCTCCCTTCTCTTCCTTTCCTTATCTTCTCCTCCCCTATTTTTGCTCCGCCACCTCTACTACCCAGCCGATCACCGACACCACCTACCTAACACTCCACCAACCTCCTTGCACCACCCCATCACCCCCACACGCCCCTCCAGCCACTTTTCTCCTCTCTTCCTTTTTCTTCCCCCTTCTTGGCCTCCACCCTACACCACCACCGTGCATCACCGTTCAGTGATAGCAGGTATAGTACTAATTAAGTTTTCTTATGAAGGATAGATCCTCTTTCGAGCAGAGGCAGCTCCTGAGAGGCTAATCAAGGACTCAAATTCTTCTTGCCTTTTATTTCTCTCGACCAATGCTTATATAAGAGTTTCGGTACACAGAAAAAGACCCTTTTAGCCCTAATAACAACCGTATCTTTCTGTTAAGGAAAGATACCATATATGGGCTGCTAACAAACATATATTAATGACTAACAGAGCAATTATTCTATAGATATTCTAGAATTCTTTAGTTGAGAATATAATCCTTCAGGTAGTGGGGCTGCCTCCTCTTTCTCCCGTGTGATGCTGTTGCTGGGCTGGAATTGTGGGTTGCTGTATCACTGCATTCCCCTGCGAGATTGACCTTGTCCTCAAGGTTGAATTGAGGGAAACTGATGCTAAATTTTGCTCGGCCCTCCCATGTGGCTTCTTCTGGTGAACAATGTTCCCACTGGATTAAAACTTGATCAACCCATCTTTTATTTACTTTGATCCTCCAGGCGGCAAGGAGCTTTTGTGGCTGGAAAAGTGGTCCCGAATCAGAGGATAAGGGTGGTATAGCTGCAAGTGGGACAGTTTGTGGATCGGGACACCACTTAAGTAGGGAGATGTGGAATACTGGGTGGATTTTAGCATGAGAGGGTAGTTGTAAGCGGTAAGCAACAGGGCCAATGCGGCTAATGATTTGGAATGGTCCGTAATAACATTTAGATAGCTTGTTGGATGGGCGTGTAGCTAATGAACTTTGTCTGTAGGGTTGAAGCTTAACAAAAACCCAATCTCCTTCTGTAAACTCTTTGTCCCTACGATTCTTATTAGCCTGATTCCTCATCCTTGTTTGCGCTCGTAATAAATTTTCTTTAATGGAGTTGAGTATTTCTCTTCGATCTCCCAAATCTGCATCAAGGGCAGCCAGGTTGGTGGTACCTTGCATGTAAGTGAATAGCACCGGGGGTGGTCGACCATACACAGCCTAGAAGGGTATCATCTCGATAGCACTATGGCAGCTCGTGTTGTACCAGAGCTCAGCCCAAGGAAGCACTGCAGCCCATTTCTTTGGATTATCCCCTGCCATTGCTCGTAAGTAGGTCTCAAGGCATCGATTAAGGCCGGATGAGCACTTCTTGTAACATTTCCCTAATTTGTTTTTCAATTTCTTCTTTTTGATAATGTGGATAACGATAAGGCTGAATGTTCACGGGTTGCGAATTTGGTTGAAGGTTGATATGGTGGTTTGTTGGACGGTGGGGGGGTAAGGATTTGGGCGGTTCAAAGACGGCTTGATATTCTCATAGTAGGGCTTGGACTTCTTGGGGTATAGAGGGGTTGGGCTTTTCTGGGTCCATAAGGTGGATATGATAGTAGCAGGCTTGGGCTGATGTTTTGTGGATTCGCCTTAATTGGTTCAGAGAAATTGGGCTTGGTTTTTGAAGAGGTTGGCTGCCTAACAATCGGACGGTCTGGCCCTTGTGGGTTAATTCCATGGTGAGCAATTTGTGGTTCGTTACCACTAGGCCCAAAGTTTCGGGCCATTGAGTTCCCAGAATAAGATCGGCATCAGCGAAGGCCAACACGTGGGCATCGACCATGAAGGAGTTGCCCTCAATATTGACTGGGATGTCGGTCAACCGCCCTTCTATTTTCAGCTTCTCTCCATTTCCTACTGTCACAGTCAATCCAGGCCCCCGTTCGATGGGTAAGTGGAGGTAGCTGACGATACGGGGGTGGATGTAATTATGTGTACTTCCAAAATCTACCAAAGCTGCAACTGGAGCGTCGTTAATGGAGGCCGTAAAACGCAGAGTTCGCGGGTTCAAAGACTCGATGAGCACTTGCAAGGATATTTCGTGTTCAAGGGAATCAGGATTTAATTCCTCGCCCTCTTCCTCGTCTTTGTCAATCTCTTCGTCCAGGTTCAAGGAGAATTGTTGGGCCTTGCAGCGATGGCCGAATTAGTATTTTTCATCACAGTTGTAACACAGACCCTGTTCCCGTCTGCATCGTAGCTCGACAAGGGAGAGTCATCGGCCACCGCCCGGGGTGGGATTATTGGTTTGAGGAGTGTCTAGAAGTGCGGCTAAGGGAAGTAGAGGTGGTCGCGGATATGGAGGAGAGTATGGTGTTGGGTTGGGTGGTCGGGATGAGTTTGGCCGAATGAAGGGAGCTCTGGTATCCACCAAATTTTCTTCGATAAGTTTGGCCAAGCCAAGGGCATCTGAGATGGTTGTGGGTTTTAGTAAGGCTAGCTCTTTCTGGATTGGTGGTTTTAGGCCGGAAATGAAGCAATTGAGAATGGATTCGGGAGTCATGTCTGAAACGCGGTTACAGAGATTCTCAAATTGAGTTTGATAATCTGAGACGGTACCGGTCTGGGTAAGTTTAAAGAGGATCGCCTGGTGGTTGGCATATGAATAAGGCCCGAATCTCTATTCAATGGCCTGTATAAAGGAGTTCCAAGAAGTGAGTTGGTGTTGACGGTGCATCCATTGAAACCAGCTTAGGGCTTTTCCAACCATGAAGAAACTAACGAAATTGACGCGTTCATGCTCTGGAATTGATTGGTAAGCAAAATATCGTTCGGCCTGGAAAATCCAATCTAAGGGATTGGTTCCATCGAAATTTTTGAGCACCAGACCACATCTAAGGCTATTAGTGAGCTAATTGTTGGGTCGAATGGTAAGGTCAATGGGTCGTGTTTCGTTGGTTGGGCCATACGCGTTGGCAGAGGTAATATTGTCCGCAGTGGGAGTGGGGGTGTGGATGATTGGTGAAGGTGTAGTGGGGTTAGAACTACTGGGGTTGGCTGGTGGATTGAGGCGTCGTAGTACTTCATCGATTGAAGATTGAAAACGGTCATATTTGTGGCTAAGTTCATCGATGGCAGCTTGGTGAGCATCAGTGTTGTCCTTCAGCTGCTGGAGTTGATCATCTACCAGTCTGGCGCGCGTCATCATGCCATCGGTCATGGTTGCGGTCTCTCAACAAGAGCACCAAATGATAGCAAGGTGATGAATATTTAGTGAAGAAGTGATGAATTTTCAGTAGAGTCGTGATGAATTTACAGCATACTCGTGATGAATATGCCTGGATCCAAGTAGTTTAGCTCTCTCCCTTGCTATTTTATGTGTGCTTTGGTTGTTTTAAATTTATCTAAGTATTTCCCTATATGTATAATAGTGTATAGAAGCTAGGTTATGAGTTTTGGATCATTTAGAGTTGAAATGAATTTTTTATAAGGCTTGCACATATTCAACCATGGGTACATTAGGCAATACAGATTGTTTTTTAAAGTTTTAAGTGCACCATTGTCTTCATTAGATCTTTTACATAAAATTTGGTATATGATATGTTAGGATTTGATGTTGTCTAAAGCAAGTTATGAATTTTAGAAGCTTAAGGTAATTTTTGGTGAATAAAGACGTTTTGGCCATTACATGTAAAATTTTGGAAATTTTGAGACCTAATTGAATATTATGCTAATACAAGAACTTATAATTTATAATTCTAATACTTGGGTGACATTGATGAGTAGACTTAGAGACCTTCATTAAAATAATTCATTAAGTAAGAAAAAGAAAAAGAGAAAGAGACATTGTAGGTGTATTGAGGAATCTTAATATTTTATCTTATTGTCCTATTGATATTTCATCCTAAGAAAATAATTGTTTAAGTGTAATATCTTTTAGCAAGAAATACACCTCTCTTGAACTTAAGTTAAATTAGTTGACCTTATTGACATTTTAGTCATTTATTATGTCTTTAGACTAGTTATTTAATTTAGCATTATAAGTGAACCATTGGTTGACTTAAATATTGGCTATTGATCTTTGCCTCGAATAATTGGAATTAATGTACATTGAAAACTAATTATATTAGGCCTTTCATAGCATGGAACTTAGGCTTTAACGCCTTAACAATCTTCCTTAGGCTTTCATGCCTTAATGATATCCGTTGAGCTTTAATGCCTCATATATTCAGTTGGACTTTAATGGCATGATTATGGGCCTTTGTGCTCTAAATGGATTGAACCTTGATTCATCTATGGATTAAGTGCATAGGTAATATTGGAATTTGCTAAACTAATTGGTTTATGCTCAAAGAAGTGATTAAGTGATGGTTTGTGGCCTTGTTCTTTTTCAACCTAAATCTTTGATAAAATATTAATCACTTCAAGTGAAAGATCTTGAGACGGGACTTGTACCACTTGGGGTAGTTATCCGAGTTAGGTTTGGTATTCACTTGGTACCATTCCGATGTTTTTTATTCTGTGATCCCGGGTGCCTTACGAGGTCCAGAGAGGCCATTTTCTACTCTATAGGTGTCTTGATATATTTCAGCCCTATAGGGGGTATGCATACTTAAATGACTAGGTATCCTATTATTTGGTAGTCTGGTTACGTTTCAGGGCAGGCCAGCTAGGGCTAGTACCGTTCGAGTGCTAGATTAGTTGTTATGGTTTCTTGAGTCTCCATCCTCAAGTTAATATAATAAATTGGTTGTGATCACGATGATAAAATATAATAACCAATGGATCCCATCTACCCATATATCCATATTACATTATTTTATGCTTGAAGGTTGAGTTTCGTGTTCTCAATTAACATATATATGTAAGCATGATATTATCTTGTAATTATATGCTCTATTACTTTATTCGCATGGACCTCGCATTCAATGCTATCTCTTTAGGATAGTTGTGTTGCTCAGTACATGATGCATACTGATACTACACATTTGTAGACATTGTGTCGCAGATATATGATAATGATCCTGCGGACTTTGAGAAGGTTCCTCGGGCAGAGTGATGCAGGTTTATACCCCTAGGGTGAGGGCGTAGAGTTATTTCTATCCGAGGTCGCACATGTTATGTGCCCTAGATTTTGGATATCTTTTTTAGACTCTTCATCTCTTTTAACCCCCTTATCTCTTTTGGATATTGTATTATCTGGAGCATGTACTCCAAACTATGTTATTATGTCTAAATTATTCAAGTCTTTTTCTATTTATATCTATTTCCGTAAGTTTTGATTTATTTGATGTAAAGTTTTTGCCTTGCGCGTTGTACGAGAAAGGTATGGACTAGACTCGTGCTATGTGTGACGGTAACACCTACTATATTATGTTAATGCTTTCGCTTATAAAACAAAAAAAAATTGTAGTAAATTTTGAGGTGTTACATTAATTCTCCCTATCTTTTTCCCAGCATTCAACTTTTACCCTTTTCTTTCCTTTTTCCGGCCACCGCCGCCGGTGCCACCTATCCCCACCAGCCTAAGGTTGAACCCTAAACCCTCTCAACCCTTTTCCCTATTTTTATAAGCCTTAATTTAATTTATTTCATTTATTTGAATATAATTACTATTATTATTATTATTTCTATTTTTATATGTATTATTATTAGTAGTAGTATTAATGTTTTGATTATTATTTATGTTGAAGGCTGAAGCCCTACTGTATTTTTATTTTAATTTTATTATTATTATTCTTATTATTACTATTATTATTATTATTATTTGTTTATTATTATAATTATTATTTTTATTATAACTATTTTGAATTACTATTATTATTAGTCCATTATTAATATTAAAACTACTTTACTATTAGTTTTGCTATTATTATTATTATTGTTATTATTGATATTATTTTAGTATCTTTGCTATTATTATTTTAGTATCATTTTTATTATTATTAGGGTAAAGTCTTCAACCCTATATTATTAAATTTTATAATTTTTCTATTATTTCTTATATCTTTAGTAAAGTTGGAAATTTATCAATGTTACTTTTATTAATATGTAATTATTTTGTCAAAGCCCTAAGGAGGCATAGAAGCGTACTCTAAAACCGGTGTCGTTTTAGGTAAGGGTGTTACTAAGGCCTATTGTGTGTTGATGTGCATTGTATGTTTCATATGCTTTATATTCTATGTTTATCATTATAATTATTTCTTATGTGGTATGAAGTGGAGTTGAAGTGTGTTTTCGTGTACTATGTATATGTGATGTTATGTGTTGTGATCCTGTAAGACATGCATGTAAGGGTGTTGATGTAGTTTGTGTGGGAGAAAGGATGAAAAAGGAGGACGGGGAAAGAAGTTGACCAAGGGATGTGAATTGACCTAATTATTTTAATGATTCATGAGTGGAAGAACCAAATGGAGAATTTTAGGGTTTCGTGTGGGAGAATCTGATTTATGATTTTGCATAGTTTTGTGTGAGAGAATTTAATTTATGGTGCTATATGGGGGAATCTCTTTATAATTTTATATGGGAGAATCCAATTTATGGTTTTGCTTGGGAGAAACTAATTTACGATTTTATATGGAAGAATCTAATTTTTGGTGTTGTATGGGAGAATCTAATTTAGTGTTTGGTATGTATGAATCTTTGGTTTTATATGGTTTGAATTTAGGGTTTGGTATGAATGTATCTTTGGTTGTTATATGGTTTGAATTTATGGTTTGGTATGGATGAATCTTTGGGTCTTACATAGTTTGAATCTAGGGTTTAGTATGGATGAATCTTTGGTTTTGTGTGGATTGAATTTAGGGTTGGTAAGGATGAATCTTCGGTTTGGTATGGATTGAATTTAGGGATTGGTATGGATGAATCTATGGGTTTTATATGGTTTGAATCTAGGGTTTCGTATGGATGAACTTAGGGTTTGCATGAAAAATTCGAATGGTTGCATGAGATGTGTAACGTTTGCATGGGCGTGAAGTTTACATATGGATCATTGATTTGGGATGTGAGGAAGGTAATGTAAGTGTTGTTTGGGTGTTGGAACACTTTGGATGAAAAATAGTACGTGGAGTAATATAAGGGTACATAGGAGACCGAGCTAGGGTTGGTGTGGATAATTAGGGTTTGGTGTGGCTACTTATGGTTTTTGTGGTATCATGTGCATTTGGTGATTTAAGTGTAATTATGATGGTGGAATTTTATGATTTGTGATGTGTGAAATGTAAAGAAAATGATTCATGCATGTCCAAGGTGAAAGCTTTTGAATAAGATACTTAAAATATTAATCACGTAGAGTAGAAGATGTTGAGCCGGGCCCAAACCGATCCACCGGCATATAATAGTGGCAATGAATGTTTCCCTCGCGATTGATCTATCGGCTAAAATAGTGGCAGGACATGTACCCTCGCAAGCGATCCACCGGCTATAATAGTGAGGGATTCCGAGCTCAACAAAATCAAACCCTACAATTACTAAGACATGGGAAAGACACTAATTACTTACAGTGAAACACCGTACGAGAAGGGGTCAGACCGATCCACCGGCATAAAATAGTGGCAGGGTATGTTACCCTCGTGACCGATCCACTAGCTAAAATAGTGGCAGGGCATGTACCCTCACGACCGATCCATCGGCTAAAATAGTGGGGTTCATGTACTCGTATAGACTTGATAAAGAAAATGGCATGAATTGATTTCTAATAAAAGAGTAATTAAATAATTAATCTAGAATAAGTATGTACTTTATGTGTGGCCTTGATCATTTATAAGTGGTATAATTTCTTCATGACCTTATGTACTCTATGTGTGGGTTTGAAAGTGTAAGTTGAGTATTGTTTTGCACGATTCTATATGCTTATGTCTTGGCCTTAGTGCTCGGTTACCTTACTCAGTACGTAGCGTACTGATCACCCTTTTCATGGATGATGCTCATTCCCACGAGTAGTATGTCCTTCTAACCTTGTGCAGGTGGGTGAGACATCCGGTAGGGCTGAGTGTTGAGTGTGTTTGGCTCAAGGTTTGAGAGTGTCGTGGACGTATTCTCTCTTCTCGTTATTTTATATTCCTTCTATTATTTACTTTGTATCGAATTTACCCAAATTAATTTATTACCTTACATTGAGTACTTTAAATGAATCTTTTATCGGTTATAAGTTATTTCTCTTTTGAATATGAATAATAATTATTTATGCGTACTCTGATCTCTATGTTATTATCTCTTTAATTTATTTTATGAAATCTTGGTTTATGTTTTATGTTAATCTTTTTAGCCTTAGCACTTGGTACTGAAACGGTCGGAGAGAACCGGTTTAGTACTAAGTGTGGCAATAACATCCCCAGAATTCATGAGTTTTAATTTAAGTATTTCTATTTTAATTACTTCCACTTTCACAAAAAGTAGTGAATTTTTTAGTGTTACACTCTTAGTGGGCATAGGAACTTGAAAATGAGTCATAGGAACTTTGATACCACTTTGTTGAAAGGTAGTGGGTTGTAGATTATTTTGGAAGAGGCTTGAGGTGAAAGGAAATTTTTGAAGGATGAATGATAGGTGGAAGAAGTTATGATCGTATTGATCTTAATTGTTTTGTTTGGTTAGAAAATAGGGGGACTCGTCCACACATCATTAACGAATGATTAGGATTATGCTAATACATATGCAATCTAATGGCAACAACTCATCCTTTAGAATAGCCCACAATAATATCTAAGAAATTTTCCTAATAACTAGACTTTTCTATACTTATACCTAGACATTTTACAAATGTATCTTTTCATTATAAATGTCTTGATATTTATAACACGACATCTTTTAGTAAATGGGTCATTTATTTAAAGCCTAAAACTTACAAAACTAATTTTCTTTTTACTGGCCTATTACTTGGGCCAAATTAAGGTTAACTTCCAACAATTTTGCATATTTGTAAATAGACATCTTTGTGTATGAGGATATATTTTTACGGCTATCCTGCATCCTCAATATACAATTGTAAAATCCTTAATAGCTATGGGGGGTATTGCAAATATTTTAAGGTGTAAATATTTGACAACATTTGTAATTATATTAGTAGATGTACAACTAATGGAGAGAGGTGTAAATATCTTATTTACATATAATAAATGTACATCTCATATACTTGTATAATATTATGTCCTAGATTCAACATTCCCATAAATTGGAACATCTCTCTCATTATAGTTGTAACTTTTTAACTCTCCATGTCCTCAACCTCTCCACCTTTCTTGAACCCAACTATCATAGTAGTAGTAGTAGTAGTAGTAATGTGAATGTGTGTGTGTTTGTGTGGGTTGTTATCTCATAAATCTAATTATCTAAGAAAAAAAGATCCAAATAAAAAATAATATATGAAGAATACCGCTACTCTGAAAGCCTATGTGTATGCATGCCACAGCTCTTTGTCGTGGTACAAAATCTTACTTCTTTATTTTTACACAAAAGAAATTGTAGTGGAAACTTAATGGGCACACACACACACACATATGCAGGTATACAAGATGCACATGATGATGCACAAACGCGCTGGACCATTAAACGTTCACAAGGGCGCCATCATTTTCACCAGTGCTACTCCACAGACATACAACACATACAAGCAACGTTCTTGGCATAATCATGACATTTAAGAGACGCAAGGCTGGTTAGGTTTCGTTTGGTAAATTAATACGCTAAATGAAACAAAATGATCTATATTTACTTTCTTTGAGAGAGATAAATATATACTTCAACAGTACTTGGTATCTGTTTGAGAATAGTCCATAGCCTAGTATTAAAAACCGGACCGGACCGGCCGGTCCGACCAATGAACCAGCGAACCGATCGGGTCACTGGTTAAATTTCATGTGCCGGTTTTTAAGATCTCGGAACCAATGAAAATTGGTCAAAAATCTGTCGGACCAGTGAAAACTGGTGAACCGGTCAAAAAACCGGTCGGGAGCCGGTCAAATTTATGTAGAGTTTAATTTTCTATATATTTCATATTTTTTGACTTAAAATGTACCACTGGTTCGACCAGTCCAAACCACTGGTTCGACCACTAAACCAGTGAACCAGTTATGAGACCGATTCGACGATCGATCCGGTTTTTAAAACTATGGTCCATAGTACATTGTGATAAAAAGCTATTGTACTATCTAATATTTCTTTAAAACTCAATCAATCACATCAGCTAAAGTGGATTAAGAATCGGTGAGTAAAGGGGTTGCCAAACGTAGCGTTTGGTTGTTCGGTATGGATGTATATCGTCTTCGTTCGAGTACATAGTACATCAGCAACCTGACCACCTACTTGCAAGTTACTCAGACTTTGATCCTTTTTCCTAGAAAGGACGAGGGAAAACATTGACAAATTTACGGTGGATGATATATTTTAGTACGTCAGTTACTGTTTACCATTAATTACTCTCCCCAGATTCCTACCCTACTCTACTATCCCATAACATGTCCATCGATAATATTTCTTCTTCGTTTCTTTTCTTCTTTTTTTCTTGTAGAAAATTTATGAGTCAAAGCCATTAGAAGTGAGAAACCATGCCAGCTTCTAGCACGTTCAAAAAAAGGGGGAGGGGAGAGGACAGGGAGGAAGAAAGAACCAAAAAACATCACCGAACATGAAAGAAAAGGAACCATTAAGACTCAGGCTTACATAACTTGAATGCGATTTAAATGTTCATTGTTAATAAAAATCTATAACTTTCCCAATTCCTATCCAAATCTTATATACATCATTTCCTTACTTAATATCAACGTGCCAATTATAATTAGCACAGAAATATATAATTGGAATCAAGAAGTAATAAGAACGATAGGCTTGAAATGAGAATTAAGTAGGATGTCTGAAATTAGAGACTGAAGCTACTAATCAGATGGTTTCATAATGGAACAATTTGAAATAACAATTCAACTAGGGCTTTAATTAGGAATATCTCATATATTTATTTTTTTATTTAAAAAAATGGGTATTTCAATATTTTTTATCCATTTAAAAAATAATTCTTAGGAAATTCTGAAAGGAAAAAAAAAATGTGAGGATAGTTAATATTATTGTATTTTGAAGTAAAAGTCATACCATGAAATAATGTAAAAATAATAACCCAGTGGTTATAATTAAAAACACAATCCATACTATTAAAGTGATCGATCAATGGTTTGTCCGTCTTTCCATTCAATAATTACTTGAAACCGTTCTGTCTGTCCATTCACGTAAAACAACTTCAATTAATTAAAGATGCACTACAGGACGCCGAGTGGATGATGTAGCAGTAGCAGTAGTAGTATCTACTTCAGCAATAGAAGCGGAGCGTTAATGGCTGAACCCCATGAGCTTCGGACCCTTCCCTAGATAGATCCATCATTCCCCACCCCATAAGCCGACCAAAACAAGTATATATACAAAGCCAATAGCTAGCCCAGCTGAATGAAGAAGAGCACAGCTTCTGATTTCATTTCAGGGATGAGGCATTTTCTTTGTAATGGAAAAAGCTAGCTGGCTAGCTGGGATCGACGCCCATATACATTAACATATGCATATAGTACGAATTGCAGACTAGGGTTTTTCTTTTTTACAGGCTTTTTGTAATCATGAAAGGAAGGGCGCGGGGGGTGAGGGTGGGGGCATGCAGTTTTTTCTGACATTGATATTGCGAATCGGAGGCTCTTTGGGGTACAGCCAGCCCGAAGGAAGACCGCGTCGCCCAAATCTTCAGCCATTTTTTAAATAAATAAAAAAACCGTAACCGGTAGAATTAAATTACTAAAAACCCAAGTTCATGTGTATATGTATTTATTACCACTCCCTTCAGTACGTACTGGGTAAAAAAAGATTCTTTCAGAAAATTAAGAGTGTGCATCACGAGGTCAATCGATAGGATTTTTGAACACCGAATATTTCTGTAGGCATCCTTATTTCTGGATCCGGAGGCTTCAAAGAACGATGCGGGATTCCCTGAAAGAGAATAGGGCCGGGCTCTTCGTTTGTTATTTTGCTAATGCCTTCCAATTTTATCCTTCTTATGTATTTATTTACAGTAAATTAATTAAGCACTGCACATATATATATATATATACACACATATAGACACACACGAAGCACGACATATATATAGAGAGAGAGAGGGAGAGGGAAGAAGGGGAAGGTAGATAAGGAAGGGAGGATGGTAGAGAGGGATGGGATGGGATGGGAGAGTTACATACTCAGAGCTCGCAAACTCATAAAGCCTTCCTTTCTGAGAGAAGATGACGAGTGCGACTTCAGCATCGCACAGAACAGAAAGCTCGTAAGCCTTCTTCAACAGCCCGTTCCTCCGTTTCGAAAACGTAACCTGCCTGCTTGTGGCGTTCTCAATCCTCTTCATCTCAATTTTACCCCTCACCATATTTGACGGACACTTACCCACCCTCTGCCGCCCGTCCTGTAGTGCAGTGCGAACCAACATCAACCAAATAAGGAATATTTCTTATTTATGCATATATGCATTTATTTAATCCCCTCCCCCCCCCCCCCCCTTTTTTTATTGTTATAATTTTTATTTTTATTTTTTTGACGGACAGACAGAAAGAAAAAAAAATCCCTATTTTAGTTTAGACGGTGCGTACGTATATGATAATAGCACCAGAGCAGAAAAGGGAAAAACGCATATATGAAGTTTGGGTAATACAGCAATACATGAGAGGAGGAAATGAAAATAAACTTTACCAAATTTAGATCCTCGAGTGATGGTAGTTTCTGTGGCAGACCAAAAAGGGATCGATCGAGATGCGGCTGCGGCTGCGGCTGCTGCTGTCGAGCTGGCTGAACAAATAAGCTGTAGACGGCCGAGCCGACAATAAATAAACAGAAGAAATAAGATTATTGGTACGTATGTGTGTGCGCAACAGGTGGAGGAGGAAGATGAGGAGGAGAGTCAGGAGACTAACAACAGGGACTTGGTTTGCCACAAAAAAAAATTGGACAGAATGTGTCAACACCCCTACAGACGGACACACTTTGTCCAAGACTTCCCTTGGCCCCAGGTAAAACCAGCACCGGCCGGGAATAGATTCATTCTCCAAAGTTTTTTTTTAAATAAAAAAATAATCCCAAATTAAAAAGACCACCAGCTGGTGCCTGGTGGTACCTAACTGGTACTCACTGACAAGCAAGATTTTGAGGAAGAAGAAGAAGAAGACGACGACTCTGAAAACCCACGGAGAGAAATGGTTTGAGCGAGCATTAAAATGAAAAGGAACAGTAATTGAAGCGAAATTATCTTAAGAACATCACACGGCCGTAAGCGAATGAATGAATGAATGAATGGAATCATAAAAGAGATCGAGCGTGTTGAAATAATTAGCTTTGAAACCCTAGCTAGCTACTCTGGAATAGGAACCTACTGCTTGTGAACACACAACCCGAACCGACCCAACCCGACCCACCCTACTCCACTATCCTGGAGGATGGATTTCTCACTATACGGTTCACCCCCTTTTCGACAGCCGGGCATCAAGGTCCTCGGCACCGGCCGGTCACTTTCCATGTATGTAAAGTTGTAAACAGATCTTCATCCCCCCCCCCTACCAAATATAGGAGGTTCAGAAAAAAGAAAGAAGAAAACAAATGGAAAATAGATATCTATGGAAATGAGCTAGCTCGGTGGTTAAGGTTAAATTTTTGAATAGTAGAGGTCCTGTTCTCGTCACACTTTAGATTTTTTTTTTTTCTTCTTCTTAGACTGTTCTCGTCACTATTATAAACAATCAAATATTTATAAACTTAAATAGCTAGCCAGTAGTATAATTTTTATGTAGTAGTATCTTTATATTTGTATCTAATAAATAATTTATTTTAATATTTAAGTACTTATTTGAAATTAAATTTAAATATAAAGATACTTCAGGTAGGAAGGAATATAAAACACGGAACATAAAAAAAAAAGTAAAATAAATAACGCAACATTAAGTCAAATATTACCATAACTGGTATTCTAAATAGATGCGTGTAGTACCTATGCCGATTATCTAGATTCGGTACAGCTTGAGGAAAGGGAAAGGGTGGCGAATTTAGCAACAACAACAACAACTGATTTCTGTTTCTTTTTCTTTTTCGAGCGAATTGAGGAGCTGTGCAATGATGCCGGAAGAGAGGGAGAGAGGCCAGGACGAGACGGCACGAGTTTTTGGCGGAACACAGGCGAAGGAATTCGACATAAGTAGTCGGAAATTAATACGGAGTCGGTGTGAAAAGGTGGTTAGAAAGAACAAGGGCAGTGTGAACCAAAAGGACGTCGCCTGCGGACGCCATGTCTCTATCATCATCGTACTATCTCGTAGGTATCCACCAGTGATTTACTGACACGGTATCATAGCCTACAGTTATCCTAATCCACACACCCCCTCCTTCTGCGACTTTTCTTTTCCATTAATTAATACTATACTTACTGGCACAGTACAGTATAGAACTCTTTCCTAATGGCACAGTACAGAACTCTTTCCTAATGCAACTTTCCTAATTTCCTTGCGCAGGTCTTTTGACTCTTTTCGTATTAAAATAAAAATTATTCCAGAGTATTAAATTACGATTCAAGAAGTATTCAATTACTGTCATTTAGATGATTTCTGTGGGAGTAGCATGGATCCTGTGATCGGAATTTAAAATTGGAAAACCGGTCCCCGTTAATTAGGAAAGAACGTTGTAATCAAATCGTCCAAGAGGCTTTAGAGTCCTTGTTCTAGTGGTGGTGTTGACTAGACCTTATGAAGGATGTAGATGTATGCTGCTGCTGACAAATGCCAACCGGCTGAGTTAGCTATTCTTTGTTACTAATAATAGACACGGTTTTAATTTGTCCCAAATTATAATATTATTCCTATATTTTATTTCTGTTTTCTATAATAAAATTAGTGTTTTTAAAGTTTGGATAGGCATGGGAAAATATGGAATAAAATATAATACTAGTTATAATTTCTTAGTACGTACAAAAGAACCAAAACGAGTCCTTTATTTTGGAGGAAAAATAATGAAGTATCTACCATTAGATACTTTATTTTTTTTATAATTTAAGAAACTTTATTTAAATGTACGGATTCTTTTCTATAATTTCATAAATCATATTTAGATATTCTATGTCATTTTTATAATTTATAATTGTTATAGTAACGGGGTTACTTTTGTTATTTAAAATTCTTATATACATAAACAAAGTCATTTTGGTGAATTATACTCTTTATTTGCAAATGCAGGGACATTGGGTAACAATATAACGATGCTACATAACAAGGTACACATAACATAAAATTGTATAAAAGCATAAGCAAATATACTACATAAGGTAAGATAATACTAATTCCAGAAATCCATCATTTTATTACAATCGTAATCCATATTTTTAATATCTTGACTTCAGGCACCCCCCCCCCCAATATTCTTAAGTTGGTGGATTAATCTAAAGTGCCTCTTAAGGGCAATATAGTTGAGTCGCTATTAACATTCGATGAAACGGATCCAACACCTATCAGGAAAATACGCATTTGACCGCTATTATTAAACTAGGAAAACGGTGTGAACCACCTCTTAGGAAAAAAGATACTTGAACTACTATTATCATTCAGTGGAATGGACCCAATACCTCTATACTAACTCACATAATATTTCACTTTAAGTGATGAACATCTTATTCATTATGCTTATTGTGACACCCCCTAAATTTTGGAACATAAAAATTTGTTTTTAAACAGTTAATAGCATAAGCCAAAATACAAAATGTAGAGGTGTCATGCTACATCCAACATAGAAGAGGCACTCCTTATGCCCAGTCTATATCAAGTGCAAGGCAAAAGTAACCTTATACCTAGGAGTCACGTGTAGAAAGTACTTGATTCCACCATGATACAGGGTACAAAACAGAGATGAGGGAATAAATAGTAAAAATAGAGGACTAAGAGTCCAAAGAGAGATAGAGATATCTGGATAACCATACCCTTTACCAATTCACTTAGTGCCCACCCAAGGTAAGCGCATCAAGCTAATAATCATAAAACACCTGCAAAACAAGGTAGATCTGCTCGTTGGAATGAGCAACACCTATGAAAAGGGATGATTAGTACGCTACGTACTAAGTAAGGTAACAATACAGTCAAAACTGGGAAAACATATCATTACACACATTCACAGCGCAAAGTAGTATACATGCAAGATACAAAAATCAACACAAGGTAATTACTAGTCCAAATTCATAATATTTAAATATGATATAACCCATTCGTTTATTTATGTTTAGTTCAGGGACCCCACTATTCTTAAACCAGTGGAACGGTCTGAAGCACCTCCCAGTGCATAACGCACTTGACCACTATTATTAAGCCGGTGGAACAGACTCTTACACCTCGGTCCTAACTCGCATAATCTTTCACTATAAGTAATTAGTATCTTAGTCATTGGTTACTTATCTCATAATCATATTATCTTTCACGTTGAGATTAGGCCCCACTATTCTTAAACCGATAGAACCGTCTAATGCACCTCCTAGGGTAAAATCCACCTAACCACTATTATTAAGCTGGTGGAACGGACTCATAAAACACCTCAGCCCCGCTCATGTGGTCTTTCACTTTAAATGATTAGTGTCTTATTCATGATTAGTTTATAAGTGAGAAACATAATTAAGGCAAGAAAAGACATCAACATACAGATAACAAAGACCGTTATCAAGGACTAACATGCTTATTTTTCCCAAAAACCCTAAATTCAAAATTTAAGCATAACTTCTCCCATATTGATCATTTATCCACAAAATTTAGTAGATTTTCATCAAATAATATTATCATTAACATACCCAAATTTTGAGGTCTAACTCTCATGTCTTACACATGTGATAATAGCCTTATCTCAAAAGTTACTATTTATAAGGCTCCCAAAACCCTAATTTTACAAGTCATAACTTCTCCCATAAGGCTTATATAATTATCAAATTAAATATGCATCCTTAAAATAACCATATTAACATTATATCTGAAATCTGTGGCCTAACTCTAACATTTTACACATGTGATAATAACATTACCATTTTAAGGCTATTATTCCCAAATTAGGCTATTTTCTCATCCGAAGAACTTATGGCCTTCATAATCACTCCCAAACACTTCACATGATATTATTAGCATATTTTAATCCATCTAACATGTTAAAATACCAAAATTCTCATATTAACTTGTATTGAAAAAAATACCCTTAAAAATAGACAATAACCCTTATTTTACGAAATCTCATATCCTCAATATCATTATTTCCAAATCCTCCTTTTATCAACATACATCTTAAATATAATTATTTTCCACTTATAATAATTCATTAGGCCCATAATACTCTCCCATAGTTTATCCTTATCCATAAAAATACATCCTAGCTTAATATTATTGTACTAGTATATCTTTCAATATTCTCACTTCCTTTCTATCATATAATTTATATTAATATATCATATCATCATCAAAATGTATTTTATTAATATGATAACAATAACATGATAACACACATAATCATACAAGCATTTAACACAAAACCCGAAGTATCAACTAGTATCCTTACTAATAAGGCTTTGGTCTCTAAGCATGCTTATCCTAATCTACTTCTTTAGAAACGTTCAAAATATCACCTAATAATAATTAAAAAATATATATAATTATAGTTAATGAAGGTTTAAGGTAATGGAAGAGAAAAGAACGGGGAAAAACCAAACCGGGGTTCGAAGGATAGTCGCTAGCCAAGAAGGCTAGCAATGGCACAAACTGTCGTTGCTAGGGAATGGGCAATGGCAAAAAGGGCCAAAAGGGGGGTAGGGAACAATGAGGGATTATGGAAAGGGGTATAGGCTTAGGCAATTTTTGCTAAAGCTAGGGGTGATTTGGTGGTTTTTGCCGAAGGGTAGGGGTTGTGTTTTGGTGAGTTTTGCCGATGGGTTAGAGGTTGTTCTTTAGTAGATTTTGCTACAACTTGGGGGGTAGGAACAGGTTGTTTTGCAGCAGCTAGAGGTGTTTTGGTTGGTTTTTTTACAGCTAAGGGTGAGGTACTGGAAGGTTTTTCCGATGGTGGTGGGTGTGGTGCAGCAATGGTTGCCAAAGATGGGTTTTTGGGGTGTGTTTTTGGGCAGTTTTGGCGACGGTAAGGAGGGGAAAGAAGGAGTGTGTTTGGGGTGCTATTTTTGACAGACAATTGGAGGACTAAAGAGGTATTTTTCTGGGCATTAAATGAGGCGTGTATATATATGTATACATATATATATATATATACGCACACAGAGAGGAAGAGGAAGGAGGCGGCAATCAGGTAAAATTTTCAGGTTTTGTTGTATTCACTCAACCAAAAACCCTTCCATAATCCAATCACACTTAAAAAATCTACCAAACTTCTTACAATCTCCCTCCCCTTGTGTATTCTTTTTTTTTTTTTGTGATTGTTCGGGAAAAACCCACTCCTCTCATCGTATTCATGTCAAACATGGGTAGGGGAGTAGGTCTTTTAGTCTATCAAATAATCCCCAACACTTACTTCTTTCATTTCTAAACATAACCCATGAAATCAAAACCAAACCCCTTGTCCCTAGAATTATTTCTTTCTAATTTATAACAGCTCTTTCTCTCTAGTCAACCATCATCCTACTTTGGTTTTTATTTCTTTTGAATCTTACATTGTAGCCTAAAACTCCCTACCTTTTCATTCATTGAAATCAAGCCCTTTAATCCTTATTTTCTTCCGAATACATGGCTCTTGGTTAGCTTGCCAGTGGGAGACTAATCTTTTTGTCACTTTTTGTAACACTCTAAAATGCACTATTGAAAAGTTTTATTTTATAGCGAGAGCATATAATAAAAATAACTGGGTGTTAGCACCGTAATTGATATAATTTTAGCTTACCATCCTATCCTTATGTCAACATGGCAAAACAATTTAAAATGCTCAATAGTATAAAAAGAAAAGTAGAGAAGTTTCATAAATGTAAATATGAGTTTGGAGATTAATTTTCGAATACAATATCCAAAATATAAAAAAAAAATAGATATCATAGATCTAAGAGTACAAAAGGATAATTGGGTAAAACAATCATCCGAATTACATGACTCTACACCCAAAAGCCTTAATACAACAAGTCACTCTACCCCCATACAAAGCATTAAAATCTACAAACTCATCAACTAGGTCCTCATCGACTCGCACGTAAAGATTCGAGTTGTTTTCTCATGGGAATGAGTAGCACCTATAAAAAGAATGATCAATATGCTACATATTGAGTAAGGTAATAATACAATCAAACCTAGAAAACACATAATTACATGCATTCACAGTAGAAAGTAGTATACATGCTAGGTAAAAAAATCAATACAAGGTAATTACTGATCTAGATTTGTATGATTAGAATATAACATGATCAATTCTTTTATTTACATTGAGTATAGGGACCCCCATTATTCTTAAACTGGTGGAACAGTTTGAAACAACTTTCAAGGACAACACACCTAAACTACTATTATCATCTGATGGAATAGATCCAACACCTCTAAGGGAAAAATGCTCCCGAGCCACTATTCTTAAATCGGTGAAATGGTGCAAATCACATATCAGGGACAACACACCTGAGCCGCCATTATCGTCCAGTGAAATGGACCCAACACCTGATCCTAACTCACGTAATCCTCTACTTTAAATAATTGATGTCTTATCCTTTAGTTCTTATATCAACTCGTATTCTTATTTATTTTGAGTATAGGGCTCCACTATTCTTAATCTGGTAGAATTGACTAATGTAACACTTTCATTTTTCACTAATGAAAAATTTCATCAAAAAAATTGCGAAAGAAAAAAATACTTAAGAAAAATGGGGTGTTACCGCCGTACTTGACATAAGATAGATGTTTGCCTCCTACCCTATATAAGATATAAGGCTAAAGTAATCAACACTTAAAAAAAATAGAGTGCAAAAAATAACAATTTAATTAATCAAATTCGAAGAGTGTTTACATCAGAGGATCCTAACATATTTTAATCAAATCATTACAAAAATACATGTGAATAAAGTACAGGGCTACAATAATATAAAGTAGGGAATGCCAACCAATTTAAAACCATGGTATGCCACGGACCCCACCAAAACCTTATTGATATCCTTGTTCTCAAGCCTTGGTCCAACTAAGGTAAGTCCTTTAATGGTCATCCCACAGCAAGTTGATCGATTTAGTCAAGAACCCAAATTGACTAAAACGACAAACCAGTCAACCGGTTTATGGAACAAGTTGATAGGTTTGTCTGTAAAATTCAATAAACTCCATTTTTCAACATGATTTCAAACCAAATCATAACATAAAATCAAAATCAAAGGCCCAAATTTGGCAAAATTCTCATTCAACCATTTTATAAGAATATGGGGGGGTATTATAACACTACCCCCTTAAAAGAGGCTGCATCTTCGAAGCCTATAACAATCAAATTACATTGTTAAAAAGGTCACACACACATCATATTCACAATCAAAGAAAAAGGGTATTACCTCCTTAAAGAAAAAGGTTTACGCCTAAGGTAACAACTACAAAAACAACTTTGGATATTTAGCTTGAATCTTGTCCTCAATCTCCTAAATAGCCTCATATGTACCACGTAGTGACCATAGAACCTTCACCAAGGGAACGGTCTTCGTACGCATCTCTCTCATCTTGGTGTCTAGAATACTCACAAGTCACTCCTCATAAGTCAGAGACTCATCGAGCTCTAGCAACTCTGATCAAATAATGTGTGAAGGATCTGCTACATACTTCTGTAGTTACAATACGTGAAAGACGTTGTGCATATGTGACATATTCATTTGGTAGAGCTAAGTGATAAGCAACCTCACTGACACATTCTAGAATCCCGTACAGTCTAATGTACCTCGTATTAAGTTTACCCTTCCTACCAAACCTCATGACCCCTTTGGTGAGAGAGACCCTTAAAAGGACTATGTCACCCACTTCGTAACCATTTTTCTATCTTTTCAGATCTGCATAGCTTTTCTGTCAATCTTAGGCTACTCTTATCTCATCCTGAATCAAGCAGATATGCCTAGTCATCTCCTTGTTCATCTCAAGTCCTAATACAAGTGTCTTACTAATGTCATTCCAACACGAGGGACTATGACACTTTCTTCTGTATAAGGCTTTAAAAGAGGTCATCTTGATACTTGTGTGATAACTATTATTGTAGGAGAATTTAATCAAGTCCAACCAATCTTCCCAACTCCCCCAAAGTTCAACACACATGCTTGAAGCATGTCTTCCAAAGTTTGAATGGTCCTCTCTATCTAACCATCCGTAATTGGGTGAAAAGTCGTGCTCATCTTCAAATGAGTACCAAAAGTGGCTTACAATTTCTACCAAAAGTGTGATAATAAGCTGGAATCTTGATTGGACACAATGTCCTTGGGAACTCCATGTAGTCTCACCACATTCTTCCTGTAGGCATTGGCTAATTACTTCATGCTCCATATCGCCTTCATCTGTATGAACATGATCGACTTAGTCAGACAATCTACAATGACCCAAATAGAATCAAAACCACTATGGGTCCTTGAAAGACCAACCACAAAGTCCATTGATATGCTATCCCACTTCCACTCAAGAAATTCTAGTGATTGTTCTAGCCCTGTCGGTCTCTCATGTTCAATCTTAACTTTCTAACAAGTTAGACATAAGAAAACGAACTCTGCCACTTCCTTCTTTATGCGAGGGCACCAATACATCTTCTTCAGGTCTTTATACAGCTTGTCCCCTCTTGGGTGAACAAATCAAGGAGTAAAATGTCCTTCCTCAAGGATCTTTTTCTTAAGCTCCACACACCCCTATGGTACACACCATCTACCATAGTAACTGATACTACCATCCTAATGGATCTGGAATCCTTCAGCTCTACCTTCAGTAATACCAATCCGGATTCTCTTGAGCTTCACATCACTAACTTGGTTAGCCCGAATCTCCTTCTTGCCTCTAGAATTCCAACCGTGATAAGTTCAATCTCCATCTTCCAAATCTCTTGGCACAGATAATCTAACAATACAATCGTACCCAAAGAATGTGATGTTATTTAGCTAAGTGCATCTGCCACCAAATTAGCTTTACCCTCATGGTAGGTCAATTTTAGTTCATAATCCTTGACTAATTCTAACCACTGATGTTGTCTCATATTCAACTCTCATTAAGAGAAGATGTAATTGAGGCTCTTATGGTTAGTGTAACACTTGCACTAAACTCCATAAAAATAATGCCTCCAGATTTTAAGAGTGAACACTACTACAATAAGTTCTAAGTCATGTGCTGGGTAGTTTTGTTTGTGCGGCTTTAGTTGTCATGAAGCATAAGCCACCACTATTCCATATTGTATAAGCATGCAACCCAGTCCATACTTGGAAGCATCACTATACACCTCAAACCTATTAGACCCGCTTGGCAATGTGAACATTTGGGATGAAGTCAAATGCCTCTTCAACTCCTCAAAAAAGCTTCACTACACTTCTCATTCCACTAGAATCATGTAGCCTTTTTCAAAAGTTGGGCCAAAGATCGAGCAATCTTAGAAAAGTATGCCATGAACCAATGGTAGTAACCAAATAACCCTAGAAAAATACATTCCTCCTTCACAAAAGTGGGCACTGGCCACTCAAAGACAACTTGAATCTTGGTAGGATCCATTACCACACCATCCTTAAAAATCACATGACTAAAGAAAGCCACTTGATATAACTAGAACTCACACTTTGAGAGTTTGATATACAATTGGTGCGATCTTAACAGGGCCAAAGTCTTCCTCAAATGTTTTTCTTGCATTTATTAGTTGCTGGAATAGATGAGGATATCATTGATTAACACTACAACAAACTAGTCCAAGAAAGGATGGATGATCTGGTTCATTAGGGACATGGAAGTTGCACACACATTAGTGAGTTTGAAAGGAATTGTTGTGAACTCATAATGATCATACCTTATCCAGAAAGCAGTCTTGGGAATGTCTTGCTCTGCTATCCTCAACTGATGACAGACTAATCGAAGATTGATCTTAGAGGAAACCTTGTATCCCTTAAGTTGATCAAATAGGTTATCAATCATTGGCAACAAATAACAGTTCTTCACCGTTACCTAGTTTACCCCTCGATAATCTATGCACAACCTCAAGCTTCCATCCTGCTTTCTTACTAATAGCATTAGCACTCCCCACGGTGATATGCTAGGTCAGATGTAACCCTTCTCCAAAAGCTCTTCCAAGTGAGTCTTGATTTCTTTCATCTCTGCATATGCTATACGGTATGGAGCCTTAGATACCGGCTATATTTCTAGATATACATCTATGGTGAACATAACTTCTCAAACTAGCTGCATTCTCGGGATCTCCTTGGGAAAAACATCATGAATTTCACAAACTACTGCCATATACTCCAACGGGCTCTCATTCACTTCTATGTCTCTAACACTGCATAGAAAGAGTGGATATCCCATGCGTATGAGATTACTCAATGTGATCACTAACATGATCTTTGTACAGGGATTGGGTTCACATTTTTGGTTTGAGACCCTAATACCCTTTTGTCCTTGTAGAACCACATGTTCTTACACATAGTCGATTAGCGTTTGATACTTTCCCAACATATCCATCCCTATAATTACGTCAAAATCACCTAACTTCAGCTCTATGAGGTCCAATGGAAACCTTATTCCTCCCACTACCATCATAACTCTTTGGTAAAATTTAGAGCATGCAATCCTATCCCCCAAAGGAAAATGACAGAAGTAGAAATACTACTTTGGTGCGACCGTAGCCGGCACGCAATTTAAACCCTCTTGTTGTCAAATGTAGCACTGGTAAATAAGGGTATCGTTCTAAACCGGGGATTGAGAGGGCTCACCTCTATCTAACTAGCTTGAAAATAAAACTCAAACTAAAAATAAAAATCCTAAATAATACAAAATAAATGAATAAGAAAAATACTAATGGGGGTTTATCAAAATAATAAAAGGATTAAATAGAATAAAGTAAACTAATAATGAAAATAATGGGAAATAATGGGAAATCGCAGATATGAAAAATATGTTAGGGAAATAAAGATCCACCACTAGACTAGGTTGTAATATAATATTTATTTCTAAGTCATCTTTTAATCGTGAGAAAGAGATCGACCAAGTTGCACACCAAAAGCAGGTCTATACACCTTATATTACTTCCCTTAATTAAATTAATACGACAAAGCGCCAATATTAACCCTATTAAATACTAGCAGTATAGCAGCAACAAGCGGCTCCTATATTTAACTAGATTTAATGCATTAAGTGTAAGTGGAAGGCTGTTAATCTAAGTACCCAAACTAGTACAAAAAGCATGTCTAGCTGTATTTCCTTTCCTTGACCCACACGTATCGAAACGTTTTACCACTTCGGTTAGAATCACAAAACGATTAGGTGAATTGTTATCTAACCTAGCTGCAATTTATACATATAAATTCTAGTATATTTAGATGGCCACCTAGTAGGCAATTAATCCTACATACTGTCACTTATGAGGTACCAGAACAAGGCATGCACCAAATAAACTATACTTGACAGAATTATACATACAAACGATAGCAATTAATATAGAGTCAAGAAACAATCTCACGAAACAAAGAAAATAAAATTATAAGTCAAACCATAGTCTAGGGTTTCAATTCATTCCCTAACAATAAATAATCAGCCTCTCATAATTAAAGAATTAATTACACAGAAATATATATCTAAAATATAAATTAAAAATAAGAGAAAGAAATAACCGGAATTAATTTTGGATAAAAGATCAAGAATTTATTCAGATAAAAATTAATTTTATCTGAAATAAATTCTACCGGTATCGAATTTCCTCTTATTTTCTCTTCTCTCGGTGCCTTGATTTCTGTGCAATAATTTTCTTTTTCTTTTCTTTTCGTCGCTGACGGCTGAAGGAGCTGACTGTGCTCGTTATCTTCGTGCGTCAGGCCCTGCTGCGTTCTCTCTCTCTCTCTCTCTGCATCCTTCGCTCGAGCCTGTGAAGGCTCACGCTCCCTCTATTCGCCTGACTCAGAGACTCAGAGTTCGAGCCTCTGAAAGCTCTCGCTCGTCCTTGCCTCTGCCGAGCCTGTGAAGGCTCTGCCGCCTCCTCTCTGTGGCTTCCTTCCTCTTTCGCGTGACACGCCCCTCTATTTATTGCGCGCATTGCTTCACCTTTCCACGTCAGCCCTCGCTGACTCTTCTCTTATCTTTGTTTCGTGCCGTTCTGTTTGGTTTCATTTTTGTCTCTCGCCGCTGCATCATTTCTTCTGTGCCTCCACGTCAGCCCTTGCGGCTGACTCTTCTTTCTCCCGTAACGCTCCGTTTCTCTTGTCGTGCGCCCATACCTGTTTCTCTGTGTGGCGTTTGGTTTCGCCGGGCCTTTGGGCCTTCGGTCTTTGGCCGTTGGTCCAAAGGTCAAGTTTCTTTTTTTTCTTTTTAAAATAAAACCTGCAAAATAAAATTAACTAAATATTAATAAATAATATTATACTCTAAATTTACTTAATTTATATCATTTTAGCTCAAAGAATAAAATTTATGCAATTTTTACCACTTAAGCATAAAACAATAATTATTCCCCTATATTAGCCAAATAAACTACCAAAAACTAAGATTATAAGGGTATAAAATGTGTCAAAATATGAACTCATCATACTTAAAGGAGATAAGACATCTCTAGTTACAAAATTAGATGCCACAAGAAAATTTTGAAGCACTAGAATCAAATAATATGCAGACAGAGTGCGTAGAGACAGTGAGCATACCAATCACCACACTAGCCTGACGTTCTGCCTTTACTTGACTCATCACGTTTATATGTCCTACTGATGTAACTCTAGGGGCACTAGTTGATCCCTACCCTTGCTTAAAAAAGTAAGGCCTTAGACCTCTAAGTTGACTAGCTCGGCTAACAACATTGACTAGCAATGGAGGAACTCTCTATATCTAAGGTTATGGTTGTGGATAGATCTCATGCTCTAAGCTCTAGTCTGGCTCCTCTGAATGATGCCACTACCCACCCGACACTCGTATACCCTATGCCTCACCATGCCTCACCCATGACATGTCACCTTGTTGCATTTGCAATTGATCCCCAAGTGATCTGGCCTGCATCTCTTATAGTGGTAGTGCCTTTTCTTGGCATGACCCTTAGAAAATCTTCTAAATTGGGGTGCTAAACCCATGTTCAAACCAAATCTTGGTGGCAAGCTACCTTTAGAGAAAGCCTTTTTCCAATCACTGGGATGTTGTGACCTTCGAACTTTCTCTTGTTCCCTAACTAGGCAATTCGAGCCTAAATGGCTGAGGATGCCTCCAAGGATTGCTCATATATCCCTACAATGTATGGCAGAATGACTCCCACCAACAACTCTTGATAGCATATCCCTAGTCCGATCTTGAAGTGGTGAACCTGCATCACCTCATTGGCTTCTACCTTTGGGGAAAACTAGACCAAGTCCATAAATCGAGTATAGTACTCCTCGATGGACATGCCCCCTATCGAAGTGCCATGAAATCATCTTGCTTCATCATGCGCATATGAGTTGGGTAGAATCGAGCTCATAATGCTTCCAAGAATAGTCCCCATCCTATAGGTTCTCCACCCCTAAGTTGGATACTCCACCACCATGTGTTTACCTTCCCCCGTAGATAGTAGATGGCCACGTCTAACCTCTTTTCTCTAGATTAATCATAGGCGGTGAAAGTCTTCCAAGTCTCAGACCCATCGTTCCATGATTTAGAGATCCTCCTAACCTTCAAAGATCGGCAGGTGATGGTGTCTATCCCTACTAATCTAATCCTCCAGAGCTGATGCAACTATTGGCACTGGTGGGGGCTAAGGTGCTCGAATATGGCCCTCTATGTATGCTCTAATGGTCTCCATAAAAGCTTCAATGCACTCATAGTGAAGGTTAGAGGCCATCATTTCCTAAAGACTAAAATAATTTAGGGCTAGAATTCAAACTATCGAGTACTAAGACTCACACAACAACAAGCACACGCTATTTATAACACATTTCTATCCCCACTCTCACTCACGGACATCCATTTTTAAAATAATTGAACTTTCCAAAAAATTAAGGGGAAGGATTTCAAATCAATTCTGATACCTTCCTGTGGTATCAGCTTAAAATTTATGTGTGAGAGTAAGGCATTTTTAGTATAATTCTTTGATAAAACCCTATGATATCAATTTAATAAATTTCTAAAAGTGGAAAGTTTTTAAGGAAAAGATTTCATACCAACTTGTGGTATTAGCTCAATTATTGTTGGAAGTGATACACTTTTAAGAAAAGGCTCTATTACTAACATGTAACATGCCCATTTTATGCTATAAAAAAATTCATTAAAATAATTGTAGAAGCATAAAACATTTAGGAAAATGGGGTGCCACAGCCGTACCTAACATAGGTTAGAAATTTGTTGCCTATCCCATATTAGATACAAGGATAAATCAATCAAAACTTAAAACAATCGAGCTTGCAAAATAACAATTTAATCAAACAACTTCAAAGAGTGTTTACATTGGAGGACCCTAAAGAGTTCCAATCATATCATTACAAAAATACGTGTGAATAAAGTGCGGGGCTATAATAACATAAATTAGGGCATGGCACCCACTTTAAAACCATGGTCCACCACGGATCTTACAAAAACCTTTCATATACCCTTGCCCTTAAGCTCCAACCCAACAGAGTTATGCCCTTTGATAGCCATCTCCAAATACCTACACATCATCCTCTATGCATGGGAATGCGCAGGTGACTGAGCGAACGAGTGCATTAGTATACTACATATGGAGTAAACCAAGTTTCTCCCTCAATGTAACACAAGTACACCAATTTACCATACATGAATATAGATTACATCATGCATCATGATAAGAGAATATACAAAGGTAAAAGTGCATGATAGCATGCTATCATGTACAATTCCACCGCAACATAATACATCATTATTAGGTTCTCAGCCTTCTAACATAACCACTTACATAAGTAATAGCAAAGAGCATCCAAGCAACCTATAGGATTTATTTCTAATTATCCAACTCCTTAGGTTATACCATTTGCTTATCCATATATGAGATAGGTCAATCAAACAATCAATATTCCATTTCATAACCCATTAGTCATTTTGACCATTAGCCAAGTGTATAAACCATCTCTATTCAATTTGGTCACTCATACCATTACTTCAATTTGTTAACCAATCATTAACCATTCGCTTAGTCATTATTCATAAATTTCAACTAATATTTATCATCCATATTTTATCGTCATCGAGCAATGGATTGTGTACCATCTCATGGTCTCACATATCATAGAAGCCTATCCTAATAGGGGACATAAATTCCATATTGAAGCCAATAACCATGTGGACAAAAGTCCAGGCCAAAGCTAATCACCAAAATGGACATAAGTCCAGACCGAAGCCAACCAATATGGACATAAATCCAAGCTAAAGCCAACCGCCAGAATGGACATAAGTTCAGGATAAAGTTAACCGATATGAATATAAGTCTAGGCCGAAGCTAACCACCTAGATAACTAGACCCTTTAGTATCGATACCCCCTAATACATCATCAGTGTCTAGAGTAGGTAAGATATTGGAACCTATTAAGATCCCACCCGAAGGCAAAGATCGAAGGCACAAAAAAATTTCGAAGGCAAACTAACCCCTAGTAGTTAATCGAGAATCGGGTAACCCACACCCATACTCAACTTGACTTTCTTTCGCTTTACGTGATTAGTATTTTATTCATAAAGCAAGTAAGGCAAATTTTCATGTGAATCCATACCAATAATTTTATTTCCATTTTCCCAACTATGTGGGTTTTCCATTTGACATGGGCTAATATTATACATAACCACCATATTATTTAATTAAAGCCCATACTAATTCTCATTAATTTTTTTCTCAATATTGTTACTTGTCATAAGTGAAATATTAAAACAGCCTTTACATTACTCATAATGCATACCATAAGTTCTGATCCATTTTAATCCTTTCATTAGGCCAATAATCCATGATAAAATGTGTATTTTATCTCACTAATAATCATGGTATAGTCCCAAATATAAAATCAAATCATAATCTAACCAAAAAGAAACAAATCATATAAACCAGTCGAACTAGTCGATCAGTCTGGCCCAACCAGTAGATTATTTTAGGTTGACCAGTCGATTGATTTGACCTAACTAGACCATACTTTCCTTAAATCGGTTGATCAGTTTGGACAAACTAGTTGACTGTTCATAGACCAGTCGATTGTTTTTGCCAAACTAATTGATGAATTTAAGTAGAGAGAAAGACTAAGGTCTCTACATGCTTACCAGTCGATGGGTTAGGTGCACCAACTGACTATTATAGGAACTAATTGATCAATTTGACCTAACTGGTTGATTAGTTTGCCCTAATACAACACCAAATCATAAATTTCCTACCCATTCTTGTATATAAATAATTATTAACCCCATTTAAACATGAATCAACATAATCTAACACATTTCCAACCAAATTAACATGTATTTCTCAATATGGGATCATCATAGCCTATTTTTACCCAATTTCATGCTTTTCACTCAAAATCATGCTATTTAACCACCAAACCATTTATACAAATTGTATTCTTTCATGCCAACATGCAAATATCCACTGAAGGTGACACCTAACATGCAAGAATACTTATTAAATATTTTAAAATCAAGAATCACTTACTAGATGCAAATAAAAGCCCCTTAAAATAGAAATTCCAACTGTGGGAAATTTCACCTTTGAAAACCTTAAACTAAAATCTTACACTTAGACATTATACCAAAATCTTATCAAATTTTGAACTAAAAAACATAAGAGAATAAGGACATACCAACTTGAGGCCAAAATAGGGGAAAGAGTTAAACTACACTACTCAACCTTTCTTCTAGAATCTAACTCTACCTTGCTTAGCAATCAAAATAAGAGAGAGCTAGAGACATGATCAAGAGAGTGTAAGAAGATTGACTGGTAATACTCAAAGTGTAGAAATAAAGAAGAGAATACAAGACTTAGAAAAAATCAGTGGATGAAAGAAAGGTGTACAACAGGGATGATTGGGGCTGAGGGTTTGGAAATCAACTCAAAACCCTACCATTGATCATTTGAATTTGATCAAAATGTACGGATTTTGTCTAAGATTTGCAGACTTTTATCTAGAACTCAAATAGTGTCGTTGGAGAATTCAAGTAAATTAGACCAAAATTATCATTCACAAATGGAGTAATAGAAATTCAGTGTAGAAGAAATATTCTAGTTGCATAGAAGAATTTAGAGGAGAGTAAAGGAAGAAGACAATGCTAAGGTCATTTATCCCCCCTTAATTGTGCCAATCAACCTCCAAATCAATTAAATGTAATATTTTGGGCTAAATGCCTCATGAAAATCATTAGGAATCTTTTGGACACAAATTTGAATGGGTCGGTAATGTTTCATTTTAGTGTAGGGGAATTTTTAGAAAAAATTAAGCTAAAAAATGTGACTAGCTTAACAAACTAGTCGATGGGTTTGGGTCAACTAGTTAGCTGTTCTACCACCAATTGATCAGTTTAATTGAGAACCCAAATTGGCTTAAACGACAAATCATTCAATCCATTCATGGAACTAGTCGGTGGGTTTGTCTGCAAAACTCATCAAAATCCATTTTTAACTTGACTTTAAATCAAAATTTATTCCAAACCAAATCATAACATTAAATCAAAATCAAAGCCCCAAAATTGGCAAAATTATCATTCAACCATTTTATAAAAATATGGGGTATTACAACTAAAGAACCTCTAAGGGACAATATACCTAAGCAACTATCATCATTCGATGGAACATACCCTACGTCTTGGGCCCAATCACATGCTCTTTCACTCTAACTTATTAGTATGTTTTTCATGATTATTATTATAAGTACACAACATAATTAAGGCAAGCAAGACATCATCATACAGATAATGAGGTTGTTCCCAGAGGGTAAAATGCTTATTTCCCCCCAAAAAAACCATAAATTCACACTTTAGGCATAACTCCTCCTATATTGATCATTTTCTCACCAAATTTAGTATATATTCCTCAAATATTAATATTAATATTAATAAACCTTAAATTTAAAGTCTAACTCCCACGTCTTATATATATGATAATAACCCTATCTCAAAAGTTATTATTCCCAAAACTCCGCAAACCCTAATTTCACATGTAAATCATAACTCTTCCCATAAGGATTATATAATTACCAAATTCAATATAAATCTCTAAAATACCAAAATTAAGAAAATATCCAAAATTTGTGGTCCAAATATGACGTTTTACACATGTGATAATAACATTACCATTTTAAGATTACTATTCCTAATTTAGGTCCTCTTCTCATTTTGAGTAACTTATGAAATTCATAATCCCTCCACGTGATCTTGTTAGCATATTTTCACCCACCCAATATGTCAAAATACTAAAATTCTATATTAACCCATATTGAATAAAATGCCTTTATAGATAGTCGGAAGCCTTTCTTTTTTTTACGAAAGTTTTATATCTTCATTATCATTATTTCTAAATCCTCCATTTACCATCATTCATCTTAAATATGCTTATTTCATGATTATCATATCTTATTAGGCCCATAGTACTCTTCCAAAAGTTATAATAATCCACAAAACACAGCCTAGTATAATAACATCATATTAGCAAATGTTTAGATATTCATACTCTTTTCCTATCATGCAATCCATATTATTATAACATATCATTAAACAATTAAATTTAATAGTATGATAACAATAACATGATAACGCACATGGTAAATCAAGAATTTAATACAAAATCCTAAAAATCGACTAGTATCCTTATAAGAGAAAAAGCCTTTGGTATCTAAGCACGTTTATCCTATCCTCCTATTTTTGGAACCTTAGGAATATTACCTAAAAAATTAATGAAACATAATTAGATTTAAATGATATAATTAAGGAGTGTTTAAGGTAGTGGAATGGTGAAAGAATGGGGAAAAACCAAATCAAGGTTCGAAGGAAGTCTCGGCCAAAACTGTGCAACAAAAGAGAGTTTTAGTGGTGGATGCCGAGAGGTGGGCATAGGCCTTGGTGATGGATTCCAAAGGGGGATGTGGGATTTTTTGATGGCTGCAGAAGGGGGTGTGTATTCTTCGGTGATAGATGGTGAAGGGGATGGGATTCTATAGAAATGGCTAGAAGGGGAGTGTGAGCTTCGGTAAAAATGGTTGAATTATAGGGGGTGTTGTGGTAATTTTTGCTAAAGATGGAGGGTGAGTTTTGGTGGTTTTGATCAAAGTTGGGAGGTGGGTTTTAGTGAGTTTCACCGATGCTTGGGGTTAGGTTGTGGGGATTTTGGCTGGTGGATGGGGTGAGGTAATGACAACGTTTGCGGATGTATGTGTTGGTGCCTTGGTAAGGCTCACCGGTGGTGGGTTTTTGGTCTTGTTTTTGCAATGGAAAGGAGAGAAAAAGAAGGAGGGATGAAATCTATGTTGGGGTGAAGTTTTTTTTTTATAAATATAAGGATAAGGAGGGTGGTTTTTTCCATTAAATGGGGTATATATATATACATGCACACACGAGGGAAGAGGAGAGAGGGTGATATGAGCTTGTCAATGTAGCCCATCACACAGAAAAAGAGGGAGCTGATGGTTGATGGTGAGGGTAGTGTGTGAAGGTCATGGAAGGGGATTATGGTAGGGGATGTCACGCACGTAAGGGGAAAGAAGGAGGGAAATGTAAGGATAGAGAAGAAAAAAGAAAACTGAGAAAAAGAGAAAAAAAATGTGGGTTTAGATTTAGGTTTAGTTTGAGATAATTTAGGTTAGGGTATTAGGATACTTAAATTAAATAATTATCCAATATTAGGTTTAGGTTGGGAAATATATCAATAATCTAGAATACAATTATGGTTAGGCTAAAATTTAGGATTAGGGAGTTAGGGTAAGATAGAAATATTAATTTTTCGTGATTAGAATTAGGTTATAATTTTAATTACTCGAGATTAGGGTTAGCTAAAATTTAGGGTATTACATCACTAACCCCTTAAAAGAGACTTCATCCCCGAAGTCAAGAAGTCGAGGTTGGGGATGAAGAGAAAAAGGATGTAAGGAAGGTGCTCTCAATGGTTAACTCTACCAGAGTTAACACTATATTATTGGAGAATACCCCCTAAAACAAAGAGAACCCTAAAACCTAACACACCTGAGCCGAAGAACTCAGGGTGCAACTCGTGCATGTTCTTCTTAGACTTCTAGGTTACTTCTTTTGCTCCATGCAGGCTCCCAAGGATCTTCATAAGATCGATTGAGCTCGTTTGGGTGTGTTGAATCTTAGTCTCAAGAATGCTCAACAACCTTTATTCATGGAATAAAGAATCGTCGAGCTTGATCTAATCTGGTATGATCATGTGTGATAGATTTTAGATATACTTCCTCAGTTGGGAGACATGGAAGACGTTATCAAATCGATCCAACTCTGGTGAAAGCGCTAAGTGGTATGTAACCTTGCTAACCCTATCAAAAACCTCATAAGAACTGATTTATTTGGGGCTCAACTTACCCTTCCAACCAAATATATACACTTCTTTGGTGGGTGAAACCCTAAACATTACTTTTTCCCCCAGCTTAAATCCATCACTATGACATCTATGATGTGTGAAACTCTTCTCATAACTCTGAGTTGCTCTCATCCTATTCTAGATTAACTGAACCTGCTGAGTCTTCTCCTTAATCATCTCTAGTCCAAGTACCATAATCTCATTAATGTTGCTCTAACACAAGGGTGTCCGGCACTTATGTCCATATATTACCTCAAAGGGTGTTATCCTTATGCTAGCATGATAATTGTTGTTGTATAAGAACTCAACTCCCAACTACCCTAGAAGTCCATAACACACGCTTGTAGCATATCCTCTAGTGTTTGAATTGTCCTCTCAGTTTGCCCATCTGTAGTTGGGTGGAAGGTAGTACTCATCTTCAATCTCATACCCATAGCCTCCTGCAACTTCCCTTAAAAGTATGAAAGAAACCTCAAATCTCGATAGGAGACTATGTTGGTAGGTGTACTATGCCTACTCACCACAACCCTCAAATATGCATAGGCTAGTTAATTTATACTCTAAGTCGACTTCATCAGAACAAACACTACGGACTTAGTCAAATTGTCGACGATAACCCAAATCGTGTTGCACCCACTGCGAGTCCACAGTATTCCACACAAAAAATTCATCGAGATGGAATCTCACTTCCACCTCGAAACATATAAAGGCTGAACCAATCCTATAGGTCTCCGGTACTCAATCTTGACCTCCTAGCAAGTCACACATCTCAACAAAAACTCTATCACTTCTCGCTTCATGTGAGGCCACCAGAAGATCCTCTTGAGCTCATTATACAACTTATCCTTTCCTAGGTGGATGGAATATGGAGTACAGTGACCCTCTTAAAAATCTGGTGCTCTAGATCCATGCAACTTTGAGGTATACACCATTGATCTTTATAGCAAAAGCTACCATCCTCATGAATCTGGAAACCCTCGGCTCAACTGTCTTATATATTTTGACGAATCCCTAGAGCTTAACATTCCTTGGCTGTGACACTTAGATCTCATAAAAAAATATCAGCATAATTGTCAATGCACTCATTTGAGCCCCTAAGTCACCATTTTGGATCATCTCTATTCCAATCTCACCAAGCTCCTCTAACAACCAACTAGACACCACAACAAACTCAAAGACTGTGATGTTTTCCTACCCAAGGTATCTTCAACAACTTTGGCCTTACCCTCATGGTAGGTCAACTCAATATCATAGTCATTCACCAACTCTAGCCATCTTCTCTGCCTCATATTCAACTCCTTTTGAGTGAATAGGTACTTGAGGCTTTAGTGGTCAGTTTAGAATCTTCACTGAGTCCAATACAGATATTGCTTCCTAAATTTCAATGCAAAGACGATGGATTCCAACTCTAAATCATGCGATAGGTATTTATGCTTATGTTGCTTCAGGTAATGAGAAGTGTAAGCCACTACCTTACCATGCTGCATTAATACACAACCCAATATGTTCTTCAGAGTATCGGTGTAGACCTCAAACCCATCGGAACTTGATGGTAGAGTCAAAACAGGTGCTATAGTCAAATGCTACTTCAAATCCTAAAATGATCCCTCATATGTATCATTCCACTAAAATCTGGTCATCTTCTTTAGAAGGTTCGTCAAGGGATAAGTTACCTTTGAGAAGTCCTGAACAAAGCGCCTGTAGTACCCAACCAAACCTAGGAAACTACGAACCTCGAGGACGCTAATGGGTGCCCTCCACTCGGTAATTGCCAAGATCTTTGCCAGGTCAACAATTACTCCTCCTATTGATACCACATGCCCCAAAAATGCTACCTCTTGAAGCTAAAACTCACACTAGAGAGTTTGGCATACATCTTATGCTCTCTAAGGAGTGACCAAATCATATGCACGTGATGCTCATGCTCCTATCTACTCAAAGAGTATACCAATTTTTCATTTATGAAAACCACCACAAATTGATCAAGGAAAAACTAAAAAAATTTAGTCATCAAATCCATAAAAATGGCAGTCGCATTGGTGAGCCTGAAATAAATCACCAAAAACTCATAGTGCTTGTACTTTGTCCTAAAGGTCATCTTCATGATATCTACATCGATGATGTCCAACTGATGATATCCTGACCTCAAGTCGATATTTTAGAAGATTAAAGCTACCCAAAGTTGGTCAAAGAAGTCCTCGATCCCAGGAAGCGGATAGCGATTCTTCATTATCAACTGGTTCAAACCTCGATAGTTGATGCACATATGAAGGCTCCCATCCTTTTTCTTCACAAACAAAACTGGTGCTCCCTATAGAAACACAATTGAAGGAATGTACCCATGAGCAACTAGATCCTCTAACTGAGTCTTCAACTCCCTCAGCTCTACCAGTGTCATCCGATAAGGTGCCTTCGAAATGGGCTCAGTCCCAATTACCAACTTAGTAGTAAAGTCTATCTCATATACAAATGGAATACTTGAGATCTCTTCTGAAAACAAACTAGGAAACTCTCGAGAAATTGAGATACCCTCCATTGCTATCAAGTACTTATTCAACTCTTGAACTCCACACAAATACATAGGGTAACCCCTCTACACCATCGAATACAATGTATGCGTAGATACAACCTTCATTGTATGCCTAGACTTTCATCTCTTGTAGGAGACCTTAGCACCCTGATATTCTCACAACATGACTCACTCCTAGGTGGATTCTATCACTACCCAATATATCCCCCACATGTCCATTCCTAGGATAACATCAAAGTCCCGAAGGTCCAACTCAACCATGCTTATCTCTAAGCCCATGTCCAAGTAGATTCTAGTGCAATCCAATATATCCTTAGAAAGCAACATCACATAAATAAATACACTAGAAGAAGGTGATAAAGCATCTTTAGCAATAAACGCAATAGACACAAAAGATAGAGATACCCCATAATCAAACAATACATAAATTGGTAATGAGATGATGGAGAATGTGCCAGCAACCATGTCTAACTGTCGATCAACCTCTGTCTGGTTGATGACATCCAGGCAACCGCCTAATTGTCTTCCCTGGTATGCTCTACGATACCCTCCAAAATCCTCAGTTTTTTCTCCTCCCTTTTAAAGGAAAGGGTGAGGCCCTTGTGGTCTCTCCAAAACCTCCATAGACTGTCCACTAGTTGGGGTAGTTTCCCCCTACAGCTATTATGTCTGGTAGGGTTGTTGTTGATAGGGCTTCCACTAAGGTACTGGATGACCCTATTGTTGAAACTGATCATGCTAATTCTGGCACTTAAAAGACTAGTGGCCTAACTAACCACACGTCTTACGTTGAACTAATGCCCTCGACCATCTTGCCCTAGATGGTCCCAACCATAGAAACAAGAAGTGCCTTGGCTATCTCGAGAATTTGCTCTGACCACCTATCTAACCTTGGTGTCAAAAATCACCACCCTATGAAAAACCTAAAGTCGCTACTAGAAACCTGGAGCTTTGCTTCCCCTAAACTGGATCTTACCTCCAAAACCTTGTGTCTCCGACTTTCTCTTGCCCAGAATGGAATCCTACTTCTGTACCATCATAGCAGTGATACACACCCACTTATACAATAAGGATAGATTTTGGAAATCCACGACACCCATCATCCTATGGATGCTAAAATTGATCCCCTACTTGAATTCGTAAATAAAAGTAGACTTGTTAGTTGCTATGTCCGCCGCAAATATTAGAAGCTCAATGAATTGGGCATGGTAGTGTCTCGCCATCATGACTCCTTAAGTAAGCTGCATGAACTCCTTCAACTTTTCCTTCTTAAGAATTTTAGCGTAGAACTTAATGTGAATTGTTTTCTTGAAGTCCTCCTAGGACATTGATGATCCTTCCTGCACACTATGACCTACCCACCAGGTGTTGACTATTCCTCGGAGAAAGAAGGTTGATATACCAGCCTTATAGAAACGCGGGCAATCAAACTCCTCAAACATCCTATCCATATATTGAACCCATCCTTATAGGATAACCAAGTCATCATCATCGACATAGGTTGGCGGGTGATGTCTCGTAACCCTCCAAAGCCTATAGTCTTCGATACCCTCCCATTGGTAATGCGGAGGTGGTGGCGACGGTTGAGGCTGAAGTGGGGGTTGAATGAACTCGATGAACGCCTAAAAGGTCTCTTTTAGACGACTAATGCAACCTTTAAGAGCCATGGAAAACTAGTTCAAGAGTAAAAACATGTTAGGGGAAAACATTCCTAGCTTACTAACACATAGTTCACATAATCGCATACAAAGGCCGCCTAGGCTATGCGTTCTCGATTTCTTCACAAGTTAATTTGGGTTTTTAAAGAATTAGGTTTTGAAATGTGAAATTGACCGATAAAATCAGATATAGGATTGTTTGAAAATAAAACATGATAATAAAGACCAAAGCTCTAATACCAACTTGTAACACCTCAAAATACACTACTAAAATATTTTATTTTATAGTGGAAGCATATAATTAAAATAATATGGTGTTACTACCGTAATTGATATAAGTCTGACTTACCATTCCATTCTTATGTCAATCACAAGGTAAAGAAAAATGCTCAACAACATAAAATAAAAACTAGATAAGTTTTATAAATGTAAATACGAGTTTGGATATTAATCTTTGAATACATATCCAAAATAAAGATAAAAAGGGATAACATGGATTTAAGAGTCCAAAATGGTACTTGGATGCAACTATCATCTGGATGATATGACTCCATGCCCAAAAGCCCTAATACACCAAGTCACTTTACCCCCATACAAAGAATCAAAATCTGCAGACACATCAACTTGGTCCTCATAGACGTGCACATAAACATTCGAGTCATTTGCTCAAGGGAATGAGCAACACCCATGAAAGGGATGATAAGTACGCTACACATTGAGTAAGATAACAATGCATTCTATACAAGGAAATACATAATTTCATGCATTCACAATAGAAAGTAGTATACATGCTCGGTACGAAAATCAATACAAGGTAATTATTGGTATGGATTCATATGATTAGAATATGACATTATTAATTCTTTTATTTACGTTGAATTCAAGGACTCCACTATTCTTAAACCGGTGAAACTGTCTAAAACACCTCTTAAGGAGAAGACACAAGAGCTACTATTATCGTTTGGTGTAATGGATCCAAAACCTCTTAGGAAAAATGTTCCTAAGACATTATTTTTAAACCGGTGGAATGGTCTGAAGCACCTTTAAGGGACAACACACTTGAGTCACTATTATCGTTTAGTGGAACGGACCCAACACCTCGTCTTGACTCACGTAATCTTCCACTTTAAATAATTAATATCTTATCCTTTAGTTATTATATCAAATAATATTCTTATTCATGTTGATTATTGGAACCCACTATTCTTAATCTAGTCGAATAAACTGAAGCACCTCTAAGGGACAACACCCGAACAACTATTATTGTTCAGTGGAACAAACCCAACATCTCGGCCCCACTCATTTGCTCTTTCACTTTAAACGGTTAGTATATAATTAATGATTGGTATGATAAGTAAAAAGAAATTAAGGTAAGCAAGGCATCATCATACAAGTAACGAGACCATTTCCAAAGGTTAAGATGCTTATCTTTTTCCCTATAAACCCTAAATTCACACTTTAGGTATAACTCCTCCTATATTGATCACTTTACCACCAAATTTAGTATATCTTCCTAAATTATTATTATTAAAATGCCTAAATTTTAAGGTTTAACTTCCATGTCTTACATATGCAATAATAACCCTATATTAAAAGTTACTATTCCTAAAGCTCCCAAAACCCTAATTTTACTGGTAAATCATAACTCTTACCATAAGGATCATATAATTGTAAAATTCAATATAAATCCCCAAAATACCAACATTAACAACATATATAAAATTCTTAGTCCAAATCTAACGTTTTATACATGTGATAATAACATTACCACTTTAAGGTTACTATTCTTAATCTAAGTCATCTTCTCATTTTGAGTAACATATGAAAATCATAATCACTCTAATCACTATACATGATCCTATTAGTATATTTTCACCCACCTAACATGTCAAAATACCAAAATTTCTATATTAACCCATATTGACCAAAATGCCCTTATAGATAGCCGGAAGCCCCCCCCTTTTTTTTTACGAAAGTCTTATATCTTCAATGTCATTATTTCCAAATCCTCCATTTACCATCATTAATATTAAATACCCTTATTTCACACTTATCATAACTTATTAGGCCTTTACTATTCTTCCACAAGTTATAATCATCCACAAAATACAACCTAGTATAACAACATCATATCAGCATATCTTTAGCTATTGATACTATTCTTTTTACAATGCAATCCATATTATCAAAATATATCATTAAAAATTTTTGAATTTAATAGTATAATAACAATAACATGATAACACATATATCCTTTCAAGTATTTAATACAAAACCCTCAAAATCGACTCGTATCCTCATAAAAAAAGCCTCTGATCTCTAAGCACACTTATCCTATCTTTCCTTTTTCAGAATCTTAGGAATATCACCTAAGAACAATTAACAAAACATAATTATAGTTAAATGATATAATTAATGTGGGGTTAAGGTAATGTGAGGGAGTAAGAATAGGAAAATGCAAACCGAGGTTTGAAGGAAGTCTCGGCTAAAATTGTGCAACAAAAGGGAGTTTCGGTGGTGGATGCCAAGAGATGGGGATAGGCTTCAGTGATGGCTACCAAAAGGGAAGGGGTGGGATTTAGTGATGGCTACTGAAGGGGTATGTGGTATACTATAGAAATGGCCAGAAGGGTTGTGTGAACTTCTGTAGAAATAGCTGAAGGGTAGGCAGAGTTGTGGTATTTTTGTCAAAGGTGGAGGGTGGGTTTTAGTGGGTTTGATTGAAGGCTGCGGGTGGGTTTTGGTGAGTTTCA